>JAZHRO010000025.1:143517500-145917500 GCA_037157565.1 Thalassia testudinum | reverse complement strand
GTCTTGCCACCCCCCTGCACGCGGATCGAGTGCCCCAGTTACGATGTCGTTGACCAGGGGAATGCCTTCGAGATTCATCGCTACAACTCCAGCGTCTGGACCTCCACTTCCAAGATAGACGACATCTCCTTCGTTGAGGCAACCCGCTCAGGCTTCCTACAGTGAGTACACACACACCCTACCATATATATATCTCTCTTCCCTCTCTCTCTCTCTCTCTCTCTCTCTCTCGTTAATCCTCCGCTCTATCACGAGATGTTTAACTTTTCTTCTACTTGTGGGTTCCTTGCGTCTGTGTGTGTGTCGTGGGTTTGGCTTAAAATAAAAATATTACTTGTTAGCATAATTCCTTGTTCCTCGTTAGCACTTTCGTTCGTTCACCTCCATAAGAATTTGGATAAATGAGAGCCAGAGAAAAACTTTAGGGGAGTATTTTGTTCGTAGGTTAAGTGGATTTACGTCGGGTTAAGTATTTAATTCGTCACTTAACTCATCCTTTATTTACTCCAAGTTAAGTAGAGTTAACTCACTTATTCCATTATTTGTTCAGCTCCTTTCCTATTTCTCTATTTATTTCACAAACTTATTTCCCTTAACATATGAAGCCTATAGGAGAAAAGGAAATGATAAAAAGGAAAGTTGTTTCCACCAAGGAGCTGGAAGAATGAGTTTTGTCAGATTTTAGGAGTAATTCATCCTCGTGCTCTCTTGAGCAAAATAAGTGTCGATAAATGAGAACTATTTAATTGGAATTCTTGCAGATAGTCAGTCAGAGGAATTAATGCCCCTTAATTTGTTTGCAGGAATATCCTATATATATTGTATATGTTCTTGGCCTGATAGACATTTTAATTGAATGAAGAAACATATCGCACATACAAGGGGCCTTCCAAGATGCATGAAGGCAGTCCCAATATGTGCAGAAGTAGAGACCCTTCTCTCATGTAACATTTGAAATTCAAAGATTACTCCCAAGAAAAGAACATCTAAAATCTCCTTTTGCAGTTTTTCCACATCATTCTCCCCATCAGTTAGTTATGCAAACTGCCCTGTCCTTCATCTATGTTATCATCTTTTTTCAGCATCTTCAACTCCAATACCATCTGGCACTCTTCGCAACATTAGCTTTCGGTCTGGCATCTGCATGCCCATCCTACCAAAAATCCTACCCAGATGCTTTTGAAGTTTGACCTCAGCTACATGTTGCAAAACCATTAGAACTCTGCAAGTAAAGCTCTGGCTTGAGGTCCGTCGACTTCTTGAATCTGTGCTCTTCATATTTATCTCTTTCTGAGTTATGTTTCAAATACTTCAGCATCTTCTTTAAGTGGCTGTCCATTGGCATGAAGACTACCAAGATGAAGCATGGCATGCACACATCGCTTCCTTGCCCTCACCATAAATGTGTGACTATGTGGTTCCAGACATTGTCTTTGTGAACATAGCTAATGCTAGGCTCATCAAAGAGGGAGCCTTCTTGGGAATGGATCGCATATGATGCAAGCTCCATATTCATGCTGGTGGTATCTACTGAAAGTGCACACTAGTTGCCCCAATAATGGGAGTTCATTGGAAGATGGAGAAAGGGGAAGAAGAATAACATAACATCTAACGTAGAATGGTGAAAGGAAGAAGAATAATTATTTTTGCTAGTGGGATTACTTCTTGACCAATTTGCAGAGTGAATCAACAGATTTGAAATTTTTGAATTTTGCCTCCCAAACATGGTATAAGGGATAGTGTATGTCGATCTAAACAATACCTAAAGGGTAAGAGGAACAAAAGTAGATCCCTTAAGTATGTTAGGGAGAAATGCCTTCTTGATCTACCTTTGTAATTATAAGGTTGTCCAAAGCCATAACAATTTTCCTTTTGTTTATGCTAAAATGGCCATTGTTCAAAAACACACGCTTGTGTTAGTCTAAGTTGAAAGCATTCCTTTTATGATTGATTGTTTAAGCATTTATTCTTCAAGAATGAGAACTATTCAGAAATTACATATCAAATTCGATCAAGAACAACATTGCGTGGTTTCAAATCTCAATTACTATACTAAATAAAAACACCCATTATGCCACATATATCAAGACTTTCAATTCTCACGATCAATACCAATAGAGACATTAGGGTTTAGCTATTACCTCTCTCCATGATGTGTGGAGAGGAATACCATGCGCAATGATGAAGCAGAAGCAAGTTGGCGTGTGTACGTGCATGTACTCACGAACACGTTCACGTAGACGTTTTTCCTTTCCTTCACCCCTTGACATGATGGAACTCCTTGACAACAAGGAGGCATCAAGATCTTGTAGGTTTTTTTCTCTAGTGGGGACATGCTCAATTGACAGGTTGAGAGGCTCCTCTACCTCTCATAAAGGATAGGATTAGAGGAATTTTTAATTCCGATCATAATCAATTCTATCCTGACCACTAACTGTCAACTTGGTCCCTTTTTTCAATTCGACTAACCCATTGATGTAAATTAGACTTGAATAAATTATTTAACTGAGTCATGGGAACTGCTTAAAAGGGTAATTCCAACATAAGTTAGTATGTTAAATTTTCTAATTGCTAAGATGATGAGTAAAATATTTGTTGAACCTTTCGACTTGACTATTCCAAAAATATAGTCACATTGAAATGCCATTAACATGGTTGAGTAGTGTGCCAAAAGAAATCTCTTCTGATGTGTCCCTTCAGCCACTGAAGACATAAAAAGGTCATGGAAAAACAAATTGAAATTCCATTTACAAGTTCCTGTTATTTGCACGACTATCTCCATGAAAAGTTGAATGCCATCCCAACTGTCCAGTATCACATATTCTGCAAATTAAGTGATGGAAGGTTTCTATTATTTTCAGGTTGTTTGATTACATACAAGGAAAGAACTACTATGGAGAGAAGATAGAGATGACAGCACCTGTGATTACTGAGGTCTCTCCAAGTGATGGCCCCTTTTGTGCATCATCGTTTGTGGTCAGTTTCTATGTGCCAATGGTCAACCAGGCCAAACCTCCTCCAGCAAAAGGCCTGCACCTTCAGAAATGGGACCTGGAGTATGCAGCAGTAAGGCGGTTTGGAGGCTTTGTGTCCGACTCTATGGTTGGCCAGGGAGCAGCTGCTCTTGAAGCTAGCCTTGTGGGTACAAGCTGGTACCCTTTCGTAAAGAAAGGTCGCAGTTTGGATTTGCCGTCGCTTTACACAGCTGCACAATACAATTCACCATTCGAGTTCGAAGATCGGGTCAACGAGATATGGATGATGTTTGAACTTGAAGATGTGCATGCCATCTAAAAATATAAGTTGAATTTATGTGGCATAACAAGTACTTGATCACAATCATGTCCAATGATGAAAAGTACAATCCTTTCTATCTGCATTATATGAGATATGGTCGGTTAGCTTCTTGTAATGTTGATGCTAGTCATCCACATTTCTCATGGAGTTAATAAAAATTGCAGCTACATTGTCCGCAGAGTGAATAATGGACTCCTTTGCTGCGATAAGCTGTCAAGTTTGTCTACTCCCGAGAAATGTTTCAATTTTTTTGCAACCTATCTCATTAGATCTATTTTTGCATTGGGAATTGTTCTTCTAACGCTCAATTGATTTTGTGTTACTAACTACCACATCACTCATCCCCTAACTAGCTGCCAGCCCCCGATTGCTGATTGAGCCCCCCCTCTCCTGCTCCATCCACATCCCCCTCCCCCCCCCCCCCTTCCCTTCCTTCCAATGTGGGTGGCCACGCTCTGATGACCACTCCTCTACGGCTAGCGTCCTACATCTACGATGGCGGGCAGTTGCAGTGGCACTCTAATGCCGGGCTGCATTGAGGACATCCGTCATCTGGCGGCCACTCCGTGTTGGAGGAGGATTTTACTAAACTTCGATCCACCACCTCCGTGTTTTGACATCGTTTTTGTTGTAGGGGCCATGTTGAAGCCAAGCTTACCACGACAGGGTTGATGGTTGACATCGCTCCGATCGCTTATCACCCGTTAGCGTGGTACGTCGACAACATTGTGTCGTATTTATTGCGTGATGCTGGTTCGCCTGCAATGGAAATGATATATTGGGTGCATCTTTTCTATTTTCTTTTCTTTTTACTTTATTTTGTGTTGGTATTTTTTTAGTTCCCCCCTCTTAAGGGAGAGTTACTTTCTCCCTCTCAAAGAAATAATGCAATTGTCCTTTTCCCTTACCCTTAAGGGTTATCATTTTTTTTCCCACATCACTCAACTGTGATTCTTACGACCCGGCTCCCAAATCCTTACAGGACCCGAGACCGGCTCGACTCGACTAATCCCAAGACCCAGTCGTCCAACAAGAAATAATCGAAAAGTAGGAAAATAAATCACATTCACTATACAACGTAACTAGCAGTAAAAGTGTACAAGCAGTAAAAGAAGTAAAAGCTGCTAATCAGTACATGCCACCACAACAACAGGAAAGTAGAACAAAAGTACAGTAACAGGAGCAGTAAAAAAAGTCTGAAACTCACTAGCAGAAAGAGAGTACAACAACAGTAAGAAAACTACTGCTGGGCTCAACTGGGCCCAGCACCCTCTGCAGTCGGTAACTCGGGCTTCTCAACTTCTGGACCTGTAAAGGGTTATGAGAAAATGGAATCAGCAAATGTTGAGTAGAGTGGTAACCAGACTACCTAAAGCAATAAAAGCTAGCATGTAAATTTATCTTTTCTAATTATTTTATTTTACAAGTAATTTCTTTTTACCCCATTGGTTTACTTTCAGATTTCTTTCTTGATATCGCATGTTCTTCGTGGGAACGATCTTGATTGCAGTCTTTTCCAAAGAGTAGAAGGTACATGTGGTGCTCTCCTGGTCGGGAGAATCCCCCGTGGTAGTCTTACACCCAGTCAACCACCTCAAGGTCACAGACAGATGTAGCGATGACTACAGCACTCGCGATAAGCGTATGGGTAGCTACCCTGCACTGGCACGCGGTCACTTGTTTTCGCTAGCGGGTACGCCTAAAGTACAGCATGGAACAATATAGGGCCTAGCCCTCTCAGAAACAGGGGTCTCGCCCCTCCACAGTTTGCGCACATTCGTCTTACAACCCTGGTTTGCCCAGTGGGCCTAACAAGTCGGTGTATGGTGGCTAGCTGAACCCCGGGTCCTGTGGGGTGGCTAGCTCCCTCCCTACACTAGTAGCTTTCCCCGATACCGTGTACGCGAGGGTCAACAGAAGTTGGTGTAGAGTGGCCAATCCTAACCAAGGGTTCCAATCCAAAGGCGACTAGCTCCGCTCTACACTAAAAAGGGGACAGTCGCTCTCTTTGGTACCACATACTCAAGGGCCAGCACGTTTCCCATCCACATTTTCAGGCCTTTTCATTCATCCACAGGAGCTCTACTCCTAACTCCCCACAGGGTTCATGCTCATATTCACCATATTATTCCATACTATGTTTCATCATTCACAATTCCATTCGTATTATACACATGCAGCTCGTATTTCCACAATTTAACACATGCACAAGCGATATCATAGGTAACTGTTTAGTTATCTCAGGTACTTCATATTTTAACAAGCAGCTCGTCGCCCCGACGCTCTCCCCTTCCCGCACGTGTCGCGGCGACCGTGCAACCCTCCGACGAGCTCCCACGAAGCTTGTGAGCTCAACCTTCTTCTCTTCACTCCCTCTCCTTCTCGCTCTCGCTCCCTCTCTCTCGCACGCCTCACTCACGGTAGTGAAGGGGGAAGAAGGGTGGTGGTGGTGGAGTGGAGAGGAGAGGAAGGGGGCTTCTTATATAAGCGGGAGGGTTAGGGTTCGACGGGGGGAAAAGGGAAGAAGAGAGAAAAGGAAAAGGCCGATGAATTGGCTGCGCGTAGAACCAACATTGCGTACAGATTTTTCAATTTCCAGACGTCTGATTGATAATCCAAACGTCTTAAAAGGTTCAAATCAGAATGGGTCTTTACATCATAACAAATTTAAAAAAAGTTTCGTCCCCGAAACTTGAGCTAGCTATGGTGCGGAAAAGGAATATAAAGCGCATAACAAACTTAAAGAGGACCGAAGTCGGTCCGAAAAGATGTACCCTCAAAAAGCTTCGGGTACAGCTCTCGCATTGCCGCCTCAGGCTCCCAGGTAGCCTCCTCGTACCGCTGGCTCCTCCACAAAATCTTCACCAGGGGTACCTACTTCTGTCTCAGACTCTAGATGGCTCTGTCTAGTATCTACACTGGTCTCTTGGGGTACGTCAGGTCGTTACCCACCTCAACACTCTCGTGGCTCAGAACGTGACTGGGATCGGCGATGTACTTCCTGAGGTTGGATACGTGGAACACGTCGTACACACCAGAAAGTTGGGGAGGAATGTCAAGCCGGTAAGTAACGGGTCCTACCCGCTCGAAGACCTCAAAGGGTCTCACAAACCTCAGCGCAAGCTTCCCCTTCACCCCAAAATGTTGTAGGCCCTTCATGGGCAAAACGCAAAGAAAGACGTGATCCCCAACCTTGAATTGCACCTCTTTGCGTTTCCGGTCAGCATAACTCTTTTGCCTGCTCCTGACAATGCGGAGTCGTTTGTGGATCTGCTCTATCACCTCCTGACTCTGTCGGATCAGCCTAGGGCCAACCTCCCACTTGGTCCTCACTTCAACCCAACTCAAGGGAGTAGTACACCTCTACCCGTACAGAACCTCATAAGGTGCCATGCCGATGCTCGAGTGATAAGTGTTATTATATGCAAACTCTGCCAGGGGTAAGTGCTTCCCAAGAGCCCCTCCAATCTAGTACATAGGAGCGCAAAAGGTCCTCGAGTGTCTGTATAGTATGCTCTGACTGTCCGTCCGTCTGGGGGTGGTATGCGGTATTGAACCTCAACCGTGTCCCCAAAGCTTACTGAAACTCAGCCCAAAACTGGGAAGTAAAATGGGTATCCCGGTCGGATACAATCTCACGTGGAACTCCGTGCAAGTGTATCACATCACGAATGTATCTCTCTGCCAACCGTGCCGGTTCTAAAGTGACTCGGATTGATAGGAAACATGTCGTCTTCGTCAACCTGTCCACTATCACCCAGACTGCGTCATGTCCTCGCTGGGTAACGGGTAGACTCACCACAAAGTCCATGGTGATGTTCTCCTACTTCCACTCTGTCATAGGAAGTGGCTGCAACGGCCCTATAGGCTTCTGATGCTCGGCCTTCACCTACTGGCACACCATGTAGATTCCTTTACTCAAAGGGGGTGAGATCAGCGTGATGTAAAAAATGCGGAATTAAAAATATAACAATTTCACAAAATAACAATCACACAATAGGCACAAGTACTTTTAGATGGAAACCCAAATCGGGTGAAAACCACTACCTAACCCTCTTGAGTTAGGATTTTTCGATCAACCAAGTTGATCAAATCCACTAACTGAATCACTTAAATGAGGGTGATTCAACCTCTTACAACAACACTACTTTGAACGAGGGTAGTGTGCCTCAAACCCCTTCTCTACACGAGAAGGATTTTGTCTCACGAAGGAGATGGGAATTCGTAACGCGAATACCTAACCAAATAACAAAGTAACAAATACAAGCATAGTCCTATAGAGCCAACAAAACAATTCTTAAACTTAGCTTCTATAGGTGTTAGGTTGCTTCCCTTTGCTTGGAAGTGCATCGATGACGCGGATGCATGAACTATGCAATGGCACAACGGCGCTCTCGTGAACTACAGCAGGAGAGTGGGTGCGCAATTGGATTGAAGCTCTCTAGATGTAAAACAAGGCTTGGAGAGCAAGAGCTTTCTTCTTAGGATCAAAAGACACAAAATGATGTGAAAATGTATTGCTTGATGTGTCTTTGAGTGGCAAGGGTTCTCTATTTATAGAGGCCCTAGGAAGGCTTTGAAAGGCCTTGGAAGGCTTCCATAGCCTTTGGGTGCAAGGCCCAAGAGAATCAGGCCGGAGTCAGAATTAATCATGATTCTGACAGGGTCATCAGACGTCTGGTCCTGGCATCAGAAGTCTGGAAAACTCGTTTAAGATGTCTGGGAACTAAGTCATACGTCTGATTTTAGGCTGGTTTCCTTCCTGACTTGAATCAGATAGAAACAGGGTTCTAGTGTATGTCCATCAGACGGCATACAGGACATCTAGCATAAGATTTAGACGTCTGGAAACCTATTTGTTATGCGGGAATGGATTTCCAAGGGAGTGCAACGGCTAGAAAATCTCTGAGAAGAGATTTTGGGTCAGCCGAGGCAAAACAGTCATGTATCAGATGTCTGGGGTCCTCTACGAACGTCTGATATGAAGCTAACGGTCATTTTCTTAACGTTTGCTAAGGAAGCCAACGGTCCACTAATTAGACGCCTGGCAAAGGCATCAAACGTCTGCTAAAATGTCTGGACTAAGGTCTGGACGTCTGATTTCATCACATAGAACTAACTAAGTCCAGCCTAAATAATCGGACGTCTGAGTCAACAGTCAGACGTCTTAAAAGTCATTATCAAACGTTTGATTTTCAGATGAGACGTCTGATAAAGCTGTCTAAACCCTATTTTAGTTTTCTAAGTTCTCTACAGAAAATCTAAGTATCCTAGGATTGTGCAAGTGTTCCTAGGACTACTGTTAGGGTTCTTTGAGGCTCTTTAATATGAATCTAAGAGACAAAAATAAAGAACAACAAAAGAAACAAAAATACATGGTACAAAGGAATCGAAATCTATCATATTCTTCATCTCCTTCCTTCTTCAAGCTATTGCTCCTTGCGAAGCTCCTTTGTCCTCCATCAAGCTCCTCCAATCTGTCATGGATGCGAGCTCGAACTCCGTCTTAACCACGTCTCCATTTGCAATTAATCTGAAATCTAAGACTTCAAGTGCAAATGTTAAATGACACGTGTTTTATTATCATCAAAATAAACGATCGTGGTGCTCTAGCACCAACACACCAAACACTGCTGTACAAACTCACCCACATCCTGCTTCATCCCTCTCCACCAAAAGTCACGTCTCAGATCATGATACATCTTTATGTTCCCGAGATGTATGGTAAACCTGGACCCGTGCGCCTCCGTCAGGAGCTCTCTCAACAACTCTTCATCCCTGGGAACACACAAACGTCCCCTCGTGCGCAGTACCTCGTCTGTAAAAGAGTAGTCCCCTAGGTACCCTAACAGCACTCTGTCCCACAACGACTGTACGTACGGATCTGTCATCTGTCCTGTGATGATGCGGTCTACCAGCTCTAGTCTCGTCTGTCGTGTCACCGTCACTGCCCCACAATACTCCTGTGACTCTCGGGGTTGCCAACTACCCAACTCCTCAATAAGTCTCCAACTCTGTGCCTGTAAACTAGCCAAGTGGTAGGTCGCCTTCCTGCTCAAGGCATCAGCCACCACGTTGGCCTTCCCTGGATGGTAGGGGATGTTGCAGTCATAGTCCTTCAGGTGCTCTAACCAATGTCTCTGTCTCATGTTAAGCTCCTTCTGATCAAACAAGTACCTGAGGCTCTTATGATCGGTGAAAATCTCAAAGGTCTCACCATGAAGGTAGTGCCTCCATGTCTTCAGCGCGAAGATAATAGCTACCACCTCTAAGTCATGGGTATGGTAGCTATGCTCATGGAGCTTCAGTTGCTGCGAAGCGTAAGCGACAACGTGACCCCACTGCATGAGCACAACCATAACCCCTGCAACGAAGCGTCTGTGTAGACCAAAAAATTGCCATTGCTATTGGGATGGTAAGCATAGGAGCTGAAATCAGTCTCTTTCAACTCTTGGAAACACGCCTCACAAGCGTCTATCCAAGCAAAGGGCACGTCCTTCCGGGTCAACTGAGTCATAGGACGTGCAATCTGCGAGAATCCCTTAATAAACTGCCGGTAGTAACCTGCCAGTCCCAAGAAGCCATGTATCTCTGTCACTGTACGTGGCCTCTCCCACCTGATACGACCTCAACCTTGGCTGGATCCACAGCCAACCCATCCCCTGAGATCACGTGGCTCGAGAAAGTCACCTGCCTCAACCAAAACTCGCACTTATTGTACATGACATATAGCCTATGCCATCTCAAAGTATCCAGAATCATCCGTAGGTGCTGTCCGTGCTGTGCTTGATCCCGCGAGTAAACGAGTACGTCATCGATAAATACCACCACAAACTAATCCAGATACGGTCTGAAAACCCGGTTCATCAAATCCATAAAGGCAGCGGGGGCGTTGGTCAGCCCAAACAGCATAACCAAAAACTCGTAGTGTCCGTATCGGGTGCGGAAAGCAATCTTGGAGACGTTGATCTCCCTGATCCTCAATTGGTGGTAGCCTGATCTCAAATCTATCTTGAAGAATTCCATGGCACCTCGCAACTGATCAAAAAGATCAATCCTCGGTAACGGATACTTGTTCTTGATGGTGACCCTATTCAGCTGTCTTTAGTCAACACAAAGGTGTAGGGTACGATCCTTCTTCTTCACAAACAACACAGGGGCTCCCCACGGGGATGCACTGGGCCTCACAAAGCCCTTCTCCAATAGGTCCTGTAGCTGTGACTTGAGCTCTCACAGCTCAAGTGGTGCCATCTAGTACGGTGCAGTAGAAATGGGGCTGGTCCCTGATACCAGTGAGATCTCAAACTCGATCTCACGCTTGGGCGGTAGTCTTGGCAGCTCCTCTGAAAACACGTCGGGGTACTCACTAACCACCGGAATGCTTTGAAAGTTCGCCACGGGGTTGGGCTCCACCACCACACAGGCTAGAAAACCCTCACACCCCTAGCTCAAAAGTCTCGTTGCCCGAAGCGCAGATATACACATCAAACCTCCATCCACCGGCTGTCCGTGAAACTCAAAGGAAGGTATCTCCAGTATGGAGAAGATGATCTTCCTCCCGAAACAGTCTACCAAGGCATGGTAAGCGGACAGCCAATCCATCCCCAGAATCACACCAAAATCCTCCATCGGTATCACAATTAGGTCAGCGAGGAGGCTGTGTCCCCCAATACCGACCTCACAGTCCGTGTAGACCTCCTCAGCAACAAACAGCTGACCACTTGGACCTCTGATCACAAACGGATCATCTAACAACACGCAATCCTGTCCCAAACTGACAGCAAAACTCGCAGTGACAAAGGAGTGTGTGGCGCCTGAATCAAAAAGCACATAAACTAATCTGCCGGAAATGGTAACCATACTTGCCACCACTGAACCGAATGTCCTGGCGTCTCTGTGTGTTAGGGCGTTGATATGCCCCTTAGCTGTCGGTGCAGAAGAAGCAGCCACACTCTGAGTCGGGCGAGTAGTCGCTAGTCGGTACCCTCCCCGTGACTGCTGCCCTCCCCCACGCGCTTGGGGATCGTGACCACCGGCTCGGCCTCTAGCGCTCGGTGCGGGGAGCATTTGCTGTGCTCCAGCCCTAGACGGGTAGTCCCTCTTGATGTGACCTGGCTAGCCACACTGGTAGCAGAGGGGGACTCGATTCTCTCCATCGGTAGGTCCCTACTGACGGTTGGGCGGGGGTCTAGTGCTGATAGCTGGCCCCTGTCGGGGGCCCCTAAAGGCAACTAACAGCCCCGTAAAACGAGACAGCTCTCCTGCGGGTGCTGCGTGCCTCCTCTCTTGTCGGCCCTGAGAGTATTCTGCTGGTAGGTCCTCTTCCGTCCGTTGTCGGTGTCTCGTGCGACCGGGTTTGTCTCCTCGTACGTCATGGCTGCCTCCACCACTCTCGATAAGGTGGGCAACTTTAGGGGCTTGACATACCCCCGAATGGCAAGTCGAAGCTCCTCAGTGAACCTCCACAGGCGCTCCTCCTCCGTAGCTATGGCTGTCGCAGCAAAACATGACAGCTCTAGGAAGTGCATGCGATACGCGCTAATAGTCATCGTCCCCTGGCGGAGTGTGTGGAACTGCTGCCTCCTCTGGTCCTGTGAAGTCTGTGGGAAGTACTACTCGCAGAAGAGGGTCATGAAATGGTCTCACGTCGACTCTCCCTTCTCCTGGCCTCTGACTGCCCTCCACCACTTGTGTGCCACACTCTCAAGCTGGTACGTGGCAAAGGCCATGCGGCACTCTGCAGGGGGCAAAGGGTGTCAAACACCTTCTCGATCTGCTCCAGCCAGTCCTCTGTCTCAGACGGGTCCTCATTCCCCTTAAAGGAGGGGGGCTTCAGCTTCCGGAACTATCCAAAAAGCTCGTGGTGTAGCTGTAGTGGGGGAACGGGCACGCCTCCAGGCAAGGAGGGCGTGTGCTCAGAAGTGTCAGAGTGCGGTGGGGGCGGTAGAGGACCACCCCCTCCCCCTCCTACTCGTCTAGCGCTGCATCGATCTCTCAATCCCACAGAGGACTCCCCCTCCACATCCTTAGGGAGAGGTGCCCGTGGAGGCGGATGAAGCTCCTCCCGTACTATATCCCTGATCAGCTGAACGAGGTCTTGGGCCTGAACGCCTGGGAGAAGTGGCGGGTCAACTGGCACATCGAGCCCAGCACGTTCGCCCATTCGACCTCGTCCACGGCCACGTCCGCAGCTTGCCTCAAGAACTTCTTGACGAGGCATCTCCTGCAAGGAGATGCGGAAGACAGAACAAAAGAAGTCAACTCTAACGGACTTCAGCGAAAGGAACTCAGGACAGATGTCAAGCGGTACGTTGTGGTGGTTACCCTAGTTACATGCACGTGAATTAGTTATTCTCAGGCTAGTTGGTTCATTTCTCGGGACGACCTTACTCTAATACCATCTTGTTATGACCTGGTTCTCGAATTCCTACAGGACCCAAGATCGGCTCGACTCGACTAATCCCAAGACCCAGTTGTCCAACAATAAATAGCTGAAAAGTAGGAAAATAAACCACATTCACTATGCAACGTAACTAACAGTAAAAGTGTACAAGCAGTAAAGGAAGTAAAAGCTGCTAATCAGTACATGCCACCACAACAACAAGAAAGTAGAATAAAAGTACAATAACAGGAACAATAAACAAAGTCTGAAACTCACTAGCAGAAAGAGAGTGTAACAACAGTAAAAAAACTACTGCTGGGCTCAACTGGGCCCAGCACCCTCTGCAGCCGGTAACTCAGGCTGTTCAACTCCTGGACCTGTAAAGGGTTACGAGAAAATGGAGTCAGCGAACGCTGAGTAGAGTGGTAACCTGACTACCTAAAGCAATAAAAGCTAGCAGGTAAATTTATCTTTTCTAATTATTTTATTTTACAAGTAATGTCTTTTTACCCCATTAGTTTACTTTCAGATTTCTTTCTTGATCTCGTATGTTCCTCGTGGAAACGATCTTGATTGCAGTTTTTTCCAAAGAGTAGAAGGTACACGTGGTACTCTCCTGGCCAGAAGAGTCCCCCATGGGAGTCCTACACCCACTCAACCAACCCGAGGTCACAGACAGACGTAGCGGTGACTACGGTACTCGTGATAGGCGCACGGGTAGCTACCCCGCATTGGCACGTGGTCAGTCGTTTCCGCTAGCAGGTACACCCAAAGTACAGCACAGAACAGTATAGGGCCTAGCCCTCTCAGAAATAGAGGTCTAGCCCCTCAGAACCAAACAGGGGTCTCACCCCTCCACAGTCCGCGCACCCTCATCTAACTATCCCGATTTGCCCAGTAGGCCTAACAAGTCGATGTAGGGTGAACCCCAAGCCCCGTGAGGTGGCTAGCTCCCTCCCTAAACTAGTAGCTCTCCCCGGTACCGTGTACGCGAGGGCCAATAGAAGTCGGTGTAGAGTGGCCAATCCTAACCCCGGGTCCCAACCCAAGGGTGGATAGCTCCACTCTATACTAAAAAGGGGACAGTCGCTCTCCTTGGTACCACATACTCAAGGGCCAGCACACTTCCCATCCACATTTCCAGGCCTTTCCATTCATCCACAGGAGCTCTACTCCTAAGTCCCCATAGGGTTCATGCTCATATTCACCATGTTATTCCATACAAGGTTTCATTATTCACAATTCCATTCGTTTTATACACATACAGCTTGTATTTCCACAATTTAACACATGCGCAAGCGATATTACAGGTAACTGTTTAGTTATCTCAGGCACTTCATATTTTAACAGGCAGCTTGTATTTGTTAACAGGCAGTTGCTAACAATTCAGCTCATTCATTTATGACACAATCTCAATCACGCACACAATCAATGTAACTATTTCTCGTCCTAAGATTCATGCCACATCCTAGGTTTCTAGTTATCTAATTTTCTTGGCTGCATTCATGTTTTATAAATAGAACAGAGGGAAACCACTCTACTAGACAATTCGGGAGTACTGGGGGCTCGAACTGCAGGCCCATGTGCCTCTGCAAGCCCCAAACACGTAACAGGTCGAAGTCTTATACCAAGGAACACATCACAGCGAAACATTCAGAATAGTATATAAAGGTTTCTAATATGTAGAGGAACTCACAAGGAAACCACAGGTATTTCGTTTGCGTAAAACGGATCCCGATCGGACCCTAAACGGGTCAAGAAACATGTCTGCAGACCCAAATCAGACGTCAGGGATAAAGTCCAGACATCTTAAATGTCAACAGAGTCTCACCTTAAGTCCTGCAGTAATCTCAGACGTCCAGGACTCCTTGACCGTCTGGACTCAACTCCAGATGTCCGACCTGTCCTCTGGTAGTTTGGGAATGCCTGTAGTCATCTAGTAAGCTATCTAGATGTCTAAAAAGCGTGGAAGGGAATGCCCCGTGCCTTCCCAAAGCTGCTCCTACGCACGACAGAGCAGTACACCTCTTTTTAGCCAAGCAAATAGCCTCTGCGGTGCGGCCTACATGGCCGTAACCATGAGGAAGACGTACCTGCACGAATACCTACTTTTAGACGTCGGGTGTCGTCGCCAGACGTCCAGCCCATCGTCCGGAAGGTACTTCGAACGTCTGATACTGGAAAAACTCCAATATCAAACCACGCTCCCGCTTCTCTCGCCGCACTCCGCCATGGCTCCTCCTGCTCTGCTGTAGCTCCGACTGCTGCAGGAAGTCAGGGACGACGTCCCAACGCTCTCCTCTTCCCGCATGCGCTGCGGAGGCCGTGCAACCCTCCGGCGAGTTCCCACGAAGCTTGCGAGCTCAACCTTCTCCTTCTCTTCACTCCCTCTCCTCCTCGCTCTCACTCCCTTTCTCTCGCACGCCTCACTCAGGGCAGTGGAGGGGGAAGAAGGGTGGTGGTGGTGGAGTGGAGAGGAGAGGAAGGGGGCTTCTTATATAAGCGAGAGGGTTAGGGTTCGACGGGGGGAAAAGCGAAGAAGAGAGAGAAGGAAAAGGTTGGCGCGTTGGCTATGCACAGAACCAACATCGCGTACAAATTTTTCAATTTCCAGATGTCTGGGAAGGGGTCCAGATGTCTGTCTAGACGTTTGACTGACAATGAGGACATCTTAAAAGGTTCAAATCAGAACGGATCTTTACAGTGATTTTCACTCATTTAATCCTCTTAGTATGTTGCTTTCCTTTAGGAACTTATCATAAGGATATGTCTCTGGATCTAACTACCCTTCTAACATAGGCAATACCTTACTCCTTTTTTCTCTTTTCTTTTAGAAAATTTGTTTCCATATGCGAGTAGCATATGCAGAAATGGGATCAATGAACGTGGGTAACCATAAGTTTCCATTTCTGCATTGAAGACCACTCATTGTATTATTTGGAGCGAATACACAATAACCACAAAATAATCTTCCTGAAGAAAGAGAGAATGACTATCGGTCAGATGTTTGCTGTGAAAGAATTGATGAGTTGGAAAAGAAGAATGATGCATCCGTACTTGAATTGGATAAATTGCGAGAAGAAATAAACAATTGAAGGAGATTAAGGTGGCTGTGGAGCACAAAGACATCGCCGTGCAGGTTGAACTCAGTGATCAATGCCAGCAAATGAACCATTTGGAACAAAGTAAGATGACCAAATCTTAAAAGAGCCTGGTAATTTTGGCCAATGCAGTGTGCGAGAGAATTGAACCACCAACTTTTGACTTAATGCTTTTAGGTAACAATGACCTTGTACTTGAGAGTGACACTTGTAATGCTGCTGGTGTGACTGACATAAAGGCAATCGAGCTATAGAGAGTTACATCTAAAATAGTAGACAAAACAACATAACTTGAAAAGAGTACGTCATGTGAAAAGGCTGGCAGTGAATCCAAGAATGGGATCAGTACCACTGAGAACAAGGAGAAGTCGGGAAGAAGTCCAAGTTCAATGGTGAAGAGGATAAAAAAAAGACGGAATGAGGGGAAGATGGAGGATGAGAAGACAGAAGGTGCATGTAGTGACAAAAAGAGAACAAGAGGGAGAAAGAAAAGGAAGATAAGGAATGGGGAGAAGAAGGTACATAATATTGATTGTGAAGAAGTGACAAAGAAGGGGAAGGATGAAGAACGTATGGAAACTGCAAATGTTGAAGGAGGGAATGAGCCATCTGCTGGGAAGGGTGGTCATGGGGATGATAAGCATGATTAGGAGGTTCAAAATGCATCCACCCTGCCTATAAATACATATGTTTATAGTGATACTCTGAGTAGCTCTCATTTGTCTAACTTCAATTTAGACATACAATACATCGTAACATGCTAATATTTTGAATTTACGGTACTTATGTGAACCAAGAGATGATTACATGGGGCATGATAGTGTGACTGATGAAGAAAATGGAATAATACAGTGGTTTTTGTGAGATCCCTGCGACAAGTATGAAGAATTTGAAAATAAATATTTAGTAACATCTTTTTGTAAAAATATTGACAAATATGTGTCACATCCTGTAACTACAACAAAAATTATCACACCATTGGACAACTACTACGTTGGGCAGCACATACACAACCTCCTTTATGATGGGATGACAAAGGATGTGGTATACACATATGTAATAAAATATAATATGTCATAAAAGAAAGATCACCATGGATTACTTTTATTTCTTTAATTTAACTATTGCAATATTTCCTGCAGATAATAGATGCTTATATGAATGTGTTGTTCTTCAAAAATTCAGTGGTTCATGGAGGTGAAGCTCTATACTTCTTTGCATCCTTGACAGTGATGGTATGTTCCTTAAACGTTGAACATGACAAGAGAAAGGTGATTACAACACATCGTAACACATGTTTTTGTGCAAAAAAATGCTAATATGTGTTCTTGACATTCAGAGCTTAATTAGAAACAAAGTTGGGAGCATATGAAGGATGACTATGAAAACCTTGAACAAATATTTGATGCAGGCCAAGTACCTTTACAAATATTAAGAAGGCATTCTTCCCAATACACCTTCCCAGACACTGGATACTACTGGAGGCATGTTTTGAAACAAGGATGTTATACTCTTATGACTCTATGGGACATGACAGGAGAAGCAAATCTGAGGCAATGCAATGGGTAATAATAAAACTAACATATCTTCACAATTAAAGTTGTATTTGATTCCACTCCATATAACTATATATGTTGTAATACAAGAGTCAATGTTTCTGATTGTGTTGTGTTACAAATGTTGAAATACAACTCTAGCAATAAAAAAAATGCACACCTTAATGTAACTTATGAACAATCATAAGTGCTATCTATGTCTACAGATGTTGATGTACATGATTCAGAGATTTTGATTGTGTTGTATTACACAAGATGTAATGCAAACTCTAATGATCCAATGTTTCATTGCTTTGTATTACACAAGATGTAATACAAACTGTAGTGATCAAATGCACAAGCCAGTGCAAATTTGTGAATAAATAACACCGTTCTAACAATAAGTACTATATATAAGTATAGATGTTCACATTTAAAAGAAAAAAAGTATAGATGTTCTAAAACATGATTATGTGATTTATTTTGTGTTGTATTACAAGTGCTGTAATACAACTCCAGAAATACAAGTGCACAATTTATTGTAGCTTGTGAATAACACGGTGCTAACCATAAGTTTATCTTCTGCAGAAGGAGCTTGTTGGCAAGCTTTTTACAAATAAATTCCCTGTAGAGAATGTCAGGAATTGGAAGATGCTTTATGTGGCGAATATACCGATGCAATCAAATACAGGTGTAGATTGTGGCATCTATGTCATAAAATAAATGGATTACAATTGTGCAGGTAAAAGTCTTGACTTCACAAGTAAGGATATACCAAAGTTCAGAGCATAAATAACTGCTACACTTCTAGATTGTGGTGATGATGATAAGCATGAAGAAATAAACTCATTCGTCAGGATGCTAAAAAGGAATGGAGATTAGAAGGGAATATCCTTAGTTTCTTGTGTTGGTAAACTACATGGGTATATGTTACTCTTAGTACCTTGAATAATTTCTAATCTGTTGATCTACCTGCTTAGCATATGAAGTAGACATGCTTGAGATTTTTTATTATTTTGAATTTTTTTGGTCATGTGAATATCTCTGCAAGCACACCTTGCATATAAATTGATATCAATAATATTTTTAGCCTCTAAATTAGGTATTGTTATATTCTAAATAGCCAATCATGTTTCATTGTGATAATGTATAACAGTTACCATGTTATAAATGTAAATGATTGAAGCTGTACAAAGTAGATTAACGTAATACATCCCTCTTCCCGTTTCCATGGGTTGCATTTTGACAGTTATGAAGAATTACAAATCCAATACCATGTATTAATACCAACTAAAATTCTTCTTTTGTTGGAGTTTTGTGTAACTGTAGTAATGCGAATTTTTTGACAATGTAATGGTTCAACAATTAGAGAGTATGTAGAGAGCAAGAAATCCCACATGAACTAACAACGTAATGCACTCATTTATTCCCTAAGAAAATGCTCGAGAAACACAAGTGTCCATAATAAAAAACTCTAATTTATTGCTTATAATAGCTTTTAATTGGATGGATAAATTGAAAGGCATATCCAAATTCATATAGTCTATGACATGACCTACATATATAAACTAAAAGTCAAGCAATCAGTAATGTTGACTACAATATGAAAGAGATGGTATAAAACAAATTAAGTCCTTCAATTTTTCATGTGTTTCCAGAGCTAACATCCTCAATAAAATCCGACCTGCAAAACATACAAACATGTAGAAAAATTAGAATAAAAAAAATGTTAGCAATATAATTATGGTTGAATTTAGAATCGAGTACATATGCTAAAGATACCTTGATATGGGAACATCAATTGATGATGTCTTATTTGGATAATTCTGTGAGTGATGACCGGTGCTGAACTTCAAATATAGTTTGCACTACCAACCTTTTAATTGTCTATTCTCATATGTAGATTTCGAACGATTGCTTCCTAATTTTGGTCTCTCGCTTTTCCCACTTCCTTTAGTCTTTGCAATTTGTGGTTCTTTGATGGAGATGCCAACACTAGCATCACTATTTTTTGATCTTCTAGTTGATTCCTCGTCAAGAGAAATCTTCGCATTGATAATATTCTTCATTGCTGAAATTGCCGATACTAAGTGAGACTTCGTAACCTCTATTGTATCATCATATTTCAAACCTTCGTTCATTAGGGACGAACATATTTGGTATAACTCCTTCGCATCGTCATTACGGCCCATGGCTTTGTATAATGGGTAATATCCAAATATCTTCAGGTTGCTTTTCCATCTATCCAAAATATCAAATTCTTCAGAGACATGAACATTCTTATCTTTTAAAACAACAAATATATGTTTGCATGGTAAACCAATAAAGTCCATGAACCTGCAATTGCAACAGAAGACATTGTCTACATTACATAATGTGATGTCATTCTCATCACCAAAGGAACCAATGCTAAAAGTTCTATATTTAGAGCTAGACTCATCAATAGATAACCAACAACATTTAACATTAGACAATGCATAATTTGCTTCTGTACCTCGTAGAATATGGTCTTTGTAAATGCCTCTGAAAGCTATCGCTCGACGTTCCATGATGTTTGGAGGACAGTGTTACGACCCGGTTCCCGAATCCCTATAGGACCCGAGACCGGCTCGCTTCGACTAATCCCAAGACCCAGTCGTCTAACAAGAAATAACCAAAAAGCAGAAAAATAAACCACATTCACATATGCAATATAACTAAGCAGTAAAAACGTACAAGCAGTAAAGGAAAGTAAAAGCTGCTATTCCAGTACATACCACCACAACAACAGGAACAACGAAAATGAAAGCAACAGTAATAGGAATAGTAGCTAAAAGTCTGAAACTCACAACAACAGTAAAGAGGGTACAACAAAGAGTACAGAAAACTATGGCTGGGCTCGATTGGGCCCAGCACACTCCGTAGCCGAAAGCTCGGGCTGCTCAACTCCTAAACCTGAATAGTGTTATGAAAAAGACGGAGTCAATGAACGCTAAGTAGAGTGGTACCCATACTATCTAAAGCAGTAAAAGTAACAGGTTTAATTGTCTTTTCTAGTCATTTTATTTTACATGTAATTCCTTTTCACCCCTTTTCGTTAACTTTCAGATTTTCTTGATCTTGCATGTTCCTCGTGGGAACAATCTTGATTGCAGTCTTTTCCGAAGAGTAGAAGGTATACGTGGTACTCTCTTGGCCGGGAGAGTCCCCCGTGGTAGTCCTACACCCAGTCAACCACCCCGAGGTCTCTGTCAGACGTAGCGGTGACTACGGCATGCGCGATAAGCGCGCAGGTAGCTACCACGCACTGACATGTGGTCAGTCGTTTCCGCTAGCGGGTACACCTAAAGTACAGCACGGAACAGTATAGGGCCTAGCCCTCTCAGAAACAGGGGTCTATCCCCTTAAAACCAATAGGGGTCTCACCCCTCCACAGTTCGCACACCCTCGTCTGACTACCCTGGTTTGCCCAGAGGGCCTAACAAGTCAGTGTAGGGTGGCTAGCTGAACCCCAGGCCCCATTGGGTGGTTAACTCCCTCCCTACACTAGTAGCTCGCCTCGGTACCGTGTACACAAGGGCCAACAGAAGTCGATGTAGAGTAGCCAATCCTAATCCCGGGTCCCAACCCAAGGGCGGCTAGCTCCACTCTACACAAAAAGGAGACAGTCACTCTCTTTGGTACCACGTACTCAAGGGCCAGCACACTTTCCACCCACATTCCAAATTTTTCCATCTAACCATAGGAGTTCTACTCCTATCTCCCCGTAGGGTTCATGCTCATGTTCACCACATTATTCAGATCTGGATTTCCTCATTCACAATTCAGTTCTCATTTATATACAGGAAGCTCGTATTTCCACAATTTAATACATGCAACTAATGATTTCACAAGTAACTGTTTAGTTATCTCAGGTAGATCATATTCTAACAGGCAGCTCATACTTATTTACAGGCAATGACTAACAGTTTAACTTATTCATGTATACAAATACAATCATGCAGAATAATTGGTTCAATCATTTCTCTATCCTAGGGTTCATGCCACATCCTAGGTTTCCAGTTGGCTAATTCCACATATACATTCTTATTTAATAAGATTAACAGGGGTAGACCACTCTAGCAGACAATCCGAGAGTACTGGGGGCTCGAACTGCAGACCCAGGCGTCTCTACGAGCCCCGGACACGCAGCAAAGTCTTATACCAAGGAATACATCACAAATGAAGATTCAAAACAGTGTATAAAGGTTTCTAATACGTAGAGAAACTCACAAGGAAACTACAGATACTTCATTTGCGTAAAACAGATCCTGATCGAACCCCAAACGGGTTAAAAATGTGTCTACTGACCAAAATCTGACATCTGGAAACAAGTCCAGACATCTTAAAAGTTACGGAATCTCACCTCAAGTTCCTGCGGTGCCCTCAAATGTCCAAAACTCCCCTGTGATTGTCTGAAAGCAGTTCCAGATGTCGGACCACTCCTCCAGTCATCTGGAAGCACCTCCGATTGTCTGATGAGCTGTTCAGACGTCCGAAAGTCCGTGGAAAGGCATTCCGTGCACCTTCCCAAGGCTACTCCTGTGTACGACAGAGCATCCACCCTATATTAGCGAAACATATCTTATGCGGTGTGGCCTGCATGGCCGTAACCGCGAAGAGAACGTACCTTCGCGATAAAGGTGCTTTCAGACGTCTGGTCTTGACTCCAGACGTCCAGATGCTCAGCCAGTCATCCGGACTGCACTCCAGATGTCTGATACTGGAAAATTTTCAGTATTAGATCACGCTCTGCCATGTTTCTCCTCGCTCCGCCGCAGCTCCAACTGCTGCAAGTGGTCGAGGACGACGCTCCAGACTCCCTCCTCTTCCTGCACGCGTCGTGGTGGCCGTGCGAGCTCCGACGAGCTTCCATGAAGCTCCCAACCTCTGCCTCCTCCTCCTTCTCATGCACTCTCCTCCTCCTCGCTCTCACGCACTCCCTCACTCTCCTCCTCCCACCACTCCGTCGTGCTCTAAAGGTGGAGATGGTGGTGTGTGGAGTGGAGAGGAGAGGAGGGGAGGGTTGCCTTTTATAAAGGCCGAGGGTTAGGGTTCTGCAGGGGGGAGGAAGGAGGAAAGAGAGAGAAGGAGAGTTCTGCGCTCCGTCCGTGCGCAGAACGCAGATTGCATACAAAATTTAAATTTCCAGACATCCGAGAAAGGGTCCAGATGTTAGGACAGACGTCCGATTGACACTCCAGACGTCTTAAAAGGCTAAAAGTGGGATGTATCTTTACATCATAACAAACTTAAAGGAAGTTTCATCCCCAAAACTTGAGCTAGCTATGGTGCAGAAAAGGAACATAAAGCGCATAACAAACTTAAAGAGGACCGAAGTAGGTCCGAAAAGACATACCCTCAAAAAGCTCCGGGTACCGCTCTCGCATCGCCGCCTCAGGCTCCCAGGTAGCCTCCTTGTACCACTGGTTTCTCCACAGAACCTTCACCAGGGGTACTTGCTTCCGTCTCAGACTCCGGATGGGTCTGTCTAGTATCTGCACTAGTCTCTCGGAGTAAGTCAGGTTGTCACCCACCTCTATAATCTCATGGCTCAGAACGTGACTAGGATCGGCGACGTACTTCCTGAGGTTAGACACGTCGAACACGTCGTGCACTCTAGAAAGTTGTGGAGGAAGGGCAAGCCAGTAAGCAACGGGTCCTACCCGCTCGAGGATCTCAAAGGGCCCCACAAACCTCGGCGCAAGCTTCCCCTTCACCCCAAAACGCTACAGGCCCTTCATGAACGAAACGTAGAGAAAGACGTGATCCCCAACCTCGAACTGCACCTCTTTGCATTTCCGGTCAGCATAACTCTTCTACCTGCTCCTGACAGTGCGAAGTCGTCTGTGGATCTGCTCTACCACCTCCTGACTCTGCCGGATCAGCCTGGAGCCAACCTCCCACTTGGTCCCCACTTTGACCCAACTCAAGGGTGCAGTACACCTCCGTCCGTACAAAGCCTCGTAAGGTGCCATGCCGATGCTCGAGTAATAACTGTTATTATATGCAAACTCTGCCAAGGGTAAATGTTCCTCCCAGGAGCCTCTCCAATCCAGTACACAGGCGTGCAAAAGGTACTCAAGTGTCTATATGGTGCGCTCTGACTGTCCGTCCGTCTGGGGGTGGTATGCGGTACTGAACCTCAACCATGTCCTCAAAGCCTGCTGAAACTCAGCCCAAAACTGGAAAGTGAAATGGGTATCCCTGTCGGATACAAGCTCACACGGAACTCTGTGCAGGCGTATCACGTCGCGAATGTACTTCTCTGCCAACTGTGTTGGTCCCAAGGTGACTCGGATTGGCAGGAAACGTGTCATCTTTGTCAACCTGTCCACTATCACCCAGATTGCGTCATGTCCTCGCTGGGTAATAGGTAGACCCACCACCAAGTCCATGGTGATGCTCTCCCACTTCCACTTTGGCACAGGAAGTGGCTGCAATGACCCAGCAAGCCTCTGGTGCTTGGCCTTCACCTGCTGGCACACCAAACACTACTGCACGAACTCACCCACATCCCGCTTCATCCCTCTCCACCAAAAGTCGCGCCTCAGATCATGATACATCTTTGTGTTCCCGGGATGTATGGTGAACCTGGACCCGTGCGCTGTTGTCAACGTTTTTGTGCGGATTTAAAGGCGTATTACGTTGCAGTAGAACCGACAAAACGTTTAAACAAATATAAATAATTTTATTACTCGAACAACTAGAGTATCCGAGGTCGAACACAGGGAGCAAACTCAGTACTTTGTAAAACCCAAGAATACAACTGTTAAATGCAAATATAATTGATTCAAAGAGTTTTAAAAAAGATGTAAAAAAAAATAGAATTAGACGTCTGATTTATGTATCAGACGTCTTAAATGTGATCTTTCTTTCTCTCTTCCTTCTTCTGCTTTGCCTTTCTGATCTCTTTGCAATCTTCCCTTGTCCTTCTTCTTCTTCTCTGCGAAGACTTCTTTCTTTCTTCTTCTTCTGTCTTGCTCCTGTTGCCTTCTTCTTCTTCTTTGGCTTGCTTTTCCGTCTTCTGCAGCGGCCAAGTCCTTATCCTGCGATCAGCCTGCCTGCACAGGAGCAAAACCTAACCCTTCTCCCTCTACCCACGCGTCTCTCTCTCTCTCGAGCAATTCACTCAAACCGCTCTACCAGAGCCACGGTCTCAATCGGGTCGGATCGTACCCGGGACCAGGCGCACCTGCAGGTGTGTGGTGCGCGAGGAGTGCGTAGGTCTAGGTCGGGTCGGATCCGCCAGGTCCGCGTGGTCAGGCCGCGGACGAGGCGGGTGGGTTCAGTGAGGGACCTCACCCCTGTGCTTACTGAGGCGATAAGAGTAAAACGCAAAAACAACTTATATGGTACCTGACGGTTGCAATCCCACGATGTGGGGACTATCTGGTCTCGCCTTCACGCGCGCCTGCAGAAGCCTCGTCGTGCGATTGCCCCGCAGCTGCTGGCTCTGCTAGCGCTCCTTGGCTGGAGTCGTTCACCTCGCGACACTCACGCTAGTATGCAGCGCCTGTAGCCTGGAAGACCGGGTGCCTGGAGCTTCGTGGGAGCTTCATCAGAGGTCGTCCATGGCGGCAGCAGCTCAAACCCTGTCCTACACAAAACGCGCCTCTCGGCCAAATCAGAATAGCTAGAGACCTTCACCGTGGCACGGCGAAGGCGGTGGGCAGTGCTGCAGGCCGCAGGTCGGCCTAGGCGAGCGTGCCTAGGTCAACCTGTGGCCGGAGATGGTGGGTTGGTCGGGGGGTGATTGTGGAGGGCTGGAGTGGCAGTGGTAGGGTGGAGTGTGTTCCTGGAGGTGAGGCGGAGCTTTCGAGGTGGTTGGCGAGCCGTGTGGAGGGCTGGAGTGGTGTGGGCGGCTCGCCGGAGTGTGGTCGGAGGCGAAGATGATGGAGGTGGTTAGCGTCTGTCGAAGGTCGATCAAGGGAGATAACAGGGGAAAAGAGAGAGGAGAGGGTGGAGAACGTATCTGGGGTTGTCTGGAGGGAAGGGAGGCGGCGGAGAGGACGGCTCGTGACTGCCGTCGTCGGGGAAGAAAGACCCTGGGGGAGGAAGCGGCGACGAAGATGAGGTCAGGAGCTTGCGCGCAGGGTACAGCGCGCCGCGGGAGGAAGAGGCGGAGAGGACTCTGCTGCTGGTATGGCAGCAGAGTGACGAGAAGGAGGGAAGGCGGTCGCCGGAGCTTGTGGGTCGTTTGGCCGGAGATGGGAGAGAAGAAATTTGGAGGGGATCTCCGTCCAAATCAAGCTTAAGATGAGCGGCCGGGTCCGGGGGGTGTTTTATAGGTGCTGGCCGCTCCTATCAGTGCGTGAAAAATGCGCAATTAGGTCAGCCGGCTCGCCGGAGTTGGAAGGAAGAAAGATACCCAAATCTCTCGTGCGTTCGCACGAGAGATTGGGTTCACGCCAGTGAATTTGATTGGCTTTAGAAGGAAGGGAATTCCTCAGAGAATCTCCCTTCCATTTCTGGGAGAGAATCTCTGAGGAATTAGAGAGCAATCTCTCTTGAAACTTCGTCGGAGCTCGGTTCTGCCCTAGCAATGGCGGCAGGACCGGTTTGCAAAGAAGGCGAAGAACCTAGGGGGCTCTCTGCAAGGATATTCAAAAGATAGGGACCTATTTGTGATTTGGGTGTACTAACTTGCAAAGTAGGTCAAGATGACCTCCTCTTAGGTCCAAATTTTGGTACAAACCTAATTTGGACCTAAAGAATCCAATGGTGAAGTTGGATTTTAGGTTTGACCTCGTTTGACTGGACATTTTGCGTAAAAACCCAAATTAGGTTAATTGAAGAGCTAAGACCCTAATCTAGGTCAAACTAGGTTCCAAAGGCCAAATTAAGTGTTCTAAACCCTAGAGGATGTTTTTCTATGATTTTTAGAGGGTTTGCTTGATTTTTATTCTGACCGGAACCTTGTTAATTTAAGCGGGTCTGTTTTAGGGTTACCAAGTGTCATTTAATTCTTAGATTGCACATAAACCCATTTCTGATTAATTCAACCCACTTTTTATCTTATTTGGACCATTTGACATATGTTTTGCTTCTGAGAAATCCCGTTTATGTACTGCAATGGTAAAATTGCAGTTTTAACCTTTATTTCATGTTTTCTTCTCAGAGCACTTGTTCCTTCAGTTAAGCCTTCTTCTAGGTTATGTAGGAGCTTTTATCTTCTTTATTGGGTCAAAATGAGCTAGTTATGGCTCATGATGAGGCTCTCATCATACCCCCATGCCTAGCTTTTGCTAGTCCCTTAGCAAAATTTCAAAGTTTTAACTTCCATTCTAGACCCAAAGTGTCCTTAGTTATGATAAGTGCTTCTTTTGTGATTAGGTAGGAATGCCGACAATAGGCCTAGAGGTACTCAAGTACCAACCAAAATCTGGACCTGTTCTGCTTTAGCCTCAGTCCTTCGCAAAGGTTTCTACGGCCCATAAAAACTATCCTAGGGTTTGTTGGACTCTGCGGTTAAAGCACCCGTGCTTGAGACATTTTTAGCCTAAGCTCAGTTTGCAGTGCGTTTTTTTTTTTTTTTTTGTAAGAGAGAGATAGAGGATTTATTTGCTTGGAGAGCTTTTCTCTCTCTTTTCTTTTTATTTCTAGCTTCGGATTAGCTTCTCAACACGGTCTGTATCGGATTCCTCGTCCCCATCATCAATCCTCAAGGGTCCCTGGCTTTCGAGATTTCGAGATAATCCCGCCCATGGGCAACCCCCGGAACCCTGGCTTTCGAGATTTCGAGATAATCCCGCCCATGGCGTTCCGTGGCCGAATTCAGACCCTGGCGATCGACATTTCATGATAATGCCACCCATGGTATCTGAACCAGCAGAGTGCTTACATGCCCCCAGTAGGATATTTAAATATCCTAAGAGACAAGCACCGAGGAGACGATATGTTGTTACGCATCTTCGAGGGGAATTTCCCCGCCTCTCCGCGCTGGGAACTTGTCCAAATCAACTTGTGTTGATTGGCCGCTCCTAATCTAGGTGACTTTTTCAGAACATTAAACGCTCTTGCGTGTTTTGAATATTTATGCACACTGAATCAGACTGTGTGTGAATTTGGGTGCTTAGGTTACCGAATCCCGCAAACCGGAGGTCAGTTAACGAGGCCGAATACTTCCTAAGCCTTAGACCTAATACTTAAGCTTCGCATTTTCCTCAACCTCTTGAGGATTATCCAGATTTTAACGGATACGTGAATTTTTTAAGCTAAAAATCTAGCCCAAGAGGCCTAAGACCAGCGTTCCCGCTAATCTCTTGTTATGTCTCCATAGCACTTTTCTGTTCCCATTTTTTTTTTTTTTTGTCTAGAACTTCAGTTAACCCCTTAACCTTTTACTAATGACTATTTCTTTTCATTTTCATTTTGCTCCTTTTTGTCATTTTTCTTTCTTTTCCTCCTCTCATTTGTATGACCCTGAATTGTTCCTCCCCTCTATCAAGTCTTTTTTTTTTTTTTTTTTACGTGAAACCCTTTCTTGATATGAATTTTCTGACATTTTGCACTTTCATACGCCCCCCCATGCCTAAGATTTGCAATGTCCCCATTGTAAATTAGGTGGGTTCAAATTCAGCTTAGTTCATGTATTAGGACAGGTGTGTGGTGAGTGAATGGGTCGAAGTGACTTGTTGCGAACGATTTCTAATCTCGGGTAGGTATACCTGAGGTGAAGTCGGCTGTTCTAATGGATGAACCCTAAAGTGCAATATGAGTTCCGCATAGCGATGTCAGAAACGGTTTCAGGTTTTTCAAAGAATGACGGGTTGCCTCCCGTTAAGCGCTGAGTTTTACGCCATCGGCTGGGCGCAATGAGCTCAAGAGGAAAGGAGGGTAAAGGATGACTCAGTCAAATCTATATCGGTCATGTCAATGAACGGCTTGAGTCTCTGCCCGTTCACGACAAAGGGTTCAGAATCGTGGCTGAGTGGGCTGATTTCAATAGCTCCATTTCCGAAGATTTGGCGGACTAGGTAGGGTCCGACCCACTTGGATCTTAGCTTTCCTGGGAATAGTTTGAGTCGAGCATCAAAGAGTAAAACTTTTTGACCAGGATGAAAGACCTTTCTAGAAATGTGTTTGTCGTGAAAAGCTTTAACCCGTTCTTTGTAAATTCGCGAGTTCTCATACGCGTCGTGGCGTAATTCATCGATCTCGCTCATTTGAAATCTTCTGTGGGTTCCAGCCTTAGAAAGGTCGAGATTACAGGTCCGTACTGCCCAATAGGCTTTATGCTCCAATTCGACGGGGAGGTGACATGCCTTCCCATACACTAGTCTGAAGGGAGACATTCCTAATTGGGTCTTGTGGGCGGTCCTATAGGCCCACAATGCTTCCGGAAGCTGAGAAGACCAATCTTTTCTATCAGGTCGAACAGTAACCTGAAGGATCTTCTTGATCTCTCGGTTAGATAGCTCAGCTAGACCATTAGTTTAGGGGTGGTAAGGAGTAGAGATTCGGTGTGACACCCCGTATTTGATCATCAGTGACCCTAACTGAGCGTTCGTAAAATGGGTCCCTCCGTCGGAAATTATAGCACGCGGAATCCCGAACCTTGAGAAAATGTTTTGATGAAGGAATTTTATAACGACTTTATGATTGTTGGTTCGGGTCGGAATGGCTTCTATCCACTTGGAAACATAATCAACTGCGAGTAAAATGTATTCGAAGCCATCCGAGGTAGGAAAGGGTCCCATGAAATCAATCCCCCAAATATCAAAAATTTCGCATACCAAGATCGGCTGTAGAGGCATCATGTCTCTATGGCTCATGTTGCCTAGAGTCTGGCAACGGGAACATGCCTTACAGTGATTGTATGCATCTTTGAAAATTGTGGGCCAGTAGAAACCACACTGGAGGACTTTCGATGCGGTTTTATGTCCCGAAAAATGTCCACCGCATGCCTGGTCATGGCAGAATGAGAGTATGTCTTTGATTTCCACTTCCGTGACGCATCATCGGATTATCTGATCAGCACCAATGCGGAAGAGATACGGGTCTTCCCATAGGTAATACTTGGCATCGGAACGCAATTTGTCCTTTTTGGCCTTCGACCAATCGGGCGGAATCTGATGTGATGCCAGGTAATTAACAATATCGGCGAACCATGGAAGACTTGTACTGATAGTCAGGAGGTGCTCATCAGGGAAATGTTCTGTAATAGGTCCGGAAGGATCAATAATTTCAGAAGGAAGGCGAGATAAGTGATCAGCTACCACATTGTGCTTTCCCGCCTTGTCGCGAATCTCGAGGTCAAATTCTTGCAACAGCAAGATCCAGCGGATTAATCGAGGTTTCGCGTCCTTCTTGGCCAGGAGATGCCTCACAGCTGTGTGATCCGAGTATATGATAACACGGGAACCCAGAAGGTATGATCTGAATTTTTCCAGTGCAAATACTAACGGCCAGCAGCTCTTTCTCAGTAACCGTATAGTTACGCTGAGCCCTCATCCAGTGTTTTGCTGGCGTAGTAAATGACCACAGGTTTCCCGTCAATTTTCTGCCCCAAAACCGCTCCTACAGCGAAGTCAGATGCATCGCACATGATCTCAAAGGGTTGAGACCAATCAGGGGACTGTAGGATTGGGGCTTGGGTGACTCAGTCACGTAGGATCTCAAATGCTTGAGTGCATTCCTTGGAAATTTCGAAAGGTACATCCTTGGAGAGAAGATTGGTCAGGGGGCGCGCGATCTTGGAGAAATCAGGGATGAATCGACGGTAGAAACCGACGTGCCCCAAAAAAGACCGGATGTCCTTAATCGAGCTAGGCATAGGGAGCTTGGAAATCAGGTTAACCTTAGCTCGATCCACTTGGATGCCTTTCTCTGAGATTAAATGTCCCAGGACAATTCCCTCAGGCACCATGAAATGGCTCTTTTCCCAGGAAAGAACCAAATTCACCTCGATGCACCGCCTGAGTATATGGACCAAGTGTTGGAGGCAATCGTCAAATGATTGTCCAAAAACTGAAAAGTCATCCATGAAGACTTCCAGATAATCACCTACCATATCTGAGAATATGGCAAGCATGCACCGCTGAAAAGTTGCAGGTGCATTGCAGAGACCGAACGGCATCCTTCGAAACGCGTACGTCCCGAAGGGGCAGGTGAATGTGGTCTTTTCTTGGTCCTCTGGATGGATTGCCACCTGATTGTAACCGGAGTACCCGTCAAGAAAGCAGAAGAATCTATTTCCCGCTAGTTTCTCGAGGATCTGATCAATAAACGGTAGTGGGAAATGATCCTTCTTCGTGGAGGAATTTAGTCTTCTGTAATCAATGCAGACTCTCCACGAATTAGCTATTCGGGTAGGAATGACTTCCCCGGTTTCAGTCGTGATGATGGTAAGTCCTGCCTTCTTAGGTACCACTTGTGTTGGACTCACCCAACGACTGTCGGAGATCGGGTAGATGATCCCTGCATCTAACCACTTAATGATCTCCTTTTTCACGACCTCCTGTAGGTTAGGGTTTAGGCGCCTTTGCATTTCTCTTGAAGGTCGTGAGCCTTCTTCTGTGTAGATTCGATGCGTGCAGTATGAAGGGCTTATACCAGTCAAATCATCTAGAGTCCATCCAATGGCTCTACGATGTTGCTGGAGAACAGAAATCAAACGGAGTTCCTGATCAGGTGTGAGTCGAGAATTGATAATCACAGGAAACGTTTGATTTGAATCCAAAAAGACATATTTTAGATGTTCGGGAAGGGGCTTGAGTTCCATGACAGGATTGTCAGCAGCAGTGGGTGGTTCAGGGTTTGTATCGGGAGCAATGGTAGGAGTCATAGGTGTGTCTAGATCGTGTTCGCACTCCTCTATTAGCGGTTTCTGATTTTCTAGTGGTTGATCAGGAATAATCAGGTTGTCCTCTATATGCAGTTCATCAACCACGGCTTTGACATCACAAATTTCCTCTATAACCCCGCAATTAATCCCTTGTTGGGCTTTGAAAATGTCAATCTTCAGATTTTGATTCCCAAATTTTAATTCTATCTGGCCCTCTTCGCAGTTTATATTGGCCCTAGCAGTGGCCAAAAAGGGTCTCCCTAATATGATTGGTGTGTCCCTTGGGTTCTTAGGTGCATCCATGTCCAGTACTATGAAGTCCACTGGGAAATAAAAATCTCGTACCCTAACAATGACATCCTCGAGTATTCCTTTGGGTGACTTGATGGATCGATCGGCTAACTGCAATGTCACCTCAGTGGGTTTAAGTTCAGATTCTTCAAGGTGGTCAAGGAGGGATGTAGGTATTAAATTTATGGAGGCACCTAGGTCTAGTAGGGCTCTATCAAGTTGGGTTTCACCAATTTTACAAGAAATCAAGGGGGTTCCTGGGTCTTTAGCCTTGGGTGGGAGTTTGCTCAGGATGACAGAGCTGGCTTGCTCTGACAGTACGATCGGATTCCCATCCTTGGTTCGCGGCTTGCATTTAGGTGTACATATGTCTTTCAAGAATCTTGCGTAAGCCGGTATGTGGCGGATTGCATCCATCAACGGGATGTTTATCTGGACCTGTTCAAAGAGCTTGACCAGATCCTCCTCAGGAGCCACAGGTTTGGTTGTCCTTTTTCCTTTGGTCAAGGCCTCAGGAAATGGGATCCTAGCTGGTTCCTCTAGGATAGGTCCAGGTTCTTGATCTGGGACAGTATTATCTTGGATGACTACCCTAGGGTCTTGGCGATTATCAGGCTTGGAGTGGTTCAGATAATGTGGGTCTTGTGTTGTTTTACCACTACGTGTTGTTACAGAGTTTAATCCAACCTGACTTTGGTTTGGGTTCGGTAGGAGAGGTGGCTGCTGCTGAAATTCTGCATAAGATGTAGAAGCCTCCATCCCGTCTGGTGATGGAGTAGCAGGGGCCTGATAAATCAAATGTGCGTGGCCTGGATTTGGATTCATAATGCGCCTCTGGGTCGGCACGTTATTTGGGTTGGGCAGAGGTTGAGAAGGAAGGGTGCCAGGTTGGCGAGAATTTGCCATCTGGGCCAGTTGGTTGCGAACCTCTGTGATCTCGTCCTTGTGCTATTTTTGCATTGCCGCATTCGTCTTTTGAATGTCAGCCAGTGTTTGAAGGATAAGAGTCAGTTGATCCTGATTTTGCCTGGATTGGTAGGTGGGATTGGGCCGAGGCTGAGGGGGCTGATATGGACGAGGAGCTTGTGGGCGGGGTTGATATGGTGGTTTTTGAGAATTTCCTGCCCACTGAAAGTTAGGATGATTTCGCCATCCAGGGTTGTAGGTATTGGAGTATGGGTCATTCTGGATGGCGTTGAGGTCCTCGCAGTTCTGAGGAACCTCAGGAAAGTCAGAATACGAGGGTTCAGAGTTCCCCCAACTTGAGTAGAAGGGATCGGAGGTCACTCCGGTCTGGGAGGTAGACGGGGGTGGATATGGGCCCATCCCCTTGGCAGGTTGGTGATAGATGTTTTGCACTGTTTCCCTTGCCAGAGGAGGTCGTGCAAAAGAGTTTTGTGCAGAGGTGGCTTGCTGCAAATGTCGAGTTAGCTCGTCCACCTTCTTTTCTATGATAGAGACCTTGTCCAACCGACTGGCCATCAATTCCAGGTCAACAGAAGTGGACAGGTCCTGCGTCTCATGTGTCCCTCTTAGATTCGTCGATGCGCGGGCATTCGTCCTGTCGAATAAGCCCAAGGAGTCATTGTTTATGGAGTTCTCGCACATGTTTTCGAGAATCTCCCATACCGTGTCCTCGTGTTGGCCCATGATGTTTCCTCCACATGTTGCATTGATGATTAGATGAATATCCTCACGGAGTCCCTGGTAAAAAGACTGGACTTGTTCCCACTTAGGAACTCCGTGATGGGGACACTTTCGCATGAGATCTAGGAATCGATCCCAAGCTTCGTGAAGAGGTTCTCCCTGTTGTTGAGTGAAATGAGTGATCTGGTGGCGCAAGGCATTCGTCCGGCCAACAGGGAAGAATTTTTTCAAAAATTCGGACTGTAATTCCTCCCAAGTGTTGATCGGGCGGGTCTGAGTCTGATACCAGTGCGCGACCTTGTCCAAGAGGGAGAACGAAAACATTTTCATGAGTAGGATATCCCGGTTTTGTACATCTGACCCGAAGGTCTGGGCCAGATGCTTGAGTTGTTTAATGTGTTGGAATGGATCCTCAGAGTTAAGCCCATGGAACTTTGGTATGGCATGAATCATATTGGGCTTTAGATCAGAATCGGGTCCTCCAATTGGGATTCGTACTCGGGGTTCGATTGCCACCGCAGCGGGATTATAATGATCTCGCATCATAGGTCGCTGTGGTGGGTTTACAAAGTTCTGAAAGAGATCGTTCAAGCGTTGAAGTTGGTGTTCAAGGTTATTCTCCTCTTCAATGGGTTGTGCCATGATGGGAGAAGAAGGAGAATCAGGGTCTGAATCAGATGAAAGATTTATGTGGTGGGGTTGCTGCACAAACAAGGGCGTCGAGGCTTGGCCTCGGCGAGAATGAATTTCTAGAGGAGGTCTTAAAGGTGGTCTTAAGGACCTCCTACCAAACATGCACCGGAAGATGTGATGAGATTAGAAGGTGCTGGACCCAATCAAGACACCCAAGAATTGTTGGGTGACTATAGAGGTTCTGGGCAGATGGACCCCTGGATCAGAAGATCGTCCACCTGAGAAATACCTGGGCAGCCAGAGAGGGAGAGTCCCGCAAAGACCCCTACACGGTAGAGCGTCCCCACGGGTTACAGGGTTTCCCCCACCCGACCTCTCTTGTCACTGCGGTTCCAAGTAGACCAGAATGGGGATCTTGACCTCTTAAGTCTACCTTTTTTATTTTAAGATCAAGGTGCTTAATGTTCCACTTGAACTTTTAAGTATTTTGAGTGCAAAAAGTGACCTAATATTAAGGTTGGTTGATTCGAGGGATCAACTTCACCTCTTGTTCCTTTGAGAGCTTTTAGGTCCTTCCTTTTATGGTTCAAATGGATTATCAGCCTGATTTGCTTAGGGTTCCTCTTGTATAAATCTTTTCAAACACGGTTTAGGCACACTTCTTTTTGGAAAGTTTGTTTCTTTGTTTTAGAGAAGATGTGTCTCTAAAAACCCTAGCTTTGCAATCCTAACTTGGCTCTAATGGGTCCAATTTAGTTGCCTTAGAAATTAGCACCTAGGGCTCAATCAAGAAAGTTTTAGCCCTAGTTGCCTTAGTTGGATGACAGACAAAAATATGTTGAAATGAAAATCAGGCAACTTGATGAGTTACTAAATATAAGACAGATAGCCCTAAGTTGATTTCTCTCCCTTTTTTTTTTCTTTTTTTTTTAGATTGTGAGAGGGTTAAGGGAGAGGGCTTATGGAGATTACCTGTTCCAGTCTGTTGTGCAGTTGCTATTCTTTCCTTTTTGTTTTGCTTTCCCTGATTGAACACAACAAAAGAGAAGTTAAGTCAGATATTAGATAGAAAAGTTGTACTCAAAAGCTTTAAAAGTGCCCGTTGCTCCCCGGCAACGGCGCCAAAATGTTGTCAACGTTTTTGTGCGGATTTAAAGGCGTATTACGTTGCAGTAGAACCGACAAAACGTTTAAACAAATATAAATAATTTTATTACTCGAACGACTAGAGTATCCGAGGTCGAACATAGGGAGCAAACTCAGTACTTTGTAAAACCCAAGAATACAACTGTTAAATGCAAATATAATTGATTCAAAGAGTTTTAAAAAAGATGTAAAAAAAATAGAATTAGACGTCTGATTTATGTATCAGACGTCTTAAATGTGATCTTTCTTTCTCTCTTCCTTCTTCTGCTTTGCCTTTCTGATCTCTTTGCAATCTTCCCTTGTCCTTCTTCTTCTTCTCTGCGAAGACTTCTTTCTTTCTTCTTCTTCTATCTTGCTCCTGTTGCCTTCTTCTTCTTCTTTGGCTTGCTTTTCCGTCTTCTGCAGCGGCCAAGTCCTTCTCCTGCGATCAGCCTGCCTGCACAGGAGCAAAACCTAACCCTTCTCCCTCTACCCACGCGTCTCTCTCTCTCTCGAGCAATTCACTCAAACCGCTCTACCAGAGCCACGGTCTCAATCGGGTCGGATCGTACCCGGGACCAGGCGCACCTGCAGGTGTGTGGTGCGCGAGGAGTGCGTAGGTCTAGGTCGGGTCGGATCCGCCAGGTCCGCGTGGTCAGGCCGCGGACGAGGCGGGTGGGTTCAGTGAGGGACCTCACCCCTGTGCTTACTGAGGCGATAAGAGTAAAACGCAAAAACAACTTATATGGTACCTGACGGTTGCAATCCCACGATGTGGGACTATCTGGTCTCGCCTTCACGCGCGCCTGCAGAAGCCTCGTCGTGCGATTGCCCCGCAGCTGCTGGCTCTGCTAGCGCTCCTTGGCTGGAGTCGTTCACCTCGCGACACTCACGCTAGTATGCAGCGCCTGTAGCCTGGAAGACCGGGTGCCTGGAGCTTCGTGGGAGCTTCATCAGAGGTCGTCCATGGCGGCAGCAGCTCAAACCCTGTCCTACACAAAACGCGCCTCTCGGCCAAATCAGAATAGCTAGAGACCTTCACCGTGGCACGGCGAAGGCGGTGGGCAGTGCTGCAGGCCGCAGGTCGGCCTAGGCGAGCGTGCCTAGGTCAACCTGTGGCCGGAGATGGTGGGTTGGTCGGGGGGTGATTGTGGAGGGCTGGAGTGGCAGTGGTAGGGTGGAGTGTGTTCCTGGAGGTGAGGCGGAGCTTTCGAGGTGGTTGGCGAGCCGTGTGGAGGGCTGGAGTGGTGTGGGCGGCTCGCCGGAGTGTGGTCGGAGGCGAAGATGATGGAGGTGGTTAGCGTCTGTCGAAGGTCGATCAAGGGAGATAACAGGGGAAAAGAGAGAGGAGAGGGTGGAGAACGTATCTGGGGTTGTCTGGAGGGAAGGGAGGCGGCGGAGAGGACGGCTCGTGACTGCCGTCGTCGGGGAAGAAAGACCCTGGGGGAGGAAGCGGCGACGAAGATGAGGTCAGGAGCTTGCGCGCAGGGTACAGCGCGCCGCGGGAGGAAGAGGCGGAGAGGACTCTGCTGCTGGTATGGCAGCAGAGTGACGAGAAGGAGGGAAGGCGGTCGCCGGAGCTTGTGGGTCGTTTGGCCGGAGATGGGAGAGAAGAAATTTGGAGGGGATCTCCGTCCAAATCAAGCTTAAGATGAGCGGCCGGGTCCGGGGGGTGTTTTATAGGTGCTGGCCGCTCCTATCAGTGCGTGAAAAATGCGCAATTAGGTCAGCCGGCTCGCCGGAGTTGGAAGGAAGAAAGATACCCAAATCTCTCGTGCGTTCGCACGAGAGATTGGGTTCACGCCAGTGAATTTGATTGGCTTTAGAAGGAAGGGAATTCCTCAGAGAATCTCCCTTCCATTTCTGGGAGAGAATCTCTGAGGAATTAGAGAGCAATCTCTCTTGAAACTTCGTCGGAGCTCGGTTCTGCCCTAGCAATGGCGGCAGGACCGGTTTGCAAAGAAGGCGAAGAACCTAGGGGGCTCTCTGCAAGGATATTCAAAAGATAGGGACCTATTTGTGATTTGGGTGTACTAACTTGCAAAGTAGGTCAAGATGACCTCCTCTTAGGTCCAAATTTTGGTACAAACCTAATTTGGACCTAAAGAATCCAATGGTGAAGTTGGATTTTAGGTTTGACCTCGTTTGACTGGACATTTTGCGTAAAAACCCAAATTAGGTTAATTGAAGAGCTAAGACCCTAATCTAGGTCAAACTAGGTTCCAAAGGCCAAATTAAGTGTTCTAAACCCTAGAGGATGTTTTTCTATGATTTTTAGAGGGTTTGCTTGATTTTTATTCTGACCGGAACCTTGTTAATTTAAGCGGGTCTGTTTTAGGGTTACCAAGTGTCATTTAATTCTTAGATTGCACATAAACTCATTTCTGATTAATTCAACCCACTTTTTATCTTATTTGGACCATTTGACATATGTTTTGCTTCTGAGAAATGCCGTTTATGTACTGCAATGGTAAAATTGCAGTTTTAACCTTTATTTCATGTTTTCTTCTCAAAGCACTTGTTCCTTCAGTTAAGCCTTCTTCTAGGTTATGTAGGAGCTTTTATCTTCTTTATTGGGTCAAAATGAGCTAGTTATGGCTCATGATGAGGCTCTCATCATGCGCCTCCTTCAAGAGCTCTCTCAACAACTCCTCGTCCCTGGGAACGCACAATCATCCCATCATGCACATCACCTCATCTGTAAAAGAAAAGTCTCCAAGGTCCCCTGACAGCACTCTATCTCGCAACGTCTGTAAGTACTAATCTGCCATCTATCCCGCGATGATGTGGTCTATCAGCTCTGGTCGCGTCTGTCATGTCACTGTCACTACCCCACAATATCCCTGTGACTCCCGGGGTCGCCAACTGCCCAACTCCATAAGTCTCCAACTCTGTGCCTGTAGACTGGCCAAGTGGGCGGGCGCCTTCCAGCTCAAGCCGTCAGCCACCACGTTGGCCTTCCTCGAATGGTAGGAGATGCTGCAGTCATAGTCCTTCAGGAGCTCTAACCAACGTCTCTATCTCATGCTAAGCTCCTTCTGGTCAAACAAGTACCTGAGGCTCTTATGATCTGTGAAAATCTCAAAGGTATCACCGTAAAGGTAGTACCTCCATGTCTTCAGTGAGAAGATAACAACTACCAACTCTAAGTCATGGGTAGGGTAGCTATGCTCATGAGGCTTTAGTTGCCGCGAAGCGTAAGCAACAACGTGACCTTGCTGCATGAGCACACCCCTTAACCCTTGCAATGAAGTGTCTGTGTACACCACAAAACCACCACCGCTGTCTGGGATGGTGAGTACAGGAGTTGAAGTCAGTCTCTCCTTCAACTCCTGAAAACATGCCTTACATGCATTTGTCTAGGCAAAGGACACGTCCTTCTGAGTCAACTGGGTCATAGGACGCGCAATCTGCGAGAATCCTCTGATAAACCGTCGATAGTAACCTGCCAGTCCCAAAAAGCTGCATATCTCTGTCACTGTACGTGGCCTCTCCCACCTAAGTACGGCCTCCACCTTAGCTAGGTCCACAGCCAAACCATCCCCTGAGATCACGTGGCCCAGGAAAGTCACCTGCCTCAACCAAAACTCGCACTTGCTGTACTTGGCATACAGCCTGCGTCTCCTCAAAGTGTCCAGAATCATCCGTAGATGTTGTTCGTGCTGTGCCTGATCCCGCGAGTAAACGAGCACGTCGTCGATGAATACCACCACAAACTGATCCAAATACAGTTCGAAAACCCAGTTCATCAAATCCATAAAAGCAACAGGGGCATTGGTCAGCCCAAACGGCATGACCAAGAACTCGTAGTGCCTTTACCAGGTATGGAAAGCTGTCTTGGAGACATCGGTCTCCCTGATCCTTAACTGGTGGTAGCTTGACCTCAGATCTATCTTGGAGAACACTATGGCATCTCGCACTGGTCAAAAAAGTCATCAATTCTCGGCAGCGGATACTTGTTCTTGATGGTGACCATATTCAGTTGTCTGTAGTCAACACAAAGTCGCAGGGTATCATCCTTCTTCTTCACAAACAGCACAGGGGCTCCCCATGGGGATGCATTGGGCCTCACAAAGCCCTTCTCCAACAGGTCCTGTAGTTGTGACTTGAGCTCTTCCAACTCAAGTGGTGCCAGCCGGTATGGTGCAGTAGAAATGGGGCTGGTCCCCGGTACCAGTGAGATCTCAAACTCGATCTCGCGCTCGGACGGTAGTTTTGGCAGCTCCTCTGGAAACACGTCGGGGTACTCACAAAGCACCGGAATTCTCTGAAAGTCATCAACGGGGCTAGGCTCTACCACTACACAGGCTAGAAAGCCCTCACACCCCTGACTCAAAAGCCTCGCTGCCCGAAGCGCAAATATGCACCTAAAACCTCCGTCCACCGACTGTCCGTGAAACTCAAAGGAAAGCAACTTCAGTATGGAGAAGAAGATCTTCCTCCCGAAAAGTCCACCAAGGCGTGGTAGGCGGACAGCTAGTCTATCCCTAGAATCACACCAAAATCCTCCATCGGTATCACAATCAGGTCAGCGGGGAGGCTGTGTCCCCCTATATTGACCTCACAGTCCATGTAGACCTCCTCAGCTACAAACAACTGGCCTTCTGAGCCTCTAATCACAAATGGATCATCTAATAGCACATTGTTCTATCCCAAACTGCCAGCAAAACTCGCAGTAACAAAAGAGTGTGTGGTGCCATAATCAAAAGTACGTATACTAATCTACCGGAAATGGTAACCATACCTGCCACCACTGAACTGGAAGCCTTGGCATCTCTGTGTGTCAGGATGTTGATACGCCCCTCAGCCCTCGGTGCAGACGAAGCAGCTACACTCTGGGTCGAGCGAGCAGCCACTGGTCTGTACCCTCCTCGTGACTGCTGCCCTCCCCTACACGCCTAGGGACCATGACCACCAGCTCGGCCTCTAGCACTCAGTGCGGGGAGCATCTGCTATGCTTCAGCCCTAGATGGGCAGTCCCTCCTGATGTGGCCCAGCTGGCCACATTGGTAGCAGAGGGGAACTCGACTCCCTCCCTCGGTAGGTCCCTGCTGACGACTGGGCGGGGGTCCAGTGCTGGCAGATGACCCTTGTCTAGGGCCCCCAAAGGCCACTGACAGCCCTGCAAAATGAGACGGCTCTCCTGTAGGTGCCACGTGCCTCTTCTCTTGACAGCCTTGAGAGCAGTCTGGCTGGTAGGGCCTCTTCCATCCGCTATGTCTCGCGTGGTCGGGTTGGTCTCCTCGTACGTCATGGCTGCCTCCACCACTCTCGAGAAGGTGGGCAGCTTTAAAGGCTTGACATACCCCTGAATAGCAAGTCGGAGCCCCTCAGTGAACCTCCACAGGCGCTCCTCCTCTGTAGCTACAACTATCGAAGCAAAGCGTGACAGCTCCAGGAAGCGCGTGTGATACGCACTAACAGTCATCGTCCCCTAGTGGAGAGTGTGGAACTCCCGCCTCCTCTGGTCCTGCCAAGTCTGTGGGAAGTACTGCTCATAGAAGAGGGTCACGAACTGATCTCACGTCGGCTCTCCCCTCTTTTGGCCTCTGACTGACCTCCACCACTTGTGTGCTGCACTCTCTAACTGGTACGTGACAAAGGCCACGCGGCACTCCGTAGGGGGGCGAAGGGTGTTAAACACCTTCTCTATCTGCTCCAGCCAGTCCTTTGCCTCAGACAGGTCCTCATCCCCCTTGAAGGAGGGGGGCTTCAGCTTCCGGAACTGTTTGAAAAGCTCATGGTGCAGCTGCAATGGGGGAACGAACACGCCTCAAGGAAGGAGGGCTCATGTTTAGAAGTGCCAGGGTGTGGTGGGGGCAGTGGAGGACCACCCCCTCCCCCTCCTGCTCGTCCGGCATTGCGGCGGTCTCTCTGTCCCACTGAGGACTCCCCCTCCACGTCCTCAAGGAGAGGTGCCCGTGGAGGCTAGTGGAGCTCCTCTCGCACTATGTCTCTGATCAGCTGGGTGAGATCCTGGAACTGAACGCCCAGGAGAAGAGGCAGGTCAACTAGCACCTCAAGCCCGGTACGTCCGCCCCTCCGACATCGTCCACGGCCACGACCACGGCCCGCCTAGAGAACTTCCCGACAAGGCATCTCCTGCAAGAAGACGTGGAAGATAGAACAAAAGGGTCAACGCTATCGAATTTCTACGAAAAAGGACTCAGAACAGATATCAAAGCGATACGTCGTGGTGGCTACCCTAGTTACATGCACGTGTATGGTTATTCCCAAGCCAGTTAGTTCATTTCTCGGGACGACCTTACTCTGATACCATCTTGTTACGACTCGGTTCCGGAATCCCTACAAGGTCTGAGACCGGCTCGCCTCGACTAATCCTAAGACCCAGTCGTCCAACAAGAAATAACCAAAAAGTAGGAAAATAAACCACATTCACATATGCAATATAACTAAGCAATAAAAACGTACAAGTAGTAAAGGAAAATAAAAGCTACTATTTCAGTACATACCACCACAACAACAGGAACAACGGAAACGAAAGCAACAGTAACAGGAATAGTAGCTGAAAGTCTGAAACTCACAACAACAATAAAGAGGGTACAACAAAGGGTGCAGAAAACTATGGCTGGGCTTGACTGGGCCCAGCACCCTCCATAGTCGGAAGCTCAGGCTGCTCAACTCTTGGACCTGAACAGTGTTATGAAAAAGACGGAGTCAGCGAACACTGAGTAGAGTGGTAACTATACTACTAAAGCAGTAAAAGTAACAGGTTTAATTATCTTTTCTAGTCATTTTATTTTACATGTAATTCCTTTTCACCCCTTTTCGTCAACTTTCATATTTTCTTGATCTTGCATGTTCCTCGTGGGAATGATCTTGATTGCAGTCTTTTCTGAAGAGTAGAAGGTACACGTGGTGCTCTCCTGGCCGGGAGAGTTCCCCGTGGTAGTCCTACACCCAGTCAACCACCCCGAGGTCTCTGTTAGACGTAGAAGTGACTATAGCACGTGTGATAAGCGCTCGGGTAGCTACCCTGCACTGACACGCGGTCAGTCATTTCCGCTAGCGAGTACGTCCAAAGTACAGCACGGAACAGTATAGGGCCTAGCCCTCTCAGAAACAGGGGTCTAGCCCCTCAGAACCAACAGGGGTTTCGCCCCTCCATAGTCTGCGCACCCTCGTCTGACTACCCTGATTTGCCCAGAGGGCCTAACAAGTCGGTGTAGGGTGGCTAGCTGAACCCCAAGTCCCGTGGGGTGGCTAGCTCCCTCCCTACATTAGTAGCTCGCCTTGGTATCATGTACACGAGGGCCAACAGAAGTCAGTGTAGAGTGGCCAATCCTAACATCGGGTCCCAACCCAAGGGCGGCTAGCTCCGCTCTACACAAAAAGGGAACAGTCGCTCTCCTTGGTACCACGTACTCAAGGGCCAACACACTTCCCGCCCACATTCCAGATTTTTTCATCTAACCACAGGTGTTCTACTCCTATCTCCTCGTAGGGTTCATGCTCATGTTCACCACATTATTCAGATTCGAATTTCCTCATTCACAATCCAGTTCTCGTTTATATACAGGCAGCTCGTATTTCCATAATTTAATACATGCAACTAATGATTTCACAGGTAACTGTTCAGTTATCTCAGGCAGATCATATTCTAACAGGCAGCTCATACTTATTTACAGGCAATGGCTAACAGTTTAACTTATTCATGTATATAAATACAATCATGCAGAATAATTGGTTTAATCATTTCTCTGTCCTAGGGTTCATGCCACATCCTAGGTTTTCAGTTGGCTAATTCCATAGATACATTCTTATTTAATAAGATTAACAAGGGTAGACCACTCTACCAGATAATCCGAGAGTACTTGGGGCTCGAACCGCAGACCTAGGCGTCTGCGAGCCCCAGACACACAGCAGGTCGAAGTCTTATACCAAGGAATACATCACAAAGGAAGATTCAGAATAGTGCATAAAGGTTTCTAATACATAGAGAAACTCACAAGGAAACTACAGATACTTCGTTTGCATAAAATGAATCCCGATCGAACCCCAAATGGGTCAAAAACGTGTCTACTGACCAAAATCAGACATCTGGAAACAAGTCCAGACGTCTTAAAAGTTAGGGAATCTCACCTCAAGTTCTTGTGGTGCCCTCAGACGTCCAGAACTCCCCTACGATCGTCTAAAAGCGGTTCCAGACGTCGGACCACTCCTCCAGTCGTCTGGAAGCACCTCCGGTCATCTGATGAGCTATTCAGACGTTCGAAAGTCGATGGAAAGGCATTCCATGCACCTTCCCAAGGCTGCTCCTGTGTACGACAGAGCAGCCACCCTATATTAGCCAAACATATCTTCTACAGTGCGGCCTACATGGCCGTAACCGCGAAAAGAATTTACCTTTGCGATAAAGGTGCTTTCAGACGTCTGGTCTTGACTCCAGACGTCCAGACGCTCAGCCAGTCATCCGGAGTGCACTCCAGACGTCTGATACTGGAAAAATTCCAGTTTCAAACCACTCTCCCAGCTCTCCTTGCCTCGCTCCGCCGCAGCTCCAGCTGCTGCAGGTGGTCGAGGACGATGCTTCGGACTCTCTCCTCCTCCCTCACGCACTATGGTGGCCGCGCGAGCTCCGACGAGCTTCCACGAAGCTCTCGACCTCGGCCTCCTCCTCCTTCTCACGCACTCTTCTCCTCATCTCTCTCACGCGCTCCCTCGCTCACCTCCTCCCATCGCTCCATCGTGCTCTGAAGGTGGAGATGGTGGTGTGTGGAGTGGAGAGGAGAGGAGGGGAGGGTGGCCTTTTATAAAGGCCAAGGGTTAGGGTTCTGCAGGGGGAGGAAGGAGGAAAGAGAGAGAGAGAAGGAGAGTTCTACGCGCCGACCGCAAGTAGAATGCAGATTGCGTACAAAATTTTAATTTCCAGACATCCGAGAAAGGGTCCAGACGTCTGGACAGACATCTGACTGACACTCCAAACGTCTTAAAAGGCTAAAAGTGGGACGGGTCTTTACAGATAGGCTGTTGCATCAGGGTATCGTTGTCAAATGAATTCTCGTTCTCCCTTAACCTGTTCAATGCATTTTGAAATTTACATATAAATTCATATAATGTGTTTTGTTTGGTGATTGTGCTATTTAAGAAAGCATGAAGGCTTTCACTCCTTTGTGTTGTTTTCAAACCGGCAAAAAAACGATTACACATGTAAGGAGGTACCTATCTCTCCCTCATTTCAAATATAGACTTTAGCCACTTGTGATCGGAAAGGTTTGTCTTCTATAAAATAAGAGCCCATTGTTCCTCAAACTCCCTCACACTTTGTAAGTGCCATATAAAGTCACTAAGCTCACTTATTGCAAGTCCCCCTATAGAAGCAAATCCTATCTTGCTACTAAACTTGTTTACTATATGCCAACAACAAAATCTATGTACTGAATTTGGAAAGCAAGTTGCTACCACAGCAGAGATCGATGGATCCGGATCTATTACAATGGAAGACGAATGTGTACCAACAGTATCAAGAAATCTGTTAAAGAGCCAATCAAATGAATCCTTCAACTTGTTCATAAGAAGTCCATTGCCAAATATCATTGTTTTCTTGTGATGATTGACACTGCAAAATGTGGCAAATATTAGTTTATATTTGTTTGTATTGTACGTTGTGTCAAATGATAAAACATCACCAAATAATAATCCTCCAGATAGACAAGTGATGAGAACCTCATCATGAACCCTAACTAGTACAATCTAATCCAAATATGTGTGAAAAAGCTCCTACAAAACCCAAAGAGAGGCTTAACTCAGAGAATTCTAAGTTAAAGGATAAAACAAATCATCAGGGGTAAAACTGTAATTTTACCAATACAATATGCAAACAGGGTAATTAAGGGTCCAAACATAGGTCAAACAAGCTTAATAAGAAGGGAAGTGGGATGATCTGATCTGAAAAGGGTTATAGCAAATTCTAGGAATTAAATGACATTCTGTAACCCTAAAACAAACTTACTTTAATTCATGAGGTTCGAGGCAGGATAAAAATCAACTAAACCCTCTAAAATTTATAGAAAAATATCCCTTAGGATTTAGAACCTTCAATTTGGCCTTTGAAACCTATTTTGACCTAAAATGAGAACCATGCCCAATTAATGACTTAATTTGGGTTTTTACGCAAATTGACCGGTCAAACATGGTTCAACCTAAAATCAAAATTCATCATTAAAATCCTTAGGTTCAAATTAGTATAGTATAAAAACTTGGGCCTAAGATAAGACCATCTCGACCAACTTTATAAATTGGTCCTCTTAATTTACTTTTTGACCCTTATCTTTTGAAACCCTTACATTTAGGCCCCTAACTTCTCATCATTCTTTGCAGAATGGTCCTCCCTGCCACTTCTACGCAGCGCCATGCCTCCAACAACCTTGCGCGGAGGATGGCGCCGCGCAGGGCAGGGCGACCGTCCTCTAGAACAGACGGGGGGTTCCCTGCGATGTCCTCTGTCGCAGGGACCCTCCCCTGCCCTCTTCCATCAACCATGCCTCTCATGTGAATGCACGAAAGGCATGGGTATCCTCTCTGGCCATTCTCCGGCGAGGCTGGCACGTCGCCACCTTGGTCGCCTCTCCATGCCAAGGCCTTTATAAGGAGCAGCAAGGTCTGTCAACTCCTCCAAGCTTCCTTTAGGGGAGAAACACCTCGCACTTCATCTCTTCCTCCTCCGGTCAGAGCATCTGAAGCTTCCGGCGATCTCCTCCTCCTCCTCCTCGTCGCTCTGCTGCCCTACCTGCAGCAGAGTTTTCTCTGCCTTGTCGTCCGCGCCAGGCCGTACCAGCTAGCGCCCTTCGACCGCCTCCTCGTCGCCGATACCCTCCTCCTGGGCACCTTCGTCCTCAACTCCGGCAGGCACAAGCCAGGCACTGCTCTCTCCCCCTTCGTCAAGTACATAGGTACAAAGTTTCCTCTCTCTCTCTTGTATCCCCCTTCTAATTTGCCATTTCAACCACCCGACCGCCACAGTCAAAACCCATCTTCCCCATCTTCGGTCGCCTTCTCCGGCGAGGCCATCCCACTTCCACAGACCTCCTCATCCCTCACCGACCAGCCCAGAGGCTCCCCCTCACTCCACTCGACCATTCCCCCCACTCCATACGCCGCCACTCATCGCCTGACCACCCCCCGAACAAACCCATCTTCCCGCACACGTTCTGACCTAGGTCCACCACCGTAGGCATTCTCGCACCTCGCTGATCCCAGCACTAGCTTCGCTACACTCTGGCGAAGCTTTCCACATTATCTGACTTGACCGAAAGGCCATCTCTGTGTATTCAGGTCAGCAGCCCCTCGCTGCCATTGTTGAGCTGCGTAGCTTCTTCGCTCGCAGCTCCAGGCTTCCTCCAGCCCAGGCGCACATCCCAGGCAGCGCGGATTGCTGCTGCGAATAAGCCCAGGCTTTCGATTTGGGTCGCGAGCCTCGCGCTGCCCCAATTGGCAGCAGCTTCCTCAGCTGTGGGCGCAAGATTTGGAGGTGGGATTTAGTCCCACCTCGTAAGTGTGCGGCCACGCGCCCACACTTATATTGAAAAAGTGTATCAGGCTATTTGCCTTCGATACACAGGGGTTAGGTCCCTCTCACCCGCACGCAGCGCGCCACGTGCTCACTCGCCCTCGCCCGTGCTCACACCCCGCAGGTCTGGGCCGGATCCGACTACCCAACCAAGCACTCCTCGCCCACCACCTCACGCCAGTGGGCCTGGTCCCGGGCGCGCTATCCGAACCCGATTACCCGACTCTGGGAGAGCATTCCTAAGAGAGATTCTGAGAAAGAGAGAGACGCGGGGAAGGGGTAGGTTTTGCACTAACCACTGTGTGTGCACGCAGGAAAGAAAGAAGGAAAGAAGAAGAAGAGGAAGCAAGATAAGGAAGAAGAAGAGGGGAGGAGTGGCCGAAGCCTTAGCCGCACTAAGCAGCTGAAGAAGAAGGAAGCCGCACTGTAGCAAACCCACAGTTAAGTCGTCTAAGCACCAAATCAGACGACGGAAGGGCAGCGGCCAGAGAAGAAAGAAGAGAAAAAGAAGAGAGAAGAAGAAGGAAGAAAAAGAAGAAAGAAGACACAAGAAAAGAGAAGGAAAAGAAAGAAGGAAGCAGAGAAAAGAAAGAACATGGCAGGCTGAGAAGAAAGGAAGACTCTACAGCTGAAAGAAAGAAAGAAAAAGAGAGGAGAAAGAAGAAGATCACCACAGCTGCAGGCTGAAGAAGAAAGAAGGTAGGAAGAAAAGAAGAAAGAAGAAGAAAAGAAAAGAGAGAAGAAGAAGAAGCCAACAAAACTCTCTCTCTCTCTCTTATTATTTTTGTAACAAAATTGTGAATATTTATGCCTCTAGAATTCTAGCTGCTCACTGAGTTCGACCTCGGGAAAACTTATTATTCCGAGTAAAAAATTTCTGTAGTAATCTGGTAGCTGCTTTGTCATATACTACAACGATTGCAAATCTAATAACCATAACGACGGAACAAAATAAGCTCAAACCAGCCGTTTACTAACAGGATCCAACCACATGTAATGTGTAAGGCATTGCTCGTCGTCAACTGATGAGAACCTCATTATGAACCCTAACTAGCACAATCTAACCTAGGTATGCAAGAAAAAGCTCCTACATAACTCAAAGAAAGGCTTAACTCAGAGAATTCTGAGTTTAAGAAGAAAACAAGTCATAAGGGGTAAAAATGCAATTTCACCAACACAATCTGCAAACAGGGTAACTCAGGGTCCAAACATAGGTCAAACTAACCTAATAAGAAGGAAAGTGGGATGATCTGATCTAACAAGGGCTACAGCAACTCTAAGGAATTAAATGACATTCTGTAACCCTAAAATAAACCCACTTCAATTCACGAGGTTCGAGGTAAGGTAAAAATCGACTAAACCCTCTAAAATTCATAGAAAAATAATCTCTAGGGTTTAGAACCTTCAATTTGGCCTTAGAAACCCATTTTGACCTACATTGAGAACCATGCCCAATTAATGATTTAATTTAGGTTTTTACGTAAATTGGCCTGTCAAACATGGTCTGACCTAGAAACAAAATTCACCATTAAAATCCTTAGGTCCAACTTAGTCATGTATAAAAACTTGAGCCTAAGAAGAGACCTCCTTGACCAACTTTGCAATTTGGTCCTCATCATTTACTTTTTGACCCTCAACTTTCGAAACCCTTGCATTTTAGCCCCTAATTTCCTCTTCGTTCTTTGCATTTTGGTCCCTCCTGCAAGTCTTTGCGCAGCACCATGCTCCAGCGACTTTACGCGGAGCATGGCGCCTCGCAGGGTGAGGGGGCGTCCTGCAAAGAGAACGCGGAGTTCCCTGCGATGTCTGCTATCGCAGGGACTCGGCCATGCCACCTAACGATGCCCACATCTTCCGTGCGAACGCGCGGAAGGTATGGGTCTCGTCTCTGACCATACTCCGGCGAGGGACGCACGTCGCCTCCCTGCGTCCACCCCTCCGCCACCGCCTTTATAAAGACCAGCATCGCCAGTCGTTTCTCCCAGCTTGGTCTGGACGGAGAATCCCTCAACCCTTCCTCTCTCTCCACTCCGACAGGAACCCACCAGCTCTGACGGCTCCTCCTCCTCCTTCTCGTCTCTCTGCTGCAATACCAGCAGCAGAGCCACCTTCGCCTGATCTCCCCGCGTCGCGCCGCACCAAGCGCGCGCCTCCCTACCCTCTTCCTCGCCGCCGCTCTCTCCCTCTGGGTGTTTCTTCTCCGGCAACAGTCGGTACGGCTGCCCGCCGCTCTGACCCCCTTCGTCCCCATAGGTAGGTTACAGTTACTTCCCTTCCTCCCCTCTTTCTTTTCCGCAACTTAATTTCCTTGATCGCCCTACGACCACGCCTGACCACCCTCATCTTCCCCACCTCCGGTCACTCTCCGGCAAGTCGTCCCCGTCATCCCACAACCCCATACGACTCGCCAACTGTCCCAAAAGCTCCACCTCACTTCACCAAACACCCTCCGCCCCTCCACTGCCACTCCACACCTCCACAGCACACCCCCGATCAAACCCACTTTTTCGGTTGCAGTCCGACCTAGGGCTACCGCCATACACCGCCCTGCGACCTGCTGCACCCCGCACTACCTTCGCCATGCCACGGCGAAGGTTCCCCTGTGGTCTGATTAGGCCGAGAGGCCCTATTTGTGTTAGACTTTCAGCTCTCGCCACCATTGGCGACGACGCAAGGAGCTTCCAAGCGAGCTCCAGACCTCGAAGCGTCAGGACTCTAGCTGAGGCGAATTGGGAAGACTCGGGTGAAGGCAGGCAGCTGGTTTGCGAAGGGAAATGAGGACGCAGCTGCTGAGGTGAGGTCACGTCCTTCCTGCAGGTGCGCGCGAGAAGGGACAAAGTTTAGTCCCACATCATGAGTCTTCAAATCGCCGCACCACTTTAAATTGTTTTTGTGTATACGGCTGGTTGCCTCCGAACGCACCTGGGGTGAGGTCCCTTGCCCATCACACGCCTCGTCCGCGGATTCATCTTGCGGACCTGGCGGATCCGACCTGACACTACCCTTCACTCCTCGCGCACCACCCACGCCGGTGTGCCTGGTCCCGGTTACGCAACCCGACCCGTTAACCCGGCTCTGGGAGAGCTTCCTGTGAGTGGTTTACAGAGAGAGAGAGACGTGCGGGTAGAGGGAAGGGCTAGGTTTTGCTGTGCCCTGTGCAGGAACAGGGCGCGAAGGAGGCAGACTCAACACTTAGCCGTAGGAAGGAGAAGAGGAGTAGAAGAAGAAGAAACCCTGAAGAAGCCTTGTAGCTGAGCAAGGCAAGAGACCAAAGAAGAAAAGAAGCAGAGGAAGAAGAAGGCTCGCCAAAGAAGAGAAGAAGAAGAAGAAGCAGTGAAGGAAGAAAAGGAAGCACTGTAGCAGACCGCCGTTTAAGTCGTCTGACTGCGGTATCAGACGATGGATGAAGCTTCATAGGAGATAAAGCAGAGAGGAAGAAGAAAAGAGAAGGCTCTGCAACTGAAGAAAAGAAATAGAAGACAAGCAGAAGAAGAATTGAAGGCAACAGGAAGAAGAAGACCCGTAGAGACACTGCAGCTGAAGAAAAGCCAAAGAAAAGAAGAAGACAAGCAAAGAGAGAAAGAAGAGAAGAAGAAGAAGAAGCCAAAAATCGAAATCTATCTCTCCCTCTCCCTCTCTTATTTTTGTAATAAAGAAAACTCTGTACTTCTAGAATTCTAGTAGCTCCCTAAGTTCGACCTCGGGAAACCAAACTATTTCCGAGTAAATTTTGATAGTAACGACAACCGTAGCTGTCTTATTTTACACTATAACGACATTACTGTAATAAGCACTAAAACGAACAAAGACTAGCCGCGGTTGAAAAACTCGTTACTATTCTTGGCGCCGTTGTGTTGGGGAGCAACGGCTATTCTAGAAGTTTTGAACTCTTTATTTAAAAATTGCTAATCTTTTTCTCTCTTGTGTGCAGGTAAAGGAAAAGAATTGGAAGAGCAGCCGCACAACAAACACTCCAACAAACAGGTAATCTTCATCAGCCCTCGCTTAAACTCCCTTGAAATCTGAAAAGAAACGAGAAGAAGAATCAACTTAGGGCTACCTGTGTTATACTTAGTAATTCATCAAAGTTGCCTAATTTTTCATTTCAACACATTTTAACTGTCCATCCAATTAAGGTAACTAGGGCTAAAACCTTCTTGATTGAGCCCTAGTTACCAAATTTTGAGGCAACTAAAATGGACCAACTAAAGCCAACTCAAGGATTGAAAAGCTAGGGTTTTTAGAGACACACCTTCTATTAACAAAGAAAAGTTCCCAAAAAGAGGTGTGCCTAAACCTTGTTTGAAAAGATCTATACAAGAGGATCCCTAAGCAAATCAGGCTCTTAAATCCATTTGAACCTTAAAAGAAAGGACCTAAAAGCTCTCAAAAGGAACAAGAGGTGAAGTTGGCCCCTTGGGTCAACCAACCTTAAAATTAGGTCACTTTTTTCACTCAAAATACTTAAAAGTTCAAGTGGAACCTTAAGCACCTTGATCTTAAAGTAAAAGAGGTAGACTTAAGAGGTCAAGGTCCCCATTCTGGTCTACCTGGAACCGCAGTGACAAGAGAGGTCGGGTGGGGGAAATCCTGTAACCTGTGGGGACGCTCTACCGTGTAGGGGTCTTTGCGGGACTCACCCTCTCTGGCTACCCAGGTAATTCTCAGGTGGACGATCTTTTTGATCAAGGGGTCCATCTGCCCCACACCTCTATAGTCACCCAACAATTTTTGGGTGTCTCGATTGGGTCCAGCACCTTCTAAACTCATCTATTCCAACAGTGCATGTACGGTAGGTCCTTAAGACCACCCTTAAGACCTCCTTTAGAAATTCACTCTCGTCAAGGCCAAGCCTCGACGCCCGTGTTTGTGCAGCAACCCCACCACATTATTCTCTCATCTGATTCAGAACCAAGCTCTTCTTCTTCCCCCATCATGGCTCAGCCAGTTGAGGAAAGAAAACAATCTGGAGCAGCAGCTCCAGCGACTCAATGACCTCTTCCAAAACTTTGTGCACCCACCACAGCGTCCTATGATGCGGGACCATTATAATCCTACTGTGGTGGCCATTGAGCCTCGAGTCAGAATCCCAGCTGGAGGACTTGATTCCGAATTAAAGCCCAATATGATTCATGCTATACCTAAATTCCATGGGCTTAATTCCGAAGATCCCTTCCAGCACATCAAACAGTTGAAGCATCTGGCCCAAACTTTTGGGTCAGATGCACAAAATCGGGACATTCTTCTCATGAAGATGTTCTCCTTCTCTCTTATGGACAAGGCTGCTCATTGGTATCAAACTCATGAAGGTTCCTACCAGGAGGGGTGAATTGAAATATATAAAGCAATATCACAAAAATCAATCGCACAATGTACACAAAGAATTTTTAGGTGGAAACCCAAACCGGGTGAAAACCACCACCTAACCCTCTCGAGTTAGGATTTTCCGATCAACCTAGTTGATCAAATCCACTAACCGAATCACTTTGAACGAGGGTGATTCAACCTCAATACAACCACGCTACAAGTACGAGGGTAGCGTTCCTCAACCCCTTCTCTCCACGAGAAGGATTTTGTCCCACGAAGGAGACGGGAATTCGCAAAGCGAATACCCAACCAAAATACAAAGATAAAATAAAACAACAGTCCTATAGAGCCAACAAAATTAAACCTAGCTTCTATAGGAAATAGGAAACTCCCCTTTGCAAGGAGTGCGTCGACGATGACGCGGTGCGTGTGCCACGCGATGGCGCTACGTCGCTCTCGTTATCTACGGCGGGAGAGCGGGCGCGCAAACTGAATTTAGCTCTCAAGATGATGGAGCTTGAGCTTGGAGAGCAAGATCCTTTTTTGGACACAAAGGAGTGTGAGAGTGTATATCTTGTGTCTCTTGTTTTTCTAAGTGTGTCTCTTATTTTACCAAGTGTTACAAAGGTTCCCCTCTATTTATAGAGGCCTTAGGAAGGCTTTAGAAGGCTTAGGAAAGGTTCTATAGCCGTTGGGAACAAAGTCCAAGAGAATCAGGCCGAAATCAGGACAATGATTGCATTTTACAGGGTTATCAGACGTCTAATTCTGGCATCAGACGTCTGTAAGGCCACTTTAAGACGTCTGATTCCAAGGTCAGACGTCTGATTCTATGCGGGTTTCTCCCTGACTTGAATTAGATCTAAACAGGGTTCTTGTGCAAGTCGATCAGACGACAAACAGGACGTCTGGCACTATGCCTGGACGTCTGGAAACCAACTTTTACTACGCAATGGATTTGCAACGGCTAGAAAATCTCTGAGAAGAGATTTTCGGGTCAGTCGAGGCAAAACGGTCAATTATCAGACGTCTGTAAAGTCCTATGGACGTCTGATAAGGCTCTAACGGTCATAATCTTGAGTGTCTTCTAAGCCAGCCAACGGTCCACTAATTGGACGTCTGGCAAATTCATCAGACGTCTCCTAAGACGTCTGGTATAAGGTCTGGACGTCTGAATTCATCAGACAGAACTAACTATGTCCAGCCTAACAGTTATCAGACGTCTGAAACAACAGTCAGACGTCTTAAAATCCTTTATCAGACGTCTGATTCGTGAATTAGACGTCTGGAAAGTCAGTTTTAACCCTATATTGGTTTTCTAAGTGTTTTACAGAAAACCTACGTATCCTAGGGTTGTGCAGGTGTTCCTAGGACTACTGTTAGGGTACTTTGAGGCTCTTTAACATAATGTTCTAAGGAATCAAAAAGAGCAAGAAAATAAATACAAGAGATACATGAAAGGATAAAAAAGAATCTATCCTATTCTTCTTGTCTTCCATCTCCAATCTTTCGCTCCACGCGAACCTCCTCTGTTTTCCGTCAAGCTCCTCCAATCCGTCCTGGATGCGAGCTCGAACTCCGTCTAAACACGTCCACATTTGCAATTGACCTGAAATCTGTGACTCAAATTGCAAATGTTAAATAACACGTGTTTTGTTATCATCAAAACAAATGATCGTGGTGTTCTAGCACCAACAATCTCCCCCTTTTTGATGATGACAAAACCGTAAATAATAATGCATAAAAATCCTCCCCCTTTTTGACATTATCAAAAAGGTTTAATTGATTTTATATTTCCTATAACTCCCCCTTAAAACATGCTCTTCTATGAGTTTATTTTAACAAAGGTAATATTCTCCCCTTTTTGTAACAACAAGATAGCTATTATTTTTCTCCCCCTTACTAAAGGAAATTTAGCTACCTTATTTCTCCCCCTTAAAAATTGACAATTTGCTCATCATCATTTTTTTTTTAACTCCCCCTATCTAAATGCTTATGATAATAAGATAGGGTAAAGGGTTTTACCTCACCTACCATGGCCAATAAAATGGCCCGAATGGTGGTGGTGGATGCCACATCGGATGGGGCTCCCATCCGTAGCTTGGAGGCCCGGGCATCGGCGCCGGTCTCCAATCTGGTGGTCGACGTGCGGCGGGTCCGTCATTTGTTCGCCGTTTCGTCGGTCTTCTTGTTCTCCTCCTTGGTCTACTCATTGGTTCTCCCAACTTAAGTTGACCAGCCTTGAGCTTGTAGGTCCAGTCCTTTATGTTGTAGTCATTCCTGAACCCTACAAAACAAGATTCTAATTCTTTTTTCGGTATCCAAGTGGGCTTGGATCCGGATTTGTTAGAGGGTCTCCTTGATGGAGATCCTTTCTCAACCTTAGGGCTATAAAACTTGTCTACTTTGTTGATTAATTTGTTAGAATTTTCCCTAAGACATGCAATTTCTTTTTCTATAATGTTCATTTTAGTCTTTAAATCTGAAATTTCTAATTTTAGACTAACATTTTCCTCAATCAATTTATTATTTTCATTGATGAGGTTATGATTATCTAATAATAGGTTATCATCCTTAGGACTAGCTTCTATGTCCTTAAGTTGTTTTTCTAACCTATCATTCTCATTTTTAAGAAAACTAAGGTTCTTCTTCATGCTTTTGTTTTCTATTTTTAGTGATTTACTAATCTCGAATAATTCATTAAAAGCTTCTTGTAAATCAAAATTTACCTCGTCGTCGGAGTCGCTTCCGCTTTCACTGTCGTTGTTGCTTCCTCTGGCCATGAAACCAAAGCAAGCGGTTTCTTCTTCTTCTTCTTCCTCCGAGCTGGAATCGTCCCAAGTGGCTTGGAACGCCTTCTTCTTAGATTTTTCCTTTTCCTTTTTCTTCTCCTTTTTGAGAAGAGGGCACTCTGGTCGTAGGTGCCCTTTCTCGTTGCAATGGTAGCAACGTCTCGGGCTTTCCTTCTCCTTTTTCTCTTTATTTAATTCCCTACAAAACTTGGAAAAATTTTTAAGTAAAATTCTAAAGTCTTCGTCGTCGGAACTTACCTCGCTATCCGACGCGGCTCTGAAGGCGAGAGTCTTCTTTAGTTTAGGCTCCGGTGTATCCTTCTTCTTCTGCTTCAACTTAGTCTCGTAGGCCATCAGATTGCCTAGGAGATCTTCCATGTTGAGCTCCTCCATTTCGTTCGCCTCTTCGATGGCGGTGACTTTCTGTTCCCATTCCGGTCCAAGGGAACGAAGAAGCTTCCCTTGAAGCTCCCCCTTGATGAAAGTCTTTCCTAAAGCTTTCAAGTTATTTACAATGAGAGTGAACCTAGTGTTCATCTCACTTAAAGACTCGTTAGATTTCATTGAAAAAGATTCAAATTCTTGAGAAAGTAAATTAATTTTTGAGGTTTTTACCTTAGAGGTACCTTCATGAGTTACCTCGAGTGTGTGCCAAATCTCGTATGCGGTGGCGCACTGCGAGATTCTGTTGAACTCCTCCGGGCTGAGCGCGCAATACAACGCGTTCATTGTTTTCGCGTTGAGAGAGAGCTCCCGGATCTGCTGCTGCGAGTAGCCTCTGGCGGGTTTCTCTGGGATGTCGAAGGGGGTCTCGCACCTGGCCCAGACTGTGAAGTCGGTGGCTTGAAGCCACGTCTTCATCCGCAACTTCCAGTAGGGGTAGTTGCTCCCGTCGAAGAACGGCGGACGGGTTGTGGACTGCCCCTCGGAACTCCTGCTTGTGGAACAGCTTCCCTCCATGTGATCTTTCCGCGGATGTTACTCCTGTCGGCGGAAAACCTGCTCTGATACCAATTGAAGGTTCCTACCAGGAGGGGTGAATTGAAATATATAAAGCAATATCACAAAAATCAATCGCACAATGTACACAAAGAATTTTTAGGTGGAAACCCAAACCGGGTGAAAACCACCACCTAACCCTCTCGAGTTAGGATTTTCCGATCAACCTAGTTGATCAAATCCACTAACCGAATCACTTTGAACGAGGGTGATTCAACCTCAATACAACCACGCTACAAGTACGAGGGTAGCGTTCCTCAACCCCTTCTCTCCACGAGAAGGATTTTGTCCCACGAAGGAGACGGGAATTCGCAAAGCGAATACCCAACCAAAATACAAAGATAAAATAAAACAACAGTCCTATAGAGCCAACAAAATTAAACCTAGCTTCTATAGGAAATAGGAAACTCCCCTTTGCAAGGAGTGCGTCGACGATGACGCGGTGCGTGTGCCACGCGATGGCGCTACGTCGCTCTCGTTATCTACGGCGGGAGAGCGGGCGCGCAAACTGAATTTAGCTCTCAAGATGATGGAGCTTGAGCTTGGAGAGCAAGATCCTTTTTTGGACACAAAGGAGTGTGAGAGTGTATATCTTGTGTCTCTTGTTTTTCTAAGTGTGTCTCTTATTTTACCAAGTGTTACAAAGGTTCCCCTCTATTTATAGAGGCCTTAGGAAGGCTTTAGAAGGCTTAGGAAAGGTTCTATAGCCGTTGGGAACAAAGTCCAAGAGAATCAGGCCGAAATCAGGACAATGATTGCATTTTACAGGGTTATCAGACGTCTAATTCTGGCATCAGACGTCTGTAAGGCCACTTTAAGATGTCTGATTCCAAGGTCAGACGTCTGATTCTATGCGGGTTTCTCCCTGACTTGAATTAGATCTAAACAGGGTTCTTGGGCAAGTCGATCAGACGACAAACAGGACGTCTGGCACTATGCCTGGACGTCTGGAAAACCAACTTTTACTACGCAATGGATTTGCAACGGCTAGAAAATCTCTGAGAAGAGATTTTCGGGTCAGTCGAGGCAAAACGGTCAATTATCAGACGTCTGTAAAGTCCTATGGACGTCTGATAAGGCTCTAACGGTCATAATCTTGAGTGTCTTCTAAGCCAGCCAACGGTCCACTAATTGGACGTCTGGCAAAATTCATCAGACGTCTCCTAAGACGTCTGGTATAAGGTCTGGACGTCTGAATTCATCAGACAGAACTAACTATGTCCAGCCTAACAGTTATCAGACGTCTGAAACAACAGTCAGACGTCTTAAAATCCTTTATCAGACGTCTGATTCGTGAATTAGACGTCTGGAAAGTCAGTTTTAACCCTATATTGGTTTTCTAAGTGTTTTACAGAAAACCTACGTATCCTAGGGTTGTGCAGGTGTTCCTAGGACTACTGTTAGGGTACTTTGAGGCTCTTTAACATAATGTTCTAAGGAATCAAAAAGAGCAAGAAAATAAATACAAGAGATACATGAAAGGATAAAAAAGAATCTATCCTATTCTTCTTGTCTTCCATCTCCAATCTTTCGCTCCACGCGAACCTCCTCTGTTTTCCGTCAAGCTCCTCCAATCCGTCCTGGATGCGAGCTCGAACTCCGTCTAAACACGTCCACATTTGCAATTGACCTGAAATCTGTGACTCAAATTGCAAATGTTAAATAACACGTGTTTTGTTATCATCAAAACAAATGATCGTGGTGTTCTAGCACCAACAACTCAGACCCGGCCGATCAACACTTGGGAAGAACTTCAGTCCGAATTTTTGAAGAAGTTCTTTCTCGTTGGTTGAACCAATGCCTTGCGCCATCAGATTACTCACTTTACTCAACAAACGGGAGAACCTCTCCATGAGGCATGGGATCGCTTTCAGGATCTCATGAGAAAGTGCCCCCATCACGGAGTTCCTAAATGGGAACAAGTCCAGTCTTTTTACCAGGGACTCCGTGAAGACATCCGTCTTTTCGTCAATGCAACCTGCGGAGGAAATATCATGGGTCAACATGAGGACACCGTGTGGGAGATTCTCGAAAACATGTGCGAGAACTCCATCAACAATGACTCCATGGGATTATTCGACAAGACGAATTCCCGCGCATCGATGAACCTCAGGGGAGCACACGAGACGCAGGGCTTGTCCGCATCAGTCGACCTGGAATTAATGGCCAGTCGATTGGACAAGGTCTCAATCATTGAGAAGGTGGTGGATGAGCTGACTCAGCACTTGCAGCGAGCCACCTCTGCGCGTAACTCCTTTGCACAACCTCCTTCCACACAGGAGACTGTGCAAAACATTCTCCACCGATCTTCCCCTGGGATGGATCCATATCCATCCCCATCTGATTCTCGGATCGGAGGGTCATCCGATCCATTCTATACCAGCCCGGGGAATTCCATTCCCCCTTTCTCTAATTCTCTAGAGGTTCCTCAGACCTGCGAGGACCTCAACGCCATCCAGAACGACCCATTCTCCAACACCTACAACCCTGGATGGCGAAACCATCCCAATTTTCAGTGGGCGGGAAATTGCCAAACCCAAAGACCACCCTTTCAGCCCCGCCTACAACCCCCTCATCCTTACCAGCCGCCTCAGCCTTGGCCCAACCCTACTTATCCATCAGGGCCAAATCAGGATCAAATGTCCCTTATCCTTCAGACTCTGGCTGACATTCAAAGAACGAATGCGGCTATCCAAAAACAACACAAGGACGAACTTACAGAGGTCCGAAATCAACTAGCCCAGTTGGCAAATTCTCGCCAGCCAGGCACACTCCTTCCAACCTCTTCCTAACCCGAATAACGTGCCAACACAGCGGCGCGTTATGAACCCAAACTCGGGCCAAGCCCACATGATTTATTAGGCCCCCTCTATTCCTTCACCTGACAGGATGGAGGCTTCCACTTCTTTTGCAGGCTATCAGCAGCAACCCATCTTACCCAATCCCAACCAAAACCAGGCAGGACTTAATTCCGTGACAACCCGTAGTGGTAAGGAAACCCAAGATCCACCTTATCCAAACCACTCCAAGCCTGGTAGTGATCCTAAGCCTAGGACAGTAATCCAGGACATTCCTACCCCTGTCCCAGATCAAAGACCTGGACCTATCCTAGAAGAACCAACCAAGGTTCTGTTTCCCGAGGCCTTGACCAAGGGAAAGAAGACTACCAAGCCCGTGGCACCTGAGAAGGACCTGGTCAAGCTCTTTGAGCAGGTCCACATAAACATCCCCTTGATGGATGCAATCCGCCACGTACCGACTTACGCACGATTCTTAAAGAATGTGTATACACCCCAGCATAAGCCGCGAACCAAGAGTGGGAGTCCAATTGTACTGTCAGAGCAAGCCAGCTCTGTAATCCTAAGAAGACACTCACCCAAGGCTAAAGATCCTGGTACTCCCCTGATTTCCTGCAAGATAGGTGATACCCAATTTGATAGAGCATTGCTAGACTTGGGTGCTTCCATAAATCTGATACCCACATCCTTACTTAGCCATCTAGAAGAATCTGAGCTAAAACCAACTGAGGTGACATTACAATTAGCAGATCAATCTATAAAGTCACCAAAAGGGATTTTCAAGGATGTTATTGTAAGAGTGCGGGATTTCTACTTTCCTGTAGACTTTATAGTCTTAGACATGGACGCACCTGAAAACCCTAGGGATACACCGATCATTCTGGGGAGACCTTTCTTAGCTACTGCTAGAGCCAACATCAGCTGTGAGGAGGGCCAAATAGAGCTCAAATTTGGAAATCAAACCCTAAAAATTGATATATTTAAGGCCCAACAAGGAATCAATTACGGTGTCATCGAACAAATTTGTGACATTAGGGCCTTGGTTGATGAAACACACTTTCAGAATGACCTGATTATACCTCATCAACCGCAGAAAGATCTTGACCTGCAAACAGAGGAGTCGAATCCAGATTTAGACAAACCAATAACTCCTACCCTTGAACCTCACATCTATTCTGAACCACCCGCTGCTGCTGATAACCCCATCCTTGAACTAAAGCCCCTTCCTGATCACTTGAAATACATCTTTCTGGGTTCTAATCAGACCCTTCCTGTGATCATTAATTCCAAGCTCAATCCTGAACAGGAATCTCGTCTGATTACTGTCCTCCAGCAATATCGTAGAGCCATCAGGTGGACTCTCGATGATCTGACTGGAATAAGTCCCTCTTATTGCATGCATCATATCTGTTCAAAAGAGGGCACACGACCTTCTCATGAAATGCAGAGACGCTTGAACCCCAATCTGCAAGAAGTCATGAAAAAGGAGATCATCAAGTGGTTAGATGCCGGAATCATCTACCCGATCTCCGATAGTCGTTGGGTGAGTCCAATTCAGGTCGTGCCTAAAAAGGTAGGGCTCACCACTATAACGACTGAAACCGGAGAAATCATTCCTACCCGATTAGCCAACTCATGGAGAGTCTGTATAGATTACCGCTGACTCAATTCCTCCACGAAGAAGAATCATTTCCCACCACCTTTCATTGATAAGATTCTTGAGAAACTAGCGGGAAATAGGTTCTTCTGCTTTCTTGACGGGTACTCCGGTTACAACCAGGTGGCAATCCATCTAGAGGACCAAGAGAAGACTACGTTCACCTGCCCCTTCAGAACGTACGCATTCCGAAGGATGCCTTTCGGTCTTTGCAATGCACCCGCGACATTTCAGCAGTGCATGCTTGCCATATTCTCAGATATGGTAGGTGACTATCTGGAAGTCTTCATGGATGACTTTTCAGTTTTTGGAGCATCATTTGACGATTGCCTCCAACACTTGATCCAAATACTCAGGCGGTGCATCGATGTGAATTTGCTTCTTTCCTGGGAAAAGAGCCATTTCATGGTGCCTGAGGGAATTGTCCCGGGACATTTAATCTCCAAGAAAGGCATCCAAGTGGATCGAGCTAAGACTGATCTAATCTCTCGCCTTCCTATGCCTAAATCGATCAGGGGCATCCGTTCTTTTCTGGGGCACGTCGGTTTTTACCGTCGTTTCATTCCTGATTTCTCGAAAATCATGCGTCCCTTGACTACTCTTCTCTCTAAGGATGTATCCTTTGAAATCTCCAAGGAATGCACACTAGCCTTTGAAAACCTTCGTGACCGAGTCACCCAGGCACCTATCCTACAATCCCCTGACTGGTCTCAACCCTTTGAGATCATGTGCGATGCATCTGATTTCGCAATAGGAGCGGTTCTGGGCAGAAAACTGACGGGAAACCCGTGGTCATTTACTACGCTAGCAAGACACTTGACGAGGCTCAGCGTAACTACACGGTTACGGAGAAAGAGCTGCTAGCCACAATATTTGCCCTTGAAAAATTTCGATCGTATCTCCTAGGTTCCCACGTCATTATCTACTCGGATCACACGGCTGTAAGGCATCTCCTTGCCAAGAAGGACGCGAAGCCCCGACTAATCCGATGGATCTTGCTATTACAAGAATTCGATCTCGAGATTCACGACAAGGCGGGAAGGCAGAATGTGGTAGCCGACCATTTTTTCTCGCCTTCCTTCTGAGATTATCAACCCTTCCAGACCCGTCATGGAACATTTTCCTGATGAGCACCTGCTGATTATTGGTACTAGCCTTCCATGGTTTGCTGATATAGTAAACTACTTTGCATCTCATCAGATCCCATCTGATTGGCCGAAGGCCAAAAAAGACAAATTGCACTCTGATGCCAAGTATTACATTTGGGAAGACCCGTACCTCTTCCGCATAGGTGCTGATCAAATCATCCGGAGATGTGTTCCAGAAGAGGAAGTCAATAATATTCTCTCTTTCTGCCATGACCAGGCATGCAGTGGCCATTTCTTTGGGCATAAAACCACATAAAAAGTCCTCCAGTGTGGCTTTTACTGGCCCACACTGTTCAAAGATGCATACAGTCACTACAAGGCATGCAGTCGTTGCCAAACTTTAGGCAACATGAGCCATCGCGACATGATGCCTTTGCAGCCGATTCTCGTATGCGAAATTTTTGATGTTTGGGGGATTGATTTTATGGGCCCCTTTCCTGTTTTGGATGGTTTCGAATACATTCTACTGGCTGTAGACTATGTGTTCAAATGGATTGAAGCCATACCGACCCGAACTTGTGATCACAAAATCGTTCTCAAATTCATTCATCAAAACATTTTCTCAAGGTTCGGGATTCCTCGTGCTATAATCTCAGATGGGGGGAGCCATTTCACAAATGCTCAGTTTAGGTCACTGATGACCAAGTACGGGGTGTCTCACCGAATCTCCACTCCTTATCACCCCCAAACTAATGGTCTAGCTGAGCTATCAAATCGGGAGATCAAGAAAATCCTGCAGGTCACTGTTCGGCCTGACAGGAAGGACTGGTTATCCCGACTTCCGTAAGCCTTGTGGGCCTATAGGACCGCCCACAAAACCCAATTAGGCATGTCTCCCTTTAGACTAATGTATGGGAAGGCATGTCACCTTCCCGTCGAACAGGAGCATAAAGCCTATTGGGCAATACGGAACTGTAATCTAGATCTTTCGAAGGCTGGAACCCACAGAAAGCTTCAAATCAGCGAGATCGATGAATTATGCCTGGACGAGTATGAGAACTTACGAATCTACAAGGAGCGGGTTAAAGCCTTCCATGATAGGCATATCTTGAGAAAGATCTTTCATCCTGGTCAGAAGGTCCTACTCTTTGATGCCCAACTCAAACTTTTCCCTGGAAAGTTGCGATCCAAGTGGGTCGGACCATACTTGGTCCGACAGGTTTTTGGAAATGGAGCCATCGAAATCAGTCCGCTCAGCTATGATTCCGAACCTTTTATCGTGAACATTCAGAGACTCAAGCCATTCATTGATATAACTTCTACTGATTTGGCTGAATCATCTTATATCCTACATTCCCCATGAGCTTATCGAGCTCAGCTGATGGCGTAAAACTCAACGCTTAACGGGAGGCAGCCCGTCATTTTCCTTGAAAACCTAAAACATTTTTGACACCTTTGTGCACTTAAGGTTCACCCTTTAAGACAGCCGACTCCACCTCAGATGCTTGCATCTGGGATTAGAAATCGTTCGCAACAATCACCCTGACCCATTCACTCACCAAAATACCTGTCCTAAGGAATGAACTAAGCTGAATAAAAACCCCCTAAGTCACAATGAGGACATTGCAAATCTTAGGCATGGGGGGGTATGAAAGTGCAAAACTTGTAAGAAAAGGTTTTAAAGAAAAAAATTCACATATGCCAAAAACACCATAAAAATTAAAAAAAAAAATTCGAAAAAGAATAAGAGAATAAGAGGAGAAAGGAAATTTTGTGAGAGAAGGAAAAGAAACAAAATGAAAAAGGAGTACAAAAATATGAGAAAAGAGTAATAGTCATTAGTAAGAAACTAAGGAATTGACCTAAGTTCTAGACCTCATTCAAGAAAAGAAATGAAAAGTGCATGGTGAGATTAGTAAGAACGCAAACCTTAGGCATTCTTGGATAGACTCTTAGTACCCATTAAGATCTAGACACTCCTCAAGAGGTTGAGGAAAATGAAAAGCTTAAGTATTAGGTCCAAGGCTTAGGGAGTATTTGGCCTCATTAACTAACTTTTGGTTTACGGGACTCAGTAACCTAAGCACCCTAACCTCACACACAGCCTGGTTTAGTAAGCGTAAAAATTAAAATCACGCAGAAGCGTTGCAAAATTCTGAAAAGAACACCTAAAGTAGGAGCAGCCGATCAACACAAGTTCATTTGGATGAGTTCCCAGCACGGAGAGGTGGGAAATTCCCCTCGAAGATGTGTAAAAGAATATCATCTCCTCGGTGCTTGTCTCTTAGGATATTTACATATCCTACTGGAGGCATGTAAGCACTCTGCTGGTTCAGATTCCATGGATGGCATTATCACGAAGTGTCAATTGCCAGGGTCTGGATTTGGCCACGGAACACCATGGATGGGATTATCTCGAAATCTCAATAGCCAGGGTTCTGGGGGTTGCCATGGGCGGTGCTATCTCGAAGCATCGATTGCCAGGAACCCTTGAGGATTGATGATGGGAACAAGGAATCTGATACAGACCGTGTTGAGAAGCCAATCCTAAGCTAGAATTAAAAAGAAAAAGAGAGAGAAAACTCTCCAAACAGAAAAATCTTCTATCTCTCTCTCTTACAAAACGCACTGCGAACTGAGCCAGGGCTAAAATCATTTCAAGCACGGGTGCTTTAACCACAAAGTCAAATAAACCTTAGGTTAGTTCTTGTGGGCCTTAAAAACCTTTGCTAAGGACTGAGGCTGAGGCTAGACAGATCTGGATCTTGGTTGGTACTAGAGTAGCTTTTAGGCCTATGGACAGCATTCTGACCTAATATAGGTTCAAATAAAAAAAAAAAGCACTTATCTGAAACCATTAAGAACTTCATGGTCAAGAACAAAGGTTGAAACCTTAAGTTTTTGCTAAGGGACTAGCAAAAACTAGGCATGGGGGTATGATGAGAACCTTATCATGAATCCTAACTAGCACAATCTAACCTAGGTATGCAAGAAAAAGCTCCTACATAACTCAAAGAAAGGCTTAACTCAGAGAATTCTGAGTTTGAGAAGAAAACAAGTCATAAGGGGTAAAATTGTAATTTCACCAACACAATCTACAAACAGGGTAACTCAGGATCCAAACATAGGTCAAACTAACCTAATAAGAAGGAAAGTGGGATGATCTGATCCAACAAGGGCTACAGCAACTCCAGGGAATTAAATGACATTCTATAACCCTAAAACAAACCCACTTCAATTCACAAGGTTCGAGGCAAGGTAAAAATCGAATAAACCCTCTAAAATTCATAGAAAAATAATCTCTAGGGTTTAGAACCTTCAATTTGGCCTTAGAAACGCATTTTGACCTACATTGAGAACCATGCCCAATTAATGATTTAATTTGAATTTTTACATAAATTGACAGATCAAACATGGTCTGACCTAGAAACAAAATTCACCATTAAAATCCTTAGGTCCAACTTAGTCATGTATAAAAACTTGAGCCTAAGAAGAGACCTCCTTGACCGACTTTGCAATTTGGTCCTCATCATTTACTTTTTGACCCTCAACTTTTGAAACCCTTGCATTTTGGCCCCTAATTTCCTCTTTGTTCTTTGCACTTTGGTCCCTCCTGCAAGTCTCTACGCAGCACCATGCTCCGACGACTTTGCGCAGAGCATGGCACCGCACAGGGTGAGGGGGGCATCTTGCAAAGAGAACGCGGAGTTCCCTGCGATGTCTGCTATCGCAGGGACTCGGCCATGCCACCTGACGATGCCCACACCTTCCGTGCGAACGCGCGGAAGGTATGGGTCTCGTCTCCGACCATACTCCGGCGAGGGACGCACGTCGCCTCCCTGCATCCACCCCTTCGCCACTGCCTTTATAAAGACCAGCATCGCCAGCCATTTCTCCCAGCTTGGTCTTGACGGAGAATCCCTCAACCCTTCCTCTCTCTCCACTCCGACAGGAACCCACCAGCTCCGGCGGCTCCTCCTCCTCCTTCTCGTCGCTCTGCTGCAATACCAGCAGCAGAGCTACCTTCGCCTGATCTCCCTGCGTCGCGCCGCACCAAGCGTGCGCCTCCCTACCCTTTTCCTCGCCACCGCTCTCTCCCTCTAGGTGTTTCTTCTCCGGCGACAGTCGGTACGGCTACCCACCGCTCCGGCCCCCCTTCATCCCCGTAGGTAGGTTACAGTTACTTCCCTTCCTCCCCTCTTTCTTTTCCCCAACTTAATTTGCTTGATCGCCCTACGACCACGCCTGACCACCCTCATCTTCCCCACCTCCGGTCACTCTCCGGCGAGTCGTCCCCATCATCCCACAACCCCATACGACTCGCCAACTGTCCCAAAAGCTCCACCTCACTTCACCAAACACCCTCCGCCCCTCCACTGCCACTCCACACCTCCACAGCACACCCCCGATCAAACCCACTTTTCCGGTTGCAGTCCGACCTAGGGTTACCGCCATACACCGTCCCGCGACCTGCTGCACCCCGCACTACCTTCGCCGTGCCACGGTGAAGGTTCCCCTGTGGTCTGATTAGGCCGAAAGGCCCTATTTGTGTTAGACAGACTTTCAAGTCTCGCCGCCATTGGCGACGACGCAAGGAGCTTCCAAGCGAGCTCCAGGCCTCGAAGCGTCAGGACTCCAGCTGAGGCGAATTGGGAAGACTCGGGTGAAGGCAGGCAGCTGGTTTGCGAAGGGAAACGAGGACGCAGCTGCTGAGGCGAGGTCGCGTCCTTCCTGCAGGCGTGCGCGAGAAGGGACAAAGTTTAGTCCCACATCGTGAGTCTTCAAATCGCCGCACCACTTTAAATTGTTTTTGTGTATACGGCTAGTTGCCTCCAAACTCACCTGGGGTGAGGTCCCTCGCCCATCACCCGCCTCGTCCGCGGATTCATCTCGCGGACCTGGCGGATCCGACCCGACACTACCCTGTACTCCTCGCGCACCACCCACGCCGATGCGCCTGGTCCCGGTTACGCAACTTGACCCGTTAACCCGGCTCTGGGAGAGCTTCCTGTGAGCGGTTTACAGAGAGAGAGAGACCTGTGGGTAGAGGGAAGGGCTAGGTTTTGCTGTGCCTTATGCAGGAATAGGGCGTAAAGGAGGCAGACTCAACACTTAGCCGCAGGAAGGAGAAGAAGAGGAGCAGAAGAAGAAGAAACCCTGAAGAAGCCTTGCAGCTGAGCAAGGCAGGAGACTAAAGAAGAAAAGAAGCAGAGGAAAAAGAAGGCTCGCCAAATAAGAGAAGAAGAAGAAGAAGTAGTGAAGGAAGAAAAGGAAGCACTGTAGCAGACCGCCATTTAAGTCGTCTGACTGCGGTATCAAACGACGGATGAAGCTTCAGAGGAGATAAAGCAGAGAGGAAGAAGAAGAAAAGAGAAGGCTCCGCAACTGAAGAAGAAAAGAAATAGAAGACAAGCAGAAGAAGAATTGAAGGCAACAGGAAGAAGAAGACCCGTAGAGACACTGCAGCTGAAGAAAAGCCAAAGAAAAGAAGACGAAGAAGACAAGCAAAGAGAGAAATAAGAGAAGAAGAAGAAGCCAAAAACCGAAATCTATCTCTCCCTCTCCCTCTCTCTCTTATTTTTGTAATAAAGAAAACTCTGTACTTCTAGAATTCTAGTAGCTCCCTGAGTTCGACCTCAGGAAACCAAACTATTTCCGAGTAAATTTTGATAGTAACGACAACCGTAGCTATCTTATTTTACACTATAACGACATTACTGTAATAAGCACTAAAACGAACAAAGACTAGCCGCGGTTGAAAAACTCGTTACTATCAAACATGTATGAGAAAAAGAATTCAAGTGTTTTAGATTTACAAAAGTGGAAGTGGCCAATCAGCAACTAAGCATCGTGTCCTGATATCTTTTTTCTTTTGTCCATTTTCAAGTTGTGTATATCCCTAACAATATTAGTAAGCCTCTCATCAAGTCCACCATGCTTCTGCAAAAAGGCTACCTACTTATTTGCAGGAATATCCACATCAGAAAGCATTTCAAGTATTATCTTTGAGTGATCACTGATCTTCTTCATAGGTTTTAGATACCTTTTTTTACTTGGTGACGATATCGGATGATTGTGGTCGTCTACAAATTTTTGTATTTCCCATTTGTTATTGTGTGTCATAAAATTGATCATCAATTTGGCCATACACCAAGTCTGAATGGAGCCATATCTCTTTTTAAAGTTCCTTGTAGATGGTGATGTTGATTTCAGAAAGAGGTTCGAAAATGATAGAGATTTGTTGCTTAATACATATTAGACTTCTCAAAGAAACCTTCTGAGGAACATACAAACATCTTATATGTTAAGACTCGTGCTGTTTGAGCCTTTTAAGACGTCTAGACTGTGGGTTAGACGTCTAGACACCCTCCCAGATGTTTGAAAATCAAAAATTTTGAGTACGAGCTCGCGGCGCGCGCGGGCTACGCGCAGACAGTACTCTCATTTTTCCTCCCCTTCTTTTCTCTCTCCCCGCCTCCAGCAAACCCTAAACCCCCGACCTTATAAAACCCCTTCCACTCTCTCATTCTCCTCACTCCAGCCACCTTCCCCTCTTCTTTTCCACTCCAGTGAGAGAGCCTGCACGAGCAAGAGCACGAAAGCGGTGGCGAGGAGGAGCGACGTGAGGAGAGGAGGAGAGTGAGCTCGCGAGCTCGTGTGAGAGCTCACCGGGAGCGCATGGCCGGAGCGATGCGCGCGAGAAGAGGAGTGCGTCGGGGAGATCCTCCCCGACACTACAGTAGCCGTAGCTGCAGGTGAGGGGGCGAGGCGCAGCCACGCGCGGCGAGAGCGAGCAGGAGCAGGTTCTAGTTCTGGGTTTTTCCCGGAATCAAACGTCTGGAGCGACGCCCAGACGACGGTGCGGACGTCTGGAGGCAGTTCTAGATGTCTGAGGAGAGGGCTTTGCGAAGGTACGTCCTCTTTGTGGATATGACCATGCAGGCCGCTCTGCTGCTGCCCTGTTGTATGCCTTTTTGAGGAGATTTGGTGGATTCGTGCAGGAATTGCTTCGGGAAGGCGCGGGACATGCCCTCCTACGCATCTCAGATGTCTGGGCGACGTACCAAACGGCTCGAAGCACTTCCAGACGTCCGGAGAGGTGGTCGGATGACTGGAGCGAGGTCCAGACGGTCCAAAAGAGTTCCTAGACATCTGGGGTGGACACAGAGACTAAGGTACGATACTAGACACTTTTAAGACGTCTGATTTTGCATCAGTAACCCTGTTTTGACCCGTTTAGGGTCTGTCTGAGGTACGTTTTACGCAAATAAGATACCGATGTGTTCCTTGTGAGTTCCTCTACTTGTTAGAAGGCTTTCCATACTGTTCTGATAGTTCTCTTGTGATTGTTCCTCGTTATAGGACTTCATTCTGTTGCAGGTTTGAGGCTTGCTGAGGCAGTGAGCCTGCCGTTCAAGCCCCCAATACTCCTGGGTTTACTGGTAGAGTGGCTTCCCCCAATTTAAATACAAACCTGAATGCATGTGTGGAATAAATGATTAGAATCTAGGATATCGCATGAATCCTAGGACGTGAAATACTTGAAATGTCTGTATTTGATGATTGAATTATAGTCTTGAATGAGTAGATAGAATGATAACAATTGCCTGTAAATGAATAACAGCTACCTATGAAATATGAAGTACTTGTGCTAGCTAATTGTTGTATGTAATTTTCCTGTTGTATATGTTAAATGACATAATACGAGCTACATGTATATAAATTGAGAATGGTAATGTGAATGATGGAAATACGAGCTACCTGTATATAACCTGTGTATGGAAATGTGAATGATAGCAATACAAGCTGCATATGTATAACCTGAGAATGGAAATAGAAATGATAAAACCTGGTATGGCATGGCATGAGGAATATGAGCATGAACCCTATGGGGAATTAGGAGTAGAGCTCTTGGAAATAAATGGAATGGATCTAAAAATGTGAGTGGGGAAGTGAGTAGGCCCTTGAGTACGGAGTACCAAAGAGAGCGACTGTCCCCCTATTTAGTGCAGAGTAGAGCTAGTCGCCCTTGGGTTGGGACCCGAGGTTAGGATTGGCCACTCTGTACCAACTTCTTGGCCCTCGTGTATATGGTACCAGGGAGAGCTACTAGTGTAGGGAGAGAGCTAGCCACCCCACGGGGCGCGAGGTTCAGCTAGCCGCCCTACACCGACTTGTTAGGCCCACTGGGCAAACCGGGGTAGTCAGGCAAGGGTGCACGGACTGTGGAGGGGTGAGACCCCTGTTTTGTTCTTAGGGGCTAGACCCCTGTTACTGAGAGGGCTAGGCCCTATACTATTTCATGTTGTACTTTGGGCGCACCCGTTAGCGGAAATAACTGACCGCGTGCCAATGCGGGGTAGCTAACTGTGTGCTTATCGCACGTGCCGTAGTCACCATTACGTTTGTTTGTGACCTTGGGGTGGTTGACTGGGTGTAGGATCACCACGGGGGACTCTCCCGGCCAGGAGAGCACCACGTATGCCTTCTACTCTTCGGAAAAGACTGCAATCAAGATCGTTCCCACAAGGAACATTCGAGATCAAGAAAGAGACCTGATAAATAAACCAAGTGGTGAAAAGGAATAATTAGTTAAAGAAAGTAATTGAAAACAACAGTTACCTATCCACTTTTACTGCATTAATTAGTTGGTTGCTACTCTACTCAGCGTTCGCTGACTTTATGTACTCATAACCCTTTTCAGGTCCAGGTGTTGAGCAGCAAGAGTCTACGGCTGCAGAGGGTGCTGGGCCCAGTAGAGTCCAATAGCTTTAATTCTTTTTTTGTACTCCTTTTGTAGTAGTGAGTAGACTCTTGTACCTTTATGTTCTGTACTTTTACGTTTTGTACTTTATGTTCCTGTAGCTTGTTACTTTCTACTGTTGTGGTGGTGATATGTACTGTATCGATTTTTACTTCTTTACTGCAGTACCTTTTTACTGTTAGTTGCTTAGCATAGTGAATGTGGTTTACTTTCCCACTTTTTGGTTACTTTCTCGTTGGACGACTGGGTCTTGGGATTAGTCGAGTCGGTCTGGTCTCATGTCCTGTCGGGATTCGGGAACCGGGTCGTAACAAGATGGTATCAAAGCAAGGTCGTCCCGAGAAGTGAACCAACTAGCTTGAGAATAACCAATTCACGAGCTTGTAACTAGAGTAACCACCACAACATACCTTTTGACATCCGTTTTGAGGTTCTTCTGCTAAATGTCCGTTAGAATTGATGTCTTCTTATTCTGTTGCTCGTGTCTCCTTGCAGGAGATGCCTCGACGTGGAGTCATTGAGGCGGGCTGCGGACGTGGCCGTGGATGAGGTCAGAGGGGTAGACGTGCTAAGCCCGATGTTTCTATGGACCAACCACTTCTTCCGGGCATTCAGGCTCAGGACCTCGCCCAGCTGATACGCGAGATAGTACGAGAGGAGCTCCACCCGCCTCCATGGATGCCTCTCCCTGGGGACGTGGAGGGGGAGTCCTCTGTGGGACCATGAGACTGACGCAGCGCTGGACATGGGGGAGGGGGTGGTCCTCCACCGCCCCCACCGCACTCTGACACTTCTGAGCACGAGCCCTCTCTGCCTAGAGGCGTGCCCATTTCCCCACTACAGCGACATTACGAGCTTTTCGGACAGTTCCGGAAGCTGAAGCCCCCCTCCTTCAAGGGGGATGAGGACCCAACTGAGGCGGAGGGCTGGTTAGAGCAGATCGAGAAGGTGTTCGACACCCTTCACCCCCTTGCGGAGTGCCGCGTGGCCTTTGCCATGTACCAGTTGGAGAGTGCAGCACAAAGGTGGTGGAGGGCAGTCAGAGGTCAGGAGAGGGCAGAGCCGACATGGGACCAGTTTGTCACCCTCTTCTGCGAGCAGTACTTCCCACAGACGTGGCAGGATCAGAGGAGGCGGGAGTTTCACACTCTCCGCCAGGGGACGATGATTGTGAGCGCGTATCGTACGCGTTTTCTGGAGTTATCTCGTTTCGCTGCAACAGCTGTGGATACTAAGGAGGAGCGCCTGTGGAGGTTCACTGAGGGGCTCCGGCCTGCCATTCGGGGGTATGTCAAACCCCTGAAGCTGCCCACATTCTCGAGAGTGGTGGAGGCAACTATGACCTATGAGAAGACCAACCTGGCCGCACGTGACACAGACAGCAGACGGAAGAGGCCATACTAGCCAGATTACTCACAAGGCCGGCGAGAGAGGAGGCACGTGGTGCCTACAGGAGAGCCGTCACGCTTTGCGGGACCGTCAACGGCCTTTGGGGGCCCCCAACAAGGGCTAGCTGCTAGCATTGGACCCCCGCCCAACCGTCAGCAGGGACCCACCGAGGGTGGGAGTCTAGTTCCCCTCTACTATCAGTGTGGCTAGTCAGGCCACATCAGGAGGGACTTCCCGTCTAGGGTTGGAGGTCAGCAGATGCTCCCTGCGCCAAGCGCTGGAGGACGAGTAGGTGACCGTGGTTCCCAGGCGCATGGGGGAGGACAACAGTCACGGGGAGGGTATCGGCCAGCGGCTACCTGTCTGACGTAGAGTGTGGCTGCTTCTCTTACACCGAGAGCTGAGGGGCGTATCAACGCCCTGACACACAGAGATGCCAGAGCTTTAGGTTCAGTGGTGGCAGGTATGGTTACAGTTTTCAGTAGACTAGTTTACACCCTTTTTGATTCCAACGCCACGCACTCATTTGTTACTGCTAGTTTTGCTGTCAGTTTGGGATATGATTGTGTGTTGTTAGAGGATCCGTTTATGATCGGAGGTTCGGGGTCAGCTGTTTGTAGCTGAGGAGGTCTACACAGACTGCGAGGTCAGTGTTGGGGGACACAGCCTCCCCGCTGACCTAATTGTGATACCGATGGAAGACTTTGGCGTGATTATGGGGATGGATTGGTTGTCCTCTTACCACGCTTTGGTGGACTATTTTGGGAGTAAGATTGTCTTCTCCATACCGGAGATGCCTTCTTTTGAGTTTCACGGACAGCCAGTGGACGGAGGCTTCAGGTGCATTTCTACACTTTGGGCGGTGAGACTTTTGAGTCAGGAGTGTGAGGGCTTTCTAGCTTGTGTAGTGGCAGAGCCCAACCCCGTGGTAGACTTTCAGAGCATCTCAGTGGTCAGAGAGTACCCCAACGTGTTTCCAGAGGAGCTGCCAAGACTACCGCCTGAGCGTGAGATCGAGTTCGAGATCTCACTGGTACCGGGGACCAGCCCCATTTCTACAGCACCCTACAGGATGGCACTGTTGGTGCTAGAGCACCACGATCATTTGTTTTGATGATAACAAAACACGTGTCATTTAATATTTGCACTTGGAGTCTTAGATTTTAGGTCAATTGCAAATGGAGACGTGATTAGACGGAGTTCGAGCTCGCATCCAGGACGGATTGGAAGAGCTTGATGGAGAACAGAAGAGATTCGCGAGGAGCGATATATTGAAGAAGGAGATGAAGAATATGATAGATTTCCTTCTCTTGTACTACTTGTATTTTTCGTTTCTTTTGTTGCTCTTTATTTTTAACTTAGATTCATGTTAAAGAGCCTCAAAGTACCCTAACAGTAGTCCTAGGAACACCCGCACAACCCTAGGATACTTAGGTTTTCTGTAGAAAACTTAGAAAGCTAATATAGGGTTCAAACAGCATTTCCAGACGTCTAATTCTCAAATCAGACGTCTGATAATGTATTTTAAGACGTCTGACTATTGATTCAGACGTCTAATAACGTTTAGGCTGGACATAATTAGTTCTGTCTGATGAAATCAGACGTCCAGACCTTAGACCAGACGTCTTAGGAGACGTTTGATGACTTTGCCAGATGTCCAATTAGTGGACCGTTGGCTCGCTTTGCAAACACTCGATGATATGACCGTCAGAGCCTTATCTGACGCCCTTAAGCATTTACAGACGTCTGATAATTGACCGTTTTGCCTCGACTGACCCGAAAATCTCTTCTCGGAGATTTTCTAGCCGTTGCAAATCCATTCCCATGAAAAAGTAGGTTTCCAGACGTCCAGACATAGTGCCAGACATCCTGTATGTCGTCTGATGGACGTGTGCTAGAACCCTGTTTAGATCTGATTCAAGTCAGGAAGAGACCCGCCCAAAATCAGACGTCTGACCTTATTTTCAGACGTCTTAAAGTGGTCTTCCAGACGTCTGATGCCAGAATTAGACGTCTGATAACCCTGTTAGTGCAATAATTATTCTTGATTTCGGGTTGATTCACTTGGGCTTTGCACCCAACGGCTATGGAGCTTTTCCTAAGCCATCCAAAGCCTTCCTAAGGCCTCTATAAATAGAGGGGAGCCTTTGCACACCAACACACACCTAAGCAACATACTTTCTACTCTTTTGTGTCCAAGAAAAGCTCTTGCTCTCCAAGCTTATGTTCCATCATCCAGAGAGCTAAATTCCCTTTACGCACCCGCTCTCCCGCCGTAGTTCACGAAGAGCGACATTGCGCCGTCGCGTGGCTCACGCACCCGCGTCATCAACTCGACGCACTCCTTGCAAAGGGGAGTTTCTTAATTCCTATAGAAGCTTAGGTTTAAAATTACTTTGTTGGCTCTATAGGATTATTTGTTATTTTATCTTTGTTATTTGGTTGGGTATTCGCTTTGCGAATTCCCGTCTCCTTCGTGGGACAAAATCCTTCTCGTGATGAGAAGGGGTTGAGGAACGCTACCCTCGCACTTGTAGCGTGGTTGTAATTGAGCTTGAATTACCCTCGTTTAAAGTGATTCGGTTAGTGGATTTGATCAACTTGGTTGATCGGAAAATCCTAACTCGAGAGGGTTAGGTGGTGGTTTTCACTCAGTTTGGATTTCCACCTAAAAATAATTGTGTACTCGTGTGATTGATATTTTGTGAGATTATTTTATTTTCATTTCCGCAATTTATTACGTCACCCCTCCTTGTAGGGAAGAATCTACAGGCACCACTTGAGCTGTGAGAGCTCAAGTCCCAATTGCAGGACCTATTGGAGAAGGGCTTTGTGAGGCCTAGTGCACCTCCGTGGGGAGCCCCGATGTTATTTGTGAAGAAGAAAGATGGTACCCTACGCCTTTGTGTGGATTACAGACAGCTTTCCGCACCCAGTACGGACACTACGAGTTTTTGGTCATGCCATTTGGGCTGACCAATGCCCCCGCTGCTTGCATGGATTTGATGAACGGGTGTTCAGACCGTATCTGGATCAGTTTGTGGTGGTGTTTATTGATGATGTGCTCATTTACTCGCGGGATCAGGCGCAGCACGGACAGCACTTGCGGATGGTTCTGGACACGTTGAGACGACGTAGGTTATATGCCAAATATAGCAAGTGCGAGTTCTGGTTGAGGCAGGTGACTTTCTTAGGACATGTGATTTCAGGGGATGGCTTGGCTATGGATCCAACCAAGGTTGAGGCAGTGCTCAGGTGGGAGAGACCACATACAGTGACAGAGATCCACAGTTTCTTGGGACTGGTAGGCTACTACCGATGATTTATCAGGGGTTTCTCACAGATTGCACGTCCTATGACATAGTTGACCCAGAATGACGTGCCCTTTTCTTGGATAGACGCTTGTGAGGCATGTTTTCAGGAGTTGAAGGAGAGGCTGACTTCAGCTCCTATGCTTACCATCACAAACAGCAGTGGTGATTTCGTTGTGTACACGGACGCTTCTTTGCAGGGGTTAGGGGGTGTGCTCATGCAGCGGGGTCACGTTGTCTCTTACGCTTCGCGGCAACTAAAGGCCCATGAGCATAGCTACCTTACCCACGACTTAGAGCTGGCAACTGTTGTCTTCGCACTGAAGACATGGAGGCACTACCTGTACGGTGAGACTTTTGAGATATTCACAGATCATAAGAGCCTCAGGTATTTGTTTGATCAGAAGGAGCTTAACATGAGTCAGAGACGTTGGTTAGAACTCCTTAAGGACTATGACTGCAGCATCTCCTACCATCCAGGAAAAGCCAATGTGGTGGCTGACGCTTTGAGCCGGAAGGCGCCCGCTCACTTGGCCAGTTTACAGGCACAGAGTTGGAGACTCATGGAGGAGTTAGGTAGTTGGCAACCCCTAGAGTTACAGGGGCACTGCGGGTCAGTGACAGTGACACGGCAGACGAGACCAGAGCTGATAGACCGCATCATTACAGAACAGATGACAGACACGTACTAGCAGTCGTTGCAAGACAGGGTACTGTCAGGGGACCCATGAGACTTCTCCTTTACAGATGAGGTACTGCGCATGAGGGGACACTTGTGCGTTCCCAGAGATGAGGAGCTATTGAGAGAGCTCCTGATTGAGGCACATGGTTCCAAGTTCACCATACATCCCGGGAACACGAAGATGCATCATGATCTAAGACATGACTTTTGGTGGAGAGGGATGAAGCGGGATGTAGGTGAGTTCGTGCAGCAGTGTTTGGTGTGCCAGCAGGTGAAGGGCCTGTAGAGGTTCGGGGTGAAAGGGAAGCTCACACCAAGGTTTGTGGGACCCTTTGAGGTCCTAGAGCGGGTAGGACCCGTTGCTTACAAGCTTGCCCTTCCTCCCCAGCTTTCTGGTGTGCACGACGTGTTCCACATGTCCAACCTTAGGAAGCACGTTGCCGATCCCAGTCACGTTCTAAGCCACGAGAGTGTCGAGGTGGGTAACAACCTGACCTACCCCGAGCAACCAGTACAGATACTAGACAGAGCCGTCCGGAGTTTGAGATGGAAGCAGGTACCCCTGGTGAAGGTCTTGTGGAGGAGCTAGAGGTATGAGGAGGCTACCTGAGAGCCTAAGGCAGCGATGCGAGAGCGATACTCAGAGCTTTTTGAGGGTACGTCTTTTTGGACCAACTTTGGTCCTCTTTAAGTTTGTTATGTGTATATTGTTCTTTTTCTGCACCCTAGCTGGCTTAAGTTTCGGGGACGAAACTTCCTTTAAGTTTGTTATGATGTTAAGACCCGTGCTGTTTGAGCCTTTTAAGACGTCTGGACTGTGGGTCAGACGTCTAGACACCCTCCCAGACGTCTGGAAATCAAAAATTTTGAGTACGAGCTCGCGTCTACGCGCGGGCTGCGTGCAGACAGTACTCTTGTTTTTCCTCCCCTTCTCTCTCTCCCCACCTCCAGCAAACCCTAAACCCCCGATCTTATAAAACCCCTTCCCCTCTCTCGTTCTCCTCACACCAGCCACCTTCCCCTCTTCTTCTCCACTCTAGCGAGAGAGCCAATGCAAGCGAGAGCGCGAGAGCGGTGGCGAGGAGGAGCAGCGTGAGGAGAGGAGGAGAGTGAGCTCTCAAGCTCGTGTGAGAGCTCACCGGGAGCGCACGGCCGGAGCAGCGTGCGTGTGAAGAGGAGTGTGTCGGGGAGATCCTCCCCGACACTGCTGCAGCCAAAGCTGCAGGTGAGGGGGCGAGGCATGGCCACGCACGGTGAGAGCGAGCGGGAGCAGGTTCTGGTTCTGGGTTTTTTCCAGAATCAGACGTCTGGAGCGACATCCAGACGACGGTGCGGATGTCTGGAGGCGGTTCTAGACGTTTGAGGAGAGGGCTTCGCGAAGGTATGCCCTCTTTGCGGATACGGCCATGCAGGCCGCTCCGCTGCTACCCTATTGCATGCCTTTTTTATGAGATTTGGTGGATTCGTGCAGGAATTGCTTCGGGAAGGCATGGGACATGCCCTCCCACGCATCTCAGACGTCTAGGCAATGTACCAGATAGCTGGAAGCACTTCCAAACGTCCAGGGAGGTGGTTGAACAACTAAAGCTTGGTCTAGACGATCCAGAAGAGTTCCTAGACATCTGGGGTGGACGCAGAGACTGAGGTACGATACTGGACACTTTTAAGACGTCTGATTTTGCATCAGTAACCCTATTTTGACTCGTTTAGGGTCTGTTTGATGTCCGTTTTACGCAAATAAGATACCGATGTGTTCCTTGTAAGTTCCTCTACTTGTTAGAGGACTTTCCATACTGTTCTGATAGTTCCCTTGTGATTGTTCCTCGTTATATGATTTCGTTCCGTTGCGGGTTTAGGGCTTGCTAAGGCACCAGCCTACCGTTTAAGCCCCCAATACTCCTGGGTTTACTGGTAGAGTGTCTTCCCCTAATTTAAATACAAACCTGAATGCATGTGTGAAATGAATGATTAGAATCTAGGATATGGCATGAATCCTATGACAAGAAATACTTGAAATGTCTGTATTGGATGATTGAATTGGAGTCTTGAATGAGTAGATAGAATGATAACAATTGCCTGTAAATGAATAACAGCTGCTTGTGAAATATGAAGTACTTGTGCTAGCTAACTGTTGCATGTAATTTTCCTGTTGTATATGTTAAATGACATAATACGAGCTGCATATATATAAATTGAGAATGGTAATGTGAATGATGGAAATACGAGTTACCTGTGTATAACTTGTGTATGGAAATGTGAACGATAACAATACAAGCTGCATATGTATAACCTGAGAATGGAAATAGAAATGATGAAACCTGGTATGGCATGGCATGAGGAATATGAGCATGAACCCTGCGGGGAATTAGGAGTAGAGCTCTTGGAAATAAATGGAATGGATCTGAAAATGTGAGTGGGGAAGTGAGCAGGCCTTTGAGTACGGAGTACCAAGGAGAGCGACTGTCCCCCTGTTTAGTGCAGAGTAGAGCTAGTCGCCCTTGGGTTGGGACCTGAGGTTAGGATTGGCCACTCTGTACCGACTTCTTGGCCTTCGCGTACACGGTACCGGGGAGAGCTACTAGTGTAGGGAGAGAGCTAGCCACCCCACGGGGACCGGGGTTCAACTAGCCGCCCTACACCGACTTGTTAGGCCCACTGGGCAAACCAGGGTAGTCAGGCAAGGGTGCGCGGACTGTGGAGGGGCGAGACCCTTGTTTGGTTCTTAGGGGCTAGACCCCTGTTACTGGGAGGGCTAGGCACTATGCTATTCCGTGTTGTACTTTGGGCGCACCCGTTAGCGAAAACAACTGACCGCGTGCCAATGCGGGGTAGCTACCCGTGCGCTTATCGCGCGTGCCGTAGTCACCGTTAGGTCTATTCGTGACCTTGGGGTGGTTGACTAGGTGTAGGATCACTATGGGGGACTCTCTCGGCCAGAAGAGCACCACGTGTGCCTTTTACTCTTCGGAAAAGACTGCAATCAAGATTGTTCCCATGAGGAGCATTCGAGATAAAGAAAGAGACCTGATAAATAAACCAAGTGGTGAAAAGGAATAATTAGTTAAAGAAAGTAATTGAAAACAACAGCTACCTGTCCACTTTTACTGCATTAGTTAATTGGTTGCCACTCTACTCAGCGTTTGCTGACTTTGTGTACTCATAACCCTTTTTAGGTCCAGGTGTTGAGCAGCCAGAGTCTACGGCTGCAGAGGATGCTGGACCCAGTAGAGCCCAGTAGCTGTAATTCTTTTGTTGTACTCCTTTTGTAGTAGTGAGTAGACTCTTGTACCTTTATGTTCTATACTTTTACGTTCTGTACTTTATGTTTCTGTACCTTGTTACTTTCTACTGTTGTGATGGTAATATGTACTGTACCAGTTTTTACTTCTTTACTGCGGTACCTTTTTACTGTTAGTTGCTTAGCATAGTGAATGTGATTTACTTTCCTGTTTTTTGGTTACTTTCTCGTTGAACGACTGGGTCTTGGGATCAGTCGAGTCGATTCGGAATCGTGTCCTGTCGGGATTTGGGAACCAGGTTGTAACATTATACGATAAATGTTTTTCTTTGGAGAACCTATACATCAAAAATTTGGTGCTGCTCTAATGTATGGAAAAAACTCTGGCAATTGCAAATTTTTCATAGAAATTTTTAGTTTTAGATATGGAGTCGAACACCATTCCCACCCTTGGAGTTATGTCCTCCAAATTATTTTCCAAATCTATCTCATCCTCAGGGCTTTCATTAATTGCAATGACTGCATTCTTGCAAGCTAGCAAAAAAGAGGGGAATGAATAACATCAATTCCAATGTTGAGAATTCAACATTTGCATTTATAATCGTGCAACCACCATTGTTAATTGAATTTAATAAAAGGCAGAGATTATGAACCGACCTGGTGTCACAAACACGTCATCCATCTTATATGATTCAGGTGACGTAAATTTGTCTCTTGATTCTGCAACCAGAAGAAAATTATAATGAAACAAATGTTGTATTCCTATTAAGATTTTTTGTAATACTATTATTGTATTATGGAGTACAAGATTATTTATTCTTCTACTTATTGTATTACAACTATCTTGTCAAAGGTCCATATACTAAGGGTTATTGTAATACCATTAATGTATTACAGAGTAAAACATTGTTTATTCTTATACTTATTGTATTATAACGTCCGTACTATAACATTCATTGCCACCAGGACGTATTACATCTTACACGCTGGTTTAGAATTTCATTTAGGATTATACGACGATTGTAATACGACTACTCACTTATTGTGATAGTGAGAAAGTCAACCTCCATTGATGGTATTACAACTCTTGAAGGACACTTTTGTATTAAAGAGAACAAGATTATTTATTCTTCTACTTATTGTATTACAACGTGCGTAATATGACATTCATTGCCGCCAGGTCATATTATACCTTACATGGTGGTTTAGATTTTGATTTATGGTAATATAACGATTGTACTACAACTATCTAATTATTGTGATAGTAAAAATCAACCTTCATTGATAGTATTACAACTCTTGAAGGACTTAGTTATGTGCACGTTCGAATTCTAGTTTTAAAAATTGATATGCCTAAATCTTATTGTATTACAACATGAGTAATATAACATTCAATGACACCCGAATGTAATACACCTTGGATAGTGGTTTAGAGTATGACCTATTGTATTACAATGTTGGTAATACAGTTATCTACTTATTGTGATACTAAGTGATCAACCTTCATTGTGTTTACTCAATCTCGTGAAATGTAAGAAACATTCTACCTAACATAGATGTTCTAGGATATCTAAAGACATCATTTTCATACTTACAAACAAAAACTAAAATAAAGACAAGAAGAAAAATACCTAGGATTGAATCTATATGAACAAAAGATCCATCAATATTCTCACGTATATCCATGCGATCCATAAATCCTGATAACAAGAAAAAAATCAACGTGAACACACTCCAATGATAAGAGAAATCAGTGTACTATACTATTATTAATACAGATTTATATAATTACATGTTCAAAACAAAACCTGTGTGTGAATGTCAGGTGCACAAGTTGAACAGGATCTCAAAATGTTCAAAGATGCTGCTTCAACCATAACAATATTTTTTCTTATTCCTTCTCACATGTAAGTGGTGAATAAAAAATAAAAAAATAGATATAATATCGTTCGTTATACCAAACATGATCCTTCCGATAACTTTGGGGAATACATGGTAATTATATTAACTACATTATAATTCATAATTTTGAAAATTAAGGAAACGACCTCTAAACTAATGATGGTTTCCAATACCATAATCGAAACAAGGCTACTGTATTGAAAACTGCCATTTATAATCAAATGATCCATAATGAGTGCTTAATTTTGATCTTTTGAGCACTGTGCTTAAAAAATACTTTTCCTATATATATTAATAAAATGTTGTATAATTACATGTTGTAATTAATGATGTATTACTTGTAAAACGATCGTAATAAAATGTAAAATTGTAATACAAATGAAATGTATCGAATATTAATAGCTAAAATTATAATATAATGCTTTTATACAATTAATAGTATCACATGGTAGATTTTAATCATGTAATACAAATTGTAAATAGTTATAAGACGTAATGGGTACATCCATCAAAAGCCACCACTGTTGTATACGGTGTTAATATTCATTTCCAAATATAGCGTAACAAATTAATACCATATACATTCAAATTGTTAGTGGTGATAAAGCTGCTGAAAGCCATTGAAAGAACTGAAAGGTGATTTCATCAACGAGATAACATGATCGAACATATGTTGTTTGGTGCTCATCGTGACTTTTGTGAGTACAGTACTCTCTCTCTCTCTCTCTCTCTCTCTCTCTCTCTTTATATATATATGATTGTATCGAGTTGCGGGTTACAAGTTGGATTGAGTTGATTAAATCTCAAATTCAACTCAACCCATTTTTTATCGAGTTCAACTCAACCCACTAAAATTCTCAACCTAACCTAACCCAAGTTGAGTTGGGTCGAGTTTGAGTTGAACCCAACCTATATACATGTTACAACCCGGTTCCCGAATCCTTACAAGACCCGAGACTGGCTCGACTCGACTAATCTCAAAACCCAGTCGTCCAATAAGAAATAACCTAAAAGCAGGAAAATAAACAACATTCACTATGCAATGTAACTAACAGTAAAAGTGTATAAGCAGTAAAAGAAGTAAAAGCTGCTAGTCCGTACATACCACCATAACAACAGAAAAGTAGAACAAAAGTACAGTAACAGGAACAGTAAACAAAGTCTGAAACTCACTAGCAGAAAGTGAGTACAATAACAGTAAGAAAACTACTGCTGGGCTCGATTGGGCCCAACACAATCTGCAGCCGGTAACTCGGGCTGCTCAACTCCTGGACCTGTAAAGGGTTATGAGAAAATGGAGTCAGCGAACGTTGAGTAGAGTGGTAACCAGACTATCTAAAGCAGTAAAAGCTAGCAGATAAATTTATCTTTTCTAATTATTTTATTTTACAAGTAATTCTTTTTCACCCATTAGTTTACTTTTAGATTTTTTTCTTGATCTCGAATGTTTCTTATGTGAACAATCTTGATTGCAGCCTTTTCCGAAGAGTAGAAGGCACACGTGGTGCTCTCTTGGCTAGGAGAGTCTCGCGTGGTAATCCTATACTCAGTCAACCACCTCGGAGCCACAGACAGACGTAGCAGTGACTATAGCATGCGTGATAAGCTCATGGATAACTATCCTACACTGACACGCGGTCACTCATTTCTGCTAACGAGTACACCTAAAGTACAATATAGAATAATATAAGACTTAACTCTCTCAAAAATAAAAATGTAACCCCTGAGAACCCTCACAGACCCCTATCATCGACGGTTCGTCATCACATGACGACTCTCCCTACCACTCCACTCTCCCAAAACAACCCAATAATTGCACCTCCAGATCTCCCTTCTCTTCCCACGACGGGGAAAACCCCACCATTCTCACCCCCAAAATGTCGCTCCATCAGCGCCAACAGCAGCAGCAGCAGCAGCAGCAGCAGCTCCCACTGATGGAGGATCGCCGCGTGGTCGCCTCCGCATCTGAAAAGGCCTTCGCCTTTCCCTCCTCGTCGTCGACCACCCTGAGCCGCTTGGGCCCGATCGCCCTCCTCGCCCTCCTCGTCATACTGGGCGTCCTCTTCCCGTGGATCGGCTCGATCTCTTCTTCGTGGTCTTCGGGTCCTTCCCCCAACGCCTCGGCACTGGCCAAGTGGAGCGGCTACACCCTGGCGGAGGCGGTGGCTTACGTGGGGAAGAACGAGACGGTGATCGTGTGCGCGGTGAGCGAGCCCTACCTGCCGTTTCTCAACAACTGGCTCATAAGCATAGCGAGGCAGAGGCACCACGACAAGGTCCTCGTGGTTGCCGAGGACTATAACACCCTTTACATGGTGAACGAGAGGTGGCCCGGCCACGCCGTCCTCATACCCCCCGCTCCGGACACCCAGACTGCCCACAAGTTTGGATCTGAGGTATCGTCCATTCTCTCTCTCTCTCCCCACTTACCTCCTGTTCCGTCTGTGTGTTTTCTGTGATGCATGTGTTGATGGATTGATCGATCGATTAATTGAGGAAAAAAAAAAAAAAGGAGGACCTCCACTCGAGAAAGAAAACTTCTTATTGGATATTATTCATAAAATAACTATATGATGTCAAACAAAGGAACCCATTAGAAAAAAAAAAAAAAAATTTCTACACGAGGCCTTTGAAGCTGAAAAATTGTGTGGTTTCGCTGCAGCAAAATTGTCCCCAAATGACCCATCAAAACATACAGAATGCTGAATTTGTGGTGTGCAACACCTAGTCCTCCCTGATCACCGAATTCTCATGCTAATGAATGGACTGCGAAATGCTTTTTGTTCTCGTGTTTATTCTGTTTCTAAACTCGATCTGGTGTCGTGTATATAGCCTCAGTTTTTATCTAGTGTTGGGCAGTTTTTGATCTGGGGAAATTAACATCTCGAATAAATGGTGAAATATGCATTCTCGTTAAACAGAGTAAGAGACACGCTGATGAAGCGTACTTCAACGTAAAAGAAACATGCTGGTAGGATCTATCTTGCGTAGGTTCCTATCAAGAAAAGAAAAGTAAAAAAAAAAGAAAGAAAGAGTGTGTGAAAGAGTTCAAAGAATTGACATGTGATATACTTTAGGATCCTGCTGTCCAGAAGATTTGATTTAGATGTATGCAGCAATGTTGCACGTTAAGCACTAGGAATTTTTCTTTTATTTTAGTTTTTTTGAATGGGTGTTTTCAATTTTGAGATTGATCTTGGATTTTTTTTATTTTATAAAGAAACTGCATGAAAGAGTTCAAAGAACAAAACAAATTCAGGTTTGATGTATTTTCTTGTCTCCAAATTAGGCTTTTTAAAGCATGCATACTGCCAAAAAACTAGGCTTTTTAGTAGGTCTGAACATATATGTTTATCTTCTTACCACATTTTTTTTTGAGCATGCACATCCGTCATCCTTAGCCTTAGCTGTTGGTATGCTAAACATATGTTGACTTCTTGAGTCCAAAATATTGAATCTATCAACCTCTCAAAGGATACATATCACTTGCATCAGACAATGACCGGACAAAGAAAATTGTAATTGATAACAACCAAATTTTCTCTAACCATATGTAAAAATAGAATCATATATAAACATGTAGTTAAAGCTCAACATTGGGCCTTCATTCGATTTTAGAACTGTTTCCGAACCCTATAGACAATATGATGTAGGAACAAAGTGTTATAAGGTGTTTTTTTCCCCTCCTAGTCTTGTTAGAGTATTGGAATTGTGATGCACACTTTCTTTTCCCCTCTTAGTGTGGTTTCTGGGTCGTGGCATGTGATTCTTTTGATTTATTATGTGTGTTTTATTAACAGGGGTTCTTCAATTTTACATCCCGTAGGCCTCGGCATCTCCTGCAGATTTTGGAGTTGGGATACAATGTGATGTACAATGATGTTGATATGGTCTGGTTGGCTGATCCATTTCCCTATTTTGAAGGGAATCATGACATTTACTTCACTGATGATATGTGCGAGGTATGTCATGTGTAGTAGACCCATTTTATAGCACCTAAGTTTAGTTCCGCTTCACATTACTTGTATGCTTTTCACATTTTACTTGCAAGTATTCATGGGTTGCATAAAAATACCTATCCTTTTCAAAGTGCTTTAGAACTAATCTCCATTGAACTACCAGGTGAAACCTTTGAATCATCGTCATACTTTGCCACCTCCTGGGAAGAAAGGACGCACATATATCTGTAGTTGCATGATTTTCCTTCGTCCTACAACTGGAGCAAAGAATGTTATGAAGAAGTGGATTGAAGAGCTCCAAGCTCAGCCATGGTCAAAAAAGACAAAGCCCAATGATCAACCTGCATTTAATTGGGCTTTAAACAAAACAGCAAATCAGGTAACTAGTTATTTTCCCTTCTAAATGGCCACGAGATGCTTGATAAGAGTGCCATTTCAAAATGATTTCTCGCCTATTGTAAATGACAAAGTGAAAGTTTAACCATGGACATTGTAGTTCTACACTAATTCAATTGATTTTATGTCAATGCTTTTTTTTTTAAATTTTTTTGTGCACAATATAATTAAAACCTATCTCAATTGACAGTCGGGGTTGGGCATTGAACCTGGTACTTGTCTCGCACCATCTTTACTTTCACCTCTTCACCTTAGGAGAAAGAAAGTTCCAAATGAGTCCTTTCAATCAACTAGTTCATTTCATGCAACAACTTGTTGCCAAAATGATTGTGCAATTGTGAAGACCATGTGGTTCTATCATTAAAAGAAAAGAAACGGGTCTTGGTTTATAAGGGTTGTTGGTGTTCTATAGGGATACAAATTTAGATTCACTCAACCCAAACTTGACTTGACTCGACCTGAATATAATGGGTAAAACCTGACCCATTTATAAATGGGATGTGTATGTATTTTAATTTTAAAACCCGAATGGGTATGGTAGTGCTATCAAGGTGCTCACCTAGGCACCAAGCTAAGGCAAAGTGAGGCCCTATTGCCTTGCCAGTCCTTGCCTCACCTGATTTTCCTAAGGTGCTACCTGAGCGAGTGCTTAGGCCAAGGCACTAGGTGCCCCAGGCCTGAACCAAATTTGGAGGTTTTCATTTTTTTTAAATGCTTTTAGGGATTTTAATTGTTTTTACCTAATTATTAAGTACTCCCTCTTAGTTAAACACACAAATAGGCATACATATATGCACATATGCATGGATATATGTGTTGACATGTATATACATAGATATGTCTTTATAAATAGATACATATATATACACAAATATGCACATATATTTTGTATGTTTGCATATGTATGTATATATGTACACCCACACGTATAAATAAAAATATATACATACATGCATACATACATATGTATGCATAAATATAGCACTTGAACATATAAACATATAAACATATAAACATAGATGTGTACTTATTACAAATATATGCATGTATATTTATATGTACAAAACTATACACACACACACCTATCATATGTATAATTGTGTATATGTATGCATATTGCATGTTTGCTTGTCTAAGCATGTATATATCATGTATAGATGCATGCATAACATATCATATTTTTGTGACTGTCTAAATGTTGTGTGCATATATACACATGTATCTATAAATCCTTTAGCATCACATTTTTCTTGGGTGAGCACCTAGTGCCTTAGGTGTCTTGGACACCTTTTGCTTTTTAGTGCCTTTCGCCTTTTGATGGTACTAGGGTATGTGTATGGATATAGATTTGAAAAAATACCCATTTACTTAACACATTTGCCCAATAAACATATGTATGCATGTATATATATGGGTTAGCGTAATGTTTTTCATATAATGGTATTATATTTTCTATTTTTATTTTAAATATCACTTAAATTCTACTTCTTTTATGTATAAATCACATGTTTTTTGTTGAGAATCACTTGTATGTTTTGATGGATCTTACAATCCTTTGTAGATGAATGGGTACCTAATAAGTAAATGAGTATTTGGTGGGTAAATGGATATGGGCATGGATGTGGGTCTAGAGACATGGTGTGCAAATGGGTAGGGTGTGGGTAGTGGATTTGTAAATGGGTATAGGTTTGATTATTGCCAAATCTGACTCAAATCCAACCCATTTGCTTCCCTAGCGTTTTACAGCTATTCTAACTTGTCTTGAGATCCATTCTAGGTTTTGATGTCTTGCTTATGGTGCAATAACTATGTTGCAGTTCTACATATGATGGAAACATCTGTTCCAAGTATGATTTAGGAAGTGAATGATTACTAGATGCATTTATGTTCCAAGAGTTCTTGTTAGCATGTCTCCGTTTGTGTTGAAAAGGTGGGGTAATGACAGGAGGTCAATAGTCATTCATTTTATTCATTAATGCCAAGTAGAACCATATCAAAGTGGAACATTTTAGAGATTTTTACATAAATGCTATCATGAACATTTGAAATTATTTTTTTCTCAAAAAAAAAAATCAAGATTACTTAAATGTCATAAGAAAATTTATTTTTATGTAAATACTACAAAAAAGTTCATTTTATTTACGTAGATGTCAATCCTTGTGTCAATCCTTGTGTCAGTCAAACATTTATGTAAACAAAGTGACTTTTTAAATAAAATTTATGTAAATATGAATATTCCTATGGCATTTAAGTAATTTTAAAAGTTCTTAATAGCATTTATATAAAAAACCCAACATCAATCAAGCAGCAGACTGCTGAAATGTTGACAGTTGCTTTAGGCGTAGTACCCAGTTGGCATTTCCTGTTTTCTCTGCAAAGGTGTTCTATTATAAATTTCTGGTGTCCATGCAATTAACTGTGACAATTGGTCTCACGTGCTATAAACATGTGAGATTTAGTAAAGGGTAAGGGGCCTCTTGAACTTGGAGAAGAATATGAGAGATTGGAAATGGTGTGGTTTTTGATGTAGAATGCTAGTGAGAAGGATCTTCTCTAGATGAAGAATTTTTAATGAATGTAATGGGAGTTATGGACTCTTAATCTCGCCCAATTCTTGGACAAAAGATGCACTGCAAGATGGAGACTGAAGTCTTGGTAGTTGTTTTTGTCAGAGTGCCCAGTTGGTATTGTTTGCTTTCTCCACATAAGTCTGGTGTTTTGTATTAACTTCTAAGGTTCACCAAAAGGAATTGGACATTTGGCCTTATACATTGAAGATAAGTACTTGTTTGAGACTTATTTCTTTATGCCTGTTTTTTTGATACTTTTCCTCTTCTTGCCCAAGTTGGGCCTTGTTAATTTCCCAGGCACTCCTATATCTAGGAGCCTAGGGTTGTTTCTTTCAATGTGGAAAACAACCTTCTCTATATTGTATCAAAGTGGTGGTCCTAGGCCGACGTCAATACCGTCCTTGATCCCCATACCTCTTTCTTTCACCACCAACAATTGAATCAACCCCTTGCATCATCTGATCGGGTTGATCCTCACTTGATCGAACTTCTCACATGATGCTATCAGGTGTGATTCTCGTTGTTGTCGATAGAGGAGGGCTGCCACCAGCTTGCAAGCATTTGTTTAGGGGGGGGGGGTCGTCAGACCCTAGTTGATCGACTAGACCCCCTTTGGTGGAGATCTGAGCAACCAATCGTCGACGGTGATGCCGAACAAAACCACCGTCGCCCTTTGCCGTTCAAGATCAGATGTTGGTTTTGAGTCCTTCGTTCTCATTGTTTGGGAGATCCAAGGGGCCTACCATCTCCCATGTGTCATGGGTCACCAATTTTAACTAATTGGAGGTTGGAACCCTCGTCTAAGCTTTGTTGAAATTCAGTCATGCTGCCATTGCGCCACTAGTAGGGCTGAAAGGGTTTTAGGCATTGTTTTCAGTACTTGAAATGTTCTGAGGAGGTTAGTCTTGGTCCTAGATTAGTTGTGGGGGCTCTACTAGGGAAGTATGGCATCCGAAGTTGTTGATTCATCCCCTCATGGGGAAGGGGGACAAGGGGAGCTCAAGAACGCCTTCTTTGGTCCGATTGCCAAGCTTGATGGGTCAAACTATATCCTATGGGCCCAGTCAATCCTCAATATGGTTGAGGGTCACGATAAGGGACACATACGTACGGAATTGGAGCTTGCCAAGGAGATTGGAAAGTATGCTACGTGGAAAAAAGACAATGTCGTGGTCAGCGCATGGATCATGAACACCATAGTTCAATGCATAGCAACAAAGATCATGTGTTACGAGATCATTAGAGAGATGTAGGATGTCCTCCTCCACACCAACTCTTAGGACAAGAATGCAATCAAGATATTGCAGCTTCATCATGAGATCACCCACATGAAGCAAGATGGGTGACCTCTGGCCTAGTACTACTTTAATCTCAAGTTTGCATTCGAGAGGCTAAATGCTTATACTCTTGTGTGCTCATGCGAGTCACAGAAACTCTATAGGGCCCATACCATGGTAGGCCATTTTCTTGCTAGTCTGGACCCTTCCTATGAAGTTGCACAATCACATATGCTGACATTACCTGAGATTCCTACCATTAAGGAGGCCTATACTAGGTTGAGTAGGCTAGATGTCTCTCTTTTCCCTACTAGGCAAGTGGAACATACCTCTGTCGTGGCTGTACCCCTAAGCAGGGGACAGGGACTTGCTCCTTCGACCTGCAAGTGTGGACATGGGTGCAATAACCAGGGGTGCGCCAGATCTCAGTGGATGTGGAGTCATGTTGGACCAAGCATGGAAGGCCTGCTAGTGCTCATTAGGTGGTGATCGGACCAGAGGTGACTCCTGAGCCAACCCCCATCTCTCATGCTAAGTTTGATGACTTGGTCCAGTGGATCTCTTAGATTTCGTCAGGACCCCAAGCCTTCACCTTTGGGCATGTAGATACTATAATCGTTGCCAGGACGTTAGGTATCAGTCTTGCTTCCTACGCACTCAATGATGGTATGCACTCAAAGATGGTACATATTGGCTTGTGGGCTCTAGTGCCTCTCACCGCATCTATGGTAGGCATGACAATTCACTAGTCTACATCTTGATGCCTCTAGGAGGACCATTGTGGTTGCTGATCGTAGAAACTCCTTTGTCACGAGGCAAGGGGAGATTCATCTAGCTCCTCACTTCAGACTTTAGAATGTTTTGCATGCTTTTGATTTTCGATTAAACTTGCTTTCTGTCAGTTGTATTATCAAGGAACTTCATTGTCGTGTTATTTTTGATGCCATGACTTTTGTGTTTTAGGATATACTGATGAGGCAGGTGATCAGTGCTGTCAAGGCGCTCGCCTGAGGCGAGGCAAGGCCCTAGCGCCTTGGCTGGACTTAGGCGAGGCGATTTGCTTTAGGTGACGCCTGGGCGAGTGCTTGAGGTGTAGGCGTGAGGCGCTGGGGCGAGCGCCTGACCTAAAAACCCGATTCCAACCTAAAACCCACCCTACGTATGCAGTAAAACCTTCGCCCCCCTTCGTTTCCAACCACTCGAAGCTCCCCGCCATCGCCACCGCTTGAAGAAATCGCCTCAACGCAGCTCGAACCTCGCCGCCATCGCCATCGCTCGAAACTCGAAGCAGCTTGAACCTCGCCGCCATCGCCATTGCCATTGCCATCGCCATCGCCATCGCCATCGCCATCGCCATCGCCATTGCTCAGAGCTCAGAGCAGCTCGAACCTTGCCGCCATCGCCACCGCTTGATGCTGCTTTGTAAGAGCTCTCCTCATCCTCCTCATCACCCCCATCGCCCCTGCAGCTCCTCGCCCCCCTACAGCCCATCGCAACTTAGCGATTCACAAGGGCCAAGGGGAAGACCGCTTGAAGCACTTAGGGCAGGGGTACTGTGCACTTAAGGCAGGGTACCATGCACTTAGGGTTCAAATCATAACTATTTTTTCTGTTCATTAGCTTTAGATTACTAATCATATATTCTTTGGGTAATGATCGATTTTTTTTTTATTGATAGGTCATTTGTGATGATCTAACTATTAAATCCTGATTTAGATATTTCTGAATGGCTTCTGCAAGTGGGGATGATGTATTTTCTGTAATGAGTGGAAAGAGAGATCATGCTTGGAAGTATAATTTTTTAAAGGATGAAAATGACAAGAATTTCATTGTTGGATTTGTGTTTTTGCTCATACAAAGTACTTTTTATTTGGCAATTTTAACTTTTATTTCACATTTTTGCTTACCATATTTGTTGATGGATCCATGCATGAGATTATAAGAGTATCTAATTTATTGATAATATATATATATATTTCAAATAAATAAATTACTTAGCACCTCATTTGTCTTGGGCGAGCGCCTAGTGCCTCAGGCGTTTTGGACCCCCCTTGCCTTTTAGCGCCTCTCGCCTTTGACAGCACTGCAGGTGATTGGTTGTGATTGTGAGGAGGGGGACTACTGCTTGGAGTGGACTTCGTATAACAACCATGCAGTGACATCATGTAGAGGAGCATTAAGTTATCTGTGGCATCTTCATTTTGGTCATGTCCCATTATAGAAGTTGAGAAGCGTCACTCCCCAGATCCCACCTACTGTTGTCTTCTAGTGTGAGAGTTAACTTGAAAAGCATCATTGGAGCTCTTTTTTAAGTCAACAGGGGCGTAGTTTTGAGTCCTTATTTCAGTTTACATTTAGATGTCTGGGACCCTAGTTGTTCCTTTGATCAGCCAGGCCATCGTTTCTATCTTGTTGCTACAAATGATTTTTCACGTCTTTAATGGAGTTTCTTGTTGACGTCTAAGTCTGAGGTAGGGCATGTTATCAAACATTTCCTAGTAGAAATAAAAAATCAGTTTGATGCTCATGTCAAGTTTGTTCGCACTGATAATGTCCTTGAATTCTATTCTTCTATGCTTCATGGTATTTTCTAGGAACAAGGGATTATACACAAAACTAGTTGCCTCTATACCTCTTAGCAAGATGGGGTGGCTAAGATGAAACACAAACATATTCTGGATGTGGCTCGGACCCTACTTACCCACAATAGTGTGTCCACATCCTATTGAGGGGATGCTATTCTCATAGCCAGTTACTTAATCAACTACATGCCCTCTACTGTTCTTGATGAAGGGGTATCTTACTTGGCCTTGTTTCCTAACAAGGAATTATTCAGTGTTGCTCCTAAAGTCTTTGGGTGTGTTTCATTTATTCATATTCATGGCTCCAACGGAGATAAATTGTCACCTAAAGCCATCAAGTGTATCTTTATAGGATATTCTCAGACTCAAAAAGAATATGCTGCTATGACGCAATTGGGAGACTACACTATGTAGTGCAGATGTCTCATTTTTTGAGTCCATTCCCTATTACTCATTTGCTAGGTCACGAGTTTAGGTCACTTCTCTTGAGAGGGGCCCACCTTCTAATTCATGTTCCTAATCCTAAGCAGCCAACACCACTGAATGAAGAATAAGATGGTAGATTTCATTTGGTCTAAGCTCATAGGTCCATACATGAGTAGCAAATAGAGCACCTCCCCTTCTTTAGCACCACTTCCTCCACCTACTTCGAAGGTAATTTCTATTTACGCTAAGACTAATGTGGTTTCTAACCCTGATTACGTCTAAGCTTCCAAATGAAACTTCCACCCATGATGATGTTATAGAAGTTGATATTGACTTTCCTATTGCCTTGAGGAATGGGACTTGATCCTACACACTACATCCACTATCTTGGCATGTGTCACTTGCCCACTTATGTCCTAAGCATTGGTAGTTCGTTTATGCTCTCTCAGCCATCTAGATACCTTCCACTCATCACTTGTCTCGTGGTGATCCATTGTCGAAGCATGCCATGGAAGAAGAAATGATTGCATTGTGTTTTAGGGACACATGGACACTAGTTGATCATCTAGTAGATGCAAAGATTGTTGGTTGTCGCTGGGATTTCACAATCAAGTACTAACTAGATGGTTCAGTAGAATGATACAAGGTTCTCCTGGTTGCCAAAGGATACACCCAAACTTATGGGATTGACTACCCCAACACTTTTTCTCTAGTGGCACGCCTACCTACCATCCAAATTCTTATCTCCATTGATGTCCATTTGGATTAGGGCCTTCATCAGCTTAATGTCAAGAGTGACTTTCTCTATGGTGATCTTGATGAAGTGTACATCCAGCAACCTCTGAGCTTCGAAGTTCAGGAGGTGTGTACCAAAGTGTGTAGATTTCGCAAGGCCATTTATGACCTGAAGCAGGACCCAAGGGCATGGCACTAGAAACTATTTGAAGTTGTAGGGCAGATTAGCTTCAAAAGGTCTGCAACGGATCATTCTTTGTTTGTTCGCATGATAACACATGGAAGGGTTGTGATGTTAGTGTATGTCCATGACATTATATTGATTGGAGATGACACGGATGGGATTGCTACGACCAAAGAGTTTTTGTAGTAGCATTTTGCTACCAAGGACTTGGGTTCACTTAAGTACTTGGCATTGAGGTCGCCCGGAATACCAAAGGAGTAGATATGTCTCAAAGGAAGTATGTCGTGGATCTTCTCCAAGAAATTGGCATGCTTGGAGCAAAGCCAGCATCGATCCCTATGGATCCCAATGTGCACCTCTATAAGGAGAGTTTTGAGTTGATAGATGCATGACCTTGTAATGCTTTGGCTTGCAAGCTATTGTATGTGATAGTGACATGACTAGACATTACTCTTGCTATAAGCAAAGTAAGCCAGTTTATGGAGAGACTTTTTAGGGTACATCGGGAAGCTGCTATCATGATATTGAGATATCTAAAGTTTGTCCTTGGTAGGGGATTCCTTTTCTCCCGAATGGATACTCTTAGAGTAATGGCATATTCTGATGCTGATTATGCTAGGTGTCTTAAGGATAGGAAATCTCCTTGTAGATTTTGTACCTGTGTATAGAACCTAGTTACTTGGTAAGTATAAAGCAGACCGTGGTAGCCAGGTCTAATGCAAAATTTGAGTATCGCACCATGGCACAAGCTGCTGCAAAGCTGATGTGGATCAGGTCCGTGCTCATGGATCTTTAGATCATTGTTGCTGGTTCTATGGAAATGAAGTGTGACAAGGCTACTACATTCATTGTTAACAATCAACCCTTATATCAGAGAATAAAACATGTCGAGATTGATTGCCATTATACTAGAGACATTCAAAGGGGTTACATTCACACTTCTCATGTTTCTTAGATGAGGAAGTTGTAAACATGTTTTCAAAGGTGCTTCCTCGATCTTCATTCGAAAGATGATGTTCCATCGAGAGATGATGTTCCAAGCTGAACATGATTGACATCTATGATCCAATTTTAGGGGGAGTGTTCGAGACTTATTTCTTTGTGCTTTATATATATATATATATATATATATATATATATATATATATATATATATATATACTTGCTTCTTGCCCAAGTTGGGCCTTCCTTTTAATTTCCTAGGCACTCCTATATATAGGAGTCTTGGGTGGTTGCTTTTAATGTGAAAAGCAACTCTCTGTAGTGATGTTTAGTGAAGTAGGTAATGGCCTCTTGAATTTGGGAGAAGTTGACGAGGAATGATATCTAGTTAATGTTTTTGATGTGTGACACCAGTAAAAAGAAGGGCTTTTTATATATATGCACTTGTAAATTTTCGAAAAGTCGTATATACCTCCACTTCTTTCATATATTCATATATAACTCCATAAATATCTATTTGCTTGTTCGGATACCCTTATGAACTTTGAGGATTAAAAAATATAGAGATTTTTATATAGAACTCCCTTTCTTTTTGTCCTCTTTCACTAAGAAGCCCTCCACCTCTCTTCGTCGTCCCTCTCCACATCCACCTCTCTTCTCACCTGCAGCTCTCCTCCGATCCCTCTCTCCTCCTACCACCCTCCTTGACAATGCCTACATCACCTTATCTGGCTTTGCCTCCTCCTACTTGTCCATTCTCGCAGCTCTTGCCTCCTTCCAACCCTCCACCTCCTCCTCTCGCCTTCTCTCACCCCTTCACCTCCTCCAGCCCCTCTACCTCGTCTTCCCTCCTCTGCCTCCTCCCATTCCTCTTCCTGCTCTTCATTCCTCGCTCTTCTTGGCCCTCTGCCTACTCCTTGCACCTCCCTCCCTCTCTGCCCCCTCTTCCCATGCCTCCTCTTGCTCTTCCCTCCTTGCACATCCTGCCCCTCCACTTTCTCCTCCCTCCTTGTATCTCCTACCCCTTCGGCTCCTTCTGCTCCTCCCACCTTGCACAGTTGCCTCCTCCTACACCTTCTCCCCCTCTCCTCCCGTCCCTCCCGCCTCCTCTTGCTACTCTTCATGTCATTGCAGTCACCGTTGTAGTCACAACTGTCACAAGGGAAGATTAGGGATGGGAGGTGAGGGGTTGCCTTTGAAAAAAGAAAAGTAACTTAGGGGTCTTTCTAAAAATATATTTAATTTTTATTCCAAGGTTTTTGTAAGGGTATGTAACTTGATATCTTGAATTTTATGACTGTATATATGTTAATATAAAGGGTATATATGTATATATGAAATAAGTGAGGGTATATACATCTTTTCCAAAATTTAGATGACATATATGTAAAAACTCTTAAAAGAAATTCAAGTGAATAATTTTAATAAATGTGATCAGAGCTATGAGTCTAGACTCGACCAAATCTTGCTTATTAAAAGCATCAAAGTAGTGAAAATGTGTCTTACCATTTTAGGAATCCAACAATTACGATTTTCGGGTTTTAAACTTGAAGACGTTGGATCCCCACATTTTATGCACATGTTCACCATATCATGAGCTCTGACTTTTGTTTTCTCTCTGCCGTAGCTTTCTAGTGTCAAACACAAATATCTTGGTAGGTAAAATAGGTGGAGGATGTCTGTTTGGTCATTACTCAGAAGCATGCACCTTACAACGTTTTTGGCATTGCAAATTAGGAACACAACTTCGCCATATGTAGTGGAGATTTACGGAGCAGCTGTTATTTTTCAATTGGAAGCGTGGCAGTCTTTTTTGCTCCAATATTTTGATTATTGCATGCCACTTATAGCACTGGCTTTGTGAATGCAGGTTGATGTTTATCTCCTGCCTCAAGCTGCCTTCCCTTCTGGAGGTCTCTACTTCAAGAACGAGACTTGGGTTCAAGAAACCAAGGGCATGCATGTCATCATACACAACAACTACATTCTGGGCTTTGAAAAGAAGATAAAAAGGTTCCATGAGTTCGGGCTCTGGTTAGTGGATGACCACTCCCATGAGTCACCCCTCGGTAAACTATAAGGTATCTCCAGCAATGCAATACATCACCTAATCTAAAGCGTTTCCCTGTCAACTCATGCTATTTGCAGCAACCATTTTATGTCAGTTAGTTTGCATCTTTTGGCATCACTTGCAAACAGGATTGGCCAAGTCGTCAGGTTTCCACAGATTTCAGGGTTCGTATTGGCTGGGGCAGGACCGGCATATTTCTTTGACAGATTCGTATCAAGCATTTCACCACAGAATTGGTTTCCATTACAAATCACAATGTGCAATTTATTTGTAAAGATATGCTAGAGCAGTTTTGGCTATTTCGTAAAAAATGGCAAAGGATACTGATCTTCTTCTGACTGTTTAATTGCATGGTTCCATTTATGGGACAAGCAAGGAAAGGGAAAATGCACCAAAAATATGACACCTTGACTTCAAACGTTAAAGAATCTAATAAGAATGTCGAGGTATTTGTGCGATCAAGTTCACGTAAGAGAGGTTGTACCTTTCTCAAACTTTTTCATATGATAATTCACAATGGCGTCTGTAAGTTCTTACTCATTTATATCAGATGATAACAAAGTTAACCTTAATTTACTGAGCATATGTGGATGGATAATAAGTAAAAATGATGGTGAAGTTAATAATAAGCAATCAATCGGTAGTAACACAAGTTTACGTCAAGAACAATACAATATAAGTTCTGCTAAATTTTTTCTCCGTGATTCCACAAGGCAATATTTAAAATTGCCTCGATGGTTGACCTTAATTGGATGCTCTTAAACCCTCTATTGGCACCTACAATCTTTGATCAATTGCTGAATGAATTTTTCTAAGTAAGGTTGATCTTGATTATCAATTTTATTAGAAATCCATTGATTTCCTTTTTTCCTTACAATCCGATCCTTCCTTGTCTGCCACAAAGAGATCTATTCCTAGTTAACCCAAAGTAAGAGAAGATTTGGAGAGAGAACTGCATAATGAACACAAGAAAATGTTTATCGAGTTCATGTCCACTAACAAGTACTACGTCTCAAGGGGGATATAGGTGTCTCTATACACTATTTGGTAATGGAGTACATAAGCTTTGGATGATAGACCCAACGAAGCAAAGGTGGGATGATTTGATTGTCCTGGTATTGATTTAGCTTAAATCATAAGGGCTCAATAGACCTTGTACTTAAGTCATCAACCTCCATTGTGAGAGATTGGCCTTTTGAGTTATTTTTACTCACAAAATGGTTATTGTTACTTGAGATTCATTGTCAAGGAACGATGGTAGTCATATCAGGTCAAGTGTAACATTGCTTGCCATACTAGCAAATATGAACTCCTTGCGAGTGTCCTTTCATCCCATCATATGGCACTTGTCTTTCGCAATTCCTATTACATGCCAAATGCTGTTTCGACTTTTGCTTGGTCGAATCCTCTTGCATTAGAACCTTACGTTGTTTCTACCAAGAGCATCAAATCCTCCCAGTGATGCTCTAGGAGTTTGGTTTAGTCCTAAGCTAGTGCAAGCAAGGTTGAAGATTGATTTCTATCACTGTTCCCCAATTTTTGCAGTGATGCAGTTCAAAGCAGGGGGTTGAATTTCTACATCTATGAACAAATGATGGAATTTTCTTGAACGTTTCAAAGCTTTACTACTTGCTTACCACAAGGCTTAATGGTCCTAACTAGAGGCTTTTGCTCCTAATGCTCTCAAGTTGTTTGCAAGGAGGGTATTAGAGGCTTTTACTCCTAATGCTCTTGAGTTATGTGCAAATGTAGATCCTTTTGCTCCAAATGTTGCTAAGATGTTCACAAAGAGGCTTTTTCTCCTAATTAATAACAACAACAACAACCAAGTCTTTTTTCACACTAAGTGGGGTTAGCTATATGGATTCTTTGCCTTCATATAAATTGAATTTCAGTCATTTTAGGATTTAAATTAAAGTAATTGAGGTCATACTTAATAGTTTCTTTCCAACACTTGTTTAGTCTTCCTTGCTCCCTCTTAGTGGGTTCAGCTTCCAACTTCTCGCATCTCCTAACTGGAGCATCTAGTGGCTTTCTTTGTAAATGTTCAAACCACCTTAGATGTGCCTCTCTTATTTTATCTTCTATCGGTGTCACTCTAACTTTATTTCTAATAATCTCATTTGAAATACGGTTGTTTCTTTTATGACTACACATCCATCTTAACATCTTCATTTCTGCCACAGATATCTTCCGTACATGCTTAATACCCCAAGTTATTTGCAAAGGGATTTTCAGAAGCTTTAACCATTGCTAAGAAGGATTACTTGGGTAAAGACTCATTTTTGAAATAGTACATGAAGATTAAATTGTGTTTAGGACCAGATTGTTTTTCCTTTGAGGCCATGGCCATAGGATGGAAATCTAAAGCTTGCTTCCCACCTATTCTTCTAAATAAAGGTGACGTGCCTCTTATTAGATCCAAGTAAGGGGCACACCCTAGCTTGGCTTTGGTTTTTACGATCTCAAACCCATTTTTGCTTAAAAATATGGCTAAGTGTTGAATTTCGGAGGTTCCTAGCATTGTTGTATCCCCCCACCCCCTTGAGGCAATTGGGCTCGTCGACGAGGCATGTTGGCACTGTGATGACTCGAGTCCTACCAAGTGACAGAATTCGATTGTCATGTGCTACCAATTAGCACGAACACCTACAAGATCGCAGTCACCTAACATATAGCCATAAAATATCAATAGTCAACATTCATTTACGATGTATTAAATGAAAGAAAATTAAAGTGTTGACAATATAATTAAAATTTACCATAAAATAGAAAGTAAGGAGAGTCTTCTACAATCACTAAAAGACAGGAAAATAAAATCTAATAGTGCAAGAACCTACTACTATGAGCCACTGGCTCTGTACTGATCGTCTCCTCTGGTAGGATCTGATTCTATAGAAGCCTAACCGATAACAGCTGTTGCACTCGACTGCTCATAACACGAGTATAGAACTCGAAATTATACTTCAGTGAAAACTGAGTAGAGTAAACAACGAAACAAGTGTTAATAGTAACAAGAGTACAGAAAAAGGGTACTATATCAACTATTCATCCGTTTATAATTTATTTCTTAGCTAATTCTGTTCATGTACCTTGTCCATGTTCTTATAGTTCATAATCCGTAAATCGACGTCTTGGGGCACGAGAGGATCTCGCGTAACTACCTACGGTGCAAGATTGGTATAGGCCATCTTCTTGGTTTGGAAGATCGCTTATATCTATCAAGTCGTTACACTCCATCACCCTAGGGTCATTACGGAAAGGGGTGGTGGCTACGTTGTGTAGCATGAACACGTACAAGCGCTACGTATGTTGAATCATAGACAACCAATGACACCCTCTGCCAAGAAAGGACCGAACCTTGAGCCCTACATTCCGCTATCTTAGTTGGTCACTAAGTCTAACCAAAGAATCGTACGAAGGCCAGCAACTCCCTAAATCGACCCCTGTAATTGATATGAAAGACTAAAGCTACAACCAAACTTCGACGAGTAGTGGAGCTAAAATCAGTTTTTTTATCATTTTAATTCCCGATATATCCATCGTATTGATATATAACCAATTTCAGATAACTATGTCTTTTATTTTCATCAAATCAAACCTACCTAATAATTCCACATTATTTAGTCTAGGATTATCAGATATTCACATTAACCTTCAAATGTGTCAGTTTACAGATAAATTTCAAATTACGACAGTGGTCCTATGCTATTTATCCATGAACGAATCCAACGAAACTTATTTTACAAAAATTGAAGTTTGTTTTATACATGCAATAATAAAGGTATATATAATCATTAGTTCTTAATTCTTCTCATAAAACAAGTTCTTTCTTATTTAAAATGCCCATAAGTCAGGAAAACTACCAGAGGGGTTCCAAACTCAACAATAAGGATGGCATATGCTAATCAAAGTAGTATATGCAAAAAATCAACTCAGATGGGTCCACAGGTTCTTCGGAGTTGAGAAAAGAAAAGACTATTCTACCTAATGTCACCGGAGGTTACGATGACTCTGAACCGTGTGCACAGGGCCTGGGAACAGTCTCCATGCCTACCTCAGAATCCGTGCACATACCGGGGGTAAGATATGGTTCACACATACCAGAAATAGGTTCGAAAATACCTAATTACGTTTCTGATTTTTCATTAAAGGAACCAAACTCAAAAGTAAAAATAAATTATACCAACACATAGTATGCGTCGATACAATTCCAAAGGTATCTTATTTGTCAAAATCTGAGGTCGGGAAGACCTCGAACCAGACAAAACAGCGCGAGGGGGTCACTGAACCCAAACAGACTTGCCGACCTACCGAACCCATCGTCGACTTAGCCCTCGCCGCGCATCAGTTGCTGGTTTGCCCGCACTCATGGATCGCCGTGAGCCAGCTCTCGGCCGTCAATCTCGACACATGTCAGAGATCCACGCCCACCTTGCGCTCTCCTACGCGAATTCGTGCGTGCACACCTGCCACATGTCACTCTCTCACGAGTGCGCACCCGCCATGCATTGCCTGCATGTTGCATGCCACCCGCACCACCGCCGTGTTTTGTCAAAATTGCAGTGGGAAGCCCGCACTTTCCAAAATCATGCTTAGGTCTTCAAAAAGAAATTTTTAAAAATTTTGAAAAGGAAAGTTTTAAGACTTTCTGTTATAACCCGGTTCTCGAATCCCTACAGGACACGAGACCGAACCGACTCGACTAATCCCAAGACCCAGTCGTCCAATGAGAAAGTAACCAAAAAGCAGGAAAGTAAACCATATTCACTATGCTAAGTAACTAACAGTAACAAAAGTACAGCAGTAAAGAAGTAAAACTACTACAGTACACACCACCACAACAGTAGACAAGTAAACGGGTACATGAATATAATGTGCAGAACAAAAGAGTACTGAATATAAAGGTACAAGAAATTACCCACTACTACAAACGAGTACAAAAAGAGCTACACCTACTAGGCTCTACTGGGTCCAGCACCCTCTGCAGTTGTATGCTTTGGCTGCTCAACACCTAGACCTCAAAAGGGTTATGAGTACAAAACGTCGGCGAACGCTGAGTAAAGTGGCAACCAACTATTAAAGTAGTAAAGGTGGATAGGTAGCTGTTATTTTTCAATTTCTTTCTTTCTTTAACTAATTATTCTTTCTTTCACCACTTGGTTTATTTATTAGGTCTCTTTCTTGATCTTGAATGTTCCTTGTGGGAACGATCTTAATTACAGTCTTTTCCGAAGAGTAGAAGTCGCACGTGGTGCTCTCCTGGTCGGGAGAGTTCCCTGTGGTGGTCTTACACCCAGTCAACCACCCTAAGGTCACGGACAGACGTAACAGTGACTACGATGAGCGATAAGCGCATGGATAGCTACCCTGCACTGGCACGCAGTCAATCGTTTCCGTTAGCAGGTGCGCCCAAAGCACAGTACGGATCCAATATAGGGCATATCCCTCTCAATAACAGAGGTCCAGCTCCTAAGAACCAAATAGGGGTCTCGTCCCTCCACAGTCCACGCACCCTCGCCTGACTACCTTGGTTTGTCCAGTGGGCCTAATAAGTCGGTGTAGGGTAGCTAGTTGAACCTCGGGCCCCGTGGGGTGGCTAGCTCTCTCCTTACACTAGTAGCTCTCCCCGGTATAGTGTACACGAGGGCCACAGACTAGGTCTCAACCCGAAGGTGGCAAGCTCCCTTCTACACTAAGAGGTAACATGCGCTCCCCTTGGTATAACGTACTCAAGGGCCAGCACACTTCCCAACACATTCCCAGATCCATCCCATTTATTTCCAGGAGCTCATTTCCTAATTCCCCGTAGGGTTCATGCTCATATTCCTCGTGCCATTCCATACCACGTTTCATCATTTCTAATTCCATTCTCAGGTTATACACATGCAGATTGTAATTCTATCGTTCACATTTCCACATTCAAGTTATTCACAGGTAGCTCATGTTTACAACATTTATCTTTCCATTTCCAAATTATATACATGCAGCTCATATTATGTCATTTCACTTGTGTGACATGAAAGTTATATGCAACAGTTAACTAGTACAAATACTACATATTTCGCAGGCAACTGTTATTTATTTACAGGCAGTTGGTATCATTCTATCTACTCATTCAAGACTGCAATTCATTCATTCAATATAGGCATTCCAGTATTTCTAGTCATACGATTCATGCCATATTCTAGATTTTAATTATTCATTCCACACATGCAATTATGTTGTAATTAAATTAAGGGGAAGCTACTCTACCAGCAAATCCAGGAGTAGTGGGGGCTTGAACGGCAGGTCCACGTGCCTCAGCAAGCCCTGAACCCGCAACGGAACGAGGTCTTATCACAAGGATCAATTGCAAGAGAATACTCAGAATAGTATAGAAAGTATTCCAACAAGTAGGGGAAATCATACGGGAAACATCGGTATCTTAATTACGGAAATCGGACCCCAAACGGACCCTAAACGGGTCAAAAACAGTATTCCTGACTTAAATCAGACGTCTGGAACAACTTCCAGACGTCTTAAAAGTGTCCAGTGCCATATCTCAAGTCCTGCGCCACTCCTCAGATGTCCAGGAACTCTGCTAGACTGTCTGGACCTAGTTCTAGAAGTCCGACCACCACTCCGGACGTCTGGAAGTGCTTCTCGTCGTTTGGTGCCTCGCCTAGACGTCCGAAGTGCATGGGAGGGCGTGTCCCGTGCCTTCCCGAATCAACTCCTGCGTGAATTAACCAAATCTTCTCAAATTGGGCATGAAATAGTGCATCGGCGGAGCGACCTGCATGGCCGTATTCGCAAAAGAGACGTACCTTCGTGAAGCCTCCTCCTTAGACATCTGGCACCACCTCCAGACGTCTGCACCGTCGTCTGACGGTCACTCCAGGTGTCTGATTCTGGGAAAATCCCAGAACCAGAACTTGCTTTCGCCTTCTCGCGCCGCGCATGGCCACGCCCTCTCGCCTACTGCTCCGGCTGCAGTAGTGTCGGGGAGGACCTCCCCGGCGCACTCCTCCGCCTTGCGCAAACGCCACTCCGGCCGTGAGCTCACCGGCGAGCTCCCACGCGAGCTCGCAAGCTTGCTCTCCTCTCCTCACACTGCTCCTCTCCTCTCACGCCGCTCTTCTCCGCCATTTTCGCTCTGCTGCTCTCGCTGGAGGAAGAATGAAAGTGGCTGGGAAGTGGGGTGGAATGAGGGAGAGGAGGGGGGCTTATATAAGGGTGTGGGTTTAGGGTTTTCGTCGAGCGGAAGGAGAGAGGAAGAAAACGAGGGACGTGTACTGTTTGCGCACAGCACGCGCGCAGACGCGAGCTCGTACACGAAATTTTTGATTTTCAGACGCTGGGAATGAGTCCAGAAGTCTTACAAGACGTCTGACCCTCAGTCCAGACGTCTGACCTAAAGTCCGGACATCTTAAAAAGGCTTAACAGCATGGGTCTTAACACTTTCCATCTCTTTTCCTCTCTTAATTAAGAGGTTAGAGCTTAGTGATGATCCAAGGACCTAAAGGGGTCCTTATATAGGCCCAAAAGTTGTTGCAAATAGGTTTAATAGGGTGAAATGTCCAAAATACCCCTAGGGTTGGGTCCACGTTACATTTAGGTTCTTGTTGACTTATTTTAGCCATAACTAGAGCTATACACCTTGGATTTGCGCAAAACAAACATTGTTAGAAAGCTTGCGACGAGAAGAATAAAATGGTACCACATATGGCACCCTTTTGAAAACATTTGACTAGGGGTTGACTCGAAATTCACATTTTTTGGCAATTTGAGCAAGTGCCAACACCAGTACCAAATGACAACCGGATTTCCAAGTTCGAATTGACTCAGACCACCTTGAAATGATTCGGAACTTGAATTTTGGGATGTTACAGGCACACTCGTGTTGAGTTCTAAGGTGTTGTATAACTTGTGCATAAGTTATCATCGATATGTTTTGGTTTGATGATGTTGTATCTGGTAACCAATTGCCGTAGCAATATGCCAAAACTTGCAATTTAAATTACTCTTTGATTGCATCACAATTTTGTCTTAATTTTCCACTTATTTTTTACTATTTCTTGAGCATTTTTCATATTTTTATTTTACATTTTAAATAATATAATTTATTTAATTTTTAATGTAGGAAAGAGAAAACGAGGGGAAAACTTATCCAATGTTAATCTCAAATGAAAGGAGACGAGATGAGGAGGTCAGTTGCGAAGGCAGAAATCGAAACAAATGCTTGTGCAAAGCGACGAGGAGAAATAAAAAAAATGAAGGGAAAAGAAAAGAGGAGAAAGAGAAGAAAGAATATATATATAGGAAATGTATCTATAGAGCACAGTAGTCAAAAATCTCAAAATAAGCACAACTTTGTGACTGCACGATCATGTCGTTACTTGATGAAATCGCTAGGTCATGTTTTAGCGATTTTTATTTCTGATTTTGTTAATTTTGAGTTTTTATGGTATTTAAAGTATTAAGTCTTTTTTGGTAGCCAATCTCTATCATTTCATGTAAATTTCGGATGGTTTGTTTTGGAGTTGTACATATCATCATACGTTTGTTCTCATATGTATTATAATGCAACTTTCTTTAAATTTATGTTAGATATAAGTTACAACGCATTCCTAATTGTATTACAATGCTAAAAACCTTTCATTACATATATTTTTTTATGGCCACACTTATGTTACAACTATAATACATTGTATTATTTGTAACACACAATAAATACATTATATGATAGATAACTGCCATATTAGTTACGTTGATTGTATTACAACATCATTTACTCTAAGAATGTTACAACTCATGCATATATTCATTACATCTTACATTTATCCTATTACATATATCGTTAAAGTTATTTGATTACAAATAAAATAAACATATATCACAATGGTTCATCGAAGCTATTACAATATTTTGTTGGTATTCTTTGTATACGTTATGTCATTTGTATATATTAAATCATTTAATTTGATTAGAATCCTCTACCGCGTACATTTTATTGCTTAGCTTTAGTTATATTTCAACTTTGTTTAGTTGACGATGTTACAACTTGATCATGCATTTGTTACAATATTCGTTTGGCCTATTACAACTATAAAACTTATTTGTTACAATCACCTATTACAACTATAAAACTTATTTGTTACAATCATATTCAAATCTAATTACAAATCGGATATCATGACGTTATAATTTTTTTATTATTGTTTTACTTGTTACATGTGATTTTTATTATGCAAATAATTGTATTCACATTCTATTTTTAGTATTTATTAATACTAATTAATTTAATTAGTTGCAACTTTTTAGGAATAGATTTTATGAAGATAAGGATGAAAATTTTGTTTTTTGGTAACGTCTACTTTGTTCCCGTCATTACGATATCATGATTGGTTAATTGGTGGTATTTATTCTATCTATTAGATTAAAATCTAATGACCTATACGTAGTGCTTATTTTGAGATTTTTGAACACTATACTTTCAAGATAGGCCCTCTCTCTCTCTCTCTCTATATATATATATATATAATGCTTCCCCCACCATCAACTCAGGTAACACTCCGACTTCTATCTCTCTCTGTCTCCTCGCCAATTTCTCTCTTCACGTACCTCTCTCATCAACTTCAGCACCTCTCTATCACTAAGAGAAAAATGAAAGAAAAGAAGAAAGTTTAATCCCATTGCTAACCAAAATTTAAGGGATTAATTTTATTTCTAATGAGATTTGGAGTTACCTAACCTATGAAAATTATGTAATTTTAGGAGCATGCATTTTATAAATATTCCAATGTTTTTGGGATTTCATGTAATATCTCTCAAGATCTCCCTTTACATAATTGGATATCATGTATTATTCTTTTTCTTTCTCTCTCTCCATCTCTTTCTTTCTTTGCTGGGCATGGGGAACCTTTGGCGCATCTCTACCTTTTTGCCATTGTAGTCAACATCTGCCACCATCGCTCACCCATCACTACTGTTTCTCGGCACTCTCCCTTGCTTTTTTCTTTCTCATTGTAATTTTAACATTGTTTTGCATTATAAAATTTTACTTTGATAATTTACTTTTATTTTATGTAGTTTAGTTATTGGTCTAGTGGTTTGTACTCAGTAGTTAGTTAACTAGTTTCTCATATTTCATGCAATTTTATTTTATTAATTAAGGATTAGTCTTTAGAATTAGAATTAGTTTTTATTCCTGCTACAAAATTTCAAACTAAAAAAAAATCCCCAAAAACTAAAAAAAAATAATTTAGGTTAGGAATTAGAAATTTAGACAATTGCACCCCCCTAAACACAACTTGAGCTCCCACTATATCATCCTTATTTATTTTGAAGAATTAAAAAATTCTAATAGACAATCATCTTCTCACGAATAACAACATTTTTATCTTTTTGTGAATTTCACGGTCACCCTCCCCGCCACCAATAGGTGAAAGGCCACACTAGACATTGATCATCCACTATTCCTCCCAACTATTCTATGTGACAGTGACACTTAGAGTGATTAGGACTTGGGTAAGTAGTGAGTCTATTCCCTCTACAAATCCCTTGGGGGCCCCACTTGGGAGCACTTTGATGACTCCACACCTTCCCAACCTCCTTTTGAGGATATATTCCCACTTTATTCCTCTTAAGTAGGTAAACTGTGTCGCATGCTATATAAGGACCACAACTCGAAGTGCTAGAGGGCATACATGTTTGTGGGGCCTAGCGCGGTAACACTCCCCAGAAGGAGTAGATATTTTTGACACTCCCAAGGGATACTTTGTTGCCTATACAAAGTCTCTCAAGTATACCCTGCCTAGGAAGCTTGGGCAGTTGGCTTGCCCAACACATGACCTTGATATGTAGGGTGCCATCGTTCGAAACTCAGATTTACCTGGTGGTTGTGGGAAGCAGGCGTTTCTGCAGTTGATCAGGATTTACCTTGCAAGAGGGTTCCTCATCATAAAAAAAGTCCCTCAAGTATGAGTTCAAGATCCCATTGAACCTATTCTAGGACAAGCTGTTGTCCCTTCTACAAGTTCTTCCCTCTTAGCTGGTGCCCAATAGCTAGTTATTTCTACTCAATGCCTTTTGCTATTAAGCATTTGCTTGCAGCTACTACCCTAGAATGGAGCTTTTCCTAGTTATAAACATGTTTATCCGAATTGATGTTACTACTCTTTAAAGACTACAAAGCATAACAAATGAAACAAGATCAAGCCAATCACTCCAATACATTTTCTTCATAGTAAATTGCATTCATTAGAAATTGAAATGAGTACCAAGAGAAATGGGTGTGCAATCAATGCTCTTGATCTACTGAACAACAGAAACCTACTAATGATACATTGCATATGAAGTCACAATGATCGACATAATGAAACAACATTACTATAGACGAACAAATGTCATCTACAATGACAACTATTGCAATCACTTCACAAACTCCTAGCTATCTCGTCTTGTACAACCTCTCCTACCCTAACATCGTAGTCCTGTACTTCCCCATTAGGGTCGTCATCGTCCTTATTGTCATCTTTCTCCTCAAAAGGTTGATTGAAGAATCCATCTTCTTGATGAAAACGACGAATGAAGTTTTGTATGATATATGTAGCCATTGCCATCCATTGTGTTAGGGAAATCTAAATCCACTAGGTACCTTCTTCCTTGTGGCACATGTAGTTTGCCCATGTCTAGTGCCCAATTCAATATGTACATATTTTTTGCAGATCCCTTGAAACTAATGACTACGAAAACAAACTCTATGTCGAAGTTCCCGCTAAAACATTTTGACTGGTGCATTCCTTCTTGCATCGAAATCTCTCCTGAAGGTCATAGAAAACTATTGCGCGTACATGACAACCATTGATCACCTCGAGGACATCCTTCATGGGAAATAAATGAAGTGGAGACATAAGGTTTTGTGGGATCATGTAAATTATAATAGTGAATAAAGATGTTGGTGGCATACCTTAAAGTATGAAAAGTACTTCATGTTTTCCCTAACTTCATCCGATATTGGTAAGTCTACACCAGGTAATCTGATTAGAAGTCGCCTGAGCTTAAGAATTTGCTTCAACACTTGATTCATGTAGTGGCTAACCATCTCGCCAGAATGCTGGAAATGCCCAATTAACTGGCAATTTGAGCCTCTGTATCGGAGGACAGATAGGAATATTGTAACTTGCTCTTCTACAATCGTGTTCTTCGTGTCCCTTAGATTTGTTCTATTTTTTAATAGGTCAACAACGGTGAGAAATTAAAGAGGGTACATGCATTCAAAACTCATTGTAACATCTGGAATAATGACCGTACAGGATATCGTGCACCCAAAAGTGACCAGTCATAGGGTTTATGTTTCGTGCGATTCTTTGCTGCATTACAAACTATGCCCTTACTAGAATGGGCACCATCATTTCAACCATCACTAAGTCATCATCCTCCTCTTCATTAGCGTTGTACTCCGAATCATCAATCAAAGACTCGAAGGTACTTACATCACTACCAGTAGTACTCGAGGATGACATCCCTGAAATTTCAAAAATTACTTCGAAATACATAATTATTTTCTTCTAACATCCGTAAACAAAATAGGGTTTGAAGATGTTCATATTACACTCGACAGACCATAGATCAAAAGCTCCAACATACTTCCTAACTAGTTCTATGTAGTCCAAATAGATTACAAACTAGATAAGAACATAACAGAACAAAAGATACTAAACCAAACAGACAATAGAGACAACGAATGAAGACACTATCTTCCACTGCCATAAATTGGATGAACCCCAAAAGCTGCTAAGGAGACTACCCCAGGATATCATGAAGTCATTTCATGAATGCGTCTGGGTTGCCAACAATGTTCCTAAAAATTACACGATGCTTGCTCCTTGAGAAGTGTTGCGCAAGGGTAATGGTATCACCAAGGTTGATGTTTGGAACTCGTTCAGTCACCATAGCAAGGCACTCACTAGTCTCATCGGTCGACCCATGTTTCTTGTGTTGGGATATAATCTCCACCAATCGCTCCAACAAGCCAGTCATCACACCTATATTCTCTGAAATCTGCACGGTTGGATGGTTGGTGCTTCCTCTCCTCCTCTTCCCTCTACTTGAAGTCCCCTCTCCCAAGCTTCTTTTCCCCCCACGAACACTGAAACTATGACAACGGGGGTGTATCATCAGTTCACTTGCTACGCACCAGTGGCCCAACAGGGCTCAACACTAAAGCAGTTGCGTAAGTCACGAAACCAAATAGGGGCACACCAGACTAACTTTGCTGTGTAGGGTTCATACTTGCATATGGGGGCTCCTTGAAGCTGAAATAATTTTGAGGCATCCTAAGTTGGCCCATTGCTTGTTGAGATAGGGTATGTTGTATGCTTGTTACGAATACTTGGTGGGTTGACCCAACATTTTGGGGATTAACTGGAGGCACAAAATCTTTACCCCAATGTTGGTGTGTTCCTTCGTCATTCGAATCGGGCTCATAGTTTGATGACATTGTGTGCTCTCTTGTGGCTATGTCCCTACCTATTATGATGTTGATATCATCATAGCGAGGGAATGAAACACCCTTGAGTTTCTAAAGCTTTGGTGGTAACTAATAGAAGTTAGTAAAGCAACTAAGGCTATAGTACCAGTTTTAAGTGAAAGGTGGTATCTCATCCCAAACTGCGAGGCTAGGTGCAACCGAGCACATTGTAATTGGGTATAAACCCCAACCATTCTTGTTCAGAAGTTGGTGGTAGTTGTGGAAATTCTTCTTTAAGGTCTTCCACCTATGTAGAATCTTATTTAGATCGTAACCTAACTGGTTCTCTTGATCAACTCTACTGCAATCTCAGGCCAAGCATGCTTCATGAAGGACCCTCCCTCCCAATGACCTCTGTTATGGTGGTCGCTTAATATTACCATAAGCTTGGCATCTATCTCTCGTGTCCAGTTCTTCACCCTTTTTGTGGTAGTGCTAGAATGTTCACCTTATTCTAGGTTTGAAGTTGGGTTCCTTTGGGACATGATCTACAGGTTAGAGTAGTATAAGAATTCTATTTGAACAGAGAACAAAATTTGAGTGTTTGTGGTTCCTACGAGGTTAAGTCTTTCATCTAAAGAAGAAGGCAATTGAAAAGGAGGTGAAGTGATGCATGTCACATTAACTACATAAGTATAACTATGGAATTTTTGTTGCAGGAAATTTGTACATGTGACAAATGTGTCAAATGTTGTCCATATATGTTGTTCATAGATTGTATGTTTCCTATTTGAAGAAATTTTTCTGGATGAATCCATTTGGAATGAAGGGATAACTAATATTTTCCTTGTTAACAATTTCTTCCAATGTAAGATATGTTATCCTCTCGATAAATTTCCCTTTCACTCCACAAAATAATATTATCATACATATTTGAGTGGATATTATAATATTTTCATTTGCTGACCAATATGAAAGAAGGCTTTATTACAAAGATTATAATATTTGCAAGTTGTATAGATATTTCAATCAATCATGGAAGTTCAAAATGTATAGAAAATGTAACTTTGACCAGCACACCGTAATAAGTACTTCAAGAACTTTTCCCAATTACTTTCATAACTACATAACATAAAACATCAAATAAAGTTTCACATCTAAGTAAGCATGCTGAAAAGAGAAGTTCTACAACCACAATTATAATATCATATCAGGTTCCTAAGTAAGCATGCAAACAATTACAGCTAACACTATAGTATGAGAAATGTATAACTGTTTATCATAAACCTATATCACCAATTACTTGCTTAAATTCTACCTTAATTTGTCACCAACATCAAACACCAACTCTACTTAGGTCTAATCATGATTCCATGAGCCCCCAACGTAAAAGAAGGCCCTCATTTAATCCCCATGAAGCAATCATCAGAGGCCAATAATTTTAGTTTATGCTAAATAGCCATTTGTTCTATCATGAGTTATTATCCACAAGTAAGTAGAGTATATAAATTTATGTTAGATCTCACTAGTCCCCCTTTAGAGAACATTATGTCTTCCTTTAATTGTTTAGGTAAGAGCTACAACCGATTCTCAACAACTTAAACCAAATCCAATTATATAACAAACTCAAGATAAACCAGATTTCTGTACATGAGTGAAGCATAACTCATAAATCCTATCTATCAGGGAGCATAAAGAACCATACATTCCATGGGTTGGTTTGTCGGAAAACAATTTAGAGTAGTTAGATTTGTTGGACCTATTTAAGGTTTCCTTCTCATCAAAATTAACCGATGTTAGTAGTAACCACCTACCCTAATGTTGCATTCGTTTTTCATCTTTAGTTGCGAATTCCTTTCTCTTCCCCATCTTGGATTCCACTCCTTTCCCTCATCTCTCCCTTGTTTTGGCAACCTTACTTGCTTTCTGCCTTGCTCTGCCATCCTCCTTGCCCAACCACAATCGGAATTTTAGATTTTGTATGAATATAAAATGGAACAAATATAATTGTTCAGATCCAAATGGAGAACCTATTTTAAGGGCTATTAACAAGTAGTCAATTGCCTATAAGGGTATGTATGGTGGAATGATGGAGACATTTAACTGTTGATAGGAGAGACCTAGATTCCAATTCTCATATCTACATTTTTCAGAAGATTGGCAGACCAATTCTCCTTGATTTACTGAAATAAAAATCTGGGTCATTGTAACGAGCGCGTGCCCCAGACGTCTTTTAAGACGTCTGGGAGGTGGCCCAGACGTCTGTAAAGACGTCTGGGATCACATCCGGACGTCTGACCAGACGTCCGGGATAGTTTACAGACGTCTGACGAACAGTTATGCTCGCACGGGATATTCGTCTGCGCGCCTGTGCGCGCAGACCTGCGATCCCGCATCTTCTCTGCGGCTGCAGGCGACTGCGACCGTCTCTCCCTCCTCTCCGCGCGGCGTTAAAAGGGGGAGGGGGCGCGCCTCCCCTCCCGTCTCCACCATCTTCCTCCTTCTCTCCTGCCTGTGCGCGAGAGCGAGCGGACGCGAGGGCGCAGCGGCAGCGGCGGCCGCAGTAGGCGCGGAGGAGCTGCGGCGTGCGAGGGCGGGGCTCTGCCGTGAGGGCGAGCTCGCCGGGAGCGGCTTGGCCGGCCGGCGGAGGGCGCAGGGGGCGCAGAGCGTCGCGGAGAGGGACCTGCTGCGGGCGGAGCAGCGGACGCGCGAGGTGCGACGCGGGCGGCGTCGCGAGTGGAGGCCGAGCGAGGTTCTGATTCTGGAAAAATCTCCAGAATCAGACGTCTGGACTGATATCCAGACGACAAGGTCGACGTCTGTGAGATCATACAGACGTCTGAAAGGTGAGTTCCGCTTTCTCCTTCTTTTTGTCGACTGACCGTACTGAGGGAGGAGGGTTGGCTGTGCGCAGGTGTTCGGATTCGTCATCCTTTGCGAATCAGACGTCTGGAAGTTGTACCAGACGGCGGGAGTGACCTCCAGATGTCCGGAGAGACCATCGGACGTCTGGGATCTAGGAGAGACGTCCCCACAGACTTCTGGACGTCCGGGGAACCAAGCCGAACAGGTAATTCTCTGATCCACCGTTTAAGACGTCTGGAAGGAGTTCCAGACGTCTGATTTTGCACAGTATTGTCTTTCTCGACCCGTTAGGGCCCGTTTGGGCTCCGTTTTCCGCGATTCGAGTTGCGTTCGTTTCAGAATTTATTCCTCTACCCGCCTATAGTAGCTATACACTGTTTTGAGACACTCCTTGTGTTTGATCCTTGTGATAGGACCTCGTTCGGTTGCCGTCTTGAGAGTCGCGGAGGCGCACGGGATTCCCGACCACGCCCCCATTACTCCCGTTGTACCTGGTAGAGTGGTTTTAAGTATTAAAAAAATCTGTTAAAGTATGGAATCATAACTAGAACCTAGGGCATTGCATGAATCCTAGGAATGAGAAATGTATGGAATGATAGCTCCTAGGTGTTGCATGAATCCTAGGGCCGGAAAACTAGATTGTATGATAGATCCTAGGATATGGCATGAATCCTAGGATGGAAAAACTAGTGGAATGTATATTACTGCAGTCTTGGAAAAATGGAAAGGAATATATAAGTTGCCTGTGAAATTAATTAACAGCTGCCTGTTATGAACAAAGAAACATGTTTGAGATCATGGAAATTGAGAACGTGAATCTGGAAAGTGAAACATATGATGTTCTGAGATAAAGGGCTGGAACCCTACGGGGAATTAGGAGTGGAACTCCTGGAAAGAAAAGGAATGGAACTGAGATGTAGTTTGTACTGTCTCTTGGGTACGCAGTACCAAGGGAAGTACCTGTACTTGTTTTAGTGTAGAGTGGGGCCAGCCGCCCCAGGGACCCGGGGTTAGGCTTGGCCGCTCTGTACCGACTTGTTGGCCCTCGTGTACGTAGTACCGAGGAGAGCTAGTAGTGTTAGGAGAGTACTAGCTACCCCACGGGCCCCGGGGTTCTGCTAGCCTCCTTCACCGACTTGTTAGGCCCACTAGGGCAAACCAGGGTAGTCAGGCGAGGGTGCGCGGACTGTGGAGGGGCAAGGCCCCGGTTTGGTTACTGTGGAGGGGTTGGACCCCTGTTACTGAGAGGGCTCTGCCCTGGTTCCGTGCTGTGCTTTGGGCGCACCCGTTAACGGAAACGACTGACCGCGTGCCAGTACGGGCTAGCTACCTGTGCGTTTATCGCGCGTGCCGTAGTCACCGTTACGTCTGTCAGTGACCTTGGGGTGGTTGACTGAGGGTAGGATCACCACGGGGGGACTCTCCCGGCCAGGAGAGCACCACGTGCTACTTCTACTTTTGGAAAAGACTGCAATCAAGATCGTCCCACGAGGACATCCGAGATCAAGTAAAGGATCTGAGAAGTAAATGAAATAGTGAGAAAAATTGAAAGATGTAAATAAAAGGAAGTAATAGAACATAACAGCTACTGTACACTCTACTGTTGCCTTTAGTTAGTTTGCCACTCTACTCAGCGTTTTGCTGACGTGTTACACTCGTTACCTTTTTCAGGACCAGGTGTTGAGCAGCCAGGGTCGGCGGCTGCAGAGGACGCTGGGCCGAGTAGGGTCCAGTAGAGTTGCCACAGCTTTGTACCTTCTTTTGTTTCTGTTCTAGTGAGTAGTTTTGTTTCCGCTGTACCTTCTTTACCTGCAGTTTTTGTTATATGATAAATGTTGTTTTACTGTTGTGGTGGTGCCTACTGTAGTAGTTTCTTTCCTTACTGCTGTACTTTCTTACTGTTAGTTATATTCATGCTGAATGTGGTTTATTTTACTGTCTTTTGGTTACTTCCTCGTTGGACGACTGGGTCTTGGGATTAGTCGAGTCGGTCCGGTTCTCGTGTCTCGTAGGGACTCGGGAACCGGGTCGTTACAAGATGGTATCAGAGCAAGGTCGTCCCGAGAAGTGAATCAACTGACTGGAAAATAACCAATTCACATGTTTATAGCTAGAGTAGCCACCACAACATATCTCTTGACTTGAGCTCTTAGAAGTGTTGTTAGGTACCGTCTGTTTTGACGTTCCCGTTTTGTTTCGCGTCTCCTTGCAGGAGATGCCTCGTCGTGGGACTGGCGAGACTGGCCGCGGGCGCGGCCGAGGGCGAGGTCGGCGAGGTGGACGTGCTGTCGTTGATGTCTCGGTGGACCAGCCACCACTCCCTGGCATCCAGGCCCAGGACCTCGCCAGACTGATACGGGATATTGTACGAGAGGAGCTCCACCCACCGCCCCGAGCACCTCCTCCTGGGGTTGCAGAGGGGGAGTCCTCTGTGGGGCCACGCGACGGACGCGGCGCTGGACACGAGGGAGGGGATGGGCCCCTGCCGCCCCCACCTTCCTCCGACACTTCTGTACACGAGACACCTTCGCCTGGAGGTGCACCAGCACCTCCCCTACAGCACCACTTCGAGCTTTTCGGACAGTTCCGGAAGCTGAAGCCCCCCTCCTTCAAGGGGGATGAGGACCCGACCGAGGCAGAGGACTGGCTTGAGCAGCTGGAGAAGATCTTCGACACCCTTCGCCCCCCGGTGGAGTGCCGCGTGGCCTTTGCCACGTACCAGCTGGAGAGTGCGGCACACCGGTGGTGGAGGGCGGTCCGGGGACAGGAGAGGGACGAGCCGACGTGGGACCAGTTCGTCACCCTCTTCTGCGAGCAGTACTTTCCCCAGACGTGGCAGGACCAGAGGAGGCGGGAGTTCCACACTCTCCGCCAAGGGACGATGACCGTGAGCGCGTACCGCACGCGTTTCTTGGAGCTGTCCCGCTTTGCAGCGACAGCGGTAGCCACTGAGGAGGAGCGCCTTTGGAGGTTCACCGAGGGGCTCCGGCCTGCGATCCGGGGGTATGTCAAACCCCTGAAGCTGCCGACGTTTTCGAGAGTGGTAGAGGCAGCCATGACTTACGAGGAGACCAACCCGTCCGCGCGAGAGACCGACGGCGGGCGGAAGAGGCCCTTTCAGCCAGACTTCTCACAGGGCCGGCGAGAACGGAGACACGTGGCGTCCGCAGGAGAGCCGTCACGTTGTGCAGGGCCATCAGTGGCCTTTGGGGGCCCTCGACAGGGGCCAGTCGCCAGCACCGGACCCCCGCCTAGCCGACAGCAGGGACTCACTGAGGGCGGGAGTCGGGTTCCCCTCTGCTACCAGTGTGGCCAGCCGGGCCACGTCAGGAGGGACTGCCCATCTAGGGCAGGAGGTCAGCAGATACTTCCCGCGCAGAGCACTGGAGGGCGCGCAGGAGGCCGCGGTTTCCAGGCGCGAGGAGGAGGACCGCAGTCGCGAGGAGGGTACCGGCCAGCACCTACCCGTCCGACGCAGAGTGTGGCTGCTTCGTCCGCACCTAGAGCTGAGGGGCGTATCAACGCCCTAACACACAGGGACGCCAGAGCTTCGGGATCCATGGTAGCAGGTATGGTTTCAGTTTCTGGCAGACTCGTTTACACGCTTTTCGATTCCGGCGCTACGCACTCGTTTGTTGCAGACAGTTTCGCAGTTAGTTTGGACCAGGATTATACATTGTTAGAGAACCCGTTCGTAATCAGAGGTCCGAGTGGTCAGCTGTTTGTAGCTGAGGAGGTGTACACGGGTTGCGGGGTCAGCATCGGGGGACACAGCCTGCCAGCTGACCTGATTATGATACAGATGGAGGACTTTGGGGTGATCCTGGGGATGGATTGGCTGTCCGCTTACCACGCATTGGTAGACTGCTTTGAGAGGAAGATTGTCTTCTCCATTCCGGAGTTTCCTTCCTTCGAGTTTCACGGGCAGCCAGTGGACGGAGGTTTCAGGTGCATTTCGGCACTTCGGGCGGCGAGACTTTTGAGCCAGGGGTGTGAGGGCTTCTTAGCTTGTGTGGTGGCAGAGCACAGCCCCGTGGCAGACTTCCAGAGCATCCCGGTGGTCAGAGGGTACCCCGACGTGTTTCCAGACGAGTTACCAGGACTACCGCCCGAGCGTGAGATCGAGTTTGAGATCTCACTAGTACCAGGGACCAGCCCCATCTCCACCGCGCCATACAGGATGGCACCGCTTGAGCTGCGAGAGCTCAAGTCTCAGTTGCAGGACCTTTTGGAGAAGGGTTTCGTGAGGCCCAGTGCGTCTCCCTGAGGAGCCCCGGTACTGTTTGTAAAGAAGAAGGATGGGACCCTACGCCTTTGTGTGGACTACCGACAGCTGAATAGGGTCACCATCAAGAACAGATATCCGCTGCCGAGGATTGACGATTTGTTTGACCAGTTGCGGGGTGCCACGGTGTTTTCCAAGATCGACTTGAGGTCTGGATACCACCAGTTGAGGATCAGGGAGACCGACGTCTCCAAGACAGCTTTCCGCACCCGGTACGGACACTACGAGTTTTTGGTCATGCCGTTTGGGCTGACCAATGCCCCCGCTGCTTTCATGGACCTGATGAACCGGGTGTTCAGACCGTACTTGGACCAGTTTGTGGTGGTTTTCATAGATGATGTACTCATCTATTCTAGAGATCGGACGCAGCACGGACAGCACTTGCGGATGGTTCTGGACACTCTGAGACGACGCAGGCTGTACGCCAAATACAGCAAGTGCGAGTTCTGGTTGAGGGAGGTGACCTTTTTGGGTCATGTGATCTCTGGAGACGGCCTGGCGGTGGATCCCGCCAAGGTCGAGGTAGTGCTCAGGTGGGAGAGACCGCGTTCAGTCACTGAGATTCGCAGTTTCCTGGGACTGGCAGGTTACTACAGACGGTTCATCAGAGGGTTTTCGCAGATTGCACGTCCTATGACACAGTTGACTCGGAAGGATGTGCCTTTCACTTGGACAGACGCCTGTGAGGCGTGTTTTCTGGAGCTGAAGGAGAGGTTGACCTCGGCTCCCGTGCTCACCATTCCTGACAGTAGTGGCGGGTTCGTTGTGTACACGGACGCTTCCTTGCAGGGGTTAGGAGGTGTGCTCATGCAGAGGGGTCACGTGGTCGCTTACGCTTCGCGGCAACTGAAGCCCCATGAGCATACCTACCCTACCCACGACCTAGAGTTGGCAGCTGTTGTCTTCGCGCTGAAGACATGGAGGCACTACTTGTACGGTGAGACCTTCGAGATTTTTACAGATCACAAGAGCCTCAGATATCTTTTTGACCAGAAGGAGCTCAACATGAGACAGAGACGTTGGTTGGAGCTCCTGAAGGACTACGACTGCAGCATCTCCTACCACCCGGGAAAGGCCAATGTGGTGGCTGACGCCTTGAGCCGTAAGGCGCCCGCACGCTTGGCCAGTCTACAGTTACAGAGTTGGAGCCTTTTGGAGGAGGTGGGCAGTTGGCGACCTCTAGAGTTACGAGGGTACTGTGGGGCAGTGACGGTGACACGGCAGACCAGACCAGAGTTGATAGACCGCATCATCACGGGACAGATGGCCGATCCGTACTTGCAGTCTTTGCGCGACAGAGTACTGTCAGGGGACCCAGGGGACTTCTCTTTCACAGACCGGGTGTTACGCTTGAGGGGACGGCTGTGCGTCCCCAGAGACGAGGAGCTGTTGAGAGAGCTCCTGACGGAGGCACACGGTTCCAGATTCACCATACATCCCGGAAACACGAAAATGTACCATGACTTGAGACGCGAGTTCTGGTGGAGAGGGATGAAGCGGGATGTGGGTGAGTTCGTGTAGCAGTGCTTAGTGTGCCAGCAGGTGAAAGCCGAGCATCAGAGGCCTGCAGGGCCGCTTCAGCCGCTTCCAGTGCCAGAGTGGAAGTGGGAGAGCATCACCATGGACTTGGTGGTGGGCTTACCTGTTACCCAGCGAGGACACGACGCGGTCTGGGTAATAGTGGATAGGTTGACGAAGACGGCACGATTCTTGCCGATCCGAGTCACTTTGGGACCAGCACAGTTGGCAGAGAGGTACATCCGTGATGTGGTGCGACTACACGGAGTTCCGCGGGAGATCGTATCCGACCGGGATACCCGCTTTACGTCCCAGTTTTGGGCTGAGTTTCAGCAGGCTTTGGGGACGAGGTTGAGGTTTAGCACGGCTTACCACCCCCAGACGGACGGACAGTCGGAGCGCACGATACAGACACTTGAGGATCTTTTGCGTGCCTGTGTACTAGACTGGAGGGGCTCTTGGGAGGAGCACCTGCCCCTGGCAGAGTTTGCATACAACAACAGTTATCACTCGAGCATCGGCATGGCTCCCTACGAGGCTCTGTACGGACGAAAATGCACGGCACCCTTGAGTTGGGTTGAGGTGGGGACCAAGTGGGAGGTTGGCCCCAGGTTGATCCGGCAGAGTCAGGAGGTAGTTGAACAGATCCACAGACGACTCCGCACTGTCAGGAGCAGACAGAAGAGCTACGCAGATCGCAGACGCAGAGAGGTGCAGTTCGAGGTTGGGGACCACGTCTTTCTTCGTGTTTCGCCCATGAAGGGCTTACAGCGGTTTGGGGTGAGAGGGAAGCTCGCGCCGAGGTTCGTGGGGCCCTTCGAGGTCCTGGAGCGGGTTGGACCCGTTGCTTACAGACTTGCCCTTCCCCCGCAGCTTTCTGGTGTGCACGACGTGTTCCACGTGTCCAACCTCAGGAAGTACGTAGCCGATCCCAGCCACGTACTGAGTCACGAGAGCGTCGAGGTGAGCGACGACCTGACCTACCCCGAGCGGCCAGTGCAGATCCTAGACCGAGCCGTCCGCAGGTTGAGACGAAAGCAAGTACCCCTGGTAAAGGTTTTGTGGAGGAGCCAGTGGTACGAGGAGGCTACCTGGGAGCCTGAGGCGGCAATGCGGGAGCGGTACCCAGAGCTTTTCGCGGGTACGTCTTTTCGGACCGGCTTCCGTCCTCTTTGAGTTTGTTATGGTTATTTGGACATCCTTTTTCCGCACCCTAGTTGGCGCAAGTTTCGGGGACGAAACTTCCTTTGAGTTTGTTATATTGTAACGAGCGCGTGCCCCAGACGTCTTTTAAGACGTCTGGGAGGTGGCCCAGACGTCTGTAAAGACGTCTGGGATCACATCCGGACGTCTGACCAGACGTCCGGGATAGTTTACAGACGTCTGACGAACAGTTATGCTCGCACGGGATATTCGTCTGCGCGCCTGTGCGCGCAGACCTGCGATCCCGCATCTTCTCTGCGGCTGCAGGCGACTGCGACCGTCTCTCCCTCCTCTCCGCGCGGCGTTAAAAGGGGGAGGGGGCGCGCCTCCCCTCCCGTCTCCACCATCTTCCTCCTTCTCTCCTGCCTGTGCGCGAGAGCGAGCGGACGCGAGGGCGCAGCGGCAGCGGCGGCCGCAGTAGGCGCGGAGGAGCTGCGGTGTGCGAGGGCGGGGCTCTGCCGTGAGGGCGAGCTCGCCGGGAGCGGCTTGGCCGGCCGGCGGAGGGCGCAGGGGGCGCAGAGCGTCGCGGAGAGGGACCTGCTGCGGGCGGAGCAGCGGACGCGCGAGGTGCGACGCGGGCGGCGTCGCGAGCGGAGGCCGAGCGAGGTTCTGATTCTGGAAAAATCTCCAGAATCAGACGTCTGGACTGATATCCAGACGACAAGGTCGACGTCTGTGAGATCATACAGACGTCTGAAAGGTGAGTTCCGCTTTCTCCTTCTTTTTGTCGACTGACCGTACTGAGGGAGGAGGGTTGGCTGTGCGCAGGTGTTCGGATTCGTCATCCTTTGCGAATCAGACGTCTGGAAGTTGTACCAGACGGCGGGAGTGACCTCCAGACGTCCGGAGAGACCATCGGACGTCTGGGATCTAGGAGAGACGTCCCCACAGACTTCTGGACGTCCGGGGAACCAAGCCGAACAGGTAATTCTCTGATCCACCGTTTAAGACGTCTGGAAGGAGTTCCAGACGTCTGATTTTGCACAGTATTGTCTTTCTCGACCCGTTAGGGCCCGTTTGGGCTCCGTTTTCCGCGATTCGAGTTGCGTTCGTTTCAGAATTTATTCCTCTACCCGCCTACAGTAGCTATACACTGTTTTGGGACACTCCTTGTGTTTGATCCTTGTGATAGGACCTCGTTCGGTTGCCGTCTTGAGAGTCGCGGAGGCGCGCGGGATTCCCGACCATGCCCCCATTACTCCCGTTGTACCTGGTAGAGTGGTTTTAAGTATTAAAAAAATCTGTTAAAGTATGGAATCATAACTAGAACCTAGGGCATTGCATGAATCCTAGGAATGAGAAATGTATGGAATGATAGCTCCTAGGTGTTGCATGAATCCTAGGGCCGGAAAACTAGATTGTATGATAGATCCTAGGATATGGCATGAATCCTAGGATGGAAAAACTAGTGGAATGTATATTACTGCAGTCTTGGAAAAATGGAAAGGAATATATAAGCTGCCTGTGAAATTAATTAACAGCTGCCTGTTATGAACAAAGAAACATGTTTGAGATCATGGAAATTGAGAACGTGAATCTGGAAAGTGAAACATATGATGTTCTGAGATAAAGGGCTGGAACCCTACGGGGAATTAGGAGTGGAACTCCTGGAAAGAAAAGGAATGGAACTGAGATGTAGTTTGTACTGTCTCTTGGGTACGCAGTACCAAGGGAAGTACCTGTACCTGTTTTAGTGCAGAGTGGGGCCAGCCGCCCCAGGGACCCGGGGTTAGGCTTGGCCGCTCTGTACCGACTTGTTGGCCCTCGTGTACGTAGTACCGAGGAGAGCTAGTAGTGTTAGGAGAGTACTAGCTACCCCACGGGCCCCGGGGTTCTGCTAGCCTCCTTCACCGACTTGTTAGGTCCACTAGGGCAAACCAGGGTAGTCAGGCGAGGGTGCGCGGACTGTGGAGGGGCAAGGCCCCGGTTTGGTTACTGTGGAGGGGTTGGACCCCTGTTACTGAGAGGGCTCTGCCCTGGTTCCGTGCTGTGCTTTGGGTGCACCCGTTAACGGAAACGACTGACCGCGTGCCAGTACGGGCTAGCTACCTGTGCGTTTATCGCGCGTGCCGTAGTCACCGTTACGTCTGTCAGTGACCTTGGGGTGGTTGACTGAGGGTAGGATCACCACGGGGGGACTCTCCCGGCCAGGAGAGCACCACGTGCTACTTCTACTTTTGGAAAAGACTGCAATCAAGATCGTCCCACGAGGACATCCGAGATCAAGTGAAGGATCTGAGAAGTAAATGAAATAGTGAGAAAAATTGAAAGATGTAAATAAAAGGAAGTAATAGAACATAACAGCTACTGTACACTCTACTGTTGCCTTTAGTTAGTTTGCCACTCTACTCAGCGTTTTGCTGACGTGTTACACTCGTTACCTTTTTCAGGACCAGGTGTTGAGCAGCCAGGGTCGGCGGCTGCAGAGGACGCTGGGCCGAGTAGGGTCCAGTAGAGTTGTCACAGCTTTGTACCTTCTTTTGTTTCTGTTCTAGTGAGTAGTTTTGTTTCCGCTGTACCTTCTTTACCTGCAGTTTTTGTTATATGATAAATGTTGTTTTACTGTTGTGGTGGTGCCTACTGTAGTAGTTTCTTTCCTTACTGCTGTACTTTCTTACTGTTAGTTATATTCATGCTGAATGTGGTTTATTTTACTGTCTTTTGGTTACTTCCTCGTTGGACGACTGGGTCTTGGGATTAGTCAAGTCGGTCCGGTTCTCGTGTCTCGTAGGGACTCGGGAACCGGGTCGTTACAGTCATAAAAAAGAAAAGTAGTTAATTTGTTTTGTATTATTTCTTTAACGATGTTAGTTGAAGTTGCTAATTCCTTTTTGTTACATTTTTCTTTGTACAACAAATTCCAAGTGCTAACAGCATTTAAGTCCTCCTCACTTCCTTTTTTTTTTTTGCCCTTCCTTATCTCTCCTTATTATGTTTCTAAATTTTCACTGAAAGGAGTTTTTTCTCTTTAACAAAGGAAGTACATTGAAATCAATTTTTAACTCATCCAAACGTCAGCCTGACCCATTAGACTCATCGTCTACTAAATCAAAGCCCACATTTTTATATACTAGTTACTAATTCAATACGAATTAGATTATTGGTCCATGCCATTGGCCCCATTTCTTACATATGGTTAACAATCACACATGCATTGCTTATATAGTTGTTTCTATACCATTTGTAACCAATTTGATTGTGCTTAAATAACACAAGCTATTTCCATCTTTGTTTTATCTTCTCGTTTGAAAATATGAACTAATTATAATTAGTTAAACAAAACTTGCACTAGATATATTGAAACAGTTTACACCTTTCATCTTATAGAGCTTAGATTTCTTCAAAACCATAAAAGATAGGAGTGAATCCATGTTACAATGAAACCATGACTATAATCTAGAAAACAAATCAATTTACCAATCAGCCAACAAAGGCTTTAATCAACCATATCTCGCTACTCAGATCAATAATCCAACTTCAAATAATAGAAATAAAAACAAAGACAAAAGTGCTTTGCAATGAACTCACGAACAAGATATCATGCTCTATCCAACAACCAAACCTCGTGCGTTATCATTAATGATTGGTGGTCACCACCACATAGAGCCACTCTAAACTGTACACATTTTACCTATTTTGAAGGTGAGGTTTGGATGTTACCTGCCAATTAGTATTTGACCAGTAGCAAGGTGGTGGTTGATCAACTCCTCCAGTAGCCGCCCCTCATCCTTGCTCGACCCCTTCCTCCCTACACAAAGAAGAACATTAGTGCAAGGATCGAAGCTATGAAGAAGAAATAGGAATGAAATTGATACAACTAGCCTGTTTTTCCTCCTTTGTCAGCAAGATGTTGATGGCCACGTAGATGATGGCTATCACAATCCACTCCAAACACCTATATAGGCGAGGAGTCCTCACCTTCCTCCTCATGGTCCACTTTTTGAGGCTAATAGGACCATAAGAAAAGTTTTAAGGGATGGCAGGTGCCATTAGTGCTATGGATCAACAAGAGAAGACAAAGGAAAGTTGAGTCAATGTACAACCCCCAAACACAGCACCAAATCTTTGCCATCTTCATGTTGAGTCTGTAGCTCTGCCTTCTTCATGCTTAGTGTGAGCAATATGTGGTCAAAGGCAATGATGATGAGACTCGACATAGTGGAGGGCATTAACCTCCAACACCAACCCACCATCAAAGCATTGAACCATAACCTCGTTGCACAGAACCCTAACCTGAAACCCTACACATAATTGAAGCACCGCTCCTAATAAAGATGAAACACTAATCTCGAGCACATAGGACCTTGCAAACCTTAAACCGTAATTCAAATATCACACCCAAAAAGACGAAAGCCAAATCAAAAAGCCAACTCCCAAATCACGCCAAACGAAATACAATATTGCACAAAAGGATGACAGGTAAATCGAAAAGTTGACTCCCCAATCATGCAGAACGAAATAGAATATTGCACAATGTGAAGAAAAATCAAAACAAGTGTGTGATTGGGTTGAGATAACATATCTAGATCAATCAAATGACGAGAGACGAAGTTAAGCTTCAAAATCGATTGTTCCTCACCGGCTGTAGAGCGAGGTAAGTGGGAGTAGTCGTTATGCCTCTCGTAGAGAGAGATTAGGGCTAGGACGTGGGTGAGGGGACATCACAGAATTAAGGCCGCAACATTAGTGCTTAGGTGACAACACTATTTGGTGGGATAAACAAATTCCACTCGGGGGTGGAATCCGTTTATGCCAGGTTTAAGGCACGAATTCCAGCACCCTATTATGCTAGTGCAAGGGTACCTAAATGTTGGGATAAACAACAATTTTGGACCCTATTCCAGATACCAAACGCGGCCTTGGAGATCAAAGATGGAATGCTACACCTCTATCAACAGTAGCTTCAACAGAATTGGAGGGAGAGAGTGGAATTGCTCATTTTCTGAGAGGGTATATAGGAAACTCTATTTCATTTGTTCTTTAAACATGCATTTGCGCAGGCTACATACATGGCAATTTGTAGCCAACTTGACCATGCAGTGGGTTGAAGATGAATGGCTAAACATACATATGAAAAACTTCCAAGAAAACGAAGAGAATTCGACAAGAAGGCTAAGAATTTTTCATACGTTGCATGCCATACGGTAGCAAGATGTGAGCCAATTCATTACCATATCCCACCAAATCCATATAAGACTTGGGAGCATACACAATCTATGATGGATTTTTATGCTAAAGAAGGAAGTGGCGGGAACATTTTTGGAACTTCAGAGACTAATATCACGGAATACTCTGCACATACGAAGATGCAGCAGTGGCATGAAACAAGGGTGGAACGAGAAGGTAACTATGCAGGGGCCAAAATAAATATTCGTTTTAAGAAGATATTGTCAAATAAGAATCTTGTAACGAACGCACGCCCCAGACGTTTTTTAAGATGTCTGGGAGGTGGCCCAGACGTCGGACCAGACGTCTGGGGTCACTTCCAGACGTCTGACCAGACGTCTGGAAATCGGTTATTTTCGACATGCGCGGGTCGTCTGCGCGCCTGAGTGCGCAGACCGCATATTCGCTCCTGCGGCTGCAGATTCTCGCCGCTGCAGTCTCTCTCTCTCCTCCTCGCGCGGCCTTAAAAGGCCACGCGCTCTCTCCCGTCGCCTCCACCCCTTTCCTCTTCTCCTTCCAGTGCGCAAGAGCGAGCGTGAGAGCGGGCGTGGGGTTGCTGCGGTGGCGACGGCCGCAGTGAGCGCGGAGGGGGTGTTGCGTGCGAGAGCGGCGCTTAGCCGTGAGGGCGAGCTCGCCGGGGCTGCCAGGGCCGGCCTGCAGGGAGCGCAACGGGCGCGGAACGACGCGGAAGGCCTGCTGCGGCTCGAGCAGCAGGCGCACGAGGTGCGATGCGGGCGGCGTCGCGAGCGGAGGGCGAGTCGCGCCCTGGTTTTGGAAAAATTTCCAGAATCAGACGTCTGTGCTGATAGCCAGACGGCGAGGTCGACGTCTGGAAGACTATCCAGACGTCTGAAAGGTGAGTTTTCCGTCTTCTTCTTCCTTCTTGTCGACTGATCATACTGAGAGAGGGAGATGGGTGTGCGCAGGCTCGGTGATTCGCCATTCAACGCGAATCAGACGTCTGGCTGTAGTACCAGACGGTGAGAGTGACCTTCAGATGTCCGGGGTGACCATCGGACGACTGGGAACTAGGCCAGACGTCCTCGCAGGCTTCTGGACGTCTGAGAAACCACGCAGAACAAGGTAATTCTCTGATCCACTTTTTAAGATGTCTGGAAGAAGTTCCAGACGTCTGATTTTGCACAGTGTCGTCGTTTTTGACCCGTTGAGGGCCCGTTCGGGTTCCGTTTTCCACGTTTCGAGTTGCGTTCTTTCCGGAATTAAATCCTCTACCCGTCTACAGTAGCTATACACTGTTTTGAGACACTCCTTGTGTTTAATCCTTGTAATAGGACCTCGTTCCGTTGCAGTCTTAGGGGTCGCGAAGGCACGCGGGATTCCCGATCACACCCCCATTACTCCCGTCGTACCTGGTAGAGTGGCTTTAAGTTATTAATAAAATCTGTTAAATTATGGAACCATAAATAGAACCTAGGACATGGCACGAATCCTAGGAATGAGAAATAGATGGAATGATAGCTCCTAGGTGTTGCATGAATCCTAGGGCTGGAAAACTAGATTGTATAATAGATCCTAGGATATGGCATGAATCCTAGGATGGAAAAACTAGTGGAATGTATAATACTGCAGTCTTGGAAAATGGAAAGAGATATAAAGCTGCTTGTAATTTGAATTAACAGCTGCCTGTTGTGAATAAATAACGTGGTTGAGAACATGGATTGTAAGAATGTGAAACTGGAAAGTGAAACCTGGATGTTTGAGTAAAAAGGATGGAACCCTACGGGGGAATTAGGAGTGGAACTCCTGGAAAGAGAAAGGAATGGAACTGAGATGTAGTTGTGTACTGTCTCTTGGGTACGTAGTACCAAGGGAAGTACTTGTACCTGTTTAGTGCAGAGTGGGGCCAGCCACCCCAGGGACCCGGGGTTAGGATCGGCCGCTCTGTACCGACTTGCTTGCCCTCATGTACGTAGTACCGATGAGAGCTACTAGTGTTAGGAGGGCACTAGTTACCCCACGGGCTCCGGGGTTCTGCTAGCCTCCTACACCGACTTGTTTAGGCCCACTGGGGCAAACCAGGGTAGTCAGGCGAGGGTGCGCGGACTGTGGAGGGGTAAGGCCCCGGTTTGGTTACTGTGGAGGGGTTGGACCCCTGTTACTGAGAGGGCTCTGCCCTGGACTGGTTCCGTGCTGTGCTTTGGGCGCACCCGTTAACGGAAACGACTGACCGCGTACTAGTACGAGTTAGCTACCTGTGCGTTTATCGCGCGTGCCGTAGTCACCGTTACGTCTGTCAGTGACCTTGGGGTGGTTGACTGAGGGTAGGATCACCACGGGGGACTCTCCCGGCCAGGAGAGCACCACGTGCTACTTCTACTTTTTGGAAAAGACTGCAATCAAGATCGTTCCCACGAGGAACATTCAAGATCAAGAAAAAGATCTGAGGAATAAATGAAATAGTGAGACAATTGAAAGATGTGAATAAAGAAAGTAATCGAACATAACAGCTACTGTACACTCTACTGTTATCTTTAGTTTAGTTGCCACTCTACTCAGCGTTTTGCTGACGTGTTACACTCGTTACCTTTTTCAGGACCAGGTGTTGAGCAGCCAGGGTCAGCGGCTGCAGAGGACGCTGGGCCGAGTAGGGTCCAGTAGAGTTACCACTGTTTCTTGTACCTCTTTTTGTTCCGTTATAGTGAGTAGTTCTTGTTTCCGCTGTACTTTTCTTTACCTACAGTTCATATTTAGTTATGAATGTTGTTCTACTGTTGTGGTGGTATATACTGTAGTAGTTTCTTTCCTTACTGCTGTATTTTCTTACTGTTAGTTATATTCATGTTGAATGTGGCTTATTTTACTGCTCTTTTGGTTACTTCCTCGTTGGACGACTATGTCTTGGGATTAGTTGAGTCGGTCCGGTTCTCGTGTCTCGTAGGGGCTCGGGAACCGGGTCGTTACAAGATGATATCAGAGCAAAGTCGTCCCGAGAAGTGAATCAACTGACTGTGGAATAACCAATTCACATGTTTATAACTAGAGTAGCCACCACAACATATCTCTTGACATGAGCTCTTAGAAGTTTCGTTAGGTACCATTTGTTTTGACATTTTTCCGTTTTGTTTCGCGTCTCCTTACAGGAGATGCCTCGTCGCGGACTGGCGAGACTGGCCGCGGGCGCGGCCGAGGACAAGGTAGGCGAGGTGGACGTGCTATTGTTGACGTCTCGGTGGACCAGCCACCACTCCCGGGCATCCAGTCCCAGGACCTCGCCAGACTGATACGAGACATTGTACGAGAGGAGCTCCACCCATCGCCCCGAGCACCTCCTCCTGGGGCTGCAGAGGGGGAGTCCTCTGTGGGACCACGCGACGGACACGGTGCTGGACACGAGGGAGGGGATGGGCCGCTGCCGCCCCCACCTTCCTCCGACACTTCTGTACACGAGTCACCTTCGCCTAGAGGTGCACCAACACCTCCCCTACAGCGCCACTTCGAGCTTTTCGGACAGTTCCGGAAGCTGAAGCCCCCCTCCTTCAAGGGGGATGAGGACCCGACCGAGGCAGAGGACTGGCTTGAGCAGCTGGAGAAGATTTTCGACACCCTTCGCCCCCCGGTGGAGTGCCGCGTGGCCTTTGCCACGTACCAGCTGGAGAGTGCGGCACACCGGTGGTGGAGGGCGGTCCGGGGACAGGAGAGGGACGAGCCGACGTGGGACCAGTTCGTCACCCTCTTCTGCGAGCAGTACTTTCCCCAGACGTGGCAGGACCAGAGGAGGCGGGAGTTCCACACTCTCCGCAAAGGGACGATGACTGTGAGCGCGTATCGCACGCGTTTCTTGGAGCTGTCCCGCTTTACAGGGACAGCGGTAGCCACTGAGGAGGAGCGCCTTTGGAGGTTCACCGAGGGGCTCCGGCCTGCGATCCGGGGGTATGTCAAACTCCTGAAGCTGCCTACGTTTTCGAGGGTGGTAGAGGCAGCTATGACTTACGAGGAGACCAACCCGTCCGCGCGAGACACCGATGGCGGGAGGAAGAGGCCCTTCCAGCCAGACTTTTCACAGGGCCGGCGAGAACGGAGACACGTGTCGTCCGCAGGAGAGCCGTCACGTTGTGCAGGGCCATCAGTGGCCTTTGGGGGCCCTCTACAGGAGCCAGTCGCCAGCACCGGACCCCCGCCTAGCTGACAGCAGGGACCCACTGAGGGCGGGAGTCGGGTTCCCCTCTGCTACCAGTGTGGCCAGCCGGGCCACATCAGGAGGGACTTCCCATCTAGGGCAGGAGGTCAGCAGATACTCCCCGCGCAGAGCACTGGAGGGTGCGCAGGAGGCCGCGGTTCCCAGGTGCGAGGAGGAGGACAACAGTCGCGAGGAGGGTACCGGTCAGCACCTACCCGTCCGACGCAGAGTGTGGCTATTTCGTCCGCACCTAGAGCTGAGGGGCGTATCAACGCCCTAACACACAGGGACGCTAGAGCTTCGGGATCGGTGGTAGCAGGTATGGTTTCAGTTTCTGGCAGACTCGTTTACACGCTTTTCGATTCCGGCGCTACGCACTCGTTTGTCGCAGCCAGTTTCGCAGTTAGTTTGGACCAGGATTATACACTGTTAGAGAATCCGTTCGTAATTAGAGGTCCGAGTGGTCAGCTGTTTGTAGCTGAGGAGGTGTACACGGATTGCGAGGTCAGCGTCGGGGGACATAGCCTGCCAGCTGACCTGATTATGATACAGATGGAGGACTTTGGAGTGATTCTGGGGATGGATTGGCTGTCCGCTTACCACGCCTTGGTGGACTGTTATGAGAGGAAGATCGTCTTCTCCATTCCAGAGTTGCCTTCTTTCGAGTTTCACGGACAGCCAGTGGACGGAGGTTTCAGGTGCATTTCGGCACTTCGGGCGGCGAGACTTTTGAGCCAAGGGTGTGAGGGCTTCCTAGCTTGTGTGGTGGCAGAGCCCAGCCCTGTGGCAGACTTCCAGAGCATCCCGGTGGTCAGAGAGTACCCTGACGTGTTTCCAGACGAGTTACCAAGACTACCGCCCGAGCGTGAGATCGAGTTTGAGATCTCACTAGTACCAGGGACCAGCCCCATCTCCACCGCACCATACAGGATGGCACCGCTTGAGCTGCAAGAGCTCAAGTCTCAGTTGCAGAACCTTCTGGAGAAGGGTTTCGTGAGGCCCAGTGCGTCTCCCTGGGGAGCCCTGGTACTGTTTGTGAAGAAGAAGGATGGGACCTTACGTCTTTGTGTGGACTACCGACAGCTGAATAGGGTCACCATCAAGAACAGGTATCCGCTGCCGAGGATCGACGATTTGTTCGACCAGTTGCGGGGTGCCACGGTATTTTCCAAGATAGACTTGAGGTCTGGATACCACCAGTTGAGGATTAGGGAGACCGACGTCTCCAAGACAGCTTTCTGCACCCGGTACGGACACTACGAGTTCTTGGTCATGCCGTTTGGGCTGACCAATGCCCCTGCTGCTTTCATGGACCTGATGAACCGGGTGTTTAGACCGTACTTGGACCAGTTCGTGATGGTTTTCATAGATGATGTACTCATCAATTCTAGAGATCGGACGTAGCACGGACAGCACTTGCGGATGGTTCTGGACACTCTGAGACGACGCCGGCTGTACGCCAAATACAGCAAGTGCGAGTTCTGGTTGAGGGAGGTGACCTTCCTAGGTCATGTGATATTTGGAGACGGCTTGGTGGTGGACCCAGCCAAGGTCGAGGCAGTGCTCAGGTGGGAGAGACCGCGTTCAGTTACTGAGATTCGTAGTTTCCTGGGACTGGCAGGCTACTACAGACGATTCATTAGAGGATTTTCACAGATTGCGCGTCCTATGACACAGTTGACCCGGAAGGACGTGCCTTTCACTTGGATAGACGCCTGTGAGGCTTGTTTTCTGGAGCTGAAGGAGAGGTTGACCTCGGCTCCCGTGCTCACCATCCCTGACAGTAGTGGCGGGTTTGTTGTGTACACGGACGCCTCCTTGCAGGGGTTAGGAGGTGTGCTCATGCAGAGGGGTCACGTTGTCGCTTACGCTTCGCAGCAACTGAAGCCCCATGAGCATACCTACCCTACCCACGACTTAGAGTTGGCAGATGTTGTCTTCGTGCTGAAGACCTGGAGGCACTACTTGTACGGTAAGACCTTCGAGATTTTTACTGATCACAAGAGCCTCAGATACCTTTTTGATCAGAAGGAGCTCAACATGAGATAGAGACGTTGGTTGGAGCTCCTGAAGGACTACGACTGCAGCATCTCCTACTACCCGGGAAAGGCCAATGTGGTGGCTGACGCCTTGAGCCGTAAGGCGCCTGCACACTTGGCCAGTCTACAGTTACAGAGTTGGAGCCTTTTGGAGGAGGTGGGCAGTTGGCGACCTCTAGAGTTACGAGGGTATCGTGGGGCAGTGACGGTGACACGGCAGACCAGGCCAGAGCTGATAGACCGCATCATCACAGGACAGATGGCCGATTCGTACTTGCAGTCTTTGCGCGACAGAGTACTGTCAGGAGACCTAGGGGATTTCTCTTTCACAGACCAGGTGCTACGCTTGAGGGGACGGTTGTGCGTTCCCAGAGACGAGGAGCTGTTGAGAGAGCTCCCGACTGAGGCACACGGTTCCAGATTCACCATATATCCCGAAAACACGAAAATGTACCACGACTTGAGACGTGAGTTTTGGTGGAGAGGGATGAAGCGGGATGTGGGTGAGTTCGTGCAGCAGTGCTTAGTGTGCCAGCAGGTGAAAGCCGAGCATCAGAGGCCTGCAGGGCCGCTCCAGCCGCTTCCAGTGCCAGAGTGGAAGTGGGAGAGCATCACCATGGACTTGGTGGTGGGCTTACCTGTTACCCAGTGGGGACACGACGCAGTCTGGGTAATAGTGGATAGACTGACGAAGACGGCGCGATTCTTGCCAATCCGAGTCACTTTGGGACCAGCACAGTTGGCAGAGAGGTATATCCGTGATGTGATACGACTACACGGAGTTCCGTGAGAGATCGTATCCGACCGGGATACCCGCTTTACGTCCCAGTTTTGGGCTGAGTTTCAGCAGGCCTTGGGGACGAGGTTGAGGTTTAGCACGGCTTACCACCCCCAGACGGACGGACAGTCTGAGCGCACGATATAGACACTTGAGGACCTTTTGCGTGCCTGTGTACTGGACTGGAGGGGCTCTTGGGAGGAGCACCTACCCCTGGCAAAATTTGCATACAACAACATTTATCACTCGAGCATCGGCATGGCTCCCTACGAGGCTTTGTACGGACGGAAGTGTACGGCACCCTTGAGTTGGGTTGAGGTGGGGACCAAGTGGGAGGTTGGCCCCAGGTTGATCCGGCAGAGTCATGAGGTAGTTGAGCAGATCCACAGACGACTCCGCACTGTCAGGAGCAGACAAAAGAGCTACGCGGATCGGAGACGCAGAGAGGTGCAGTTTGAGGTTGGGGACCACGTCTTCCTTCGTGTTTCGCCCATGAAGGGCCTACAACGGTTTGGGGTGAGAGGGAAGCTCGCGCCGAGGTTCGTGGGGCCCTTTGAGGTCCTGGAGCGGGTTGGACCCGTTGCTTACAGACTTACCCTTCCCCCGCAGCTTTCTGGTGTGCACGACGTGTTCCACGTGTCGAACCTCAGGAAATACGTAGCCGATTTCAGTCACGTACTGAGTCACGAGAGCGTCGAGGTGGGCGACGACCTGACTTACCCCGAGCGGCCAGTGCAGATCCTAGATCGAGCCGTCCGCAGTTTGAGATGAAAGCAAGTACCCCTGGTAAAGGTTTTGTGAAGGAGCCAGCGGTACGAGGAGGCTACCTGGGAGCCTGAGGCGACAATGCGGGAGCGGTACCTGGAGCTTTTCGCGGGTACGTCTTTTCGGACCGGCTTCGATCCTCTTTGAGTTTGTTATGGTTATTTTGACGTCTTTTCCCGCACCCTAGTTGACGCAAGTTTCGGGGACGAAACTTCCTTTGAGTTTATTATATTGTAACGAACGCACGCCCCAGACGTTTTTTAAGACGTCTGGGAGGTGGCCCAGACGTCGGACCAGACGTCTGGGGTCACTTCCAGATGTCGGACCAGACGTTTGGGATAGTTTCCGGACGTCTGGAAATCGGTTATTTTCGACATGCGCGGGTCGTCTGCGCGCCTGAGCGCGCAGACCGCATATTCGCTCCTGCGGCTGCAGATTCTCGCCGCTGCAGTCTCTCTCTCCCCTCGCGTGGCCTTAAAAGGCCACGCGCTCTCTCCCGTCGCCTCCACCCCTTTCCTCTTCTCCTTCCAATGCGCAAGAGCGAGCGCGAGAGCGGGCGCGGGGTTGCTGCGGTGGCGACGGCCGCAGTGAGCGCGGTGGGGGTGCTGCGTAGGAGAGCGGCGCTCAGCCGTGAGGGCGAGCTCGCTGGGGCTGCCAGGGCCGGCCGGCGGGGAGCGCAGCGGGCGCGGAACGACGCTGGAGGCCTGTTGCTGCTCGAGCAGCAGGCGCACGAGGTACGACGCGGGCGGCGTCGCGAGCGGAGGGCGAGTCACGCCCTGGTTCTGGAAAAATTTCCAGAATCAAACGTCTGTGCTGATAGCCAGACGGCGTGGTCGACGCCTGGAAGACTGTCCAGACGTCTGAAAGGTGAGTTTTCCGTCTTCTTCTTCCTTCTTGTCGACTGACCGTACTGAGGGAGGGAGATGGGTGTGCGCAGGCTCGGTGATTCGCCATTCAACGCGAATCAGACATCTGGCTGTAGTACCAGACGGCGGGAGTGACCTCCAGACGTCCGGGGGGACCATCGGACGACTGAGAACTAGGCCAGACGTCCCCGCAGGCTTCTGGACGTCTAAGAAACCACGCAGAACAAGGTAATTCTCTGATCCACTTTTTAAGACGTCTGGAAGAAGTTCCAGAAGTCTGATTTTGCACAGTGTCTTCCTTTTCGACCCGTTGAGGGCTCGTTCGGGTTCCGTTTTTCGCGTTTCGAGTTACGTTCTTTTCGTCTACAGTAGCTATACATTGTTTTGAGACACTCCTTGTGTTTAATCCTTGTGATAGAACCTCGTTCCGTTGCAGTCTTGGGGGTCGCGGAGGCACGCGGGATTCCCGATCACGGCCCCATTACTCCCGTCGTACCTGGTAGAGTGGCTTTAAGTTATTAATAAAATCTGTTAAATTATGGAACCATAAATAGAACTTAGGACATGGCACGAATCCTAGGAATGAGAAATAGATGGAATGATAGCTCGTAGGTGTTGCATGAATCCTAGGGCTGGAAAACTAGATTGTATGATAGATCCTAGGATATGGCATGAATCCTAGGATGAGAAAACTAGTGGAATGTATAATACTGCAGTCTTGGAAAACAGAAAGAGATATAAAGCTGCCTGTAATTTGAATTAACAGCTGCCTGTTGTGAATAAATAACGTGGTTGAGAACATGGATTGTAAGAATGTGAAACTGGAAAGTGAAACCTGGATGTTTGAATAGAAAGGATGGAACCCTACGGGAGAATTAGGAGTGAAACTCCTGGAAAGAGAAAGGAATGGAACTGAGATGTAGTTGTGTACTGTCTCTTGGGTACGTAGTACCAAGGGGAGTACCTGTACCTGTTTAGTGCAGAGTGGGGCCAGCCACCCCAGGGACCCGGGGTTAGGACCGGCCGCTCTGTACCGATTTTTTGGCCCTCGTGTACGTAGTACCGAGGAGAGCTACTAGTGTTAGGAGGGCACTAGCTACCCTATGGGCCTCGGGGTTCTGCTAGCCTCCTACACCGACTTCTAGTGTAGGAGAGCAAGTCGGTGTAGGAGGCTAGCAGAACCCCGGGGCCCGTGGGGTAGCTAGTACCTCCCTACACTAGTAGCTCTCCTCGGTACTACGTACGCGAGGGCCAGCAAGTCGGTACAGAGTGGCCAGTCCTAACCCCGGGTCCCTGGGGTGGCTAGCTTCGCTCTGCACTAAACAGGGGGACAGTCGCTCTCCTTGGTACTCCGTACTCAAGGGCCAGCTCACTTCCCCAATACTATTCCATTCACTTTCCAGGAGTTCTACTCCTACTTCCCCGTAGGGTTCCATCCTTTTTACTCAAACATCCAGGTTTCACTTTCCAGTTTCACATTCTTACAATCTATGTTCTTAACCACGTTATTTATTCACAACAGGCAGCTGTTAATTCAAATTACAGGCAGCTTTATATCTCTTTCCATTTTCCAAGACTGCAGTATTATACATTCCACTAGTTTTCCCATCCTAGGATTCATGCCATATCCTAGGATCTATCATACAATCTAGTTTTCCAGCCCTAGGATTCATGCAACACCTAGGAGCTATCATTCCATCTATTTCTCATTCCTAGGATTCATGCAATGTCCTAGGTTCTATTTATGGTTCCATAATTTAACAGATTTTATTAATAACTTAAAGCTACTCTACCAGGTACAACGGGAGTAATGGGGTCGTGGTCGGGAATCCCGCGACCCCCGAGACTGCAACGGAACGGGATCCTATCACAAGGATCAAACACAAGGAGTATCTCAAAATAGTGTATAGCTACTGTAGACGGGTAGAGGAATTAATTCCGAAAAGAACGCAACTCGAATCGCGGAAAACGGAACCCGAACAGGCCCTAAACGGGTCGAAAACAACGAAACTGTGTAAAATCAGACGTCTGGAACTTCTTCCAGACGTCTTAAAAAGTGGATCAGAGAATTACCTTGTTTAGCGTGGTTTCCCAGACGTCGAGATGTCTGCGGGGTCGTCTGGCCTAGCTCCCAGACGTCCGATGGTCACCCCGGACGTCTGGAGGTCGCTCCCGCCGTCTGGTACTACAGCCAGACGTCTGATCCGCGTTGGATGGAGAATCACCGAGCCTGCGCACACCCATCTCTCTCCCTCAGTACGGTCAGTCGACAGGAAGGAAGAAGAAGACGGAAAACTCACCTTTCAGACGTCTGGACAGTCTTCCAGACGTCGACCTCGCCGTCTGTCTATCAGCACAGACGTCTGATTCTGGAAATTTTTCCAGAACCAAGGCGCGACTCGCCCTCCGCTCGCGACGCCGCGCCTCGTCGCACCTCGTGCACCTGCTGCTTGAGCCGCAGCAGGCCTCCCGCGTCGTTTCGCGCCCGCTGCGCTTCCCACCGGCCGGCCTTGGCAGCCCCGGCGAGCTCGCCCTCACGGCTGAGCACCGGTCTCGCACGCAGCACCCCCTCCGCGCTCGCTGCGGCCGTCGTCGCCGCAGCAACCCCGCGCCCGCTCTCGCGCTCGCTCTCGCGCACTGGAAGGAGAAGAGGAAAGGGGTGGAGGCGACGGGTGATGGTCGACCTGGATAGGTTGTTAATATGATATTTTTATCGTTGAAATGTGTATAGTGGTTAACCTAATTCAGACCTAACCATCTCTTTACAAAATTTTTAACCTGGCCTAATTGATTTTATCTTGTCACTTTTAAGCCCAGGGTCGAACTCAGGGAAGTGGGGTTCAAGTCGAGTTTCTACGTTTTCCATAAAACGCGTCTCTTCCGTTCGTTTATTCTGTTTTTGGTATTTTTCTTATTTAGGTTTTTTTTCTGGTAATCCTTGTTCTTGAGGCACACCCTCAAAATTGTGTCCTTGGCTTTTAGCCAAAACAGAGTTTCAAAACACGTCTTGCTACTTGCAAGATGGGGTACCTGCAAATCAAAGATTATCTTTTCACTTTTATACCTTTTTTTTTTAATCTTTTTACTAAGGAAGCTATCAGATAGAAAGTAAATATAGTAGCTATAGATATATATTTATATGTAGTATATATATAAAGGGGTGGGGGTGGAGGTGACGATGGAGTGTAGCACTATGTCGAGTCAGCCGACGTCTAGAGAGACGCAACCAACACGACTAGGTGCCGCGTGGAGTGTGGATGGAGGATGGATGATGTATGGGACCACGCTTTTTGTACACGCTGTATCGCAGAATATCAGCAACTGGTGCAAATATTCCCGCGATACAGCGTATAGTAAATAACGTGAAAATATATGTACATATGTATGTATATAAATGTATAAGTATATATGTATAGATATATATAGATAGATATATATATATATAGGTGTATATATATATATATATATATATATATATATATATGTATATATGTATATAGCTATGTATATATGTATATAAGTATATATATATAATACTATATAGATATATATATATATATGTATATAGGTATATATGTATCTAGATATATATGTATATATATATATGTGTATATGTATAAGTATATAGATATGTATATATATATATTATATATGTATATGTATATATATATTATATTATATGTATGTATACATAACTATATAGATATACTATGTATATATAAGTATATATATATAGATATATGTATATGTATATATATATATATATATATATATATATATATATGTATGTATATAAGTTACTATTAGTGTGTGAGTGTGTGTGTCGGTGAATGGGTGTGTGTGTGTTGCTGTAAGTGAAAAAAAGAGAAAGAGAGAGAGAGAGAGAGATCGGCAGAGGGAGAGAATGCAGGAGAGAGCTGGCAGGAGAGGAGAGAACGGAGGCAGCCGCACTGCAGGAGGCGAGGGAGCACGTTTCAAGTCGTCTGCAGTCGAAGGCCGTCGTCTGATGGTCGTGGGCGCGTATTCGCGCAGAGGAGATGAGTCTGCGTCAACCTGCTGCGAGCGCGGAGGCTCGCGACAGCGCGCCCGGAGAAGGAGGCGGGGAGTCTGCAGGCACGCGCGGGCGCTTGCAGAGGCTGGTAGGGAGGCAGGGAGACGCTTGGCCGGCCGCTGCTGAGGAGCGCAGCGACCGGTTGCGGGTGCAGAGGCGGGCGACAGAGCAGACGAACGGAGGCGGGGAAGGCCTGCAGGCGCGTGCAGAGGGGCTGGGGCGCCTGCAGACGCTCGCGGAAGCTGCGGGGGCCGCTGCCGCTGCTGCTGCTGCTGCCGCCGCTTAGCTGCTGCTGCTGCCGCCGCTTAGCTGCTGCTGCTGCTTCCGCTTAGCTGCTGCTGCTGCTTCAAGCTTCAGACTTTGAAGAAGCAGCAATGGCGGGAAGGGCAGGAACGGAAAACAAATGAAAACAGAGAGCCACCACGCCCACCGGCTCTTTGAAGAGCTGGGCGGTGATGGTCTCACTGTGGTAGTGTGCACCACAGTGAGCTCCTGCCCGTCGGGTTTCTCCTCGGAGGAGGACCGACGTATGGAGGGGAGAGGGAGGAGAGGAAGGTGGCGGCCTGCTGGTGGTGATTCTTTCTTGCTGCAGCCAGCCCGCAGCTGCGTATTGCAGCAATGTTCCCCCCTGCCTTCGTCGCGAGGAAGAGCTGCTGCTTTATAGAGGAGGAGAGCATGGCGGGGAGGCATGGCAGCAGCAGGGAGAGGCGTTGGAGAGTGGCTGCTGCAGGGAGAGGCGCGGGAAGTTGCAGCAGCGGGAAGGACGGCAGGGAGAGGCAGCGGAGAAGAGGTTGCAGCAGCGGGAGATGGGAGGAATGGCAGCCGCAGGGAATGGCTTGGGCAGGGAGAGGGCGGACGCGCGCGGGAAGTTGCAGCAGCGGGAAGGACCGCAGGACAGCAGGGAGAGGCGGGACTGCTGCATGCGGCTGCGGGAAGGCGCATGGCGGGGAGAGGTTGCGGAGAAGTTGCAGCCGCGGGAGAGAAAAAATAGAAATCAAGAGGAAATAAAAATAGAGAAGGGAATTTTTGCAAAGAGGCACTTGAGGAGAATGTAAATTATGAAGCCCTTTTATTCCAATCTTCCCTCCTCTTAATTAAATGCATGAATGCAAGTATTTTTACAGATGCGACTATAGGATTATAATATACATAGTTAATGCTAGAAAATAGCATAAGAAGGCGTCCCTATAGGCGTGTTTTGAGGTGCAAACATATACCCCCATGCCTATCTTTTGCTAGTCCCTAGCAAAACCGTATTTAGAAATGTTCTTAAGCTGAAGATTTTCTTCTGAGATGATATCGGTGTGTTTATTATCGGATATTGTGAGAACCAATTGTAAAGAAGACTACCAGTACTTTAAGTCTTACATGACAAAGATTATCTCTCAACTAACCAGGACTCTTGATATTTAAACCTTAAGTACGATTTCCAGGACCCAGGAGGTTTTTCCATACTCGAGAGCTCAAGAGGTTATGGTTTGTGCATAGTGAAGGATCAAGACTGACCAGATGAACCTTAAGACTCACTCCCAGGGTTTCACGAATTTTTAAGTACAGGTTGGTCCCAATTTCAGCTCGTGTTTTCGGATTGACCCTTAAGATGATTACGGAAAACTCAACTCCCATTTTTGAAAAACAAATTGTACCGACATTTATGAGATATACTGATTCTTTTGCAACATCTTTTTTTTTTTTTTTTTTTGTGGGAGAGTTTCTTTTTGGTGGAAAGAGCCACTCCTAAACACAAGACTAAAACTTGGGATAAAAAGTCTACCTGCACGCACAGGTAAGGACTCCACCTTTCCTAATGAACACTAGGGTTGGATCTTATGTTCACCTGATCTTTCCTGATATGTGTAGTGTGAACCAAGTTTACTTAAGCTCTCAAGAAAAAGCAAACCAACGAATCCTGTACTGTGTCTCAGGTACAAGAAACGTTCTTAGTTAGGAGAGATTTTGATCTATTTCGTCAATGCTTTAAGTGAATTAAGCCGAGCCTGAGCGAATCAAGCTTCTGTGGCCTGGAAATTTTTCAAAACAGAGGTTGAATATCCATAAACACTTATTGTATTTTTGTTTCAGCTTTTAGATCATTACTAAACACCATTTATTACTATATATATATATATATATATATATATATATATATATATTTTTTTTTTTTCTTGCATATTTATAAATAGGTGGTAATTGTCTGATACCATAAAATACCCGGATCCTATGGATGCCTATCCACCCCCCCATGCCAAACAATGCTATGTCCTCATATGCATGCAGGGAAAGGCAGAGGAAGATCGGGTAACAAGAGCTGAGGTTCAGGGTATAGATCAGGGTGGAAGGGTGGGTGGATGGTGGGTGGTGAAGAGAAAAGTGAAGTGATTGCGATAGAGGTGTGAAAAGTGATGGTGGATGGTGAGTGCTGTTAGGGTGCCTCCCAACAAGCGCTGAATTTAATGTCCCCAGCTGGACTCAGAATGAGGCAAAGAATTAGTTACCCTCCAGCAGGGCAACGGTTTCTCCAACGGGGGCAGGTTCATGAGTCAGATAGGGTTTCAAACGCTGCCCGTTGACCGTAAATTTACGCCCAGATTTGGGATCTTCGATTTCGACGGCCCCATTGGGGAATGGTCTTGAGACCAGAAAAGGACCAGTCCATTTGGACTTTAATTTCCCAGGAAAGAATTTGAGTCGGGCATTATAGAGCCAAACTTGCTGAGATGGCTCAAATTCCTTCCGCCGAACATGGCTGTCATGAAAAGCCTTAGTGCGCTGTTTAAAGGTTAGAGCAGAATCATAGGCTTCACGACGGAGCTCTTCCAGCTCTTGGAGTTGGAGTTTCCTTTCTCGTTCACACAAGTCTGGGTCGAGGTTACATTGGCGAACCGCCCAATAAGCGCGGTGCTCCAACTCCACAGGCAAATGACAAGGCTTCCCGTAAACGATTCTATATGGAGACATACCAAGGGGAGCCTTGAAGGCGGTCCGATACGCCCAAAGTGCGTCAGTCAGCTTGTCGGACCAATCCTTACGGTCAGGCCGAACCGTTTTCTGGAGAATCTGCTTGATTTGCCGGTTCGACACTTCCGCCTGGCCGTTCGTCTGAGGATGATACGGGGATGCGATACGATGGTGGACTCCGTATCTCCTCAGAAGTGCCCGAAAAGAAGCATGGGTAAAGTGGCTTCCTCCATCCGAGATAATGGCCCGAGGGATCCCAAAACGCGCAAAGATATGGTCTTTGACGAATCGGGTGGAGATAACATGGTCAGCACGGCGCGCGGGAATAGCCTCGATCCATTTTGAAACATAGTCGACGGCCACGAGGATGAATTCGAAGCCGTTGGATGGAGGGAAGGGACCCATGAAGTCAATTCCCCAGATGTCGAAGATTTCCGCAGCTAGGATGTGTTGCAAGGGCATCATGTCACGACGTGCCATTGACCCTAAAGACTGGCACCTAGTGCAATGTTTGGCATAAGCGTGCGCATCCTGGTGAAGGGAGGGCCAAAAGAAACCGCACTGCAACACCTTGGCTGCAGTTTTCCTCCCAGAGAAATGGCCTCCACAGGCCTGATCGTGGCAGAAGGATAGCACACTGGGGAACTCACTGTCAGGAATACAGCGACGGATGATTTGATCAGCACCTATCCGAAAAAGAAGTGGATTATCCCAGAAATAATACTTTGCTTCTGCCATGAGACGCTCACGCTGGTTTTTAGGCCAGCCACGTGGAAGAGATCCAGAAGCAAGGTAATTGGCAATGTCGGCATACCACGGTCCACTTGCCTCATTTATTGCCAATAGGTGCTCATCAGGAAAAACTTCATTGATTGGCAGAGTAAGTCCAATATGGTCAGGGTCCAGTCTGGAAAGGTGATCAGCCACAACATTCTGGGCTCCGACCTTATCACGAATCTCAATGTCAAATTCCTGGAGCAGAAGGATCCAACGAATCAGTCTAGGCTTGGCATCCTTCTTGTGCATGAGATGGCGAATGGCCGCGTGATCAGTGAAAACAATAATGTGAGAGCCCAGAAGGTAAGAACGGAATTTTTCCAGCCCAAAGACGACTGCCAGTAGTTCCTTTTCAGTGGTAGTATAATTACGCTGGGCCTCGTCCAACGTCTTACTGGCGTAGTATACCACGAAGGGGTGTCTATCGCGTCTTTGTCCCAGGATGGCTCCGACTGCAAGGTCTGAAGCGTCACACATAAGTTCAAAGTTGAGGGACCAATCAGGCGGCTGGAGAACAGGGGCCTTGGTGACAGCATTACGCAGTTGCGTGAATGCTTGTATACAGTCAGGGCCCATGTCGAAGGGCACGTCGGTTGATAGGAGATGAGTTAAGGGTCGAGAAATTTTGGAGAAGTCTTTGATGAATCTCCTATAGAAACCGACGTGTCCCAAGAAGGAGCGGATTTGTTTGACAGAACCAGGCACAGGTAAATCAGCAATGATATCGAGCTTAGCTCTGTCAACCTCGATACCCCTATCGGAGATGATATGTCCAAGAACAATTCCTTCGTGCACCATAAAATGACTTTTTTCCCAGGAAAGCACGAGGTTTACATCAATACATCTCCTAAGGATGCGAGTCAGGTTGGCAAGACATTCGTCGAAAGATGGTCCAAAGACTGAAAAGTCATCCATGAAGACCTCAAGAAAGTCACCCACCATGTCATGAAATATCGCCAGCATGCATCTCTGGAAAGTTGCTGGCGCGTTACAAAGTCCGAACGGCATCCTTCTAAAGGTGAAGGTGCCGAAAGGGCAGGTAAAAGTGGTTTTCTCTTGGTCTCGGGGGTCTATTGCCACCTGGTTATATCCTGAGAATCCATCCAGGAAGCAGAAAAATTTATTTCCCGCTAACCGCTCCAGGATTTGGTCAATAAATGGTAGCGGGAAGTGATCTTTCTTGGTTGCAGCATTGAGTTTCCTATAATCCACACACACTCTCCAAGATGTAGGAGTGCGTGTAGGGATGGATTCGCCCCTGTCATTGACACGGATGGTGAGTCCTGCCTTTTTGGGCACAACGTGAATCGGACTCACCCAGGGGCTATCGCTGATCGGGTAGATTATACCCGCATCCAGCCACTTAATGATTTCATTCTTAACGACCTCCCGCATGTTAGGGTTGAGACGTCGCTGCATCTCGCGAGAAGGTCGAGCCTCCTCCTCCGTATATATACGATGAGTGCAGTAGGAGGGACTAATACCAGATAAGTCTGATAAAGACCATCCAATAGCTGCCTTGTGTTCTAGGAGGACCTTAGTTAGTTTGCACTCCTGCTCCATGGTTAATTTTGAACTGATGATTACAGGGAGCGTTTCATTTGGTCCCAGGAAAACATACTTGAGTGTATTAGGCAGCACTTTTAGCTCGGGAGTGGATGGGGAAGGATCTGGCATTTCTTGGGACGAGAGTGTCCCAGACGGGTAGGAGAACAAGTTAGGAGGAAGAAACTGGCCTTCAGATTGGCCAAGAAGAGGGGCTTCTTGGATAGATGGATCCAAAAATGAATAGCCCCAGTGAGAAGTATATGGGCTCAAGGTCCCAGTGTGGATTTGTAAATCCGCCTGATTTGGCGGGGAAGAAAGGGCAATTCGGTCTTCATGAGTGTGGACTGACAGTGAGTAGCCCGGATATGACTCAGACCACGAGGTATGGGAAGCGGAGAAAACCTCGTCAGAAGTCTGGCCAGGAGAAGGTACTGGACAAGGGAGGGATTGGGGAACGTCACAGTATGCGTTGGTCAGGCAGTTATCAGTGTTTATAGGTAATCCGCAACAGTCCGAATAGGTCCCAATTAGTCCGATACACGCGCTGACGGCCATGTCCTCGTCAGACGTGTCATCCTCAATGCAATCGCAATCAAAGTTCTTGGCTGCCTTGAATATGTTAAGCTTGAGCTTCTCAGATCCAACGGCAATCTCAATACAGCCCGACTCGCAGTCGATGTGGGCGCGGGCTGTGGCCAAGAAAGGTCGACCGAGGATGATCGGACAATCAGAAAGTGAACTAGGAACTTCCATATCTAAAACAAGAAAGTCAACAGGAAAACAGAGACTGTTGACCCTAACCACCACGTCTTCCACCACACCCTTCGGGATTTTGACAGAACGATCTGCCAACTGTAACGTGACAGGGGTGGGTTTCAGATTTCCCAAGGAAAATTTTTTGAGCATGATGGTCGGTATGAGATTGATGGAAGATCCTAGATCAAGCAAGGCACGGTTAAAACTGCAGCCTTGGATGCTACAGGAAATCAGTGGTGTGCCCGGATCTTTCTGCTTCGGTGGTAAGTTTGATAGTATAGCACAACTCGCATGAGGCGAGAGAACCACCGGATTCTTAGTCTTCTTTGACTGTCGCCTGGGTGTTGTGTAGTCTTTGAAAAATCGAGCGACAGTAGGTATGTGGTCGATTGCCTCGAGCAGGGGTACCTTGATTTCTACATCCCTGAACAAATTACGTAGGTTGTCAAAGGCCTGCGTATTTTTCTTTTTGCCTTTTGGCTCCCTTAGTAGAGCCTCAGGGAATGGGACTGATTCTGGCACAAGTTTTGGTGCATCATCCTCTCGCGAATGCGGTATGCATTCCGAATGAGAGGGCGAAGAAGAAGATGGGCCAGGATCAGGTCGAGGCGGATCGACGGTCTGCTTACCGCTCCTCGTAGTGATAGCATTGGACGATGCGGGTCCAGTGGGATCATACGGTGGAGGAGGGTTTGCAATGGGGATATAAGAGTGTGGTGCTGCAGCAGGATTAGCCTGAAATCCCGGTGGAATGTTCGGAGCTTGCAGAACTTGATTAACCTGTCCCTGAGAAGGTCGTACCTGTGGTTGAGAACCACGGGGCACGAAATTTCGCGGGTTTGGAACAGGTTGGGCGGGAAGAGTGCCCTGAGATCGAGTCGCCATGCGTAGTTGACTGATCTCGGCATTCTGCTGCGCCAATTGGTGCTGAAGAGAGGTCATGTTCTCTTCATGGCGCTTTGACATTTCCGTCATCATTCGCATCAATTTGTCAAGAGGGCTTGATGCGTGTTCAGTTTGTGGTACGCAAGGGCCTGATGGCGGATTTGCCATAGGATTAAACTGGACCCTTGGGATGACGGGTGCGGACGGTCGCATTGGTCCACCCGCGGGGTTTTGGCGCTGCGGGTTGTTGGACCATGCAAAGTTCGGGTGATTACGCCACCCTGGGTTATAAGTGGCAGAGAACGGGTTGTTCCCCAGGGCGCAAGCATCTTCTATGCCAGAAGACGCGTCCGCATGTAGATATGCGTCAGAGCACACGGAGGCTTGGTCCTCCGTGTCGAAATACTGGCTCGCAGAAGCCAGTTCCACATGACTTACCGAGTCGCTTGGCACGACACTTGGTAAGGAAGGTCTAACGGGGTTTCTCGGGATAAGCCTGGTATTAGAAGAACTTGGATTGTGACGAAGTGGTGAAGAGGTGGTGTTTGCCATAGATCGGGCGGGGTTGGCCAGAAGCTCGTCCAGCTTCTTGTGCACGACGGAGACTTCATCCAGTTTTTGTGCAATAAGGCTTAGATCAGTGGATGAATGGGAGGGTCCCGTGTCAACTTCGTGGACATTTCGGGGCTGGCTGGTACGATTAAAGGCGACAATGGAAGCATTGTTCATCGAGTTTTCACTCATATTTTCAAACAGCTCGAATGCTCCATTCTCGTCTTTATTCATAAAGTTCCCTCCGCAGGAAGCGTCTGCAATCTGCTTCAAAGTCTCATTTAGCCCATAGTAGAAAATCTGGGCTATATGCCACTTAGGCAGACCGTGATGCGGACACTTCCTGAGGAGGTCGTTATACCTCTCCCATGCCTCATGAAATTGTTCGCCGTTTTGTTGCGTAAATGAAGTGATAGCACGGCGAAGCGCATTGGTTCGCCCGATTGGGAAGAACTTCTTGAGAAATGCTGTTCGCATCTCTTCCCAAGAGTGGATGGTTCTCCCAAGGGTGCGTAACCATTGCGACGCTTTATCCCGTAATGAAAACGGGAACATCTTCATGAGGACTATAGATAACCCGACATTTCTTGGTTTAACGGTTTCAGCAAGTCGGGTTAGGTCTTCCAAGTGGAGAAATGGGTCTTCACTTGCAAGACCATGAAAGTGAAAATTGATTAGGCCAATTATGTTTGGTTTTAATTCAAAGTCGTCCCCGCCCATGGGAACCCGAATTTGTCCTATGGTCTCTGTAGCAGCGGGATTCTGATAAGAGCTAAGAGACCTAGGCTCCTCCCGTTCGGGAGGGTTCTGCATTTCCTCCAATGTTTCCCGAATGGCTTCGATTTGCTCATTATACATTTCCATTTGGGCTTGGAGGCGGGTTATGGGTTCTAAGGCTCCACCACCTGGTGGATTCTGAGGGCGGTTTCCTCCCTCGGGATTTGGGGGTGGGCGTGCAGCCATGTTTGTGGAGGAGGAGGACGATTCGACTTGTTTTCTAGATTTATCAGTCAATTCAAATAGTTCAGGGTTTTGTGACCTCCTCCCAAACATGCACTACCGCAGGAAGAATTGGGGAGATGAGAAGGGAAAAGGGATGAGAGAAATGACGCCGCAAAGGTACACTTGATTACAAATCAATACAGTCAAGTTCCTAACCTCTACAGTGTGCCCTTAGACCTAAAGATCTAAGTTACCTACTATCACGAACTACGGAACCGAATGCGAGCACCGCGGAACCACCGGGCCAGATTGAAAGGCCGTTTGCCCCAGTCTTAGACACCCGATAGCACGCGGGAACTCTCACCAGCACGTAGTCGCTACACACAGGTAGTTAGACCTCCAATCCTTAGTAAGGGTCAAGTTACTACCAGTTTTAATTAGAGGCTTAGGGTCAAGTGCTTTTGGAATGTGAAGGGCGTTGTTTACGGGTAATGCCCAAGTGATTGATTTTAAGAGTGTGTAAGAACAAGCATGCAACGGGGAAATCTCCCCGAATTGAAGTTTTTATTGGCGAATGGTTTTTTAGAGTTCAGCCTTAAGTAGTATGAATTTTAGGGTTTTGCTGAATTACCAATTCAACCAATCTCCGGGTTTTTTGCAAAAATACAGGTTTTCCTTCTAAAACCCAAGAAACCCTTCTTCAATTATCAGTTAGTTAATGCATGCTAAAATGCAATGGGCTACCCTAAATGGAGATTTCTAAGTGTGGATGCACGAATCAGTTTTATATCAATGTGACAGGGAGCCAAAGCACTTCAATTCAAGTGCTCCCAATCACCAGAAAGATATCCACACACAAGGCTTCAACCAACAGATAAAGAAAATAAAATTTTTGGGGTTGAAGTATTCAGGATCGAATCACAGGCAAATTTGAAAAGTCGTGGTGGGGTTGGAATCAACTCAATTCCAAGTCTCCCCACCAAAAAATGTGATCCTGAATTAAAGATAAGTGAGGCAAAAGAGGGATACAAGCAATCTTTTTCTTTGCCTCAAAGAATACTTCCCACGGCGAAAAATCTAAGAATGAAGATTCTCGGATTTTCGCTATGCGAAGTAAGGCAGGAAATCCCGGGGCAGTGGGAGTGAAGACAACCAATCAATCAAGTGAATTTTAATCCACTTGCCCTCAAGAAATCCCAAGAAGTTTTTCTAATTTTTAGTTTTAAAATTTTTTTTTTTTTTTTTTGTGTGGTGGCAAGTTAACCCTAATTTGATGAGAAAAGAAAACCTACTTGTTCGGCAACGTGTGCGAAGTTCCAATGCGATGTCGGCGTCTTCACGCTCTCGTTCCCGCCTTGGATCTGCTCACGTCCTCGACTTTGTCAGCCTTCTCCTTCCACCAGGTTCACCTGCACACCAAAAACAATAATACCCGTGAAGAGAGAAGAGACAAATTTAAAGGAATTGGATAGAAACTTACTCGAAAGCGCACCTCCCCGGCAGCGGCGCCAGAAAAGCTATGATGGTCGACCTGGATAGGTTGTTAATATGATATTTTTATCGTTGAAATGTGTATAGTGGTTAACCTAATTCAGACCTAACCATCTCTTTACAAAATTTTTAACCTGGCCTAATTGATTTTATCTTGTCACTTTTAAGCCCAGGGTCGAACTCAGGGAAGTGGGGTTCAAGTCGAGTTTCTACGTTTTCCTTAAAACGCGTCTCTTCCGTTCGTTTATTCTGTTTTTGGTATTTTTCTTATTTAGGTTTTTTTTCTGGTAATCCTTGTTCTTGAGGCACACCCTCAAAATTGTGTCCTTGGCTTTTAGCCAAAACAGAGTTTCAAAACACGTCTTGCTACTTGCAAGATGGGGTACCTGCAAATCAAAGATTATCTTTTCACTTTTATACCTTTTTTTTTTAATCTTTTTACTAAGGAAGCTATCAGATAGAAAGTAAATATAGTAGCTATAGATATATATTTATATGTAGTATATATATAAAGGGGTGGGGGTGGAGGTGACGATGGAGTGTAGCACTATGTCGAGTCAGCCGACGTCTAGAGAGACGCAACCAACACGACTAGGTGCCGCGTGGAGTGTGGATGGAGGATGGATGATGTATGGGACCACGCTTTTTGTACACGCTGTATCGCAGAATATCAGCAACTGGTGCAAATATTCCCGCGATACAGCGTATAGTAAATAACGTGAAAATATATGTACATATGTATGTATATAAATGTATAAGTATATATGTATAGATATATATAGATAGATATATATATATATAGGTGTATATATATATATATATATATATATATATGTATATATGTATATAGCTATGTATATATGTATATAAGTATATATATATAATACTATATAGATATATATATATATATGTATATAGGTATATATGTATCTAGATATATATGTATATATATATATGTGTATATGTATAAGTATATAGATATGTATATATATATATTATATATGTATATGTATATATATATTATATTATATGTATGTATACATAACTATATAGATATACTATGTATATATAAGTATATATATATAGATATATGTATATGTATATATATATATATATATATATATATATATATGTATGTATATAAGTTACTATTAGTGTGTGAGTGTGTGTGTCGGTGAATGGGTGTGTGTGTGTTGCTGTAAGTGAAAAAAAGAGAAAGAGAGAGAGAGAGAGAGATCGGCAGAGGGAGAGAATGCAGGAGAGAGCTGGCAGGAGAGGAGAGAACGGAGGCAGCCGCACTGCAGGAGGCGAGGGAGCACGTTTCAAGTCGTCTGCAGTCGAAGGCCGTCGTCTGATGGTCGTGGGCGCGTATTCGCGCAGAGGAGATGAGTCTGCGTCAACCTGCTGCGAGCGCGGAGGCTCGCGACAGCGCGCCCGGAGAAGGAGGCGGGGAGTCTGCAGGCACGCGCGGGCGCTTGCAGAGGCTGGTAGGGAGGCAGGGAGACGCTTGGCCGGCCGCTGCTGAGGAGCGCAGCGACCGGTTGCGGGCGCAGAGGCGGGCGACAGAGCAGACGAACGGAGGCGGGGAAGGCCTGCAGGCGCGTGCAGAGGGGCTGGGGCGCCTGCAGACGCTCGCGGAAGCTGCGGGGGCCGCTGCCGCTGCTGCTGCTGCTGCCGCCGCTTAGCTGCTGCTGCTGCTTCCGCTTAGCTGCTGCTGCTGCTTCCGCTTAGCTGCTGCTTCAAGCTTCAGACTTTGAAGAAGCAGCAATGGCGGGAAGGGCAGGAACGGAAAACAAATGAAAACAGAGAGCCACCACGCCCACCGGCTCTTTGAAGAGCTGGGCGGTGATGGTCTCACTGTGGTAGTGTGCACCACAGTGAGCTCCTGCCCGTCGGGTTTCTCCTCGGAGGAGGACCGACGTATGGAGGGGAGAGGGAGGAGAGGAAGGTGGCGGCCTGCTGGTGGTGATTCTTTCTTGCTGCAGCCAGCCCGCAGCTGCGTATTGCAGCAATGTTCCCCCCTGCCTTCGTCGCGAGGAAGAGCTGCTGCTTTATAGAGGAGGAGAGCATGGCGGGGAGGCATGGCAGCAGCAGGGAGAGGCGTTGGAGAGTGGCTGCTGCAGGGAGAGGCGCGGGAAGTTGCAGCAGCGGGAAGGACGGCAGGGAGAGGCAGCGGAGAAGAGGTTGCAGCAGCGGGAGATGGGAGGAATGGCAGCCGCAGGGAATGGCTTGGGCAGGGAGAGGGCGGACGCGCGCGGGAAGTTGCAGCAGCGGGAAGGACCGCAGGACAGCAGGGAGAGGCGGGACTGCTGCATGCGGCTGCGGGAAGGCGCATGGCGGGGAGAGGTTGCGGAGAAGTTGCAGCCGCGGGAGAGAAAAAATAGAAATCAAGAGGAAATAAAAATAGAGAAGGGAATTTTTGCAAAGAGGCACTTGAGGAGAATGTAAATTATGAAGCCCTTTTATTCCAATCTTCCCTCCTCTTAATTAAATGCATGAATGCAAGTATTTTTACAGATGCGACTATAGGATTATAATATACATAGTTAATGCTAGAAAATAGCATAAGAAGGCGTCCCTATAGGCGTGTTTTGAGGTGCAAACAACGGGAGGGAGCGTGTGGCCTTTTAAGGTCGCACGAGGAGGAGAGAGAATCGCGGCAGGGTGCCTGCAGCCGCAGAGGGAATAACGAATATGCGGGTCTGCGCGCTCAGGCGCGTAGACGACCCACGCGTGTCGAAAATAACTGATTTCCAGACGTCTGGAAACGATCCCAGACGTCTGGTCAGACGTCTGGATGTGATCCCAGACGTCTGGTCCGACGTCTGGGCCACCTCCCAGACGTCTTAAAAGACGTCTGGGGCACACGTTCGTAACAGTTAATATGAGGAATATCTACTTATACTACCTCTAGGTGGTAAGTTGCTTTCCTAAGCCAGTCTCCCCATAGTACTTTTTCCACCATGTTTGAACACTTCCTATCTTCTTACTGTATAGGTGGATACATTGGGGCTGAGGTTTACTCATGGCACCATAACGACTGAGTCCTTTGCTGAACCCTTCCCGGCCACCCCTAGCGAGGTGACCAACTTGGTTGCGAAGTGGGCAGTTACTGCCAAGGCTAAGCAAAGAAATTTTGTTTGCCAACCGGCGGATGCTAACGCTGCCCGCCAATTAGCTGAGAGGAAGTCGGAAGAGGCTATTTAGAGGGTGAATTCCTTCCGGGATCTCCCTTCGTGTTTCATCCAGGCCTGCAAGGAGGTGGAAGTCACAAGGCACAAGTTGAGGGTGGCCGAGAAGATGGCCGCCAACTTAGATGACTACCTTGGGACGATCCATGAGAAAGATCTTGTAAAGATTGGGGAGCTCGACGACAAGCTCGAGGGTGTCGCCACCAGCCTCTCCTGGCTGAAGGAGGAGGTGGAGGTGCTTAAGGTGTGCCACTCTTCTGCCCTCGAAGATTATGAGGGGTCCTTGGGAGAGGAACGTCATTTCCTAAGCCGAGTGATGGATGATCTTGCTTAGGCCCGGGAGGCGTAGGAGAAGGCAGAGGCGGAGGCCCTGGAGACCAGGTGGGAGCTGACTGTGGCCCGCCAACTTGTAGAGGAGGGGGCCGATCATATCCGGGAGTTGGAAAATGCTCCTGTGCTTGAGAAGGATCCTGAAGTAGTAATGGAATTCATTGCCCTCAATTCTTCCATGCAGGCCAATCAAGATCTCGTCTCTACCGAGGTCAGCAAATGTACATTGGCGGCGATCCAATACATATCGGAGGGAGGGCATATCTCGGTGTGGGAACTCTGCAGTTGGTTGATCGATTGACTGAATTCCACGTTTGTCCACCAGAAGGCCAAATTCTCTCCCCCCAGAGGATTACTGAGGCAGATTTGATAGAGGACAAGGCCCCCATCTCTCCCCTCGGAGGTCTGGCCAAGAGCCTGGCCCCTGAAGAGGGGTTGGGTGAGGCTAGTCTTGTTGGGTCCTTTTGTTACGAACGTGGCATCAGACGGATTTTAAGACGTCTGGGAAGTGGCCCAGACATCTGGAACCCTTCCTAGACATCTGGTAATAAATTTTTTCGGCGTACCGGGTTATGTCTGCGAGCATGCGCGCACAGACTACGCCCGCCGCCTTCGTCTTCTTTTTCCTCTCTCTTCCTGCAGACGCGCCGCTTCTCTTCTCTCTCTCCCCGCGCTGCCTTATATATAAACCCTTGCCCTCTCCCTCACCCTCATCTCCTCCGCCTTTCTCTTCTCCTTCTCCCTGCCAGCGAGAGCACGAGCGAGCGAGTGAGCGGTGGCGGCAGCAGCGGCCGCGGCGAGCGTGCGGGAAGGAGGGTTGCTAGAGGAAGGAAGAAGCTCGACCACGAGGGTGCGAGCTTGCCGGGGCAGCTAGAGCCGGCCGGCGGGGGAGCGATGGGCGTGGGGTGTCGCGGAGGGGCTGCTGCAGCTCAGGTAGCAGGCGGACGGGGCGCGGCGCGGCAGTGCGTCACGGGCGGAGAGCGAACCAGGTCCTGATTCTAGGAAAATTTCCCAGAATCAGACTTCTGGACTTACATCCAGACGACGCCGAAGACGTCTGGAGGACAGTCCAGACATCTGATAGGTACGATATTTCTTATCTTCTTTTTACGCGTGTACGGCCATGCAGCCGTCCGCCGCGTCCTTCTTCACTTCGTTGTGCTGAGAACAGGTGTGTGTGTGTGCACAGGTTCTGCTCGGGAGGGCGCGAGGGCTCCCCATCCCACGTGAATTAGACGTCTGGCCACAGTGCCAGACGACGGAGAGAACCTCCAGACGTCCGGGGTGACAATCGGACGTCTGGAAACCAAACCCAGACGTTCCAGCGGGCTTTTGGACGTATGAAGGACTGCGCAGACTGAGGTACGACCTGATCCACCTTTCAAGACGTTTGGAAGAGGTTCCAGACGTCTGATTTTGGACAGATTCGTCGTTTTTGACCCGTTTATGGCCCGTTCGGAGTCCGTTTTCCGCGTTTTGAGTTGCGTTGTTTCCAAAATTAATTCCTCTATCCGTTTATAGTAATTGTATACTATTCTGAGAAACTCCTTGTGATTGATCCTTGTGTTAGGACCCCGTTCCGTTGCAGTCTTGGGAGTTGAGGAGGCGAGCGGGATTGCCGACCACGCCCCCAGTACTCCCGGTTTTGCTGGTAGAGTGGCTTTTTAATTTATTTAACAAAATTTGTTACAATTATGAAATAATTAATAGAGTCTAGGGCATTGCATGAACCCTATGACTGAGAAATTAGATTGAATGATAGATCCTAGGGTATTGCATGAATCCTAGGATTGGAAAACTAGATTTGAATGATAGATCCTAGGGTGCGGCATGAATCCTAGGACTGGAAAACTAGTTGAATATATAAATATTACAGTCTTGAAAAAGTAGAAAGGAAATGATAATTGCCTGTAAATTGATTAACAGCTGCCTGTTATGAATGAATAAATACGATTAAGAACATGGGTTATATAAATATAAAGCTGGAACGGTGAAACCCAAAATGGCCAAACAAAAAGAACATGAACCCTACGGGGAATTAGGAGTAGAACTCCTGGAAAGAGAATGGAATGGAATTTAGAAAGTAAAACGTGGAAGTGTGTTGTCTCTTGGGTACGTGGAACCAAAGAGAGCACGTATTACCTCTTAGTGTAGAGGGGAGCTTGCCGCCCTCAGGTTGAGACTGGGGTGGGTTTGGCCACTTTACATCGACTTGCTGGCCCTCGCGTACGCAGTACCGAGGAGAGCTACTAGTGTAGGGAGAGCACTAGCTGCCCCATAGGCCCTGGGGTTCTGCTAGCTCTCCTACACCGACTTGTTAGGCCCACTGGGCAAACCAGGGTAGTCAGGCGAGGGTGCGCGGACTGTGGAGGGGTTGGACCCCTATTACTGAGAGGGCTCTGCCCTATACTGGTTCCGTGCTGTGCTTTGGGCGCACTCGTTAACGGAAACGACTAACTGCGTGCCAGTGCGGGGTAGCTACCCGTGCGCTTATCACGCGTGCCGTAGTCACCGTTATGTCTGTCAGCGGGGTGGTTGACTGAGGGTACGACCACCACGGGGGACTCTCCTGGCCAGGAGAGCACCATGTGTTACTTCTACTTTTTGGAAAAGACTGCAATCAAGATCGTTCCCACGAGGAACATTCAAGATCAAGAGAAGGATCTGAGAAATAAATCAATAGTGAATAAATAGAAAGACATTAATAAAGAAAGTAAAATATAACAACTACTGTACACTCTACTACTGCTTTAGCTTTTAGTTACCACTCTACTCAGCGTTTCGCTGACGTGTCACCCTCGTTACTTTTTCAGGACCAGGTGTTGAGTAGGCAGAGTCAGCGGTTGCAGAGGACGTTGGGCCTAGTAGGGTCCAGTAGGGTTACCTGTAGTACTTTCTGTACTTTTCTTCCACTGTAGTGAGTAGTTTTTTTGATACTCCCTGTACTTTCTTTATTGAAAACTTTATGTTATGTACATGTATATTTTCCTTCTGTTGTGGTGGTGCATACTATAGTATTTCCTTTCTTTACTGCTGTATTTTGTTACTGCTAGTTATATACATGGTGAATGTGGTTTATTTTACTGTTCTTTTGGTTACTTCTCATTGGACGATTGGGTCTTGGGATTAGTCGAGTCAGTCCGATTCTCGTGCCTCGTAGGGATTCGGGAATCAGGCCGTTACACCTTTCGTGCGCCTAAGGAGGGGGATCAGTGTCCTAGCCATCATAGCCCTGCCATCGAGGCTACCTCGACTTCGCCAACTCCCAAGGTTGATCTTCCGGAGGACTCGTCATGACTTGCTAGCATGATCGTGCAGTTGTTTTCTTTTTTTTTTATGGGTCATTTAATTGGAACAACCCTTGTAAATACTGATGTTGATGTATTGTTGGCACATTAACCATATGAAATGTGGGAAAATTTCTATACATTGAGACTTAGTTACAATACATCCCTAAATTACTAGCGTGCCATGTGCGTGGGACTGGCTTGCCACTAAGTGTTTGTAACTTATAGTAGTCGACATCGTTGCGTTTACATATTTTGTAAGGCCCTTCCCAATTATCATTCAGCTTTCTACTTGATTCAGTTGGTTGGGATACCCCACTGCGACACAACACTAAGTCATCTTCTGCAAACTTCCTCTTCTTGACCCACCTATCATGGGAGGCTGCTGTTTCTCTTTATAAACGTCTATTGCCTTTGACGCTTCCTCCCTAACCTCATCTACTAAGTCTAATGCCATGCGTACTTAGTCTTCGTTGGTGAGCGGGTCATACAACTGGGAACAGTATGTGGGGAGGAGTGTTTCTACCGGTAGCCAAGCCTCCATACTGTATACCAAGCTGTAGGGTGTGTGGCCAGTCACAGTCTTCTGACTTGTGCAATAGCCCCAAAGTACATTCGACAGTTTGCCTGCCCAATTTCCCTTTTCCAAATCTAGCCGTCTTTTAAATGCGGAGATGATTGTCCGGTTGGACACCTCCGCCTACTCGTTTGACTGGGGGTGGGCGATGGACGTAAAACATAGCCGGATGCCCCAGCTTGCACAGAAGTCCCTAAACTTCTTGGAGGCAAACTGTGTGCCGTTAGCAGTGACGATGACACTTGGGCATCCATATCAAGCAAGAATGTTTTTCTAAACAAATGTAATGACTATGTCTGCTGTCAGGTTGGCCATGGTGCTACGACACAATCTAGCTCTACATGGAACCTAGATTAGATTGTGTCATCTATCCTAAGACCTAGTTGTCCAACGAGAATTAACCAAAACTAAATATTATCACACATGCATCAAGCTATTAAAAAGTTAAACAACAAAAGGGACAGGGAAAAAGTCCATGCACTAGCACTAATTCCAAGAAAAGATCAACATACTGTCATAACCATCACAATAGATAAAATAGCAAAACAACAGAAGAAGGAAACTAACTATTTTGAGACCAGAAATCACTACCACAACAAGTGAAAGGCTGCCATAGTAGAAAGGAAGTAACCACTAGACTAAGGCTGAGTTCTGCTAAGCCTAGCTCCCTCTGCAGCCGGTGAAATTGGTTGCTCACCTCCTTGACCTAAACATAAGGGGTAGGCATCAGTAAAAGTTGAGTAGAGTGGCAAGTGTACATTAAGTGAACATAAGTTTAAACTAATAAGAAAAGCAAAATAATTACACGCATTTTGTATGTTTTATTTTCGTTTATTAGCTACTATCTTCTTGATTTTGTGTATTCTAGCAAAGGGTGCCACTTTCTCTTGATTCACATGTTCCCTAACGGAATGATCTTGTTGCAGTGTTCTCTCGATGTAGATCGTACACATGATGCTCTCTTGATTGAGAGAACGGCCCCGCATTTGTCCTTCACCCAGTCTACCACCCTGGGGTCATAGTCGCAATGTAGTGGTGACTACGGCATGCGTAATAAACACATGAGGGGTTATCCTGTATTGGCACGCAGTTAATCATTTCCGCTAACGGGTATGCTTTAAGCTGTACAACACAGAACAGAATAGGGGCCGCGCCACTCACTAGTCTGTGGACCCTCACCCAACTATTCTGGTTGGCCCCATAGGCCTAACAGGAGTCAATGTAGGGAGGCCGTGCCTACCCCAAATCCCTCCCCACGGAGGTCAACTCATTCCTTACATAGTGGGTGGTTAGCTCTCCTTGGTATGCGTGTACCTGAAGGCTAGCTCATCCCCACACCAAAAACCAACACGAGTGTCAAAATAACCTGTCCCGAGCTTACATTCCCATTGTCATCTCGTTATCAATTCCAAGTCCCTATTCCATACACAATAAAAGAAAAACTTTGTTTTGTCCTAGGGTTCAAAAAATCCCCTAGTTGGTTTCTAACAAGTGCTTATTGATCTCAAGATTTGTCATATTACCAACAAGTTATCCTTCCTTCCAATTTAGATTTACTCCTAATCTTATTGTAGGAGGGCGTATGCATGCAATACAAATTGTTTAGATAATTATTGGCACGACTATATGTATGGCACTACACAATTCAATCCCAACTGTACCAAGTGAGACACAAAATTAAGAGCATGTGCATTTAGAGTCATCAATCATACTTAAAACTAAGCATGTGGCATATTAATAAAATGATTACAAGTAGCATACACTTGTAGCATGGAAAAGAAACTAGGCCTCGTAGCACTTGGCTACCAATCCGTGGTTGGTGAAATGGGCCTAATTAGTGTGGATTAATCATGGATGATGAATTTTTACGAAAATAAGACAACGAACACCACTCTACTTTTACTAGATCGGAGAACCTGGGAAGGGGTAGGTCTACCCTCATCCTCCATAGTGCTCGTATAGACTCCCCTTGGAGTCGTACCACCCTTGTGTGGTGAACTTAGGTCATTACAAATGGCAAGAATGCCATTAGGAGTTCCAACGAATTTTCAGTATGTCTAACTAGCTTAAAACAGAGTGGAAATGGCTTCACAAGATGGAGAATCGCGAGGCTTTCCAACGATATCTTGAGTGATTTGAAGACCAAACAAACTCCAAACTGGCCTCAGAAAGGTCTTGGTTCATTTGAACTAGACCAGGCAGGCTTGGTCTAGATGGACCGGCCGCCCGGTCACAGTAGGAGCGCGTCTCTCACCACTCTTAGATGTCTGAAGTACGCCCCAAATGTCTTAAACTCGCCTAGAGGCCCATACAATGCCTTCTCTCCTCCTCTAACATCTGCTGCTAGTCTCGACCGTTAGAGGTTCACTCCGAACGTCCGATACCCCTTCCGGATGTCTGATGTAAGCTTCTTCCTCGTTTCTACTTAGCAGACCTGCCCGTGTGCTATCTTCCTACACATTACCTTGTTCACAGCTGCAGCATTGACCTCAGTGTCGAGCAGCATCTACTGCTCCTCCCCCATGTGCCTCCACGTAGCATGCTTGCAGTTTCGACCCTCGAGGCCTTTACTGTAGCTTTGTCCTAGCTCGACATAGTCGCACCCCACTCGTCGTAGCTGCAAGCATGAGAAGGGAGGGGGAGATGCAGTGCGCGACCTCTCCTCCCCTATCCTCCTCCCCTTCTCCCCTCCTCTTCCTCCTCTCGATCTCCCTCGCTTTCTCTCCTTTTCTCACTGGGACGAAGGGGCACTACTAAAGGGGTGTGGGGGTGGTGAGGGTTTCGAGGAGGGGGGTTTATTTAAGGAGGTTGGGTAGTGTTTTAGGCCATGTGGGGATAAGGTAGGGCTAGGTAAATTGCAGATTAGGTCCCACAAAGTTTGGTCCTCTATATGGGAACCTTAGAATAAGATCTAAGGGCATCAAAATCTTGGAAAACACCCCGAAGGTTCGTGGATTTCGCGGGGACCCTTGGGAAAGGTCATTTCACATGGCCTCTACCTCAATCCACTTTGAAAAGTAATCCACCGCAACTAGGATGAAACACTTTTGAGTCGGTGCTGGCAAGATGGGTCCGATAAAGTTTTTTCCCCACTTTGCGAAGGGAATTGAGACACAATAACCATCATGTTTCTAGGCAGGAGGTGATGGATTGGGGAAAATTTTTGGCATTTGTCGCATTTGCGGACAAGTTCTCGGTACTGCGGCTTCATATGGGGACAAAAGCAGCCCGTTTGGGACAGGCAGTGTAACGACCCGATTCCCGAGTCCCTACGAGACACGAGAACCGGACCGACTTGACTAATCCCAAGACCTAGTCATCCAACAAGAAGTAACCAAAAGAGCAGTAAAATAAACCACATTCAACATGAAATATAACTAGCAGTAACAAAATACAGCAGTAAGAAAGGGAACTACTACAGTATGTACCACCACAACACTAGAACAACAATTATATCATAACATGAAGCTACAAGTAAAGAAGTACAGTGGGTAACAAGAACTACTCACTACAGTGGAACAAAAGGGGTACAAAAGGAACTGTAGTAACTCTACTGGACCCTACTCAGCCCAACGTCCTCTGCAGCTGCTGACCTTGGCTGCTCAACACCTGGTCCTGAAAAGTAACGAGTGTAACACGTCAGCGAAACGCTGAGTAGAGTGGCAGCTAAACTAAAGAAGCAGTAAAGTGTACAGCAGCTGTTTTATTTTCTTTCTTCCTTTATTTACGTCTTTCTATTGTTTCACAATTTATCTATTTCTCAGATCCTTCACTTGATCTCGAATGTTCCTTGTGGGAACGATCTTGATTGCAGTCTTTTTCGAACAGTAGAAGTAGCAGTGGTACTCTCCTGGCCGGGAGAGTCCCCCGTGGTGATCCTACTCTCAGTCAACCACCCCAAGGTTGCTGACAGACGTAACGGTGACTACAGCACGTGCGATAAACGCACGGGTAGCTACCTCGCACTGGCACGCGGTCAGTCGTTTCCGTTAACGGGTGCGCCCAAAGCACAGCACGGAACCAGTATAGGGCAGAGCCCTCTCAGTAACAGGGGTCCAACCCCTCCACAGTAACCAAACAGGGGCCTTGCCCCTCCACAGTCCGCGCACCCTCGCCTGACTACCCTGGTTTGCCCAGTGGGCCTAACAAGTCGGTGTAGGTGAGCTAGCAGAACCCCGAGGCTCGTGGGGTAGCTAGTACTCGCCCTACACTAGTAGCTCTCTTCGGTACTGTGTACACGAGGGCCAACAAGTCGGTACAAAGTGGTCAGACCTAACCCCGGGTCCCTGGGGCGGCTGGCTCCGCTCTGCACTAAACAGGTAATAGGTGCTTCCCCTGGCACTACGTACCCAAGAGACAACACACCTCCACATCTTTCCTTCTCAGTTCCATTTCATTCTCTTTCCAGGAGTTCTACTCCTAATTCCCCGTAGGGTTCTAGCTCTTTTAACTCAGCACATTTAGGTTTCACCATTCCAGTTTCACGTTCATACAACCCATATTCTCAATCATGTTCATTTATTCATAACAGGCAGCTGTTAAACCAATTTACAGGCAGCTATTATTTCCTTTCCACATTTTCCAAGATTGCAATATCTATAATCATATCACTAGTTTTCCAGTCCTAGGATTCATGCCGTACCCTAGGATCTATCATTCAATCTAGTTTTCCAGCCCTAGGATTCATGCAATACCCTAGGATCTATCATTCAATCTGGTTTCTCATTCCTAGGATTCATGAAATGCCCTAGGTTCTATTAATTGTTCCATAATTGTAACAAATTATGTTAATAATTTTAAAGCCACTCTACCAGCTACAACGGAAGTACTGGGGGCGTGGTCGGAAATCCCACACGCCTCCGCAATCCCCAAAACTGAAATGGAACGGGGTCTTATCACAAGGATCAAACACAAGGAGTTTCTCAGAACTGTATATAATTACTGGAAACGGGTAGAGGATCTTATCTCGAAAAGAATGCAACTCGAAACGCGGAAAACGGACTCCGAACGGGCCCTAAACGGGTCGAAAACGACGAAACAGTCCAAAATCAGACGTCTGGAACCTCTTCCAGACGTCTTAAAAAGTGGTTCAAAGGATACCTTCGCTCTGTATAGTCTCTCAGATGTCCAGAAGCCTGCGGGGCATCTGGCCTAGTTCCCAGACGTCCGATGGTCACCCCAGACGTCTGGAAGACGTTCCCGTCGTCTGGCACTGCGGCTAGACGTCTGATTCGTGTTGGATGCGAATCTCAGAACCTGCACGTACCCACTCATCGTTCTCAGTACGGACGGTCGCAAAAAAAGGAAGGAGGACGAAAAATAACTTACTTGCCAGACGTCTGGACAGTCCTCCAGACGTCTTCACCGTCGTCTGGTTGGAAGCCCAAACGTCTGATTCTGGAAAAATTATCCAGAATCAGAGCTCAACGTGCTCTTCGCCCGCGACGCACGGCCGCGCCGCGCCTCATCAGCCTACTGGTCGAGCTGTAGCAGCCCTCCAGCGACGCTCCACGCCCGCGGCTCCCTCGCCGGCCGGCTCTAGCTGCCCCGGCGAGCTCGAGCCCTCACGGCCGAGCGTCTCCTCCCTCGCGCGACACCTCCTCCTGCGACTCACTGCGGTTGCCACTGCTGCCGCTAGCTCGCGCTCGCACTCGCACTCCAGCTGGAAGAGGAAGAAGAAGGGAGCGGAGGACATGAGAGTGAGGGAGAGGGCGAGGGCTCTTTTTAAAGCTGCGCGGGGAGAGAGAGAGAGAGAGAGCAGCGCCTATGGAGGTGAGAAGGGAAAAGAGCATCTACAGGTCTGCGCGCGTAGGCGCGCGCAAACGAAATCCACCATTCCGCGGAAAATCAAATCCCAGACGTCTGGAAGTGGTTCCAGACGTCTAGTCAGACGTCTGGGCCAGCTCCCAGACGTCTTAAAAGATGTTTTGAAGCTACGTTCGTAACAGGCAGGCTATTAGGGCTTTGTACCTTTCATGATTGCTGCAAATTCCCCTGTTGGCCTCTTGGATCGCTTGAGCAACTTCTGTCGGGGTAAGGCAACGTAGTAGGGGGACTGAATATCCCCTTTTATACAATTGCTTTCTTATTAGCATGTAGCACGAGGCCTTTAGCCAGAAGATCGTTGGGTAAGGTGCTTCTGGAGGCACCTCACCTGTCTTTAGCAAGATTATTATCGGAGTCATCCAAGAGACAACTGACTCAATCACCAACATTTGTGGGGGGAGTGCTAATGGTTTACTCAGTGCCTGTAGGAGTATGTCATCCTCCTGTCCCTCAGGAATGGCTGAAGCTAGGCGAGCTAAGGCATCTACCAACGAGTTGTCGGATCTAGGTATTCGCTTGACTGTGGCTGCAGCAAAATTTAGCATCTCTTCCTTCATGCATTCTGTGTAGAGGCTCATGTTGAGGTCCTTAGTCTAGTATTAACCATTAATCTAGTTGGCCACCAGTTGTGAGTCTATGTGGACCTCCAAGCATGAGGCTCCCATGGAATTGGCTACCTGGAGCTCAGCTAATAAAGCCTCGTAATCCACCATATTTTTGGAGGCGAGAAAAGCTAACTTGATGGCATACTTATGAGTAGTGCCATTAGGAGCATTCAACGTGATTCCAGCACCAGCCCCTTCCATCATGGAGGATCCGTCGACGTATAATTTCCATGGCAGGGTGCTAGGAGGATCGAGACTCGTGAATTCTTCCACAAAACCTGCCAGGACTTGGCCCTTAATGGACTTCTGTGGTTGATACTTTATATCAAATTCTACCAACTCCATGGCTGATGATAATGTCATCATTAGCCATAACTAGCTTTAATTAGTTAAAATCAAAAGACAAATGCTCCTACATAACCGTCCGAGAGTCGTAATTCATTACATATTCTTTATGAAAGAAATACATTAAATCAGAGGTAAATCTGCAGTTTTAACATCATATCCTAAATGTAGAGTAACCACGGGTTTTCCCAAGGGTTAATGGTCAAAAATATCTAATAAGAGGGTCCGTGCAGATAGAAATGGGTTTTTCACGTATTTCGAGAATTAATGGATATTCGAAATCCTAATTTCAGACCCACTTAAATAATAGAGGTTCTGGTCAGGATAGGATTCATCTAAACCTTCTAAAATTCATAGAAAAATATTCTATAAGGTTTGGTACCCTTGATTTGACCATCTAAACCCATTTTGACCTAAAACAGAGTCTCAGACAGAAAGTTCCCCTAATTTGGATTTCTATGCAAATTACCCAGTCGAACTTGGCTGAAACCAAAATCTGACTTCACCATCAGATTCCTTGGGTCTAAATTAGATTTGTACCAAAATTTGGGCCCAATTAGAGATCATCTTGACTTAGTTTGCATTTTGGTCCAGTCTGACTCTTTTTCTCTCAAATAGTCCTTCAACTTTCGAAATCTATTACAGGGATCCCCCTAACTTGTCTTCTTTACCAACGGGTCCCTGCCACCATGGCCATGTGAACGCACTTGCAGCCAACCTTCAATCAAGGAGTTCTCCCTGATTTCTCGCCCAATCTCTTCCAAAATTGGAAGAACTCCTGAGAGAATCCTCTTCAATTTGAGCCGTATCTTGGGCTCTGATTTGTACCCAAATCTTCATGCGAACCATTCAAAGATTCGGGTTTCCTACTTTGTGAAGGTTCCGAGCTTCCAAGCTTGGAATGACTTCCTAATGCCTTATAAAAGACCCCTGGTGCATGGTCGTTCTCTTTAGCTTGGTTTGGACTGGAATACCCCTTCTCCTCTCTCCAGCCAAATCCTCCGCAAGCTCCGGTGAGCTTCTCTGTCTATCTTCCTCGCTCGTCGCCACAGACAATAGTTGGCAGGAGCATTTTCCCCATGTTCTTCCTCTTTTAGCAATACCAGCAAAAGCCCTCTAACTCCATCTTCCTCACCGTTCTGCCCTACCGGCGGTATTCTCGTCTCCGGCGTCGGCCACACCACTATCAGTGCCTACCTTCCCTTCCATCCGATTATCTTAGGTTAGATAGGTTCCTTTCTCCCTCTACTTCATTTTCATCTCCTTTATCCCTCAATCCGACCACCAATGTCGCCGCACGCCATCATCTTCCTCCTCTCCGACCACATCTCCAGTGAGGCCTGCACACCTCCTTAATCCACCAAATGCCTCCCCGTCAACTTCGAAAGCTTCGCCGTACGCCTTCGACCAAAAGCCCTTTCCTATTTCGCCCTTTCGTCCACCCAAACTCCTCGTCGATCAATCCAACTTCACACGACCTCCTCCGACTTCACTAGGCCTCCATACGCACTCCTATGCCACGAGGACATCGCCATCACCTTCGTCGTCCTCCAGTGACCATCCTAAGATGTTTTAATGTGGCCAAGAGGCCGTACTTTGAGTTCAGGTCTTTGCCGCCTCTGCTCGTTGCCGCCATCATCTTCGTCCACGTTTGCCACTCTCCGGGCACAATCCCCCTCAATTCCACCTCCAGGCCGCGTGCAACACTTCCAGGTCCTTTCCTAGGTCCTTCAATCGAACACTCTAGCATCATCACAGCTCTAATTGGATGGAGCAACATCTGCAGCTCATGTGAAGGAGTGGCACTTAGTGCCACATCGTGAAGGGAGGAAGCAAAAGCTACATATAAATTGATTTGGTGCTTTAGGCTCTTCGCCTCAGACACCGAGGGTGTGATCCCCTTACACCTGCGCACCCTCGCCCGTGCACACATGCACACGGGCCTGGACTTTTGATCGCTTACCCGTATACCCGAATATGGATTCGATTGTACTTGGGTCTGTGAGAGAGAAAAAGGGGTTTTGCCCTCTGAAGGTGTGGCTCAACACTTAGCCACTAAGGGATTTTGATCCCCTATGCTATGAAGAAGGAAAAGGCTCTGAAGAGCACTGTAGCAGGGTTGCATTTAAGTCATCTGATGGAATGCTCTGTCGTCTGAAGATACTGTGGCCACTTATCTTAAATGGCATTTCTAATTGATGATATTGTTCAAATATTTGAGTAGTTAATATATGCTTAATTAAGGCTAATAATTGGTCATCTAAATCACCATTATTTTATCTTAGGTTTCTTTTTATCATTGTGATCTATTGAAATACTCATGCTTATAATTGAATATCAATTTGAGTAGATATTATTCATTGAATATCTCTTTTGTGCTTCGATTATGGTGCTCATTTATATGCAATTAAAGATTAGCACGTGAATTCCACATTTGCGCCCTGTGTTCGACCTCGGACTTCAATTTAGATTTTGAGTAATAAATGTTATCTATTTTCGAGCGATTTAGGAGTGTGTTATGATGATGAAACATTAACTCCTATCTAGTTCCGTAAACAATGGCCCACTTTATTTGCCTAGTTGACCTGGTTGGCCTATAAAGCATCTGGCATAAGGGGTAGTCCATGAGTACAACTATTGTGTGGGCCTAGAAGTACGGGCAGAGCTTTCTGGCGGATGTCACCAAGGTAAGGCCCAGCTTAATTTTCGATCATGGTATACTTTGCTTCTGTCCCTTTGTAAGCTTTTCTCACGAAATGCACCAGTTGCTGTATGTTGTTAAGTTCACATAACAGGACGACACTAATCACCGTCATCAAAGCTGCTAGATAAAGGAATAGGGTTTCCTCACCCATGGGGTCTGCGAGGACTGGAGGCACTCAAAGGGACTTCTTGACTTCTTCAAGGGCTTACTAGCACCGAGGGGTCTAGTGCGTGAGCGAATACCCTTTACTTTTTTTGATGCATTCAAAAGAGGGGAAATGTTTGTTAGAGGATCGAGATAAGAATCGGCCTATGGCAACGATCTTGCCGACCAACGACTGTATTCCTTCTAGGTTTGTCAGGGGGTCAAGGTCATATTCGCCTAGATTTTACTAGGATTTGCCTCTATTCCCTAGTTGGAGACCATAAAACCTAGGAATTTCCCCAAAGCTACTCCAATTACACACTTCTCAAGATTCAAGCGGAGCCAGGTGCTGGTACAAATCTCAACACAGTTAATTAACATTATCATGCTTAATTAATCACGTAAAGAAATGACTTAGGTTAATTTGAATCAATTAAATCGTTGTCGTTGATTGTAGTATAGGGTCAAGCTAACCTAACATTTTAGATTTAATACTTTTTAACTGGTTGAGTCCAGGTCATTCACTAGGAGGCATAATCGTAATTTTTATTTCACCATTTTATTCTAATGCATAATTTACTAATTACTTAATTAATCAGATCAATAATTACATATATGTTAGGCACATGAATAATTGCACATAAATTTAAACTCAAAAGCATGCAACTATTCCATTAATAAGAAACAAGTGTACATGAATGATTTTCAATGAATAATAAGAGTAAAGGAATGATTATTACAAATGATACAAGATAGAAGGGATATAAAGATGTTTAGAAAGAATAGAAATGCCTCTTATATAATATAAAGCTCAAACTCTCTCTTCTCAGCTCTCAGCCTTCAATCAGACGTCTGATAAAAAGATTGGATGACCTAAAAGTTAATATTAGACTTCTGATGTGTATATTAGATGTCTCTTCTCTCTTTTTTTTATTCTTTTAGTTAATCTCTCTATGACCTAAAAGTTAATATTAGACTTCTGATGTGTATATTAGATGTCTCTTCTCTCTTTTTTTTATTCTTTTAGTTAATCTCTCTTGAATCATTTCTCTATTCTCTCCTATTTTCTTCTCTTAACTCTCTTCTTTCTTTCTTAAGCTCTTCATTTCTCCTTCACTCACCTTTACTGTGCATACTTTTCTTCCACACTTAGTTGACATGTTCTCTTCTCTACTTAACAAAAAGTGTGTTAATGGGTGGTAATCGACTTTCTACAACATTTGTCAAACAATCACAATAAAGTGTTTTTGACGGGTTTTTATATTCAGCAACGGCACCAAAAATATGTCACGTCTACCAGTTCGTACTAAAAAGGAGTTTTAAAATGTCGTTGTAGTATATGTCACAAATATAAATCGTTGTCGCTTCAGTTTTATTTATATATTTAATTTTTACTGATTTATTCCAGGTCGTTCACTGGGAGACAATTATTGATATATATAAATCACTCTCTAAGTCCAAAAACATTCTTTTGTTCCAGAAATGTTGATTTTATTTACAAAAATGAATGAAATAATCAATGAATTAAAGAATTCGATTAATTATGTACAAAAGAATGAATTAAAACACATTACAATGCTTGGAAACAAATGTACACACACGCATTAAAAACTATGTACAACTACTCTATGTTAAGTATTTACAACTACTATAGTTAATACCTAAGTCTAGGTACAAAAATAGTTAATAAAATTTACTATACTAACTCATTATAACATATTAACATCTATAGTAACATACATAAGTGTCACTAAAACCTCAGTGAAATATTTACATAACCTAAGTTAAAATACTTATCTTTAAAAACATATATAACTATTTACAGTGACATGTATAAACATCGGTGTAACCTTAGTAACATATTTATACTACCTAGGACAAAAACTACTTATACTAACATACATACACATATATATAGTGACAGATATATTTGTCACTAAAGCCCTTAGTATTATATATATACATATAAGAGCTCAAACACATATACTAATCTATATACACTATCTACATTATTAGATTATACATTATATTATTTATATACTTATACTTATTATATATTATATATATATACATGTATACAGATGCACACATAACATAGACACGCCTCTTATGCACTCAATGCACACTCAACTCACTACACACAAAGACAACACACACCACACTAAGGAACGGGAACATAGAGAGCTAACACTTAGGCAAATTAAGCCTTCTCTTCTCTCTTCTCACAGACACAACACATAGGGGAACTTTTTAACACTTAGTCAATTTTCAGCCATCTTCTCTTCTCTTTAGACTGGTTCATAAGTTAGTTCAGATCGCTTTTTAACCCAAAAATGGTTTAATTGGCAGGCAGCCTTTTCGAGGGATACACAGCACCCATTACTGGGTGGTACTAGACCTCTACTAGGGCCACCCTAGTTCATTATCAAGTGCATTTTATCTGGTTTACAACTCATTTTTGGGCCCACACAGGCCCACACACAATGCACGACTCCCGGCCTAGTGCACCGCACACATTCATGCATATGCTCGTAACAGTATCAGAGAGATCAATGGAATGGGTGATATGTCGCACCCGGCACTTATCGATTGGCGAAGAAGAAACACAAATCATATATAAGGCGTTGCGTGAGCTCTCAAGTTAACGATGTGGCGCTAAAGGATGCGCACCTCAGGCACTGCTATGCATTGGACTGTCTTGATTTGCTTACTTTGGCCCTCTATTTGAGGGCCATACTTTATTTTAAATTAAAAATAAATTATGGGATTTTAAAGCCCTTACATAGGGCTACATTATTATGTAGTTACTTTGCAAAAAATAAGTTAATTTATTATATAATTAAATTAGCTAAAGTTTACCGTTTTTGCAAGTTACATTATACAATATAAATTAGTTGATTAACCATCAAATTAACCTAGTACAGTATTAATATACATAATAAATTATTTATTACAGATTTTTATGACATTTTATAAGTTTTATTTTAATTTATATAGATTTAATTGTTGATTTAAGATAGTTATACATATAAATAAACTATAGATACTATAATACAGTATACATATGATATAAATAAGTTGAAAATACTTATTATAACATATTACAAATATACAATATAAGTTATCTCAGTATTAACTTAATTTACTAATTTATTTTATTTTAACTTAATAAATTACCTAGTTAACTTATTAAATTAATTATTTACTGTATATATATAAATAATTAAATTATATTACAGGTGTTATATGGTACATAATACATATGTAAATACTTATGTACAGTATGGGGTACAAATATATACATATAAACGTGTTATATAATTACTTAATTATTATACATTTAGATTATATAAATTAATATCTAATAATACAATAAAATTATATATACATTAAATTCCTTTAAATACTTAATTTACTATATAGAATACATATATAAGTTATTTATATATAGTATATACATATTATACAATATGTACTTATCACTTAGATTTAATTACTATATACATAGTATTTTTAGGGTTTTTTTAGGGTTTTTCTTATTTTTATGAGTTTTATAGGTGTAGTAGGGATAGGGGAAGAGAGAAAAAGGAGATGAGAAAAGAGAATTGTTTTTAGTGTTTTTGATGTTTAACTTTTTTATTAAGTTTCAAGGTATATTGAACCATCGGTTGGTATGTTCTACCAAGGTGGGGGTTTAGAATGCCTTAAAACTTGTCATGCACTTAAAAATATACCTAATCTTGATCAAGACAGGTTTATTTTACTTTTTTAGAATTTTTTATAATTTTTATTTATTTACAAAGTTAAACCAATTTAGGCCTTTAAAGGGGTTTTCAAATAGAACCTAAGGCCTTGAATAGCTCTCTAGTGGCTGGAAAATATGTCTAAACACTTCAAAACACTCAACACGCTACAGTAAACTTGCATGAGCTATTAAACTTGATTTTTGATGTGAATTTCATTAAAATTTAGTTTGGATAGCTTATACAAATATAGATAGCTGACAAAGAAATTTTAGATAAGGTTACAAGCAATCCTAAGTAAAGTTTAATCAAATACATGTGTAGGAATGCATGTACAATATGTCCTAACATTACAACTTATGTTAGCCTCATTTAAACTTCAAAATCCAGCTCCAAATCATAATTCAGACTCCTTGAATAGCCACACAGTGGCTATTGCATGCAGCTGATCTGATATCTGATCTACTGCAGCTGCAACCATTTGGTTGCTGTTCAAGGTTATGTTGCACAATCAATTGAAATCAGAAGATGAAGCACTGATAGACGTCTTAAACTGAACCACATCAAGTCTACAACTATTGCTGCCATCTCTAAAATCCAGCCCAGATCAGACCTAAGAAGGTCTGATCTGAGGCACACTAAATCCATTTCTCATCAAATCAGTTAAAAATATAAATCCATCAATAAAATAGCTATTTGATTCTAATCTGAATCAAATAAGATTTTTCACAAATTCAATTCTCAGCTGTGGAAACCTTTCAATCAGAAATCTGGAAATAATGTAGAGTTGGAAATAATGTCACCCTGATTTGGGCTGTTGATATGGATCTTGCATTGATCTGATCACCTAATCATCTTGAAAACCATTGATTGGTGTTCAAGGTGATCTAGTGATTATCTCAAGATCCTTTGGGTCCTTGTTCAACCTCAAATTAGTTTTACTGATTATCCTTGGCCAAACTCTCCAAAATAACACTTAAATTAAGTGCATGCTCATCCACATTTTAAAAATCAAATCCAAAGCCTTGGATTCATTACATGACACCTAATTAAGCAATTAAAACCTCAAAAAGCTTGATTGAATCCAATGAAAACCAAATGAGTTCCCAATCATAAGAATGAGCATTAAAAGCAAATCTGAAAGAAATCAAGCAATTTGAGTCAATCAAATTAGATCGGGGGGTCTTTGTGGATTTATGGGATGAGTAGGAGAGCCCCCCTAAATGGGTTTTAGGCGCTAATTTTAGATCTAGGAACCAAAATTCTAGATCTGAAATTAGGCCTTGATAGATGGGTGGTTTGCGAATTAAATTGTTGAGGAAATCATAAAATGCGAGTAATGAGATGATAAGGGAGATTAATGGATTGAAATGGTCTTGGAAAAAACCTCTCTAATATGAATTGATCAGAGAGGGCGAGATCATTTCTAAACTAATCTAATTCTAATCTAACCCAATCCATCACCGAACTTTGTATCTAATCTACTCCTAGTTAATCAAATTGCACTAGTCACTATACATTACTCTAGAAAGCAGGGAAATCCTAATCTAACAGAAGAATGGGACCTGTTGAGAAGATCTAGAGCTAGTGGTTGTAGTGACGAAGGGGGGAGGATCTCCAGTGGATTGAAAGTCGACTAGTGGGACTCACTGTCACCCTCAGGTGCTATGTGGTCCTTAGTGACGTGGAGTGGTCACAGGAGGTGAAATTCCATTGCATAGCATAGGAATAGAGGTCTATGGGGAGAAGAAATTGGAGAGGATGAAATTGCTTAGCTTAAGAGAGTATGAGGGAGCTGATGGGTGTGCGTGCGAGCTGGACAGGGACTTAAGTAGGCTTAAGGAGTGAATGGGATCACTGCGAGGTGGTATCACTCACCTAGGGCATTGACGGTGGGGATGAAGAGAAGGAGGTGCACGAAGTCCAAATCAAGTCGCAGTCGATGGATGAGATTTGGGCGAGGTGGTGACCTCATGCGATGAAGCACGCGAAGCTTCAAATCAATCTGGGCCACAAGATCAAGGAACAAGAGATGGATGGTCGATAGGAGGAGAGTTCTTGAGGTGCTACAGTGAGCTCGCATCGCAGGTCTGTTGGAATATTTGTAGAGAAGCCCTCTTAGGGCGAAGAGATAGAACAATTGTGGCAAAGCCCATAAGTGGTGAAGAAGGGATGCAGAGTCATCCCTAGGATTTTCAAATAGGCCCCTACAACTTTCAAAATAGTCCCTAGAAGGTTTTTAATGTGAATAAATGTTTATGACTTAAGGACCTAAATGTAAAACTACTAATGCAAGGTCTTAATGATGTCCAAATGCAACCAAGTTTTTATTTAAGCTTAATTGAACATTTAGGAAATTAATTATGCTTTTGATTTGAGCTTTTGAACTCAAATGTTTGTTAAATTTTCCAATGGATCATCATTTTACAATAATGAATAGAATACCTCATTTTAATGACCTAATTTCACATTTTTAACACAGATTTGATGTTTTAGGGCTTTTTCACTATTTCCCACACTTAACTCTTTTTATGTGTTAATTTAGTAGTATTTAACCCAGTTTCTAGCTTAACTTGGGCATTTTAGCTATGATATGCCATACCTTATCACCCATCTCGAGGACGATTGTGGCCATCCACCTCAGCCTTAGTTTTATAAGAACCCACTCTCTACGTATTTGCCTTATTTGGTGGCTCTCAAAAGATTCACACTTAAGAATTTATACGCAGGAACCGAGAGAGAAAAACTATGCCTAACTCGGAGTATCATTATCTAATTATCCAGAATTTAAGATTCCTCATACTAGCCTTAGAGCACCAGTAGACTTTCTACTCTCACCTCACACTTGTTTGGTGATCTATAAGAAAATAGTTTGCCTAACTCCCTAATTACTTTCTAAGGGCTCAGGAGAAGAAGCATTGCTTCTTCTCAACAAACTAATGTTTATCGATCTTCACAGAGGATCCATTGCAAATTCTATGTGTAAGTGTGAAATTATTCTGGATTCTAAACTTAGGAATCAACTTAAGAATAAATCTCTAATAAAACCTTTTTGATAAAAATTCTTTATGCAATATTATTATTATTGACATAAAAACAAGACATGCAGTGTCCACCCCCCATGCTTATTCATTACAATGTCCTCGTTGAAATGTATGCAGGAAATTCAAAATATAATAAGTAAGAGGAGGGGATATCACTTGACTGAGCTTGTTAATCCAGGTCAGCTTGGATAGAGGAAATGAAAACTACCTGTAAAGAATATTAGGTTGCCTCCTAGCCAGCACTAAGTTTAACGTCATTTACCGGACTCAGTATAACTCTAAAATGATTCTAGAAGGTTGATATGATTATCAGGAATGGGATCATAGTTTTGAGTGATGTAAGGCTTCAACCTTTGACCATTTACCTTTGTCTCATAGCTAGTCTTGGGATCCAAGATGAGAACAACTCCATGAGTGTAGATTTTCTTACAATGAAAGGACTCGTCCATTTTGATCTAATTTTCCTAGAAAGAGCTTCAAGTACGAATCAAATAGCCAAACCTTTTGATTAAGGACAAAGCTTTTTCGAGAGATATACTTATCATGTAAAGCTTTTGTCCTATTCTTATAGATTCTTGTGCTATCATAAGCGTCATTTCGGATTTCATCCAATTCAATCAATCGGAGTTTTCTTTGTTGTCAAGATTGATCAAGATTTAGGTTAAACGTTTTGATTGCCCAGTAAGTGATTGCGCAGCAATCATAGGTCCTAATTGACTTAAATTAGGCTAGGACTTAGCATAAGTTAGGGTAATTCATGCATGCATAAGCATTACTAGCACCTTTACTACTTTCTTTTAGCTATGAATAAAATAATGCTATAATGTACTGATTAGGTGTATTATGTCAATTATAGGTAATAAGCTGATCAGAAGCTGGATCTGAAGTTGGATCTAAAGCTGGATCTGAAGAATAAAGAATAACTGGTGTTGCAGCAGATCTAGAGCAAAAGACCTAGATTAGATGTAGTAGATAATAATGTAAGGGAGTTAAGGCATGCTATTCTATTAAGTAGGAATAAAGCAATAAATTATGAAGAACTTAGGTCCATCCTAGCCCTAGGAAGCCTAGAAGCCTCCCTATGCCTTAGCCACCCTTAGATTAGGTCACCGCACCCTAGGAAACCTTAAAACCCTAATTCCAGCCTCTATTTGGACGTCCAGATGAGTTATAGGATGTCCAGAACCCTTAGCCAACTCCCGCACACCTTAAACCCACTTCTACAGTGTTATTGGATGTCCAGACACTTGGTTAGACGTCCAATTTCTGCAGAATACCCAAGATAGAACATAGAATCCCTCCTGACTCTGATTGGACATCCAGACAATAAGTCTGGACTTTTGATTTTTCACTATAAGATGTCTGACAACTTTATTGGACATCCAGAATTGCTCTCCAGACCCTATTTTGAGATTCAAGCATTGATCTTGGATCTCTAGCTCCCTAAACCCAATTCTAATCCCCTAGGAACCTAAATTAAGGTGCCCTAACCCTAGTACATTGTTGAAGCGACTGACTCGATTGTGTTTTAACAATTATTGCATCGTAGTATAGGTAATCAAGCGTCGTCAACAAGTAAAAGTTTTTATTACTTGAAAATCGGAGTATCCGAGGTCGAACACAGGGAGCAATCGGAATTTACTACTAATCTCAAATGTAATTGAACACTCTAATTTACTCAAAAGTTTAATTCAAATGCATTTAAAAAGTAATCCAGGAAAAAGAGTAAAATTGGACGTCTGATCACAAGATCAGATGTCTTAAAAGTGTTTTCCCTTCTTTGATTATTCTTCTTCTTCTGATCTTGCTTTCTTTCTTCTGTAGCCTTCACTTTGCTTCTTTCTCCTTTCTGTCTTCTGTCTTGGCCTTTCTTCTTCTTTCTCAGCAGTCTCTCTCTTCTTCCTTCTCTTCTCTCTTCTGCGAAGGCTTCTTCTTCTTCCTTGGTCTTCTATTTCTTCTCTGCAGCCTTTCTTCTTCTCTGCCTTGTTCAGCCTCTTCTTCAGAGTTTCTTCTTCTTCTGCTCCTTCTCTTCTCCTTTCTGCGGCAAAGTCTCTTCTCTTCAACTCTCAGCCTACCTGCACAAGGAGCAAAACCTACCCTGTCCCTCTACCCACGCATCTCTCTCTCTCTAAGAATCACTCATAGGATGCTCTCCCAGAGCTGCGGGTAATCGGGTCGTGTAGCGCACCAGGGACCAGGCGCACCGGCGTGAGGGTGATGCGCGAGGTGTGCTTAGATAGATAAGGTCGGGTCAGATCCCGCCAGATCCGCGAGGTGAAACCACGGACGAGGCGAGCGTGGGTAAGGTGAGGGAAATGAAAGAGGGGATAGAGGAGAATAGTTTAAACCTAACTACAGGGACGAAGGGGGCGGAGAGGCGGACAGCTGTACATGCTGTCGCTGGAGAAGAAGATGCCCTGTGGGGGAGGACGGTGGCGACGACAGGTCTGAGGCAGCGTGCGCGGGTATTGCGCGACGCGGAGGAGAATCAGGAAGAAGTCTCTGCCACTAGTTTTGTGGCAGAGCAAAGAGGAAAGGAAAGGGAGCTCTCTGGAGCTCTCTGGGTACCCTGGCTGGGAAGGAAGAGATGAATCTGAGGTGAAACCCCAGCCAGGTTGAGCTGAAATTAGGCAGCTGGGTTTGGGGGTTCTTTTATAGGCATTGGGCCGTGTGTTCAGAGCTTGGAGGTCACGCCTTTGTCTCCGACGGCTCGCCGGAGAAGGAAAGTGGGTGGATACCCAAACCCCTCGTGCGTTCACACGAGAGATTGGGATCAAATCAGGGATCATGCCTGGCCTCAGATGGAAGGGAATTCCTCAGAGAATCTCCCTTCCATTTCTGGGAGGGGATCTCTGAGGAATCAGAGAGTATTCCCTCTCTAATCCTCGTCGGAGAAGGATTCTGCCCCAATAATGGTGGAAGGACCTGATTGCAAGGTTGGCGAGGAAGTTAGGGGGCTCTCTGTGATGATTTTCAAAAGTTAGGGACTAAAATGTGATTTGGGTGTACTAAATTGCAAAGTAGATCAAGATGACCTCCCCTTAGGTCCAAATTTTGGTATAAACCTAATTTGGACATAAGGAATCCAATGGTGAAGTTGGATTTTAGGTTTGACTACGTTTGACTGAACATTTTGCATAAAAACCCAAATTAGGTCAATTAATGAGCTAGGACCCTAATCTAGGTCAAACTGGGTTTCAAAGGCCAAATTAAGTGGTCTAAACCCTAGAGGATATTTTTACATGAATTTTAGAGGGTTTACTTGATTTTTATCCTGATCGAAACCTTTTTGATTTAAGCGGATCTGTTTTAGGGTTACTGAATGTCATTTAATTCCTAGATTGCACATGAACCCATTTCTGATTGAATCAACCCACTTTTTATCTTATTTAGATCATTTGACCTATGCTCTGCCTCTGAGAAGTCCCGTTTATGTACTACAATGGTAAAATTGCAGTTTTAACCATTATTTCATGTTTTCTTCTCAGAGCACTTATTCCTTCATTTAGGCCTTCTACTAGGTTATGTAGGAGCTTTTATTCTCTTTATTGAGTCAAAATGAGCTAGTTATGGCTCATGATGAGGCTCTCATCATACATCACCTCTCGACCTCCATAAGGACATAAATAGGCCCTCACTAGACCTAATTGACTTGGATCATGGTCAATCTCTTCAGTCTATTCAATTGGACTCATTGAGTCCAATTGAGCCCTGATCTCAGCACACACTGTCCAATTGGACTCAGTTAGAGTCCAATTGACCTAGACCTAACTTAATTGAGTTATTTTACTCTCAATTAGGTTTCCACACATCCAATTAAACTTGTAGTAAGTTTAATTGCACTTTACCTTAGTAAATTAGGGTTTACAACCCTAATTTTAGACCTACCTTGACCTAAACCCATTAAAACCTAACCTAATCAACCTAGCCACCTAAGTTTTGACCCACACACACCCACACACACCATCCACACAAAAATACCTAGCCTATAGTTCTCTAGAACTCTCTACCATGTGTTGTTTCCTTGGTTACTAAAATTAGCAACCAAGAGCCATTCAATTTTTAGATCCACATTTGGTGGATCTAAAAACCACCATCCATCCTCTCTCTCACTCTCCCACGAGCTCCCACCATAGGCCTTTCAAGAGAATTCCATAATTCTCTAGAGAACTTCCCTAAGGTCTATAAAAAGACCTAAGGGGTGGCACTTTGGACCCATTCACTCTTGGCTCCATTTAGCTTAGCTTCATTTCACCTCCACTCCACCTTCATGAGTAGCTTCACCATGGCCACCACCATCTCCACAACAAGATGTTGGATCACCTCCTCAACCTCTCTCCAAGGGCCGGCCTAAGCACCATTGGCCGCCCCTCCTCCTCTCAACCAAGTCAAAGGCCATCGGAGCCCACCTCTGAATGCCTTAGTTCTAATAGCTTAGATTATAGTTCTTCATAGTTTTCCTGCTTTATTTATTTCTTAATAGTGTAGCTCTATATTCTCCCCCAATGCTGCATGCATAATCCCCCCTTAGATTCATGTATGCAATTGTTTTTTGCTAGTTAGATTTATGTTTTCAAGCATTCCTCTACAAGATTTCCATGAGCTTTATGTTGTAAACACCATCATGAATTAATGAAAATATTTTTCTATATATATATATCTATTTGTGAAAATCACCATGAGCCTTGTTGCAATATTTTTGTGTGATTGAAGTTGCATGTTTTAATTTCTGGTACTTTGGCAACTAAGCATGTTGTGCATAAATACGAATTTAGCATAAATCGACATGTGATTTTGAATAAGTACAGCAAGAGAGATCGATTTCAAATTTGCATTTCCATAAACACCTCCCAGAGACGAAAGACTGGGACTCAAGTCTCGTTATCTTAGAAATTATTTTTGTTGATCGTATTTCGTAACTGTACTACGATGCATTTCTAATCAAATATGCGCTTTACGATCCCAACAGTAAGCTTTATGTTCAAGTTCAACAGGCAGATGGAAAGATTTTATGTAGACTAAACGGAATGGAGACATCCCAATCAGAGTTTTATACGTAGTCCGGTAGGCCCAGAGAGCGTCATCCGATTTAGTAGACCAATCTTTCCGATCCGAGCAGATCGCCTTTTGAAGGATTTTCTTAATTTCCCGATTGAAAATTTTATCTTGTCCGTTGGTCTGTGGATGGTATGGAGTAAAGATTCTATGAGTGACTCTATACTTGGTCAGTAAGGTCCTAAATTGATTGTGGGTGAAATAGGACCTGCCATCACTAATCAGAGCTTTGGGTACACCGAACCAGCTAAAGATGTTTTTCTTTACAAAGCCCATGACCACTTTATGGTCATTGGTTCGGGTCGGGATGACCTCAATCCATTTGGATACATAGTTGACTGCAACTAGAATGTATAGGTAACCAAATGAATTGGTAATAGGTCCCATAAAATCAGTGCCTCAGACATCAAAGATCTTGACTTCAAGGATTGGATTTAGGGGCATCATATCCTTCCTGGTCATGTTTCCTAGAGTTTGGCAATTAATACATGACCTACAGAAGTTGTACGAGTCATGGAATAAAGACAGCCAATACAATTCACTTTGTAGTACCTTGGCTACCGTCTTTTTTCCTGAGAAGTAACCTCCACAAGCAAAAGTGTGGCAGAATTATAGTACACTTGTGGTCTCCTCGTCTGGAACACAACAGTGGATAACCTGATCCGCACATATTTTGGATAGCTCCAGATCTTCCCAAAAGTATTATTTGGAATCGGAAATCAACTTATCCCACTTATGCTTAGGCCAATCCATGGGTAGTCTTCTGATGGCCAAATAGTTGACAATGTCGACAAACCAAGGTAGTTTGCAAATAGTTAAGAGAGTCTCATCAGGGAATGAATTAGAAAGTTGAGGATTTATAGAGTCTACAAGGATTCTGGAGAGATGATCTGCTACTACATTTTGGGCACCATATTTATCTTTGATTTCTAAATCAAATTCTTGTAGCAGAAGGATACATTTGATTAATCTGAGTTTTGCATCCTTTTTAGACATCAGGTGTCTTAATGCAGTGTGATCTATGAAAATTGTGGCATGAGATCCCAGTAGGTAAGGTTTAAACTTCTCCAGAGCAAAAACTACTGCTAGCAACTCTTTTTTTGTAGTGGTGTAATTCCTTTGAGCCTCATGAAGAGTTTTACTAGCGCAGTAAATCACAGAAGGTTTCTTATCCACTTTTTGTCTCAAGACTGCCCCAATAGCAAAATCAGAGGCATCAATCATGATTTCAAAAGGATGATCGAATGGGTGATTATGTAATGGCCCCCTTTAATAGATTAAAAGCCCTTAAGCATCTTGAATCAAAATCAAAGGTTTGATCTTTCACCAGTAAATTACTTAAGAGCCTCGTCACCTTAGAAAAATCCTTAATGAATCGACGGTAAAATCCCACATGTCCAAGGAATGATCTTACTTGTTTGATCATCGAAGGTGGCGGGAGGTTAATGATAGTGTCCACCTTAGCTTTATCTACTTCAATTCCTCTTTTAGACACAACATGGCCAAGGGCTATGCCTTCCTTAACTATGAAGTGACTCTTTCCCAAGATAGAATAAGATTCACCTTTGTGCATTTTTGTAAAGTCTTTTCTAGATTGATCAGATAATAATCAAAAGAGTCCCCAAACATAGAGAAGTCATCGATAAAGATTTCCATGAAGTCACCTACCATGTCTGAAAAGATTGCAAATATGCACCTTTGAAAAGTCGCTAGTGAATTGCATAATCCAAAAGGCATCCTACGGAAGGCAAATGTTTCGTAGGGACATGTGAAGGTGGTCTCTCTTGATCATCGGCGTGGGTAGCTACTTGATTGTAGTCGGAATAGTCATCCAAGAAACATAAGAATTTTTGGCCGACTAGTCTTTCAAGGACTTGATCAATGAAGGGAAGTGGAAAGTGGTCTTTCTTAGTTGCATTGTTCATCTTTCTGTAGTCGATACAGACTCTCCAAGAGGAAGCTGTGCGGGTTGGAATCAATTCCCCATTGTCATTAGTAATCATGGTCAGCTCGGCTTTCTTAGGAACCACTTGTATAGGACTAATCCTTGGGCTATTAGAGATTGGGTAGATTATTCCCTCATCTAACCACTTAATTATTTCTTTTTTCACTACCTCCTACATGTTAGGATTCAATCATCTCTACATTTCCCAAGAGGGTCTAGATCTGTCCTCAGTATAGATTCTATTGGTGCAATAAGTAGGACTAATTTCCTTCAAATCATCCAATTTTCAACCAATTGCTCTACTGCTTCTTCCTAGAACTTGGATTAATTGATTTTCCTGAGTTTGGGTTAGATAAGAGCTAATGATCACTGGGTAAGTCTGATCAGATCCTAAGAAAACATATTTAAGATAATCAAGAAGAGGTTTTAGCTCGGGTTTGGGTCCTTGGGATGAAGGGTCCAAAGGTGGATCACAGTTAACCTCAAGAGGTCTTGGAATCAAGTCAGTGATTGGGTGACTGACCTCTTGATTGGTTTGGGGGTCAAGGCTTGTAGGATCGGAGTTGGATACTCCTAACTCCATACAATATTCAATAATATGATCCTCAGAATCTTCTATCATTCCACAACCCTCAAATTGTTTAATGGACTTAAAGATGTTAATCTTTGTCTTCTTGTCCCTAAATTTGATTTCCATATTGCTAGATTCATAGTCAATATTAGCCTTGGCAGTAGCTAAGAATGGTCTTCCTAGAATTATCGGGGTATTCTTCAAATTCTTTGGTACCTCCATGTCAATGACCAAAAAATCCATAGGAAAATAAAAATCATGAACCTTGACAATCATATCCTCAATAATCCCCTATGGTGTGGTCACAGATCGATCAATGTTAACGCGGTTTGATCGTGTTTTAACAGTTAGTTACGTTGTAGTATAGGTGTCAAGCGTTGTCAACAAATAAGAATTTATTACTCGAAAACATAAGTATCCGAGGTCGAACATAGGGAGCAATTGGAATTTATTCACTAATCTCAATAATGTAATTGAACACTTAATTACTCAAAACTTAATTCAAAATATGTATGTATGAGTTTAAAAGTTAATTGTGGCAAAAATAAATAAATTGGACGTCTGATCATGGGATCAGACATCTTAAAAAGATGTTTTCTCCTATCTTGTTCTTCTTCTTCTGACTTCTGATTTTCCTCTGTTCTTTTCTTCTTCGGCCATGTGCTTCTTCTTCCTTGTTTCTTCTCTGCGGCTCCTTTCTCTGCTCTTGCCCTTCTTTTTCTTTCCTCTGTCTTCTGCCTTGCCTCTCTTCTGCAGTATCTTTCTCCTTCTTTTTCCTGTGGGTCTTCTTCTTCTTCCTTCCTTGGCTCCTGCCTTTCTTGGCTTCAGCTTTTCTTCTTCTTCTTCTGCTTGTCTTTCCCTTTCTTTATTTCTTCTTCCTTCTTCAGTTCCTCTTCTCTTTGGTTTCGCCTCTTCCCTCTGCCTTGCCTTTCCTTCTCTTTTTCCTCTGCGAAGCTTCCTTCCTTCTTCCTTGTTTTTCAGCTAAGTGTCAGCTTCACTTCTCCTCCTCCTTCCCTACACAAATCGAAGAGAGCAAAACCTACCCCTCCACCCACACCCCCGTCTCTCTCTCTGTATATCACTCTTCAGCACGCTCTCCCAGAGCTGGGTAATCGGGTCGGGTCGCGCACCCGGGTCCAGGCGCACCGGCATGGGTGTGGTGCACGAGGAGTGCTCAGGAGGGTAGTCGGGTCGGGTCACCAGGTCCGTGTGATGGGCTCACGGACGAGGCACGTGTATAGGTGAGGAGGGACCTCACCCCAGTGTATTAGAGGCAACCCAACAATAGCACAAAATCAATTTAAAGTACTAAATCACTTTTTGACTTACCGAGGTGGGACCACCTCTCTTTCTCGCGCACCCGCAGCAGACTGTTCCTCCAATTGTAGCAACTGCAGGTCTTGCGGTGCCACTTTCTGGAACAGATGACTTCGCGTGATCTCCCTGAATTTGTTGCACCTAGAATCCTGAAGTCCTTCAGCCTGGAGCGTGCGTGCAACCTCCTCGAGTCGTCGCTAATGGCGGCTGAAGCTCGGACCCTGCCTGACACCAAAAGGGCCTCGCGGCTCTATCAGACCATAGGAGCACCTTCACCGTGTCACAGCGAAGGTGAGGCGGTAGGTGTCAGGCCGCAGGGCGGCCTAGGCGTGCGTGCCTAGGTTGCTCTGTGGCTGGACGGATGGGTTAGGTCGGGGGGCAGTTGTGGTGGTGTAGGCGGTCTATGGATGAGTGGAGGATGTTCAGTGGAGTGTGGCATAGGTTGTGCGGTGGTTGGCGAGACGTGTGGGGCTGCAGAGTGACGGGAGCGTCTCGTCGGAGGGTGGCCGGAGATGGGGAAAATGTGGGCGGATAGTGGCGGTTGAGGAGCGTTTTGTGAAATAGGATGTGGGAAATGAAAGAGGGGATAGAGAAGAACAGTTCTAACCTAACTAAGTGGACGAAGGGGGCAAGAGGGTGGCTGGCAGTACCTGCTATCGCTGGAGAAGAAGGCATCCAGTGGAGGAAGACGGCTGCGACGACGGAGCTAGGGAAGCGCACGCGGGTGTTGCATGACGTAAAGGAGGATGGGGAGGACAGCTCTGCCACTGGTATTGTGGCGGAGTGACGAGAAAGAGGAGGGGGGCTCGCCAGAGCTCGCTGGAGCACTTGGCCGGAGGAGAAGAGGAAATTGAGGTGGAATTCCGGCCAAGTCGAGCTAAGGAGGTGCGGCTGGAATTGGGTGTCAATTTATAGGCACTGGCAGGGACTCTTATGCTTGGAAGACAAGCTTCCAAGCATGGGAATCCTTGTTGGAGATGGAAGTCTGTTAGGTACCCAAATCTCTCGTGCATTCGCATGAGAGATTGGGTGCAAATCTTAGATCAGGACCATGCTCAGATGGAAGGAAATTCCTCAGAGAATCTCCCTTCCAAATCTGGGAGATCTCTGAGGAATCAGGGAGTATTCCCCCTCTATTCCTCGCCGGTGTAGGATTTCTCCCCATTAATGGTGGAGGGACCTGCTTGTAAGAGTGGCGAGGAAGTTAGGGGGCTCTGTGTAATGTTTTTCAAAAGAAAGGGACCAAAATGTAATTGGGTGTACTAATTTGCAAAGTAGGTCAAGATGACCTCCCCTTAGGTCCAAATTTTGGTAAAAACCTAATTTAGACCTAAGGAATCCAATGGTGAAGTTGGATTTTAGGTTTGACCACGTTTGACTGGACATTTTGCACAAAAACCCAAATTAGTTCAATTGATGAGCTAGGACCCTAATCTAGGTCAAAATAGGTTCCAAAGGCCAATCTGAAGGTTCTAAACCCTCGGGGATATTTTTACATGAATTTCAGAGGGTTTACTTGATTTTTATCCTGACCAGAACCTTGTTGAATTAAGCGGGTCTGTTTTAGGGTTACAAGATGTCATTTAATTCCTGGATAGCACATGAACCCATTTTTGATTGAACCAGCCCACTTTTTATCTTATTTAGACCATTTGACCTATGTTTTGCCTCTGAGAAATTCCTTTTATGTACTGCAACGGTAAAATTATAGTTTTAACCTTTATTTCATGTTTTCTTCTCAGAACACTTATTCCTTTAATTAAGCCCTTCTTTAGGTTATGTAGGAGCTTTTATTCTCTTTCTTGGGTCAGAATGAGCTAGTTATGGCTCATGATGAAACTATCATCAATCAACCAGTTGTAATGTGACCTCAGTAGGTTTTAGCTCTCCAAAATTAAATTTTTTGTATAACATTGTGGGGATCAAATTTATAGAGGCGCCTAGAGCTAACAGAGCCTTATCAAAAGTAGTATCTCCAACAACACACGATATCAAAGGGGATCCTGGATCTTTTTGTTTTCGGGGTAGGTTTCTAAGGATAACTGCACTAGCTTGTTCAGATAACACTACCCTTTTAGATGATTTGGCCTAGCGTTTAGGTGTGCACAATTCCTTTAAAACTTTGCACAGGCTGGGATATTCTCAATTGCCTCAAGGAGTGGTATGTTCACATGAACTTGTTTAAAAATATCAAGTCACTCCTCAGATGGATTGGTTTTCTTTTTCCTAGGTTTGTTCAAGGCTTTATGAAGGGGTGCTTGAGAGAAATCATGAGCGTTCGAGTCCTGATCCTTATCTTCTTAATCTCCTAGGTCAGATTCGGGCTCCTCAGGATCTTGTCTAGATTTAGATTTGGATGGGTAGGGATCTTGGATTTGTCTCCCACTTCTCAAGATTATAGCACTAGCAAAGGTGTTATGGTTAGAAGATTGAGGTGGGTTCTGCAAAATAGGTGGAGCTTGGTTAGGGTTAATAAAGCCAGGTGGGTGCTAGGGGCAAGTTGAATCATATGTGCCTGTTTCTTTCATGTGTTGTGCTGGTTAATCCTATTGAAGTTCCTTGGGTTGGGGATAGGTTGGGATGGCAGAATCCCGTGTTGTCTAGCATCAACTAGCTGGTCTAGTCGTCCCGTCAATTCTGTCCTCAATTGATTCATTTCTTCCTTATGCCTTAAATTAATTTCTCGCATTTCCTTGAGGAATAGACTCAGATCAGTGGGCTGGTTTTCCTGAGTAGGTTGTGGCTGATATGTGTGTGGTTGTGTGTACCTACTAGGTTGCCCATAAGTGTTTGTCTTAGTCAAGTTAGGACCCTGGGCAGGTTTCTGACTTTACCAAGTTAGTCACTGTGCGAGCTACTTAAGCACCTCAGTGGTTGCATGCACAAGGGATCTCTCCCTCCTACATTCTTAACGATTGTTCTTCCACTCCAGCCACCCCTTCCCCCCAATTTCACAGCCATCGGCTGTGAATTCTTCGACTTCTCCCCGATTCTCCTCGTCGCTAAGGATGACATATGCCTGAGGATGACCTAGAAGCTTCACTAGAAGGCTTTTCCCTCTGCTGGAGTCCCTTCCTCCCCCTCCATTCTTCCTCCTTAGCCGCCGGCTAAGGACTCACAGGTCCCATTCTTCCTGTTAGAGTAGTTTTCATGCTTTGTAGTTTAGCTATAGTGTTAATTAGATAGATTAGCAATAGAATTAGAGTTAGAATTATTGTTGATCTGCTGTGCGTACTAGTAGTTTAGTTTAGGAGTAGAAATTAGCTTTAATTCCCCCCCTCACCTCCTCTGATCATTCCAGATCAGAGGAGATCAAATTCACCCAATCACTATTCATATTGTTCTTCCTCTACATATTTTCATATCATTTCTGATTCCCTCGATGTTTATCTCACAATTTACCCATTCATTAGATCTAATTTCATATCTGAATGGTTTTCAACCCCAGATCTGAAATTAGCTTCAACAACCATCTTAGGGGCTTCTCATTCATTCCATCCTTACCACCAAAGAACCTAATCTAAGCTAAAAATGGATTCAGTTTACTTAATTTACCTTGAATTTGGATTGCAAGGATTTTAAACCAAATGAGCTTTGAATGATTTTTGATCGAGTAAACTGAAGTATTTTGATTTTGATTCACTGATGGCTAGGAATCTGAGATGATTATGGTGTTAGAATTCATCTCAGATGAGCCATAACTTGATCTTTTCTTCTCAAGGATTTAAATGTGTTGAATGCATGGTAGAGCCAAGGAAAATCAACTTTGTTGATTTGAGACTCTACCTTGTATTCATAAGTTGCCTTTAAGTTGTAATTCTGATTTTTAACCTAAGGAATTCTCAATATTTCTTAAGGTTACAGAGCTTTAGGATTTGAGTTTGTGTATTAAATTGACTGATTTAATTCTTTCTACAGTTATCTATAGCATTAGAAAGAGTTAGATTAGCTCTTCTTCAGATTTGATTTGATGAAATGTTACTGATAAGGGATTTTGATTTATATTTCCGATTGGTTCTTTATGTGAATTTAAACCCTTGTTAGATTTAGTCTTTAAGTGATTTCTGTTTTGTGTTCGTAAATCTCAGAATCATAGCAAATTGCTGTAGTTGCAGCTACATTTCCACCAAATCTAGTTAAGTATTCCCTTAACTAGTTCACTTATATCCCTGATAAGGTTCTCTTGAATCTGATTTGGGATATAAGTGGCTGAATTAGCAATTACTTAGCTGGATTTAGGTTATGATCTTCCCTGCTGCAAATCTATTTTTTTTCTTCAAGATGGATTAACTACAACAGCAGTTAAGCTGTCTAGAATTAAGTCTTATTTGCTGCCGTGCTGCTAAATTTCCAGCAGTTGCCTTGCTGTTGTTGTCCTATTGCTTTGCTTTCTACTGCTAAAGCAGAAGATGGTCTAAAGCTCAGTGGACTGTAGGCTTAGGTTTTATTGTAAGATAGCTGATGTGTGCTTATGGTTGTATATGAGTTGTATGCAAGCTTTCATGAATTGTAATTGACTTTAATCCTCATTTTGAATGCTTGTAAATTGTTTAATCTCCTTTGTCAGCTAGTTTTTAATGCCTAACTGTCCATCAAGTAGAATTAAATGAAATTCACTATGATTTGTAGGCTTAATTGTTTATAAATTTTCCATATATTGTGTTGAGTAGTTTGAGGCAGTCCACTGCCTGTGAATCACCTTTAGGTCCCTTTCTAGGCCCTTAGGACACCCTAGAAAACCCCTTTAAAGGCTTAGAATGAGTGAACTTTGCACATAAATAAAAATCATATAAAAATTATAAAAAATAAAACAAACCTGTCTTAACAAATATTAGGTACTTTTCTAAGTGTATACCAAGTTTCATGGTGTTCTGAACCCTCAGCTTGGTAGAATATACCAGTAGACTATTCTGTATACCATAGAACTTAATAAAAGAAACTAAACATAAAAACACAAAAAAAGTTCCTATTTCTCATCTATTTCTTTCCATCTCATCTCATACCTCCATAAAAGATATAAAACCCATTAAAAACTGAAAAAACTCAAAAATACCTAAAAATCCTTTGTATACTATGTATATAATTGTAAATATAAAGTATATAGGAAGGTTATTTATCTATAGAGTAAATTATACATGTATATAATATAAATAACTTATGTATATATTGTAGTATGTAAATTAAATATTTAAGTTAGATTATACTGTATATATCTTAATTATATAACTATTTATTAATTAAACTAACTTATATGTACTAATAAGATATATAAATTAATAAACTCTAAAAATAAGCTTATTTAGTTATGATACTGTACATACATATTTATATATATATTATGAACATATTTAATTCTGTACCATAATTTAATTATATATGTAGAATAAATAAGTAATTTATTAAGTTACTAGTTAAGTTATTAAGTTAAATTAAAATAAATTAGTAATTTAAGTTAAAACTAAGTTAACTTAAACTGTATACTTAAACTAATATATTTTAATTAATTTAAGCTAACTTAAGTATACTTATATTGTATTCTACTATTTAAACTTTATTTATATTGAAAATAGTCCAAAATCAGCTATTTAAATGGAAATAAAATAAAAATAAAACTTGTAAAATACAATAAAAATCTATATTAAATATTATAATATATATACTAACTCTTTATAAGGTCAATTAGACCATATATTAACTAATTTATATGTAATTAAGGAATAAAACCTAAAATGAGCTATGTATAAATTGCATACTTTATCTAATTTATTTATATAGTAAACATAATTAAAATTCTAAATTAACTGTACAATTGTAAAATAGTATGTAAATAATTTATTATCATATAATATAATTTTATTTTATAATAAATTATGGCCCTCGAATTGAGGGTCAAAATCACAAAATCAGCACTGGGCACAGGATTTCCAGTGCAGAATTGACGCTAAGATAGCGCCACATTGGAAGTGACAAAGCACGCTGAGGCGCTTAAATTATTTTTCTTCCCTTCTCCATTCAGTCGTCAGGCGTTGGGCTCCCTTATGCCCCTTACCCATTCCTTTGATTCGAGCATATGTATGACATTGTGTTGTGATTTGTGAGACGGTGTATGGTGTGGGCTGCGGGCTCGACACTGTGCGAGAGCTTGATTAAGCCCAAATGTGAGCATAAGACGTGATTAACTGGCCTAATTAAGAACCATGGTGGTACTTAGTAGAGGTTTGGTCCCATCCGATCCTCAGGTGCTGTGCATCCCTCGAACGGTGCTGCCTGCCAATTAAATACTAATTTTTGGATTAGTGAAGGTTGTAATGAGTTAAGGAAAGAAAGAAGAGAAGAGAGAAGAAAGAATAACATAAAAGAAGCTAAGTATGGCAGACAAAGAAAGATAAAAGAGAATAATAAAGGATAAAGAAGAAGTATACGTATAATGTATAGTGTAAATATATACATATATGTAAATAAGTATACCGTAAATAAGTATATGTATAGTATGTATAAGTAGTATAAGAGTGTTTGAGCTATTTATATATATATAACTTCATATCTTTACTAATAGAATAAGCCGTCACTATAAGTGAAATAAGTGTCACTATAGACCATAGTTTCTACTTTAGAATTTGTATATAGTTTTTCTGGGGTTTAGCGACGTTTGCATCTGTCATTGTAGCTCTTATATATGTTACTATATATGTTAGTATGTTAAGTTAGTATAGTATGTATTATTACTTTTTATTATATATGTATGTAAGTATTAGTATTATAAGTTATAAATATATAGTATAGATTATATATGTATAGTGTTTGATGCTTGTTTGTAATTAGATGTTTGCAAGCACTTTATAGTTGATTCTTTTGTACATAATTAAGCTAATATTCCATTCATTTATGATTGTACATAAAAGTGATCTTTTTGGAATTAAAAGAGTAATATTGGACTTAGAGAGTGATGTATATCAATAACTGCCTCCTAGTGATCGACCTGGAATAAACCAGTAAAAATTAAGTAATTAAATAAAACTGATGCGACAACGGTTTGTATTTGTGACATATACTACAATAACGACCCCTTTTTGTATGAATCGGTAGTCGAACATATCAGGATACCAACCTTGCTTGGTGAACTACCTTTATAAGAGAGTCATTGGATCCAGATTTTGTTCCTCCTCTTTGATCTCATCTTCCTCATGATGACTAGCCATTGCAGAGGGTTCAGATTCAAATTCTGGACAATTAGGTCTTCTCCTAGGATTTCTTTCTAAAGGTGGTAGCAAATCAGGATGTAGCGATCTTCTACCTTGCATGCACCAGAAGAATGTCTGTAGATGAGAGAGAGAAGATAGATGAGAGAATACCCCAGCCTTTCAATGTAAGTAATCAAGCTATTCCTTAGAGGGTAAACCCAAAATAGACCTAATCCTGGTTCCCTAAAACATGACTATGTTAGGTCAACCCTTCAATTATTTGGCTGGCCATAAGGGTGGGACCCCCTAGGACACCCTGCACGGTGGGACACCACTAAGGGTTAAAGCGGTTACTGCACTAACCTTTCTTGTCGCCAGTGGGTCCAAGTAGATAAGGCCTTGGCCTTAGCCTAATCTAATTTCAAGTCCGTAAGAAGATTAATCTTACCTAGGGCACTGATTGCACAGCAAAAATACACCAATAAATATGCCATCTTGTGTTATTTCCTAGCACTGCCATTGCATATTAGGTAGCATAGTTGCATTTGTAAAATTGACACATGCATGCATTTATTTGAGAGGGGAGGAGAGTGAATAATTGGCCATGTAAATAACATCTTCTTCAAGTGCTGCCTCGCAATTTCATCATCCTCATTTTCTTATTTTGCTTTGAATTTCTTCTCCCTCGCGCGGCTCAGGGCATGGGCTTACTGTTCTTTGCGCCATTCTCTGCTAGCAGCATGCTCTGCCAGCTGCATGGCTGGTCATGCACACCCAGGGCATGGCCGTGGCATGCATCCCTCTCCTTTAAAAAGCCCTGCCCTCTTCCTTGCGAGGAGGAGCCTGGCACACATACAACACAGCAGCCACCTTCGTCTAGGCCATCTTCCTACCCTCTCCCCTCCATACGCAGTAGCTCTTCCACTGAAGAGACACACTGCGGGTAGGAGCATGTTTACAGTGGTCCCACGACCACCACTGTGAGTTCCACCATCGCCCAGCTCATCCAAGAGCAGGTGGGCGTGGTGGTTTCACTCCTTGTTTTCACCGTTCAACACCTTCTCGCCATTTTCGAAGCTCTAAGCTCCAGAGCTTAGCAGCAGCAGCAGCACGGCACAAGCAGCAACAGCAGCCCCGTGCGTACGCCAGCGACCTCCGTAGGCCCCTTCCACGCGTGTAGGCACCTTCCAGCGCACCCGCGCACGCAGAACCGGCCGCAACCGGTTGTCCTCTGCACGTGGCACTGTAGCTACTGTTCACGCGTCTTAGCGCGACACTGTAGCTACAGTGTGGTGACCGGAGAGTTTCTCACTTATCCGGTCACCGCGTGCTCTCTCTCCTCGCTGCTACCGCCTCCAGCCAATCACCAGCGCACGCCTGCGCCCACGTCTGCCAGCGTCCACACCCGTCTGCACCCACTCCCGCTCTAGCACGCAACGCAGTGCGCTGTGCTACGCAGTACGCTGCATTGCGTGCTCTCTCACGCTTCCGCTTTCGCCCGCACATGAAGGCTGCACCCACGCCCGCTCCATCACCTGCGCGTAGCCTTGCACGCCTACGCCTGTGCACGTAGCCACTAGACAACGCCTGCGGCTACCATACGTCTTAACTCATCGCTCTCTCTCACACTCCTCTCCAGCAAACACTCCCTTACCCTTACACACACACACACTCGTACACACACACTTGTACACTCACACTCACTTGTACACACCCCTATACATACTTATATATATACATATATATATTTATATATATATATATATATACATAGATATATATATACATATTCATAGATATACAACTAAATATATACATAGATATATATATACATATTCATACCTATACAGCTAAATATAAGTATATATACATATATATATATATATACATATATATATATATATACAGATATATATATATATTTATACATATATACATATAAATATCTATATACATATATTACTATATATATATCTATATCTATGTAGTTAGATATATATACATGTATATCTAGTTATAAATATATATATACCTATATATATATTTACATATCTATATATATATACATAACTACATATACATCTATATAATTACAACCCTATATATATATATATATTTACATTCATATCACCTACCTGTATCCCTACACACTAATCACTCCACCACGCGTTATATCGTGGGAGTATCTGCACCAGTTGCTGATATTCTCCGATACCCGCGTAAAGAATGCGTCTCTGCACACACTTCCACACATCCATCCTACACTCCACGGGCACTTCGTCCTGTTGGTTGCATCTTCCTAGACGTGGACCAACTCGACACTGTGCTACACGCCATTTCCACCTCCACCCCCACCCCTATATATATAATATATATATCTATATATATATAGACTATATTTATTTCTTTACAAGCAACCTATCTTGTTTCTATTTCTCTTTTATTTCCTGCTATTAAAAAGATAAATAAAAAGTAAAAGAGAAAAGATAATCCTTGTCTTGCAGGTACTCAATCTTGCAAATAGCAAGATCAGTTTTTGGAACCCTAACTTGGCTCAAAGCCAAGAACAATTTGGCTCAAAGCCAAGGACTTGATTTTGAGGGTGTACCTCAAGGACAAAATTATCAGCAAAAAAAATCTGAAATAGAAAAAAAAAACAACCAAAAACATAATAAACGCATGGAAGAGATTCGTTGTAGGAAAGGCGTAGAAACTTATTCACTCTTAATCCCCGCCTCCCTAAGTTCGACCCTGGGCCTAAAAGTGACCAAGATAAAATTAAGTAGGTCAGGTTAAAAATTTTGTAAAAGGATGGTTAGGCTCGATTTAGGTTAACCACTATATTCACTTCAACGATAATTTCACCATATTAACACAACTTGTTCGAGTCTCGACACACCTTTTTCTGGCACCGTTGCCAGGGAGGTGTGCATTGAGGTAAGTTTCTACTCCATTCCTTTAATTTTCTCTTCTCACACCCTTTTCTTCATGGGTGTTTTTGTTTGCTGGTGTGCAGGAAAACCAGTTCCAAGGAGGCAAGCAGAGGAAGTCGTAGACGTGGGCAGATCCAAGGTGGGAGCGAGAGCGTGAAGTCACCAGCGCCGCAATGGAGCTTCACCCACGTTGCTGAAAAGGTAGGTCTCACTCTTAGCAACTTAGGTCAACTTGTCACCTTAATAAAAAAAAAAACTTCTTGGGATTTCTTGGGACAAGTGGATTAAAAATTGACTCGTGAAGAAATTTTAATCCCACCGCCCTGGGATTTCCCGGCAAACTTCGCATAGTGAAGATCCAAGAATCGTGATTCTTGAATATTTTGCCATGTGAAGTATTCTTTGAGGCAAAATTAAATAGATTGATTGCCATCCCTCCTTGCCTCGTTTATCCGCAATTCGGGATCACATTTTTGGTGGGGAGACTTGGAATTGAGTTAATTCCAACCCCACCACAACCTTTCACGTGCCTTAGAATTGATCCTGAATACTTCAACTCTAACATTTTGATTTTCTCTTTACTTTATCTTGTGGTTGAAGCCTTGTGTGTGGAACATCATTTTGGTGATTGAGAGCACTTGAATTGAAGTTCTTTGGCTCCCTTTCACACTAATCTAAAATTGACTCGTGCATCCACACATAGAAATTTCTACCTAAGGAAGCCCAATGCATTTTTAGCATGCATTAACCAACTCACATTGAAGAAGGGTTTGTTGGGCTTAGAAGAACTTGTATTTTCTCAAAAGCCCAGAGATTGGTTGAATTGGTAATTCAGCGAAATCTTAAAATCCATACTACTTAAAGGCTGAAATTCTAAAAACCATTCACCAACTAAAACTTCAATTCGGGGAGATTTCCCCGTTGCATGCTTGGTTACACACTTTCTAAAATTAACGCACTTGGGCATTACCCGTAAACAACACCCTTCACATTCCAGAAGCACTTGATCCTAAGACTCTAATTAAAACTGGTAGCAACTTGACCCTTATTAAGGATTGGAGGTCTAACTACCTGCGTGTAGCGCCTACATGCTGGTGAGGGTTCTCGCGTGCTATCGGGTGTCTAAGACTGGGGCAAATGGCCATTCAATCTGGCCCGGCGATTCCGCGATGCTTGCATTTGGTTCCGTAGGTTGTGATAGTAGGTAACTTAGATCTTTAGGTCTAAGGGCACACTGTAGAGGTTAGGACTTTGATTGCCTTGATTTGTCATCAAGTGTACCTTTGCGGCGTCATTTCTCTCATCTCCTTTTCCCTTCTTATCCCCCCAATTCTTCCTGCGGTAGTGCATGTTTGGGAGGAGGTTACAAAACCCTAAATTGTTTGAATTGTCTGATAATTTTAGGAAAGAAGCCAAATCGTCATCCTCCTCCACAAACATGGCTGCACGCCCACCCCCAAATCCTGAGGGAAGAAATCGCCCTCAAATCCCACTAGGTGGTGGAGCCATGGACCCCATAACCCGCCTCCAAACCCAAATGGAAATGTATAATGAACAAATTGAAGCCATTAGGAAAACCTTGAAGGAAATGCAGAACCCCCCCGAATGGGAGGAGCCTAGGTCTCTTAGCTCTTATCAAAATCCCGCTGCTACAGAGACCATAGGACAAATTCGGGTCCCCATGGGTGGGGACGACTTTGAACTGAAACCCAATATAATTGGCCTGATAAACTTCCACTTCCATGGTCTCGCAAGTGAAGATCCTTTTCTACATTTGGAGGACCTAACCCGATTGGCTAAAACGGTTAAACCTAGAAACATCGGGTTATCAATTGTCCTCATGAAAATGTTCCCATTTTCGTTGTGGGATAAAGCATCGCAATGGTTACGTACCCTTGGGAGAACCATCCATTCTTAGGAAGAGATGCAAATAGCATTTCTCAAGAAATTCTTCCAAATCGGGAGACCAATGCGCTTTGCCGTGCTATAACGTCCTTTATGCAACAAAACGACGAATAGTTTCATGAGGCTTGGGAGAGGTATAATGACCTCCTCCGGAGGTGTTCGCACTACGGTTTGCCTAAGTGGCATATAGCCTAGATTTTCTATTATGGGCTAAATGGGACTTTGAAGCAGATTGCAGACGCTTCTTGCGGAGGGAATTTCATGAATAAAGACGAGAATGGAGCATTCGAATTATTTGAAAACATGAGCGAAAACTCAATGAACAATGCCTCCATTGTCGCCTTTAATCGTACCGGCCTACCCCGTAATGTTCACGAAGTTGACATGGGACCCTCCCATTCATCCACTGATCTTAACCTTATCGCACAAAAATTGGATGAAGTCTCCGTCATGCACAGGAAGCTGGACGAGCTTCTGGCCAATCCAGCTCGTTCTATGGCAAACGCCACCACCTCACCACTTCGTCACAATCCCAATCCTTCCAACGCAAGGCTTATCCCCAAGAACCCCGTGAGATCTTCCTTACCGAGTGTCGCGCCGAGTGATTCGGTAAGTCATGTGGATCTAGCTTCTGCAAGCCAGTATTTTGACACGGAGGACTAGGCCTCCGTGTGCTCGGATGCATATTTACATGCAGACTTGTCTTCTGGCTTAGAAGATGCTTGCGCCCGGGGGAATAACCCTTTCTCTGCTACTTATAACCCAGGGTGGCAAAATCATCCGAACTTCACATGGTCCAGCAACCCGCAGCGCCAAAACCTTGCGGGTGGGCCAATGTGACCGTCCGCACCCATCATCCCAACGGCCCAGTCTAATCCTGTGGCGAATCTGCCATCGGGTCCTTGCATACCGCAAACAGAACACGCATCAAGTCATCTTGATAAATTGATGCGAATGATGACAAAAATGTCAAAGCACCATGAAGAGAACATGACCTCTCTTTAGCACCAATTGGCGTTGCAGAATGCTGAGATCAGTCAACTACGTATGGCGACTCAATCTCAAGGCACTCTTCCAACCCAACCTGTTCCCAACACACGAAATTTCCTACCCCGTGGTCCTCAACCACAGGTACGACCTTCTCAGGGGCAAGTTCATCAGATTCTGCAGGCTTCGAGCATCCCACTGGGATTTCAGGCTAATCCCGCTGCAGCACATCACCCTTATGTCCCTATTGTGAACCCTCCTCCGCCTTATGATCCCACTGGACCTGCATCGTCCAATGCGATCACTACGAGGAGCGGTAAGCAAACCGTCGATCCACCTCGACTTGATCCTGGCCCATCTTTTTCATCGCCCTCTCATTCGGGATGCGCACCGCATTCGCGAGAGGACGATACACCCAAATTAGTGCCAGAATCGGTCCCATTCCCTGAGGCTCTACTGAGGGAGCCAAAAGGCAAGAAAAAGGATACGCAGGCCTTTGATAACCTGCGTAATTTATTCAGGGATGTTGAAATCAAGGTACCCCTGTTAGAGGCTATCGACTACATACCTATTGTCGCCTGATTTTTCAAAGACTACACTACACCCAGGTGTTGAACGCTACGAACCTATGCTAACGTGTTCGATTTTGGAAAACCTGTCGTTGTAGTTCGAAAGTGAAGAATTCGTGTTCAACAAATAAAATTTATACCGAAATTAAAATTCCGGGTCGAACACAGGGAGGCGGACGTTTGATTTAAAAACTACGCATTTCTTTTTATTTGTTACAGAATAATTCAATTTAGAACTATCTAATTATTTACAATAAATAGAAGAGAGAGAGAGAGTAAGAGAGAAAAAGAATGTTACACAGAGAAATCAAAATGAGATGTAGAATAAACAAGGAATTTTTGCATCGAAGAGATTGTTCATTACAACTAGAAAGCATAAAATAATTACTCTAGAAAGCGATAAATTTACTCTAGAAAGCATTAAAAGAATGGAGGGAGAAATGTCCTCCTCGACGGTCGCTTGGAGGACGAGTAGATTAATCTAGAAAGCAGTAAATCTATACTAGAAAGCGGCAAAAAGAATAGGGAGAGAGAAATCCTCCTTGACGGTTGCTTGGAGGACGAGTCGGACGGGACAACGCCTGGGCGAAGGAGAATGAAGCGAGACGAAGGAGGACGAAGCAGAAGAACAGGAACGAAGCAGCACGCCGTCGTCGTCGCGGGATCCACTTTCGAAGGGGAACGAAAATTGGACTTTATCTCGCGAGAAGCATCCCGGGTGTGGGACAAGCTTCTCTTGAGCTTTGGAGGGGTAGAGAGGAGAAAGAAGGGATGCGAATTTCGTATGGAGGGGGTCTCCTTTTATAGTTGCAAGGAGTGGGGGCAAAATGGACATTACAACTTCAAAATAGTAAATGAGGGGTCTTTAGTGACGGATAAATCCGTCACTAAAGCTCCCTTCGTGGGCGACGTGGGCGGCTCGCGCGCGCCTGCTCGGCTGCTCGCGCGTGCAACGCCCGCGCACGTCCATTGATTCTCAGTCGTCCGATCGCGAGATCGGACGGCTTAAAATCACGCCTTCATCCACTGCAGCCTGCTCGCCTGGCGCGTGCAATCGCGCGTTACTCGCGGGCGTCCAATCGTGCGTCGGTGCTATCGGGCGCGCGTAGCCGTTGGATCTCCATCTGATGCTCGTATGCGCCCGCTCGCCCACGCCTTCCAGCCCTCGCCGTGGCTCGAACCCGCGACCTCTGCTTCGCCCGCGGCTGGGTCACTGCTGTGCTACGCGGACGAAATGGTCGCGCAGACGCTTTTAAGCGCGAGCGACCACAGCCGTTGGATCTCCATTTGACAGCGGAGAGCGATCGGGCGGGGGCCTTCACAAAATGCTAGCGGCCATTTGGGTGGCTGAGATGGTGCCACGTGGTGCCATCTTGGCCGTCCATCTTCTGGAAGTTGTAGATGGTTCCACGGATGTCGGATTGACTCGATTTTTGTGTCGTTGGGCTGCGATCGTCGATCCGAATTCATCCGTGCGGTCAGATTTGTCATCTGAAGTGTGGATTTTCACCATCCTAGCCCTTGATTTTCTAGGGTTCCCCAGTCTCTATCTGATGCTACGGATGCCTGATTAGGGCGATCTTGGAGCCGTTGAACTCCAATCGTTACCCTGATCACATCCATACGGTTGGATCTTTGATCTGAGGCCCTGATAAAATATTTGCCTTGTCCAAGCACATAAAAGGAGACAATTAACCTCCATTTTATTCAAAGTATTCTAAATGCAAGATGATGCATGTAATGCAATATTTATATCATGAAATGCAATCCTATGCTTAAGAACATGCATAAATAGACATCTTAAGTAGTGTAAATGTGTTTACATCACCAGGCGACAGTCAAAGAAAATAAAGAATCCGGTGGTTCTCTCGCCTCATGCGAGTTGTGCTATACTGTCAAATTTACCACCGAAGCAGAAAGATCCGGGCACACCACTTATTTCTTATAGCATCCAAGGCTGCAATTTTAACCGTGCCCTGCTTGATCTAGGATCTTCCATTAATCTTATACCAACCATCATGCTCGAGAAATTTGACTTAGGAAATCTGAAACCCACCCCTGTCACGTTACAGTTGGCAGATCGTTCTGTCAAAATACCAAACGGTGTGGTGGAAGACGTGGTGGTTAGGGTCAACAGTCTCTATTTTCCTGTTGACTTTCTTATTTTGGATATGAAAGTTCCTAGTTCACTTTATGATTATTCGATAATCCTTGGTCGACCTTTCTTGGCCATAGCCCGCGCCCATATCGACTACGAGTCGGGCTGTATTGAGATTGCCATTGGATCTGAGAAGCTCAAGCTTAACATCTTCAAGGCAGCCAAGAACTTTGATTGCGATTGCATCGAGGATGACACATCTGACGAGGACATGGCCGTCAGCGCATGTATCGGACTAATTGGGACCTATTCTGACTACTGTGGATTGCCTTTAAACACAGACGATTGCCTGACTGGCACATATTGTGACGTTCCCCCATCCCTCCCTTTTCTCGTACCTTCTCCTGACTAGACTTCTGACAAGGTTTTCTCCGCTTCCCACACCTCGTGGTCTGAGTCATATTCGGGCTACTCATCGCCGGTCCACACTCTTGAAAACCAGATTGCCCTTTCTTCCCCGCCAAATCAGGCAGAATTGCAACACCACGCTAGGACCTTGAGCCCACATTCTACTCACTGGGGCTATCCCTTTTTGGATCCATCTATCCAAGATGCCCCTCTTCTTGGCCAAACTGAGGGCCAACTTTTTCCTCCTGACTTGTTTTCTTCTGATCCGTTTGGGACACTCTCGTCCCAAGAAATGCCAGATCTTTCACCATCCTCTCCCGAGCTGAAAGAGCTTCCTGATACGCTTAAGTATGTCTTCTTGGGACCAAATGAAATGCTCCCCGTAATCATTAGTTCAAAATTGACCAGGGAGCAAGAGTGCAAACTAACAAAGGTCCTTATGGAACACAAGGCAGCCATTGGATGGTCCTTATCAGACTTAACTGGCATTAGCCCCTCCTACTGCACTCACCATATATATACGGAGGAGGCTCGACGTTCCTGCGAGATGCCACGACGTCTCAACCCTAACATGTGGGAGGTCGTTAAAAAGGAAATTATTAAGTGGCTAGATGTGGGTGTAATCTACCCGATCAGCGATAGCCCCTGGGTGTCATGTCGTGCCCAAAATGGCGGGACTCACCATCCGTGTCAATGACAGGGGCGAATCCATCCCTACACGCACTCCTACATCTTGGAGAGTGTGTGTAGATTATAGGAAACTGAATGCTGCAACTAAGAAAGATCACTTTCCGCTACCTTTCATTGACCAAATCCTGGAGCGGTTAGTAGGAAATAAAATTTTCTGTTTCCTGGATGGATTTTCTGGATATAACCAGGTGGCAATTGACCCTCGGGACCAAGAGAAAACCACCTTTACCTGCCCCTTTGGCACCTTTGCATTTAGAAGGATGCCGTTCGGACTTTGTAACGCGCCAGCAACTTTCCAGAGATGTATACTGGAGATATTCCACGACATGGTGGGTGACTTTCTTGAGGTTTTCATGGATGACTTTTCGATCTTTGGACCCTCTTTTGATGACTGTCTTGGCAACCTGACCCGTATCCTTAGGAGATGTATTGATGTGAACCTTGTGCTTTCCTAGGAAAAAAGTCATTTTATGGTACACGAGGGAATTGTTCTCGGGCATATCATCTCCGACAGGGGTATCGAGGTTGACAGAGCTAAGCTTGATGTAATTGCTGATTTACCTGTGCCTGGCTCTGTCAAACAAATCCACTCCTTCTTGGGACACGTCGGTTTCTATAGGAGATTCATCAAAGACTTCTCCAAGATTTCTAGACCTTTAACTCATCTCCTATCGACCAACATACCCTTTGATATGGGCCCCGACTGCATATGAGCATTCACGTAGCTGTGTGATGCTGTCACCAAGGCCCCTGTTCTCCAGCCACCTGATTGGTCCCTCGACTTTGAACTCATGTGTGACACTTCCGATCTTGCAGTTGGAGCCATCCTGGGACAAAGATGCGATAGACACCCCTTCGTGGTGTACTATGCCAGTAAGACGTTGGACGAGGCCCAGCGTAATTATACTACCACTGAGAAAGAACTACTGGCGGTCGTCTTTGGGCTGGAGAAATTCTGCTCTTACCTTCTGGGCTCACATGTTATTGTATTCACTGACCACGCGGCCATTCGCCATCTCATGCACAAGAAGGATGCCAAGCCTAGATTGATTCGTTGGATCCTTCTGCTCCAAGAATTTGACATTGAGATCCGCGATAAGGCCGGAGCCTAGAATGTTGTAGCTGATCATCTCTCTAGACTGGACCCTGACCACATTGGACTTACCCTACCGATTAATGAGATTTTTCCCGTTGAGCACCTATTGGCAATTAATGTGGCAAGTGGACCTTGGTATGCCAACATTGCCAATTACCTTGCTTCTAGTTCCCTTCCACGTGGTTGGCCTAAAAACTAGTGCAAGCATCTCATGGCAGAAGCAAAGTATTACTTCTGGGATAATCCACTTCTTTTTCGAATAGGTGCTGATCAGATCATCCGTCACTATATTCCTGACAGTGAATTCCCCAGTGTGCTATCCTTCTGCCACGATCAGGCCTGCAGAGGCCATTTCTCCAGGAGGAAAACTGTAGCTAAGGTGTTGCAGTGAGATTTTTTTTGGCCCCCCCTTCACCAGGATGCACACAATTATGACAAACATTGCACTAGGTGCCAATCGTTAGGGTCAATGTCACATCATGACATGATGCCCTTGCAACCCATCCTAGCTGTGGAAATCTTCAACATTTGTGGAATAAATTTCATGGGTCCCTTTCCTCCTGCCAACAGCTTCGAATACATCCTCATTGCTGTTGATTATGTTTCGAAATGGATTGAGGCTATTCCCATGCGCCATGCTGACCATGTCATATCCACTCGATTTGTCAAAGACCACATTTTTTGCACGCTTTGGGATCCCTCGAGCCATTATCTTAGATGGAGGAAGCCACTTTACCCATGCTTCTTTTCGGGCACTTCTGAGGAAATACGGAGTCCACCATCGTATCGCATCTCCGTATCATCCTCAGATGAATGGCCAGGCTGAGGTGTCGAACCGGCAAATCAAGCAAATTCTCCATAAAATGGTTCGGCTTGACCGTAAGGATTGGTCCGACAAGCTGATTGACGCACTTTGGGCATATCGTACCGCCTTCAAGGCTCCCCTAGGTATGTCTCCTCATAGAATCGTTCACGGGAAGCCTTGTCATTTGCCCGTGGAGTTGGAGCGCCACGCTTATTGGGTGGTTCGCCAATGTAACCTCGACCCAGACCTGTGTGGTCAAGAAAGGAAACTCCAACTCCAAGAGCTGGAAGATCTCCGTCGTGAAGCCTATGATTCTGCCTTAACTTTCAAGTAATGCACTAAGGCTTTTCACGATAGTCGTATTCGGTGGAAGGAATTTGAGCCATCTCAGCAAGTTTGGCTTTACAATGCCCGGCTCAAATTCTTTCCAAGGAAATTGAAGTCCAAATGGACTGGTCCCTTCCTAGTCTAGAGACCATTTCCCAACGGGGCCATTGAAATTGAAGATCCCAAATTTGGGCATAAATTTACAGTCAATGGGCAGCATTTAAAACCTTATCTTACTCATGAACCTGCCCCCGTTGGAGAAATTGTTGCCCTGCTGGAGGGTAACTAATGTCGTGCCTCATTCTGAGTCCAGCTGGGGACATTAAATTCAGCACTCATTGGGAGGCACCTCAGCAACACTCCTCCACTGTCACGTACACTTCACTTTGCACCTTTTCACTTCACCACCCACCATCCACCCACCCTACCACCCTGCTAAATACCCTGCACCTCAGCTCTCATTCTCCAATCTTTGGACCTTCCTCTACCCTACCCTGCATGGATATGAGGACGTAGCATTGTTTGGCATGGGGGGTGGATAGGCATCTATAGGATCTTGGTAATATATGGTATCATGCAGCTTCCATCCATCTATAAATATGTACATAAAAAAAAAGGTGTTTAGTAATGATCTGAAGGCTGAAACAAAAATACAGTAAGTGTTTATGGATATTCAACCACTGTTTTGAAGACTTTCCAGGCCACAGAAGCTTGATTCGCTCAGGCTCGGCTTAATTCACTTGAGCATTGACAAGATAGATCGGAATCTCTCCTAACTAAGAACGTATTCTTGTACCTGAGACACCAGTATAGGATCCGTTAATTTGCTTCTACTCGAGACCTAAGTAATCTTGGCTCACACTACACATATCAAGAAAGACCAGGTGAACATAAGATCTAACCCTAGTGTTCATTAGGGAAGGTGGAGTCCTTACCTGTGCACGCAGGTAGACTTTTTATCCCAGGCTTAGTCTTGTGTCTAGGAGAAACCCTTTCCACCAAAAAGGAACTCTCCCACCAAAAGAAAAGTGTGCTCCTCCAAATAAAGATGTAAGAGATATACTGACACTTGTTTCAAAAAAAAAAAAAAACTATGCAAATAAGTCAGTATATCTCTGCAAATACCTATAAGATCTTCTCCCTCAAAATTTTTCAGGGCAACTTACAAATACCCTATTTCTACCATATATTCTTTGAGCCACAAAAGAAAAAAATGAGGGTTGAGTTTTCTGTCAACTTTTTAAGCGTCAATCCGAAAACATGAGCTGAAACTGGGACCAACCTGCACTTAAAATTTCATGAAACCCTGGGCTTGAGTCTTAATGTTCATCTGGTCAGTCTTGATCCTTCACTTTGCACAAGCCATAATCTCTTGAGCTCTCGAGTACGGCAAAAACCTTCTGAGTCCTGGAAATTGTACTTAAGGTTTAAATATCAAGAGTCCAGGTTAGTCGAGAGATGGTCTATGTCACATAAGACTTAAAGTACTGGTAGTATTCTTTGCAATTGGTTCTCACAATATCCAACAAATAAACACACCCATGTCGCCTCAGAAAAAAATCTTTAGGTTAAGATCATTCCAAAATACAATACAAAATGTTTTGCTAGGGACTATCAAAAGATAGGCATGGGGGTATGATTGCACAACAAAAATACACCAATAAATATGCCATGTTGTGTTATTTCCTAGCACTGCCATTGCATATTAGGTAGCTATAGTTGCATTTGTAAAATTGACACATGCATGCATTTATTTGAGAGGGGAGGAGAGAATAATTGGCCATGTAAATAACATCTTATTCAAGTGCTGCCTCGTAATTTCACCATCCTCATTTTTTTATTTTGCTTTGAATTTCTTCTCCCTCGTGCGGCTCAGGGCATGGGCTTACTGTTCTTCGCGCCATTCTCTGCTAGCATCATGCTCTGCCAGCTGCATGGCTGGTCATGCACACCCAAGGCATGGCCGTGGCATGCCTCCCTCTCCTTTAAAAAGCCCTGCCCTCTTCCTTGCGAGGAGGAGCCTAGCACACATACAACACAGCAGCCACCTTCATCCAGGCCATCTTCCTCCCCTCTCCCCTCCATATGCAGTAGCTCTTCCACTGAAGAGACACATTGCAGGCAAGAGCAGGCTCACAGTGGTCCCACGACCACCACTGTGAGTTCCACCACCGCCCAGCTCATCCAAGAGCAGGTGGGCGTGGTGGTTTCACTCCCTGTTTTCACCGTTCAACACCTTCCCGCCATTGCTGAAGCTCTAAGCTCCAGAGCTCAGTAGCAGCAGCAGCCCTGCGTGCACGCCAGTGCCTCCGCAGGCCCCTTCCACGAGTGTAGGTGCCTTCCAACGTGCCCACGCACGCAGAACCGGCCGCAACCGGTTGTCCTCCGTGCACGACATTGTAGCTACTGTTCACGCATCTCAGCGCGACACTGTAGCTATAGTGCGGTGACTGGAGAGCTTCTCACTTATCCGGTCACTGCGCACTCTCTCTCCTCGCCGCTATCGCCTCTAGCCAGTCGCCAACGCACGCCTGCGCCTGCATCCGCCAACACTCGCACCCGTCTGCGCCCACTCCTGCTCCAACGCGCAGCGCAGTGTGTTGTGCTATGCAGTGCACTGCATTGCGCGCTCTCTCTCACGCTTCCGCTCTCACCTACACACGAAGGCTGCACCCACGCTCGCTCCAGCGCCCTCGCACAACCTTGTACGCCTGCGCCTGTGCACACAGCCACCAAACGACGCCTGTTGCTGCCAGATGTCTTAACTCACCGCTCTCTCTCACACTCCTCTCCAGCAGACACTCCCTCACCCTTACACACACACACACACTCGTACACACACACACTGGTACACTCACACTCACTTGTACACACACCTATACATACTTATATATACATACATACATACATATATATATATATATACATATTCATACCTATACAACTAAATATAAGTATATATATATATATACATATATATATAAAGATATATATATACATTTATACATATATACATATATACATACATATATACATATATCTATAGATATAAATACATATATATATCTATATATATCTATATAGTTAGATATATATACATATATATCTAGTTATAAATATATATATATATATATACCTATATATATATTTACATATCTATATATATATACACATAACTACATATACATCTATATAATTACAACCCTATATATATATATATTTACTTATATACATATGTATATATATTTACATTCATATCACCTACCTATATCCCTACGCACTAGTCACTCCACCATGCGTTATATCGCGGGAATATCTGCACCAGTTGCTGATATTCTCCGATACCCGCGTAATGAAAGCGTCTCCCCACACACTTCCACACATCCATCCTACACTCCACGTGGCACTTCGTCCTGTTGGTTGCGTCTTCCTAGACGTGGACCAACTCAATACTATGCTACACTCCATTTCCACCTCCACCCCCACCCCTATATATAATATATATATCTATATATATATAGACTATATTTATTTCTTTACAAGCAACCTATCTTGTTTTTATTTCTCTTTTGTTTCCTACTATTAAAAAGATAAAAAAAAGTAAAAGAGAAAAGATAATCCTTGTCTTGCAGGTACTTGATCTTGCAAATAGCAAGACCAATTTTTGGAACCCTAATTTGGCTCAAAGCCAAGGACCTGATTTTGAGGGTGTACCTCAAGGACAAAATTATCAGCAAGAAAAAGCCTTAAATAGAAAAAAAAATCAAAAACATAATAAACGTACGGAAGAGATTTGTTGTAGGAAAGGCGTAGAAACTTATTCACCCTTAATCCCCGCCTCCCTGAGTTCGACCCTGGGCCTAAAAGTGACCAAGATAAAATTAAGTAGGCCAGGTTAAAAAATTTTGTAAAAATATGGTTAGGTTCTAATGAGAGCCTCATCATGAGCCATAACTAGCTTATTTTGACCCAATAAAGAAGATAAAAGCTCCTACATAACCTAGAAGAAAGCCTAACTGAAGGAACAAGTGCTCTGAGAAGAAAACATGAAATAAAGGTTAAAACTGCAATTTTACAATTGCAGTACGTAAACGGGATTTCTCAGAGGCAAAACAGAGGTCAAATGGTATAAATGAGATAAAAAGTGGGTTGAGTCAATCAGAAATGGGTTCATGTGCAATCTAAGAACTAAATGACACTTGGTAACCCTAAAACAGACCCGCTGAAATTAACAAGGTTCCGGTCAGAACAAAAAGCAAGTAAACCCTCTATAAATCATGGAAAAACATACTCTAGGGTTTAGAACACTTAATTTGGCCTTTGGAACCTAGTTTGACCTAGATTAGGGTCCTAGCTCTTCAATTAACCTAATTTGGGTTTTTACACAAAATGTCCAGTCAAACGAGGTCAAACCTGAAATCTAACTTCTCCATTGGATTCCTTAGGTCCAAATTAGGTTTGTACCAAAATTTGGACCTAAGGAGGGGTCATCTTGACCTACTTTGCAATTTAGTACACCCAAATCACAAATTGGTCCCTATCTTTTGAATACCGTTGCAGAGAACCCCCTAGGTTCTTCGCCTCCTTTGCAAACCGGTCCTGCCGCCATTGCTAGGGTAGAACCGAGCTCCGGCGAGGTTCGGAGAGGGATTGCTCTCTAATCCCTCAGAGATTCCCTCCCAGAAATGGAAGGAGGATTCTCTGAGGAATTCCCTTCCTTATAAAGTCAATTACAGTTGCTGGTGTGAACCCAATCTCTCGTGCGAACGCACGGGAGATTTGGGCATCCTAACTCCTTTCCATCTCCGGCGACCAACTTTAGGCAATTACGTGCCCTTCACGCCCTGCACACCCAGTCCAGCGCCTATATAAGAACCCACAACTCCGGCCGAACAGGCTAAGCTTGATTTTGACGGAGATCCCTTTCAAATTCCTCCCTCTCCCATCTCCGGCCAAACGACCCACAAGCTCCGGCGACCTCCTTCCCTCCTTCTTGTTGCTCTGCTGCCATACCAGCAGCAGAGTCCTCTCCGCCGCTTCCTCTCGCGTCGCGCTGTACCCCGCGCGCGCGCTTCTGACCTCGTCTTCGTCGCCGCTTCCTCCCTCAGGGTCTTTCTTCCCCGACGACGGCAGTTACGAGCCGTCCTCTCCGCCGCCTCCCTTCCCTCCAGACAACCCCAGATATGTTCTCTACCCTCTCCTCTCTCTTTTCTCCCAACTATTTTACTTGATTACCCCTCGACAGTACCTATCCACCTTCATCTTCCTCGCCTCCGACCGCACTCCGGCGAGCCACCCACACCACTCCGCCACTCCACACGGCTCGCCAACCACCTCGAGAGCTCCGCCTCACCACCAGGAACTCGCTCCACCCCACAACTGCCACTCCAGACCTCCATAGCTACCCCCCGAACAACCCACCATCTTCGGCCACAGGTTGACCTAGGCGCGCACGCCTAGGCCGACCGACAACCTGCAGCATCACCCACCGCCTTCGCCGTGCTGCGGCGAAGGTTTCCAGCTATTCTGATTGGGCCAATAGGCCATTCTGTGGAATCTCAGGTGAACGCCCCGGCCGCCATTAACAGCCGAAGTAGCACGAAGCTTGGAGCAGCAGCAGGCGTCAGGCTTTCCAGGCGGCAGGTGCAGCTGGATCTCGCAAGTGTCGCGAAGTAACTGAGTTCAGCAGGGAGCACCAGCAGGGCCTTCAGCGTGGGCAATTGCACACGAGAGTCTGCGGGCGCGCGCAAAGGAAGGGCGGAACGTTTAGTCCCACCTCGTGGAATCTCAAGGCACAGGTATGGTATAAAGAGTTTTTGTGATATAGCTTTACTGCCTCGAAAGCACAGCGGTGAGGTCCCTCACTGACCCCACCCTCCTCGTCCGCGGCCTGACCACGCGGACTTGGCGGATCCGACCCGACCTAGACCTACGCACTCCTCGCACATCACACCACCTTCAGGTGCGCCTGGTCCCAGGTACGATCCGACCCGATTAATGCCTGTGGCTCTGGGAGAGCAGCTCTGAGTGAATTGCTTGAGAGAGAGAGACGCGCGGGTAGAGGGAGAAGGGTTAGGTTTTGCTCCTGTGCAGGCAGGCTGATCACAGGAGAAGGACTTGGCCGCTGCAGAAGAAGGAAAAGCAAGCCAAAGAAGAAGACAGAAGAAGAAGAAAGAGGCCTTCGCAGGAGAAGGAAAGCAGAAAGATTAGAAGTCTTCGCAGAGAAGAATAAGAAGGACAAGGGAAGATTGCAAAGAGATCAGAAAGGCAAAGCAGAAGGAAAGATACAGAAGCAGAAAGGAGAAGAAGGAAGAAAGAAAGAAAGATCACATTTAAGACGTCTGATACATAAATCAGACGTCTAATTCTACTTTTTCTAAAAACTCTTTGAATCAATTATATTTGCATGTAACAGTTGTATTCTTGGGTTTTACAAAGTACTGAGATTGCTCCCTGTGTTCGACCTCGGATACTCCGGTTTTCGAGTAATAAAAATCTTTATTTGTTTTGAACGCTTTAGCGGCTATATTACAACTCAATATTATCTTTTAACAAACCGCACAAAAGCGTGACGAACATTTTGGCGCCGTTGCCGGGGAGCAACGGGCACTTTTAAAACTTTTGAGTACAACTTTTCTATCTAATATCTGACTTGACTTCTCTCTTTTGCTGTGTTCATTCAGGGAAAGCAAAACAAAAAGGAAAGAATAGCAACTGCACAACAGACTCTCCAAGGAACAGGTAATCTCCATAAGTCCTCTCTCTTAACCCTCTCACAATCTAAAAAAGGGAGGGAAATCAACTTAGGGCTACCTGTCTCATATTTAGTAACTTATCAAGTTGCCTGATTTTCATTTCAATATATTTTTATCTGTTCATCCAACTAAGGCAACTAGGGCTAAAACTTTCTTGATTGAGCCCTAGGTGCTAATTTCTACGGCAACTAAATTGGACCCACTAGAGCCAAGTTAGGGATTGCAAAGCTAGGGTTTTTAGAGACACATCTTCTCTAAAACAAAGAAACAAACTTTCCAAAAAGAGGTGTGCCTAAACCGTGTTTGAAAAGATTTATACAAGAGGAACCCTAAGCAAATCAGGCTGATAATCCGTTTGAACCATAAAAGGAAGGACCTAAAAGCTCTCAAAGGAACAAGAGGTGAAGTTGATCCCTCGGGTCAACCAACCTTAATATTAGGTCACTTTTGCACTCAAAATACTTAAAAGTTCAAGTGGAACATTAAGCACCTTGATCTTAAAATAAAAAAAAAAGGTAGACTTAAGAGGTCAAGATCCCCATTCTGGTTTACCTGGAACCGCAGTGACAAGAGAGGTCGGGTGGGGGAAACCCTGTAACCCGTGGGGACGCTCTACCATGTAGGGGTCTTTGCGGGACTCTCCCTCTCTGGCTGCCCAGGTATTTCTCAGGTGGACGATCTTCTGATCCAGGGGTCCATCTGCCCCGAACCTCTATAGTCACCCAACAATTCTTGGGTGTCTTGATTGGGTCCAGCACCTTCTAATCTCATCACATTTTTCGATGCATGTTCGGTAGGAGGTCCTTAAGACCACCTTTAAGACCTCCCTTAGAAATTCATTCTCGTCGAGGCCAAGCCTCGACGCCCTTGTTTGTGCAGCAACCCCGCCACATAAATCTTTCATCTGACTCAGACCCTGATTCCCCTTCTTCTCCCATCTTGGCACAACCCAATGAAGAGGAGAATAACCTTGAACACCAACTTCAACGCTTGAACGATCTCTTTCAGAACTTTGTAAACCCATCGCAGCGACCTATGATGCGAGATCACTATAATCCTGCTGCGGTGGCAATCGAACCCCGAGTACGAATCCCAATTGGAGGACCCGATTCTGATCTGAAGCCCAATATGATTCATGCCATACCGAAGTTCCATGGGCTTAACTCAGAGGATCCATTCCAACACATTAAACAACTCAAGCATTTGGCCCAGACCTTCAGGTCAGATGTACAAAACCGGGATATCCTACTCATGAAAATGTTTTCGTTCTCCCTCTTGGACAAGGCTGCACACTGGTATCAGACTCAGACCCGCCCGATCAACACTTGGGAGGAATTACAGTCCAAATTTTTGAAAAAATTCTTCCCTGTTGGCCGGACAAATGCCTTGCGCCACCAGATCACTCATTTCACTCAACAACCGGGAGAACCTCTTCATGAAGCTTGGGATCGATTCCTAGATCTCATGCGAAAGTGCCCCCATCACGGAGTTCCTAAGTGGGAACAAGTCCAGTCTTTTTACCAGGGACTCCATGAGGATATTCGTCTATTCGTTAATGCAACATGTGGAGGAAACATCATGGGCCAACACGAGGACACGGTATGGGAGATTCTCGAAAACATGTGCGAGAACTCCATAAACAATGACTCCTTGGGCTTATTCGACAGGACGAATGCCCGCGCATCGACGAATCTAAGAGGGACACATGAGACGTAGGACTTGTTCACTTCTGTCGACCTGGAACTGATGGCCAGTCGGTTGGACAAGGTCTCTATCATAGAAAAGAAGGTGGACGAGCTAACTCGACATTTGCAGCAAGCCACCTCTGCACAAAATTCTTTTACACGACCTCCTCTGGCAAGGGAAACAGTGCAAAACATCTATCACCAACCTGCCAAGGGGATGGACCCATATCCACCCCCGTCTACCTCTCGGACCGGAGTGACCTCTGATCCCTTCTATTCGAGTTGGGGGAACTCTGAACCCTCGTATTCTGACTTTCCTGAGGTTCCTCAGAGCTGCGAGGACCTCAACACCATCCAGAATGACCCATACTCCAATACCTACAACCCTGGATGGCGAAATAATCCTAACTTTCAGTGGGCAGGAAATTCTCAAAAACCACCATATCAACCCCGCCCACAAGCTCCTCGTCCATATCAGCCGCCTCAGCCTCGGCCCAATCCCACCTACCAATTCGGGCAAAATCAGGATCAACTGACTCTTATCCTTCAAACACTGGCCGACATTCAAAAGATGAATGCGGCAATGCAAAAACAGCACAAGGACTAGATCACAGAGGTTCGCAACCAACTGGCCCAGATGGCAAATTCCCGCCAACCTAGCACCCTTCCTTCGCAACCTCTGCCCAACCCAAATAACGTGCCGACCCAGAGGCGCGTTATGAATCCAAATCCAGGCCACGCACATTTGATTTATCAGGCCCCTGCTACTCCATCACCAGACGGGATGGAGGCGTCAACATCTTATGCAGGATTGCAGCAGCAGCCACCCCTCCTACCTAACCCAAACCAAAGTCAGGCCGGATTAAACTCTGTAACAACACACAGTGGTAAAACAACACAAGACCCACACTATCCGAACCACTCCAAGCCTGATAATCGCCAAGACCCTAGGGTAGTCATCCAAGATACTACTGTCCCAGATCAAGAACCTGGACCTATCCTAGAGGAACCAGCTAGGATCCCATTTCCTGAGGCCTTGACCAAAGGAAAAAGGACAACCAAACCTGTGGCTCCTGAGGAGGATCTGGTCAAGCTCTTTGAACAGGTCCAGATAAACATCCCGTTGATGGATGCAATCCGCCACATACCGGCTTACGCAAGGTTCTTGAAAGACATATGTACACCTAAACGTAAGCCGCGAACCAAGGATGGGAACCCAATCGTACTATCAGAGCAAGCCAGCTCTATCATCTTGAGCAAACTCCCACCTAAGGCTAAAGACCCAGGAACTCCCTTGATTTCTTGTAAAATTGGTGAAACCCAACTTGATAGAGCCCTACTAGACCTAGGTGCCTCCATAAATTTAATACCTACATCCCTCCTTGACCACCTTGAAGAATCTGAACTTAAACCCACTGAGGTGACATTGCAGTTAGCCGATCGATCCATCAAGTCACCCAAAGGAATACTTGAGGATGTCATTGTTAGGGTACGAGATTTTTATTTCCCAGTGGACTTCATAGTACTGGACATGGATGCACCTAAGAACCCAAGGGACACACCAATCATATTAGGGAGACCCTTTTTGGCCACTGCTAGGGCCAATATAAACTGCGAAGAGGGCCAGATAGAATTAAAATTTGGGAATCAAAATCTGAAGATTGACATTTTCAAGGCCCATCAAGGGATTAATTGTGGGGTGATAGAGGAAATTTGTGATGTCGAAGCCGTTGTTGATGAACTGCATATAGAGGACAACCTGATTATTCCTAATCAACCACTAGAGAAGCAAAAACAGCTAACAGAGGAGTGCGGACATGATCTAGACACACCTATGACTCCTACCATTGCTCCCGATACAAACCCCGAACCACCCGCTGCTGCTGACAATCCTGTCACGGAACTCAAGCCCCTTCCTGAACATCTAAAATACATCTTTTTGGATGCAAATCAGACGTTTCCTGTGATTATCAATTCTCGACTCACACCTGACCAGGAACTCCATTTGATTTCTGTTCTCCAACAACATCGTAGAGCCATTGGATGGACTCTAGATGATTTAACTGGTATAAGCCCTTCATACTGCACACATCGAATCTACACGGAAGAAGGCTCACGACCTTCAAGAGAAATGCAAAGGCGCCTAAACCCTAACCTACAGGAGGTCGTGAAAAAGGAGATCATTAAGTGGTTAGATGCAGGGATCATCTACCCGATCTCCGACAGTCGTTGGGTGAGTCCAACACAAGTGGTACCTAAGAAGGCAGGACTTACCATCATCACGACTGAAACCGGGGAAGTCATTCCTACCCGAATAGCTAATTCGTGGAGAGTCTGCATTGATTACAGAAGACTAAATTCCTCCACAAAGAAGGATCATTTCCCACTACCATTTATTGATCAGATCCTCTAGAAACTAGCGGGAAATAAATTCTTCTGCTTTCTTGACGGGTACTTCGGTTATAATCAGGTGGCAATCCATCCAGAGGACCAAGAAAAGACCACATTCACCTGCCCCTTCGGGACGTACGCGTTCCGAAGGATGCCGTTCGGTCTCTGCAATGCACCTGCAACTTTTCAGCGGTGCATGCTTGCCATATTCTCAGATATGGTAGGTGATTATCTGGAAGTCTTCATGGATGACTTTTCAGTTTTTGGACAATCATTTGACGATTGCCTCCAACACTTGGTCCATATACTCAGGCGGTGCATTGAGGTGAATTTGGTTCTTTCCTGGGAAAAGAGCCATTTCATGGTGCCTGAGGGAATTGTCCTGGGACATTTAATCTCAGAGAAAGGCATCCAAGTGGATCGAGCTAAGGTTAACCTGATTTCCAAGCTCCCTATGCCTAGCTCGATTAAGGACATCCGATCTTTTTTGGGGCACGTCGATTTCTACCGTCGATTCATCCCTGATTTCTCCAAGATCGCGCGCCCCCTGACCAATCTTCTCTCCAAGGATGTACCTTTCGAAATTTCCAAGGAATGCACTCAAGCATTTGAAATCCTACGTGACCGAGTCACCCAGGCCCCAATCCTACAGTCCCCTGATTGGTCTCAACCCTTTGAGATCATGTGCGATGCATCTGACTTTGCTGTAGGAGCGGTTTTGGGGCAGAAAATTGACGGGATACCTGTGGTCATTTACTACGCCAGCAAAACACTGGATGAGGCTCAGCGTAACTATACGGTTACTGAGAAAGAGCTGCTGGCCGTAGTATTTGCCCTGGAAAAATTCAGATCATACCTTCTGGGTTCCCATATTATCGTATACTCGGACCACACAGCTGTAAGGCATCTCCTTGCCAAGAAGGACGCGAAACCTCGACTAATCCGCTGGATCTTGCTATTGCAAGAATTTGACCTCGAGATTCGCGACAGGCGGGAAAGCACAATGTGGTAGCTGATCACTTGTCCCGCCTTCCTTCTGAAATTATTGATCCTTCCGGACCTATTACAGAACATTTCCCTGATGAGCACCTCCTGACTATCAGTACAAGTCTTCCATGGTTCGTCGATATTGTTAATTACCTGGCATCACATCAGATTCCGCCCGATTGGTCGAAGGCCAAAAAGGACAAATTGCGTTCCGATGCCAAGTATTACCTATGGGAAGACCCGTATCTTTTCCGCATTGGTGTTGATCAGATAATCCGACGGTGCGTCACGGAAGTGGAAATCAAAGACATACTCTCATTCTGCCATGACCAGGCATGCGGTGGACATTTTTCTGGACATAAAACCGCATCGAAAGTCCTCCAGTGTGGCTTCTACTGGCCCACAATTTTCAAGGATGCATACGAACACTGTAAGGCATGTTCCCGTTGCCAGACTCTGGGCAACATGAGCCATAGAGACATGATGCCTCTACAGCCGATCTTGGTATGCGAAATTTTTGATATTTGGGGGATTGATTTCATGGAACCCTTTCCGAACTCGGATGGCTTCGAATACATCTTACTCGCAGTTGACTATGTGTCCAAGTGGATAGAAGCCATTCCGACCCGAACCAACAATCATAAAGTCGTTATAAAATTCCTCCATCAAAACATTTTCTCAAGGTTCGGGATTCCGCGTGCTATAATTTCCGACGGAGGGACCCATTTTACGAACGCTCAGTTCAGGTCACTGATGATCAAATACGGGGTGTCACACCGAATCTCTACTCCTTACCACCCCCAAACTAATGGTCTAGCTAAGCTATCTAACCGAGAGATCAAGAAGATCCTTCAGGTTACTGTTCGACCTGATAGAAAAGATTGGTCTTCTCGGCTTCCGGAAGCATTGTGGGCCTATAGGACCACCCACAAGACCCAATTAGGAATGTCTCCCTTCATACTAGTGTACGGGAAGGCATGTCACCTCCCCGTCGAATTGGAGCATAAAGCCTATTGGGCAGTACGGACCTGTAATCTCGACCTTTCTAAGGCTGGAACCCACAGAAGATTTCAAATGAGCGAGATCGATGAATTACGCCACGACGCGTATGAGAACTCGCGAATTTACAAAGAACGGGTTAAAGCTTTTCACGACAAACACATTTCTAGAAAGGTCTTTCATCCTGGTCAAAAAGTTTTACTCTTTGATGCTCGACTCAAACTATTCCCAGGAAAGCTAAGATCCAAGTGGGTCGGACCCTACCTAGTCCGCCAAATCTTCGGAAATGTAGCTATTGAAATCAGCCCACTCAGCCACGATTCTGAACACTTTGTCGTGAACGGGCAGAGACTCAAGCCGTTCATTGACATGACCGATATAGATTTGGCTGAGTCATCCTTTACCCTCCATTCCTCTTGAGCTCATTGCGCCAAGCCGATGGCATAAAACTCAGCGCTTAACGGGAGGCAACCCGTCATTCTTTGAAAAACCTGAAATCGTTTCTGACATCGCTATGCAGAACTCATATTGCACTTTAGGGTTCATCCATTAGAACAGCCGACTTCACCTCAGGTATACCTACCCGAGATTAGAAATCGTTCGCAACAAGTCGCTTCGACCCATTCACTCACCACACACCTGTCCTAATACATGAACTAAGCTGAATTCGAACCCACCTAATTTACAATGGGGACATTGCAAATCTTAGGCATGGGGGGGTATGAAAGTGCAAAATATCAGAAAATTCATATCAAGAAAGGGTTTCACACAAAAAAAAATAAAAAGACTTGATAGAGGGGAGGAACAATTCAGGGTCATACAAATGAGAGGAGGAAAAGAAGAAAAAAATGACAAAAAGGAGCACAAAATGAAAAGAAATAGTCATTAGTAAAAGATTAAGGGGTTAACTGAAGTTCTAGACCGAATCAAGAAAAAGAAAAGAAAAGTGCCACGGAGATATAACAAGAGATTAGCGGGAACGCTGGTCTTAGGCTTTTTGGGCTAGTACCTTTAGCTTAAAAATTCACGTATCCATTAAAATCTGGATAATCCTCAAGAGGTTGAGGAAAATGTGAAGCTTGAGTATTAGGTCTAAGGCTTAGGAAGTATTCGGCCTCATTAACTGACCTCCGGTTTGCGGGATTCGGTAACCTAAGCACCCAAATTCACACACAGTCTGGTTCAGTGTGCATAAACATCCAAATCACGCGAAAAGCGTTTAATGTTCTGAAAAAGTCACCTGGATTAGGAGCGGTCAATCAACACAAGTTGATTTGGACGAGTTCCCAGCGCGGAGAGGCGGGAAATTCCCCTCAAAGATGCGTAATAACATATCATCTCCTCGGTGCTTGTCTCTTAGGATATTTAGATATCCTACTGGGGGCATGTAAGCACTCTGCTGGTTCAGATACCATGGGTGGCATTATCATGAAATGTCAATCGCCAGGGTCTGAATTCGGCCACGGAATGCCATGGGCGGGATTATCTCGAAATCTCGAAAGCCAGGGTTCCGGGGGTTGCCATGGGCGGGATTATCTCGAAATCTCGAAAGCCAGGGACCCTTGAGGATTGATGATGGGGACGAGGAATCCGATACAGACCGTGTTGAGAAGCTAATCCGAAGCTAGAAATAAAAAGAAAAGAGAGAGAAAATCTCTCCAAACAAATAAATCCTCTATCTCTCTCTTACAAAAAACGCACTGCAAACTGAGCTTAGGCTAAAAATATCTCAAGCACGGGTGCTTTAACCGCGGAGTCCAACAAACCTTAGGTTAGTTTCTGTGGGCCGTAGAAACCTTTGCAGAAGACTGAGGCTAAAGCGGAACAGGTCCAGATTTTGGTTGGTACTTGAGTACCTCTAGGCCTATTGTCGGCATTCCCACCTAATCACAAAAGAAAAGGAGAAGCACTTATAATTGTTGACAGACACTCAGGGTCTAGAAGGGAAGTTAAAACTTTGAAATTTTGCTAAGGGACTAGCAAAAGCTAGGCATGGGGGTATGATGAGAGCCTCATCATGAGCCATAACTAGCTCATTTTGACCCAATAAAGAAGATAAAAGCTCCTACATAACCTAGAAGAAAGCCTAACTGAAGGAACAAGTGCTCTGAGAAGAAAACATGAAATAAAGGTTAAAACTGTAATTTTACCATTGCAGTACGTAAACGGGATTTCTCAAAGGCAAAACAGAGGTCAAATGGTATAAATGAGATAAAAACTGGGTTGAGTCAATCAGAAATGGGTTCATGTGCAATCTAAGAACTAAATGACACTTGGTAACCCTAAAACAGACCCGCTGAAATTAACAAGGTTCCGGTCAGAACAAAAAGCAAGTAAACCCTCTATAAATCATGGAAAAACATACTCTAGGGTTTAGAACACTTAATTTGGCCTTTGGAACCTAGTTTGACCTAGATTAGGGTCCTAGCTCTTCAATTAACCTAATTTGGGTTTTTACACAAAATGTCCAGTCAAACGAGGTCAAACCTGAAATCTAACTTCTCCATTGGATTCCTTAGGTCCAAATTAGGTTTGTACCAAAATTTGGACCTAAGGAGGGGTCATCTTGACCTACTTTGCAATTTAGTACACCCAAATCACAAATTGGTCCCTATCTTTTGAATACCGTTGCAGAGAACCCCCTAGGTTCTTCGCCTCCTTTGCAAACCGGTCCTGCCGCCATTGCTAGGGTAGAACCGAGCTCCGGCGAGGTTCGGAGAGGGATTGCTCTCTAATCCCTCAGAGATTCCCTCCCAGAAATGGAAGGAGGATTCTCTGAGGAATTCCCTTCCTTATAAAGTCAATTACAGTTGCTGGTGTGAACCCAATCTCTCGTGCGAACGCACGGGAGATTTGGGCATCCTAACTCCTTTCCATCTCCGGCGACCAACTTCAGGCAATTACGTGCCCTTCACGCCCTGCACACCCAGTCCAGCGCCTATATAAGAACCCACAACTCCGGCCGAACAGGCTAAGCTTGATTTTGACGGAGATCCCTTTCAAATTCCTCCCTCTCCCATCTCCGGCCAAACGACCCACAAGCTCCGGCGACCTCCTTCCCTCCTTCTTGTTGCTCTGCTGCCATACCAGCAGCAGAGTCCTCTCCGCCGCTTCCTCCCGCGTCGCGCTGTACCCCGCGCGCGCGCTTCTGACCTCGTCTTCGTCGCCGCTTCCTCCCTCAGGGTCTTTCTTCCCCGACGACGGCAGTTACGAGCCGTCCTCTCCGCCGCCTCCCTTCCCTCCAGACAACCCCAGATATGTTCTCTACCCTCTCCTCTCTCTTTTCCCCCAACTATTTTACTTGATTACCCCTCGACAGTACCTATCCACCTTCATCTTCCTCGCCTCCGACCGCACTCCGGCGAGCCGCCCACACCACTCCGCCACTCCACACGGCTCGCCAACCACCTCGAGAGCTCCGCCTCACCACCAGGAACTCGCTCCACCCCACAACTGCCACTCCAGACCTCCATAACTACCCCCCGAACAACCCACCATCTCCGGCCACAGGTTGACCTAGGCGCGCACGCCTAGGCCGACCGACAACCTGCAGCATCACCCACCGCCTTCGCCGTGCTGCGGCGAAGGTTTCCAGCTATTCTGATTGGGCCAATAGGCCGTTCTGTGGAATCTCAGGTGAACGTCCCGGCCGCCATTAACAGCCGAAGCAGCACGAAGCTTGGAGCAGCAGCAGGCGTCAGGCTTCCCAGGCGGCAGGTGCAGCTGGATCTCGCAAGTGTCGCGAAGTAACTGAGTTCAGCAGGGAGCACCAGCAGGGCCTTCAGCGTGGGCAATTGCACACGAGAGTCTGCGGGCGCGCGCAAAGGAAGGGCGGAACGTTTAGTCCCACCTCGTGGAATCTCAAGGCACAGGTATGGTATAAAGAGTTTTTGTGATATAGCTTTACTGCCTCGAAAGCACAGGGGTGAGGTCCCTCACTGACCCCGCCCGCCTCGTCCGCGGCCTGACCACGCGGACTTGGCGGATCCGACCCGACCTAGACCTACGCACTCCTCGCGCATCACACCACCTTCAGGTGCGCCTGGTCCCGGGTACGATCCGACCCGATTAATGCCTGTGGCTCTGGGAGAGCAGCTCTGAGTGAATTGCTTGAGAGAGAGAGACGCGCGGGTAGAGGGAGAAGGGTTAGGTTTTGCTCCTGTGCAGGCAGGCTGATCGCAGGAGAAGGACTTGGCCGCTGCAGAAGAAGGAAAAGCAAGCCAAAGAAGAAGACAGAAGAAGAAGAAAGAAGCCTTCGCAGGAGAAGGAAAGCAGAAAGATTAGAAGTCTTCGCAGAGAAGAAGAAGGACAAGGGAGGATTGCAAAGAGATCAGAAAGGCAAAGCAGAAGGAAAGATACAGAAGCAGAAAGGAGAAGAAGGAAGAAAGAAAGAAAGATCACATTTAAGACGTCTGATACATAAATCAGACGTCTAATTCTACTTTTTCTAAAAACTCTTTGAATCAATTATATTTGCATGTAACAGTTGTATTCTTGGGTTTTACAAAGTACTGAGATTGCTCCCTGTGTTCGACCTCGGATACTCCGGTTTTCGAGTAATAAAAATCTTTATTTGTTTTGAACGCTTTAGCGGTTATATTACAACGCGATATTATCTTTTAACAAACCGCACAAAAGCGTGACGAACAGGTTCGATTTAGGTTAACCACTATACTCATTTCAACGATAATTTCACCATATTAACACAACCTGTTCGAGTTCCGACAAGCACGTCTACTCATTTTTAGGGTTAGGCTTGATGTACTTTTGGAATATGATGGGCGTTAGGGGGGTGTTTCCCTTAAGATTGATTTTCGAATGTGTGAGTGCTCAGGCAAGGGATTCACAAGCAACTTTTTTTTTATGATGAAGTGGATTTTAAGGTTCAAATGCTTGTATTAATTAGTTTTAGGGTTCACTTGAGTTAATATCTTCAATGAAGGGTTTTGATGAGGCACACAAGAGTTTTACAAATCCCAATTGTTTGATATATTTCCTTTCTGAGTGGAAATGCAAGTGTGCTCTACCCTAGTGTGAAACCCTAGAAGCAGATAATGTTAAGATGATTTTTCTTAAGTTCAAAATCAGAGAAGTGGTGCGACCCAAGCAATGCAATCAATTGGTCTTATTGCACCACTAACTAGGTACTCAGAAAATATTTTTTTCAAGAATTTTAGTGCATGTTTTCTATATTTTTTAGGTTTAAAGTGTACTGGGGGTACTGCAGTCTGTTTTAACCCCTAGTTAGTGATTGAATAATCTGTGCAATTAAACATGCGGAATATTTTTATCAAATTTTGGCTAAATTTTTGATTTCAACAGGAATTCAGTGCCACAAATTTTAAGTCAATCGGAGCTATATAAAAATTCCTATGATATTTTCAACTCTGAAAAATTAGAAACAATAACCGATTTGATAACAGATTAGTGCGTGAATTTTCAAAATTTTTCTATAACTTAGATTTGCTAAAATTTGGATTGTTCCTGACTTCAAACCCCATGTCCAGCAAAAATTTTAAAATTTTTGGATGTGCAGATTTTTAGGAATTGAATTTTTAATATGAATGTTTGTTTTTACCCGAAATTAACCAAGAGAGATTTTTTCTTTTTCAAAAACCAAGCAAATGCTAACTAATCCTAAGGTTGAAGCAGAACACCTAATTTTCCTTTTCAAAATCTAGACTAATCTAAGTGACGCTTACTTACCTGAGATTAAGAATTTGCAATTTTTCCGTCGTTGCATTGTTTTTGGATTTCTTTGCTTCTTGAAACACAAAATCATTGAAAATAGAACAGGTTAGAAATCTCAAATAAGCACTTTACTTAATGGTGGAACCTCTAATCCCGAATCAGATTCAGAACATGATTTTCGCATGTTCTTTGACGATTTCGAATCTTACTCTGATTTCAGAGAACCTTTGTTTCCTGACGACTATGAGCCAATCTACGACCTCAACAATCATGATCCATTCTTCGACTCTGACTTTGAGGTCCCTGATCCCGAGATCATTAATTCAAAATCAGGTTCCACTGTTGAACGCTCGAATTGCTATGCTAACGTGTTTGATTTTGGAAAACCTGTCATTGTAGCTTGAAAGCGAAGAATTCATGTTCAACAAATAAAATTTATACCGAAATTTGAATTCCGGGTCGAACATAGGGAGGCTACGTTGATCTATATTCGTAATTATATTTTTTTAGAATTTTTTTTGAAAAGTGAGGCGATATAATTACAATGAAGCTATCAGACTAAAAGAAAGAGAGAGAGAGAGAGAGCGAGAGAGAGAGAGAGAAAGAGAGAACATGCATTTAATCTTTCCAAAATGTTTATACAATCAAACCAAATAAAAGTTACACTAGAAAGTGGGAAATCAGCTACACTAGAAAGCAGGAAAATTCTACACTAGAAAAGCTGTAAAGAAGAATGGGAGAGAGAAGTTATCCTCCTCGACGATTGCTTGGAGGATGAGCCGGATGGGACGACGCCTGGATGAAGGAGGACGAAGCAGGATGAAGGAGGACGAAGCAGAAGAACAGGAACGGAGCAGCACGCCGTCGTCGTTGCAGGATCCACTTTCGAAGGGGGACGAAAATTTGGACTTTATCTCGCGAGGAGCATCCCGGTGTGGGACAAGCTTCTCTTGAGCTTTGGAGAGGTAGACAAGAGAAGGAAGGGATGAGAATTTCATATGGAGGGGGTCTCCTTTTATAGTTGCAAGGAGTGGGGGCAAATTGGTCATTACATCTTTAAAACAATAAATGAGGGGATAAAACCGTCACTAAAGCCCCAACGTGGGCGTAGTGCCTGCTGCCACGCGCGCCCGCTCAGCTGCTTTCTCTCTCAACGCCCGCCCACGTTCTTTCATCCACAGCCGTCTGATCGCGAGATCGGACGGCTGTGAATGCACCTGACCTCGCTGCTGCGCGCCAGCCCAGCACGTACAATGCTACGTTTCTGCCTTGGTGAGATAGCGCGTGGCCGCTATTGGAGGATCTGAGCCGCCTGATGACGATCCAACGCACGCCTGTGCTCGCTCACCCGTGCCCTTCTCCCCTTCGCTGCGGCTCGAACCTGCAGCTACAGCTCGCGATAGCGTCTTCGACCGCTACGCTACGAGGCGCGGATGGTCGAGCGGATGCTTTTAGGCGCGGTTGTCCACAGCCGTTGGATCGAGATCCAATGGCGGAGAGGGAGCAGATGCGGAAGCTTCACTGGATGCATGCGGCCGTTTGGGCAACCGAGATGGCACCACGTGGCGCCATCTTGGCCATCCATCTTCTGGATGTTGTAGATGGTGCCACAGATGTCGGATTGACTCAATTTTTGCGTCATTGGCATGCGATCGTCGATCCGAATTTATCCATGCGGTCGGATTTGTCATTTGAAGTGTGGATTTACACCATCCTGATGCTTGATCTACTAGGGTTCCCCGGTCACTATCTGATGCTACGGATGCCTGATTAGGGCGATCTTGGAGTCGTTGAACTCCAATCATCACCCTGATCACATCCATACGGTTGGATCTTCGATCCGAGGCTCCGATAAAATGTTTGCCCTATCCAAGCACATAAAAGGAGACAATTAACCTCTATTTTATTCAAACTACTCTAAATGCAAGATGATGCATGTTATGCAATATTTATATCATGAAATGCAATCCTATGCTTAAGAACATGCATAAATAGACATCTTAAGTAGTGTAAATGTGTTTACATCATCCACTGAGATGGAATCATTTCTTTTTGATCCTCAGGAATCAGAAACAGTAATTGTCGAGAGCATCTACAATCCAGAGTTTCAATCTTTTCTTGACTCAAATTTCCTTGATCCTATAAGCACTCTCTAGGCATTTACATTTGATTTTGATGGGTTCTATGAGAACTCTCTAGATACACCTACCTTTGAACATTTTTTAGAGGAGCCCTCACATATAGTTATCCTTAAAGCCACCTCTTCTACAACACATAAAGAACCTTCCCAAACCCGTTTTCAACCCCGACTCGCAACCAGATTTAATTTCTACTTGACTCTCCTCTCGATGATCTGGTAGCATATGATTCATCGCCACATTTTGATCGAGTTTCAGACTTTGATCAAACTACTAATCACATCCCATCCTTCTCTGATCACTCCCGTAGGGATCTCACATCCTCCACTGATTCATTCTCTTTTGAGGATCCCTACTCTGATCAGGCTGATCCGACTCAACCAAACCCTAGTTTTTCACTTTCATATCTTCTTGAGCTTTACAGTATATGGTAGGTTCTACATCTATTGATTCAAATCTATCAACCCACCAAATTGATTGGGTTTGGGCTGCGTCATCAACCTATTGACTTGAATAAGCACCTAGTTGGACCAACCAGGCTATTAATCAAGGTGCTTATTCTACAAAATTCATATGATTTGACCACTCCTCCATACCATTTTCTGCTCGACTGAAGGCATTGAATTTAGTGCTTAACGGGAGGCAACCCGTCATTCCAAAAATCTGAGATCCTTCTGATTATCCTTTTGTACTTCACGTCTATTGCACTTCGAGTTCAATTTTAGAATAGTCGACTCCACCTCTACTACTCGTATCAGAGCTTGAAATCGTCTGCAACAGTCATCTCGACTCGTTCGCTCACACGATTATCCTGTTTTAATCCCTGAACCCTAACCGTTTCATACCCTACGTTTACAATGAGGACATTGCAAAACTTAGGCATGGGGGGTGTTTTTTTTTTTTTGAAATAGTGAGGAAAGTGAAGGTTCTTCCCTACGAAGAGGGGATGACGTAATAAAATGCGGAAATAAATATAAACAATATCACAGAATACAATCGCACAAGTACACAAGTAATTTTAGGTGGAAACCCAAACCGGGTGAAAACCACCACCTAACCCTCTCGAGTTAGGATTTTCCGATCAACCTAGTTGATCAAATCCACTAACCGAATCACTTTAAAACGAGGGTGATTCAACCTCAGTACAACCACGCTACAAGTACGAGGGTAGCGTTCCTCAACCCCTTCTCTCCACGAGAAGGATTTTGTCCCACGAAGGAGACGGGAATTCGCAAAGCGAATACCCAACCAAAAGACAAAGGTAAAATAAACAACAAACCTATAGAGCCAACAAAGTAATAAACCTAAGCTTCTATAGGATTTAGGAAACTCCCCTTTGCAAGGAGTGCGTCGACGATGACGCGGGTGCGTGAGCCACGCAACGGCGCAATGTCGCTCTCGTAGACAATGGCGGGAGAGCGGGTGTGTGAAGGGAATGATGCTCTCAAGATGTAGAACTTGAGCTTAGAGAGCAAGAGCTTCTTGGACACAAGAGAGTGGAAATACTTGATCTTAGTGTATTGCAAAGTGTTTCTTGTGTATCTAAGTGTGAAAAGGCTCCCCTCTATTTATAGAGGCCTTAGGAAGGCTTTGGAAGGCTTAGAAAAGCTTCCATAGCCGTTGGGAACAAAGTCCAAGAGAATCAGGCAGAAATCAGGACAATGATTACATTTGACAGGGTTATCAGACGTCTAACTCTGGCATCAGACGTCTGGAAGGCCACTTTAGGACGTCTGATTTAAAGGTCAGACGTCTGATTCTATGCGGATTTCCTCCTGACTTGAATCAGATCTAAACAGGGTTTTTGTGCAAGTCCATCAGACGACATACAGGATGTCTGGCACTAAGTATGGACGTCTGGAAACCTACTTTTACTGTGGGAATTGATTTTCGAACGTTGCAACGGCTAGAAAATCTCTGAGAAGAGATTTTGGGTCAGCCGAGGCAAAACGGTCATTTATCAGACGTCTGGAAAGGCCTAAGGACATCTGATAAGGCTCTAACGGTCATATTCTTGACTGTTTGCTAAGCCAGCCAACGATCCACTAATTGGACGTTTGGCAAAGTCATCAGACGTCTGGACTAAGGTCTGGACGTCTGATTTCATCAGACAGAATACTAACTCCAGCCTAACAGTTAACAGACGTCTGAAACAACAGTCCGACGTCTTAAAATGCTTTATCAAACGTCTGATTTGGGAATTAGACGTCTGGAAACTCTGTTTGAACCCTATATTGGTTTTCTAAGTATTCTACAGAAAACCTAAGTATCCTAGGGTTGTGCCGGTGTTCCTAGGACTACTGTTAGGGTTCTTTGAGGCTCTTTAACATAAAATATCTAAGGAAATAAAGAGCAACAAAAGAAACGAAAAATACAACAAGTACAAAAGAAGGAAATCTATCCTATTCTTCATTTCCTTCCATCTTCAATCTTTCGCTCCACGCGAACCTCCTCTGTTTTCCGTCAAGCTCCTCCAATCCGTCTAAACACATCCACATTTGCAATTGACCTGAAATCTAGGACTCAAATTGCAAATGTTAAATAACACGTGTTTTGTTATCATAAAAAAAAATGATCGTGGTGCTCTAGCACCAACAGAAAGCTATCATTAAACGATAGCGATCCGGAGGGCAATATATTTCAAATCAAACAAAACATTACAAAATAGATCCCTAACTGTGTATGAGGGATCGGCATTCATTTACAATTTTCTCACATCTAACCGGTCTCTCTTGAAAATACTTTTCGTTTCGCACCCTCCACACACACCACAAGGTGGCAGCCATACACCTGTACGGCCGTCCAGGAGTATTGAACCTCTACCACAGGGAATCCCAGGTGGGAAGAGGTTCCAGACAAATCGTCCTCCAAAGCTTGTCTGTGACCAGGCAAGAGGAAAAAATATGCGACGCACTATCAGTGTGTAAACCACAGAGATGAAAAGCATTCAAAGTAGTCCCCATTCTTCTATGTCTAAGATCACTAGTGATTAGGCCTTCCCATCTACCAAGCCACAAGAAAATTTGAACCTTCAAGGGGATTTTCAATAGCCATATTTTCCTGTCAATTGGATCACTCTCCATCTCAGTGTTTGATTTGATGATCTTCTCATAGGCCTGCTGCACTAAAATGACCCCATTCCAGCCATAAGTATCTGCCACATTTGGCCTAGGATGCATCTGCTGCAGTGCAACCATCAAATTCTGCCTATCCTCCCATAATCGAGTGCTAGATTTGCATTGTTCATGACCTTCCAACCTTCAGCATCCCTCTGCAGCAGACCATAGACTGCTGACCTTGGCATCCTTATCTGTAGCAGCAGCATATGCCCTCAGGTATGCATCTTTTAGAATCCCCAAACCTGACCAATGCTCTTTCCAAAGATTGAAATCACTGCCATCTCCAAGTCTAGGCTGTAGCAGATGCCAATTGTTGCTGATTGCAAGGGTAACTGATCGCCAAAAAGGGGAAGGCTTCACTGGTTGTAGCCTCTTCAGTGCACTATTAGACCCAACATAGAAGTCTTTGATTAAGTCTGTCACTAAATCATCCTTGCAGTCCAAAATCTTGATGGCCCACTTAATCAAGAGGGCTTCATTGAACTCCTTGAGCGCCTTAATCCCCGTACCACCTGTCTCCTTTGGCCTGCAAGTCTTATCCCATCTGATGGGCTGCATAAAACCACCATCATGGCCAGCTCCTTTCCAAAAAAATCTTCTCCTCATAACATCCAAACGTTTCCAAATTGACTTCGGGGCCTTAAAGATGCTACAATAAAAGATCGGGATGGATGTTATGAGTGAGTTAAGGAGGATTAATCTCCCACCCTTTGACAAAAATTTACTACTCCATCCTTTCAACTTACCAGAGACCTTATCAAACAAGATATTCCAATCATTTTTCTTCAGCTTTGCAGCCCTCAATGGCAGTTCTAGGTACCTCATTGGTAGCTTAGCTCGAGGTGAACCCAATGTATTCTCCAACTCCTTCTACTCTTGCTCGTTCATGCCAAAACATATCAGAGTAGACTTTTCCTTGTACAATTTCGAGCCTGAAATGTCCCTAAAGATCTTTACCAAAAGCCCCAGAGCATGTGTAGTAGGATTGGTCCCTTCCACAAAGAAGACCATGTCATCTGTATATTGCAAAATGGGGGCCAAGGTTCTCCTGTTGGACAGTGAATACCCTCTGAGGACCCCTATCTCTGCCAATCTGCATGCATACCTTGCAAGCCCATCCACTTCAAGGTTAAAGATCAAGGGGGCTAGAGGGCATCCTTGTCTAACCCCACGCTGAGGTTGAATCCAAGCACTGCATGGCTTCCCATTGATCAATGGAGAAAAGGAGGCAGTTGTGATACAACGTTTCATCCATTGGATCTACACAAGAGGGAATCCTCTCCTTTTAAATACCTCCCAGAGATAAGACCAAGAAATCGAATCATATGCCTTTTGAAAGTCAACTTTCCACATGAATGCCTTGCACTTCCTTCTGTGCCATCCACTCACCATTTCTTGAGCCAAAATGAAGGATTCTTGGAGTGATCTATTGGGCAAAAAAGCAGACTGCACTGGATGGATTAGGCTCTGAAGAACAGTTCTCAACCGATTTGCTAATATCTTGCTCACTACAAGATAGATGGAATTTGATAGTGTGATCGGCCTAAAGTCTGAAAACTTCTCTGCTTCCAATGACTTTGGCAGTAAGAAGAGATATGATTTGTTGATCTTTTCAAAGCCAGCATTTCCCTTCTCAAACTCTCTAATGACTTCCATCACCTCCTTGCCCACCACATTCCACATCTCTATATAAAAGAATACTTGTATCCCATGAGGACCTGGGGAACCTTCCATATTAAGCTCTTTAATTGCCTGCAGGGTCGCATGTTCAGAGATGGCTGCTGTCAGTTAGAAGCCTGTTCTGTTGTCACACCAGGCGCATCATTCCTTGCCATTCTCCATTTCCCCCTCTTAATTGCCCAAGAGGCATCCCTATAGTATCTGATAGCCTCTGACCTTATTTCCTGAATGGAAGAGATCCTGTGTCCATCTTTGAGAATAGAAGAGATAAAGTTTGCACGCCTCCTAGAGCTAGCCACAAGATGGAAGAATTTCGTGTTGGCATCTCCCTCCAATCAATCTCCTGTTTAAGATCCTCTTCCAATATCACACCCTGCCACATCTTCCTATCTGCAAGTTCCTCCTCTGATACAGGACTTGCTTCTTCCTCAGAGTCCAGCTCTTGAATGTTACTCAAAGCCTCTATCCTCCTTTGTTGCCTTAAAGTGTTCACGGTAGCACTATACTCTTTCAAGATTATGCGCAAAGCAGCCAGCTTGGATGCCAATCTGACAGTAGCAGAGCCCTCCACCTTTTTAGCTTGCCACCAAGAACCGATCATTTGATAAAACCCCAGTTCATTTAGCCATGATCTTCTAATCTTGAAGTATGAGCCAACTTGGATCTCTTCCCCACTATCCCAAACTAGAGGGGTGTGATCAGAGAAGGGTCGGTCTAAGCCAGTAACAGTCGACAGCTGAAATCTTTCAAGGATGTTCACATTCCGAAAAAATCTGTCAATTTTGGATAGCAGCCCATTACCATTGCGCCAAGTAAATTCAACACCAGAAGAAGGGTACTCATTCAGTTAAAGAGATTGAACCACCAGATGGAAGCCAATAGCTGAGCTGTTTGTGTCACCAAAAGGCCTGTCTGCCCCTGTTAGCACACAGTTGAAGTCACCTCTTGTCAACCATGCTTCCCCCTACACCAGTTCAGCCGCAGCCGCCCAATCCTCCCACAACTCCTGCCTAGCAGAAGCAACACAGGGGCCATACACCCCAGTAACCCAGATAAAGTCATGCCCCTGGTGAGTTTGGAATTTGCAAGTCAGAAGGTGTTTGGCCTTGTGAACTTCCAGACATTGTGCCCAAACCTTTCTCCACCAAATAGCAATGCCCCCCGATCTACCATGTGCATCAACCTTCACACATTCATTTGCCCCCGCAGCTAATAAGTCACTTCATAGTTTATCAGAGTCATTCTCAATGTGCGTCTCTTGAATGATCGCACACTCAATCCCCCACTCTCTCAAGTATCTCATCAGAGAAGCCCTCCGGCTTTTGTCGCGCAATCCACGCACATTCCAAGTGAGGATTCTCATCTATCCTCGTGGGAACCCTCCCCCCTGAGGTTCTGACACTTGCAAACCTGCATAATCTCTGCAATCTTGTCTTCATTTGGCAGTAGGTTAGCCTTTGATTTACTCTGCCTGAGGCTATAAGGTGATCTGCCCTTAACAGATTTAGAGCAAGATCCACCATCAAATTTAAGACCCTCCATCTCTTGCAGATTCTGCTGATCCTTCAGGGAGTCAAGCTGAGTCTCTTGTACCCCCTGCCCCTCAACATCCTCAATGTCTAGCAGCTTACTCCTTGCCACCATAGACGCTGGCCTTGATGCTTCCATCCTAATCGATTCCTCCTTCTCTTCAGCCATTATCTCCCCCCTTTCCCCCAAATGATGGTCCTTGCATTTTTTGACAGAGGGGAATTCTTCAAAGGGAACCCTACACACATCCTACGCAACCGCCTGTTCAACAGCTTCAGATTCAGATGACTTATCTTGCTTTGCTACAGTGTCACCCACCATTAACCTCAGTTGCAGCAACCATGAACTTCCACCACATCTCAAAATCAATCTGTCAGGGACCGAACCATCTTTAAACACATCGACCATCACATTTAGCGAACTCCCATCGCCCTCCAACAGTCCTACAACCGCATCTTATGCCATTGAGGCAAACCTTGATATCATGGATGCCACGACCTCCTTCGACCTCAGATGTAAAGGTAACCCCTTGATCTCAAGTTTCCTTGACCTGGATCCCACTCTCTAGGGCAGCCTCTCCGGCAGGGCTCCATCAAAGGGAGAAACCAATCTCTCGATCACCGTTAGGCCATCATTGCAGGACATTTGAAATCGCAGCCTCTCAACATCCATCATCCCCAACCCAAAAAGGACAAAACATATAGGCAACAGAAAGGCAGACTGCCAGGAATTGGTCAAAGGGAAAAGAGAGCTTACCAGATTGCGTATGTTCTCTGACGTCGGTCTCCCAGTCATAACCTCTCCGGTCAGCGCTCCACGCAATATCAACTCTGCCGCTTTGATGTTCTCTATCATAGGGACCTCCACGTCAATCGTATGCCCCCCAAAAGTACTGGGGGATGGGGGCGGTGGAGTCTGCTGAGCCCTAGAATTCAAAATTTCAGAGTGCGGGAAAAGACGGCCTTTCATCTGCCCATCAAGAACTCTGCACGAATCTCGCTTGTGACCAAATCCCCCGCACTCTAAACACACAATGGGAGATCGACAAGTAGTCGCCATACTGCCGCGTTGCTGGTACCGGAAGCACACGATCCTTTCATTCTCCCTTGCGCCCCCTCTATCAGTCCACCTCACCTCCATCGCTCTTTTACCATGCATATCAGAGTCTCTCCTCTCCTTTCGCCTCCATGCCCTTGACCTCCAAGTTGTCCATCCTTCGTCTTCCCTGATTTTACCGGTCGTCGCCTTGACACCGCCTGTTGTCGCCCCGAGCCCACATGACATCACCTCTCGATGTATGATCTATCGACATGGGGGGTGTTAAAGTGCAAACATACAAAAATTCAAAGTTCTAAAGGGTTCTCACAAAAAAATACATATTCCAAAAAACAAAAAAAATAAAAAATGGAGAAGGGAGGAAATTTTGAGAATTAAATTGGAAATCATTCTTGAGAGAGAAAGAGGAAGTGATTTTAAATGTCAAATGAGGAGCAACAATTTGAAAGAAAAGAGTTAGCCATTAGTAAAAGATTATGGAATCTATTTTAGTTTTAGACCAAATCAAAAGAAAGAAATAAAAGTCAAAAAGTGATGAGAGAGACGAAGATTAGTATGAGTGCTGATCTTAGGCCTCTTGGGCTTGTTTTAGGCTTAAAAATTCAAGTATCTATTAAGATCTGGATAGTCCTCAAGGGGTTGAGAAAAATGCAAAGCTTAAGTATTAGGTCTAAGGCTTAGGGATTATTCAACCTCGTTAACTACCCTCTAGTTTGTGGGACTCAGTAACCTAAGCACCCTAATCCACACACAGTCTGGTTCAGTGCGCATAAATATCAAAATCACATAAAAGCGTTAATTCTGTTATGAAAAAGCTACCTAGATTAGGAGCAGCTTATCAACACAAGTTGATTTGGACGAGTTCCTGGCATGGAGAGGTGGGAAATTCTCCCCGAAGATGTCCAATAACATACCGTCTCCTTGATGCTTGTCTCCTAGGATATCTAAATATCCTACTGAGGGCACATAAGCACCTTGTGCTGATTCAGGTGCCATGGGCGGGATTATCCCGAAATGTCGATTACCAAGGCCTAAATTTAGCTACAGAACGCCATGGGCAGCACTATCTCGAAGTGTCGAAAGCCAGGGCTCTGGGGGTTTCCATGGGAAGTGCTATCTCGAAGCATCGAAAGCCAGGGACCCTGTGAGGATTGATGGTGGGAGTTAGGAATCTAATACAGACTGTGTTGTAAAGCCAATCCGAGGCTAGAACTAAATAAGGAAAAGAGAGAGAAAACTCTCCAAAAAAATGCAAAAAATCTTCTATCTCTCTCTTACAAAAATGCATTATAAACTGAACAAGGACTAACCATGTTTTAAGCACAGGTCCTTTAACCGCGTAGTTCAACAAACCTTAGGTTAGTTCCTGTGGGCCTTAGAAACCTTCGCAGCAGACTAAGGCTAAAGCTGGTCAGGTCTGAATCTTGGTTGGGACTTGAGTACCTCTAGGCCTATTGTTAGCATTCTGACCTAATCTACATAAGAAAGCACACATCAGAAATCTGAGCATAAAAAGGCATGGTCTAGAATTTGAGTTAATTCCATGAGATTTTGCTAAGGGCCTAGCAAAAGTCAGGCATGGGGGTATGATGATAACATCATCATCAACCATATCTTTCTTTAATTAGTCATAATCAAAGAATAAATGCTTCTACTTAACCACTAGAGGACCATAATTCAATGCAAATATATTATGAGAGAATAACAAGAAAATAGGGGTAAAACTACAGTTTAACAGAATATCTCAATTGCATTTAATCATGGGATCTTTAAAGGGTTAATTAAAGGTCAAATGATCTTAAATGTCTAATAAGAGGGTCTATGCAGACATAAATGGGTTTTCGTGCATTTCAAGAATTAAATGGCATCTGAAACCCTAAAAATAGATCCACTTAATCTATTGAGGTTCTGGTCAGGATAAAATTCACATAAACCCTCTAAAAATCATATAAAAATATTCTCTAGTGTTTGGTACCTTCAATTTGACCATTAGAACCCATTTTGACCTAAAACTGAGTCTCAGACAGAAAGTTGTCCTAATTTGGGTAACTATGCAATTTACCTAGTCATACTTGGTCAAAACCTAAATATAACTTTACCATTGGATTCCTTGGGTCCAAATTAGGTTTGTACCAAAATTTGGACCCAATCTGAGATCATCTTGACCAAGTTTGCATTTCAGTCCAGTCTGATCCTTTCTCTCACACCTGTACCCCTAGCTTTTGAAAGTATTTGCGTTTACCCCCCTAACTTCATCTCCTTCTTTACAAACTGGTCCCTATCGCCATTGGTGTGAATGCACCCTGCTCCGGTGAGATTCAAGCGGAGATTTCTCGCTAGATTCTCAATCAAGCCTTCTCAAATTTGAACCAGAGACTCTTTAGGAAATTCCCTTTCCAACGAATTCGATCTTGAGCCCAACAACCTTCCCAATCTCTCGTGCGAACGTAGGAGATATTCGGGTATCTCATAGGTTTCCAACTTCGGTGAGCCTTCCAATCTTGGGAAGATTGCTTCCCAAGCTCTGATCACCCTCTAGAGACCTATAAAAGGAACCGCAGTGCATGCCATCCACTCCACTCTCGATTTCAGCCTGGAATCCCTCTACTTCATCCCTCCTCTCTGGCCAAATAGCTCCTCTGCGTCCGGCGATCTCCGACCTCCCTCATTGTCGTCCGCAATACTAGTGGCAGATTCTCCTTCCTCATTTTTCTTCGCATCGTGTCGTACCAGTCGACGCCTCTCCCTCCGTCTTCCTCACCGTTTCCTACTCACCGGAGCATCTTCTTCCTCAGTGCTGACGTACCCCCAACACGGTCATTCTCCCCCTTTTGTCCTATAATTCTAGGTTAGATTAATTCACCTAGCTCAGAAGATTAGATTCCCCTCCTATCCTTGTTTCGACCCTCGACACACACGACCACCTTCATCTTCCCCATCTTCGGCCACTCCTTCGGTGAGGAGTTCTGTATGCTACTCACCTCCATCCTTCTCACCGACACGCTCCTCACCATCGCCTCGACCTAGAGACCAAAACCCCTCAAGTAATTGAATGGATTAGCCTCTCCATCACCTCCCTCGACTCCATCACCTCCGCATTGACTCACTGAGGTCATACGACCTCCATACACACACACTCGCCATGCTGCACCCACCACCACGTTCTTCGTCACACGGCGATCTACTGAACCATTTGACAAGGCTGCAAGGCCGTGTTCTTCATTTCAGGTTCACCGCCACCACTGCCATTAGCAGGCAAGCTTAAAGCTTGCTTGAAGCACTCTCTAGCTACTGCAAGTCCCAGGCGCCACCTCTTGGTGATGTGGCTATGTCCAAGGAATCGTCCTAGGTCTTCGATTGAGGCCTCCATCAGCTGTAGCCATCTGATTGAGTGGAAGTAACTTCGTTGCAGCACATGAGCCGAAGGACGAGGACATAGTCCCACATCAGGTGTGAAAGAACATCAGATAGTGGATAAATTGAAAAAGTGTTGAGGGTTGTTTGCCTCAACACTTGGGGGGTGAGGTCCCCCGCACCCCTTCACATGTCTCGCCCGTGACACTGTCCACGTGGGCCTAGCTCTGACCCGTATACCTACCTATGCCTGCGCACACCTCGACTGCTACCCCATGCTGGCACCCTGGTCCCAGGTGCGCTCTGATCCGATACCCAACTACCCGGTTATCCTTGAGAAGAGAAAGAGGGGAAGAAAGAGAGAGAGAGCGCGGGGTTAAGGAGGGTTTTGCTCTGTTGTGTAACGGTTAACACTTAGCTGCATTTTAAGAAGAGTGCCCCCCCTGCGCATAAAGGAAAAGAGAAGAAGAAGAAGTACAGTGCCCTCTTGGCACTATAGCAGTGGATACTTAAGTCGTCTGGATAAAAGAATCTGTCGTCTGATTCTCTTGACAGGGAGTGCACTGTGCACTTGGTTTGAATAGTTGATATTATTTGAGTGATTGCTATATATCTTAGGCTTATAATTGGTGATCCAAATCACCATTATTTTATCTAGATTACTTTTTACTCTTCATATACTCATGCCATACATTGCATATTAGATTTTGAGTAATTAATTGTGCTCATTTACATTATATATTGAGATTAGCACGTGAATTTCATATTTGCTCCTAGAGAACGACCTCGGACTTCATTTCTGATATTCAAGTTATAAATTTTATTTGTTGTTCGAGCTACTTTTGAGAAATTATTAGTACAACGTACGCATCTTTTAAAAACCCTCAACCTAGCCCCTAACAACAATAGTATACAAGGTATTTTTGGGGATTTTCTAATTTTTATAGTTTTTATATATATAGTAAAGATAGGCGATGAGAGAGAAAAGATGAGATGAGAGATAAAAAGTTTGTTTTTGGGATTTTTGAGTTAGGTTCTTTTGTTGAATTCTAAAGTATTCTGAACCGTTAGCTAGTATGTTCTACCAAGTCAGGGGTTCAAAATACCTTAAAACTTGCCGCATGCCTAGAAAAATACCTGATCTTACTCTAAACAAGTTTACTTTATTTTATTTTATGATTGTTTATATATATTTTACTTATATGTAAGTTAACCCCATTTAAGCCTTGAAAGTGTGTTTGAAACTAAGGTCCTAAGGCACTAATAGGGGTTGAAGTGTTGGCATTTCTATTTAACCATTCAAAATGTCCAACACTTTACATGAAATATATTCAAACATTTAAATTTGATTTTCAATTCAACTCTCAAGTAAAATTACAATTGGACAATTAATCCATGAAAATTAGTTGACAAAGATCTAATACAAAAAGATACAAGCATATATATCAAATTAGAATCCATTCATATACATGAATGCCTGCAAAATTAGGTTCTAACATTACATACAGGGTCAGCTCTTCCAATCTTTTGAAACTAACTCCAAAGCCACTTATAAATTCCACCTGACAGTACAACAACTATTGTTGATGCTGCTCAGAGTTGCTGCTGCTACTACTTACAGCAGATCTGCTAAATGACTAGACCTACAAGGTCTGATTCATACCTTCTTAGGATTGAGTCATTAATCCAAAATCTATTGGAGTGTCTGGAATCATTTCCAAATGAATCATCAACTCAAATTTTTTAAAGAAAAACTCTAATTGATTGCCTCATTCCACTATAGATAGTGGAGAGAGCAATCCAGATCAGGCAATTAATTCACTAACTCCTCTATTTCAGATGTTGCAAATAATCCTATGTCATCAAACATGAATCTCAAACTCTGATCAAATTCTTAAGAACATCAGAAATCCTAATTTGATCTTCATCTTACACTATAGACAATGTGAAGGTGAAGATCAAGTTAGCCTTTTAAAACATAAAAACTTCACTCTCAGATGTTGCAAATTCTTTGTGACAGACCTAAAACTTATCCAAATTTAGATCAGAGCTCAAAAAATAAGAGGAACACTAATTTAATCTTTCTTTCACACCATGGACAACATGAAAGGGAAAGATTGAATCAAGAAATGAAACCCTACTGAAAGCAATCTCAGATCTAATTGCTTGAAATAAGGAATTAATCCAAAGAATGTAGCTACTATGCAACCCTTTTATGTACTGATATGGGAGAGTTGAAACCAAAAATCACATGTTCAAGCAATTGTTTAAATATGATCAACCTGAAAACTCATTCAAAGTCAAATTCAAGCATTGAAATCTTAATCAAACACCCCATAAATCTCATGAAGCTCATCTGAAAGCTCTTCTAATCATCTTGAAAACCAAAATAAATTCAAGTAAATCTCCCTAAAAATTCCTTAAAATCCTAATACGATCCTCATCTTACATTATAAACAATGTAAGATGACAATGCAAATCAAGGTTTCAATGGAGATGAATCCAAATTTAGAAGTATCTTAAATCTTCTCTGATAGATTTGGGACTCCTTCACTCTCGATTAAAGCTCAATAACCAAGAAAAACTCTGATTTCCTCTCTCTTGTGCCATAGATAGCATGAAGAGAGAGTTTAAATCAGTCGATGAAATCCAATAAAATTAAGTCCTAAATTCCTAGATCTTTCAAAAACCCTGAGTTATTTCATTCAGAACAATGTGAGGATAATTATGGTTAGGTGGAATGAATGGAGTGATCCTCATATTGTAGATTCCTACGTGAGGGGGTGATATATGCAGAATATAATATGAAAGTGCGAAAGCAAATAAACAATCTCACACAAATAATCAATCACACAATTGTACAAGTAATTTTAGATGGAAACCCAAACTTGTATAAAATCCACCACTTCACCCTCTCGAGTTAGGATTTCCCGATCGACCAAGTCGATCAAATCCACTATCTCTATCACTTAAATGAGGTGATTGAACCTCTTACAACCACGCTACAAATACGAGGGTAACATAACCTCAAACCCCTCCTCTTCACGAGGAGTATTTTGTCTCTCAGTGTAGAGGAGAATTTGCAAAGCGAATACCCAACCAATTAACAAAGTAAAACACAATACAACCTATAGAGCCACAAATATGAAACATAGCTACTATGGGTAAGGAAACTTTCCTTTGTTGGAAGTGCGTTAGCTTGACGACGCGAGTGCGTGAACCACGCGTTGGCACAACAACACTCTCTTAATCGCGAGCAAGAGAGCGGGGGCACAGCAAAGATGAAGCTCTCAGGTGTGGAACTAAAGCTTGGAGAGCTAGAGATTCTTCTCAAAATCGAAGTGACACTATATGAGTGGAAAGTAGTCTTGCAAGGTGTATCTTGGTGTATTTAACAAAGGATGGCTTCCCCTTTATTTATAGAAGGCCTAGGAAGTATTCTATAGCTGTTGGGAGCAAACCCAAGGAAAATCAGGTCGTAATCCGAATCATTAATGACTCTGACAAGGTCATCAGACATATGGTAAAATTATCAGCCGTCTGGAAGTCACTCTTAAGACGTCTAGAAACTAAATTAGATATCTAATCATAGATAGGTTTCCTTACTAACTTGAGTCTGACCTAAACAGGGTTCTAGTGTAAGTAGATCAGACAATAAGTTGGACGTCTGGCACTTGGCCTATACGTCTGGAAATCTAATTTACTACGGGAATGGATTTCCCAAGGCACAAATGGCTATATCCCTGAGGAGAAGTGATTTTGGTTCAATCGAGGGCTAATGTTCACTTATCAGACATCTGTGGTCCTCTAAGGACGTCTGATAGAAGATCAAAGGTTGTTTCTCAACGATCATATTTCTACGCCAACGTTCCACTAATTGGATGTCTGGCAAGGTCATCAGATTCTGCTAAGACGTCTAGACTAAAGGTTGGTCATCTAAAATAGCCAGACAGAAGGTACTAAGTCCAACCTAAGGGTTTAGACATCTAATTCAACGTTTAGACATCTTAAAGTTTACTATCAGTCGCCTGATTTTAGTATTAAACATCTAGAAAGGTTGTCTGAAGCTTATTTAGGTTTTCTAAATCCTCTACGAAAAACCTAAGTATCTTAGAGATGTGCAAGTGTTCCTACGACTACTGTTAGGTAACTTTGAGGCTCTTTAACATATGATCTAAGAAAATGAAAGATCAACAAAAACAAAAACAAAGATACAAAGAACAAGATACAAGGAAATGTATCATATTTTTCTCTTCATGCTTTCGCTCCTTGCAAAGCTCCTCCAATCCACTATGGATGCAAGCTTGAGCTCTATCTTTCACACTTGTAATCATTTGCATTTTCCTGAAATCTAAAACTCAAATGAAATGTTAAAACACAAGTGTTTTGTTATCATGATCATGGTGTCCTTGCACTAACACATATGAGATTTGGCACTCAAATCATATCTGAATGCTTAAGAGCGTAAGATCTGATTTCTTGCCTTGATGAATGGGTGATTGGCGAATAACATGTGAGGAAATTAGTGAATGTGGTCAATGTGATGTAGAGGGAGATCAGGGGATCCAATTGGAAGTGGAAAAACATCTGATTTGAATTGATCAGAGAAGGCGAAATGGATCTATACTATTCTACTCCTAACTGAACCACAAAATCCATGAATTGAACTATTTGATTTACTCTTAACTAATTTAACTACACTAACAGATACTACACTAACCTAAGAAGCAATCAAAACCTAACTAACAGAAGAATGAGACCTGTGGCTCCAAAGCTGGCGGCTAAGGAGGAAGAAATGAGGAAGGTTCTCCAGTGGTTTGAAAGTGCACTAGTAGGACTCAGTGTTGCCCTCAAGTGCTACGTGGTCCTTAGCGTCGAAGAGTGATCGTAGGAGGTGAATTTCCATCATGTAGGCAATGGAACAGAGGTGTATGGGGAGAGGGAGCTGGAGAGGACGAACGAATCAGCTCAAGAAAGTAGGAGGGGAGTCGATCCTCGCGCGCAAGGTCAGTGAAGCTGCTTATATGGGCACGTGAGTGATATGGGCATCGCTATGGTTGATTTAGACGAGTTTAGGGCAAATAGTGGTGATTAGCTAAGAGGAGGATGGGAAAATTCAATCAAAAAATGCACCGTTGGATGGGATCTGGGATGGGTGGTGATGCTACGCGTAAATGCATGTGAAGTTTGGTGCGAGATTAGCCCTTGGATCAATGATGTAAGGGAATTATGACTATGATTGGTTGTGTTATTCGGGTGGAACAGTGCACCTTGCGCTGCAAGTGAGTTGGAAAAATTGTGTCAAGCCCTTGAAAGCGAAGGGGTAGAGCAATTGCAAGGAGGCCCATAAGTGGCTGAAAAGTGTTGTAGCGCGATCCTTAGCTCTTGCTAATAGGTCCCTGGAGTCTTGTAGAATGACCCTCAAGACTTTTAATGCAGATGGAATGTAAAGGATTAAAGGTCCTAAATGAAAAACTCTAAATACAAGGTCCTGCTGATGTCCAAATACCATGAAGTTTTTATGGAATGATAATTGAACATATTAGAACATGATTTCATTCTTAATTTGATCTTTTGAACCAAAATATATGTTCAATTTGCAAGTGAATCATCATTTTACATTTTTTAATAGAATACCTCACTTTGCAACCTAATTATGTGTTTTTAACATCGATTTGCTGTTTTAGGCCATTTCAATTAATTTTCACATTTAACCCATTTCTTGTGTTAATTATGTAGTGTTTAACCTAGTTTCTAGCTTAACTTGAGCATTTTAGCTATGATGAGCCACACCTCATCACCCATCTCGAGAGCCGTCATAACTTGGCGGTGAAACTCTTCAGGTGGGAGTTCCAGCGAGCCTTCTGTGAGGCTGCCTGGACCCTGGCCTTCACCTCCCTTTGCTCTGGAAGGGATATCACGTGCCCCCCCGAAGCTGCTGGAGCTTCTCCCAATGATAATCTTCGGGAGCCTATATGGGGCATTTCTCCTTATCTTGGCCCTCATTTTGCTTGGCAAAGTAGGCCAGATTGGCATGATGGATTTGAGACTTGATCTGGTCACACAGGTTGCAACAATTTTCAGTGTCGTGCCTCCGGGCCTAATGGTATTTGCAGTAGTTCCCAGTCTCTGACTTCTTTTTTAGGGGATTTGGCGGGGGAAGTAGGTCCTTATTTGTGGACAATACTTCTGTCAACACATCCACTTGGTTCACGACCAGGGGAGTGTATTCCTCATAGGGATCTCGCCTGGGTTGATGGGGACTGTTGAGCCTATTCTTGCTGAGCCAGTCCCTCAGATCCAGAAAGCTTCCCTTCTGTTTATTGAGGTGGTGACCATTCCTTGCCATATCGGTGCCACTACTGCTGGGATCCTCTTTGCCTTGGGGGAGGCACGGTCCTCGTAGAGTCCATATTCCAAGCGGCTCCAAAAGTAGGAGTCGTCCTGCTCGGTGAACTTGGTGGCGTGGTCCCAAAGCTCCGCCATGTCTCTTGGAGGGAAGTCGTCAATGTCGTATTAGAACCTCTGAGTCAGTAGTCGTCATTTGAAGTACTGGATTGCTATGACATCATAAGGACACTTGCATTTGAAGTATTAGGTCTTTTACTGATCTAGATAGGACCAGAAAGACCTATTAGATCTCCGAGGGCCTCTCAGGATTATCCTTGACTTGCTGTTGACCGGTGAAATATTGGCAAAACTTGTTGGCCAACCCCTGGAAGCATGTGATTTGTCCCGTTGGTAGTTCGTTGATCCACTCATGGGCCATCCCGAATAAGTAGGACGAGAATACCTGGCAAAGGATCTCGTCCGGGCATCCGTGGACTAGCATCATTTGCCGTTAACTTCCTATGAAGCTGTTAGGGTCCGTCATTCTGTCATATGGAGCCAAGACAAGTTGCTTGAACTTCTCAAGGAGAGAGAAGGTCATTACTTCTTTTGAGAAGGGGTACGTGGTTACGTACACTCGGGGCCTCATGCCTCTCATGGCCTGGGTGACCTGGTAGATGATCTCAGGAATTGAGCTTCCACCACTCGTCACTAAGGGATTAGGCCCCGATTGCTTGTCGAACTCTCGAGGAGGCGCAAGGGGGGCCTTTAGGGGACCAGGAGGGACTTCACCCATCTGGCTACTAAGCTTGCGCTTCATTTTTCAAGCTGTTTGCACAGGCAGGCATTTTCTTCTACAATGTGACGTCACTTTAGTTGGTTGACGTGCATGGGACGCGGTTGTTTAATTGTGTCGTTATAGCATGCGTTAGCGATGTCGGTTTTAATTTAGAATGTGGATTTGGTGAGTCCAAGTGTCGAACACAGGGAGGTGTAAAATCTGATTACTTTGTTGCTTTTAGTTGTCACATGAAGTTTGGTTTGCTTGTGAGAAAACGAGAAAGAGAGAGAGAGAAAGAGAGAGTAGGGTTAGAATTTTTCTTTGAATCACAACATTCATTTGAACAAAATGAGAGCTATATAAGAAACAACATTAACATTAACATTTAGCATGCAGCTTGAGTTTGTTTGAAAATACAACAATAGCTAAAAGCTTGAGCAAAAGTAACATGAAACTAGGGTAAAGAAAGTGAGGAGAAGGCAAGGCGGCCATGGCGGTCGAGGAGGGCTCCATTGGCAGCTTGACAACTCTGACGAGTGTGAAGTATGCTTGGTGAAGCTAGTAAGGAGCTAGGAGTAGGGTGGAAGGTGTGTGTGTATTCAATGCCCTCAATGGGGTGGTTGAAGGGGGTTTAAATAGGAGAAAAGGGCTTCTAATTGAGGTAATGGGGTTTAGCAACATCCACGACGTCGCTAAGCCCCTTCCAAAAATGTCGCTGAAGCCCTCCTCCCATCAATCCAAGCACGCACGCATTCTTCTTCTCGAGTCGTGCCCATGATCCGTGTGCTCGCATTATGAGCCGTCCAATCTTTTGATTGGACGGTTGAGATTTCACGTGGGCGCACGTTGCGGATCACGCACATTCTCATTCAGGTGCATCCTCACGCATCCGATGCGCCACGTGGCCCAATCCTTATTGTTAGCTTCCGCACCAACGATCAAATTTCATCCACGCCTACTCTTGCTGCCAATTGAAGCCCCATCGCGGCTCTAATGGGCTCTCGTTGCTCGCGGGTGAGGCGCGGACCAACGCACCGCGTGCGTTGGTTTGTCGCACCGCAGAAGTTTTGGCCCCTGCTCCTCAGCCGTTAAATGGGAGATGTGCAGCCGAGATCGTGTGGTGAGGGTGTGCTGAAGAGAGGGTGCAGGCGATCGTGAGCGCTCAGCCATCCGATAGGAGGATCGGACGGCCTAAAGCGGTGCTTTGTGAGGCTGCGTGGGTGAGGGGTATGGTGGATGCGGTGATGTGGCTACTTGTGGGCTGTTGATCTGATGATCAATGGTCAGAACTTCTTGGGCCAATCGAGGGAGCTCTGGATGTCGGATTTGAGTGATTTTGAGTCCGTTGGACTTGATTCGTCGATTTGAGTCCATCCGTTCTGTTCGATTGCTCATCTGAGGTCTGTTTCAATACGCACTTGTACATACGGCCATTAAACATTGACTATAGGAAATTTTAATTTGTCATGCATGCAATGCTCCCAAGCCCATTATGGTATATCATTAACGCACATATATCCCCAAAACTGACCCCGGTTGATGGAATTATCATTCTTAGATGTAGAGTTATCATAACCCCATGCTTATCCCTTGCTAGTCCCTAGCTAGGTTTATCCTAGTCGTTATTTCCATTCGGGATTAGGAATTGATTACTTACACATCTATTGCTTGTCAACAGGAGGAAATATACTAAGAGCCTGATCTACAGAGATTAAACAACTCCTGTGTGTATGGCAAAATGCAAATTGCCCAAATCCTTGCTTTAAAGCATATATACATATATACATATATATTTTCATCTTTTCTCATTTTTTGGATTTTTGGAGTTGAGTGTGTGTCGGTAACTTTTTACAGCTACCCAACCCACCCATAACTTGAAAAAGACTCTAAGTGGTAAGCTCTTGGTGTGAATGTTGTAATAGACTCATTCAACGGTAATTGGAATAGAATTCGGGTTTCTACGCCCCTAGGTGACTGGAAAAGGAACTTCTTGCCTAAAGGTGTATCTATCCAATCGGTAGTTTTCTCCCTACTCTTATTTTATTTGGGGTCAACACAAGGGTGTTTCCAATGTATATCTCCTTGAATCGCTCTACTTCCTCGCTTCTTCCTTAGGTGTTTTGGACTTTTTGTGCATTTAGTGAGCTGGGTTCTGGACAGCCGACCAATGGGTTGTTACCCATGACCACTTGCCAGCCATACTCGTGCGGTGAAGTGTGGCTTATTTTTTCTTTTTCTTTTTTTATTTTTCCATTTCTCCCTTTTTCTCTCTTTTTTTTCTTTTCTTTTTCTTTTGTTGTTTAGTATGTGGGTTCCTTGATCTCAGATTTACCTAGAGGCAATTAAAGAAAGTGGTCCTGTAGCTGGGCTCTGGGCAATCGGCCAATGGGCTGTTACCCATGACAACTTGCCAGCCATATCACCCTAGAAAGTTCATTAGCTACCCAATTTTTGTTAGAATCATCGAGGAGTAAGTCAGTGCAAAAATGTGTGCAGATGCTTAGACTAAAAGTCCCTCCAAGTCAGAGGCCGGGTTGATAAGTCGTATACTTATCACCCTACTTTATTGGGGAATTACAGTAAATTAAGGTTGTGAGGATTCGAGGCTAAATCTATATTTTAGTGGACACCTGGGCTGATTAAGCCTGAAGGCCTGAAATGTCTAAGTGACCAGGTTCTTCTCGTATTATTTCCCACCGTTGACAAGCTCCTAATGCCTATGTTCTTCTTTTTTTTTTTAATTTATTTATTATATAATTCAGGCTGATACTATAAACTCAGAGAATGCGAATTACCACCCCCCCATGCTTAAGTTGGACAATGTCTTCATTGGCAAATAAATGGATGCAAAGGGGGTACAGAAAGAAATCACCTAAGTGTTGCCGTGTTCCTGATCAGTCTGAATCTTTTGCGTTGCCTCCCAGGAAACGCTGAGTTTATTACCTCTAGCTGGGCGAGGTTTTGTGTCAACCTCAATGAGGGTGACAACTTCCTTTGGGGGAACTTGGGTAAGAAAATGTTTTAATCTCTAACAGTTTACTGTGAAGCTTTGCCCAGTGCTTGGATCTGTAATTTCAACCGCCCCATTGGGATAAGGTTTGATCAACTGATATGGTCCTGTCCACTTTGATCTCAGCTTCCGAGGAAAAGTTTAAGTCGGGCATCAAAAAGCCAGACTTGCTGGTCGGGCTCGAAGGTTTTCCTATGGATGTGTTGGTCGTGGACGGCTTTTATCTTTTCTTTGTAAAGTCGACTATTCTCATATGCGTCCCGATGGATTTCCTCGAGCTCGGAGAGTTGGAGTGTCCTCTGTGCCCCGGCTAATTAAGAATCCATGTTGCACTGCTTAATAGCCCAGTAAGCCCGGTGTTCCAACTCGACCGGAAGGTGGTAAGCCTTGCCAAAGACCAGGCAATAAGGCGACATGCCTATCGGGGTCTTAAAAGGGGTCCTGTATGCCCAAAGGGCATCATCCAGTAGTGTGGACCAATCCTTCGGTCAGGTCTCACAGTCTTCTGCAGAATATTCTTGATCTGCCTATTGGAGACCTCAGTTTGACCATTTGTTTGTGGGTGATACAGGGTGGTAATGCGGTGAGTAACCTTGTATTTTTAAGCAGGGCACGAAATTGGGCATGAATAAAGTGACTCCCATCATCGTTGATCATGGCCTTCGATATCCCAAACCAAGAGAAGATGTTTTGCTTAACAAAGTCCATGACAGCCTTATGATCACATCTTTGGGTGGCGACGGCTTCAACCCATTTTGAGACATAGTCTACTGAGACTAGTATGTATTCAAATCAGTTGGATGGTGGGAAGGGACACATAAAATTGATGCCCCAAACATCGAAAATTTCGACAATCAAAATGGGCTGGAGAGGCATTATGTCATTTCTGGTCATAGTCCCTAATGTCTGGCAGTGAGAGCAAGTCTTAGCGAAGCTATGTGCATCCTTGAATAGGGAGGGCTAGTAAAATCCGAATTGCAAAACCTTTGCAGTCATTTTCTTCCTCGAAAAGTGGCCACCACAGGCTTGGTTGTGACAAAAGGATAGCACACTTTGGACTTCTTCCTCAGGGATACACCTCCTAATGATCTGGTTAGCATAGAGTATAAATAGCATGGGATCATCCCAGAAATAGTGCTTGGCTTCAGCCAAGAACTTATCCCGTTGCTGTCTAAGCCAGCCGTGCGGTGTCTGTCCCACCACTAAATAGTTGACGAAGTCTACATACCAGGGTAGCTTTCTTCCTTGCATAGCTAGAAGTTGTTCATCAGGAAAGGTGTCAGTTAAGGGTAATGATGGCCTGATGTGGTCTGGGTGGAGTCTGGACATGTGATCAGTTATGACGTTCTTGGACTCGGCTTTGTCACGTATTTACAGGTCAAATTCCTGCAAGAGCAGGATCCATCTGATGAGCCTGGGTTTAGCATCCTTTTTGGTCAATAAATGTTGGATAGCCGAGTGGTCAGTGTAAATCGTCACGTGGGATCCCAGAAGATATGATCGGAACTTTTCTAATCCAAAGACTATGGTGAGCAGTTCTTTCTCTATGACAGTATAATTCCTTTGAGCCTCATCCAACGTCTTGCTCACGTAGTAGATCACCACGAGTTTCTTTTCTCTTCTTTGTCCTAAGACTGCGCAGATTGAAAAATTTGATGCATCGCACATAATCTCAAAGTCTTGGGACCAGTCCGGGGGTTGTAATACAGGTGCAGTGGAGACTATTTCCTTGAGAGTGTTATAAGCCTGGATGCAATTAGGTGTCATGTGAAAAAGGGCGTCGTTGGATAAAAGGTCAGTCAAGGGTTTAGAGAGTTTGGAAAATTCTTCAATGAACTTTCTATAGAAGCCAACATGTCCTAGGAAAGATCGGATTTTCCGGACCGAGCCAGGAGATGGAAGTTTGGAAATTAGATCAACCTTAGCTCGATCTACTTCAATGCCCCTATGCGAGATGATGTGACAGAGGACAATCCCTTCCTGAACCATGAAATGGCTCTTTTCCTAGCTTGAAACTAGGTTGACCTCGATACATCGCTTCAGGATCTTCTCCAAATTGCTAAGGCAATGGTCGAATGAACATGGAGAAATCATCCATGAAGACCTCCAGGTATTCACCCACCATCTCTGAAAAGATGGCTAGCATGCAATGCTGAAAGGTTGCGAATACGTTGCATAACCCGAATGGCATATGCCGGAATGCGAACGTGCCATATGGACAAGTGAATGTGGTCTTCTCTTGATCTTCTGATGCAATAGCAACTTGGTTGTATCCTGAATATCCATCCAGGAAGTAAAAATATTTCTACCCTACCAATCGCTCGAGAATCTGGTCAATGAATGATAGAGGGAAATGAACTTTCTTGGTAGCCTCATTAAGCTTCCTATAGTCAATGCACACCCACCATGCGGTAGCGGTGCGGGTGGGGATGGATTCGCCCTGATCATTAGTGACAACGGTGAGCCCAGCTTTCTTGGGCACTACTTAAGTGGGGCTCACCCAAGGGCTATTAGAGATTGGGTAAATGATATCAGCGTCAAGCCACTTGATTATCTCCTTTTTAACGAACTCTTGCATATTCGGGTTCAATTGTCTCTGCATCTAGCGAGAAGGTCAAGCCCCATCTTCCAAATAAATCTTGTGAGTGCAAGAGGTGGGGCTAATTCCCCTCAAGTCAGAAATTGTCCGTCCAATGGCTGCCCGATGTTCAGAGAGGGTTGCAGTCAACCTAAGCTCTTGTTCCCTAGTTAAATGGGCATTGATAATCACAGGGAAGGTCTGGTCAGGTCCAAGGAAGACATACTTGAGATTATCGGGCAAAGGCTTTAGTTCGGGTGTAGGTGGGACAACATTCAACGGGTAAGGGAAAGGTGGGGGTTGATCAACATCAATCTCCTCAAATGGTGGTTATGGAAGGTAATCAGCTCTGCAAATGTCAATCTCCACAGGCTAGGATGGGTTAGGATAGTCATTGGCTCAGATGGTCTGCTGAAGAGCTGAGAGTGAGGCATTCTTCAACTAGAGGTTCCACAAGATCGTGCTCCTCGATCCAGTCACAATCAAAAGACTTGGTTGCCCTGAAGATATCCAATTGCATCTTCTTGTCTCCAAAGGTGATTTCCATACATCCCATGTCGCAATTAATGTTCGCCTTAGCCGTAGCTAAGAATGGTCTGCCTAGGATGATGGGTGTGTTTTGTAGTTGTTCGGGGACTTCCATGTCGAGAACCAAAAAGTCGACTAGGAAGTAGAAGTCCTTGACCCGAACAATTACGTCCTCGACTACCCCCTTTGGGGTTTTCATAGATCTATTATCCAATTGGATGGTTACAGGTGTGGGTTTCAATTCTCTAATCCAAACTGGTGATACAGGGTCGTTGGGATGAGGTTGATCGAAGCACCTTAGTCCAAGAGCTCTCTATCAAATGTCATGTCCCCGATATTACAAGAAATCAGGGGCGCTCTTGGGTCAGTTCATTTGGGAGGCAGGTTGCTCAATATCACTGAACTAGCATATTCTGAGAGCACTACCTTCCTAGGTGCTTGGGTTTTCGACTTACGCTTCAGCGTATAGACATCCTTCAAGAACTTAGAGTAAGCTGGGATTTGTTTAATTGCTTCGAGGAGCGGAATATTAATCTGGACTTGTTTGAAAATCTCCAACAGCTCCTCATTCTCAACTACAGCTTTCTTTTTCTTCCTTTTCTCCAAGCCCTCAGGGTATGGTGTTTGGGTTTGAATCGGTTCAGTCTCCATGTCTTTGGGTTCCTCCTGCTCACCCTTAGACTCGGGTATCTTAGGAAGTGAGGTCACGGGAGGGGTTGGCCATTTGAAGTCTTGGGTTTTAGTGCCACTTCTCAAGGTAATCGCGTTGGCAGAGGCGTTGGGACCATGGGTAGATCCTTGAGAAGAAGAGGAAGAAGAAGCACCGAAATCAGGGGGTGTTTGTGAGGCTTGCTGGACCATGTGGGCATGTCCAGGATTGGGTTGGAACCCCTGCTAATTGGGGCCTCTGTTAATCACATTTCACGGGTTCAATTGTGGCTGAAAAGGAAGGGATCCCTGTTGTTTACAGTCCGACAGCTAGCTAAACTATCCCTTCACTAAGGCCATTTCTTCCTGGTGTTTTTGATTCATGTTAGCCATCATTTTTATCAATGTGTCCATTTGGTTTTGAGGGGGAGGGATTGCCCTATTCTGATTATAGGGTGGTCTAACCGGTGGTCCTTGCTGATAGGAGGGGGGATTTGGCCTGGGTTAGTTCTGGAATTGGTTCGATTTTTGGTTTGTCCAGGCGAAATTCGGGTGATTACGCCATCCGGCATTATAGGTGTTCGAGAAGGGGTCAGGTTTGGAATAAGCTTGGATAGCTTAAACATCTCCAAAGATAGAAGGTGCTGAGGGGGAGGAAAGTGAGTAATCAAGGGTTGAGGGAGCAAAGGTCCCTCCCTGGAACATGTTTAGGGGTTGTTCCAAGTGCATTTGGCTCATTGGCTGCACCAAGTCTACATTGTGAGCTCCCTTTGCTAGGGAGAGAGTCTGTAGCGGGTTCCTGGTCTGGTTTAGCAGCTCATCGATCTTTTTGTCCACTAATTCAACTCGATCCAACTTTTTGGCTATAATATCCATGTCAACCATTCCAGAATTTGCTTGCACCTCATAGATCCCACCATGAGGTTGACTGAATCGATTAAATTGGGTCATGGAGGCATTGTTGAGAGAATTCTCACTCATGGACTCAAAGAGTTCGAATGTGCTCTCCTCATCTTTGTTCAAAAGGTTGCCACCGTATGCATCAACAAAGTTCCTAAGGTTGCTGTCCAGACCATGGTAGAAGATCTGGGCCAATTGCCACCTTGGAACCTCATGGTGTGGGCATTTCCTCAATAATTCATTAAATCGCTCCCATGCCTCATGGAATTGTTCCCCACATTGGAGTGTAAATGTGGTAATGGCTCTTTTGAGGGCATTGGTCTTACCTATGGGGAAAAATTTCTTCAAAAATGCATGCCTCAATTCCTCCCAGGTGGAGATGGGTCTCCCTAAGGTTCTAAGCCAGTGAGATGCCTTGTCTTTTAAGGAGAAAGGGAACATCTTAATCAAAACAATGTCTAAGCTGATGTTCCTGGGTTTCACAGTTTTGGCGATCCGGTCAAGGTCCTCTAGGTGTTGGAAGGGGCCCTCATTTGAGCTTCCATGAAAGTGGCCCTGAATCAAGATCAAGACATTAGGTTTCAGCTCAAAATCATCTCCCCCTTCGGGGACCTAAGATGGGGTTCGATCCGAATAGCAGATGGATCGTAAAAGTCGCGGAGGGGCCTAGGTTGGTCCTCCGGAGGTTGTGGTGGGTTAGGTGGGTTCGGTGGGGGTTTCCCTTGAGGGTTTTGCAATCTGTGTATGGCCTGCATGATGGTTTGGATTTGTTGTTGTTGTAGTTGGTGGTTGGTAGAGATCTGGGCCTGAATGATGGCCATAGCATTGGGTGGGGGTTGGTCCTCAACCTCATCAATTCTTGGTTCAGCCATTTCTTGTGAAAAATCAAGTCTCCTCCTGATTTCCCTATCCAAAACAAACAAATCAGGATGCAGTGATCGTCTCTCGTGCATACACTAGGGAAGAACAGAGAGGGATGAAGAGAGAAATAGATGCGAGAAGTGTGTGCATAAACAAGCAGACAAGTCTAGTCCTTATAGTGTATACCTTAGGTGACCTAGAAGCCTCAGAGGAAATGATCAAGCCTGTAAGCACTTAACCACCCTTCCCAATGTTAATCTGGCCAGGTTGATTACAAGGGGATTGAGGGGAAGGTTCTTCCTTTGGCTTTCGCCGCCGATTTCGTAGACCCCACAACCGCGGTCGTTTGACACTTCCCCGCAGCCTAGACACTAGATTCTACAAAGGGAATGATGGCAAAATGCCCAGCAAACCAAATCACACTTCCAAGACTTAAACCAGTCCTACCTAAGGCACGCCTACTCCATTTTAATGAGGGGCTAGGCTAGTGCTTGTGCTCAAGATATGTGATGAGGCGTTGATTGGGGTTGTGTCTCTTAGTTAATTGATTTGAGCATGTGTGCACTTAACAAGACATGGTTCTCAAGCAAGGATTTTAAGATGCGATGCCTTTTAATGATTTATCCTTGCTTTAGTGCATTTTAAGGTTGAAGTGCCTTAATGTCTTCAAACAAGGTTCAAGTGGGCACACAAAGTTTTGCATGCAACAGGAGAAAGTTGATTTCCTTTAGAGTGATGTGGCCCTAGAAAAGCAACCCTAATGAGTTCACCCTAGTGTTCGTGTAGTTCTACCAGGTGAGTTGATTTTAGTTATGGTGAGTGGTGCAGCCCAAGTCAAATCAAGGCAGCTTCGTAAATACCACTCAAAAGAAAGAAGAAGAACACTCAAAAGATTATCTCCTTAAGAATGTTAGGGTGTATTTTTTTGTTGGGTGATGAGTTTGGAATGTGGGTCACGTAGTCATTCACCACACCAAATTTCTATTTATATTTTTTTTTGTATTTTTCTTTTTCTTTTAAAGCACACAAACAACCAAAGGGTGGAGTGATACTCACAACTGGTCTTTGCCGCACTTTACTCCATCTCTACCGTCGCGAATCATGCTCCTTCGCCACCCACGCGTCGAGTTCCTGTAATCAATCAAGTAGAGGGAGAAAATGAGTTAGACGATGTGAATACGAATGCAGGATGAAAGCAACAAAAGAAATCTGTTGCCTCCCCGGCAATGGCACCAAAAACTAACGTGTGCGGGACATGGTTGTTTAATTGTGTCGTTATAGCATGCATTCGCGATGTCGATTTTAATTTATAATGTGGATTTGGTGAGTCCAAGTGTCGACCACAAGGAGGCATAAAATCGGATTACTTTGTTCTTTTAGTTGTCACATGAAGTTTAGTTTGCTTGTGAGAAAATGAGAAACAGAGAGAGAGAGAGTAGGGTTAGAATTTTTCTTTGAATCACAACATTCATTTGAACAAAATGAGAGCTATATAAGGAACAACATCAACATTAACATTTAGCATGCAACTTGAGTTTGTTTGAAAATACAACAATAGCTAAAAGCTTGAGCAAAAGTAATATGAAACTAGGGTAAAGAAAGCGAGAGGAGAAGGCAAGGCGGCCACGATGGTGGAATGGGCTACGTTGGCAATTGACAACTCCGGAGAGTGTGAAGTATGCTTGGTGAAGCTAGTAAGGAGCTAGGAGTAGGGTGGAAGGTGTGTGTGTATCCAATGCCTTCAATGGGGTGGTTGAAGGGGGTTTAAATAGGAGAAAAGGGCTTCTAATTGAGGTAATGGCATTTAGCAACGTCTAGGACATTGCTAAACCCCTTCCAAAAACATCGCTGAAGCCCTCCACCCGCTGATCCAAGTGTGCACACGTTCTTCTTCTCGAGCCGCGGCCGCAATCCGTGTGCTCGCGCTGTGAGTCGTCCGATCAAAGATCAGACGGTTGAGATTTCATGTGGGCACGCACTACAGATCACGCACATTCTCGTTTGGGCACATCCATGTGCACTAGTTGCGTCGCATGGCACGATCCTCGCTGTCGGCTTCCGCATCAGCGGTCGAATTTTATCCGTAGGCGTTCCTGCTGCCAATTAGAGCCACACTGCGACTCGAACGGCCACTCGTTGCTTGCTGGTGAGGCACGGACCGACGTGCTGTGTGCGTTGGTTTGTCGCACCGTGAAAGTTTTGGCCCTTGCTCCTTAGCCGTTAGATGGGAGATGTGCGGTCGAGATCGTGCGGTGAGGGTGTGCTGAAGAGAGGGTGTGGGCAATCGTGAGCGCTCAGCCGTCCGATCGGAGGATCGGACGGCTTAAAGCACTACTTCGTGAGGCTGCGTGGGTGAGGGGCATGGAGGATGTGATGACGTGGCTGCTTGTGGGCCGTTGATCTGATGATCAATGGCCAAAACTTCTTGGGCCAATCGAGAGAGCTTCAAATGTCAGATTTGAGTGATTTCGAGTCCATTAGACTCGATTCGTCGATCTGAGTCCATCTGTGCGATCCGATTGCTCATCTGAGTCCAGTTTCAATACGCACTTGTACATACGACCATTAAACATTGACTATAAGCAATTTGAATTTGTCATGCATGCAATGCTCCCAAGCCCATTATGGTATATCATTAACGCACATATATCCCCAAAACTGACCTCGATTGGTGGAATTATCATCCTTAGATGTAGAGTTATCATTGGTCATCGATGGGGCCCGAACTTAGGGATTCTTCTAGTTAGAATTTCGCCTGATCCCTCATTAGCCGGATCTCTTGCAATTGCTCTACCACCATCTGTTGCTCAGCCTTTTAGGCCAGCAGCTTCACTTCGTATTCATCCTCCTTTGCAAGCATATCAAGGAGAGTGTCCTTAGGAGGGCCCTCCTAATGGTGGGAATCTTGAGGCTCGCCTGGTGGCCATACCTCATCATCTTTACTTGCCCTAGAGGGCTGCCGACGCTTCCTAGACGTAGTAACACTGGACTCTATCAGATCGGGTTTCTCTGAGTTAGCATGAGAAGAGTGGCGCGTGGAAGGAGCCATGGTAGAAGGGATGGAGCCAAGAAACGTAGTATTGTACGTTTCCCACTGACGATGGCAATTGATCGAGCCCGTTAGAGTAAGAACCTCAAATCAACAAATAAATTGCAGAGAAATGTACGCACAAGGTTTGGTAACCCAGTTCCACCAGAAATAGGTGTACGTCTGGGAGGAGGATGATGCTCACAATAGGCATTAATATCTAGGTGTTACAAACTCTCTATATCTCTCTTCCTCTTGGATTACGTAAAAAATAAAAACAAGTTTGCTCGTGGCATTTATAGATTGGGGTTCCCTTGGTTTGTAGGCCTCTTTTCTGTTCCTACGATCTCGGGATCCTAACCGGCAGGCTATCATGAGTCAGTTCCGTACTTCACATAATCTTCTTCCACTGGCAGTTCCAAGCGTGTTGGTTGAAAGTCTTCTAGAAAGGCCTGCCATTCTATCGGGCATGCGGATCTGAGTGAGCGAATCTGTTATAGGGGACCAGGTGTTTACCATTTGCCAGGCAATTGGATTCTCCGTGAAGCCTGACTTATGAGGTGATTTTTCTACCCTCATTAATTGTGAAGCACGGATTAATTAACTAGTCTATATTTATATTTATACTATATACTAAAGCAGAATTTCCCCTTGCACATGTCAACAACACAACACCCCCCCCCCCCCCCTCACAACTTTAGTGATTGTTTCACAACTAAAGTTGTGTGTCACAATTGAGTGATTGGCTCCTCTCTCTGGATGGAGTCATACTTTCACAACTTTAGTGATTGTTTGGATAGTTATAGCATTTGGATGTTGTGTGTCACAATGAAAATTTTGCTCAAAATCATAGCTTTGGTAATTTCTAATTAACATTATTTTTTTTAATTTCTCCCGTATACATTGTACAGATCATATTCAATATGTATTGGAGAAACTAAAAAAAAGATCATATATTATTTTCCTATTAACTTTCACAACTCTAGTGGTTGTTTGGATAGCCATAGCATTTAGATATTATGTATTACAATGAGAAATTTGCTCCAAATCATAGCTTTAGTAATTTTTAATTAATATTATTTTTTTAAATTTCTCCCGTGCATATTGTACCGATCATATGCAATATGAATGGGAGAAATAAAAAGAAAAATTATATATTATTATCCTATTACTTAAGATAGATTAATATTTTTAATTATTAAAATAATTATATCTATTTTAAATTATATAATAAATTATATTGTACATCTATATTTTTATATATTTATCGATAATAATACTATTCCTACTGCGAAGCTACCGTAGGCCTAACTAGTAGTTATATCTAAAAAAAATTCGGATACTGTCGTTCCATAATGTCACCTTGCCCAACCTGAGTCTATCGTCACCCTGCCCAACTTGAGCCAATCAACAATGCCAGAAGAACAAAGTGTACATTCGTCCTGTGAGTGCTCCCTCCTTTCCTTCTCAGTGAAAAAGGAGTGCAACCGGACGATCAGGGCCCCCTCGTGTTGGAACGCGGGTGGGGTTATTTAATATGGTAATATTAACATCGTAAAGTATGTAGTGGAAGTGATTACCTATAGGCGAATCTATACAGTTTATCAAAATCTATTAACATGGATTAAATCAAATTTTAACTTGTCAGTTTTAGGCCCAAGGTCGAATTCAGGAAGGCGAGTTTGGGGTTAATATATTTCTACGCGATTCCTATGACTCACATCAATTCTATTCACTTATTATATTTTTAGGTTTTCTTGATTTTATAATTTGTTTGGATAGTCTTGTCCTTAAGGTACACCCTCAAAAATTTATTCTTGGCTACCGCCAAAAGTTGGTCCTTAGCGATTCGCCAAAAATCAAGTTCAAAAATAGATCATGCTACACGCAAGATCGTGTACCTGCAAAGACAATAGTTATCTTTTCTATTTTAGAATTTTTTGGTCTTTTCTTTATCAACAAAATAAAAGATAAGGAAAAGAAATGAGAAAAGAAAATACGAAATAGAAAGGAATGAAAATACTTAGCTTATATATATATGTAGAATTTAGATACATATATATATATAGGATATAGATATAGATGTAGATATATATATATATATCTAGGTATAAGTATATATAACTAGATAATAGGATAGCGAATATTGAATCTAGGATTCAATAGAAATATAGCACAATGCTAGGTTAACTGTCATCTAGAAAGACGAGATTAACCTAGTTACGTGTTGCGTGCGGGTGGACCAGACATGTGGCAGTGTGGGTGAAAGGCTTGTTATGTACGAATATCGGAAAATATACACAACTGGTGCGAATATTCCCGCCATGTGATGCGCGGTGAATGGATATGTGCATAGTATTGTGAGTGACAAATATGTGTAAGTGTATGAAGGAGGAAGTGAAATATATGTGTGTATGTATATATGTATATATATGGTAGGTATATAAGTATATATAATTATATATACATAAGTGTATATATCTCTATATATCTGTATAAGTATATATTTATATATATATATATATATATGTATAGTATATTTGTATAAGTGTCTACTTATGAGTATGTATATTTATGCATATGTACATCTATATATATATATATATATTTGCGAGCGCACGCACGTGTGTGTCTTTCTATGTGTGAGTGAACGGGAAGGAGCAAGAGGGAGAGAGGAGAGCTCAGGAGTGTGTTGTGTGTTGTGATGATGTGTGTGCGTCTTAAGGATATGGAGGTGGAGGGAATGGCTGAAGGACTGGGGAGTTATGGGTGCTGACGACTTATGTGGAGTGAAGTGAAGGAGGTTATATAGATGAGGGGGGCCAGAAGATGACAAGGGAGGCCGTTGAGGTGTGGGACTTGTGTGTGGGGTTTTTGCATGTATGCACTTGAAGTGTCATCAAATTATTGCAGGTGAAGTATGTGGTGTCATGTTAGGTAAAATTGTGGTGGAAATAAAATGGGAATGAGGTAAAAATGGAGGCTCAATCTCTCTCTCTATCTTTCTCTCCATAAAATGCACAAATGTGAGTATTTACAAAATGCATGCATAGCTATCTAATATAAATGCTTAATGTTAGGAAATAACATATAAGATGAGCTAATTAGAGATGTGAATTGCTATGCAATCACACCCCCATGCCTATCTTTTGCTAGTCCTAGCAAAATACTTATTTAATAAGATAGTAGTGTTTAGAATTGATCTTAAGCTGAAGATTTTTCTAAAGCAACATTAATGTGTTTATCAGTTGGACATTGTGAGAAGCAATTGCAAAAAAGACTACAAGAACCTAAGTCTTACATAACATAGACTATCTCTTTGACTAACAAGGACTCTTGATATTTAAACCTTAAGTGCAATTTCCAGGACTTAGAGTGTTTTGGAAAACACGACAGCTATGAGGTTATGGTTTGCGCTTAGTGATTGATCAGGACTAACTAGATGAACATTAGGATTCAATCCTGAGGTTTCACGTCTTTTTAAGTCCAGGTTGGTCCCAGCTTCACCTCATGTCTTCGAATTGACTCTCAAAAATAAGAAAAGACTCAGCCCAGCTCTTATTGCATTGTGGCTCAAAGAATATTTAGTAGAAATAGGGTATTTATAATGCACCCTGAAAAACTTTTGGTGGAGAAATTTACAGGACACACGAGAACATATTGACTTATTCTAAAGAATGTCTTTTTTTGCAAATTCCTTTTGACTTTTTCTTTGTTTTTTTTCTTTTTCTTTTTCTTTTTCTTCTCTCTCTTTTTTTTTATACATATAAATGTCAGTATGTCTCCAACAACTTTATTTGGTAGAGAACACTTATTTGGTGGGTAAGAACTTAGATGAAAAGAGTTTCTTCTAAACACAAGACTAAAAACTGAGATAAAGAATCTACCTGCATGCACAGGTAAGGACTCCACCCTCCCTAATGAACACTAGGGTTGGATCTTACATTCATCCGATTTTTTTTTACTTTTATAGTGTGAACCAGGGTTACTTAGACTCCTAAGCAGAAGCAAACCAACGAATCCTATACTGGTGACTCAGGTACAAGAATACGTCCTAAGTTAGGAGAGATTCTAGTCTATCTTGTCACTGCTCGAGTGTATTAAGCCAAAGCTTGAGCTAATCATGCTTTTGTGGCTAGGAAAGTCTTCAAAGCAAAGGCTGAATGTCCATAAACACTTATTTTATTTTCTTACTTCAGCTTTTAGATCAAAGCTAAACACTTTTGAAAACATTTTTGAATTTTTGAATTTTCCATTTTTTTGATTTTTTTTATTTTTAGGGATTTTTCAATTAGGCTATGTGTATACATATCATAGATGGATATGTATAATGGTTAGAAATCTGTAAAATACCCTTATAATACCTTGATCCTATGGATGCTTATCCACCGCCCCATGCCAAATCATGCTATGTCCTCATATTCTTGAAAAAGGGGTTAAACAGGGGTAAAGGTTTAGGTGCAAGGGTGAGTATAGGGTATAAAGCAAGGTGGATGGGTAGGTGGATGGTGGGTGGTTAAAAGTGGAGTGAAATGAAATGAAGTGAAGTGAGATGAGTGAAATGTGATGTGGAGTGAATAGTGAAAGGGATTGTTGGGGTGCCTCCCAACGAGCGCTGAATTTAACGTCCCCAGCTGGACTCTGAGTGAGGCTCATATTAGTTACCCTCTAGCAAGGCAACTATTTCACCAACGGGGGCAGGCTCATGAGTAAGATACAGTTTCAACCGCTGCCCATTAACTATAAATTTATGCCCAAATTTGGGATCTTCAATCTTGACGGCTTCGTTGGGAAAAGGTCTTGAGACCAAGAAAGGACAAGTCCATTTGGACTTCAGTTTTCCAGGAAAGAATTTGAGCCAGGCATTGTAAAGCCAAACCTATTGTGATGGCTCAAATTCCATCTGCCTAATGCGGCTGTCGTGAAATGCCTTGGTACATTATTTAAAGGTTAGGGTAGAGTCATAGGCTTGACGACGTAGCTCTTCTAATTCTTGGAGTTGGAGTTTCCTTTCTTGACTACACAAGTCTGGGTCGAGGTTACACTGGCGAACCGCCCAATAAGTGCGGTGCTTCAACTCCACAAGCAAGTGACAATGCTTCCCGAAAACAATCCTGTATGGAGACATACCAAGGGGAGCCTTGAAGGCGATCTGATATACCCATAAAGTGTTGATCAGCTTGTCGGACCAATCCTTACGGTCAGGTTGAATCATTTTCTGGAGGATTTGCTTAATTTACCGATTCGACACTTCAGCTTGATTGTTTGTTTGAGGATGATAGGGAGATGCGATACGGTGATGGACTCTGTACTTCCTCAAAAGTGCCCGAAATGATGCGTGAGTGAAGTGGCTTTCTCCATCCGAAATGATGGCTCGAGGGATCCTAAAGCGTGCAAAGATGTGGTCTTTGACAAACTTGGTTGTAATGACATGGTTAGCACGACTCGCAGGAATGGCCTTAATCCATTTCGAGACATAATCAACAGCAACAAGGATGTACTCGAAACCGTTGGATGGAGGAAAGGGACCGATAAAATCAATTCCCTAAATGTCAAAAATCTCTGCAGCTAGGATGGGTTGTAAGGGCATCATGTTGCTATGTGACATTGACCTTAGCAACTAGCACCTAGTGCAACGTTTAGCGTAATTGTGTGCATCCCGATGAAGGGAGGGCCAAAAGAATCCGCATTGCAACACCTTGGCTGCAGTTTTTCTCCCTGAAAAATGGCCTCTACAGGCCTGGTTGTGACAAAAGGAAAGCACACTAGGGAATTCGCTGTCAAGAACACAACGACGGATAATTTGATCAGTGCCTACTCTAAAAAGTAGTGGATTATCCCAAAAATAATACTTTGCTTCTGCAATGAGATGCTCACGCTGGTTTTTAGGCCAACCTTGTGCAAGAGATCCAGAAGCAAGGTAATTAGCGATATCGGCATACCAAAGTCCACTTGCCACATCTATCACTAGAACGTGCTCATCAGGCAAAGATTCATTTAAAGTCAATGTAAGTCCAATATGGTCTGGGTCTAGTCTTGATAGGTGGTCTGCGACAACATTTTGGGTTCTAGCCTTATCTCATATCTCAAGATCAAATTCTTGAAGGAGAAGGATCCAACAAATCAATCAAGGCTTTGCATCCTTCTTATGCATGAGATGACGAATGGCCACGTGGTTTGTGAAAATGGTAACATGAGAGCCTAGAAGATATGAACAAAATTTTTACAGCCTAAAGACAACCGCCAGTAACTCTTTTTTAATGTTCGTGTAATTACACTGGACCTCATCCAGTGTCTTACTGGCGTAATACACCATGAAGGGGTGTTTATCGTGTCTTTGTCCCAAGATGGTTCCGACAGCTAGGTCAGAAGCATCACACATTAGCTCAAAGTTGAGGGACCAATCAGGCGACTGGAGAATCGGGGCCTTGGTGACAGCCTCACACAGCTGCATGAATGCTCGAATGTAGTCAGGGCCCATATTGAAGGGTACATTCGTCAATAAGAGATGCATCAAAGGTCAGGAAATCTTGGAGAAATCCTTGATAAATCTCCTATAAAAATTGACGTGACCCAGAAAGGAGCGAATTTGCCGGACAGAGCCAGGAATGGGTAAATCAGCAATCACATCAAGCTTAGCTCTGTCCACCTCAATACCCCTTTTGGAGATGATATGTTCGAGAACAATGGCTTCGTGCACCATGAAATGACTTTTCTCCCAAGAAAGCATGAGGTTAACATCAATACATCTTCGAAGGATGCAAGTCAGGTTGGCTAGGCAATCATCAAAAGTCAGTTCGAAGATAGAAAAGTTGTCCATAAAGACTTTGAGAAAATCACCCACCATATCGTGAAATATTGCTAGCATGCATCTTTGGAAAGTAGCTAGCGCGTTATAGAGTCTAAATGGCATTCTTCTGAAAGCGAAGGTGCCAAAGGGGCAGGTGAAGGTGATTTTCTCTTTGTCCCAAGGGTCAATAGCCACCTAGTTATAACCTGAGAATCCATCTAGGAAACAAAAGAATTGATTTCCTGCTAATCGCTCCAGGATTTGGTCGATAAAAGGTAGTGGAAAATGGTCTTTCTTGGTAGCAGTATTGAGTTTCCTATAATCTACACACACTCTCCAAGATGTAGGAGTGCGTGTAGGGATGGATTCTCCCCTATCATTGACATGGATGGTGAGACCCATCTTTTTAGGCACAACATGAATCGGGCTCACCCAGCGGCTATCGCTGATCGGGTAAATGATCCCTGCATCCAGCCATTTGATAATTTCATTCTTAACAACCTCCCGCATATTAGGATTGAGACGTCGCTGCATCTCACGGGAAGGTCGAGACTCCTCCTCCATATACATACAATGAGTACAGTAGGAGGGGCTAATGCTAGTCAGATCAAAAAGAGACCATCCAATGGCTACCTTATGTTTTTCATTAGTTTGCATTCTTGCTCCTTGGACAATTTTGAACTGATTATTATAGGAAGCATTTCATTTGGTCCTAGGAAAACATATTTTAGCATGTCAGGCAGCGCTTTAAGCTCAGGAGTAGATGGTGAGAGATCTGGCAAATCTTGGGACGAGAGTGTCCTAAAAGGATCAGGAGAAGGAATAAGGGGAAAAGGAAATTGGCCCTCAGGTTGGCCAAGGGGAGGGGCATCTTGGATTGATGGATCCAAGAAAGGAGTTCCTTAGAGATCAAAATTTGGGAACAAGGTCCCAGTGTGGAATGTCGCTTCCACCTAATTTGGCGGGAAAGAGAGGGCACTCCAGTCTTCAAGGGGGTAGACTAGAGGTGAGCAGCCCGGATATGACTTAGACCATGAGGCATAAGAGGCGAAGTGGACCCCGTCAGGGGTCTGGTCAGGAAGAGATAAGGGTAAAGGAAGGGGTAGGGAAATGTCATAGTACAGGTTGATCAGGTCTTGATGATTCTCCAAGGGTGCACTGTAGCAAGTTGAATAGGTCCCAACTAATATGATACATGCACTAACAGCCATGTCATTATCAGACATGTCATCCTCGATAAGATTGCAATTAAAATTCTTAGCGGCCTTAAAAATATTAAGTTTGAGCTTTTTAGAGCCCACAGCTATCTCAATGCAGCTCGATTCACAATAGATATGGGCGCAGGCTGTGGCTAAGAAAGGTCTACCTAGGATTATCAGATAATCAGAAAGTGAATTAGGAACTTCCATATCTAATACATGAAAGTCAACAGGAAAACAGAGACTGTTGACCCTAACCACCACATCTTCCACCACACCCCGTGGTATTTTGACAAAGTGATTTGCCAATTGCAGTGTAATAGGGGTGGGTTTCAGCTTTCCCAATGCAAATTTTTGAAACATGATGGTCGGTACGAGGTTAATGGAAAATCCAGCAAGGCACGATCAAAATTGCAGCCTTTGATGCTACATGAAATGAGAGGGGTGCCTAAATTTTTCTGCTTCGGTGGTAGTTTTGATAGTATAGCACAACTCGCATAAGGTGAGAGAACCACCAGATTCTTAGTTTTCTTTTGCGGTTTCCTAGGTGTAGTGTAGTCTTTAAAGAAATGGGAGACAATAGAGATGTGGTCGATTGCCTCTAATAAGGGAACCTTGATTTCAACATCCTTGAATAAATCGTGTAGATTGTCAAAGGTCTGCATGTTCTTTTTCTTGACTTTTGGCTCCCTCAGCAGAGCTTTAGGGAATGGGATTGATTCTGGCACCAGTTTGGGTGTATCATCCTCATGAGAATGCGGTGTGGAACCCAGATGAGAGGATGATGAAGAAGATAGGCCAGGATCAGGTCGAGGCGGATCAATGGTTTGTTTACCACTCCTCGTAGTAATTGCATTGAATGTCGCAAGTCCAGTAGGATTATAAGACAAAGGAGGGTTCACAGTAGGGACATATGGTTGATGTGCTACTATGGGATTAGCCTGAAATCCCAGTGGAGTACTCGAAACTTGCAGAATTTGATGAACCTGCCCCTGAGAAGGTCATACCTATGGTTGTAGATCATGTGGTACAAAATTTCGTGGGTTTGGGATAGGTTAGGCAGGAAGAGTGCCCTAAGATCGAGTCATCATGCGTAGTTGACTGATCTCAGCATTCTGCTGTGCCAATTGGTATTGAAGAGAGGTCATGTTTTCTTCATGGCGCTTGGACATTTTCGTCATCATTTGCATCAATGTATCAAGAGGTCTTGATGTGTGATCCATTTGAGGTGAGCAAGGGCCCTGCGGCGGATTTGCCGAAGGATTATTTTGGGCTGTTAGGATGATGAGAGCAGACAATCGCATTAGTCCACCAGCGGGGTTTTGGCGCTGAGGGTTGTTGGACCAAGCGAAATTCGGATGGTTGTGCTACCCTGGGTTATAAGTAGCAGAATATGGGTTATTCCCCAGGGCGCACACGTCTTCAAATTCAGAAGACGAGTCCGCATATGGTACTGCATCCGAGTACATGGAGGCTTGGTCCTCCATGTCATAATACTGGCTAGCAGAAGCCAGATCCACATTACTCACCGAGTCGCTTGGTGCGATACTTAGTAAGTATGGTGCAAGTCTTGTGGGATTCCTAGATATAAGCCTAACTTGGGAAGGATTGGGTTTGTGACATGGTGGAGTAGAAGTGTGAGCCACTAGACGGGTTAGGTTGGCCGGGAATTTGTCCAGCTTCTTATGAATAAGGGAGACTTCATCCAATTTTTGTGCAATTAAATTTAAGTTAGTGGATAAATGGGAAGGTCCCGTGTCAACCTCGTGAGTTGCACTACGAGGTGCGTTGGTTCGATTAAAGGCGATAATGGAGGCGTGGTTCATAGAATTCTCACTTATGTTTTCAAAAAGTTCAAATGCTCCATCCTCATCTTTATTCATGAACTTTCCTCCGTAGGAAGCGTCTGCAATCTGCCTCAAAGTTTCATTTAGCCCATAATAGAAAATTTGCACTACATGCCACTTAGGCAGACCGTGGTGTAGACATTTCCTGAGGAGGTCATTATACCTTTCTCAGGTCTCATGAAACTGCTCGCCGTTTTGTTGCGTGAAAGAAGTAATAGCACGATGAAGCGGATTGGTGCGTCCGATTAGGAAAAATTTCTTGAGAAATGTTGTATGTATCTCTTCCCAAGATTGGAGAGGTTTCCCAATAGTGTGTAACCATTGCGCAGCTTTGTCCCGTAATGAAAAAGGGAACATTTTCATGAGGACAATATGCAACCTGATGTTTCTTGGTTTAATTGGTTCAGCTAAACGGGTTAAGTCCTCCAAGTGAAGAAAAGGATTTTCACTAGCCAATCCATAGTAATGGAAATTGATTAAGCTGATTACATTAGGTTTTAGTTCAAAATCTTCCCCACCCTCGGGGACACGAATCTGCCCATGGGTCTCTATAGCAGTGGGATTCTGATAAGAGCTAAGAGACCTGGGCTCCTCCCATTCGGGAGGGTTTTGCATTTCCTCCGATGTTTCCCTAATGGCTTCAATCTGCTCAGTATACAATGCCATTTGGGCTTTGAGGCAAGTTAATGGGTCAATGGGTCCTCCACCACCTGGTGGATTTGGAAGGGGGCGATTTCCTCCCTTAGGATTCAGGGGTGGGTGAGCAGCTATATTTACAGAGGAGGATGATTCACCAACTTCTACCCTTCTAGAGTTATTAGAAAATTCACAAAGTTTAGGGTTTTATGACCTCCTCCCAAACATGCACTGCCACAGGAAGAATTGGGGAGATAAGAAGAGAGAAGGGGATAAGCGAAAGGACGTCGAATAGGTGCACTTGATGACAAATCAAACAATCAAGGTCCTAATCTCTAAAGGTGACCTAAGACCTAAAGATTTAAGTTACCTATTATCACAACCTACGGAACCGAATACGAGCACCGCGGAGCCACAGAGCCAAATTGAAAGGCCTTTTGCCCCAGTCTTAGGCACCTGATAGCACACTAGAACCCGTACCAGCACGTATGTGCTACACGTAGGTAGTTAGACGTCTAAACCTTAATGGGGTCAAGTTACTACCGATTTTAATTAAGAGGCTTAGGATACAAGTGCCTTGGAATGTGAAGGGCATTGTATACAAGTAACACCCAAGTGCGTCGATTTTTGAGTGTGTAAAGCAAGCATGCAACGGGAAACTCTGCTCGAATTGATTTTAGAATTCAACTCTAGGTAGTATAGATTTTATGATTCTACTGAATTACCAATTCAACCAATCTTCGGGTTTTCAAGAAATACAAGTTCTTTATGCCCAAACAACCCTCCTTCAATTTGATTTGGTTAATGCATGCTATAATGCAAATGGGCTCCTAATTGAAAGTTTCTAAGTGTGGATGCTGGAATCAGTTTTAATTCAATGTGAAAGGGAGCCAAAGCACTTTAATTCAAGTGCTCTCAATCACCAAAATGAGAATCCACACAAGGCCCAACCACCAAAAAGTATGAAAAATGAAAATGAATATGTTGGGGTTGAGATTTGAGATCAAATCAAGGGTCAAATTTAGGATTGTGGTAGGGTTGGAGTCAAATCAACTCCAAGACTTCCAAACCAAAGTTTGGATCTTGAATTCTAAATAATTAGGCAACAAAAAAAGTGTAGCAAACAATTGATTTTAATTCACTTCAGTGATAATTTCATGTCACGAAATAATCAAGAATCAAGATTCTCGATTTTTTTTCATGCGCGAAAAATGTGAAAAATCACGGGCGGTGGTGGTGATAAAAAGAATCAAACAGTGGATTTTAATCCATTTGCCCCAGAAATCCCAAGAAGATTTTTTTAGGGTTTTTGATTTTTCTTTTTAATTTTTTTATATTTTCAATGTGACAGAATGACTTAAATTGCTAAGAAGAAGACATCTACCTCCTCAACAATGCGGGCAAACCTCTAAGCGATGCTAGAGACTTCCCGCTCTCGCTCCCGCCTTGGACTCACCCACGTCTCTAACCTCCTCTACGTGTCTCCTCCTTGCAACAGGTACACCAGCAAAAAAACAATCAAACAAACCTGTGAAGAGATGGGTGGGAGAAGAGAAAATCAGAGGAAAAGAGTAGAAACTAACTCTAAATAGCGCCTCCCCAGCAACAGCGCTAGAAAACTCGTGTTAGAACGAGGGTAGGGTTATTTAATATGTTGATATTAGCATCATAAAGTATATGGTGGAAGTGCTTACCTATAAAATCTATTAACCTGGACTAAATAATATTTTAACTTGTCAGTTTTAGGCTCAGGGTCGAACTCAGGGAGGTAGGTTTGGGGTTAATCTATTTCTACATGATTCCTATGACTCGCATCAATTCTATTCGCTTATTATATTTTTAGGTTTTTCTTGGTTTTATAAATTGTTTGGATAGTCTTGTCCTTGAGGCACACCCTCAAAAATTTATTCTTGGCTACCACCAAAAGTTGGTCCCTGGCGATTCACCAAAAATCAAGTTCAAAAATGGATCTTGCATGTTTCGCGTACCTATAAAGACAAGAGTTATCTTTTCCATTTTAGATTTTTTTGGTCTTTTCTTTATCAACAAAATAAAAGACAAGGAAAAGAAATGCAAAAAGAAAATACGAAACAGAAAGAAATGGAAACACTTAGCTTATATATATATGTAGAATCTAGATACATATATATATATAGGTATAAGTATATATAACTAGATAATAGGATAGTGAATATTGAATCTAGGATTCAATAGAAATGTAGCATAATACTAGGTTAACCGTCATCTAGAAAGATGGGATTAACCTACCTACGTGCCGCATGCGGGTGTGGAGCGGACGTGTGGAAGTGCAGGTGAAAGGCTTGATATGCGCAAATATTAGGAAATATATGCAACTGGTGCGAATATTCTCACTATATGATGTGCGGTGAATGGATACGTGCACAGTATTGTGAGTGACAGATATGTGTAAGTGTGTGAAGGTGGAAGTGAAATATATGTGTGTATGTATATATGTATATATATGGTAGCTATATAAGTATATATAAGTATATATACATAAGTGTATATATCTCTATATATTTGTATAAGTGTGTGTGTGTGTATATACATGCGTGTGTATGTGTGTGTGTGTGTGTGTGAGTGAGAGGGTGTGTGTGTGTGTCTGTCTGTGTGTGAGTGAGCGGGAAGGAGCCAGAGGGAGAGAGGAGAGCTTAGGAGAAGGGCTGGTTGTGTGTGTTGTGTGTTGTGATGGTGTGTGTGCATCTTAGGGACATGGAGGTGGAGGGAATGGCTGAAGGTGTGGGGAGTTATGGGTGCCGACGACTTATGTGGAATGAAGTGAAGGGGGTTATATAGATGAGGGGGGCCAGAAGATGACAAGGGAGGTTGTTGAGATGTGGGACTTTTGTGTGGGGTTTTTGCATGTATGCACTTGAAGTGTTATCAAATTATTGTAGGTGAAGTATGTGGTGTTGTGTTAGGTAAAAATGTGGTGGAAATAAACTGGGAATGAAGTAAAAATGGAGGCTCAATCTCTTTCTCTATCTTCCTCTCCATAAAATACACAAATACGAGTATTTACAAGATGCATGCATAGATATCTAATATAAATGCTTAATGTTAGGAAATAGTATAAAATGACCTAATTCGAGACGTGAATTGCTATGCAATCACCTCCCTCTGATGGTTCTACTTTCTCCACCCTTAGGGTCTCTCCACAGGTGACGAGGACGACATGCATAGCATCTGGTAGCGGGGCGTAGTCGTGTCCGGGCATGGCGGTGAGGTGCGACTGCGGTCGTTGTTGACTGTGGCGGCGGGTGCCTCTTGCTCGAAGTGTGGCTGGTGGGTGCGGTGGTGCTTCGGCAAGGTCCATGTTGGCTGTGGGAGTCATCGACGAGCGGGGTGGCAAGCTCCTGTGGAAGAGGAGTTTGTGCTTCGCCGGTTGTTGCGACGCCGTGCTTCGTCGGATTCCGTGTGGCCGCAGTGGATGGGTCGACGGCCCGGGTGCTATGGTTGGGTTGTTGTTGGAAGCGGTTCAGTGTTGGTGGTGTGGCTGCCGGGGTGGGCTTCCATTTTGGTCCCAGGTGGACGTTGGTCGTACCTTGATCATCGTTATTGCCTCATGTTTTGTCCGACCAATTTTGGTTAAGGTTTTTTTATAGTGTTGTTGGTTTTGTTTTCCCCGTTGGGGATGTGGATGTTCACTCAAGTGGAGGTTTTTGTTTGGGGATCATGCTTGTCACTGTCCTTCATACGACTAAGAGTGCCTGAATTTTTTCTGATGCCCGACCTTGTTGCTAGATTTCTCGTTAGCACTGTGCCTAGGACTTTTTTCTAGTTGTGGTGTCGCATCTAAGGATATGATGCGATGGTTGATTCGCTGACCACCGTTTATTTTCTATGTTTGTGATGCTTTTTATTCTTATATTTTTTTAGACTTGGGTCAATGTTTTGTAAGGACATGATGCCGTGATTCCCTTTCTTATTCCTCGTGTCATTTGTACGGATTTCAACCCATACGAATGAAAGTTTCTTTTGAAAAAATATATATATATACCAGAAGAGCAATGGTTTACAGACGTCGTTGTCAACGATGTTTTCGACGTCCTGCAATCTTCACGATCTGGCTGCACAACACATTCACAGCACAACGAACCTTTGGATTTTTGCCCCCCGTTTTTACAAGGAGGGCGTAGGATTGTTCATCGATTTTGCCATGTCAAATTCGTTTCTCATGCCACAATGTTTCCGAGATCTCCTACTTCTCCCACTCATTCCACGTACAGCTAAAAAAGGAAGAAAAAAATAAAATAAAAATGCAGTAACTACCCCACCCCACCCCACCCCCACTCATTTTGTGTAAAGCTGAATATTTTCTATCCATGTCTACTTACCCATGCCTTCTGCCGCCTTACATGTTATTTTCCCTTTTTGATCTTTGCATGGATCTCTCCCACACCATCAATCGATCGGCTTCTGGTAATACCGGTTGCATAAAATAAATTGTAGTAGTTGGTAATAGTTGGTAACGGTGTTTTGTTGCGAGGTCTTTCAATTCATACTTTAACTGTGCTTGATGTCTACCGTCTCTTTTAGCATAATCAAGTAGAAACAAAAGAAAAAGAACTGATTAATAATTTTTGACAATCAACTCTACTAAATTCTCTTGAATTTTTCTAGAAAACTCCACCCCAAAGAAAAGAAGAAAAATAAGAAAAGAGAAAGAAAAGAAAAGATACAATATCAAATTCCTCTTCAAACTCATAATCTCTATTTTATTTATAGAACAATAAATGTTATGCTCATTATGCCACGCTCATCATGTCTATTACTTTAGAAAAATAATTAAAAATCAAAGTAAGTTTAACATAAATACTATGCTCATAATACCTGTTACTCTAAAGAAAAGATTTTTTTTAACGTAAAAATTACCTATAATATCTCCATATTGTAAAAATACTTCAAGTTTGCAGTATTGTAAAACCATAATGAATATATTAATTGGCTGTAATCTTTTTGTAAAGTAAAATTTAATGTTATCACAGAAAACATCCTTTATACTTGTGCATGCAACATTTTTTTGCATTACAAAATATTACAAAAGTATTTGTACTATTATTATATTACAAAGTAACTCTTATCATATCTAATCATTTGTATATGAAACATTTATTTGTATTACAAAACATGCAATGCTATATTACAAAGTCATCTCTTTTTCTTTTGTATTGTCAAAACTCTTTAAAAATATCTATATTACAAAATCATGCAATATAACTAAGAAATTTAATTGTCAAAGCTCATAAAAGATGTCTATATTACAACATTGTAGTACACATATCAATAACCTAACGAATTTTTTATTTTACAAAACATGAATTGTTGTATTACAAAGTCATACTGTACATATATCAATAGCAATGTTTGACAATACTTGTACTATGACAATAGCCTAATATTCTTTTGTATCACAAAACGTGAAATGTTGTATTACAAATTCATACATATATATATATATATATAGAGAAAGCTAGAAATGGACACAAAGTGAGAATAAGATCATAGTGTGAACATAAAATTGATTGATGGAATAAGATCAGATCTTTGCAATATTCACAGCAGATGTCGTTGTAAATAATGCTCGAAAAGAAGCAAGAAAAGGGAAAAATAAGTAAACAATAGCTACTATAGTCTCTATCCCACTTTTGTTCATTTATATTAAGGATAGTGTGGGAAAACTAATTAAACCTCCATTTGAAATCAATATGTATATGCCTTTAATTTTTGAAGAGTTGAGAGAATGAGTATTTAATGATACTATCAATCCATAATTATGAGATTTAAAATGAAAGAATATGGCATGCATATTAAATTTGAGAAAATAATTATCATTTTTTTGGAGGTGAGAAATAAGTTGGCATGTTAAGTTCAAGGGGAGTTGAATTCATCTCCAAAGATAAAAATTGAGAGGTGGAGGAAAAGTCATTGATAGGTAAGATATCCGACCAAGGAGAGGCTTAAGGTAGTGGTGTTGTTACATCTAGATCACTTGGTAATTATGGTTAATTATCACGTTGTAGTATACTCACAATCTAGACGATGTCATTTTATTTATATACAATTTTTACTGATTTTATCTCAGGTCGTTCACTGAAATGCATTTATTGATATACATCACTCTCTATTATCCAAAAATAATCTTTTATTTCAAAAATATTATGTTTATATACACATGAATGAATAATGAAAGAATCAAAGAATGAATTAATCTAAATCAATTATGTATAAGAATGAATAAATTAATGTTAATGACAATGACTCAGGAATATAAATGGGTATAAAGGCATTAAAAAAAATAATCTAAACTAATCTAGGTTAGATATGTACACTTTTATTTAAGTAATGCCTCGATATAGGCACAAAAAGAAATATATACACTAACATATACGACTATATATACTAACACTATAAACGTCACTATAAAACCTTAAATATATATATACAAAAAGGAAAAAGGGATCGTATACATATACTATACTATATTTATATATATACATACGTCTACACTATAACACAACACACACAGCACATATAGATATATACAGCTTACACATGTACACACACTACACCGCACACACATAACACTTAACCATTTTTAACTCAACGTAACCTAAGTTACACTCAAATTAACTAAAAGTTAGTAATTTACAAGCTCAACCCTTTGCAAGAACAACCAATGAGGGTCGGATCAATCACTACTAAACTTAGGCCCTAATATTTAATTAGGTACATTCTTTGCATAGTTTTCAACCCATTCAGGCCCACAATAGACCACAACCCATCCAAGCCAACCGGACTCCCAACCCACCAAATGTACACACACAACACACCCATATGCTCATTGTGAGCCCAGCATGGATGACTGACAGGGTCATGGGTGTTAGGCCTAATATAGAGGTGCAGGTGGTTAACAACTTCCAACATTGCATTGTGGATTTTGGCCAACTTAAGGTGTTAATTTAGGTACTAAATAATTAATTATTTTAAAATTAAATTATGTATACATGTAGCCTATACATAGGGCTACTTATTGGTATTGTTATTTTAACTTAATTAAATATGTTATTATATTTAAATTTATTAAAGTTAGTAAAAAATACATATTGATTTATTATTTAATTCGTTAATTAAAGTATAAATTGATAAGTTAATGGTTCAGTTGACATATAAATTAGTTAATATACATTATTATTATAGATTTTTAATTTACTTTTAGTTATTTATTTCAATTCATATACATTTAAATATACGATTTACATATATATACATATATATACATCATAAATATTGTTCTACAGTATAAATAGGTTATAAATATATTGAAATTATTTTAAATCATATTATACAACTATACAACATAATTTAGTTCAATACTTTATTAAATTACTAATTTAAATTATTTTAAATTACTAATATCCTAATTAACTTATGAATATAATTATTATAATATATAAGTAAATAAATAAATATAAAGGTATGTTATTGTACATTATAAATACTTCAAGTTATATCTACAATTATAATTATGATTATAAGTACATATTTAGTTATTTACAAATATACATGGATTATATATATGTAATATAAATAAATAAATACATAATTATATGATTATGCCACATATTGTACACTTTGATATAAATACCTATCTAAGTAAATTAAATAAATATATAATTTATTTACATACTTTATGTACATATAAGTTATTATATACACTTAATTTAATGTTATAATTATAAATACAAGATACAAGGTATTTTTATGAATTTTTGAACTATTTTAAATTTTTATTTTCTTTTGTGTTTATTGGAGATAGGGGAAGAGGAGAGAAAGGAGAGAAGAAAGGAAGAAAACCCTTTTTTGGTGTTTTTATATGTTTTGCTTTATTTACAAACTAGAGAAGACTATAACTTCTATTGGTAGGTTATACTAGCTAGAAAGCTCAAAACCTAATCTAACTTTACACACACCTAAAACTAAACCTAATTTAACTCAAGACACATTTATTTTATTTATTTACAATTATTTTTTATTTTTTTCTGTATTTACAAGTTGGGTGGAATTAGGCTTCATGGAGGTTTTACAAAGGACTTAAGCCAAGCTGATGATAAAGTCATCATCAGCCATATCTAGCTTTAGTTAGTCAAAATCCATTAATAAATGCTCCTACATAACCGCCAAAGGATCGTAATTCACTGTACATCCTTTCTAAGAGTTTAACATGAAACTAGGGTTAAAACTGTAATTTTACCATCATGTCATGCATGCAAAACAACCATGGATTTTCTCAGGGGTTTATTAAAGGTCAAATATGCATTAAAGTCTAATAAGAGGGTCTGTGTAGACAGAAACGAGTTTTCACGCATTACAAGAATTAAATGACATCTGAAATCCTAAAAATAGACCCGCTTAATTCATTTAGATTCTGGTAAGGATAAAATTCATCTAAACCCTCCAAAAATTATATAAGAATATTCTCTATGGTTTAGTATCTTTGATTTAACCATTGGAACCAATTTGACCTAAAATAGAGTTTCAGATAGACAGTTGCCCTAATTTGGGTTTCTATGCAATTTACCCAGTCAAACTTGGTCAAAACCTAAATCCGAATTCATCATCAAATTCCTTGGATCCAAATTAGGTTTGTACCAAAATTTGGGTCTAATTAGAGATCACATTGACCTAGTTTACATTTCAATCATATCTAACTCTTTTCTCTTACACAGATGCCCCTAACTTTTGAATTAATTGCAAATAGGCCCCTAACTTTGTCATCATTCTTTGTAAAAATTTCCTCATGACATTTTTGGATGGTCAGATCTTCACTGTTGAGTTTCGAGCGAGGATTTCTCGCTCGATTCTTAATCAAACACTCCCAAAATTGAAAGGGAGATTCCTTGAGGAATTCCCTTCCAAATAGGACCATCCACGAATCCTAACTTGCTCCCAAATCCTCATACGAACCTTTCAAAGGTTCCCATGTCCTACTTGCACGAAAATTGTGGAGTTGCAAGCTTGGTTTCCAAGCTTGGAACTCTATCCTAAGCCTAGAAATGGACCCTTGAGACATGCCTTTCTCCCTTAGCTAGATTTAAGGCAAAAATACTCCTCTTCTCTCCTCAACCAAGCTGTGACCTAAGCTCTAGTGAGCCTTCTCCCTCCATCGTCTTACGATCTCCCAATGACCAAATTGGGAGTGCCACGCTCCTCGACTTCCTCCATGCCTCGCCAGTCAAAGCAAGGGCCATCCTTTCGATCTCTTCGCTATCGTCCTTCCCCGGAGTTTTCACCTTCCACGGTGTCGACGAGCCACAACCGGTGCCAATTCTACCTCCTTCGTCCCCCTAGAGTAGGTAGTTAGGTTTAGTTAGATCTTCGGTTAGTTTCCCTCACTTAAAGTCCAAAAACAACCCTCGACCACCATCGCAACCCACCTTCATCCTCTGCTTTGGCAGCACCTCCGGCGAGGTCATCTGCACACTACGCACCTCCCAACGCCTCGCCGACACTCCCATAAGATCTTCCTCATCCACCCACACAAAACCCCTCTCCTATTTCATCCTCTCGACCACCCAAACTCCCCGTCGACCAACCCATCATCCGCACGCCATCCACGACTTCGTCCGCCCACCACACACCTCCATACGCCACACAACCACCACTCACACACTCGCCGTGGTCCGGCGATGCTTATGAGCTATTTTAATGTGGTCGTGAGGCTGTACTTATGATTCGCAGGTTTCGCCATCGCTCTGTCGTCGCCACCATTATCGCTAACGTTGTTCTTCATGTTCTAGCCACGCAAGTCCCAGGTGACACCTCCAGACATTGCAAACAAGGCTCAAGACCCTCTCCAGGTCCTTACTCGAAGACCCCATCCACTCTTGCTGTGGTAATTGAAGGAAGACCTCACATTAGCAGACGCATGCGACAAAAGGACTGGATTTAGTCACACATTATGGGATCTCAATTGAGCAGCAGCGCATATATTGTTTTTGTCAAGTGGCTTTATCGTCTCAAGACACATGTGGGGGTGAGGTCCCCGCATGCCCCTCACTCAACCCAACCCGACCTATGCCTACACACTCCTCGGCTACTACCCACTACCAGTAGCCCTGGACCTAGGTGTACGTGTATCCGAATACTCGATTACTACCTTGGTTTGAGAGGAGGAAAAAGAAGAGAGAGAGCACACAGAAGGGGGGTTTTGCTTTGTAGAGTGGCTAACACTTAGACAATTTTGAGGGGTTGGTTTCCCTTATGCTATGAAGGGAAGAAAGAGAAAGGTTGAAGAAGAGAGAGAGAGGAAGAAGCTAAAGAAAGAGAAGAAGCTGAAGGTTCGTGAAGAGAGAAAGAAGAAGAGAAGGCTTGTGCTTGCCTTCTGTTAAGACATCTAATTACTAAGCCTGTCGTCTGGTCACTGTAGTGTTCGAGCTACTATTGTGTTATTTGAATAAATTGAGATGCATGCTTAAATGTGGATCTAAAAGGTAATTTAAATCACCACTTTTTAAAATCATTTCCATTCTTTTTGTCTCATAGAATTCTTGATATACTCTTTCTTAGTATTAAATATCATTTGAGTAGTTATTCTTCATTGAATATCATTCTTGCCTTATTTGTCCTCATTGATGAGTGGCTACTCATCATAGCTAAAAAGCTGAAGTTAAGCTAGACACTGGGTTAAACAACATCAAATTAACTGATAAAAAGGGTTAAGAGTGGGAATCAAAGAAAAAGACTTAAAACCTTTATTCTGGGTTAAAAATTGCATATTTAGGTCATAAAACGAGATATCCTGAAGGTAAACGACAAATGGTGATCCATGCGTTAATTGAACACACAAATAAGTTTAAAAGGCTAAATCAAAAGTACAATTAATTTCTTAAATATTCAATTGAGCACATATAAAAATTTGAAGGCATTTGAACATCATTAGGCCTTGTAATATAGAGTTTACACTTAGGTCCTTCATGCATCACATTCTTGTCTTTAGAAATCCTTTTTGGACCTACTTGTAACCCGCAGGGACCCCTTTGAAAGGCTACAGGGTCCATCCTGTTACAATTCTCGTCACTTATGGGCCTGCACACAATTTTTCTACCCCTTCGTGAAGGGGTGTTCCCTGCAATTTTTCCAATATTTCGAGATCCACATGCTGCTCTTCGCATGCACTGTAGCGCACGAAGAACACGACAGATCTCGGCCATCTATTTTCTCTCACGATTTTGATCTGCGGTTGGATCTGAATCGAAGCTTTGCGCGAAGCGATGCGTGTGCTCACCCCTCTCCCCAGATCCCATCTGACGGTCAGTTTTTGAGTTGGCTCGCCGCGCGCCCCTCTCCTCTCATCCCTGCCGGCGGTTGCTTCATTGACTATCCTCACCCGCACGGTGATCTGAGCCACTGAGTTTGCTACTTAAGCACCTCAGTGGTCGCGCGCGCAAAGGGATCGCTCTCTCCTACATCTCTTAGCGATCATTCGTCCACTCCAATCTCTCCTCCCCACCAATTCTCTGATTTCATAGCCATTGGCTGTGAAATCACCGCCTTCTTCTCGACCTCCTAGTCGCTAAGGACCACGTAGCACCTGAGGAAGACCCTGGAGCCTCACTAGCAGACTCTTCCCTCCGCTGGAGTCATCTTCCTCCTTAGCCACCGGCTAAGGACCCATAGGTCCCATTCTTCTTGTTAGAGTAGATTTATCAGTCTGCAAATTAGTTGTAGCTATAGTTAAGTAGGTTTAGAGTAGAATTAAAGTAATTTGTAGTGTTTAATTGCACTGTTCTGATAGTGTAGCTATAGCAGTAGATTTAGACTAGAATTCCCCCCTCACCTCCTCTGATCATTCTAGATTAGACGGGATGGTTTCACACATTCCATGATCATGAATTCTCTCCCTCTCCATGTTTTCCATATTCGCTTCTGATTTCCACGACTTGTTTCTCGCAATTCACCCATTCATTTAGACCTATTTTCAAATCTGATTGGTTTCTAACCTCAGATCTGAAATTGGCGTCAAGAAACACATTAGGGACTTCCCATTCACCCCATTTTTGCTCATAAAAGCCCCTGATCTGAGCTAAAAAGTGATCAGTTTGTCGGATTTTTCATTAACTCAGATTTCAAAGATTTTTACTCAATTGGGTTTTGACTATTTTGATTTGACAAACCAAAGAATTCTGATTCTTATTCATTGATTGGCAAGGAATCTGAGATGTTTCTGATGTCAGAATTCATCTCAGAAGAGCCATAATCTTTTTATGAGGATTTTAATGCATTGAATGCATGACAGAACTAAGGAAAATCACTGTGGTGATTTGAAGTTCTATCTTGTATTCATGAGTTGTTGTTTGTGAAGAGCACTGATGATTTTTAACCTAAGGAGTTCTCAATACTCCTTAAGGTTCCAAAATCTGGGATTTGAATTGGGGATTTTAGTTGATTGATTTAACTCTTTCTACATGCTGTCTATAGCATTAGGAAGAGTTAGATTAGTTTTTCTGCTGATTGAATTTGATGAGAATTTATTGACAAGGGTTCTTGCGTTTGAGTTGGAACATTGAGTGTTTTTTATGAGAAGTGAAACCCTTGTCAGATGGGGTTAAGGGAATTTCTAAGTCAGGATTTATGGTTTTAATCCCAGAGTCACAGCAAGTTGTTGCAATTGCAGCTACATTTCCCTTCTTTCTCCAAACCTGATTTCATTCCAGATGGACTAACTGCAGCAGCAGTTAAACCGTCTGGAATCTGGTCTAATTTGCTACAGGGTTGGCACTTTGAGTTCCTAGCTGCCACTATTTTTGTTGTTTTAATGTGTAGCACAAAAAGTCTGATCTAAAAACAAAATACCCTGTAGAATGTAGTCTGAAGATAGCTGACATGTAGTCATACTATATTCCTTGTATACAAGCTTTCCTGTATAGTAATTGAATTTCAATCATTTGAATACTTGTTATCATTCTTCTAAACATTTGTCAGCTAGTTAATTTTCAGTCTAACTGTCCACGCAAATGAACTAAATGAGATATAAGCTGAAGAATGTGCTAAAATGGGTAAAATTCTTTTCAGATTTCATACTAACTGTAGTTAAGGCAGGCAATGCCTTTTCAGATCTCTTTAAGATCCATCCTAAGCCTTTAGGACTCCTTAGAAATCTTTTGAAAGGCTTAGGATGGATGAGATTGGAAATTCAATAAAAATTAGTAAAAAATTCTAAAAAAATAAAATAAAACTGTTTGATTGAAGATCACAGAGTTTTCTAATTACATACCAAGTTGCATGGTATGCAGAACCCCCGACTTGGTATAATTTGCCAGTCGACGGATCTGTATACCATGAAACTTAATAATAGAGGTTACACCTAAAAACATCAAAAACATTTCTTTCTCCTCGTCTAATTCTTTTCTTCTCATCTCTTATTTCTATAACATATATAAAAATCATAAAAAGTGAAAAACTCCAAAATTACCTAAAAAGTACTTTGTATATTAAGTATATTCTTGTAAATATAAGCTTTATACTAAGTTATATATGCAAATAAGTAGCATATGTATATAAATTGTACAAATAACTTATGTATATATTGTATACTGTAAATTGGGTATTTAAGTTAGATTATACTGTATATATATATTAATTATATAACTATTTATTAACTAAACTAACTTATATGTACTCTTAGACTATATAAATCAATAAATAGTATAAATAACAATATTAAGCTATAATACTGTATATACATATTTATATATAGATTATAAATAAATTAAACCTTGTACTTTAATTTAATTCTTTATACACAATAAAAAATTAATTTTTTAAGTTAATTGCTAAGTTATTAGATTAAATTAGATAAATTAGTAATTTAGAGTTAGAATTAAGTTAACTGATTCTGTATATTTAGATTAATGTACTTTAACTAATTTAAGCTAATTGAAGTATAGTTATATCTTATTATATTATTTAAACTTAATTTATAAATAAAACAGTTCAAAATATGCTATTTAAATGTAAATAGAATGGAAATCAAATCTTTAAAATACAATAAAAATGTCTATAAAATAATTATACATATATACTAACTTTGTATAAGGTCAATTAGACCATATAATAACTAATATATATGTAATTAAAGAATTAAATATCAAAATAGTATGTATAAACTGTATACTTTAGCTAATTTATTTATATAGTAAATATAATTAAAATTTCAAATCAAGTGTACAATTGTATAGTATTATACAAATACTTTATTTTCCCATAATCTATTCTTATTTTAAAATAAATTATGGCCCTCGAATTGAGGGCCAAAATCCCCTTTGTCGTGCAGCCGTAGCTCAATTTCAACGCAGATGCAGTGCTTGAATAGTGCCACATCGTGCGCTGAAGAGCATGCGCTGTAGTATATATTGTTTTTGTTAGTATAAGGTGCAGTTGTCATGGGTGTCGGGTGCCCGAAACAACCAAACCTTATATCTGAACATGAGCATGAGTATGAGCATTTGGGGTCAGGGGCCCAGGGGTGTGTGTGTGCGCGGGCTGAGAGGCCCTCTGATTTGATGCTTGATAATACATAATTAAGCGGCCTAATGACAAATTAGGGCACGCTTAGTAGAGGGTGCTGTGTATCCTTCAAAAAGCGTGCCCGCAAATTAAATAAAATTTTGATTAATTAAGAGGGGTAATGACAGCAGTTAATCACCTATTATGCCGTAGTGTTGCGAAGACTTATAATGTAGAATAAGACTAAGAAGAAGAAGAATGACATAAGAGTAGTGTGGAAAGAGAGAGAGTGAAGGTGTAAATACGTATGGTGAAGAAAGAGAGAGTGAGAATACATATACAAAGGATTGTAATATCTATATATATATATACATAGTACAACCATTTACTTTTATGTAAATAACTTCGTACCTTTACTAACAGAATAAGATGTCGCTATAATCGTCGCTACAGACCATGGTTTCCCTCTTTTAGTTTGTATATAGCTTTTTCTGGGGTCCAACGACGTTTGCGTTTGTCACTATAGATATTATATGTGTTACTGTAGGTGTCAGCATAGTAAGTTAAATTAGTATGCTATGTAATTTTAGTTGGTAGTGTATTTTTATGTAAGTATTAGTAATATAACTTATAAAGAGATAGTTTAGAGTATAGTGATGAAGTGTTTGGTGCTTGTTTATAATTAGTTTTTTCAAGCATTTTAATTGATTCTTTGTACACAATTAAACTAAGTATTCATTCTTTCTTTCTTTGTTGGACATAAAACTTCTTTTTGGAATTAACGGATAATTTTGGACTTAGAGAGTGATGTAAATCAATAACTTCCTTCCAGTGAACGACCTGGAATAAAACCAGTAAAAATTAGTTAATTAAATAATAATGGTTGTAATGATGGTTGGTATTTCATACAATCCACTACAATGACACTTATGATATTTTCATTACCATAACCAATCCATAAAAACATACTCCATTACCATCATACATCATCATTTTTGGCGCCGTTGCCAGGGAGGCAACTCTCTTTACACCAAAATTACTCTTTAATTCTTTCTGTATATAGAAACTTTTCATTTCATTTAAATTCATTGATTGTAATTATTTTCCTCCATTGATTAATTTGTTATTGTGTATACATTCTTTTATTCTTTTACTAATCATTTGTTATTTTTCCACAGCACTTGAGGAGAGTGGGAGCAGTATCACCTTCCAGGTGGAGGTCGTCTTTCTAGTGGAACCGCTGCGCTCCTGACCTGACATCCAGGTGGAGTTTGTTCTCAGAGTAGCTGTAGGAGTAGTATAATAGTAGTATAGTTTCATTAGATTTAGGTATATTAACTAGGCCCAATTGTTAGTCATAAGTTGTGAGAGCCTGTTCTCACACATTCATTGTAATAACTGTGGACTTTCTGGACTTCATTCTTCTACCTCTTAGACTCATCTCTCATCGATACGGTTTTTCCGTTGCGGTTTTTCGAATCGATTTCTTTCTTTGTTTTTGTTTGTTGCATAAAAAAATTAAAAAAAAAATTAAAAATCAAAAAATCAAAAAGATCTCATCCTTATCTAGCAGCAGCATATCCTTAGGCATCCATTTTAGGTTGCATACTTTTCTGCTAGATTTCAATTCAAGTCAAATTTGCATAGTGAAGATTGCTGGAGTCAGGTATGCATTCTTTACTTTTCTCCAACTCCTATCAGAAGTGCATTTGACTTAAAACTAAAGAAGACCATCTTTTGTATTGAACGGAGTAAAAAATGAGACAAGCAGCATAGAAAATCACTTCATAATTACTTGAACTAAATCAAAAGGAGATATTAACTCTGTGTGAAGCCTTGATTGAGATTTTATCGCTTTGTGTTGATTGCTATCGTGCACACAGCACGATCACTTAAGATCACAACACACGGGTTTCTACCTCATCTCCTGCAACCACAGGATTTGGATTCGCACGCTGTAATGACCCGGTTCCCGAGTCCCTACGAGACACGAGAACCGGACCGACTCGACTAATCCCAAGACCTAGTCGTCCAACGAGGAAGTAACCAAAAGACAGTAAAATAAACCACATTCAGCATGAATATAACTAACAGTAAGAAAGTACAGCAGTAAGGAAAGAAACTACTACAGTAGGTTCCACCACAACAGTTGATAAACGTCAGTTTATCATCATTTTTATGCTTTAAAACTAACCTAGCTCTTAGGATTTTACTCTGCAAACGGGTTTTTGGGCTGCATTTAGGCATAAATTAGGATAGGCATGCATTGCATTTTTTATTGTCATTTTAATGAGTTTTTGTGAGTGTTAGGGATGTACAAATGCACAGATCCCTAAAACCCTAGCACTCAAGAAGGCAATTGGTGAAGGAGAAGCCCAGACTAGCTGGAACTCAGCCTAATCCAGCTCACCTCAGCTTGATCCAGCTCACCTCAGCTTGATCTAGCTCACCGCAGCTGGAACCTAGCTTACTTGAACTAGGGTTAGCTCATCCCAGCTCCATTCAGCTAATCTCAGCTGGATGGCAGCTCAAGAGAGTTCACCGTAGCTCACCCTAGCTCAAGTCAGCTCAGATCCAGCTCAACTTAGCTGAGTCTAGCTCACCTCAGCTCCCACTAGTTCACAAGGAGCTCTAGCTAGCTCAGCTGAGTTGACAGGAGTTCACCCCAGCTCAGATCCAGCTACATCTAGCTCCACTCAGCTCCAACCAGCTAAAGAAGAATTCATCCCAGCTCAGGAAGCTCAAGTCCAGCTCACAGGGACTCAGCTTAGCTCAACTCAGTTGAGCTAAGCTACCTTAGCTGCCTCAACCAGCTTGATTCTCCCCGGGAGCACCAGACCTAGCTCACCTCAGCTCATTTTGGTAGAAGCTAGCTCACTTTAGCTTGGCTTAGTAGCTAGAAAAGAACTAGCAAGCTAAGCCAGCTAGAGTAGCCCCATGCCAGCCTCTTCAGCAGCAGCCAGCTCCAGCTCCAGCTCCAGACTTCTTCTCCTCAGCTCCTTCCTCCAAACCCTAGCTCCAACACCTTCTCCTCCACTCCACCTTTAGCTAAGCTAGCTTAGCTTATCTTATCTTAGCTTAGCTTAGCATAGCTAACAACCAGCTCCTTGGCCCTTCATTACCTCCAAAATCAACCCTAGCTAGCTCCACCAACTCAAGCCTACCTAAGCTAGCTACTCTACTCAAGTTGGCGCCACCTCCTAGCCATCCCTTCACCCCATTATCTCCACCAAAAGACACTTCAAGTTGGCGCCAAAAACCACCCCTAACCACCTCTATATTGGCGCCACTTTTCCCTCCAAAATCTCCTCTCATCTCCACCACACAATCTCCCTTGAACCCATCTCCACCATCCACCTAACCCCCCTTCTAGAAGACCCCATGTTGGCGCCAACATGGTGGTGTCTCTCCACCACCAAAAGACACCAACACCACCATAACCACCCCCTTTAACACCCCTTGGGTTGGCGCCAACTCTCCTTGGCCATAGGATCTCCAACCACCTCCATCAACTCATCTTGGCCATCCATTTCAAAGGTCACCATAGCCCCCCTCCTATTCTATAAAAGGCCACCACCTACCACCATTTAAGAGGCATCCTCCCTTAGTATATTTTCCACCTAAACCACCTATACCTACGGCCAAGAAGAAGGAGTAGAGAAGGAGATTAAAGGGGCACATCACCAGCCCTTTTGGTGCCTTCTTCTCCCCACTCTCTTCAACTTGAGCCACGCCAAGGAGGAGGACTCTCCCACTTCAAGGAGGACGGCCAGGCAAAGGAGAAAAGCTTAGGGTGGACGTCCACCCTTGGAGAGAAACTTAGGGCACGCCCCCTTAGGGCTTGCCTTGGAGGTCATCACTTTGGCGGAGTACTGCAAGGAAGGAGTTGAAGGATTCTTTTCAAGCTTGGGAGCCACCAACCTTGGAGCAAGAAGCCCTCTTCTTCACCATCTATCTAGAGGATTTGTGTTTTATTTTCTTATTTGCAATTTTCTAGTAGTACAAGCTTTCCTCTACTAGGCCTTTTGTAAAACACTTTATCAATTATCTAGTTGCCTTCTTTGCAATTTTTTTGTTTGCATTTCTATTAGCTTATTTTCAGCATTCTTCACTTCCTCTCCCTAATTATTCTAGGCCTCCACTTGCTTAGAGTGAGCTTAGGGAGAGGCTCTACTTGCCACTTTAGAGTAGTTTACATAATTGGAAGTGTAAACACTTTTCCCGCCATAATTTCGCATGTTGCCTTAGTTCAAAAAAAAAAAAATGGTATATTGAAAATTACCAAAAGAAAGTTGAGATATATTCCAAGCAAGAGAATCAATTTTGCAACCATATTGCCTCCTTGGACGACCCTAGATACTCCCCTATCTAGGAATATAAATTTAAGAGCGAAAGCGGATTTACGCGTTACAACGACGTATTTTAACAAACCGCGTATTTTCGCTATCACTTTTTGGCGCCGTTGCCGGGGAGGCACGGCTTTGCATTAACTCATTTTCTCTTGCTTGAAGTGGATCTCATCCCCTTCTCTTTCTTTCTTTTGTGTGTGCAGGAACTACAGCGGGAAGGCGGGAATCTGGAAGAGAGAGCTCAAAGGTCCTTTTCTTCCCGCGAAAATTCAGGTTGGTTCCTCTTTCTGGTCACATAAATAATTAAAACTATCAAAAATATATTAAACTTGGCTTTCAGGACCCTAAAAACTTAAATTAAGTGGAGTGGTGCATTTTAAAATCCATTGTTTTCTTGTATGCTTCTTTAGCACCATTCCATTGCAAGTATTGGTGTTCTGTTTTTCGGGTCTAGATTTCTATCCAGACTTGAAAAATCGATTTATAACACCACAGGCCTCCTAAAATCATAAAATTTCATAGAGTGATTCCCAATTAAGCTTGGAAGATCTGTTCCAAATTTCAGATCAATTGGATTTGTATTTAATTTTCAAAAATTCGTGGATTACAGAGGGGTCACACCCTCTAATCTTCCTGTTTTGCTACTGTCCGCGAATTTTCAGAATTTTTATACTCATCCAATTTTTGTGAAATTTATCTTGTTGGAATCCCTGTGAAATTTTACATATCATATAAAATCATAAAATTTTTCTGAGGTCGGTGGTAGTACTAAAAAGTTCATAATACCCACAGGTATTATTTCTGGACTTTGACACCAGTACAATTAAAAATTCAAAAAAATTATCAAACGAATTCCTAAAATCTTATAAAAATCTTTTCTGGAATCCTTGTTTGATTTTATTCAAAGTAGTGGTGTTGTTTGACTTGTTTGGACCACTACTTAATTTTGAAAGCCTAAAAAATAACTCATTGGTAGTTAAATTTCTGTCTTAGGGATAATTGGCTTAGGGTTTCTTTCTTTCTCTTTTGAGGATTAATTCAAAGGAAATATACAATCACCCATACAACTTGTTTTCCTTTGATTGTGGGTTTTCAAACTTGTTTGAAAATTTAACTAAAGAAACCCTAAAATACATTCAATTAAATCAAATCTTAAAAGACAAAAATACAAAAAAAAATTGTGTGACAACTTGATTTTCATTGGAGCCACTCTCCAATTCCTGCACACAAAAAAAAAAAATCAAATAACAGGGCAACAACCCAATAAACGCCCTCCACATTCCGTGTGCACTATAGAATCCTAGACCTAATTAAAATTTGTAGCAACTTGACCCCTAAGGATTTATCAACTTAGGCTTGCTATTTAGGTCTTAAGTTTTCTTTAGTTAGTACCAATTCTATCATCTATATCTGGTGTTCAGGCTGAGGGGCCGTGTCAAACGACCAGGCGCGGGTTTGTACAAGCACCTGGGGTTTTCCTTGGGAAACGTTTGGGCCCAAACCTCCCCTTAAGCAACTTGGCTAGATTTGTTGATAGAACGGGTATTCACTATTGACTACTTATTTCCTATATAGACCAAGTCTTAGGTTATTATTAGGGAGTCACAATTAAGTTAGGTCTAGTTTTTGTTTGTTTGAATTGCACACTTTCTCTCATCTCTTTCTCTTCTCCTCCCCTCCCCGTTCTTCCATTTTATGCACGGGCGACGGTCTCAAAATCCGCACTTGGAAGGACCATTTGATTTCGCCCCCCACGTAAAAAGACCACTTTTTCTGTCTTCTCCTGAAAAAATGGAAACACAACAAAATAGGTCCACTGACCCTTCCACGTCTACCTCTAACCCTAATTCTAACCCTTCCACCCAAAACCCAACCACCAGTAACTTCCCACACTTGGAGCTCCCCAATCTTGAGTTGCCCCACACAAAACATCAAGACCCCCTACCTGATCTTTTAAAATTGATGGCCGATCAGATTAATAAATTAAATTCCAATCAACAAACATTGACTAGGAACATCCAAAACCTAGCCAATCCAAGGCCAAACCCACCACCCCGTCAGCAGCCTGTTGTTCCTCTAAAAGATTTCTATGATCCGTCTTATTATGAGGAACGACCAGGGGTGGTCATACCGGAGGGGGATTTTGAGATCAAGCCAGCCGTCCTGAACCTGATTAAACACTTTCATGGCCTTCCTAGGGAAGACCCTTTCAGCCACCTTGAAGAACTAACTCTTCTTGCACAGACAACCCGTTCCCGAAATGTGCAAGAAGACATATGGCTGATGCGGCTTTTTCCATTATCTCTTAAAGATAAGGCCGCTTATTGGTTCAGGACCATTGGCCGACCCATTACAACATGGCCTCAACTCAAGAGTGCCTTCCTCAAGAAATTCTTTCCCATAGGTCGTACCAATTCCTTACGAAGATCTATTACGACCTTTCACCAAAAATCTGGCGAAACTTTCCATGATTCTTGGGAAAGATTTCAGGACCTTTTAAGAAGTTGCCCGCACCACGAGATTCCTTTGTGGCAGCTCGTGCAAATCTTCTATCATGGATTAGAAGATCAAATTCGACAATTTGTTGACGCCTCGTGTGGCGGCAACTTCTTAAATAAAGATGCTGAAAGTGCTTATGATCTATTTGAAGAAATGAGTGAAAACTCATTTAACCAAGCTTCCATGAACACATTTTGCAGAACCCAAAACCCGCAGTTTGGTGTTCATGAAATAGGCGCTCAATCTATCCCAGTCGCCCAAGACGATCTTCAAATGATCGCTCAGAAACTCGACCAGATGCATATTAATCAGAAGAAAATTGAGGAAAGACTCGCCACATCAATTCAAGCTCCACGACCACATCTAACCCAACCTAACTTTCCACGAAGAGAAAATTTGCACAATCTCAACACCACTCCTGCTGATTATTCTGAGGTTGCCCATGATTCACTGGGGAATTTCAATTATCCAGATCTTAACCCCACCCAAAATATTTCTGCCATCCAGGAGCCCTTTAAAAATTCTTCCAATTGGAAAAATTACCCGAACTACTCCTGGAATAATCAAGTTTCCTCCCAACCATATCATTTTAATGGGTATGGGTCGAATCCAAATTTCCATCCTGGGCCATCCCAACAAGATATCAATGCCCAGATGCTACGGACCCTGCAGGATATGCAAACAAAAATGACGGAAGTAACCCGCAACATCACAAATCTGAACAATCAGATTGGGGTTGCTCCCACGCAAAGACCTGTAGGACATCTTCCGTCCCAACCCATACCCAATCCCAATCACCAAGGGAACCATTATATGGGCAGAAATCCACATTATCCAAATCAGCCTCCTCCTAATCCACCTCAGCAGCCGCCCAGGTTCCTGCAATCACAGGCCCCCCACCTCCTCCAAATAATAATCCGACTGCACATGCAGTTACCTTGAGGAGTGGGAAAACCACCACTGACCCCGAGCCTTCGCACGAACCTGGTAAGATACATGTGCAAGTTGACTCCCCACCTCCCCATTAGGAAGAAAAAGAACAACAAAAATCTCAAGACAAGATTCCTATCCCTTTCCCACAAGCTCTCTACCCTACCACCAACAAAAGAAAGAAATCTGAGCCCACTACAGAAGAACTCATGGAGCTATTTGGGCAAGTTCATATCAATATCCCTCTCCTAGATGCCATTAAATATATACCTGCCTATGCTAAATTTTTAAAGGAGATTTGTACTCCTAAAAGGCAGGCCAAAAATCTAGGACAGGTGCATCTTTCGGAGACAGTAAGCTCTGTCATACAGAGTAAGCTGCCTCCTAAGATGAAAGATCCGGGGGCGCCTTTAATTTCTGTAATTATTGATGACACTACATTTAATCGCGCCCTCCTTGATCTTGGTGCCTCTGTAAATATTATTCCCACAAGTTTATTCGAAGAATTTCAGATCGGTGAATTAAAACCCGTCGAGGTTACCCTGCAATTAGCCGACCGATCTACAATCAAACCTCGTGGGATTGTCGAGGATGTATTAGTCAAGGTCCAGAATTGTGTCTTCCCTGCAGACTTTCTGGTTCTTGACATTGAGGCACCCGAATCATTACTGGACTCCCCGATAATCCTTGGACGCCCCTTTTTGGCTACTGCAAAGGCAAATATCAATTGCCACACAGGCAAAATGGATATCAACTGGGCAGGCCAAACTATCACCTTAGATATTTTTAAATCCTCCAGGAGATTCCATGATGATAACTTCTTTGAGGACTCAGATACTGAAATTTCTAATATGGTGGAGGAGACAATGTTAATAGATACCCTTACCGACCACAGTTTTTTTGAGGACTCTGATTCAGACTCAGTGGTCGGCGAGATCTGTGATCCGGAAACTTGTCTTCACTCCAAATTTGTTCCTGATACCCCCCTTAACCCACCCACTATTCACGCACCTAATTTTTCCACACTAACTCACCATTCCTTCCCCGACCCCTTTCTTACGGACCTGCCACCAACCCCGCCCGAGTTTGGCACCCAACCTGAATTAAAACCATGGCCAGACTCGGGCCACACTTATCAATTTCCATCTCACTTTGATCCCAATATTATTTCTAATCAATTTTCTAGGGATCTAGACGAAGACAATTTTTTTGCGGGCATCCAAGTGTCCAATTATTTACATGATTTTCCGTCTTCTGTGCATACCTTCACGCCCGGCTGAATGGCGTAAAAGATAGCACTGGATGGGAGGTAACCCATCATTTTTTTTCTTGCTTTCCTTTTTTCTTCTTTTTCCAGGTTTTATTCATCCTAAACCTGACCGTTCTTCACTAAGGTGATTCCTTTTCCCTCCTAATGCATGAGGACATGGCATATCTTAAGCATGGGGGGGTGTTTTTAGATTTTTACGATCGATTTAGGATGTTTAAAACCTAAAAACATGCAATTTTCTTTAATTTATTTCCTGCTTGCATACCCAAAAACAAATATATATATATATATATATATATATATATATATATATATATTGAAAACTTTTTGAGGAAAAATTTTGAAATCGGGACTACGGTCGAAAAATTCACTTGTGGTACAATGGGATTTAATCTTTAACAAACTAAGGATGAGGATATGGATCTGATCATTAGAATTCCAGGGTCTATTTTAGACTAGATCAGATATCCTTCTCTAAAATTCCACCTGAACTCATGATAGTTCAGGTGACTTGATCCTATTTTGTAATATGGAAAGTATTTGACTTAGTTTTTGATTCAAAAACCTGTGGTTCTTGAGAAACTTCTTGTGTCAATTTTCACACACAAGCCAACACTTAGAAATAACTAAAAATTTAAAAAAAAACTCCCTTGTTTGGATTTAGTAAAAGTCTGAAGCAGATCATTGGTTTGAGTTCCCACCGTCGAGAAGAAGGAAAAAACCTTCTTTGAGGACACGATGTCAACATGTTACCGCCTCGGTGCTGCTCTATATCTATATTTCATATCTTTAGACAGAGCATTAAAGCGCATTTCAGCAGCTCAAGTGTCTTGGACGGTGCTCTACCTATAGCGTCGGAGCAAGAGCTTGAGTTTGCTTGGAGCGCCCCTTTTCACCGCATCGTGTTTTGGGGTTGTGAGCTCCTGGGTGGTGTCATGGACAGTGCTATCCCGAAGTACTGGCGCCAGAGCCCCCTCGAGGAATGGTAACGGGAATGATGATACCGACACATCTGTTGTAAGACTAAGCTAAAAATAAGCATGGGGGAGAGAAACAAAAAAAAAAAAAAATAATAATATTAACACGTCCTTATAAAGGTTGGCTTTTCACAAGCACAGACACAAGGTTTTAAAGGAATTTGCAAGTTGCGAATCAGATTCACGAGCCAGAAAAATCCTAAAAACAAACATTTCAAGTCATCTGAATTAACAAGGGGTTAATTTGTGAATTTTCTGAGGATATATTGATCCCGTTCTATCTAATGGTTGGATCCAAAAACAAATCCTGATGTTTATCTTCAACAAATCCCGTATCTCCTGTGTTTTAATCTACCAAGGTCCCTTAATCTCTTTTTCTCCTCAAAAGTCAAAAAAAAATTAGATTTCCCAAAAATTCCGTTTTCCAAAAAAATTAATGTTTTGCTAAGAGACTAGCAAAAGATAAGCATGGGGGTGTGATAAACGCCAGTTTATCATCATTTTTATGCTTTAAAACTAACCTAGCTCTTAGGATTTTACTCTGCAAACGGGTTTTTGGGCTGCATTTAGGCATAAATTAGGATAGGCATGCATTGCATTTTTTATTGTCATTTTAATGAGTTTTTGTGAGTGTTAGGGATGTACAAATGCACAGATCCCTAAAACCCTAGCACTCAAGAAGGCAATTGGTGAAGGAGAAGCCCAGACTAGCTGGAACTTAGCCTAATCCAGCTCACCTCAGCTTGATCCAGCTCACCTCAGCTTGATCTAGCTCACCGCAGCTGGAACCTAGCTTACTTGAACTAGGGTTAGCTCATCCCAGCTCCATTCAGCTAATCTCAGCTAGATGGCAGCTCAAGAGAGTTCACCGTAGCTCACCCTAGCTCAAGTCAGCTCAGATCCAGCTCAACTTAGCTGAGTCTAGCTCACCTCAGCTCCCACTAGTTCACAAGGAGCTCTAGCTAGCTCAGCTGAGTTGACAGGAGTTCACCCCAGCTCAGATCCAGCTACATCCAGCTCCACTCAGCTCCAACCAGCTGAAGAAGAATTCATCCCAGCTCAGGAAGCTCAAGTCCAGCTCACAGGGACTCAGCTTAGCTCAACTCAGTTGAGCTAAGCTACCTTAGCTGCCTCAACCAGCTTGATTCTCCCCGGGAGCACCAGACCTAGCTCACCTCAGCTCATTTTGGTAGAAGCTAGCTCACTTTAGCTTGGCTTAGTAGCTAGAAAAGAACTAGCAAGCTAAGCCAGCTAGAGTAGCCCCATGCCAGCCTCTTCAGCAGCAGCCAGCTCCAGCTCCAGCTCCAGACTTCTTCTCCTCAGCTCCTTCCTCCAAACCCTAGCTCCAACACCTTCTCCTCCACTCCACCTTTAGCTAAGCTAGCTTAGCTTATCTTATCTTAGCTTAGCTTAGCATAGCTAACAACCAGCTCCTTGGCCCTTCATTACCTCCAAAATCAACCCTAGCTAGCTCCACCAACTCAAGCCTACCTAAGCTAGCTACTCTACTCAAGTTGGCGCCACCTCCTAGCCATCCCTTCACCCCATTATCTCCACCAAAAGACACTTCAAGTTGGCGCCAAAAACCACCCCTAACCACCTCTATATTGGCACCACTTTTCCCTCCAAAATCTCCTCTCATCTCCACCACACAATCTCCCTTGAACCCATCTCCACCATCCACCTAACCCCCCTTCTAGAAGACCCCATGTTGGCGCCAACATGGTGGTGTCTCTCCACCACCAAAAGACACCAACACCACCATAACCACCCCCTTTAACACCCCTTGGGTTGGCGCCAACTCTCCTTGGCCATAGGATCTCCAACCACCTCCATCAACTCATCTTGGCCATCCATTTCAAAGGTCACCATAGCCCCCCTCCTATTCTATAAAAGGCCACCACCTACCACCATTTAAGAGGCATCCTCCCTTAGTATATTTTCCACCTAAACCACCTATACCTACGGCCAAGAAGAAGGAGTAGAGAAGGAGATTAAAGGGGCACATCACCAGCCCTTTTGGTGCCTTCTTCTCCCCACTCTCTTCAACTTGAGCCACGCCAAGGAGGAGGACTCTCCCACTTCAAGGAGGACGGCCAGGCAAAGGAGAAAAGCTTAGGGTGGACGTCCACCCTTGGAGAGAAACTTAGGGCACGCCCCCTTAGGGCTTGCCTTGGAGGTCATCACTTTGGCGGAGTACTGCAAGGAAGGAGTTGAAGGATTCTTTTCAAGCTTGGGAGCCACCAACCTTGGAGCAAGAAGCCCTCTTCTTCACCATCTATCTAGAGGATTTGTGTTTTATTTTCTTATTTGCAATTTTCTAGTAGTACAAGCTTTCCTCTACTAGGCCTTTTGTAAAACACTTTATCAATTATCTAGTTGCCTTCTTTGCAATTTTTTTGTTTGCATTTCTATTAGCTTATTTTCAGCATTCTTCACTTCCTCTCCCTAATTATTCTAGGCCTCCACTTGCTTAGAGTGAGCTTAGGGAGAGGCTCTACTTGCCACTTTAGAGTAGTTTACATAATTGGAAGTGTAAACACTTTTCCCGCCATAATTTCGCATGTTGCCTTAGTTCAAAAACAAAAAAAATGGTATATTGAAAATTACCAAAAGAAAGTTGAGATATATTCCAAGCAAGAGAATCAATTTTGCAACCATATTGCCTCCTTGGACGACCCTAGATACTCCCCTATCTAGGAATATAAATTTAAGAGCGAAAGCGGATTTACGCGTTACAACGACGTATTTTAACAAACCGCGTATTTTCGCTATCAACAGTAAAACAACATTTATCATATAACAAGAACTGCAGGTAAAGAAGGTACACCGGAAACAAAAACTACTCACTAGAACAGAAACAAAAGAGGTACAAAAGGCTGTGGTAACTCTACTGGACCCTACTCGGCCCAGCGTCCTCTGCAGCAGCCGACCCTAGCTGCTCAACACCTGGTCCTGAAAAAGGTAACGAGTGTAACACGTCAGCAAAACGCTGAGTAGAGTGGCAAACTAACTAAAGGCAACAGTAGAGTGTACAGTAGCTGTTATGTTCTATTACTTCCTTTATTCACATCTTTCAATTTTTCTCACTATTTCATTTATTTCTCAGATCCTTTACTTGATCTCGAATGTCCTCGTGGGAACGATCTTGATTGCAGTCTTTTCCAAAAGTAGAAGTAGCATGTGGTGCTCTCCTGGCCGGGAGAGTCCCCCATGGTGATCCTACCCTCAGTCAACCACCCCAAGGTCACTGACAGACGTAACGGTGACTATGGCACGCGCGATAAACGCACAGGTAGCTAGCCCGCACTGGCACGCGGTCAGTCGTTTCCGTTAACGGGTGCGCCCAAAGCATAGCACGGAACCAGGGCAGAGCCCTCTCAGTAACAGGGGTCCAACCCCTCCACAGTAACCAAACCGGGGCCTTGCCCCTCCACAGTCCGCGCACCCTCGCCTGACTACCCTGGTTTGCCCTAGTGGGCCTAACAAGTCGGTGAAGGAGGCTAGCAGAACCCCGGGGCCCGTGGGGTAGCTAGTACTCTCCTAACACTACTAGCTCTCCTCGGTACTACGTACACGAGGGCCAACAAGTCGGTACAGAGTGGCCAGTCCTAACCCCGGGTCCCTGGGGTGGCTAGCTCAGCTTTGCACTAAACAGGGGGACAGTCGCTCTCCTTGGTACTCCGTACTCAAGGGCCAGCTCACTTCCCCAATTCTATTCCATTCGCTTTCCAGGAGTTCTACTCCTACTTCCCCGTAGGGTTCCAGAACATCTTATGTCTTACTTTCCAGTTTCACGTTCTTACAAACCATGATCCCAATCATGTTTCTTTATTCATAACAGGCAGCTGTGAACTCAATTTACAGGCAGTTTCATATATTCCTTTCCATTTTTCCAAGACTGCATTATTATATATTCCACTAGTTTTTCCATCCTAGGATTCATGCCATATCCTAGGGTCTATCATACAATCTAGTTTTCCGGCCCTAGGATTCATGCAACACCTAGGAACTATCATTCCATATATTTCTCATTCCTAGGATTCATGCAATGTCCTAGGTTCTAGTTATGGTTCCATACTTTAACAAATTTTATTAATACTTAAAGCCACTCTACCAGGTACAAATGGAGTAATGGGGGCGTGATCGGGAATCCCGCGCGCCTCCGCGACTCTCAAGACTGCAACCGAACGAGGTCCTATCACAAGGATCAAACACAAGGAGTGTCTCAAAACAGTGTATAGCTACTGTAGACGGGTAGAGGAATTACTTATGAAAAGAATGCAACTCGAATCGCGGAAAACGGAGCCCGAACGGGCCGTAAACGGGTCGAAAAGACGATACTGTGCAAAATCAGACGTCTGGAACTCCTTCTAGACGTCTTAAATGGTGGATCAGAGAATTACCTGTTCAACGTGGTTTCCCAGACGTCCGGAAGTCTGCGGGGACGTCTGTCCTATACCTCAGACGTCCGATGGTCCATACGGACGTCTGTAGGTCACTCCCGCCGTCTGGTACAACTTCCAGACGTCTGATTCGCAAAGGATGGCGAATCGGCGAACCTGCGCACAGCCAACCCCCCTCCCTCAGTACGGTCAGTCGACAAGAAGGAAGAAGAAAGCGGAAACTCACCTTTCAGACGTCTGTATGATCTTACAGACGTCGACCTTGCCGTCTGGCTATCAACCCAGACGTCTGATTCTGGAAATTTTTCCAGAATCAGAACCCTGCTCGGCCTCCGCTCGCGACGCCGCCCGCGTCGCACCTCGCGCTCCTGCTGCTCAGACCACAGCAGGCCCCTCTCCGCGTCGCTCCGCGCCCCCTGCGCCCTCCGCCAGCCGGCCAAGCCGCTCCGGCGAGCTCGCCCTCACGGCAGAGCTCCACCCTCGCACGCCGCACCTCCGCGCTCACTACGGCCGTCGCTGCCGCCCTCGCGTCCGCTCGCTCTCGCGCACAGGAAGGAGAAGAAGGAGGAGACTGTGGAGACGGGAGGGGAGGCGTGGCCCTTTTAAGGCCGCGCGAGGAGGAGAGAGGATGTGGCAGGCCGCCTGCAGCCGCAGAGAGAAAAAAAAGAGGGAATATGCGGTCTGCGCGCTCAGGCGCGCAGGTGACTCGCGTGTGCCGAAAATAACGGATTTCCAGACGTCTGGAAACGATCCCAGACGTCTTATCAGACGTCTGGTTGTGATCCAAGACGTCTTGTCCGACGTCTGAGCCACCTCCCAGACGTCTTAAAAGACGTCTGGGGCACACATTCGTTACAATATAACAAACTCAAAGGAAGTTTCGTCCCCGAAACTTGCGCCAACTAGGGTGCGGGAAAAAGATGTCCAAATAACCATAACAAACTCAAAGAGGACCGAAGCCGGTCCGAAAAGACGTACCCGCGAAAAGCTCCAGGTACCGCTCCCGCATTGCCGCCTCAGGCTCCCAGGTAGCCTCCTCGTACCGCTGGCTCCTCCACAAAACCTTTACCAGGGGTACTTGCCTTCGTCTCAACCTGCGGACGGCTCGGTCTAGGATCTGCACTGGTCGCTCGGGGTAGGTCAGGTCGTCGCTCACCTCGACGCTCTCGTGACTCAGTACGTGGCTGGGATTGGCTACGTACTTCCTGAGGTTGGACACGTGGAACACGTCGTGCACACCAGAAAGCTGCGGGGGAAGGGCAAGTCTGTAAGCAACGGGTCCAACCCGCTCCAGGACCTCAAAGGGCCCCACGAACCTCGGTGCGAGCTTCCCTCTCACCCCAAACCGCTGTAAGCCCTTCATGGGCGAAACACGAAGGAAGACGTGGTCCCCAACCTCGAACTGCACCTCTCTGCGTCTGCGATCTGCGTAGCTCTTCTATCTGCTCCTGACAGTGCGGAGTCGTCTGTGGATCTGCTCAACTACCTGCTGACTCTGCCGGATCAACCTGGGGCCAACCTCCCACTTGGTCCCCACCTCAACCCAACTCAAGGGTGCCGTGCATTTCCGTCCGTACAGAGCCTCGTAGGGAGCCATGCCGATGCTCGAGTGATAACTGTTGTTGTATGCAAACTCCGCCAGGGGTAGGTGCTCCTCCCAAGAGCCCCTCCAGTCTAGTACACAAGCACGCAAAAGGTCCTCAAGTGTCTGTATCGTGCGTTCCGACTGTCCGTCCGTCTGGGGGTGGTAAGCCGTGCTAAACCTCAACCTCGTCCCCAAAGCCTGCTGAAACTCAGCCCAAAACTGGGACGTAAAGCGGGTATCCCGGTCGGATACGATCTCCCGTGGAACTCCGTGTAGTCGCACCACATCACGGATATACCTCTCTGCCAACTGTGCTGGTCCCAAAGTGACTCGGATCGGCAAGAATCGTGCCGTCTTCGTCAATCTATCCACTATTACCCAGACTGCGTCGTGTCCTCGCTGGGTAACAGGTAAGCCCACCACCAAGTCCATGGTGATGCTCTCCCACTTCCACTCTGGCACTGGAAGCGGCTGAAGCGGCCCTGCAGGCCTCTGATGCTCGGCTTTCACCTGCTGGCACACTAAGCACTGCTGCACGAACTCACCCACATCCCGCTTCATCCCTCTCCACCAGAACTCGCGTCTCAAGTCATGGTACATTTTCGTGTTTCCAGGATGTATGGTGAATCTGGAACCGTGTGCCTCAGTCAGGAGCTCTCTCAACAGCTCCTCGTCTCTGGGGACGCACAACCGTCCCCTCAAGCGTAACACCTGGTCTGTGAAAGAGAAGTCCCCTGGGTCCCCTGATAGTACTCTGTCGCGCAAAGACTGCAAGTACGGATCAGCCATCTGTCCCGTGATGATGCGGTCTATCAACTCTGGCCTGGTCTGCCGTGTCACCGTCACTGCCCCACAGTACCCTCGTAACTCTAGAGGTCGCCAACTGCCCACCTCCTCCAAAAGGCTCCAACTCTGTAACTGTAGACTGGCCAAGCGTGCGGGCGCCTTACGGCTCAAGGCGTCAGCCAGCACATTGGCCTTTCCCGGGTGGTAGGAGATGCTGCAGTCGTAGTCCTTCAGGAGCTCCAACCAACGTCTCTGTCTCATGTTGAGCTCCTTCTGGTCAAAAAGATATCTGAGGCTCCTGTGATCTGTAAAAATCTCGAAGGTCTCACCGTACAAGTAGTGCCTCCATGTCTTCAGCGCGAAGACAACAGCTGCCAACTCTAGATCGTGGGTAGGGTAGGTATGCTCATGGGGCTTCAGTTGCCGCGAAGCGTAAGCGACCACGTGACCCCTCTGCATGAGCACACCTCCTAACCCCTGCAAGGAAGCGTCCGTGTACACAACGAACCCGCCACTACTATCAGGGATGGTGAGCATGAGAGCCGAGGTCAACCTCTCCTTCAGCTCCAGAAAACACGCCTCACAGGCGTCTATCCAAGCGAAAGGCACGTCCTTCCGGGTCAACTGTGTCATAGGACACGCAATCTGTGAAAATCCTCTGATGAACCGTCTGTAGTAACCTGCCAGTCCCAGGAAACTGCGAATCTCAGTGACTGAACGCGGTCTCTCCCACCTGAGCACTGCCTCAACCTTGGCGGGGTCCACCGCCAGGCCGTCTCCAGAGATCACATGACCCAAAAAGGTCACCTCCCTCAACCAGAACTCGCATTTGCTGTATTTGGCGTACAGCCTGCGTCGTCTCAGAGTGTCCAGAACCATCCGCAAGTGCTGTCCGTGCTGCGTCCGATCTCTAGAATAGATGAGTACATCATCTATGAAAACCACCACAAACTGGTCCAAGTACGGTCTAAACACCCGGTTCATTAGGTCCATGAAAGCAGCGGGGGCATTGGTCAACCCAAACGGCATGACCAAAAACTCGTAGTGTCCGTACCGGGTGCGGAAAGCTGTCTTGGAGACGTCGGTCTCCCTGATCCTCAACTGGTGGTATCCAGACCTCAAGTCGATCTTGGAAAACACCGTGGCACCCCGCAACTGGTCAAACAAATCGTCAATCCTCGGCAGCGGATATCTATTCTTGATGGTGACCCTATTCAGCTGTCGGTAGTCCACACAAAGGCGTAGGGTCCCATCCTTCTTCTTCACAAACAGTACCGGGGCTCCCCAGGGAGACGCACTGGGCCTCACGAAACCTTTCTCCAAAAGGTCCTGCAATTGGGACTTGAGCTCTCGCAGCTCAAGCGGTGCCATTCTGTATGGCGCGGTGGAGATGGGGCTGGTCCCTGGTACTAGTGAGATCTCAAACTCGATCTCACGCTCGGGCGGTAGTCCTGGTAACTCGTCTGGAAATACGTCGGGGTACTCTCTGACCACCGGGATGCTCTGGAAGTCTGCCACGGGGCTGTGCTCTGCCACCACACAAGCTAGGAAGCCCTCACACCCCTGGCTCAAAAGTCTCGCCGCCCGAAGTGCCGAAATGCACCTGAAACCTCCGTCCACTGGCTGCCCGTGAAACTCGAAAGAAGGAAACTCCGGAATGGAGAAGACAATCTTCCTCTCAAAACAGTCTACCAAGGCGTGGTAAGCGGACAGCCAATCCATCCCCAGAATCACTCCAAAGTCCTCATCTGTATCATAATCAGGTCAGCGGGCAGGCTATGTCCCCCGATGCTGACCTCGCAACCCGTGTACACCTCCTCAGCTACAAACAGCTGACCACTTGGACCTCTGATTACGAACGAATTCTCTAACAGTGTATAATCCTGGTCCAAACTAATTGCGAAACTGGCTGCGACAAACGAGTGCGTAGCGCCGGAATCGAAAAGTGTGTAAACGAGTCTGCCAGAAACTGAAACCATACCTGCTACCACGGATCCCGAAGCTCTGGCGTCCCTGTGTGTTAGGGCGTTGATACGCCCCTCAGCTCTAGGTGCGAACGAAGCGGCCACACTCTGCGTCGGACGGGTAGGTGCTGGCCGGTACCCTCCTCGCGACTGCGGTCCTCCTCCTCGCGCCTGGGAACCGCGGCCTCCTGCGTGCCCTCCCGTGCTCTGCGCGGGAAGTATCTGCTGATCTCCTGCCCTAGATGGGCAGTCCCTCCTGACGTGGCCCGGCTGGCCACACTGGTAGCAGAGGGGAACCCGACTCCCGCCCTCAGTGAGTCCCTACTGTCGGCTAGGCGGGGGTCCGGTGCTGGCGACTGGCCCCTGTCGAGGGCCCCCAAAGGCCACTGATGGCCCTGCACAACGTGACGGCTCTCCTGCGGACGCCACATGTCTCCATTCTCGCCGGCCCTGTGAGAAGTCTGGCTGAAAGGGCCTCTTCCGCCCGCCGTCGGTCTCTCGCGCGGACGGGTTGGTCTCCTCGTAAGTCATAGCTGCCTCTACCACCCTCGAAAACGTCGGCAGCTTCAGGGGTTTGACATATCCCCGGATTGCAGGCCGGAGCCCCTCGGTGAACCTCCAAAGGCGCTCCTCCTCAGTGGCTACCGCTGTCGCTGCAAAGCGGGACAGCTTCAAGAAACGCATGCGGTACGCGCTCACGGTCATCGTCCCTTGGCGGAGAGTGTGGAACTCCCGCCTCCTCTGGTCCTGCCACGTCTGGGGAAAGTACTGCTCGCAGAAGAGGGTGACGAACTGGTCCCACGTCGGCTCGTCCCTCTCCTGTCCCCGGACCGCCCTCCACCACCGGTGTGCCGCACTCTCCAGCTGGTACGTGGCAAAGGCCACGTGGCACTCCACCGAGGGGCGAAGGGTGTCGAAGATCTTCTCCAGCTGCTCAAGCCAGTCCTCTGCCTCGGTCGGGTCCTCATCCCCCTTGAAGGAGGGGGGCTTCAGCTTCCGGAACTATCCGAAAAGCTCGAAGTGGCTCTGTAGGGGAGGTGCTGGTGAACCTCTAGGCGAAGGTGCCTCGTGTACAGAAGTGTCGGAGGAAGGTGGGGGTGGCAGGGGCCCATCCCCTCCCTCGTGTCCAGCGCCGCGTCCGTCGCGTGGTCCCATAGAGGACTCCCCCTCTGCAACCCCAGGAGGAGGTGCTCGGGGCGGTGGGTGGAGCTCCTCTCGTACAATATCCCGTATCAGTCTGGTGAGGTCCTCGGCCTGGATGCCAGGGAGTGGTGGCTGGTCCACCGAGATGTCAACGACAGCACGTCCACCTCGCCGACCTCGCCCTCGGCCGCGCCCGCGGCCAGTCTCGCCAGTCCCGCGACGAGGCATCTCCTGCAAGGAGATGTGAAACAAAACGGAAACGTCAAAACAGACGGTACCTAACAAAACTTCTAAGAACTCATGTCAAGAGATATGTTGTGGTGGCTACTCTAGCTATAAACATGTGAATTGGTTATTTTCCAGTCAGTTGATTCACTTCTCGGGACGACCTTGCTCTGATACCATCTTGTAACGACCCGGTTCCCGAGTCCCTACGAGACACGAGAACCGGACCGACTCGACTAATCCCAAGACCTAGTCGTCCAACGAGGAAGTAACCAAAAGACAGTAAAATAAACCACATTCAGCATGAATATAACTAACAGTAAGAAAGTACAGCAGTAAGGAAAGAAACTACTACAGTAGGTTCCACCACAACAGTAAAACAACATTTATCATATAACAAGAACTGCAGGTAAAGAAGGTACAGCGGAAACAAAAACTACTCACTAGAACAGAAACAAAAGAGGTACAAAAGGCTGTGGTAACTCTACTGGACCCTACTCGGCCCAGCGTCCTTTGCAGCCGCCGACCCTGGCTGCTCAACACCTGGTCCTGAAAAAGGTAACGAGTGTAACACGTCAGCAAAATGCTGAGTAGAGTGGCAAACTAACTAAAGGCAACAGTAGAGTGTACAATAGCTGTTATGTTCTATTACTTCCTTTATTCACATCTTTCAATTTTTCTCACTATTTCATTTATTTCTCAGATCCTTTACTTGATCTCGAATGTCCTCGTGGGAACGATCTTGATTGCAGTCTTTTCCAAAAGTAGAAGTAGCACGTGGTGCTCTCCTGGCCGGGAGAGTCCCCCGTGGTGATCCTACCCTCAGTCAACCACCCCAAGGTCACTGACAGACGTAACGGTGACTACGGCACGCGCGATAAACGCACAGGTAGCTAGCCCGCACTGGCACGCGGTCAGTCGTTTCCGTTAACGGGTGCGCCCAAAGCACAGCACGGAACCAGGGCAGAGCCCTCTCAGTAACAGGGGTCCAACCCCTCCACAGTAACCAAACCGGGGCCTTGCCCCTCCACAGTCCGCGCACCCTCGCCTGACTACCCTGGTTTGCCTTAGTGGGCCTAACAAGTCGGTGAAGGAGGCTAGCAGAACCCCGGGACCCGTGGGGTAGCTAGTACTCTCCTAACACTACTAGCTCTCCTCGGTACTACGTACACGAGGGCCAACAAGTCGGTACAGAGTGGCCAGTCCTAACCCCCGGGTCCCTGGGGTGGCTAGCTCAGCTCTGCACTAAACAGGGGGACAGTCGCTCTCCTTGGTACTCCGTACTCAAGGGCCAGCTCACTTCCCCAATTCTATTCCATTCGCTTTCCAGGAGTTCTACTCCTACTTCCCCGTAGGGTTCCAGAACATCTTATGTCTTACTTTCCAGTTTCACGTTCTTACAAACCATGATCCCAATCATGTTTCTTTATTCATAACAGGCAGCTGTGAACTCAATTTACAGGCAGTTTCATATATTCCTTTCCATTTTTCCAAGACTGCATTATTATATATTCCACTAGTTTTTCCATCCTAGGATTCATGCCATATCCTAGGGTCTATCATACAATCTAGTTTTCCGGCCCTAGGATTCATGCAACACCTAGGAACTATCATTCCATATATTTCTCATTCCTAGGATTCATGCAATGTCCTAGGTTCTAGTTATGGTTCCATACTTTAACAAATTTTATTAATACTTAAAGCCACTCTACCAGGTACAAATGGAGTAATGGGGGCGTGATCGGGAATCCCGCGCGCCTCCGCAACTCTTAAGACTGCAACCGAACGAGGTCCTATCACAAGGATCAAACACAAGGAGTGTCTCAAACGGGTAGAGGAATTACTTCTGAAAAGAACGCAACTCGAATCGCGGAAAACGGAGCCCGAACGGGCCCTAAACGGGTCGAAAAGACGATACTGTGCAAAATCAGACGTCTGGAACTCCTTCCAGACGTCTTAAATGGTGGATCAGAGAATTACCTGTTCAACGTGGTTTCCCAGACGTCCGGAAGTCTGCGGGGACGTCTGTCCTATACCCCAGACGTCCGATGGTCCATACGGACGTCTGTAGGTCACTCTCGCCGTCTGGTACAACTTCCAGACGTCTGATTCGCAAAGGATGGCGAATCGGCGAACCTGCGCACAGCCAACCCCCCTCCCTCAGTACGGTCAGTCGACAAGAAGGAAGAAGAAAGCGGAAACTCACCTTTCAGACGTCTGTATGATCTTACAGACGTCGACCTTGCCATCTGGCTATCAACCCAGACGTCTGATTCTGGAAATTTTTCCAGAATCAGAACCCTGCTCGGCCTCCGCTCGTGACGCCGCCCGCGTCGCACCTCGCGCTCCTGCTGCTCAGACCGCAGCAGGCCCCTCTCCGCGTCGCTCCGCGCCCCCTGCGCCCTCCGCCAGCCGGCCAAGCCGCTCCGGCGAGCTCGCCCTCACGGCAGAGCTCCACCCTCGCACGCTGCACCTCCGCGCTCACTACGGCCGTCGCTGCCGCCCTCGCGTCCGCTCGCTCTCGCGCACAGGAAGGAGAAGAAGGAGGAGACTGTGGAGACGGGAGGGGAGGCGTGGCCGTTTTAAGGCCGCGCGAGGAGGAGAGAGGAGGTGGCAGGCCGCCTGCAGCCGCAGAGAGAAAAAAAGAGGGAATATGCGGTCTACGCGCTCAGGCGCGTAGGCGACTCGCGTGTGTCAAAAATAATGGATTTCCAGACGTCTGGAAACGATCCCAGACGTCTTATCAGACGTCTGATTGTGATCCAAGACGTCTTGTCCGACGTCTGAGCCACCTCCCAGATGTCTTAAAAGACGTCTGGGGCACACATTCGTTACACACGCTAAGTCTTATCCAGACTCCCAGTGGATTTTAGAGGTTTGCACATCGCTAAGTTTATCTTAGGACACGTACAATTGTTTGAAACAATTGCTTGCATACAACATAATTTTGCGTAGCAACCTCTAGGAAAAAAATTTTTGATTTATCTCGCTTGCTTGGTCTTTTGAATTGATTGAGATTCAATTGGGATTTTCCGCTTTTTGTGAACTTAGCTAAAATTTTGCTTTTCCATTGAGTTGTGATGAATTAAACGTGTTTTCAAAAATCAACTCAATGGAAGGTAGGAGATCCTAGAACCCAGAACTAGTACTCCCCTTGGGTACTGATACCCAAGTCATTGCTTCTACTTCTTTGCCTTCCACTTCTAATCCCTTACCTCCCGAGTCTCAAACTCCTATTCACTATTCCACTTACCAAGAGGATGATCATGAGTCGTCACAATTCGAGGATTTTGAAGAACTTCCTCCACACTTAATTGCACATCCTCCACCACCACAACCACCTATCCCTAGGTTCTAACCTCCACGTTATTCTAATCTTCCTAACCCACCCCCGGAGAGAGGACCTATGCCTCATCTTCAGCACCTTTTCAAAACACAATTACAGATGAATACCTTAACCCAACAAGTGCAACAGCTTGCTCAAGCTGTTAATCTTTTAGCTAACCCCCAACCACAACCACCTCAACCAAGAAATCCTCAGGCACCACCCCAACTCCGTAGACCTCAACTACGGGATTACTATAATCCCGCAGTTGCTCAACCAATGCCTGTGGTACGTTATCCCAATGGGGGTCGTGCTGCTGAACTGAAGCCAAACATTATAAAACTCATTCCTCACTTCCATGGACTTGCTTCCGAGGACCCTTTTCAACATTTAGAGGAGCTGAAAAATCTTGCCCAAACTCTGGGTTCGTAATGACATGATCAGCACACACTTTTAATGAAAATGTTCTCCTTTTCATTGAAAGATAAGGTAGCCTTTTGGTTTCGAACACTTGCACGGACTACACCTATAGATTCCTAGGCTTCTTTAGAACATGAGTTCTTAAAGAAGTACTTTCCTGTAGGCCGCACTAACGCCTTCAGGTGTGCCATCACTACATTCACTCAGAATTCAGGAGAACAAATGCACGAGGCTTGGGAGAGATTCCACGAGCTTCTAAGAAAATGTCCCCACCATGGTGTCCCATGCTGGCAACAGGTCCAGATCTTCTACAATGGGCTCCATGATGACACACGGAATTTTGTAGATGCCGCTTGTGGAGATAATTTCCTGTGTCAGAACGAGGACTCAGCCTTTGAGCTCTTTGAAGGCATGGTCGAAAATTCTATTAATAATGCTTCAATGAGCATGTTTAATAGAAAGTCCTCACATTCCCACTCACATACTGGGGTACACGAAGCCCAATCCAGTAGTAGAGACTTAGAGATAGTGGCTAGTTAACTGGATAAAGTGGGCTTAATCGAGAAGAAAGTAGATGAAGCATGAAAATTTCTCTCAAAACCTTCATCATCCAGCACAAAATAATTCTTCTCAGTTTCCCACAAGGAGGGAAACTGTGAATAATCTCTCTGTGACACAAACTGCATTATCGGATTTCCCATTTCCATATCCTTCACCAGTTGGAGGAACCTTTGTCCCTCCCTACACTGACTTCCCTACACCTTCTAGAGCTTCGGAGGAGCTCCATGCCATTCATAATGACCCTTTTGCACAAACCTACAACCCTGGATGGCGCAATCATCCAAATTTCTCGTGGTCAGGAAATTCAAAGGACCTCCTTTTCAACAACCTTTTGCACCACCATAGCACAATCCGATCCGAGCACCACCTCCGCAATTACACGGATATCCACCGCATGCCTACCAGCAACCCCAACCCAGGCCCACCCAATACTTTCAATCTGGGCCTACACGAGATGACCAGTTGGGGTCTATCATGAAAGCTCTTGCTGAGATGCAACAACAGAATATTGCTAAGCAGCAAAGACAGGACGCAGCCTTAGCCGAGATGAGAGCCCAGCTATCACACTTGACGGAGTCCCGTCAACCACATTCACTCCCATCTCAAGCGCAACCCAACCCTAGGAACATACCTGTTAGTTCAACTACTCATATATAATATTTTGATGATTTTACAAAATGAAGAAAACGAAATAAAAAATAAAGCGTAGCATATTATTTTTCTCTGTAATAACATATTTGCAGGATTTCATAAAGTTTTCCAAGATGGGAGATTAAAAGCGTGAAGACAAGTAGCATAAGTATTAGGTCTTAGTCTTTTTCATGTAAACTTTCAAAGGTTGTAATTTTCATTTTATTTGAGTCTGGAAATGTTGTAAAGAGCCCCTAAACATAACCTATAAATAGCTAACTTAGGCTCTCTACACTTAGGATAAATTAGAAATAAAAACCCAACACTTATACTCTTATCAGACATCTAGAGCAATGGTCAGACGTTTGATTTTCCACTTTAAGACGTCTTACAATATTCCCAGACGTCTAATTTCCAATAGTTCTACCTTAGTTATGTCTCCTCGTAAACATCAGTCAAAGCACTTCTCTATTAGACATCGATAACCATATACAGACGTCTTAGTCTCTACCCGGATGTCCTCAGACTAACCGTTAGACCAGGCAAAGGGAAAAATGTATTTCCAGACATCTGGACACACTTCCAGACGTCTACCTTTGGACCGTTGCCCATGATTTTCTATGAGTATCTCATTATGACCATAAAATCTTTTGTCAGAAGAAGAAGCGAAGTGTCTTTTTGGTTTTCAGAAGTCTGGTGATTTCCTCAGACATCCATAACGACGTCTGATCCTTTAAATCTAGAACCCTATTTGGATATGATGAAAACAGGAATGAATCCACCCTTTATTAGACGTCCGATAACATAATCAGATGTCTTATGTGAAAATATCCGACGCCCTTCTTTTGATCCAATGGAGGCAGTTTTGGATGGCCTACAGTATTAGACGACCATAAGTATAATCAGACATCCTATAAGACGTCTGATCCTAAAATTAGACGTCTGATATTACTGTCAGACTCATCATCACCCTGATTTGTGGTGGATTTCGTCCTAATCTCTTGGGATTTATCTCCAACGGCTAGAAGAGCTCTCCCAAGTGTTCTTGAAGGTTCCAAACTTGCCTATAAATAGACTACAACTCCTCTTAGGAAACACACACCTCTTGAGATACAATTCCCTTAGAAAAATCACTTGCTCACTACTCTAAGCTTCATCTTACCCTTGTGTTGTGCCAACACTCTAATCAAAGGGCAAATCCATACTCCCGCCTTACTCCGTTCTACAAATCCTCAGGGAGTTCTTTTCATGCTTAGTAGATAAGAAAGTAATTAAAGTATTGGGGTGCTCTATAGGTATTGTTTCAATTCTTATTTTTGTACTTTGGGTATCCGGCCTGTCAGGTCCCCGTCTCTTCACTTTGAAGGGAGAAACCTCCGTTTAGGGATCGGATGTGGGATTTGTAATTGAGGTACACTACCCTCGTTTAAGTAGTGTGATTAGTGGATTGATCACCTTGCGATCGAAAATCCTAAGTCAAGAGATTGGCTTAGGTGGTGGTTGTTGGTGCTAGAGCACCACGATCATTTGTTTTGATGAAAACAAAACACGTGTCATTTAACATTTGCACTTAGAGTATTAGATTTCAGGTCAATTGCAAATGGAGACATGATTAGACAGAATTCAAGCTCTCATCCAGGATGGATTGGAGGAGTTTGATGGAGAACAGGGGAGATTCGCGAGGAGCGATGGATTGAAGAAGGAAGGAGATGAAGAATAGGATAGATTTCCTTCTCTTGTACTCTTTGTATTCTTTCATTTCTTTTGTTGCTCTTTATTTTTGTTATGTAGAAATCATGTTAAAGAGCCTCAAAGTGCCCTAATAGTAGTCCTAGGAACACCTGCACAACCCTAGGATACTTAGATTTTCTGTAGAGAACTTAGAAAACCAATATAGGGTTCAAACAACCTTTTCAGACGTCTAATTCCAAAATCAGACGTCTGATAATGTGTTTTAAGACGTCTGATAACAATTAGGCTGGACTTAGCTAGTTCTGTCTAATGAAATTAGACATCCAGACCTTAGTCCAGACGTCTTAGAAGACGTCTGATGTTTTTGCCAGACGTCCAATTAGTGGACCGTTGGCTGGCTTCCCAAACACGGAAGGATATGACCGTTGGAGCCTTATCAGACGTCCTTAGGCCTTTTCAGACGTCTGATAAATGACCGTTTTGCCTCGGCTAACCCAAAATCTCTTCTCAGAGATTTTCTAGCCGTTGCACTCTCTTGGAAATCCATTCCCACGAAAAAGTAGGTTTCCAGACGTTTAGACATAGTGCCAGATGTCTTGTATGTCGTCTGATGGACTTGCACTAGAACCCTGTTTAGATCTGATTCAAGTCAGGAAGAAACCCGCCTAAAATCAGACGTCTGAACTTATTTTCAAACGTCTTAAACTAATCTTCCAGACGTCTGATGATAGGATCAGACGTCTGATAACCCTGTCAGTGCAATCATTATTCCTGATTTCGGCCTGATTCTCTTGGGCTTTGCTCCCAACGGCTATGGAAGCTTTCGAAAGCCTTCCAAAGCTTTCTTAAGGCCTCTATAAATAAAAGGAACCTCTTGCACATCAAGACACACCAAAAGACACCAAGAGACACCTAGACACACTAAGAACAAGCATTTCCACTCTTTTGTGTCCAAGAGAAGCCCTTGCTCTCCAAGCTCAAGTTCTACATCTTGAGAGCATTAAGACTTTGCACACCCGCTCTCCCGCCGTAGTTCATGAGAGCGACGTTGCACCATCGTGTAGCTCACACACCCGTGTCATCGATTCGACGCACTCCTTGCAAAGGGGAATTTCCTAATTCTTATAGAAGCTAGGTTTAAATCTTTGTTGGCTCTATAGGACTATATTTGTTATTTTATCTTTGTTATTTGGTTGGGTATTCGCTTTGCGAATTCCCGTCTCCTTCGTGGGACAAAATCCTTCTCGTGAAGAGAAGGGGTTGAGGAACGCTACCCTCGCACTTATAGCGTGGTTGTAATTGAGGTTGAATCACCCTCGTTTAAAGTGATTCGTTTAGTGGATTTGATTAACTTGGTTGATCGGAAAATCCTAACTCGAGAGGGTTAGGTGGTGGTTTTCACCCGATTTGGGTTTCCACCTAAAAATAATTGTGTACCTTGTGCGATTGATTTTTGTGAGATTGTTTATATTCTATTTCACAATTTATTACGTCACCCCCTCTTGGTAGGGCCATTTTTTACAGTGGTTTTCACCCATCTTGGGTTTCCACCTAAAAATCTGGTGCCACCTTCTGTGATTGAATTTTTTGTATTACAATATTTTATAATTTCACTATTCACCCCCCCTCTAGTGCAATTTCATTTGGTATCAGAGCAGGTTTTCCGCCTACAGGAGTAACATCCGTGGAAAGATCACATGGAGGGGAAGGTCATTTCCACAGGCAGATTGGAGGGGCAATCCACCACTCAACCACCACTCTTTGAAGGAACCAACTACACTTGCTGGAAGCTGAGAATGAAGATGTGGCTTCAAGCTAATGATTTCTCCATTTTGGAGAAATGAGAATCCGCATACATCATTCCCGAGAAACTAGAAACATGATACACAGTGGAGCAAATCCATCACCTTGGACTGAATGCCAAGGCAATGAACTCACTTTACTGCGCACTCAGCTCGGAGGAATTCAACCGCATCAGCCAATGCAAAACCACCCATGAGATCTAGAGAACCTTGAAGGTAACTCACAAAGGTACGTCTAAAGTTAAATCCTCAAAGATAAACTTGTTATCGTAGGAATTCGAAGCCTTCTCTATGAAGGAGAATGAAAGACTTGGGGACATGTACACCCGATTCACGTTAATTGTGAATAGCCTCAAGTCTTTAGGAAAAACATTTATAAAGGGGGAGCTTCAGGGAAAGCTCCTTCGCTCCCTTGGACCTGAGTGGGAGAAAAAGGTAACGACAATAGAAGAAGTCAAGCAAGTAGAGGATCTAGACATGGAAAATCTACTTGGGAATCTCATGGCTTATGAATCAAAAATGGAGCAAAAGAAGAAATCAATCTCATCGAAGCCAACGAAGAAGACCTTAGCCTTCAAAGCTACTTCGGATGATGAGGTAAGTACTGATGACGAAGAATTCATTTTATTAGCTAAAAAGCTTAAAAAGTTTCTCAAAAATAAAAAAGAGATTAAGGGAAGGAAAAGAGAGGAAGAACGTCTAGTTTGCTATAATTGCAAAAAGAGAGGTCACATAAGGAAAGATTGTCCCTTACTCAAAAGGGATGATGAGAAGAAACCCAAGAAGCCTTCCGACTACAAGAAGATCTCCAAGCCGAAAGGATTCAAGAAGAAGGCGTTTCAAGCGACGTGGGATGACTCCACCTTCGAAGAAGAAGAGGAGGAGGAAACAAATGAAGAAACGGCATGCTTGGGATTAATGGCAACAAATGATGGTTCTGAGTCTAAATCTGAGGAACCTAAGGTAAACTCCTACTCTTTAGATGAATTACAAGATGCCTTTGATTCATTATATGTAGATCTTAAGAAAACAAAAACCCAAAGCAGGGCTTTAAAAGAAGAAAACTTAGAAAATAAGAAATTAATCAATGATCTTGAAGAAAAGAATCTAATTCTTACAAAAGAAACCACTGCTTTAAATATGCAAATAAGAAATCTAATGATTGAGAAAGAGTCACTAACAAATGATTTGTATACGACAATGAGTGAACAAAAATTTCTAGATAGAGAAGAATTACTTGACAAAATCCATGTGCTTGAAAAATCAAACTCCTTTAAAAAGGGTGAAAATAGCTTACTTAGAGTAGAGATTAGGGTATTAGAAGATAAACTAGACATAATGAAAATAGAGATAAATCACCTCAAAGAAAAATCAAATCAACTTCTTGAGGACCAAGCCAAATTTACAAAGGGGAAAGATAACTTGAACAAACTCATTGCCCATCAAAAACCTTCCTCAAGTAAATTTGGATTAGGCTTTTATGAACCTAGTCAAAGTGAGCCGAAAAAGGACCCTCCTCTAAAGGAGATCACTAACAAATATGGATCCACATTACAATGGATACCAAAAAGACAACTCTCACTTTGTTTTGTAGGGATGAAAGGACATCATAATGTCAAAAATTGGATATACAAAATGAAGGATGAACGACTCAAATTAGAAAGACCTATAGAAACACCAAGTCACCATCGAAGATCTTTTGTAGGAGGAAGAAGGTCTACAAGGAGGAAGACAAGGAGACCACCAAGGAGATCGATGGGTGGACTCTGGATGCTCCAAACATATGACGGGAGACAAGCGCCTATTTTTGGACCTCCAACCTACGGATGGAGGAACGGTTACATTTGGCAACAACCACAAGGGCCATATTATTGGCCTTGGTAAAATAGGTAACCCTCTCTCTCCCATCTCAAATGTTTCTCTAGTTAAAGGACTAAAACATAATCTTTTAAGTGTCAGTCAAATATGTGATAAGGGCTTTAAAGTAGTGTTTATTTCTAAAATGTTTGAAATTATGCATGTATTAACCAATGAAACCCTTCTTAAGGGAACTAGATTTAAAGACATTTATGTCGTAGAATTTGATAAAAATGACACTTATGAATGTCTTATAGCAAATGATGAGTTAAGTATATGGAATAAAAGACTAGGACATGTTCATATGAAGCTGGTTCAAAAATTAGCTAAACATGAACTAGTCTGAGATCTTCCTAAAGGAAAATTTTTAAATAAGCCTATCTGTGATTCATGTAAATTAGGTAAGATTATGAAATCTAGCTTTAAAAGCAAAGAAGTTATATCCACATCAAGACCTTTAGAACTACTTCACCTAGATCTATTTGGACCTACAAAATATGAGAGCCTCAGTGGATGCAAATATTGCCTTGTAATTGTAGATGATTTTTTGAGGTTTTCATGGGTCTCCTTCTTGAGATCCAAAGAAGGAGTGTTTTCCGTCTTTTCTATTTTTTGTAGGAAAGTTCAAACTGAAAAAGGCTACCAAATCACTCGTATCCGTAGTGATCATGGGGGCGAGTTTGAAAATTCCTTCTTTGATGATTTTTGTCAAGAGCATGGTATTGCTCATGAGTTTTCTTTTCCCCGAACACCTCAACAAAATGGGGTGGTTGAGAGAAAGAATCGTACTCTTCAAGAGTGTGCTCGAACATTGCTCATAGACTTGGGGTTACCGAAGTACTTTTGGGCTGAGGCGGTTAACATGGCTTGTTACATGTTAAATCACATCTTAATTCGATTCGGGTTGTGAAAAACTTGTTTTGAACTATACTATGGGAAAATACCCAAAATTAGTTATTTTAAAGTTTTTGGATGTCGATGTTTTATTTTGAATACTCGCTCTAATTTAGATAAATTTGATGCCAAAGTTGAAGAAGCATCGTTATTGGTTATTCCTCACGTAGTAAGGCATATCGGGTTTTTAATAAGACCACATTAATAGTGGAGGAAACCCTCCATGTTTCCTTCGATGAATCTCCTCACTCCTCCTCCATTGACTGAGTCAATATGGATGATGAAGATGATTCTACTATTGATGTGTCTAACATTCCAAACTCCAATATCCATGATCTTCCAAAAGATTGGATATATCAAAGGGATCATCCCGAAAGTCAAGTCATTGGAAGTGTTTCTGATGGCGTTAAAACCTGATCTTGTTTTAGTTTCTCCTTTGGTCTCTCCGCCTTTGTATCTCAAGTTGAACCCAAGAGTGTTGAGGAAGTGTGCTCCGAAGAACCTTGGATGATGGCCATGCAGGAGGAACTCAACCAATTTCAAAGGAATGAAGTCTGGGATCTAGTACCTAAGCCTGAAGGGCAAACGGTAATAGGTACCAAATGGGTATTCCGGAATAAGTTGAATGAATCCGGTACAGTCATTCAGAACAAGGCTCGGCTGGTAGCACAAGGGTACAACCAAGAAGAAGGAATTGATTTTGATGAGACCTACGCTCCCGTAGCCACTGGCTAAGGACCCATAGGTCCCATTCTTCTTGTTAGAGTAGATTTATCATTCTGTAAATTAGTTGTAGCTGTAGTTAAGTAGGTTTAGAGTAGAATTAAAGTAATTTGTAGTGTTTAATTGCACTGTTCTGATAGTGTAGCTGTAGCAGTAGATTTAGACTAGAATTCCCCCCTCACCTCCTCTGATCATTCCAGATCAGAGGGGATGGTTTCACACAGTCCATGATCATGAATTCTCTCCCTCTCCATGTTTTCCATATTCGCTTCTGATTTCCACAACTTGTTTCTCGCAATTCACCTATTCATTTAGACCTAATTTCAGATCTGATTGGTTTCTAACCTCAGATTTGAAATTGGCGTCAAGAAGCACATTAGGGACTTCCCATTCACCCCATTTTTGCTCACAAATGCCCCTGATCTGAGCTAAAAAGTGATCAGTTTGTCAGATTTTTCATTAACTCAGATTTCAAAGATTTTTACTCAATTGGGTTTTGACTGTTTTGATTTGACAAACTGAAGAATTCTGATTCTTATTCATTGATTGGCAAGGAATCTGAAATGTTTCTGATGTCAGAATTCATCTTAGAAGAGCTATAATCTTATCTGAGTTTTTATGAGGATTTTAATGCACTGAATGCATGATAGAACTAAGGAAAATCACTGTGGTGATTTGAAGTTCTATCTTGTATTCATGAGTTGTTGTTTATGAAGAGCACTGATGATTTTTAACCTAATGAGTTCTCAATACTCTTTAAGGTTTCAGAATCTGGGATTTGAATTTGGAATTTTAGTTGATTGATTTAATTCTTTCTACATGCTGTCTATAGCATTAGGAAGAGTTAGATCAGAGTTTCTGCTGATTGAATTTGATGAGAATTTATTGACAAGGGTTCTTGCGTTTGAGTTAGAACATTGAGTGTTTTTGATGAGAAGTGAAACCCTTGTCAGATGGGGTTAAGGGAATTTCTAAGTCAGGATTTATGGTTTTAATCCCAGAGTCATGCAAGTTGCTGCAATTGTAGCTACATTTCCCTTCTTTCTCCAAACCTGATTTCATTCCAGATGGACTAACTGTAGCAGCAGTTAAGCCGTCTGGAATCAGGTCTGATTTGCTACAGGGTTGGCACTTTGAGGTCCTGGTTGCCACTGTTTCTGTTGTTTTAATGTGTAGCAGAAAAAGTCTGATCTAAAAAAAGAAAAAACCCTATAGAATGTAGTCTAAAGATAGCTGACATGTAGTCATACTGTATTCCTTGTATACAAGGTTTCCTGTATAGTAATTGAATTTCAATCATTTGAATGCTTGTTATCTTTCTTCTAAACATTTGTCAACTAGTTAATTTTCAGTCTAACTGTCCAAGCAAATGAACTAAATGAGATATAAACTGAAGAATGGGTAAAATTCTTTTTAGATTTCATACTAACTGTAGTTAAGGCAGGCAATGCCGTTTTAGATCTCTTTAAGATCCATCCTAAGCCTTTAGGACTCCTTAGAAATCTTTTGAAAGGCTTAGGATGGATGAGATTGGAAATTCAATAAAAATTAGTAAAAAATTCTAAAAAAATAAAATAAAATAATCTGATTGAAGAACAGAGAGTTTTCTAATTACATACCAAGTTGCATGGTATGCAGAACCCTCGACTTGGTATAATTTGCCAGTTGACGAATTTGTATACCATGAAACTTAATAATAGAGGTTACACCTAAAAACATTAAAACCATTTCTTTCTCCTCGTCTAATTCTTTTCTTCTCATCTCTTATTTCTATAACATGTATAAAAATCATAAAAAGTGAAAAACTCCAAAAATACCTAAAAAGTACTTTGTATATTAAGTATATTCTTGTAAATATAAGCTTTATACTAAGTTATATATGTAAATAAGTAGCATATGTATATATACAAATAACTTATGTATATATTGTATACTGTAAATTGGATATTTTAGTTAGATTATACTATATATATTAATTATATAACTATTTATTAATTAAACTAACTTATATGTACTCTTAGACTATATAAATCAATAAACAGTATAAATAACAATATTAAGCTATAATTCTGTATATACATATTTATATGTAGATTATAAACAAATTAAACCCTGTACTTTAATTTAATTCTTTATACACAATAAATAATTAATTTATTAAGTAAATAGCTAAGTTATTAGATTAAAATAGATAAATTAGTAATTTAGTGTTAGAATTAAGTTTATTGATTCTGTATATTTAGATTAATGTACTTTAAGTAATTTAAGCTAAATGAAGTATAGTTATATCTTATTATATTATTTAAACTTAATTTATAAATAAAATAGTTCAAAATATGCTATTTAAATGTAAATAGAATGGAAATCAAATATGTAAAATACAATAAAAATGTCTATAAAATAATTATACAAATATACTAACTTTGTATAAGTTCAATTAGACCATATAATAACTAATATATATGTAATTAAAGAATTAAATATCAAAATCAGTATGTATAAACTGTATACTTTAGTTCATTTATTTATATAGTAAATATAATTAAAATTTCAAATCAAGTGTACAATTGTATAGTATTATACAAATACTCTATTTTCCCATAATCTATTTTTATTTTAAAGTAAATTATGGCCCTCGAATTGAGGGCCAAAATCCCCTTTGTCGTGCAGCCGCAGCTCAATTTCAGCGCAGATGCAGCGCTCGAATAGCGCCACATCGTGCGCTGAAGAGCGTGCGCTGTAGTATATATTGATTTTGTTAGTATAAGTCGTAGTCGTCACGGGCGTCGGGCGCCCGAAACAACCAAACCTTATATCTGAACATGAGCATGAGTATGAGCATTTGGGGCCGGGGGCCCAGGGGTTTGTGTGCATGCGGGTTGAGAGGCCCTCTGATCTGATGCTTGATAATACATAATTAAGTAGCCTAATGACAAATTAGGGCGCGCTTAGTAGAGGTCTGGTCCCACCCTTTGGGTGTTGTGTATCCCTCGAAAAGTGTGCCCGTAAATTAAATAAATTTTTGATTAATTAAGCGGGGTAATGACAACAGTTAATCACCTATTATGCCGTAGTGTTGCGAAGACTTATAATGCAGAATAAGACTAAGAAGAAGAAGAATGATAGAAGAGTAGTGTGGAAAGAGAGAGAGTGAAGGTGTAAATACATATGGTGAAGAGAGAGTGAGAATACAGATACAAAGGATTGTAATATCTATATATATATATATGTATGTAGTACAGCCATTTACTTTTATGTAAATAACTTCGTACCTTTACTAATAGAATAAGATGTCGCTATAACTGTCGCTACAGACCTTGGTTTCCCTCTTTTAGTTTGTATATAGCTTTTTCTGGGGTCCAGCGACATTTACATCTGTCACTATAGCTATTATATGTGTTACTGTAGGTGTCAGCATAGTAAGTTGAATTAGTATGCTATGTAATCTTAGTTGGTAGTGTATTTTTATGTAAGTATTAGTAAAATAACTTATAAAGAGAGTTTAGAGTATAGTGATGAAGTGTTTGGTGCTTGTTTATAATTAGTTTTTGCAAACATTTTAATTGATTCTTTGTACACAATTAAACTAAGTATTCATTCATTCATTCTTTGTTAGACATAAAACTTCCTTTTGGAATTAAAGGATAATTTTGAACTTAGAGAGTGATGTAAATCAATAACTGCCTCCCAGTGAACGACCTAGAATAAAACCAGTAAAAATTAGTTAATTAAATAATAATGGTTGTAATGATGGTTGGTATTTCATACAATCCACTACAAGGACACTTATGATATTTTCATTACCATAACCAATCCATAAAAACATACTCCATTACCATCATACATCATCACTCATGTATACATTCATTTCGATTAGTGTGTGAATTACAACACTTGCTTCCTGTGTTCGACCTTGGACTTCAAATTCGAGTTATAAATTCTATTTGTTGAAGAGCGATTTAGGAGACTTTACTACAACGAGACACTTTAATCTCCTGAAAAGCCCTATAAACACAAGCGAATTCATTCTAAAGCTCTGAAGCATGCTGGAATGAAAGATATGCATTCAAAACACTTCCAAATATCAGTTCAGACCATATTCACACATCAAACATGATCAATTCATTAATTGAAGGTTCAAAACATATTTTGGACTGTTAATTCATACCTAACTGCTGATAATGGACTAATAAATCAGAATCACATGCTATTTTCAATCCATATTAATGATTCAACAGTACATGAATGCTTTAGATAACAACTCTAATATTACAACCTCTCAAGCAATTCAATAGCGCTTAAAACCAACTCAAAATTGATCTCTAACAGGCCTGATAGTAAGAACAGTGTTGTTGCTGACAGAGATCTTCAAATCAATCTAAAGATTAGCACATGCATTCCACCTATTGTTTCATCATCATAAGAGTTAAATCCAACTCAATGCTCCTTGAAAATTCATCATGGTGTAAAACAATTGCAACCCATCTAAAATTTATGATGAAAACTCACTCAAAGTTAATTCAACTAGAAATCTCAGCAACCACTGTCAAATTGTCAAAAATGACCAGATATTAACTTTGGAATTCAAGGACTCAATGAAATCACTCAAATATGTTATGTGACTATCAAAAATCATTTTAGAATCTTGCCCAAGTCATCAGAGCATTGTTTAAATGTGTTGATTCTAGAAATTACTTCAGACCTAGGCAATAGAAGTGAACATCCCAGATTTGAAAAGGAAACCTTGCAATTCATTCTAACTTGTCTCAAATACTCTTTTTATGATTTAAAACTCAGTAAAAGTTAGATCCAAGGGCTAGAAATCCAAGAAAACCTAATTTTATCTCTACCTCACACTATATACAGCATGAGGAAGAGAAATTAAATTAGGCATTCAAATCACTCAAAATCTGATCCCAGACCTTCATTAAAACCTTTCAAACATCAATCACTTTGTGATCAACAGATTGAAGCCATTATTAATCAAGATCAGATGTGACCCACCTGGGAAATTAATTTGAGATCGCCACAGTGACTTGGTCACTTAGGTAATCTGCACACCATTGATTGGTGTTCAAGATACCCTTGCGATCCTCTAGAACCAATCAGGTCATCGTAATAACTTCAAATCAGTGCAATTGATTTTCCTCAGCCATTACTACTTGGGCGATGAATAAAAATAGTAACTGAAATAAAAATTAGGCGTGAGCTAATTAAACTATAAAAATCCAATCCCATATACTCAAACCCTTCACACTGAATCCAATTACACAAAGATAAACTCAATTCACTTGATTGAAATCCATTAAAACCACATTGAATCCTTAATCTCTCGATCAAGCATGAGAACCAATTCTGAATAAATCAAGTGAATCAAGCTCAATTAAAATCATGGGGAGGGCATTGGTGATTGTCTAGGCTGAATGAGATGCCCACAGTTTGATTTTAAGTGCTCTAATAGATCTGAAAGCTAATGAGCTTCAGATCCATTGAATGCTCCGATGAATGGAATGAACAATGATTAAACATCAAGGGAAGAAGAAAAACATGATTGTGAGGTGAAGGGAAAGGAATATGGATGGACGAATCATCCTCTCTGATTGAAATTAATCAGAGAGGGGGAATCTGCATTACACTGATCTACTCCTATTTAAACTAATCCAAACCATGAATTTAACATCTAAACTACCTAATTAAGCTAGTAAGCAGTAAATCTAACTAAAAAGCTAGAAAACTATGCTAGGAAAGTAATTAAAGCTAACTATCAGATGAAGGTGGTTCCTTAGGATCCACCCGCCATTGGCTGGTGGCGACAAAATGGGAGAGACCTCCAGTGGAAGAAGGTGATTCCCTAAGATCCATGATGAGAACCTCATCATGAGCCATAACTAGCTCATTTTGACCCAATACAAAGGATAAAAGCTCCTACATATCTCAAGGAAAGGCTTAACTCAGAGAATTCTGAGTTTGAGAAGAAAACCAGTCATAAGGGGTAAAAGTGCAACTTTACCAGTATAAACTGCATGCAGGGTAATTCAGGGACCAAACACAGGTCAAAACAGCTTAATAAGAATAAAAGTGGGATGAGATGATCTAGCAAGGGCTACAGCACTTCCAAGGAACCAAATGATAATCTGTAACCCTAAAACAACCCACTTCAATTCACAAGGTTCGAGGCAAAGTAAAAATAGAATAAACCCTCTAAAATTCATAGAAAAATAATCTCTAGGGTTTAGAACCTTCAATTTGGCCTTTAGAACCCATTTTGACCTACATTGAGAACCATGCCCAATTAATAACTTAATTTGGGTTTTTGCGCAAATTGACCGGTCAAACAAGGTTTAATATGAAAATAAAATTCACCATCAGATTCCTTAGGTCCTAATTAGTCATGTATAAAAACTTGAGCCTAAGAAGAAACCTCCTTGACCGACTTCACACTTTGGTCCTCATATATTTACTCTTTGGCCCTCAACTTTTGAACCCTCGCATTTTGGCCCCTAACTCTCCTTCGTTCTTTGCAATCAGGTCCCTCCTGCAAAACCCTGCCAGCACCATGCTCCGGCGACCTTGCGCGGAGCATGGCGCCGCGCAGGGTGAGGTGAGGGACCTGGCAAGTAAACCGGGGGTGCCCTGCGTCGTCAGCCGTCGCAGGAGCACCCCCCTGGTCATTGTAGCCCACCATACCGGCCGTGCGAACGCACGGACGGTATGGGTTCGTGTTCCGACCACTCTCCGGCGAGGGAGACACGTCGTCTCCCTCCGCCTTCCTCCCTGTTTCATCCCTATAAATACCCCCCGCTGCTCCACCGACGAGGGCAGCTCGGGTCTGACGGAGAAAACCCCCAACTTTCTTCTCCTCTCCCTCCGGCAGACGTCCACCAGCTCCGCCGGTTCCTCCTCCTCCTCCTCTTCGCTCTGCCGCAATACCAGCAGCAGAGACCTCCTCCCCTGCTCTTCCTGCGCCACGCCGTACCCAGCTGGCGCCTCTCCAGCCCTCTGCTCGCCGCCGCCCCTTCCCCTGGGCATCTTCTTCTCTGGCGACAGTCGATACGACTGTCGCCCTGTCTCGGCCCCTTTCGTCTCCATAGCTAGGTCAGAACTCCTCCCCACCTCCCCCCTCTTTCTTTTCCTCACTGTCTGTTATTTGATTAAACCCTCGACCGCTCCTGTTCACCCTCACCCTCTCCGCCTCCGACCACCCTCCGGCGAGCCGCTCCCATCACCTCAGCGAACCACACGGCTTGCCGACCACCGCAGAACCTCCGCCTCCTCACCCTGATCCTCTTCCGCCCCTCCACTTCCCACTAAACGCCCTCTGCAGATCCACCGAACACACCCCGTTCTTCGCTCACAGTTTGACCTAGGACGACCTGTTGGCTCCATCATGCCCCCTGCAGACCCCCTGACCACCTTCGCCGTGCCACGGCGAAGGTCCCCCGCCTGTCTGATTTGGCCGAGAGGCCGTTCTTCTGTGACCAGGTGACTCGCCCGCCGTCGCCATTACTGAGCAGGCAGAGCTCCTTCACCTGCAGGTGCAGGCACGCCTTCGCCCAGGTTCGACTCCCAGGTTGCGCGGGGAGTCTCAGCGAAACGTCCCAGGCTCGCAGATGGGGCGAAGGCCCGCACGTGAAGCCACGATCGCCCACTGCTCCCTCCGCGACGGGCGCTCAATTGGGGTGGGACATTTAGTCCCACCTCGGAACTTCTCGGAGGCGCGCGGACGCATAAAGGCAAAAAGTGCCTTATGCTGTCTGCCTCCTGACCACGGGGTGAGGTCCCTCTCACCCGACCCGGCCTCGTCCGTGACCACGCTCCGCGGACCTGGCCCGACCCGATTAAACCGACCTGCACTCCTCGCCCACCACCGCACGCCGGTGGGCCTGGACCCGGGCCTGACCCGAACCCGATTACCCGGTAGCTCTGGGAGAGCTTTCCCAAGAGTGGTTTCAGAGAGAAAGAGAGACGCGGGGGAGGGGGGTAGAGTAGGTTTTGCCTCTTGACGAAAAACTCTGAAGTGTGCAGGCCAAAGAAGAAGAAGAAGACCCGCGGAAGAAGAAGTGCAGACGAAGAAGAAGGAGCTGCACTGTAGCAAATGCATAGTTAAGTCGTCTAAGCACCGGGTCAGACGACGGAAAGTCAGCAGCCAGAGCAGGAAAGAAGGTAGGCTGAAGAAGAAGGAAGAGCAAACGGCCAAGGCCAAAGAAGAAGAAAGAAAGACTTAGTAGCTGAAGGCAGAAGCTCTGCAGCCATAAAGAAAAAAAAAGGGGAAAAGAGAAAAACATCACCACGATCGCAGAAGAAGAAGAAGAGAGGTCAAGGCAGAAAACCAAAGAAGAAGAAGAACAAGGAGCTCTGAAGAAAGAAGAACATCACCAAAGCAGGAACAGCACGAAGAAGAAGACGAGCGTTACCACGATTGCAGAAGAAGAAGAAGAGAGGTCAAGGCAGAAAACCAAAGAAGAAGAAGAAAGAAGGAGATCTCAAGAAAGAGAGAAAGAAGAGCATCCCCCTCTGCAGAACAAAGAGAAAACAACAAATTCTTTCCCTCTCTCTTTATTTTTGTAAAAGAAACATGTATATCTCTAGAATACAACTTGCTCCCTGAGTTCGACCTCGGGAACTCTTTTATTTTTCCGAGTAAAAAATTTTTATTTGAAATGTTGGTAATAACCGGCTTTACTACAACGTTATAACAAACCCAAAACAAAACTGACGTTTCATTTTGGCGCCGTTGCCGGGGAGCAACGGCTATTCTAGAGGTAAACATTCCTGTATCTTTTAATTTCTGATAATCTCCTCTCTTTTGTGCAGCTACAAGAACTCAAGAAGACACGCAACCACACGACAACCACTCCGAAGACAGGTAAATTTTTCCTCTCACTATTAACCCCTAAACTCTAAAGAGGAAGAAAAGAAAAGAACAAGCAATATAGGGCTAACCTGTCTTCCATACTTAGTAACCATAAAAAGTTGCATGTTTTCAACTCATCACTCCTGCACACTATTAAGGGTATTTAAGGGCTAACACATTCTTGCTTGAGCCCTAATTGCCCAACAAAGAGTTAAATGGACCAAGTAGAGCCAACATAAGGTTAAACAATAGGATTTCAGTAGAGACACACCCCTTAATCAAGAATTAAGGAAATCCAAAAGAGGTGTGCCCAAGCCATTGATTGAAAATAATTAACAAGAAAAATCCTAAAACAATTGGCTCTCTCTAAACACTCGAACCCTAAAAGACAGGACCTAAAAGCTCTTAAAGAAAACAATAGGTAAAGTTGACCCCTTGGGTCAACCAACCTTAAATTAGGTCACTCTTTGCACTTAAAAAGACTAAAGTTCAAGTGAAACCTTAAGCACCCTGATCTTAAAATTGGTAGACTTAAGAGGTCAAGATCCCCATTCTGGTCTACCTGGAACCGCAGTGACAAGAGAGGTCGGGTGGGGGAAACCCTGTAACCCGTGGGGACGCTCTACCGTGTAGGGGTCTTCGCGGGACTCTCCCTCTCTGGCTGCCCAGGTAATTCTCAGGTGGACGATCTTTCTGATCAAGGGGTCCATCTGCCCCGAACCTCTATAGTCACCCAACAATTTTTGGGTGTCTTGATTGGGTCCAGCACCTGCTTATCTCATCCAGCCCTTCAGTATTTTTCAGGAGGTCCTTGAAACCTCCTATAGAAATTCACTCTCCCCGAGGCTAAGCCTCGGCTCCTTTGTTTTTGCAGAAATCATTCACATAGCCCCTCTTTCCTCTGATTCTGAACAAAATCCCCTTCTTCCATCTTGATTCAAACTTTGATTCTATTCCACCACCTGATCCAATTATGCAGCCTAATTACCTAGCAAGACTACCATTCAAGAAACCTGAATATCGGAGATCTATGAAAGATAAAATGATCGAGGATGCCATAAAATTCTATGAAAAAGAAGAAAAAACCTCAACACCAATAGGAGATATTCAGGTTGATGTCCCAACAACCACATCCTTCATCATAAACTGTGCCCAAATTCTATTGACTGGAATTTCAAAAGGATCAACCCGAGATATGCTCATGACAGGATACATTGAGATGGAAAAATTACACCAATCTGAATACCTTCAATGCTTAACAAATCCTGTACTTTGGGAACAACACCAAGATGCCCTTATAAAACGGGTAGAAATGATGAAATCAGTAGAACAAATTATCAACCAGAAATACCCGTATAAACCAGAAACAGAGGATGAACCATCTTGGAACAGTATTAAGGAACAATTCAGTTTCCCAGATCCCGGGATTGAGGCACAAAGTGGTTGTAAAATCCCAACCCAGATAGAAGACAATGTTGAATTAGGTTGGGATATTGCAGGAGAACACAATGCTGAGCCAACTCTAGGCCATGAATCACCAAGCTTAGAACTCCAAGACTCCTGCAATGACAAGATTAGAATTGAACCTCTGGAGGATATAAATTCCACCCCTTGTTTTGATAAGGTGACCCTCGAAGGTTATTCAGACTTAGGTTCTAATAATTCTACCCACATCCTAAGCCTAGAACCTAGATCTGAAACTTATTGGGAAGATTATGAGGCCCCTTATGAGAAAGATCAAATTTTTACAGAATATGATTCCGGGCCTTTATTTGATGAATGTCCTTTTCCAACATCCTCAGGAAATCTGATTGATTTTTCAGAAAACATGCCAATTTATGATACAGAAACTGAGGAGTTGGATGAGCAAGGTTTTAATGGCATCTATCCTACCAGCTTAGAGCTTGAACAGAACATCTTTTTGAGCCCAGAAGTGACATATAGGCTAGAACCCAGTCAGGCTGCTGATTCCACATCTGATGATTTGTGCTGTGGTGGAATTCATGATCATTTTCGTCAACTCTCCGACAATTTCAGATCTGACTATAATTGCGGAGAGATTCCCCTTCCTGAACACACCAGGCCTATCCACGACCTCAGTTCACATGACTCTGACTCTGAGGTCCTGATTCCCGAGATCACTGATAACACAGAATCATTCCTTTTCGATCCTCAGGAACCAAAAACAGAAAATGCCAAGAGTGATTGTAACCCAGAATCCAAATTTTTTCTCGAATCCGATTTCTTTCATCCTACAGACACTCTTCCGGCATTTGATAGTTACCCAGAGGACTCTCTACAGGAAACCACCTATCATCCGTCTCTAGAAGAGCCCTCGTACACAATGGCCACCTCAGCCGCACACACAGAACGGATCAAAACCTCTTCCCAACCTCAACCTGCAACCGGACTCAATTTCTATTCAGATTCACCTCTCACCAAGCCGATTGCATTTCCACATCGGGTTTCGAACATTGATCATACTACATACCATGCTCTATCATTCTCTGATCACCCCTGTAGGATTCCTGCATCAACCACTGATTATTCTACGGGTCCCTACTTTGACCAGGCTGATTCAACTCAGCCAAACCCTGCGTTTACACTTCCACATCCATCTGAGCCTCATAGTTTATGGTGGGTTCCACACTTTTTTATCCACATCTATCAACCCACTATATTGATTGGGTTTGGGCTGCATCATCAGCCTGTTGATCTGAACAAGCACCTGGTTGGACCAACCAGGCTCTTAATCAAGGTGCTTGTCTTACAAAACTCTGCTGATTTGACCATCCCCTCTCCATCGCATTTCCCGCTTGGCTGAAGGCATCAAATTTAGCGCTCAACGGGAGGCAGCCCGTCATTCTCTTTGAAAACCTGAAACTTGTTCTGACAGCTTTTTGCACTTGAAGTTCACACTTTAGGACAGTCGACTCCACCTCAGGTGCTTGCATCTGAGATTAGAAATCGTCCGCAACAGTCACCCCGACCCATTCACTCATCAAAACAGCTATCCTAATGTATGAACTTAGTTGAATAAAAACCCCTAGGTTACAATGAGGACATTGCAAATCTTAGGCATGGGGGGGTATGAAAGTGCAAAAACTCGTAAGAAAAGGTTTCAAACAAAAAATTCACATATGCCAAAAATACCATAAAAATTAAAAAATTTTCGAAAAAGAATAAGAGGAAAAGAGGAGAAGGAAAATTTTGTGAAGGAGAAAAGAAACAAAATGAAAAAGGAGCACAAAATTATGAGAAAAAGTGATAGTCATTAGTAAGGAACTAAGGAATTAACCTAAGTTCTAGACCTCATTCAAGAAAAGTGCACAATAAGATTAGTAAAGAATGCAAACCTTAGGCATTCTTGAATAGACTCTTAGTACCCATTAAGATCTGGACACTCCTCAAGAGGTTGAGGAAAATGAAAAGCTGAAGTATTAGGTCTAAGGCTTAGGGAGTATTCGGCCTCGTTAACTAATTTTTGGTTTACGGGACTCAGTAACCTAAGCACCCTAACCTCACACACAGCCTGGTTCAGTAAGCGTAAAAATCAGAATCACGCAGAAGCGTCGCAAAAATCTGAAAAGAACACCTAGAATAGGAGCGGCCGATCAACACAAGTTGATTTGGACGAGTTCCCAGCGCAGAGAGGCGGGAAATCCCCTCGAAGATGCGTAACAAAATATCATCTCCTCGGTGCTTGTCTCTTAGGATATTTACATATCCTACGGGGGGCATGTAAGCACTCTGCTGGTTCAGATTCCATGGATGGCATTATCTCGAAGTGTCAATTGCCAGGGTCTGGATTCGGCCACGGAATACCATGGATGGGATTATCTCGAAATCTCAATAGCCAGGGTTCCGGGGGTTGCCATGGGCGGTGCTATCTCGAAGCATCGATCGCCAGGAACCCTTGAGGATTGATGATGGGAGCAAGGAATCTGATACAGACCGTGTTGAAAAGCCAATCCTAGGCTAGAACTAAAAAGAAAAAGAGAGAGAAAACTCTCCAAACAGAAAAACTTTCTATCTCTCTCTTACAAAACGCACTGCGAACTGAGCCAGGGCTAAAATCATTTCAAGCACGGGTGCTTTAACCACGAAGTCCAATAAACCTTAGGTTAGTTCTTGCGGGCCTTAAAAACCTTTGCTAAAAGACTGAGGCTAAGGCTAGACAGATTTGGATCTTGATTGGTACTAGAGTACCTTTTAGGCCTATGATCAGCATTCTAACCTAATCTATGAAGGCACTTATCTAAAACTATTGAAAACTTCATGGTCTAGAACAAGGGTTGAAACCTTAAGTTTTTGCTAAGGGACTAGCAAAAGCTAGGCATGGGGGTATGATGAGAACCTCATCATGAGCCATAACTAGCTCATTTTGACCCAATACAAAGGATAAAAGCTCCTACATATCTCAAGGAAAGGCTTAACTCAGAGAATTCTGAGTTTGAGAAGAAAACCAGTCATAAGGGGTAAAAGTGCAACTTTACCAGTATAAACTGCATGCAGGGTAATTCAGGGACCAAACACAGGTCAAAACAGCTTAATAAGAATAAAAGTGGGATGAGATGATCTAGCAAGGGCTACAGCACTTCCAAGGAACCAAATGATAATCTGTAACCCTAAAACAACCCACTTCAATTCACAAGGTTCGAGGCAAAGTAAAAATAGAATAAACCCTCTAAAATTCATAGAAAAATAATCTCTAGGGTTTAGAACCTTCAATTTGGCCTTTAGAACCCATTTTGACCTACATTGAGAACCATGCCCAATTAATAACTTAATTTGGGTTTTTGCGCAAATTGACTGGTCAAACAAGGTTTAATATGAAAATAAAATTCACCATCAGATTCCTTAGGTCCTAATTAGTCATGTATAAAAACTTGAGCCTAAGAAGAAACCTCCTTGACCGACTTCACACTTTGGTCCTCATATATTTACTCTTTGGCCCTCAACTTTTGAACCCTCGCATTTTGGCCCCTAACTCTCCTTCGTTCTTTGCAATCAGGTCCCTCCTGCAAAACCCTGCCAGCACCATGCTCCGGCGACCTTGCGCGGAGCATGGCGCCGCGCAGGGTGAGGTGAGGGACCTGGCAAGTAAACCGGGGGTGCCCTGCGTCGTCAGCCGTCGCAGGAGCACCCCCCTGGTCATTGTAGCCCACCATACCGGCCGTGCGAACGCACGGACGGTATGGGTTCGTGTTCCGACCACTCTCCGGCGAGGGAGACACGTCGTCTCCCTCCGCCTTCCTCCCTGTTTCATCCCTATAAATACCCCCTGCTGCTCCACCGACGAGGGCAGCTCGGGTCTGACGGAGAAAACCCCCAACTTTCTTCTCCTCTCCCTCCGGCAGACGCCCACCAGCTCCGGCGGTTCCTCCTCCTCCTCCTCTTCGCTCTGCCGCAATACCAGCAGCAGAGACCTCCTCCCCTGCTCTTCCTGCGCCACGCCGTACCCAGCTGGCGCCTCTCCAGCCCTCTGCTCGCCGTCGCCCCTTCCCCTGGGCATCTTCTTCTCCGGCGACAGTCGATACGACTGTCGCCCTGTCTCGGCCCCTTTCGTCTCCATAGCTAGGTCAGAACTCCTCCCCACCTCCCCCTCTTTCTTTTCCTCACTGTCTGTTATTTGATTAAACCCTCGACCGCTCCTGTTCACCCTCACCCTCTCCGCCTCCGACCACCCTCCGGCGAGCTGCTCCCATCACCTCAGCGAACCACACGGCTTGCCGACCACCGCAGAACCTCCGCCTCCTCACCCTGATCCTCTTCCGCCCCTCCACTTCCCACCAAACGCCCTCTGCAGATCCACTGAACACACCCCCTTCTTCGCTCACAGTTTGACCTAGGACGACCTGTTGGCTCCATCACGCCCCCTGCAGACCCCCTGACCACCTTCGCCGTGCCACGGCGAAGGTCCCCCGCCTGTCTGATTTGGCCGAGAGGCCGTTCTTCTGTGACCAGGTGACTCGCCCGCCGTCGCCATTACTGAGCAGGCAGAGCTCCTTCACCTGCAGGTGCAGGCACGCCTTCGCCCAGGTTCGACTCCCAGGTTGCGCGGGGAGTCTCAGCGAAACGTCCCAGGCTCGCAGATGGGGCGAAGGCCGCACGTGAAGCCACGATCGCCCACTGCTCCCTCCGCGACGGGCGCTCAATTGGGGTGGGACATTTAGTCCCACCTCGGAACTTCTCGGAGGCGCGCGGACGCATAAAGGCAAAAAGTGCCTTATGCTGTCTGCCTCCTGACCACGGGGTGAGGTCCCTCTCACCCGACCCGGCCTCGTCCGTGACCACGCTCCGCGGACCTGGCCCGACCCGATTAAACCGACCTGCACTCCTCGCCCACCACCGCACGCCGGTGGGCCTGGACCCGGGCCTGACCCGAACCCGATTACCCGGTAGCTCTGGGAGAGCTTTCCCAAGAGTGGTTTCAGAGAGAAAGAGAGACGCGGGGGAGGGGGGTAGAGTAGGTTTTGCCTCTTGACGAAAAACTCTGAAGTGTGCAGGCCAAAGAAGAAGAAGAAGACCCGCGGAAGAAGAAGTGCAGACGAAGAAGAAGGAGCTGCACTGTAGCAAATGCATAGTTAAGTCGTCTAAGCACCGGGTCAGACGACGGAAAGTCAGCAGCCAGAGCAGGAAAGAAGGTAGGCTGAAGAAGAAGGAAGAGCAACGGCCAAGGCCAAAGAAGAAGAAAGAAAGACTTAGTAGCTGAAGGCAGAAGCTCTGCAGCCATAAAGAAAAAAAAAAGGGGAAAAGAGAAAACATCACCACGATCGCAGAAGAAGAAGAAGAGAGGTCAAGGCAGAAAACCAAAGAAGAAGAAGAACAAGGAGCTCTGAAGAAAGAAGAACATCACCAAAGCAGGAACAGCACGAAGAAGAAGACGAGCGTCACCACGATTGCAGAAGAAGAAGAAGAGAGGTCAAGGCAGAAAACCAAAGAAGAAGAAGAAAGAAGGAGATCTCAAGAAAGAGAGAAAGAAGAGCATCCCCCTCTGCAGAACAAAGAGAAAACAACAAATTCTTTCCCTCTCTCTTTATTTTTGTAAAAGAAACATGTATATCTCTAGAATACAACTTGCTCCCTGAGTTCGACCTCGGGAACTCTTTTATTTTTCCGAGTAAAAAAATTTTTATTTGAAATGTTGGTAATAACCGGCTTTACTACAACGTTATAACAAACCCAAAACAAAACCGACGTTTCAATCCACCACCCGTCGGCCGATGGAAAGTGAATGAGGGAGGAAGTGGCTGCTATCACCAGCCACCAAGGAAGGAGTAATTGGAGCTGGAGGGGTGGAAGAAGGGATCGGCTCTGGGGAGGGAGTTGAGAAGGGTTGTTGGGTGAGTGTAAGGGTCCTTATATAGGTGTGAGGGAGATTAGGTGACCAGATTAGTGGGTTTGAGCCATAGAGTATCACCGGTTGTGGAGGGAGATGGGGTGTGTAGAACCCTTTGAGGTTGAAAGAGGACCGTGCGATGCGATCTAGATGAGGGCGCGAAGGTGCCCACATCGCCAACCTGAGAATGGTGGAGAATCCACCGTTGATTAGATGTGAAGGAGATGGACGGTAATTGTATCTCATGTTCTTTGCACACTACAATACACAAGAGTGGCCATCAGGTATATTGGTGCAATTGCACCAATGCCCTCACGCTTTCACCTCCACGAATGCTCCTAAGATTTGGTGTCTACAGAAAGATCCTATTTCTATCTCGACTTTGTCGACCATGCCCCAGGCAGTCACAGTGGCCAGTTCTTTTGTTGGTCACACTCTCAAGTTAACTGCGGTGTATGCGTCGACTGAAGTTGATGTAAGAGTGCATCTTTGGAATTATTTGTCTAATGTTTCTCAACTCTCCCCCTCTCCTTGGATTATTGGTGGTGACTTCAATTGTATCATTCGTGCTTTTGAGAAAATTGAAGGTGTTCCTTTTGTGGATTCTTAGTTTGCTCCCTTTAGAATGATCATTCATAATTTAGGTCTTATGGAAATGCCTCTTTCGGGTACCCAACTATCTTGGTGTAATGGGAGGCAGGGGAACCAGCACATTTATCAAAAATTGGACCGCATCCTATTGAATCCTGCGGCCTTTGCAAATATTGATTATGGCTCCTACCTTTCCAGACGCTCTTCTGACCATGCACCCATGACTTTGATTTCAAATGATTGTAGGCCTTACCAACCTCGTCCTTTTCGGTTTCAAACTGTGGATGAGGGATGCTTCTTTTCGTAACCTTGTTGAGACTACATGGCTTCAGGCATATTGTGATCCTTCCCATGATCCTATTACTGCCTTTTATTCCAAACTTGCTATTCTCAAGAGGTCTCTGAGACTGTGGAATAAGATGACTTTTGGGAATATCCAGGATATTGTGAGGAATCTTGAGGCCCGCTATGATGAGCTTGATGGGAAACTAGCATCCCATTGGGATGACGATGTTGCGGCTGAGCTCACGGATGTGCACAACTAGTTGGAAGATGCCCAAGCTAAGTATCATGATTTTCTTCTTTAAAAAGCTAAAATGGACTAGCTTAATAGTGGTGAATCTAATTCTAAATTTTTTCACTTGGTCATTAAAAGATGTTTTCCTAAACGTAATTGAGCCAAACTTACTGATGTTGTTGGTAATGGGTCTTGGAATGAGGCTACGGATCTCATGGTTGGCTTTTAAAGAGCCTCTTGACTTTTGATTCGCCCCGCAACTTCTCCCCTTTTCTTGACTCTATTTCATTTATCCTCAACCAAAGGGATTCTTCCATGCTGCTTGCTTCCCCTACTCAGGAGGAGACTTTTACTACCCTCTCTCAGATGCCCAGAAACTAGCACTTTGGGTTCGAATGGTTTTAATGTCGAATTTTATACGACCTTTTGGGATCTTATCAAAAGAGACCTCACTTCTGCCATTGATTATTTCTTCACCACGCATAAAGGTCTGTAATCTTTTAACACTTTTATCTCCTTGATTCACAAGAAATCAGATGCTAGGAATCTTATGGATTACCATCCGATTAGCCTTTGTAATGTTTCCTACAAGATTGCCTCGGCTATCCTTACCGATAGAATGTCCAAAATTATGCCTAAGCTGATTTCTGAAGAGCAGGCTGGTTTCATTAAAGGTCATTCTATTCTTGATCATGCGGCTACTAAGTTTGAGCTTATTCAACGCATTGATCGTAAAGTGTTTGGCTCTAACATGATCATTCAGCTTGATCTCCGAAAGGCATACGACAGAGTGGAGTGGGAGATCCTGTATCGTATTCTATCCAAATTTGAATTCTCTCCTTCTGGAATTTCTCTGATTTCTGCCTTTTTTGAGCACCAAGGATCTTCTATCCTTATTGATGGTATCTTCTCTAACTTTTTCAACCCTTCTCGTGGTCTTAGGCAAGGTGATCCTTTATCTCCATATCTTTTTGACCTTTTTATGGAGCCATTTATTTGTGAGCTTAAAGAGTTGGCCTTTCAAGAAAATATCCTTCCTTACTCGGTTAAGTGTGGTGTTAAAGCCCTACTTACTCTTCTATATGCAGATGATGTGATGCTTTTTCTGAATGGGGGTTTCCATACCATTTCCAACCTTGCCGATTTCCTTTGAGACTTCCAAGGCTCAACTAGGCAGCGGATTAACCTGACTAAAAGCTTTTGCTATATGGGAAAACATTTCCCCCTTGACAAGATGTCCTATATTCTCCAAATCTTAGGCTTCCAACAAGGATCATTTTCGTTTACATATTTGGGCCATCCCATTTTTCCGGGGCGCACGAAAACGTCCTATTTCTATCCTATCATTGAGAAGATTCAATCTAAGGTGGTGGGGTGGAAAGCTAGCCTTCTCTCTTCGGCCTCTTGCTTGTTGCTGATCAAGCACATCCTTTCCTCCATCCCCATCTATACTCTTTCCATCATGGAGGTCCCCATGGCTGTTATCAATAAACTTGAATCTATCTTCGCTATTTTTTTCTAGGGATCTTCATCTTCAAGGAAGAAACACCATTGGATCTCTTAGAAGGTTATTTCCAAACCTTTGGTCAATGGGGGCCTTGGGATTCTTAAGCTTGACCTCTTTATAAAGGCCCTTAGAATGAAAAGAATATGGAATATTCATTTTCAGGATTCTCCTTACTCTAGCCTTATGAGATGTCTTTATGGCAAGTCCCTTTCCAGTTTTGCTCCTATTTCATCTAGGATTAAGAAGATGAGGGAGTCATATGAGGTGATGAAGCACTTTATTCGTTGGGAAATTCATGAAGGGGCTATGGACTTTTGGGTTGATACCTGGATAGGAGACACGACTCTAAGAGCTTATCTCCCTGATTCTATTTCACCCCCTCCTATTTAGGTCAGGGATGTTCTTTCTAACTGTCACGATCACCCTGAGATTTCTTATATTCCTTAGAATTTGAAGAGTCAAGTCCTTCTAACACACTTGGATGGAGATAAGGATCTACCTATTTGGACTCTTACTTCTATAGGGTGCTTTATTATGGCCTCTGCTTATGCTTCCCACTTTAGATCTTCGCCTATTGATAGAATTGCTAAGGGGTTTTGGAAAACTTAAGGTGCCTCTTCGTTTGGGTCTCCTCACATGGAGGATCCTTCATTCCAAGATTCCTACTGATGATAACATTTATAAGCTTGGCATCCCTTTTGTCTCTAAATGTTTGTGCTGTCGTAATTCTCCCCAGCAGGAGTCGATTGTTCACGTTTTCACGCATAGCGATCTTGCTAGGAAGGTTTCCAATAGGGTGTTTAGGAAGAGTATTCTTGATCCTATTAATCCGACCTCCTTCATTTAGATTATGAACTCCCCTAATTGCATTGCTGACTATGGTCGTTGCAAAGGTTTGATGACGTTCATTTGGTTCAATGTTTGGTAGATCCGGAATAAGCTTAGATATGATGATATCTCTTGGAACAAATTGGAGATAGTGCTGCAGCACAATTGGGCCAATTTTGCTATGCACACGTGGCTTCATACTTTTAAACCAAAGGTTTTTGCTGTAACTTGGGTTCACCCGATTGATGAGATTAAAATCAATGTTGCTGCGATCCCCAATGGCTCTTTCTTTAAGGTTGGATGGGTTGCTTGTGATTCCAAAGGAGACTTCGTTATTGGCGCACCTCACAGGATTGATACGGGTATCAAAGAGAAGGCTATTACCGATGCTATCATCCATGCCATTAGTCTTTTGCCTTGTGATTCCACTCTCCATATTGATATGGTTTCTTCATTGTTATATAACTGGTGGAATGGGAAGATCCCTATTTCGTGGAACATTCAGAAGGATTATTTCAAGCTTCAGCAGTTTAGGCATCACATTAATTCTCTCAACTTCATATGTGTTGAGGTGAATAAGCTACCACTCCATCTGACGCATATAAATGTCACTTCCTGCTGCAATTATCGATATTCTGACCTTCCTCGCATATTCGGGGCACTATCTTTTTGGACAAGCTGTAGTTTCCTTATGTTTTGACTTAGAGGGGTCTTGGTTGGTTTTTTGTTTGGATCTGTTGTAAAGCCATGAGTCGTGGTTCATTTTGCTTTCTCTTGTAAGGGCATGTTTTGGTTTAGTCACCCGACCCTTTTCTTTTGCCTTTAAGGAGTGGGGAATGAATAAAAGTAACTCCCATTTTGATTAAAAAGAAATTGCACCAATGCCCTTATGGTGAAATGGTAGAATATTTGCACAGAAGCCCAAAAGTGGTGAGTTTTCAATATAGATAGGTCCCTATGATTTGCAAATGAGTCCTTATGACTTTTAAACATAATGAAATGTTTAATATGGAGGGCCTAAGTGTAATGCAGTGATTTCAAGATCAGATCATCCAAGTATGTTTTATGTATAGAATATCTCAAAATATGACATAATTATACGTTTTTAACATAGAATTGATATTTTATGTCATTTTCATTAATTCTCACACTTAACCTATTTATTATGTTAATAAGATAATGTTTAATTTAGTTTCTAACTTAACTTGTTCATTTTAACTATAATGAGTCACACCTCATCAAGTGATCAACCGCATTTTCTTTTAATTAATATCATAGATAATATTAAACATCCCTAAAATAATATTGGCCACAGCTAAAATTGAATTGAGACTACTAATGTAAATTATCCAATGCTCATGAGAGCATCACTCTAAAAGGTTACCCACCTCCCATATGTTGGATCTCTCATTCTATATATAAATATATATTCACCTATTAGTATAGATTTCTTCTTTTTTTTAAGAAATTACTCTTCACTAATCTTTCCGACCATGAAAAAAGACCATGGTTCCATAATAATTAGTACGAATAAAGGATAAAAAAAATAATGAAGGATTGAGGGAAGAATAAATCATTATGATTGAGTATTTTTTAAATATTAATCATTGATTGTAAGTTGCGGATCTATGTATTGTTAGATGATAATGTAAATAAATCTATATATTAACTTGTGAAGTGTTGGATAATAATTTAAATAAATTTTATATAGTATTAGACCTGCAATCTATCATATTATTTAAATGATAACCATTGATTTTAAGTTGTGGACCTATGTATTGTACGATGATTGGTGCAAATAAATTTATATAATAACTTAAAAAATTTTATCCACAGCAGTCAAAAAAATCTCACAAAAAAATCCATTCCCCCTGGAAACCAATCCCACGTAAAATCCTCCACTTTCCCCGTAGAACATATCTCACGGAAGGGAATTCTCTCCTCTTTATTCTTCGTTGCCTCACCATGCTCCACCTCTTAGCCCCTCTCCTCCTTCTCCCTTCAATTCACACCATCTCCTCCATCACCGTATATTTCTACTGTAAAACCAACCAAATGATTGTTAATTAAGAAAAATTATATTTGAGGTTATTATTGCATGTATTTTTTTGATGAAATTTTGATAATACACATAATTTATATTATTATTAATCATTAAATTTAATATAAATAAAAGTTGGATTACATATTAAATTTATATTATAATTAGATATCTAAAAATTTGATGAACTCTCGCAAGCCAAGAATAGGTATTATCCCTAGTATTATCTAAAGAAAGGTGTGGATCACAACATAGACGATGGCACATATCCCCTCCATTTACTGCACCCATCTACCTCGATCTCTCCACATACGGTTCCCATCACAGAACCCATGACTTCAACACCTTCCCTGATGGTGACACGTAAGCATATCTTTATTGCTCACAACTTACCCAACCTTTGGCAACCTTGGCATGGTCAAATGGTGGAGATTATCGGCATTGACAATTTCTACATTACTTGGAGAATGGATACGTAAAGAATGGTCAATACCTACCCAGCTTACTCAATAAGGTTCTAAGTCGTAAAAAAACAAAGACTTACCCAATCTCTTTCTCAATATTCTTTTCCTACCCTATGTTCATTCAAACTGTTTCTCCCTCTCTCTCTCCCCGCATACCCTCTTAATTTCCTACCCAGTGGGCTCACCTCTCTCTTCATCCCGTCTCTTTCTCCATTTACAACTCTACCCCTCTCTCTCACCATCCCCCTTTATTTCCTTTTGCAAATATTAAGAAGAAAGCAACTTGATCGTCAAGTAATTATCTATCCATATCTATCGAATCTTTTCAACATAAATAGCACCTATTTTGACATAAGGTCAAGTAAAATAATATATAACATTTCATTCCATGCATATATATATTAATTAATCCATTAAATTAAGCTGATATAACTTATGTCATTTTATGTTTATCTGAGATAGATATATAATAATGATAATTTTGTATGAATTGGGCAATTGGTGTCAATGATTTTCTATCCAATGCATGTTAGATTGTAAGTAGGCCTCACTTGATTAGATTATCACGCCAAAGTCTAACATGCCTATAGATTCAGATTGAATAGGTCCAACTTAATCGTACGTTCATCTCCCGAAACAAAGTAACTCCTGCATAAGGTGAATCACCGGTATCAAATTATAAACCTATTCGTCGTCTCCCGATACATCAAGTTAAAAAGACATTGCATAAACTAATATAAATTAAGATACCGATAGGGAAACATAAAAGTTAATGTAAAACATGATATACAAGATTATCAATATAGTTTTTATTTGATGTATTTTATTTTTATGTAAAAAAATATCCATGCATGGTGGAGTCTATTATTTTTAAAATTAACAATAAATCACCTTTGCATAAGTGTAAATCACTCAAATCACCTTTGAAATTACTTTACACCTTCGAAATAATTTTGGGCCGACACAATCTTACATTGTACCAATGTAAAGTAGGATTACACTGATGCAATGGTATAAAATTAAATTCCAAGTGTTTCTTCACCTATGACAAGTGATTGTACACTTGAAGAGTGATTTTTCACTTTAGGGTTTAGGACTTAGTCTTTCATCTTTAGGGTTTAGGTTGGTTTAGGGAGCCTAAACCCTAAATCCTAAACCATAAACCCTAAGGTGAAAAGTCACTTTTCAAGTGAAAAATCACTTATCATACATAAAACCACTTTCCATAAATGTAAATCCTAAATCTTAAATCTTAAATCCTAAACTTATAAGTCAAAATAACTTTACACAAATGCAAAATCATGTTGCACTGATACAAAACCACTAAATCACCTTTAGAATAATTTTACACCAGTGTAAAGACACTTTAGAATAATTTATCATCGATGGAAAATGTAAAATTACCTAAAACAATTTATCACCGTTATAAAATAATTTATCACCAATATAAAATTATTTATAAATTGTACGATTTAATTCAGAGTGATATAGTAATTTTTTTCAATGCATAAGATAGAACTCATAACGTAACAAATATTATGTTCTTTTATTTTTTATATTAAATATCAATTATAAATTGAAACCTATATTCACACCACCTTACATCAATTTTTACTTTTCTTTACATTTTAGCAATGAACTAATCTTATTTAGAATTTATTCATTTATATTCTGTTAAATCTATAATTACAGTTACATTTAATCTAATCTTCAAATAGCTTGCAACGTATAAATAGCTAAATATATTTTGGATTAGAATTCATAAATCTCTGCTCAATTTTTTTCTTTTGTCAAATAGAGTAAATTTTGTGGACATTTAATCAACTTATTTATCAGAGAAAGAGTCACAGATTCCTGCGCTTTGCACTTCGTACAACTAGCTAATATTAATTAAGAATGAGGAACTATTTTGGACGGTCATTTAACAATTCTGCGGTTGCATGTGTCGATCGTCCTTTTATTGCATCGGTGCACCATCACCAAACAGTGAAACTGTACGAACATCGGCATTCTGGTACAAAATATATATATATATATATATATATATATATATATATATATATATATTGCATTAGAACAGTACATGCCAAGGATGGCCATTTGATAACTTCGAGAGTCTTTGCTGTACCATGAATGAACATGATGCCGTCACATGTATATTTTCGTAAGTTTCCATATAGTTACTTTTTTATTAACCATGTGGCTGAATTATTTCAGATATAAGTCTACCTTGATACGGACCTAGTTTTATCATAGTTGTCATATAATATATCATCTCACTTTACCATCCAAATTATGTCATCTCTCTATTTGAGATGTATGTCCTCTAGTTTCCCTTAATGTTGTTTATATTCTTGAAAAATTTGGGCCAAATTGTATGATTAGAAGCAAAATCTTATAATTGAAGGTTTTGAAAGAAACTATCGCTTGAGAATTGATGAAACGAGTAATTTACCAAGGGCAATCCCATGGTATATTTAAGAGAGCACAGGACTCCCACAGGCTTTAATCATGTGTGGGGCAAAGGTCCCCCGCATCCTCTTGAGAAGAGGGTGAAGTCATTACTCTCCTCTGATCACAATAGAACTATAACTATTCTGTTCCCAAAATGCCCTTTCCCGAGAAACATAGATTTGAGTAGAAGGTTAACTTCTGCTCGTTGAATTGGACAACAACGCATAAAACACAAACTAGAGAATCATGTATCATTTTTTTTCTTTTTTTTGTGTAAAATACGAGAATTATTCTTATTCATTTTCCACTCCCTGAAGACTAAGAAAAAAGGGGAATAGAGGGACTAGACCAAAACATGTTCCATACACAAAAAAGATCACGACCTGTGACCTAGTATAAAAGTTCAAACCAAAAAACAAACCAAAGCAATACAAAACTAACAAATAATGTAAGAAAATTGAATCTAATCCAATCTTAACAGCCCGTGACACCTAGCAGAAAGGGACATCTTCGAGTAAAAGAACTGCCACGGGCCATAAGTAGAGGAGGCAATCATGCGAGATAGATTGTTGGTCATAGGATGATTATAACTTAAATTAATGACCTGAGAATAGCAATCCTCAGTAACCTTCATGGCTGCACGTATGCACCATGCAACCGGAATTTTCCCGTTCCACCAATAATAAAGAGAGAAGAATCCATTTCATTGCATATATTATCCTAGGTGCTATACCCAGATTGTAAGAAGTGAGAAATAGCTTCAATGATGCCTATCTCGGGAGAAGAGGTAGAGACCTTGGAAGAAGCTGCTTCAATCATAGAGCTAGAGTTATCCGAAGGAATCCAAGCAATGAAATAGTAGCCATCATGGAAAATAGCTGCAAAGTTGACCTTGTACCCGATCACCAGCCGAATCCAAGATACAACAAAGACTTTGGACTTTTGGGATTTAAGCCAATTCGCTATGTTAAAAGATCTCCAATTTTGGTCCAGAAAGTGGCTCATGTGCAAAATGCTGAAATTGTCATTTTTGATCTTATTGCGAATCCACCAGATATTATGCCAAATGAAGGTAGTAACACCCTTGAACCTTTTAGGAAAAGAGGCATTAGAGTTGAGGAAATTGTGATAGAATGGGGTTAATGTGCATATTCCTGAAGGTCCAATTGACCATAGAGAAAGCAAGATTGCTATGACAGAACAAGTGAGCACAGGTTTCAAGGTTGGGATGAGCAGGGCAACAGACACACTTGGAGGGAAGATTGAAGCCAACCTTTTATATGTTGTCATCAGTAGGGAGTCTGCCAAGGAAATTCTCCAAGCCAGAAGGCTTAATCTAAGGGGAAGCTTAAGATTCCAGAGGCATTGACAGACGGGAGTAGAAGGAATGGTGTTTGTAACGAACGCGTGCCCCAGACGCCTTTTAAGACGTCTGGGAGGTGGCCCAGACGTCGGACCAGACGTCTGGGATCACATCCAGACGTCTGACCAGACGTCCGGGATCGTTTACAGATGTCTGGAGAACAGTTATGTTCGCACGGGAGATTCGTCTGCGTGCCTGTGCGCGCCGACCTGCGATTCCTCTCTCTCTCTCTCTGCGGCTGCAGGCACGCTGCGACCACCTTCTCTCTCCTCCTCGCGCGGCCTTAAAAGGGCGCGCCTCCCCTCCCGTCTCCACCGTCTCCTCCTTCTTCTCCTTCCTGTGCGCGAGAGCGAGCGGACGCGAGAGCGGCAGCAGCAGCCGCAGTGAGCGCGGAGGAGGTGCGGCGTGCGAGGGCGGGGCTCTGCCGTGAGGGCGAGCTCGCCGGAGCGGCTTGGCTGGCCGGCGGAGGGTGCAGGGGGCGCAGAGCGCCGCGGAGAGGGACCTGCTGCGGTCGGAGCAGCGGACGCGCGAGGTGCGACGCGGGCGGCGTCGCGAGCAGAGGCCGAGCAGGGTTCTGATTCTGGAAAAATTTCCAGAATCAGACGTCTGGGTTGATAGCCAGACGGCAAGGTCGACGTCTGTAAGATCATACAGACGTCTGAAAGGTGAGTTTCCGCTTTCTTCTTCCTTCTTGTCGACTGACCGTACTGAGAGAGGGGGGGTTGGCCGTGCGCAGGTTCGCTGATTCGCCATCCTTTGCGAATCAGACGTCTGTAAGTTGTACCAGACGGCGGGAGTGACCTACAGACGTCCGTGTGGACCATCGGACGTCTGGGGTATAGGACAGACGTCCCCCGCAGACTTCTGGATGTCCGGGGAACCAAGCTGAACAGGTAATTCTCTGATCCACCGTTTAAGACGTCTGGAAGGAGTTCCAGACGTCTGATTTTGCACAGTATCGTCTTTTTCGACCCGTTTAGGGCCCGTTTGGGCTCCGTTTTCCGCGATTCGAGTTGCGTTCTTTTCAGAATTAATTCCTCTACTCGTCTACAGTAGCTATACACTATTTTGAGACACTCCTTGTGTTTGATCCTTGTGATAGGACCTCGTTCGGTTGCAGTCTTGAGAGTCGCGGAGATGCGCGGGATTCCCGATCACGCCCCCCATTACTCCCGTTGTACCTGGTAGAGTGGCTTAAGTTATTAATAAAATCTGTTAAAGTATGAAACCATAACTAGAATCTAGGACATTGCATGAATCCTAGGAATGAGAAATGTATGGAATGATAGCTCCTAGGTGATGCATGAATCCTAGGGCTGGAAAACTAGTTGTATGCTAGATCCTAGGATGTGGCATGAATCTTAGGATGGAAAAACTAGTGGAATGTATAATACTGCAGTCTTGGAAAAATGGAAAGGAATATAAAGCTGCCTGTAATTTGAATTAACAGCTGCCTGTTATGAATAAAGAAACATGTTTGAGATCATGGATTTTGAGAACGTGAATCTGGAAAGTGAAACATATGATGTTCTGAGATAAAGAGCTGGAACCCTACGGGGAATTAGGAGTGGAACTCCTGGAAAGAAAAAGGAATGGAACTGAGATGTAGTTTGTACTGTCTCTTGGGTATGCAGTACCAAGGGAAGTACCTGTACCTGTTTAGTGCAAAGTGGGGCCAGCCGCCCCAGGGACCCGGGGTTAGGATTGGCCGCTCTGTACCGACTTGTTGGCCCTCGTGTACGTAGTACCGAGGAGAGCTAGTAGTGTTAGGAGAGTACTAGCTACTCCACGGGGCCCCGGGGTTCTGCTAGCCTCCTTCACCGACTTGTTAGGCCCATTAGGGCAAACCAGGGTAGTCAGGCGAGGGTGCGCGGACTGTGGAGGGGCAAGGCCCCGGTTTGGTTATTGTGGAGGGGTTGGACCCCTGTTACTGAGAGGGCTCTGCCCTGGTTCCGTGCTGTGCTTTGGGCGCACCCGTTAACGGAAACGACTGACCGCGTGCCAGTGCGGGCTAGCTACCTGTGCGTTTATCGCGTGTGCCGTAGTCACCGTTACGTTTGTCAGTGACCTTGGGGTGGTTGACTGAGGGTAGGATCACCACGGGGGACTCTCCCGGCCAGGAGAGCACCACGTGCTACTTCTACTTTTGGAAAAGACTGCAATCAAGATCGTTCCCACGAGGACATTCGAGATTAAGTAAAGGATCTGAGAAATAAATGAAATAGTGAGAAAAATTGAAAGATGTGAATAAAGGAAGTAATAGAACATAACAGCTACTGTACACTCTACTGTTGCCTTTAGTTAGTTTGCCACTCTACTCAGCGTTTTACTGACGTGTTACACTCGTTACCTTTTTCAGGACCAGGTGTTGAGCAGCCAGGGTCGGCGGCTGCAGAGGACGCTGGGCCGAGTAGGGTCCAGTAGAGTTACCACAGCTTTTTGTACCCCTTTTTTTTCTGTTCTAGTGAGTAGTTTTTGTTTCCGCTGTACCTTCTTTACCTGCAGTTCTTGTTATATGATAAATGCTGTTTTACTGTTGTGGTGGTACCTACTGTAGTAGTTTCTTTCCTTACTGCTGTACTTTCTTACTGTTAGTTATATTCATGCTGAATGTGGTTTATTTTACTGTCTTTTGGTTACTTCCTCGTTGGACGACTAGGTCTTGGGATTAGTCGAGTCGGTCCGGTTCTCGTGTCTCGTAGGGACTCGGGAACCGGGTCGTTACAGTGTTGAAATTGATTTTGTAAGCGGACGAAATGGAGAAATTGCCACTAGAAGACAGGGTCCAAATTGGGGTATCTCTTTCTTCAAGAATGGCGATCTGAAAAATTTTGGACCGAATGTCAGGAGGAATTGCACGAAGATGATTGATCGAATCAGGACGAGCCAAGGCATCTTTGATTTTAACTAAGGGAGGCTCAATGTCTTGTGGGAGGAAATCCTTGAGGAGAGTCCCCAATCTAGATATTCATCCAAAAAAGGTCTCCTTCCTTAACATCCTAGTAGATGAAAGGTTTCATATCATTGTAGGTCAAGACGAGGGATTTAATTCTACTGTAACGAATATGGGAGGAGTTGTGAGAAAGACCATAGAGACTTCTCATAAGAGTCGAGTATGGAGAGTTACCAAACAAGATATTCCAAATCCTTTTCATCTGGAAGGCTTTGATAACCATGGAAAGGTCCCTGATGTCGAGCCCACTGGAGGAGAGAGGTTTGCAAATAGAAGGCCAAGTAATCCAATGGTGACGGTGCTCCTCCTCCGAGGAGTTCCAAAAGGAGTTGGCAAAGGTGGATTCAAGGTTGTGGATCACGGTCCTAGGAACATCGATCACTGAAAAGATGTGAATAGGAATAGAAGATAACACATGCTTGATGAGGAGAAGCCTGGCAACAGACAAGAGAAGTTTGGCTTTCCAGCCCAAGAGTTTAGAATGGATTTTGTCTATCAGGCCATGAAAATAAGAAGTCTTAGCTCTGCCCGTGAAGATAGGGCAGCCAAGATAGTTGAAGGGAAAACCCCCAATTTTGAAGCCAATAATAGAGAGGATCCTAGTCAATCTACCCACAGGAAAATGTTTCCCAACATAGCAGAAACTTTTAACATGGTTTAATCTTTGACCAATGTTAGACTCAAACTCATGGATGAAGGCCATAAGATTAGTAGTGGATCTAAGGCTACCATTGAGGAAGAGGATGATGTCGTCAACATAGAGGAGAGCAATCGGAGAGAGGATGCCACGTTTAATAGAAAAGGTTTCTAGTTTACCCAAGAAGACCATCTCCTTAATACCTCAAATAAAAGGTTACATAAAAATGTCAAAGAGGAAAGGAGATAAGTGATCCCCTTGTCTAAGCCCACGGGAGACCTTGAAGAAAGGTGAAGAGCAACCATTAACTAAGATCGAAGATCCCTCATGTTCCACAAAACCCTTGATAAGAGCAATGATCTCAGAGGAAAACCCAAATTTATATAAAGTACAATAAAGGGCTTCCCATTCCACTCTATCATAAGCTTTTTGGAGATCGATTTGGAAGATGATATTAGAGCCCAAAACCTTACGGTTGAGCCTTTGAGCAAGCTTAAAAGTAGTGGATATGTGGTCAAATATAGACCTACCTTTGATGAAACCCTTCTGTTCAGGAGATACGAGTTTAGGCAACAACTTAGCCAAACGATTCACAAAGATACCAGAAGCAATCTTGAAGGTCACGTTGCAAAGACTGATAGAACGAAAATCATCCAGCTCCAAAGTGTTAGGTTTTGTAGGAATAAGAGAGATAAAAGTAGAGTTGAAAGATCTAGGAGCAGTCTGAGAAGAGAAAACGTGAGATATGGCATTCACCACATCCGTTTTAATGATATCCCAATAGTTACAAAAAAACTCTGCATTGAAACCATCATGTTTCGGGGATCTATTGCCAGGCATGGCATTAATAGTGTCAAGGATTTCACTTTCATTGGGGATACTTAGTAAAGTGGAAGAGTCCTCAGGGGTAATAATGGGAGGGATGGCATCTAGAAATCTATTGATATCACCAGTGCTGGCAGAGGAGAGAAGGGATTGGAAGTAATTAGTCGCTTTAGAAGTTGCCAAGTCCCAAGAGTCATTACCAATGGAGGATGAGAGGGAATTCCAATTTCGTTTCACAAATCTTTTCTTGATAGTAGCAAAAAAGAAGGCATTATTTCCTTCCCCATGGAGCAACCAACTGATCTTAGCTTTTTGCACCAGAAAATCATAATATTTGGCGAGAGCATCTTCTAATTGGATATGAGTATCAGTGAGCTCAGTGGAGGTTTGATCATCCCAACGGGACATCAATTTGACCTCCAAATCATCATGACGATTCTTAAGATCCTTGACAATCGAGAGAATGTCACCAAAGTACCATCTATTCCAAGATTGCAAGGCTCTTTTGAGACTATAGAGTTTGAAGTAAAGATTGTCAATGGGGTTATAAGTGGGATTACAAGACGGTTGTTCCCAAACCTGACTAACAACGTTCTTGAAGGTGGGATCTTTAAGCCACATGTTCTGGAATCTGAAAGGACAAGGTCTAGAAGGTTTGGCAATGTTAAGAGATAAAAGCATGGGCGCATGGTCTAAATTTCTCCTAGAGAGATAGGAGGCAGAGGGCGAGAGAACCATGCTAGGTGAAGACATAAAAATTTGATCTAGCTTTTGATAAATATGCGCGTTGCCATGTCTACCATTACACGAAGAGAATTGATTCCCTTCCATAGGAATTTCCAAAACACCAAGAGAATCCCTCCATCAAAGGAAGTCAGAGGCTTGGGACAAGTGAAAAGGTAAACCACCACTTTTTTCAGAAGCACGAAGGATATAATTAAAATCACCACCTATAATCCAAGGGTCAGAGATAGAATCATGAAGAGCAGAGAGATGATTCCATAGGTCCCACCGGGAATTAGTATCGCAAGAGGCATAGACACCAGAGAGGATACAAGTGACATTAGGAAGCTCACACCTAATAGTAATCGCTTGGGGCATAACATTGATTAAGGAGGCGATAACTGAATTTTTAGAAAAGCAACAAATGTTGGGGGCAATCGAGGATATGTGAGTTTGGGAAAAATTGATCAAGTTCATGAAAATCACAGCCAAGGAGGAGTCTGCAAATGGTTCAAACAGGAAGATGGTGTCTAAATTGTGCTCATGAATCAAGAATTTAATGTGATTGAATGTGGGCATATTGAGCACCCCTCTACAGTTCCAAAAGAGCCCTTTCATTGAGATCGAATCTTGGATAGTGATTTACTGCGACTTCTCGTCAATCTTCCATTTCCCCTCAAGGAGCCACCACCATGGACTCCTCTAGACCTAACGGTAGAGTGTGCCTCATATGCATCCCCTTGAATGTGGGGAAGATCGAAAGTGAAATCATCAAGGGAACCCAAAGAAATCGATTTAGATCTGGAGGCAGGAAAGTGGTCATCATTGCTCACTAAAAGACGCTCCTCAATATCATCGATTTCCTGGATCAAAGGTGGGTTAGGATAAGGGGGTGTAGGGGAAAGAAAAGGAATGTAGATACCCCAAGAAAAGGATCCACCTTCAAGGGAAACACTCTTCACATTATTCTGGTTAATTGTCTGATTTGAATCAAGTAAAACGCGAATATCCTGCTTTTTATCTTGATTAGTTAACAGCCTGGACGTTGAAAAGTGTTTGAAGTAGTCAAAGTCACAAGCCACATTAGGTATAACAACACCATGTGGAAAAGACCTAATGCAAAATTTACCGTAATCCATTTGGAACTCGAGATATTTTTTATATTGTGCAAAACCATCATCCTCGAATCATCAAGCGAGGTAATCTCAGGGTCATAAACACGATCCGAATTTTTGGGAAAGTTTTCAGAATCGACCGAAAGTGTACGCAAATCATCAGCAGTAATCGGATCAGAATCAACCAGCAACTCATGGGAAGGAGTGTCATCAGAGGGGAGAGGATGTACCTACTAGGGAGATGGGAGCTCAGATGAGCTAGTCATCGTATTCTCCACCCCCAGGTCGTTGATGTGTAAATGATACAAAGTCACCTTCAATTTCTTCTTCATACACACACGACGCTTCATTTTCTTTGCCACCGAGGGACCCCTTAACGATCTAGACCCCCCTAGAGAAGAATGAGAAGTTATACGACTCGGATTATTAGGCCCCCTGTGGTCCTCCAGTGTCAAGGAAGGGAGGATCTCATCCTAGACAGAGGGAGCCACCTTCGATGTTGTTAGAGCAACATCCTTCTCCGGATTAGTGATAGCAAGATGGCCATTATCGATGGGTTGAGAGGAACCAAGAGCACCATCATTACCTACAACAGAAGCATTAGAGCAGGAATGTAGACTATGACCGAGCTTCAAACAAAACGAACAACATAATGGAACCCGCTCAAAAATAACCTTTTGATGAATCACAACACCTCTGTTGGAAATACACACGAAAGCAGTGCGATCCGCAAGAAGATCCACCTCAATGCACACCTGAGGGTAACCTGGTCTCAAGCCTTGCATTGTTTTTGGATCCACATAAACTAGGGTACCCAATTGATATGCAAGAGAAAGAAGCACATTAGGATGAATGAGATGCAGGTTGAGACCAGGGAGTCCAACCCAAACAGGCATCGAAGTAGCCAAAGTGCCAGTGCAAAAAGAAGGTGTCCGGTGGATGAACTGAAGCCGAACGTTGTTCAAAATCGCAGATCCAAGGGAAAAGAGTCTAGAAAAATCTAGATAAGAAGAACATCTCACAAACCAATGCCTCATGTCCAAAGCGGTCAAGGAAAAATCAGAGATCCGAATCTTGCGCATAAGAAAATCTTTAACAGTCTGAAAAGAGGATTTAGGACCCATCGCACGAATAACCACTGAAGAAGACAGACCCTTAGAGAGATCAGCAACCTCGGAGGAGGAAAATGAAGTGCAAAGGTGACCGTCCACCCTAAAGGGCAAGCGAACCAGCATAGAGAGCTCTTCGTAAGGGAGGGACTTAGAGGATATGCGATCGTTCACCACTAAGGCATAGAAAGGCCTCTGCGACGGTGATGATTGGGGATTCGAAGCAACTGGATTTGAAGGATTCTCCGAAGGAGAAGCCGTGACCTAGCTACAAGCCCCACTCATGAGAACCACGCACCAAAAATAGCAAAACCAAAACAATAGACAGCAAACAAGAAACAAAAATCGAACGAAACAGATCGCAAAAACCACAAGCAAAAGTAGCAAAGCACCAACCTTGAAGGACCACCCACTGCTCCTAACTAAGAGGAGAAGCCATGGCGAGGAGCCGCCCGACTCCCCTCAGAGGAGAGGGGAGGAGGAAGGGCCTCACCAGAAGAGATGGGTGGGAAAGCCCTAGAGGAGAGGAAAGGAACGATGGCAAAGGGAGCCGAGGAAGGCAGGGAGAAAAGGAGAGGAGAGGGCTGCTCTCTCTCTCGGGGGGGGGCGCTGTCACTTGGGTGGTCCGCTAACCTTCATTGAGGAGGAGGAAGCGGATGGTACTCGAGAATCATGTACAGTTAACTACCTCCATAATACATCTCTCACCACCCTTTCACATAACTCATCCAAAGTCACTCTCTCCCAAAAATGCATCTATACCCAAATTACATTCTTTCCAGAGATACCACACCATTGTGCATAAGGCCGTCTTGCCTAGGGCTCGATCCTGTGCACCATCGGCGACCAAGTATAGAGATTGCTCCAATGTCTTTGCCAAACATGGATCTACCCACAACCTATTTAAGATCCCGACTAGCACTTGGCTGCTTGCCAAGCACCTAAAAAGTAGATGTTTAGATGTCTCATCTTCTTCGTCACAAAATTTGCATCGACTTCCAATCTGGATGCGCCAACCGCACAACCTTGCTCTCATTACCAGCTTGCTGTGCATGCAACCCACTTCTATACATATGGCCTGCCCCAAATGACCTTGCACACTTCCCACACCTAGCCATGCATGTAGCTGCTAGCTCTTGTGGCATCCTAAATTCTCTATTGTGGTCATCTCCAGCATCTCTTGCCATTCTCGTCCTCAATGGTGCAATGCTCTAGCTACCAATGCTTCCTTATGAGAGTGTGTTGCTCCAACATCTAGAATCCATCCAATTTCTCCCTGTTATGAGGAGTTCATGCATTAACTCTATATATACCGTCTTAGCATCCACGCAACCCATATACCTTCCCCTTGCACATCCAACAACCTCGTATATATCCGTCCTACTCGCCTTGACCTTGTCCACATCGAGGAGGTGTTTCAATCCAAACCCACCCTCCTCCCTAGGAAGGCATGCAACCCTCCATTTGAGTAAATGGGCCTTGTTTCCCCATAGATAGCATGCCTGTAATGCCATTATCTTCCTTAAGACAACTCTCAATACCATCGATGTCACCACCCAAAAACCAACAAGTCCCTCCACCCCCCATCATAGTAGTTGTACTTCCCCATCGACAACAACCTTGTCGCTCCAAGCACTATCTTCTCCATAACTCTGTCGATGAGAGGTTGATAGCTAGGGTCTGCACCTCCCTGCCCCCTCCTATAGAGAGATGCCTAAGTACCTCATGAGGAATCTCCCCTTGAGCATTCCAAGAGTTAAACAAATGGCCGCTCTTCCCCCAACTCTCTTGGAGATGTATACACGATTCTCGTTTGGGTTGAGGTGCAACCTTAACATGGTGCCAAATACATCTAGTGTTCCCGTAATTGCTACAGCCAATCTTCGCTCTACCTTGTCGAAGATGAGCACATCATTAAAGAATAGTAGGTGTGAAACAAAGTCCTCACCCGCCACTCGCAACACCTTTAATTTATTCTCTGACTCACCACTTGGGCTTCCAGTAACAGCGACAACAAGTTCATTACTAGTATGAAGGGTGGCAACAACAGCAGATCCCCTTGTCGTCAGCCCCTCTACATCCTAATTACACCCACCGTAACCCATTTAGGGATGGGGTAGTGATCGGCCTCTCCGTGCATTTGCGCACCCACCCGATCCAATAACTACGGAACCCCATTAATCCCAATAAGCGGTAGATAGCTGGTCCACTTAATTTGCTTTTGAAATGTCTACTTAATTTGATGCACATCCCTCGCGCCCCTCCCCCATGGAATTCACGTGTGGATTCCATAGTCAACAGCGAACAATCTGCGATTCTCCTTCCCTTGACGAATGCCCCTCGATTCGGCTCGATGACCCTCGACAGGATCCTCCCGAGTCTTGTCGCCAATAGCTTCGGGAATATCTCGTGTAAAATGTTGCAGCATGCAATTGGTCTTAAGTCGTCAATGGAAGTCACGCACTCCACCTTCGCGACGAGCGTGAGGAATGCATTATCCAACTCCCCAACCATTCTTCCTGCTAAGAAGAACGTCGCTACCTCGTGGACATCGATAGCCACAATGCTCCAACAAGTCCTGTAGAATGACACATCGAACCCTTCGGGCCTGAGGCTTTATCCACCTTAATCATCCAAAGGACCTCCCTCACCACCTGGAGAAGTGCAACGTAGATGATTTTACCTTTACCTGTTTACCGCAAGAGAAAAAATTAAATCACCGCTGGTCATGAGAATCTTCTTGCATGCATGAATGGTAATTGAGAAGTTAAAGGGCGAAAGTAAAGTGTCACCGCCACAAGGTCGAGGGGTTTTTCTTTTTTTTTTTCTTAAGAGAAGCGGGAGGTTATTTTATTCATCCTCCACTCCCCTAAGGCCAAAAGAAAGGGAGGAGAACTGGACTAAAACCTGTCAAGTATAGGGAAAATACAAAACTGACCACGACTCGTGGCCTTACAAAGCCCCAACACACGCACCCATAACCAAGGCTACCAAGTAATATATGGGAACTGAAGTTTATCCAGGAAAATGATACCACGGCCTTTTTTGGAAATGTCTGAGAGCTAAAAAATCTACCAATCAGTAGTGCCAGTCTGCGCCAGAAGAGAAGAGAGCTTGTTTGCCTCGGGGCATATGAAGGTGAGAGTAGAAAATCTCTATTTAAGTTGTTGGAGCTCGTTGTTGTAGGGTTTTAGTTTCCATGGGATGGGGATTTTGCCATTCCACCAGTAGTAAATTAAGGAGGAATTAGTATCAAGATGGAGCATGGCATTAGAATGAAGAGTCTGAATTGTGTGAATAGCAGTCCGGATGACGACCTTTTCTCTAACATCGACAGCAATGTTCCCCACCGTGCCAGCAATGAAATTTCCTTCGGAATTACGAGCGACCCAGCCAACCTTAAAAAGATTGTTATTAGGGAACATAGATATATTAATTTTTAAACCACTAACAGGGCGAGTCCATGTAATAGCAAAGGCTTTAGGTTTAACATAGATAAGCCAATTATGCTTGTCATAAGCACACCAACTATGATCCAAAGTAAGCTTAAGTTTGTTCCAAGTAATTTCGTTGTGCCTAAATTTGTTCCGGGTTCTCCAAACATTATGCCAAACAAAAGAGATTAAGCCTTTATACCTGCGGATGTTAGGGATATGACAGTGATTGAATATTATCTACATAAAGTGTGAAGGGGCGATAGGTTTGACAAGGCAACGATCAAAGACCCATTTAGAAATGTAATGGACAAGCTCACTATTCAGGAAGAGGTGGGAGACCATTTCCCGACAAGATGAATTTTGACAGTAAGAGCATTTAGAAACCAGAGGAATACCCAGCTTGCTGACATTGTTGTCAGTAGGAATTTAAGATGAAGAACCTTCCAAACTAAAAGGGTCATACGTAAAGGAGTGTTAAGGCTCCAAAGACCTTTAAGAGCAGAAATAGTAGGCATTGAGCTGAAATGAGTATGGTAAGCAGAAGCCACGGTGAAGTTACCAGACAAGGACAGGGACCAACTCGGAAGGTCTTCCCCTTCATCCAGAGGGGTCATAATAACATGACACAAAGATGGTTCGGAAGGTATATCTTTTCAGCAAAATTGTCATGATGGTGAATAACCTTCTTAACCTGAATAGGGGGAGGTGTCACAGATTCAGAAAGGAAGGAATGGAGAGCTTTATCACTGAGCCAAATGTCATTCCAAAAATCAATGTCAACCGAGTGTACCTCCCAATGAACAAAATCATTGAGCTTGGAGTAGGCGTCTCTTATTTTTTTCACTCTCGTCGGACATATCATAGAGTTCGAAAGATCCTCCCCATAGAGATGTCTCATGAGATTTGAGTAAGGAGATTTCTGAGTACGAATGATCAAAACTCTTTTCAACCTCAAAGTATCAATGAAAAGATTGAGGTTCAAAACCCCAAGGCCACCTTTATCAAGAGGTTTAGCAATGGTCTTCTAGGCAATCCAATGGTGCTTCTTATCATTAGGGGTAGAACCCCAAAAGAAATTAGCGAATATTGAATCCAATTTTTGAATGATACTGCTGGGGTTTTCAAGGATAGATAAGGTGTAGATAGGAATATAAATGAGCACATGTTTAATCAAAAGGAGACGTGATGCAGATGATAGTAGGTTGGCTTTCCATCTCGCCATCTTACCTTGAATCGTGTCAATCAGGTGATAGAAGTAAGAATTTTTGGTATGACCTGCATAAATGGGACAGCCTAAGTAGGTAAAAGGAAAGGATCCTTGTTGAAATTGCAAATCCCCCAGAGTACGAGCAAGTCTATCAGGAGGAAAATGACTCCCAACATAGCAAAAGCTTTTGGAGAGGTTAAGCCATTGCCCAGATGCATGTTGGGACTCCTGGAGGAAGGTGGAAAGATTTAGAGTGGTAGTGGACCCACCATTCAGGAAGAGAATAATATCGTCTGCATAAAGAAGGGCCAGCGGAGCTTGAACATTTCGTTTAAGTGAATAAGGAAGGATTTTCCTATGAAAGGCCAGCTCCTTAAGATCCCAAATGAAGGGTTCCATAAAGAGATCAAAAAGGTATGGAGATAGCAGATCCCCTTGTCTGAGACCTCTAGAGGGCTTGAAAAACTTAGAGGAAGTACCATCCATGAGAATGGAAGATCCTTGATGTTGGACACAGGCAGATAGAAGAGATATGGCCTGGGAAGAGAACCCAAATTTGGCCAGGATTTAATATAGGATATCTCATTCAACGTGGTCGTAAGCCTTCTGGAGATCAAGTTGAATTATCATATTGGATCCAAAAACTTTGCGATTAATGCACTATGTAAGCTCGAAGGCCATAGTAGCACGGTCAAGAATGGACCTCCCTTTAACAATGCCAGCTTGTTCCTCATAGATCAACTTGGGGAGCAGACTGGCCAACATCGTCGAAAGGATGGCGGAGGCCACCTTATAGACGACATTGCAAAGACTGATAGGGCGGAAATAAGAGAGAGAAACCACATCAAGCTTTTTGGGAATCAAGGCAATGATGAGAGTCTCATCATGAACCCTAACTAGCACAATTTAATCTAAATAAGTGTGAAGAAGCTCCTACAAAACCTAAAGAGAAGTTCAACTCAGAGAATTATGAATTAAAGAATAAGACAAATCATAAGGGGTAAAACTGTAATTTTACCAATGCAGTACACAAACAGGGTAAGTAAGGGTCTAAACACAGGTCAAATAAGCTTAATAAGGAAGGAAGTGGGAAGATATAATCTGAAAAGTGTTATACAACTTCTAGGAATTAAATGACATTCTGTAACCCTAAAACAAACTCACTTTAATTCACGAGATTCGAGGTAGGATAAAAATAAACTAAACCCTCTAAAATTCATGGAAAAATATTCCCTAGGGTTTAGAACCTTCAATTTGGCCTTTGCAACCTATTTTGACCTAAAATGAGAACCATGCCCAATTTATGACCTAATTTGGGTTTTTGCATAAATTGACCAGTAAAACATGGTCAAATCTAAAATCAAATTTCTCCATTAAAATCCTTAGGTTCAAATTAGGTTGGCATAAAAATTTGGGCCTAAGAAAAGGCCATCTTGGCTGATTTTACAAATTGGTCCTCTTGAATTACTTTTTGACCCTTATCTTTTGAAACCCTTACACATTGCCCCCTATCTTTCTCATCATTCTTTGCAGAACGGTCCTCCCTGCCATTTTGAGCAGGCGCCATACCTTCGGCGACCTTGCGCGGAGGATGGTGCCGTGTAGGGCATGGCGCCCGTTCTCAGGAATGAACGGGGGGTTCCCTGCGTCGTCCTCTGTCGCAGGGACCCTCCCCTGTGTCCTGCAACCGTCCATGCCTCTCGTGCGAATGCACGAAAGGCATGGGTCTCCATCTCCAGCCATCTCCGGCGAGCTTCGCACGTCGCTCCCTCGGGCCACTCTCTGCGCCAGCGCCTTTATAAGGAGTGGTAGGGGTTGCCGTCCACTCCAAGCTACTTCTGGCAGAGAAAACCCCTCTATTTCATCTCCCCTCTCTCCGGTCAGATTGCCCTAGCTTCCGGAGAACTCTCCTCCTCCTCCTCCTCCTTGTCACTCTGCTTCCATACCTGCAGCAGAGCCCACTCTGCCTCATCGTCCCACACCAGGCTGCACCAGCTGGCGTCCTCAGATTTCTTCCTCGTCGCCGTCACTCCTCCCCTGGGCTCCTTCATCTACAGCGCTGGCAGGTACCGTCGAGCGCCACCTCCCTCCCTCTTCGTCAATTAGGCAGGTAAAAACTTTCCCTTCTCTCTCCCTATTATTTCCCCCTTCCTAATTTACTGTTTCAACCCACTGACCACCATTGTCCATCATCACCTTCTCCATCTCCGGCTGCCCTCCGGCGAGGTGTACTCGCCACTCCATGCCTCCATCCGCCTCGCCAGCTACCCCTTAAGCTTCGCACCACCTCACTGACACTGAATCGGTCCTCCATTCACCACTTAGCACCTCCAGACCACCCCCTGAACACACCCACTCTCACACACACAGAGTGCCCTAGGCGCACGTGTTGGTGCTAGAGCACAACGATCATTTGTTTTGATGATAACAAAACACGTGTTATTTAACATTTGCAATTTGAGTCCTAGATCTCAGGTCAATTGCAAATGTGGACGTGTTTAGACGGAACTCGAGCTCGCATCCAGGACGGATTGGAGGAGCTTGACGGAAAACAGAGGAGGTTCGCATGGAGCGAAAGATTGAAGATGGAAGGAAATGAAGAATAGGATAGATTTCCTTCTTTTGTACTTGTTGTATTTTTCGTTTCTTTTCTTGCTCTTTATTTTCCTTAGATATTTCATGTTAAAGAGCCTCAAAGAACCCTAACAGTAGTCCTAGGAACACCGGCACAACCCTAGGATACTTAGGTTTTCTGTAGAATACTTAGAAAACCAATATAGGGTTCAAACAGCACTTCCAGACGTCTAATTCCCAAATCAGACGTCTGATAAAGTATTTTAAGACGTCTGACTGTTGTTTCAAACGTCTGATAACTGTTAGGCTGGACATAGTTAGTTCTGTCTGATGAAATCAGATGTCCAGACCTTAGACCAGACGTCTTAGAAGACGTCTGATGGATTTGCCAGACGTCCAATTAGTGGACCGTTGGCTGGCTTAGCAAACAGTCAAGATTATGACCGTTAGAGCCTTATCAGATGTCCTTAGGTCTTTCCAGACGTCTGATAAATGACCGTTTTGCCTCGGCTGACCCAAAATCTCTTCTCAGAGATTTTCTAGCCGTTGCAACGTTTGGAAATCAATTCCCACAGTAAAAGTAGGTTTCCAGACGCCCTTACATAGTGCCAGACGTCCTGTATGTCGTCTGATGGACTTGCGTAAAAACCCTGTTTAGATCTGATCTAAGTCAGGGAGAGACCCGCCCAAAATCAGACGTCTGACCTTTGAATCAGACGTCTTATAGTGAACTTCCAGACGTCTGATGCTATAATTAGACGTCTGATAAGCCTGTCAGAACAATGATTGTTCCTGATTTCGGGCTGATTCACTTGGGCTTTGTACCCAACGGCTATAGAAGCTTTTCTAAGCCTTCCAAAGCCTTCCTAAGGCCTCTATAAATAGAGGGGAGCCTTTACACACCAACACATACAAGAAAAACACAAAGAAAGACACAAGATACACTTAGCTATACACTCTCACACTCTTGTGTCCAAGAAGCTCTTGCTCTCTAAGCTCAAGTTCTACATCTTGAGAGCATCAAACCGTTGCGCACACCGCTCTCCCGCCGTTGTCTACGAGAGCAAAGTTGTGCCGTCGCGTGGCTCACGCACCCGCGTCATCCTCGACGCACTCCTTGCAAAGGGGAGTTTCCTATTTCCTATAGAAGCTAGGTTTAAATTACTTTGTTGGCTCTATAGGTTTGTTGTTTTATTTTATCTTTGTTATTTGGTTGGGTATTCGCTTTGCGAATTCCCGTCTCCTTCGTGGGACAAAATCCTTCTCGTGGAGAGAAGGGGTTGAGGAACGCTACCCTCGTACTTGTAGCGTGGTTGTACTGAGGTTGAATCACCCTCGTTTTAAAGTGATTCGGTTAGTGGATTTGATCAACTAGGTTGATCGGAAAATCCTAACTCGAGAGGGTTAGGTGGTGGTTTTCACCCGGTTTGGGTTTCCACCTAAAAACAATTGTGTACATTGTGTGATTGACTATTTGTGAGATTGCTTTATATTTCGATTACGCATTTTTTTACGTCACACTGATCTCACCCCCTCCAAGTAGGGAATTTCAGCACGGCCACAGGCACTCTCGCGCCTCGCCGACCCCGCACCGCACTCGCCGTGCTCTGGCGAGCCTCCCTAGACCTTTTTGACGTGGCCGCAAGGCCGTTTGCGTGTTTCAGGTTTTGCACTCCTCACCGCCATTAACGAGCAGCAGGAGCTTCTCCGCAGGTAGCTCTAGGTCTCCTCAGCTCCAGGCGTGAGCTCCAGGTGATGCAGAAAGAAGTCACGCCCACACCCAGAACTTCAATTGGGGTCGCAAGCGTTAGCTGCTACCCCAATTGCTCGAAGTCTTCTCCGCAGGCACCCGAGATTGGAGGTGGGACTTTAGTCCCACCTCGGAAGTGTATGGGTGCAAGCCCATACATAAATTGAAAAAGTGCTATCGGCTGGTTGCCTCCGATAACACTAGGGTGAGGTCCCTTACCTACTCACCGGGTCTCGTCCGCGACACGCCCACGCGGATCTGACCCGACTCGACTTCCCACTCCTGTTCACTCCTCGCGCACCACCCACGCCGGTGCGCCTGGACCCGGGCACGCGACCCGACCCGATTACCCGGCTCTAGGAGAGCTTCCCAAAGAGAGATTCAGAGAGAGAGAGACGCGGGGAACGGGTAGGGGTAGGTTTTGCGTTGACGTTTGTGTGTGTGTGCAGGAAGGAAGAAAGGAGAAGAGGAGCAGTGGCCGGGACTTAGCAGAAGAAGGAAGGAAGGAGAAGAGAAGGGGAAGCCAAGAAAAAAAGGAGAGGCTGATCAGTTAAGGCGTCTGATTTCTGAATCAGATGTCGACGAAAAGAAGAAGAAGACAACAACAACAAGAGTGGAAAGAAGAAGGAGGGCTAGAGCAAACGAGAGAAGAAGAAGAAGAAAGAGGAACCGCAGCTGCTGAAGAAGAAGAAAGAAGAAGCAAAGAAGAAGAAGAAGAAAGAAGACAGGCAGAAGAAGAAGAAAAGAAGAAAGAAGAAACAAAAGAAGAAGAAAAGAAGAATACAAGTTGAAGAGAAGAGTAGCTGAAGAAAGAGCCAATTACCCTCCCTCTCTTTCTTTCTCTCTCTCTCTCTCTTAATTTTTGTAAAATCTTATATATATATTGTGAATTTATAGGCTTCTAGAATTTTGGTTTGCTCCCTGAGTTCGACCTCGGGAAACTTTTCATTTCGAGTAATAAATTAGATTAGACTGGTAACCATTTTTGTCATATACCACAACAACTATAATAACGACAAAGACGAACAAAGCGGCAACCAGTTTTTGGCACTGTTTTCGGGGAGCAACGGCTATTCTAGAAGCTATTAATTCACAATTTTTGAGTTTCTATTAATTAATCTCTTCTCTTTTGTTGTGCAGGCACATGAAATCAAGAGGACAATAAGCAGCCGCACAACAACCACACCTAGGATAGGTATTTTTCTATCCTCTCATTTTAACCCCTAAATTCTAAAGAGGAAGAAAAAGAAAGAAAAAGCAATTTAGGAATAACCTGTCATCCATACTTAGTAAATCACCAAAGCTACCTATTTTCTATTTCAACACAATATATTTGTACATCCATTAAAGGTGGTTAGGGCTTAAACCTTCTTGCTTGAGCCCTAATTACCCAATCTGGAGGCAACTAACTAGATCAATTAGAGCCAATATAAGATTCAAAACTAGGGTTTTAGAGACACACTTTCTAAGCAAGAATTGAGAATTCCCAAAAGAAGTGTGCCCAAGCCATTGTTTGAAAGCACCTATTTAGAGAAACCCTAAGAAATTTGGCTCTTAAAAACACTTGAACCCTAAAAGACAAAGACCTAATAAGCTCTCAAAGGAACTAGTAGGTGAAGTTGACCCCTTGGGTCAACCAACCTTGAACTTAGGTCACTCTTTGCACTCAAAAGGCTAAAGTTCAAGTGAAAACCTAAGCACCTTGATCCTAACTAAAAGTGGTAGACTTAAGAGGTCAAGGTCCCCATTCTGGTCTACCTGGAATCTTAGTGACAAGAGAGGTCGGGTGGGGGAAACCCTGTAACTCGTGGGGGCACTCTATCGTATAGGGGTCTTCGCGGGACTCACCCTCTCTGGCTGCCCAGGTAATTCTCAGGTGGATGACCTTTTGATCAAGGGGTCCATCCACCCCGAACCTCTATAGTCACCCAACATTCTGGGTGTCTTGATTGGGTCTAGCACCTGCTAAACTCATCCTCTCCATCAGTATATGTTTGGTAGGAGGTCCTTGAAACCTCCTTTAGAAATTCACTTTCCTCGAGGCCGAGCCTTGGTGCCTTTGCGTGTGCAACCAATACTTCACATAGACCTCTCCTTCGATTTCGAACCTAGCTCACATTCTTCTTCCACAATGGCTCAGCCAATTGAGGAAGAGAACAATCTGGAGCACCAGCTCTAGCGACTCAATGACCTCTTCCAGAACTTCATGCACCCACCGCAGCATCCCATGATGCGGGATCACTATAATCCTGCTGCGGTGGCTATTAAGCCTCGAGTTAGAATCCCGACTGGAGGACCTGATTCTGAACTAAAGCCCAACATGATTCATGCCATACCTAAATTCCATGGGCTTAATTCTAAAGACCCCTTCCAGCACATTAAACAGCTAAAGCATCTGGCCCAGACTTTCGGGTCAGATGCGCAAAATCGGGATATTCTCCTCATGAAGATGTTCTCCTTCTCCCTTATGGACAAGGCCACCCATTGGTACCAAACACAGACCCGACCGATCAACAATTGGGAGGAACTTCAGTCCGAGTTCTTGAAGAAGTTCTTCCCCATTGGTTGGACCAATGCCTTGCGCCATAAGATTACCCACTTCACGCAACAGACGGGAGAACCTCTCCATGAGGCATGGGATCGCTTTCAGGATCTCATGAGGAAGTGTCCCCATCACGAAGTTCCTAAATGGGAACAAGTCCAGTCTTTTTACCAGGGACTCCATGAGGATATTAGGCTATTCGTCAATGCAACTTGCGGAGGGAATATCATGGGTCAGCATGAGGACACTGTGTGGGAGATTCTCGAAAATATGTGTGAGAACTCCATCAATAATGACTCCATGGGATTATTCGACAGGACGAATACCCGCGCATCGACGAACCTTAGGGGAGCACACGAGACACAGGGCTTGTCCACATCAGTCGACCTGGAATTGATGTCCAGTCGATTGGACAAGGTCTCTATTATTGAGAAGAAGGTGATGAGCTGACTCAGCATTTGCAGCGAGCCAGCTCTACGCATAATTCCTTTGCACAGCCTCCTTTCACATGGGAGACTGTGCAAAACATTTTCCACCGACCTTCTCCTGGGATGGAACCATATCCACCCCCATCTGACTCTCAGATCGGAGGATCCTTCGACCCTTTCTATACTAGCTGGGGGAATTCCACTCCCCCATTCTCTGACTCTTCGGAGGCTCCTCAGACCTGCGAGGACCTTAACGTCATCCAGAATGACCCATTTTCCAATACCTACAATCCTGTATGGCGAAACCATCTCAACTTCCAGTGGGCAGGAAATTCCTAAACTCAAAGACCACCCTTTCAGCCCTGTCCACAACCACCTCATCCTTACCAGCCGCCTCAGCCTCGGTCCAACCCTACTTATCCATCTGGGCCAAACCAAGACCAAATGTCCCTCATCCTTCAGACTCTGGCTGACATTCAGAGAACTAATGCGGCTATTCAGAAGCAACACAAGGACGAAATCACAGAGGTTCGAAACGAACTGGCCTAGTTGGCAAATTCTCAACAACCAGGCACACTTCCTTCTCAACCTCTTCCTAATCATAATAACGTGCCGACTCAGCGACGCGTTATGAACCCAAACCCAGGCCAAGCACACATGGTTTATCAGGCCCCCTTTCTTCCTTCACCTGACGGGATGGAGGTCTCCACTTATGCGAGTTATCAGTAGCAACCCATCTTATCAAACCCTAACCAGAACCAGGCAGGACTAATTTCTGTGACCACCCGTAGTGGTAAGGAGACCCAAGATCCACCTTATATAGACCACTCTAAGCCCGGTAGTGACCCAAAACCTAGGACAGTAATCCAGGACGTTCTTATCCCTGATCAAAGACCTGGACCTATCCTAGAGGAACCAACCAAGATTCCATTTCTCGAGGCCTTGACCATGGGAAAGAAAACAACCAAATCCGTGACTCCTGAGGAGGACCTGGTCAAGCTCTTTGAGCAGGTCCAAATAAACATCCCCTTGATGGATGCGATTCGCCACGTACTGACTTATGCACGATTCTTGAAGAATGTGTGTACACTTCAACATAAGCCACGAACCAAGAGTGGGAGTCCAATTATACTGTTAGAGCAAGCCAACTCTGTAATCTTGAGCAGACTCCCGCCCAAGGCAAAAGACCCAGGTACTCCCCTGATTTCATGCAAAATAGGTGAAACCCAATTCGACAGAGCATTGCTAGACTTGGGTGCTTCCATAAATTTGATACCCACATCCTTACTTAACCACCTAGAAGAATCTGAGCTAAAATCGACTGAGGTGACACTACAGTTAGCAGATCGATCTATAAAGTCACCTAAAGGGATTCTTGAGGATGTTATTGTAAGGGTGCGAGATTTCTATTTCCCTGTAGACTTCATAGTCTTAGACATGGACGTACCTGAAAACCCTAGGGATACACCAATCATTCTAGGGAGACCTTTCCTAGCCACTGCTAGGGCCAACATTAGTTGTGAGGAGGGTCAAATAGAACTGAAATTTGGGAATCAAACCCTCAAAATTGATATCTTTAAGGCCCAACAAGGAATCAATTACGGTGTCATTGAACAAATCTGTGATATTAGAGCTTTGGTTGATGAAACACAATTTGAGAATAACCTGATTATGCCTAATCAACCACAAAAAGATCTTGAACCGCAATTAGAGGAGTCAAACCCTGATTCAGACAAACCCGTAACTCCTATCCTTGAACCTCACACTTACCCTGAACCACCCGCTGCTGCTGATAACCCCATTCTTGAACTAAAACCCCTTCCTGATCATTTGAAATACGTCTTTTTGGGTTCTAATCAGACTTTTCCTGTGATTTTAAATTCTAAGCTCACTCCTGATCAGGAATCCCGTTTGATAGCTATTCTCCAGCATCATCGCAGAGTCATTGGTTGGACTCTTGATGACTTGACTGGAATAAGTCCCTCTTATTGCACACACCGTATCTATTATGAAGAGGGCACATGACCTTCCCGTGAGATGCAGAGACGTTTGAATCCCAATCTCCAGGAGGTCATGAAAAAGGAGATTATTAGGTGGTTAGATGCAGGGATCATCTACCCGATCTCCGACAGTCGTTGGGTGAGCCCAATCCAGGTTGTGCCTAAAAAGGTAGGGATCACCACCATCACGACTGAAATCGAAGAAATCATACCTACCCGAATAGCCAACTCATGGAGAGTTTGCATAGATTACCGAAGACTCAATTCCTCCATGAAGAAGAATCATTTCCCACTACCTTTCATTGATCAGATTCTCGAGAAACTAGCAAGAAATCAATTCTTCTGCTTTCTTGACGGGTCCTCCAGTTATAACCAAGTGGCTATTCATCCTAAGGACCAAGAGAAGACCTCGTTCACCTGCCCCTTTGGGACATACGCATTCCGAAGGATGCCTTTCGGTCTCTGCAATGCACCCGCGACTTTTCAGCGGTGCATGCTTGCCATATTCTCTGATATGGTAGGTGATTATCTGGAAGTCTCCATGGATGACTTCTCAGTTTTTGGGGCATCGTTTGATGATTGCCTCCAACACTTGGTTTATATACTCAGGCGTTGTATCGATGTGAATTTGGTTCTTTTCTGGGAAAAGAGCCACTTTATGGTGCCTAAGGGGATCGTCCTAGGACATCTAATTTCTGAGAAAGGCATCCAAGTGGATCGAGCCAAGGTTGATCTAATTTCTCGGCTTCCTATGCCTAGCTTGATCAGGGACATCCATTCTTTTCTAGGGTACGTTGATTTTTACCGTCGTTTCATTCCTGATTTTTCGAAAATCGTGCGCCCCTTGACTACTCTCTAAGGATGTACCCTTTGAGATCTCCAAGGAATGCACTCAAGCCTTTGAGAACCTTCGTGATCGAGTCACCCAGGCCTCGATCCTACAGTACCCTGATTGGTCTCAACCCTTTGAGATCATGTGCGATGCATCTGATTTCGCTGTAGGAGCGGTTCTGGGGCAGAAAGTTGATGGGAAACCCGTGGTCATCTGCTACGCTAGCAAGACACTTGACGAGGCTCAGCATAACTACACAGTTATGGAGAAAGAGCTACTAGTAGTAGTATTTGCCCTCGAAAAATTCCGATCCTATCTCCTGGGTTCCCACGTCATCATCTACTCGGATCACACAGCTGTGAGGCATGTCCTTGCCAAGAAGGACGCGAAGCCCCGACTAATCTGATGGATCTTACTGTTGCAAGAATTCGACCTCGAGATTCGCGACAAGGTGGGAAGACAAAATGTGGTAGCTGACCATTTGTCTCGCCTTCCTTCTGAGATCATTAACCCTTTTGAACCCATCGCGGAGCATTTTCTTGATGTGCACAGATGAGAGCCTCATCATGAGCCATAACTAGCTCATTTTGACCCAATAAAGAAGATAAAAGCTCCTACATAACCTAGAAGAAGGCCTAAATGAAGGAATAAGTGCTTTAAGAAGAAAACATGAATTAAAGGTTAAAACTGCAAATTTACCATTGCAGTGCATAAATGGGATTTCTCAGAAGCAAAACATAGGTCAAATGGTCTAAATAAGATAAAAAGTTGGTTGAGTCAATCAGAAATGGGTTCATGTGCAATTTAGGAATTAAATGACATTTGGTAACCCTAAAACAGACCCGCTTAAATTAACAAGGTTATGGTCAGAATAAAAATCAAGTAAACCCTCTCAAAATCATGGAAAAGTATCCTCTAGGGTTTAGAACACTTAATTTGGCCTTTGGAACCCAGTTTGACCTAGAATGGGGTCCTAGCTCATTAATTGACCTAATTTGGGTTTTTATGCAAAATATCTAGTCAAACGAGGTCAAACCTAAAATCCAACTTCACCATTGGATTCCTTAGGTCAAAATTAGGTTTTTACCAAAATTTGGACCTAAGGGGAGGTCATCTTGACCTACTTTGCAATTTAGTACACCCAAATCACAATTTGGCCCCTATCTTTTGAAAATCGTTGCAGAGAGCCCCCTAATTTCCTCGCCACCTTTGCAATCAAGTCCTGCCGCCATTGTTAGGGCAGAGTCGACCTCCAGCGAGGTTTAGAGAGGGATTACTCTATAATTCCTCAGAGATCCCCTCCCAGAAATGGAAGGGAGATTCTCTGAGGGATTCCCTTCCATCTAAGGCCAATCACAATCTCTGGTGTGAACCCAATCTCTCGTGCGAACGCACAAGGGATTTGGGTATCTAACCTCTTTTCTTCTTCGGCGAGACATCAGAGACAAAGGCGTGCCCTCCATGCTCTGAACACCCGGCCCAGTGCCTATAAAAGAACCCACACCTCTGGCCGCTCAATTTCAGCTTGACTAGGCCGGACGTCCACCTCCAATTCGTCTCTTCTTCTCCGACCAAGAACCCAACGAGCTCCGGCGAGCCCCCCTCGCCTCCCTCTTTGCTCTGCCACAAAACCAGTGGCAGAGACATCTTCCTGATTCTCCTCCGCATCGCGCAACACCCGCGCACGCCGCCTCAGCCCCGTCGTCGCCTCCGTCTTCCTCCACTGGGCAGCTTCTTCTCCGGCGACAGCAGGTACAGCTGTCCGCCTCCTCGTCCACCTTCATCCCTGTAGTTAGGCTTAATACATTCTCCATCTTCCCCTCTCTCTTTTCCCCATTTTATTTCATGTAATTGCCCCTCGACCATCGCTGACCACCTCCATCTTCCTCGCCTCCGACCGACCTCCAGCGAGCCTCTCCCACCATTCCGCCCCTCCACATGGCTCGCCAACCATCTCATAAGCTTTGCCCCACCACAAGGAACAATCTCCGCCCCTCCACTGCCACTCCACACCTCCATAATAGCCCCCTGAACTCACCCATACCTCCGGTCACAGGTCGACCTAGGCACGCACGCCAAGATCGACCCATGACCTGCAGCCCCGTGCACGACCTTCGCCGTGCCACGGCGAAGGTCCCCAGTTGGTCTGATTAAGCCGAGAGGCTTGTTCTGTGTTGGACAGTGTTTCAGCTCCTGCCGCCATTGATGGTTGAAGCAGCTTCGCAGCAGCTCTAGGCTTCAGGTGCAGCAGACTCGCGCGAGCAGTGTGGAGCCATCTGGTCTAGCAAGCAACGCTGCGAAGCCCGCAGCCTTGGCAATCAAAGAAGAATCTTCTGCGGGCGCGCGCGAGATTAGGGTAGGCTTGATAGTCCCACATCGGTGAGATACGAGGAGCAGGTATGCTTTAAATTGATTTTGTGTAATATGCTCATTGCCTCCAAACGCACAGGGGTGAGCTCCCTCACCTGACCCACGCTCGCCTCGTTCGCGGTTTCACATCGCGGATTTGGCGGGATCCGACCCGACCCATTCTGTGCACTCCTCGCGCATCACCCACCTGCAGGTGTGCCTGGTCCCGGGTGCGAATTCCGACCCGATTACCCGTGGCTCTGGGAGAGCGTCCTTGAGCGAATTGCAAAGAGAGAGAGAGACATTCGGGTAGAGGGAAAAGGGTAGGTTTTGCTCTCTGTGTAGGCAGGCTGAACGTTAAGGAAGAAAGACTTAGCCGTGAGGGAGAAGAAGTAGAAGAAGAGGCTGAGCAAGGCAGAGAAGAAGGAAGAAAGAAAGGATTGCAGAGCCGAAGAAGGAGAAGAAAGAAGAGACCAAGGCAGAAAAAGCCTTCGCAGAAAGCCAACACAAAATCAGACGAAGATAGAAGGAAGAACAGAAGACCAAGGAAGAGGAAGAAGCATTCGCAGAAGAGAAAAGAAGAAGGAAGAAGGAGGGACTGCTGCGAAGAAGAGAAAGAAGCAAGGCAAAAGAGAGGCTGTAGAGAAAGAAATATCAGAAGAGAAGAATAACACTTTTAAGACATCTGATCGCAAGATCAGACGTCCAATTTCATTTCTTTCGTCATAATTACTTTTAACCGCATACATTCATATTTGAATTAAAGTTTTGAGTAAATTAGAGTGTTCAATTACATTTGAGATTAGTAGTAAATTCCAATTGCTCCCTGTGTTCGACCTCGGATACTCCGGTTTTTGAGTAATAAAAGCTCTTTATTTGTTGACAACGCTTGATCACCTATACTACGATGTAATAATTGTTAAAACACGATCGAGCAAGTCGCTTCAACAAAATGGCGCCTTTGCCGGGGAGCAACGCGCAATTTATCGCTAGTCTCTACATTCTTTTTATCATATTGAACACTAACTTGCCTTACTTTGCTTTGTTTTGATCTTGCAGGTATTTCACGAGAAAATCCCTCCCGCAAGTCAACCACTCCAGGGCAGGTAATTTCTTTTCTTCCTTAAACCATCCCCTAATCCTGAAAAGACAAAAGGAAGAAAATCAATTTAGGAATCAATTGCCTTCTTTATATAGTAATCACCATCTTTAAGGCAAACACTTCCTAATTTTGCGAAAATTTTTTAATTCTTCTTGAAGTTGGGGCGATTTTTTTAGATTCCATCCCACAAATTCATGTGCCTAATAGAAATAATCCTTAATCTCTGTGGACAACACATTTCTTGCTTTCAAGTCCAAAGAGAATTTTTGTTCAAAAAGAAAAAGAGGATTGGAAATAGAACCGAATTAGGGTTTCTATAGTAGGGTCTTGAAGTGCTAGTCACACATGCCTGCATAAAAGGAAATAAACCCTCTCGCATCAGTGTGCTACCCAAGCCCTTGATTGAAGAGATATTAACAAGACAAACCCTAAAAATTGAGCTCTAAAATCACTTGAATCTTAAAATTTTTGGACCTAATAACCTGGGAGTCAAATCAGGGTGATCTCTAGGCTCCAAACCTAGAATCATTCTGCCATCTATAGGACAGGTCAGGTGAAGTTGACCCCTTGGGTCAACCAACCTCTAAATTAGGTCACAATACCAAAACATCTAAAGTTCAAGTGAGAACCCTAAAGCACCTTGGAAATAAAAGTGGTAGACTTAAGAGGTCAAGGTCCCCATTCTGGTCTACCTGGAATCTCAGTGACAAGAGAGGTCGGGTGGGGGAAACCCTGTAACCCGTGGGGACGCTCTACCGTGTAGGGGTCTTTGCGGGACTCTCCCTCTCTGGCTGCCCAGGTAATTCTCAGGTGGACGATCTTCTGATCCAGGGTCCATCCGCCCCGAACCTCCATAGTCATCCAAATGTCTTTGGGTGTCTTGATTGGGTCAAAAACATCTCCAGTCCCTCATCTTTTCTCTTTAGAGCACACACACACATTTTCAGTGGGACTCATTATTCAGATCTGATTGCTTCATAACTTGATCTTGATTCCAACTCTGATTCTACATCTTGACTCCTCCACCTGATCCAAATATGCAGCCAAACCACCTAGGACTACCATTCGAGAAACCTGAATATCAGAGATCCATGAGAGATAAAATGATTGAGGATGCCATGAAATTCTATGAAAATGAAGAAACCTCAACAACAGTAGGAAACATTCAGGTTGATGTCCCAACAACCACAAGCTTTATCATAGCTTGTGCCCAAGTACTATTAGCAGAAGCCAACAAAGGATCAACCCATGACTTGATCATTACTGCATACATTGAGATAGAAAAAATGTACAATATTGAATACCTTCAATATATGACAAATCCTCAACTTTGGAAGCAACACCAAGATAGTCTTGAAAAACGAGAAGAGATACTGAGATTAGTAAAACAAGTTATTGATCAGAAATACCCGTATATACCACAAATAGAGGAGGAACTATCTTGGGACAACATCGAGGATAAATCTGATCTCGGGTTTGAGGCACAAAATGGTTGTGGATTCCCAACCCAGATAGAATGCAATGTGCCTGATATTGAAGAAGGTTGGGAAACTCCAAATGTAGGAAAATACAATGTTGAGCCCATTTTAGAATCCCAAGACTCTTGCAAGAATGAGAGTAGAACTGAACCTCTCGAAGGTATAAATTCCGTCCCTTATTCTGATAAGGTGAACCTCGAAGGTTATTCAGACCTAGATTCTAGTAATTCAATCCACATCCTAAGCCTAGAACCTAGATCTGAAACCTATTTTGAAGATTTCGAGGCCCCATATAAAGAAGATCAATCTTTTAATGAAGAATATGATTTTGGGCCTCGATTTGATGAATATCCCTCGCCAACCTCCTCAGAGGAACGAATCAATTTTTCGGAAGTCATGCCAATCTACGATACAGAAATCGAGGAGTTGGACGAGCGGGGTTTCAATTGGGTTTGCCCTACTAGCTTAGAACCTGAGCCTCTACTAGATAGGGATACCTTTTTAACCTCAGAATTAACATTTAGGCTAGACCCCAGTCAGGTTGCTGAGTATACAACATATGGTTTATTCTATGGTGGAACTCATGATTTGGAATCTCATTCAAACGTTGATTTTCGCAAACTCTCCAACAATTTCTAATCTGACCATAACACTGGAGAAAATCTGCTTCTTGATTATAATAAGCCAATTTTCTTTGAAGCCACCCGCTCCACATATATAGAACCAATCAAAACCCGTTCTCTACCCCGACCCGCAATCGAACTTAATTTCTATTCCGATTCACCTCTCATTGAGCCATTTTTAGATGATTCAACTCCATATCTATATTGGGTATCGGGCATTGATCAGACTGGAAATCAGGAGCCATCATTCTTTGATCACCCCTGTAGGGATTCCACACCTTACATTGATTATTTTTCGGAACCCTACTCTGACTAGGTTGAGTCGACTCAGCCTAAACCCGAGTTTTCACTTCCATATCCATCATAACTTCACTGCATATGGTGGGTGCTGCATCTACTGATCTACATCTATCAACCCACCAGACGTATTGGGTTTGGGCTGCATCATCAGCCCACTGATCTGAACAAGCACTTGGTTGGATCAACCAGGCTCTTAATCAAGGTGCTTGTTTTACAAAATTCCACTGATCTGACCACTCCCTCTCCACCCCATTTTCCGCTCGGCTGAAGGCATTAAATTTAGCGCTTAACGGGAGGCAACCCGTCATCCCAAAAACAGAGACCCGTCTGATTATCCGTCCGTACTCCAAGTCTATTGCACCTTGAGTTCAGCCTTAGACAGTTGATCCCACCTCTGGTACACGTACCAGGGCCTGAAATCGTTCGCATCAGTCATTCCCGACCCATTCACCCACCCGATGTATCCTGTTCTAAGTCCCTCACCTCAACACTATTTCACACCCTCTGTTTACAATGAGGACATTGCAAAACTTAGGCATGGGGGGGTGATAAAGTGCATACATACAGAACCAAGAAAAAATTAGAAGGATTCTCACACAAAAAAATTCACATAGGTCAAAAACACAAAAAAACTGAAAAATTATGAAAAAGAACAAAAAAATGGGGGAGGGAGGAAATTTTGTGAGCCACAAGGAGGAGAAAAAAGTGCAAAAATGACAAAAAGGAGTACAAAATGAAAATGAAAAGAAATAGTCATTAGTAAAAGATTAAGGAATTAACTGAAGTTCTAGACCAGATCAAGAAAAGAAATAAAAGAAAAGTGCTAAGGAGACATAACAAGAGATTAGCGGGAACACTGGTCTTAGGCCTCTTGGGCTAGATTCTTTAGCTTAAAAATTCACGTATCCATTAAAATCTGGATAATCCTCAAGAGGTTGGGAAAAATGCGAAGCTTAAGTATTAGGTCTAAGGCTTAGGAAGTATTCGGCCTCGTTAACTGACCTCCGGTTTGTGGGATTCGGTAACCTAAGCACCCCAAATTCACACACAGTCTGGTTCAGTGCGCATAAACATCTAAATCACTCAAAAGCGTTTAATGTTCTGAAAAGGTCACCTAGATTAGGAGTGGCCAATCAACACAAGTTGATTTGGACGAGTTCCCGACGCGGAGAGGCAGGAAATTCCCCTCGAAGATGTGTAACAACATATCGTCTCCTCGGTGCTTGTCTCTTAGGATATTTAAATATCCTACTGGGGGCATGTAAGCACTCTGCTGGTTCAGATACCATGGGCGGTATTATCACGAAATGTCGATCGCCAGGGTCTGAATTCGGCCACGGAACGCCATGGGTGGGATTATCTCGAAATCTCGAAAGCCAGGGTTCTGGGGGTTGCCATGGGCGGGATTATCTCGAAAGCCAGGGACCCTTAAGGATTGATGATGGGGACGAGGAATCCAATACAGACCGTGTTGAGAAGCTAATCCGAAGCTAGAAATAAAAAGAAACGAGAGAGAAAAGTTCTCCAAACAAATAAATCCTCTATCTCTCTTACAAAAATGCACTACAAATTGAACCTAGGATAAAAATGTCTCAAGCACGGGGGCTTTAACCGCGGAGTCCAACAAACCCTAGGTTAGTTTTTGTGGGCCGTAGAAACCTTTGTGGAGGACTGAGGCTAAAGCGGAACAGGTCCGGATTTTGGTTGGTACTTGAGTATCTCTAGGCCTATTATCAGCATTCCTACCTAATCACAAAAGGAAAGGAGAAGCAGTTATAATGATTGCTGACAGACACTCTGGGTCTAGAACGGAAGTTAAAACCATGAAATTTTGCTAAGGGACTAGCAAAAGCTAGGCATGGGGGTATGATGAGAGCCTCATCATGAGCCATAACTAGCTCATTTTGACCCAATAAAGAAGATAAAAGCTCCTACATAACCTAGAAGAAGGCCTAAATGAAGGAATAAGTGCTCTGAGAAGAAAACATGAATTAAAGGTTAAAACTGTAATTTTACCATTGCAGTGCATAAACAGGATTTCTCAGAAGCAAAACATAGGTAAAATGGTCTAAATAAGATAAAAAGTGGGTTGAGTCAATTAGAAATGGGTTCATGTGCAATTTAGGAATTAAATGACATTTGGTAACCCTAAAACAGACCCGCTTAAATTAACAAGGTTTCGGTCATAATAAAAATCAAGTAAACCCTCTAAAAATCATGGAAAAATATACTCTAGGGTGTAGAACACTTAATTTGGCTTTTGGAACCTAGTTTGACCTAGAATGGGGTCCTAGCTCATTAATTGACCTAATTTGGGTTTTTACCCAAAATGTCCAGTCAAACGAGGTCAAACCTAAAATCCAACTTTACCATTGGATTCCTTAGGTCCAAATTAGGTTTTACCGAAATTTGGACCTAAGGGGAAGTCATCTTGACCTACTTTGCAATTTACTACACCCAAATTACAATTTGGCCCCTATCTTTTGAAAATCGTTGCAGAGAGCCCCCTAATTTCCTCGTCACCTTTGCAATCAAGTCCTGCCACCATTGTTAGGGCGGAGTCGACCTCCGGTGAGGTTTAGAGAGGGATTACTCTCTGATTCCTCAGAGATCCCCTCCCAGAAATGGAAGGGAGATTCTCTCAGGGATTCCCTTCCATCTAAGGCCAATCACAATCTCTGGTGTGAACCCAATCTTTCGTGCGAATGCACGAGGGATTTGGGTATCTAACCTCTTTCCTTCTCCGGTGAGCCATCAGAGACAAAGGCATGCCCTCCACTCTCTGAACACCCGGCCCAGTGCCTATAAAAGAACCCACACCTCCGGCCGCTCAATTTCAGCTTGACTAGGCCGGACGTCCACCTCCAATTTGTCTCTTCTTCTCCGGCCAAGAACCCAACGAGCTCCGACGAGCCCCCCTCCCCTCCCTCTTCGCTCTACCACAAAACTAGTGGCAGAGACATCTTCCTGATTCTCCTCTGCGTCGCGCAACACCCGTGCACGCCGCCTCAGCCCCATCGTCGCCACCGTCTTCCTCCACTGGGCAGCTTCTTCTCCAGCAACAGCAGGTACAGCTGTCCGCCTCCCTGTCCACCTTCATCCCTGTAGTTAGGCTTAATACATTCTCCATCTTCCCCTCTCTCTTTTCCCCCTTTTATTTCATGTAATTGCCCCTCGACCATCGCTGACCACCTCCATCTTCCTCGCATCCGACTGACCTCCGGCGAGCCGCTCCCACCATTCCGCCCCTCCACACAGCTCGCCAACCGTCTCATAAGCTCCGCCCCACCACAAGGAACAATCTCCACCCCTCCACTGCCACTCCACACCTCCACAATAGCCCCCCAAACTCACCCATACCTCCGGTCACAGGTCGACCTAGGCACGCACGCCTAGGCCATCCCACGACCTGCAGCCCCGTGCACGACCTTCGCCGTGCCACGGAGAAGGTCCCCAGCTGGTCTGATTAAGCCTAGAGGCTTGTTCTGTGTTGGACAGTGTTTCAGCTCCTGCGGCCATTGACGGTTGAAGAAGCTTCACAGCAGCTCCAGGCTTCAGGTGCAGCGGACTCGCGCGAGTAGTGTGGAGCCATCTGGTCTAGCAAGCAGCGCTGCGAAGCCCGCAGCCTTGGCAATCAAAGAAGAATCTTCTGCGAGCGCGCGTGAGATTGGGGCAGGCTTGATAGTCCCACATCGGCGAGATACGAGGCGCAGGTATGCTTTAAATTGATTTTGTGTAATACGCTCGTTGCCTCCGAACGCACAGGGGTGAGGTCCCTCACCTGACCCATGCTCGCCTTGTCTGCGGTTTCACCTCGCGGATTTGGCGGGATCCGACCCGACCCATTCTGAGCACTCCTCGCGCATCACCCACCTGCAGGTGCGCCTTGTCCCGGGTGCGAATTCCGACCCGATTACCTGTGGCTCTGGGAGAGCGTCCTTGAGTGAATTGCAGAGAGAGAGAGAGACGTTCGGATAGAGGGAAAATGGTAGGTTTTGCTCTTTGTGTAGGCAGGCTGAACGTTGAGGAGGAAAGACTTAGCTGCGAGGGAGAAGAAGTAGAAGAAGAGGCTGAGCAAGGTAGAGAAGAAGGAAGAAAGAAAGGACTGCAGAGCCAAAGAAGGAGAAGAAAGAAGAGACCAAGGCAGAAAAAGCCTTCGCAGAAAGCCAACACAGAATCAGAAGAAGATAGAAGGAAGAACAGAAGACCAAGGAAGAGGAAGAAGCATTTGCAGAAGAGAAAGGAAGAAGGAAGAAGGAGAGAGTGCTGAGAAGAAGAGAAAGAAGCAAGGCAAAAGAGAGGCTGCAGAGAAAGAAATATCAGAAGAGAAGAATAACACTTTTAAGACGTCCAATTTCATTTCTTTTGTCATAATTACTTTTAACCGCATACATTCATATTTGAATTAAAGTTTTGAGTAAATTAGAGTGTTCAATTACATTTGAGATTAGTAGTAAATTCCAATTGCTCCCTGTGTTCGACCTCGGATACTCCGATTTTCGAGTAATAAAATCTCTTTATTTGTTGACGACGCTTGATCACCTATACTACGACGTAATAACTGTTAAAACACGATCGAGCAAGTCGCTTCAACAAGCACCTACTGACTATTGGTAGTAGGCTTCCATGGTTTGCTAATATAGTAAACTACTTGGCATCTCATCAGATCGCGTTTGATTGGCCGAAGACCAAGATAGACAAATTGCACTCTGATGCCAAGTACTACATCTGGGAAGACCCATACCTCTTCCGCATAGGTGCTGACCAAATCATCCGGAGATGTGCCCAGAGGGTGAAATCAATGATATTCTCTCCTTCTGCCATGACCAGGCATGCGGTGGCCACTTCTTTGGACACAAAACCGCATCGAAAATCCTCCAGGAGGATACCAGGCTTTTATTGGCCCACTTTATTTAAGGACGCATATAATCACTGCAAGGCATGCAGTCGTTGCCAAACTTTGGGCAACATGAGCCATCGTGACATGATGCCTTTGCAGCCGATTCTCGTATGCGAAATCTTCGAAATTTGGGGGATTGATTTTATGGGCCCCTTTCCTATTTTGGATGGCTTCGAGTACATTCTACTGGCTGTGGACTACGTGTCCAAATGGATCGAAGCCATACCGACCCGAACTTGTGATCATAAAATCGTTATCAAATTCATTCATCATAATATCTTCTCACGGTTCGGGATTCCTCGTGCAATCATCTCTGACGGGGGGACCCATTTTATGAATGCTCAGTTTAGGTCACTGATGACCAAATACGGGGTGTCTCATTGAATCTCTACTTCTTACCACCCCCAGACTAATGGTTTAGCTGAGCTATCAAATCAGGAGATCAAGAAAATCCTGCAGGTCACTGTTCGGCCTGACAGGAAGGACTGGCCGTCCTGACTTCCGGAAGCTTTGTGGGCTTATAGGACTGCCCACAAAACCCAACTAGGCATGTCTCCTTTTAGACTGGTGTACCAGAAGGCATGTCACCTTCCTGTCGAACTAGAGCACAAAGCCTATTGGGAAGTACGGAGCTGTAATTTAGATTTTTCTAAGGCTGGAACCCACAGAAAGCTTCAGATAAGCGAGATTGATGAATTACGCCTTGATGCATACGAGAACTCGCAGATCTACAAAGTGTGGGTTAAAGCCTTTCATGACAAGCACATATCTAGAAAGATCTTTCATCCTGGTCAGAAGGTCCTACTCTTTGATGTCTGGCTCAAACTCTTCCTTGGGAAACTGCGATCCAAGTGAGTCGGACCATACCTTTTCCGACAAGTTTTTGGAAATGGAGCTGTTGAAATCAGTCCACTCAGCCATGATTCCGAACCTTTCATCGTGAACGGTCAGAGACTCAAACCATTCATCGATGTAACCTCTACAGATTTGGCTGAGTCTTCATTTATCCTCCATTTTCCCTGAGCATATTGCGCCCAGCCGATGGCGTAAAACTCAATGCTCAACGGGAGGCAGCCCATCATTCTTTTTGAAAAAACCCGAAACCTTTTCTGACACCCCTTCGCACTTAAGGTTCACCCTTTAGGATAGCCGACTCCACCTCAGCTGCTTGCATCTGAGATTAGAAATCGTCCGCAACAGTCAACCCAACCCATTCACTCACCAAAACATCTGTCCTAATGTATGAACTAAGTTAAATAAAAACCCTCCTAAATTACAATGAGGACATTGCACATCTTAGGCATGGGGGGATGAAAGTGCAAAACTCACAAGAAAAGGTTTTAAACAAAAAAATTCACATATGCCAAAAACACCATAAAAATTAAAAAATTAAAAAAAAAAATAAAATGAGAGGAGGAAAGAAAATTTTATGGACTCTACAAAGGAGGAGGAGAAAAAGAACAAAATGATAAAAAGGAGTACAAAATGAAAGAAAAGAGATAGTCATTAGTAAGAAATTAAGGAGTTAACCTAAGTTCTAGACCTCATTCAGGAAAAGAAATGGAAAGTGCACAGTGAGATTAGTAAGAACGCAAACCATAGGCATTCTTGGATAGACTCTTAGTACCCATTAAGATCTAGATATTCCTCAAGAGGTTGAGGAAAATGAAAAGCTTAAGTATTAGGTCTAAGGGATAGGGAGTATTTGGCCTCATTAACTAACTTTTGGTTTATGGGACTCAGTAACCTAAGCACCCAAATTCCACACATAGCCTAGTTCAGTAAGCATAAAAATCAAAATCACGTAGAAGCGTTGCAAAAATTCTGAAAATGACACCTAGAGTAGGAGCGGCCGATCAACATAAGTTGATTTGGACGAGTTCCCAGCGCGGAGAGGTGGGAAATTCCCCTCGAAGATGCGTAACAAAATATCATCTCCTCGGTGCTTGTCTCTTAGGATATTTACATACCTACTGGGGGCATGTAAAGCACTCTGCTGGTTCAGATTCCATGGATGGCATTATCACGAAGTGTCAATTGCCAGGGTCTGAATTCAGCCACGGAACACCATGGATGGGATTATCTCGAAATCTCGAAAGCCAGGGTTCTGGGGGTTGCCATGGGCGGTGCTATCTCGAAGCATCGACTGCCAGGAACCCTTGAGGATTGATGATGAGGACAGAGAATCTGATACAGACCGTGTTGAGAAGCCAATCCTAAGCTAGAATTAAAAAGAAAAAGAGAGAGAAAACTCTCCAAACATATAAATCTTCTGCCCCTCTTTCTTGCAAAACGCACTACGAACTGAACCAAGGCTAAAATTATCCCAAGCACGGGTGCCTTAATCACAAATTCCAATAAGCCTTAAGTTAACTCCTGTAGGCCTTAAAAACTTTTGCTAAGGACTGAGGCTAAGGCTAGACAGATCTGGATCTTGGTTGGTACTAGAGTACCTTTTAGGCCTATGGTTGACATTCTGACCTAATCAAGGTTACAAAAGAAAAAACACTCATCTAAACTCAATAAGAACTTCATAGTCTAGAACAAGGGTTGAAACCTTAAAATTTTGCTAAGGGACTAGCAAAAGCTAGGCATGGGGTTATGATGAGAGCCTCATCATGAACCTTAGCTAGCACAATTTAATCTAAATAAGTGTGAAGAAGCTCCTACAAAACCTAAAGAGAAGCTTAACTCAGAGAATTCTGAATTAAAGAATAAGACAAATCATAAGGGGTAAAACTGTAATTTTACCAATGCAGTACACAAACAGGGTAATTAAGGATCTAAACACAGGTCAAATAAGCTTAATAAGGAAGGAAGTGAGATGATCTGATCTGAAAAGGGTTATAGCAACTTCTAGGAATTAAATGACATTCTATAATCCTAAAAAAACCTACTTTAATTCATGAGGTTCGAGGTAGGATAAAAATCAACTAAACCCTCTAAAATTCATGGAAAAATATTCCCTAGGGTTTATAACCTTCAATTTGGCCTTTGCAACCTATTTTGACCTAAAATGAGAACCATGCCTAATTTATGACCTAATTTGGACTTTTGTGCAAATTGACCAATCAAACATGGTCAAACCTAAAATCAAATTTTACCATTAAAATCCTTAGGTTCAAATTAGGCTGGTATAAAAATTTGGGCCTAAGAAAAGACCATCTTGACTAACTTTACAAATTGGTCCTCTTGAATTACTTTTTTACCCTTATCTTTTGAAACCCTTACACATTGCCCCGTATCTTTCTCGTCGTTCTTTGTAGAACGGTCCTCCATGCCATTTTGAGTAGGCACCACACCTCCGGCGACCTTGCACGGAGGATGGCGTCGCGCAGGGCATGGCGCCCGTTCTTAGGAATGAACGGGGGGTTCCCTGCATCGTCCTCTGTCTCAAGAACCCTCCCCTGTGTCCTGCAACTGCCCACGAAAGGCATGGGTCTCCATCTTCAGCGAGCTTCGCACGTCGCTCCCTCGGGCCACTCTCTGCGCCAGTGCCTTTATAAGGAGCGGTAGGGGCTGCCGTCCACTCCAAGCTACTTTTGGCGGAGAAAACCCCTCTATTTCGTCTCCCCTCTCTCCGGTCAGATTGCCGTAGCTTTCGGCGAACTCTCCTCCTCCTCCTCCTCGTCACTCTGCTACCATACCTGCAGCAGAGCCCACTCTGCCTCATCGTCCCATGCCAGGCCGCACCAGCTGGCGTCCTCAGATTTCTTCCTCGTCACCGTCACTCCTTCCCTAGGCTCCTTCATCTACGGCGCTGGCAGGTACGCGTCAAGCGCCACCTCCCTCCCTCTTCGTCAAGTAGGCAGGTAAAAAATTTCCCTTCTCTCTCCTTGTTATTTCACCCTTCCTAATTTATTGTTTCAACCCACCGACCACCACTGTCCATCATCACCTTCTCCATCCCCAGCTGCCTTCCGACGAGGCGTACTCGCCACTCCGCGCCTCCATCCGCCTCGCCAGCTATCCCTTAAGCTCCGCACCACCTCACTGACACCGAATCCGCCCTCCATTCACCACCTAGCACCTCCAGACCACCCCCTGAACACACCCACTCTCACACACACAGAGTGCCCTAGGCGCACGGCCACAGGCACTCTTGCACCTCGCCGACCCCCGCACCGCACTCGCCGCGCTCTGGCGAACCTCCCTGGACCTTTTTGACTTGGCCACGAGGCCGTTTGCGTGTTTCAGGTTTCGCCCTCCTCACCACCATTAACGAGTAGCAGGAGCTTCTCCGCAGGCAGCTCCAGGTCTCCTCAGCTCCAAGTGTGAGCTCTAGGTGACGCAGAAAGAAGTCACACCCACACCCAGAACTACAATTGGGGTCTCAAGAGTTAGCTGCTGCCCCAATTACTTGAAGTCTTCTCCGTAGGCACCTGAGATCAGAAGTGGGACTTTAGTCCCACCTCGGAAGTGTATGGGCGCAAGCCCATACATAAATTGAAAAAGTGCTATCGGTTGGTTGCTTCCAATAGCACTGGGGTGAGGTCCCTCACCTACTCATCGGGTCTCGTCTGTGACACGCCCACGCGGATCTGACCCGACCCGACTTCCCACTCCTGTGCACTCCTCGCGCACCACCCAAGCCGGTGCGCCTGGACCCGAGCACGCGACCCGACCTGATTACCTGGCTCTGGGAGAGCTTCCCAAAGAGAGATTCAGAGAGAGAGAGACGCGGGGAAGGGGTAGGGGTAGGTTTTGCACTGACGTTTGTGTGTGTGCGCAGGAAGGAAGAAAGGAGAAGACGAGCAGTGGTTGGGACTTAGCAGAAGAAGGAAGGAAGGAGAAGAGAAGGGGTAGCCAAGAGAAAAAGGGGAGGCTGATCAGTTAAGGCATCTGATTTCTGAATCAGACATTGGCGAAAAGAAGAAGAAGACAACAATAGCAAGAGAGGAAAGAAGGAGAGCTAGAGCAAACGAGAGAAGAAGAAGAAGAAGAAAGAGGAACCACAACTGCTGAAGAAGAAGAAAGAAGAAGGCAGGTTGAAGAAGAAGAAATAAGAAGGCCAGTTGAAGAAGAAGAAAGAAGAAGGCAGGTTGAAGAAGAAGAAAGAAGAAGCAAAGAAGAAGAAGAAGAAAGAAGAAGGCCAGTTGAAGAAGAAGAAAGAAGAAGGCAGGTTGAAGAAGAAGAAAGAAGAAGCAAAGAAGAAGAAGAAAGAAGAAGACTGGCGGAAGAAGAAGAAAAGAAGAATACAAGTTGAAGAAAAGAGTAGCTGAAGAAAGAGAAGAAGAAAGATCCAATTACCCTCCCTCTCTTTCTTTCTCTCTCTCTCTTAATTTTTGTAAAACCTTATATATATTGTGAATTTATAGGCTTCTAGAATTTTGGTTTACTCCCTGAGTTCGACCTCGAGAAACTTTTCATTCCGAGTAATAAATTGTATTAGACTGGTAATCGTTTTTGTCATATACCACAATGACTATAATAACCACAAAGATGAACAAAGTGGCAACCAGGCAACAAAGGTGTTATTGAAAGAGCGCAGGCTTTTGTGGGTGACGAAGAAATGCCTAATAGCAGAAATAAGATCCACCTTAATGAGGTCCCAGAAGGTAATGAAGAACTCAGCGTTAAAACCATTTGGACCTAGAGTCCAATTGTTTAGCATTTGGGAGAGCACTTTATAGATATCATCCTTGAAAGGTTCAGAATTCAACAGGGTTGAATCCTCATAAGAGAGGGTAGTAGGGATTGAGGCGAGAATAGGAGGGAAATCATGGCATGGTTCAGATGATAAAAGTTTCTCATAGAAGTCAATAGTAATCTTAGCAGCCATATTCCACGATCCATTGCTAATAACATCCGTAAGAGTAGCTCTATTACGTTTGGCAAAACAATGTTTGATTACAGCATGGAAGAATTTTGAATTAGATTCCTCTTTATTAATCCAATTGATTTTAGCCTTTTGGAGCAAGAAATCTTGAAACTTTGATTGGGCATGGACCAATTGAGTGTGTAAATCAGTGAGCTTAGCTGCAAGGTCATCATCCCAAGGGGATGACAACTTCTCATCAATCTCCTCATAGCGGGCCTCAAGGTGCACCACTGTATCATAGATGCACCCAAAAGTCGTCTTATTCCAATGTCTCAAAACCCTTTTAAGAGCAACTAATTTTGAGTAAAAAGCTTCAATAGGATCGTGCAAGGAATCGGTAAATGCCCAAGACCAGGTGTCCTCAACAGTTTTACGAAAAGAGTCGTCACGCAGCCACATATTTTGAAATCGGAAAGGCTGAGGGAGGTTTGAGGAACGACCCTCAGAAAGCAAAATCATGGGTTCATGATCCGAGCAGCGTTTGGATCGATAGGAGCCAGATTTAATAATGTCCAGGGCGTCATGATTGAGAAGAATTCAATTAAGTTTTTGATAAATCCTTTGATTACCCCTTCTACCATTGTACCAGGAAAGTTGATTACTTGCAAGAGGCATCTCAATGAGACCAAGATCATGGATCAGGTTTCTAAGCGAAACTGCTTGGGAATCGATGAAAGGGATACCACCGACCTTCTCGGAGTCGCAAATGATACAATTAAAGTCACCCCCAAGGATTCACGAAGAAGTATTGGCCAAGTTTTTTAAGCAGTTCCAAAGTTGCAGTCTAACCTTCAGATCGGTGGAGGCATAAATTGCAGAGAGCTTCTAGGACATACAACCTAAGGAGGCAGTGACAGAAATAACTTGAGACATAACTGAAATGATCGAAATGGAGATAGAAGCATTCCAAAGGCACCAGATCTGATGCGCTTCAGGGGCCGCAAAGGAGTTGGTAAAGGAAATAGAGTTCCTGATGGAATCAACAGACGATGGAGGCGCAAAAGCTTCCATAGGGAAGACAAGGTTAATCTTATGCTTGCTAATTGATTGCACATCAATCATAGGTCTTAATTGACCTAAATTAGGCTAGGACTTAGCATAAGTTAGGGCAATTCATGCATGCATAAGCATTACTAGCACCTTTACTTCTTTCTTTTAGCTATGCATAAAATAATGCTATAATGTACTGATTAGATATATTATGTCAATTGTAGGTAATAAGCTGCTTAGAAGCTAGATCTAAAGCTGGATTTGAAGAATAAAGAATAACTGGTGTTGCATCAGAGCTGGAGCAGAAGACCTAGATTAGATGCAGTAGATAATAATGTAAGGGAGTTAAAGTATGCTATTCTATTAAGTAGGAATAAAGCAATAAATTGTGAAGAACTTAGGTCCATCCTAGCCCGAGGATAGCCTAGAAGCTTCCCCAAGCCTTAGCCACCCTTAGATTAGGTCACTGCACCCTAGGAAACCTTAAAACCCTAATTCTAGCCTCTATCTGGACATTCATATGAGTTATAGGATGTCCAGAACTCTTAGCCAACTCTCGCACACCTTAAACCCACTTCTGCAGTGTTATTGGACGTCCAGACACTTGGTCAGACGTCCAATTTCTGCAGAATGCCCAAGACAGAACCTATAATCCTTCCTGACTCTGATTGGAAGTCCAGACAAAAAGTTTGGACTTTTGATTTTTCACTATAAGACGTTTGACACTATTATTAGACATCCACAACTGCCCTCTAGACCCTGTTTTGAGATTCAAGCCTTGATCTTAGATCTCTAGGTCCTTAAACCCAATTCCAACCCCATAGGAACCTAAATTAAGGTGCTCTAACCCTAGTACATCACCTCTAGACCTCCATAAGGACCTAATTAGGTCTTCACTAAACCTAATTGACTTAGATCATGGTCAATCTCTTCTATCTATTCAATTGGACTCATTGAGTCCAATTGAGCCCTGATCTCAGCACACACTATCCAATTGGACTCAGTGAGAGTCCAATTGGTCTAGACCTGACTTAATTAAGTTATTTTACTCTTAATTGGGTTTCCACACACCCAATTAAACTTTTATTAAGTTTAATTGCACTTTACCTTAGTGAATTAGGGTTTACAACTCTAATTTGAAACCTACCTTGACCTAAACCCACTAGAACCTAACCTAATCAACCTACCCACCTAAGTTTCGACCCACACACACCCACACACACCATCCACATGAAAATACCTAGCCTAGAGTTCTCTAGAACTCTCTACCATGTGTTGTTGCCTTGGTTGCTAAAATTAGCAACCAAGAGCCATTCAATTTTTAGATCCACATTGGTGGATCTAAAAACCACCATCCATCCTCTCTCTCACTCTCCCACGAGCTCCCACCATAGGCCTCTCTAGAGAATTCCATAATTCTCTATAGAGCTTCCCTTAGGTCTACAAAAAGACCTAAGGGGTGCCATTTGGTCCATATTGGTCTTTTAGCATAGCTCCACCTTCCATAAGCCATCACCACCTCCACCTCCATGTTCACGAGCTCCACCATGATGTCACCACCTCCACGCGAAGCCTAGACCAGGATCAACTTCTCCAACCTCTCTCCAAGGGTCGGCCTAAGCATCATTGGCTGCCCCTCTTTCTCTTCTCACCCATTCAAAGGCTATCGGAGCCCACCTCTGAATGCCTTTAGTTCTGCTAGACTAGATTATAGTTCTTCATAGATTTAATGCTTTATTTACTGATTAATAGTGTAGCTCTATATTCTCCCCCAATGATGCATGCATAATCTCCCCTTTAGATTCATGTATGCAATCGTTTTTTGTTAGCTAGATTTATGTTTTCAAGCATTCCTCTACAAGTTTTCCATGAGCTTTATGTTGCAAACAATATCGTGAATCAATGAAACTATTTTTCTATATATATATATATATCTATTTTTGAAAATCACCATGGGCCTTTTTGCAATATTTTTGTATGATTGAAGTTGCATGTTTTAATTTTTGATACTCTGGCAACTAAGCATGTCGTGCATAAATACGAATTTAGCATAAATCGATATGCGATTTTGAATAAGTAGAGCAAGAGAGATCGATTTCAAATCTGTATTTCCATAAATGCCTCCCAGAGACAAACGACCGTGACTCCAAGTCTTGTTATCCTTAGAAATTATTTTTGTTGATCGTATTTTGCAACTGTACTATGACACATTTCTGATCAAATACGCGCTCTACGATCCCAACACTAATCATATGCTTAAGACGATTCATGGTAGGGTCGTTTAAGACACCACAGCAATTCCAAAATAGACAATTCATAGGGAAAGGGTTTTAGATAAAGACTTGGCATGACTCCGGGTGATCCTAGCCGAGTCCTCCAGCATACGACCTCCACAGGCTCCTCTAGCCAAAGGAGAGTGTGCCTCATATGCCGAGTCCTGGAGGAGCAAGGGTTCAACATCGAAGAAAATTGAACCACCATGAGGCTCCACATCCGAACGATAATCTAGGGAAAAATCATCATTGCTATTACACACTCCCTTCCCCCCATCCAGCAAAACCCCAAGGGGGAGAGATTTCGAATCAAGTGGGGTGTCGGACGAACGGGAAGGAATAGGAAGGTAAATGCCTCAATCCATCAAATAATCATTTTTAGCATATTGTTTAATGGGAGGGCAATCAACAAATCTAGCACTATCATTAAGCACAGTATCCGGCAACTTCAACACCAATTGCTTATCGTTAGAACTACCTCCCTGATGAGAGCCTCATCATGAACCCTAACTAGTACATTTTGACCTAAATAAGTATACAAAAGCTCCTACAAAACCTAAGGGAAAGCCTAAATCAAAGAACTATAAATTTGAGCATAAAGCAACTCATAAGGGGTAAAACTGTAATTTTATCAATGCAGTACACAAACGGGATGTCTAAGGGTCTAAACACAGGTCAAATGGGCTTAATAAGAAAGAAAGTGGGATGATTTGATTTGAAAAGGGTTATAGCAACTTTTAGGAATTAAATGATATTTTATAACCCTAAAACAAACTCACTTTAATTCACGAAGTTTCAGGAAATATAAAAATCAATTAAACCCTCTAAAATTCATGAAAAAACATCCCCTAGGGTTTAGAATCTTCAATTTAGCCATTGGAACCTATCTTGACCTAGATTGAGAACCATACCCAATTTTTGACCTAATTTAGGTTTTTGTGCAAATTGACCAGTCAAATGTGGTCAAACCTAAAATCAAACCTCACCATTGAATTCTTTAGGTCCAAATTAGGTTTATACCAAAATTTGGACCTAAGGGAAGGCCATTTTGACCTACTTTACAAATTGGTCCTCAAGAATTACTTTCTGACCCTTAACTTTTTGAACCTTTGCATTTTGCCCCTCAGCTTTCCCTTCATTCTTTGCAGGCCGGTCCCTCTGCCACCCATAGCAGCTGCCCATGCCTCCGGCGACTTTGCGTGGATGATGGCGTTGCGTAGGGTATGGGGACCGGCCCCGGAAACGAAAGGGGGGTCCCCTGCGTTATCCTCTTCCGCATGGACCCCCTCCCACGCCCTGCCGATGCCCATACCTCTTGTGCAAATGTGCGAGAGGCATGGGTCACTTCTCTGGCCATTCTCCAGCGAGCTGCCCACACTTCCTCCTCGAGATCTTCTCTCGCCAACACCTATTTAAGAAGCGGTTGGGGCTGCTGGTTGGAGCAAGCTTGATTTGGCCGGAGATCTCCCTCAAAATTCCTCTCTTCTCCTCTGGCTAGGTGACTAGCAAGCTCCAGCGACTCTTCCTCCTCCTTCCAATCGCTCTACCACAATACCAGTGGCAGAGTTACCTTCACCTCCTTCCTTCGCGTCGTGCAACACCCTCACACGCGCCCCCAGCCCCGTTGTCGTCATCGCTCTCCCTCCACTGGTATCTTCTTCTCCGGCGACAGCCGGTACTGCCTGCCGCCCTTTCTCCCCTTTCGTCCATTCAATCATGTTAGGAACACTCCTCTCTACCCCTTCTTCAATTCCCCTCAATTTATTTCACCAAAATACCCCTCGATTCCACTGTCCACCATCGCCATCTCCACCTCTGGCCAGACCTCCGGCGAGGTGTCCTTGCACTCCACGCCTCTATCCACCTCACCAAACCCCTCAGAAGCTCCACCATCACTCCCTGATCAGTTTCCCCTTCTCCAATGACCTCCAACACCTCTTCATTCGCCCCCTAAACACACCCAACTCCACAGCCACAATAAACCCTAGGCACGCTCCCACAGGCATTCCCACACCTCGCCGACCACCTCTGCACACTCGCCGCACCTTGGCGAAGCTCCCTGAGCTTTTTAACGTGGCCACGAGGCCATTTTCTTGCTTTCAAGTTCCAGGGGCTCGCCGCCATTGACGAGCAGGTCAAAGCTGCTTTGCAAGCTTCTCCAGGATGCAACACTCAAGGTCCCCAGGTCCAGAAGGCGCGACTTACTCTCGCGCATGTACTCAGGCCATCAATTGGAGTCGAAGGCCTTAGCTGCTGCCCCAATTGCTCGCGCCTTCCTCTTGCAGGCGCATGAAGAAGCAGGTGGGACTTTAGTCCCACCTCAGAAGTGGAGGTGCGCACGCACCTGCATAAGAGGAAAAAGTGACTTAGGCTATTCGCCTCAAGTCACATAGGGTTGAGGTCCCTCGCCCTCACTCACTCGGTCTCGTCCGCGACACTGCCCACGGGGACCTGGCTCGCGACCTGAATACCCTACCTGTGCACACCTCGTGCACCACCCACACCGGTGCGCTGAGTCCCGGGCGCATCACTCGACCCGCATACTCGATTAAGGCACTGGGGGAGCGAACCTTGGAGTGAATTTGAGAGAGAGAGACGCGGGGAGGGTAGGTGTTAAGACCCGTGCCACCAAAACCTTTTAAGACGTCTGAGAGTTGGCCCAAACGTCTGGTCGGAAGTCTGGATAGCTTCCCAGCCGTCTGGAAATTAATTTTTTTCGTGCATACGATCACTAGTCTGCGCACGTGCCGCGCGCAGACTGAACCCCAGCTTCCTTCTTCTCTTTCTCTCCCCTCGCTGACTGCAGAACCTTTTCCCCCCTCACGGCTACTTATATCCCCACCTCTCCCTCACGCCATCCCACATCCATCCTTCCCCCCTTCTTCTTCCAGCAAGGGTGAGAGTGAGAGTAGTGAGTTGCTGCAGTTGAGTGTAGCTGCGGAGAGGAGAATAGCAACGAGAGGGAAGAAAAGAGAGTGCGCGAGCCGTGAGAGAGAGAGAGCTCGCCGGAGCAGCTCGAGGTCGGCCGACGTGCACGAGGTGGAGTGTGCGTCGGGGAGGTTTCCCCGACGCTGCTGCAGCAAAGCAGAGGATGAGCGGCTGCGTAGTGTGGTCGCACGCAGCAGGACGAAGATGAAGGAGGTCCTGACTCTGGGATTTTTCCCAGAATCAGACGTCTGGACCTACATCTAGATGACGTGGACGACGTCTGGAGGGAGCTCTAGATGACTGAGAGGTATGTACTGCGCCTATACCTTCCTTTTTGCGGATATAGCCATGCAGGCCGTTCCGCTGAAACTCTATATCATGCTGCGTTTAAGAGTTTTCGCGTGCGAGTGCAGGATTCGCTTCGGGAAGGTGTAGGACACGCCATCCCATGCGGTTCAGACGTCTGGGCGAGGCACCAGATGGCGGAGAGCGTCTCCAGACGTCCGGAGGGATAGTCGGACGTTTGGAACTAGGTTCAGATGGTTCAGTAGGATCTCTGGACGTCTGAGGAGTAGCACAGAGTGAGGTATGGACCTGGACCCATTTTAAGACGTTTGGAAGATGTTCCGGACGTCTGATTTGAGTTAGAGTTGTCATTTTTGACTCGTTTAGGGTCCGTTCAAGGTCCGATTTCCGCGTTTAAGATTCCGTTCTTCTCTGAATAAGTTCCTCTACTTGTTTGAAATACTTTTATCTTGTTTTGAGTGGTATCTTGTGGTCGATCCTTGTGTTAGGACCTCGTTCTGTTGTAGACTTGGGGGTTACGAAGGCACGTGGACCTGCCGATCACGCCCCCATTACTCCCGATTTTACAGGTAGAGTGGCTTCCCTTAGTTAATTACAAACTTAACTGCATGTCTAGAATAAATGATAGATCCTAGGGTATGGCATGAATCCTAGGACTAGAAATCCTAGAACGATTGTATTAAATGCCTGAAATGCAGTCTTTGAATGTGTAGATAATGATTGCCTGTAATTGGATAACAGTTACCTATGAAATAAAGAGTACTGTTGTTAGTAAATGTTACATGTACTTTTGGTTGTTTGAGATTAAATACAAGCTGCTTGTATATAAATTGGAAAAGAAAGATTGAATGTTGAAAGCACATGCTATATGTGAATAAACCTGAAAGATGAAACTTAGTATGGCTTGGCCTGAGGAATATGAGCATGAACCCTATGGGGAATTAGGAGTAGAGCTCCTGGAAATAAATAGAATGGAACTGGAGAAGTGAATGGGAAAGTGTGATGTCCTTTGGGTACGTGGTACCAAGGGAGGCACATGTTACCTCTTAGTGCAGAGCGGAGCCAGTCGCCCTAGGGTTGAGACTTGGGGTTAGGTCTGGCCACTTTGTACCGACTCTTGGCCCTCGCGTACACAGTACCGGGGAGAGCTACCAGTGTAAGGAGGGAGCTAGCCACCCCACGGGGCCCGAGGTTCAGCTAGCCGTCCTACACCGACTTGTTAGGCCCACTGGGCAAACTAGGGTAGTCAGGGGAGGGTGCACGGATTGTGGAGGGGTGAGACCCCTATTTGGTTACTGTGGAGGGGCTAGACCCCTGTTATTGAGAGTGCTCTGCCCTATACTGGTTCTGTGCTATGCTTTGGGTGCACCCGTTAACGAAAACAACTAACCGCATGCCAGTGCAGGGTAGCTACCCATGTGTTTATCACGCATGCCGTAGTCACCATTACGTCTGTCAGCGACCTTGGGGTGGTTGACTGAGGGTAGGACCACCATGGGGGACTCTCCCGGCTAGGAGAGCACCACATACTACTACTTTTTGGAAAAGACTGCAATCAAGGTCGTTCCCACGAGGAACATTCGAGATCAAGAAAAAGACATGATAAATAAACCAAGTGATGAAAGAAAGAATAGTCAGTGAAATAAAGAAAGAAATTGAAAACAACAGCTACCTGTCCACCTTTATTATTTCTCTTAGCTAGCTGGTTGCCACTCTACTCAGCATTTTGCTGACGTGTCGTACTTACCACCTTTTTTAGGTCCAGGTGTTGAGCAGCCAGAGCCTACGGCTGCGGAGGGTGCTGAGCCTAGTAGAGCCCAGTAGTTGTACTTACGTCGTACCCATTTCTGTAGTAGTGAGTATTTTGGTACACTTTTGTACTCTTTTATTGTAAACTTCATATTTCTGTACCTGTTTTTAATTCTCTACTATTTTGGTGGTGTGTACTGTAGTAGTTCCTTTCTTTACTGTTGTACTTTTGTTATTGTTAGTTGCTTGCATGGTGAATGTGGTTTATTTTATTGCTTTTTGGTTACTTTCTCGTTGGATGACTGGGTCTTGGGATTAGTCGAGTCGGTATGATTCTCGTGTTTTGTATGGATTTGGGAATCGGGTCGTAACAAGATGGTATCAGAGCAAGGTTGTCCCGAGAAGTGAACCAACTAGCTGGAAAAATAACCAATTCACGTGCTTGTAACTAGAGTAATCACCACAACTTACCTTTTGACATCTATTCTGGGGTTCCTTCATTGAGTGTCGGTTAGGATTGACGTCTTCTTGTTTTGTGTTTGCATCTCCTTGCAGGAGATGCCTCGACGTGGAACCAGAAGGGTGGGTCGCGGGCGCAGCCGAGGTCGAGGTCCGAGGAGCAGATGTGTCGAGCTTGGAATACATGCTACCCCTTCTCTTCTCCTGAGCATACCGTCTCCGGACCTCGTCCACCTAATCTGAGAGGTGGTTCGAGAAGAATTTCAGCTTCCACCCACTCCGCCTCCCCCCTCATCTCTCTTTCGAGAGTACGACAAGGGAGTTTATCGTGGAACGAGATTTTTGCCGTCACACTAGGTGGGTTAGGAGAGCTCAAGGGAGGCACGTGGCACCCGTAGGAGAGCCGTCACGCTTTGCGGGGTCGTCAGTGGCCTTTGGGGGCCCACAATAGGGGCCAACTGCTAGCACCGGACCTCTGCCCAGCCGTCAGTAGGGACCCACTGAGAGAGGGAGTCGAGTCCCCCTCTGCTACCAGTGCAGCCAGCCGGGCCATTTAAGAAGGGACTGCCCGTCTAGGGTTGGAACACAGCAGACTCTCACCGCTTCGAGCGCTGAAGGCCAGTCGGGTGGTCGTGGATTCCAGGTGCATGAGGGAGGATAGCCACCACAAGGAGGATACCGGCCAGCTGTCACTAGCTCCGCCTCGAGCCTACCTGTTTTGTCCGCTCCCAGTACTGAGGAGTGTCGCGACGTCGTGACTCACGGAGACATCATAGCTTCAGTTTATACGATGACAGGTATGCTTACAAGGTTTGGTCTTTTTGGAGTACGTAATTCCTGCTTCTAGTAGATGTACCTTCTTGCTCCACGAGTTGTTTGCTACTCTGGAGTCCGATAGTACTCCATTAGGGGATTAGTTGTAATCAGAAACCTAGGCCACCAGTTGTTTGTAGCTGGGAAGGTAATACGGATTGTGAGGTCAGTGTTGGGAACACAGCCTTCCCGCTGACCTGATTGTGATATGGATGGAGGACTTTGGCGTGATTCTGGGGATGGACTGGCTGTCCACTTACCACACCTTGGTGGACTGCTTTGAGAGAAAGACCGTCTTCTCCATACCAGAGTTTCCTTCTTTCGAGTTTCACGGGCAGCCAGTGGACGGAGGCTTCAGGTGCATTTCTGCACTTCGGGCAGCAAGACTTTTGGGCCAGGGGTGTGAGGGCTTCCTAGCTTGTGTGGTGGCGGAGCCCAGCCCTATGGCAGACCTTCAGAGTATCCTGATAGTCAGAGAGTACCCCGACGTGTTCTCAGATGAGTTGCCAGGACTACTGCCCGAGCGTGAGATCGAGTTTGAGATCTCACTGGTACCGGGGACCAACCCCATTTCTACAGCACCGTACAAGATGGCACCACTTGAGTTGTGAGAGCTCAAGTCTCAATTGTAGGACCTTCTGGAGAAGGGCCTTGTGAGGCCCAGTGCATCTCCGTGGGGAGCCCTGGTATTGTTCGTAAAGAAGAAGGATGGTACCCTACGCCTTATGTGGACTACAGATAGCTGAATAAGGGTTACCATAAAGAACAGGTATCTGCTGCCAAAGATTGACGACTTGTTTGACCAGTTGCGAGGTGCCACGGTATTCTCCAAGATTGACCTGAGGTCTGGGTACCACCAGTTGAGGATCAGGGAGGTGGACGTCTCCAAGACAGCTTTTCTCACCCGGTACGGACACTACGAGTTTTTTGTCATGCCATTTGGGCTGACCAACGCCCCCACTGCCTTCATGGATTTGATGAATCGGGTGTTCAGACTGTACTTGGATTAGCTCCTGGTGGTATTTATTGATGATGTGCTCATCTACTCTCGAAATCAGGCGCAGCATGGACAGCACTTGCGGATGGTTTTGGACACACTGAGACGACGTAGGTTGTACGCCAAATACAGCAAGTGTGAGTTTTGGTTGGAGGAGGTGACCTTCTTGGGCCATGTGATCTCCAGGGATGGCTTGGCTGTGGACCCAGCCAAGGTTGAGGCAGTGTTCAGGTGGGAGAGATGCACAGTTTCTTGGGACTGGCAGGTTACTACAGGCGGTTTATCAGGGGTTTCTCACAGATTGCACGTCCTATGACACAGTTGACCCAGAAGGACGTGCCCTTTTCTTCGACAGTCGCTTGTGAGGTGTGTTTTCAGCAGCTGAAGGAGAGGCTGACTTTGGCTCCCGTGCTCACCATCCCAGACAGTAGTGGCAGGTTCGTTGTGTACACAGACGCCTCTTTGCAGAGGTTAGGGGGTGTGCTCATGCAGAGGGGTCACATTGTTTCTTACGCTTCATGGCAACTGAAGTCCTATGAGCATAGCTACCCTACCCACAACTTGGAGCTGTCAGCTGTCGTCTTCGCGCTGAAGACTTGGAAGCACTACTTGTATGGTGAGACCTTTGAGATTTTCACAGATCATAAGAACCTCAGGTGCTTGTTTGATCAGAAGGAGCTCAGCATGAGACAGGGATGTTGGTTGGAGCTCCTGAAGGACTACGACTACAGCATTTCCTACCACCCGGGGAAGGCAAACATGGTGGCTGACGCCTTGAGCCGGAAGGCACCCGCCCACTTGGCCAGTTTGCAGGTGCAAAGTTGGAGTCTCATGGAGGAGATGGGCAGTTGGCGGCCCCTAGAGTACTGGGGCATTGTGAGGCAGTGACTGTGACACGATAGACGAGACCAGAGCTGATAGACTGCATCATCACAGGACAGATGGCTAACCCGTACTTGCAGTTGTTGCATGACAGAGTACTGTCAGGAGACCCTGGGGACTTCTCCTTTACAGACGAGGTGCTGCGCATGAGGGGACGGTTGTGCGTTCCTAGGGACGGGGACCTATTGATAGGGCTCCTGACTGAGGCACACGGTTCTAGGTTCACCATACATCCCGGAAACACTAAGATGTACCATGATCTGAGACGCAACTTTTGGTGGAAGGGAATGAAGCGGGATGTAGGTGAATTCGCACAGCAGTGTTTAGTGTGCCAGCAGGTGAAGGCCGAGCATCAAAGGCCTGCAGGGCCGTTGCAACCACTTCTAGTGCCAGGGTGGAAGTGGGAGAGTATCACCATGGACTTGGTGGTGGGCTTGCCTGTTACCCAGCGAGGACACAACACAGTCAGTGTGATCGTAGACAGATTGACGAAGACGGCATGTTTCTTGCCGATCTGAGTCACCTTAGGACCAGCACAGTTGGCAGAGAGGTATATCCGCGATGTGGTACGTCTACACGAAGTTCCGTGGGAGATCGTATCCGATCGGGATACTCATTTTACGTCCCAATTTTGGGCTGAGTTTCAGCAGGCCTTGGGGACACGGCTGAGGTTCAGTACAGCATACCACCCCCAGCCAGACGGACAGTCTGAGCGCACGATATAAACACTTGAGGACCTTTTGCGTGCTTGTATACTGGACTGGAGGGGCTCTTGGGAGGAGCACTTGCCCCTGGCGACGTTTGCATATAATAACAACTATCACTCGAGCATTGGCATGGCACCCTACAAGGCTCTGTACGGAGGGAGGTGTATGGTGCCATTGAGTTGGGTTGAGGTGGGGACCAAGTGGGAGGTTGGCCCTAGGCTGATCTGGTAGAGTCAGGAGGTGATCGAGCAGATTCACAGGCGACTCCGCACTGTCAAGAGCAGACAGAAGAGTTATGCAGATTGGAAACGCAGAGAGGTGCAGTTTGAGGTTGGGAATCATGTCTTCCTTTGTGTTTCGCCCATGAAGGGCCTGCAGTGGTTTGGGGTGAAAGGGAAGCTCGCGTCGAGGTTCGTGGGACCCTTTGAGGTCCTGGAGTGGGTGGGACCCGTTGCTTACAGGCTTGCCCTTCCTTCCCCGCTTTCTGGTATGCACGACGTGTTCCACGTGTCCAACCTTAGGAAGTACGTTGCCAATCCCAGTCACGTCCTGAGCCACGAGAGTGTCGAGGTGGGTGTCGACCTGACCTACCCAGAGCGGCCAGTGCAGATACTCGATAGAGCCATCCAGAGTCTTAGACAGAAGCAAGTACCCCTGGTGAAGGTCTTGTGGAGGAGCCAACGGTACGAAGAGGCTACCTGGGAGCCTGAGGTAACGATGCGGGAGCGGTACCTGGAGCTCTTTGAGGGTACGTCTTTTTAGACCGGTTTCGGTCCTCTTTGAGTTTGTTATGCGCATACTGTTCTTTTTCCGCACCCTAGTTAGTGCAAGTTTATGGGACGAAACTTCCTTTGAGTTTGTTATGTTGTTAAGACCCGTGCCACTAAACCCTTTTAAGACGTATGGGAGTTGCTCCAGATGTCTGGTCGGATGTCCGAACACCTTCCCAGATGTCTGGAAATTAACTTTTTTCATGCGTACAACTGCGAGTCTGCGTGCGTGCCGTGCGTAGACTGAACCCCAGCTGCCTTCTCTTTCTCTCCCCTCGCCGACTGCAGAACCTTTTCCCCCTCACGGCTACTTATATCCCCACCTCTCCCTCACGCCATCCCACATCCATGCTTTCCCCCTTCTTCTTCCAGCGAGGGTGAGAGCGAGAGCAGCGAGTTGCTGCAGCCGAGTGCAGCGGCGGAGAGGAGAAGAGCAGCGAGAGGGAAGAGAAGAGAGCACGTGAGCCATGAGAGAGAGAGAGAGAGCTCGCCAGAGAAGCTCGAGGTCGACCGACATGCACGAGGCGGAGTGTGTGTCAGGGAGGTTTCCCAGACACTGCTGTAGTAGAGCAGCGGACGAGCGGCTGTGCGGCGTGGTCGCGCGCAGCAGGAAGAAGACAAAGGAGGTCTTGACTCTGGGATTTTTCCCAGAATCAGACGTCTAGACCTACATCCAGACGACGTGGATGACATCTGGAGGGAGCTCCAGACGACTGAGAGGTACGTATTGCGCCTATACCTTCCTTTTTGCAGATACAGCCATGCAGGCCGTTCCACTGAAACTCTGTAGCATGTCGTGTTTAAGAGTTTTCGCATGCACGTGCAGGATTCGCTTCGGGAAGGTGCAGGACTCGCTTCGGGAAGGTGCAGGACATGCCCTCTCATGCGGTTCAGACGTCTGGGTGAGGCACCAGACGGCAGCGAGCGTCTCTAGACGTCCGGAGGGATAGTCGGACATTTGGAATTAGGCCCAGACGGTTCAGCAGGATCTCTGGACGTCTGAGGAGCAGCACAGAGTGTGGTATGGACATGGACCCATTTTAAGATGTCTGGAAGATGCTCCAGACATCTGATTTGAGTCGGAGTTATCATTTTTGACCCGTTTAAGATTCGTTCGAGGTTCGATTTGTAGGTTTGGCCCTACGAGGAGGGATGACGTAATAAATGCGGAAATAAAATATAAAGCAATCTCACAAAAAGACAATCACACAAAGAACACAAGAATTTATAGGTGGAAACCCAAACCGGGTGAAAACCACCACTTAACCCTCTCGAGTTAGGATTTTCCGATCAACCTAGTTGATCAAATCCACTAACCGAATCACTTTAAAACGAGGGTGATTCAACCTCAGTACAACCACGCTACAAGTACGAGGGTAGCGTTCCTCAACCCCTTCTCTCCACGAGAAGGATTTTGTCTCGCGAAGGAGACGGGAATTCGCAAAGCGAATACCCAACCAAATAATAAAGATAAAATAAACAACAAACCTATAGAGCCAACAAAGTAATAAACCTAAGCTTCTATAGGAATTAGGAAACTCCCCTTTGCAAGGAGTGCGTCGACGATGACGCGAGTGCGTGAGCCACGCAACGGCGCAATGTCGCTCTCGTGAACAACGGCGGGAGAGCAGGTGCATGAAGGCTTGATGCTCTCAAGGGAATGGAGCTTAAGCTTGGAGAGCAAGATCTTTTCTGGACACAAAAGAGTGTGAAAGTGTGTAGCTAAGTGTATCCAAGTGTGTATCTTGTGTCTCTGAGTGTGTGTAAAGGCTCCCCTCTATTTATAGAGGCCTTAGGAAGGCTTTGGAAGGCTTAGGAAAGGTTCTATAGCCGTTGGGAACAAAGCCCAGGAGAATCAGCCCGAAATCAGGAACAATCATTATTCTGACAGGCTTATCAGACGTCTAATTCTGGCATCAGACGTCTGAAACTTCACTTTAAGACGTCTGATTCCAAGGTCAGACGTCTGATTTTGGGCGGGTCTCTCCCTGACTTGGACCAGATCTAAACAGGGTTTTTGCACAAGTCCATCAGACGACATACAAGACGTCTGGCACTATGTCTGGACGTCTGGAAACCTACTTTTACTGTGGGAATTGATTTCCAAACGTTGCAACGGCTAGAAGATCTCTGAGAAGAGATTTTGGGTCAGCCGAGGCAAAACGGTCAATTATCAGACGTCTGGAAAGGCCTAAGGACGTCTGATAAGGCTCTAACGGTCATATTCTTAAGTGTATGCTAAGCCAGCCAACGGTCCACTAATTGGACGTCTGGCAAAGTCATCAGACGTCTCCTAAGACGTCTGGTGTAAGATCTGGACGTCTAATTTCATCAGACAGAACTAGCTGTGTCCAGCCTAACAGATATCAGACGTCTGAAACAACAGTCAGACGTCTTAAAATACATTATCAGACGTCTGATTTTGGAATTAGACGTCTGGAAGTGCTGTTTGAGCCCTATATTGGTTTTCTAAGTATTATACAGAAAACCTAAGTATCTTAGGGTTGTGCCGGTGTTCCTAGGACTACTGTTAGGGTACTTTGAGGCTCTTTAACAATATTCTAAGGAAAATAAAAAGAGCAAGAAAATAAAGACAAGAGATACAAGAAAGGATTAAAAAGAATCTATCCTATTCTTCTTGTCTTCTATCTTCAATCTGTCGCTCCACACGAACCTCCTCTATTCTTCATTAAGCTCCTCCAATCCGTCCTGGATGCGGGCTCAAGTTCCGTCTAAACACGTCTACATTTGCAATTGACCTGAAATCTAGGACTCAAATTGCAAATGTTAAATAACACGTGTTTTGTTATCATCAAAACAAATGATCGTGGTGCTCTAGCACCAACACGATTTTCGCGTTTAAGATTCCGTTCTTCTCTGAATAAGTTCCTTTACTTGTTTGAAATACTTTTATCATGTTTTTAGTGGTTTCTTGTGGTCGATCCTTGTGTTAGGACCTCATTCTGTTGCGGACTTGGGGGTTGCAGAGGCACGTGGACCTATCGATCATGCCCCCATTACTCCCGATTTTGCGGGTAGAGTGGCTTCCCTTAGTTAATTACAAACTTAACTGCATGTCTGGAATAAATGATAGATCCTAGGATATGGCATGAATCCTAGGACCAGAAAACTAGATTAAATGATAGATCCTAGGGTATGGCATGAATCCTAGGACCAGAAAAACTAGATTGAATGATAGATCCTAGGGTATGGCATGAATCCTAGGACTAGAAACCCTGGAACGATTGTATTAAATGCCTGAAATGCAGTCTTGGAATGTGTAGATAATGATTGCCTGTAATTGGATAACAGCTACTTGTGAAATAAAGAATACTGTTGTTAGTAACTGCTACATGTAATTTCGATTGTTTGAAATTAAATACAAGCTGCTTGTATATAAATTGGAAAAGAAAGATTGAATGTTGAAAACACATGCTATATGCGAATAAACTTGAATGATGAAACTTAGTATGGCTTGGCCTGAGGAACATGAGCATGAACCCTTTGGGGAATTAGAAGTAGAGCTCTTGGAAATAAATAGAATGGAACTGGAGAAGTGAATGGGAAAGTGTGTTGTCCTTTGGGTATGTGGTACTAAGGGAAGTACATGTTACCTCTTAGTGCAGAGCGAAGCCAGCCACCCTATGGTTGAGACCCAGGGTTAGGTCTGGCCACTTTGTACCAACTCTTGGCCCTTGCGTACACAGTACCGGGGAGAGCTACTAATGTATGGAGGGAGCTAGCCACCCCACGGGGCCCGGGGTTCAGTTAGCCATCCTACACCGACTTGTTAGGCCCACTGGGCAAACCAGGGTAGTCAGGCGAGGGTGTGCAGACTGTGGAGGGGCGAGACCCCTATTTGGTTACTGTGGAGGGGCTAGACCCCTGTTACTGAGAGTGCTCTGCCCTATACTGGTTCCGTGCTATGCTTTGGGCGCACCCGTTAACGGAAACGACTGACCGCGTGCCAGTGCGGGGTAGCTACCCATGCATTTATCACGTGTGCCGTAGTCACCGTTATGTCAGTCAGCGACCTTGGGGTGGTTGACTGAGGGTAGGACCACCATGGGGGACTCTCCCGGCCAGGAGAGCACCATGTGCTACTTCTACTTTTCCGAAAAGACTGTAATCAAGATTGTTCCCATGAGGAACATTCGAGATCAAGAAAAAGACCTGATAAATAAACCAAGTGATGAAAGAAAGAATAGTTAGTGAAATAAAGAAAGAAATTGAAAACAACAGCTACCTGTCCACCTTTACTATTTCTCTTAGCTAGCTGGTTGCCACTCTACTCAGCGTTTCGCTGATGTGTCGTACTTACCACCTTTTTCAGGTCCAGGTGTTGAGCAGCCAGAGCCTACGGCTGCGGAGGGTGCTGGGCCTAGTAGAGCCCAGTAGTTGCACTTGTGTTGTACCCATTTCTGTAGTAGTGAGTATTTTGTTACACTTTTGTACTCTTTTATTATAAACTTCATATTTCTGTACCTGTTTTTAATTCTCTACTATTGTGGTGGTGTGTTCTGTAGTAGTTCCTTTCTTTACTGCTGTACTTTTGTTACTGTTAGTTGCTTGCATGGTGAATGTAGTTTATTTTACTGCTTTTTGGTTACTTTCTTGTTGGACGACTGGGTCTTGGGATCAGTCGCGTCGGTCCAATTCTCGTGTCCTGTAGGGATTCGAGAATCGGGTTGTAACAGTAGGGGTTAGGTTTTGCCTAACCGGACACCTGTGCTGGGAACAGGTGGGGAAGAAGAAGAAGAAGAGGAGAGGCGAGGACTCAACCACAAAGCACCCACAGCAAAGAAGAAGAAAGAAGGAGGAGGAGACGCAGCAGCTAAGGAAGAAAAGAAGAGGCCAAGGAGAAGAAGCAGCAGCAGCCTCCAAGAGAAAAGAAAGGAAGAAGAAGAAGAGAGGGCGTGCACTGTAGAAAAGGGGCTGATAAGGCATTTGATTCAGAGAATCAGACGTCCGAAAAAGGAAAGCCAGAGAAAGAAGAGAAGGAAAAGAGAAGAGAAGAAAGAAAGAAAAGAAGAAAAGGATTTTTTTTTGTTCTCTCTCTTAAATTTTTGTAAAATAGTATATCATAGTAAATTGTGAATTTGTATACTTCTAGAATCAAAGTGTGCTCCCTAAGTTCGACCTCGGGATATTTTAGATTTTGAGTAACAAATTGAAATAAATTGATAATCGCTTTTCATATTGCAACAAACATAACTTTAAAACACGACGAAGGAGCGATTCATCAGCACTCCCTCAAGACTAAACAGGTCAGGCGTCGAAAGAGATCGTTGGTTTTTGGAAAGATGCAATTTAGCCATGTTATCAGAAACAACATCACATGAAATAATTTTCTTCGAGACATCATCCAACGGAAGGTTATGCTGCGTCAAAAACTCAGACGAATGGGACAAATCGGAGGAAAGCGAACCCAAAGGTAGCGAATAATCAATCACATAGATAGCATCATCGAAAATCATCAACGGAGTAAGATCAGAGGATATCACCTTGGGGGAAGGCCCAAATTGAGACCCATCAGCCTCAACCTCCTTCCCCTTGGATTAGGTAGCAAATTTTTTTTCCCTTCTCCTCATCGTCGCATGGCACTTCTTCTTCCCATCCTGGGGGATCTTCGCAGAGGGGAAAAAAGAAGAAACCCCCCCAGAAGTAGTAGATAAGGAAGTTATATAGACCGGAATGTTACATCCAAGATCCCCTCCCCCAGGAATGGGAGCCTTGTCCAGAGCAGCCATCGGGGAGCCAGTCTGTCAAGGAGAGCCTGATGGAGCAACTTTGGAAAGACCACTCGACAGCTCTTGGATAGCCTCAGCAACAGGACCTTCGTCATTCACGTCTGCAACAGGAGCCTAAAAGGGACATCCAACCAAAGTATGGCCAAGTTTGGAACAAGTAGAACAGAAAGGAGGGATCTTCTCATAAACAACCCTCTGAACAATCTTGGAATCACCATGGAAAATCACAACTGAATCCTACCGAGGCAAAGTCAGATCCACTTCAACACACATGTGAGGATAGCTGGGTTTAAGCCCTTGGATCATTTTCTGATCCACACAAATGGGGTGCCCTAACTGATAAGCTAGGGATAAGAGGGCATTCAGGTGTAGCAAATGAAGATTCAGACCCGGAAAACCAACCCAAATAGGAACCAAAGTCACAACTGAGTCAGTACGGAAAGATGGGACCCAGCAAACAAATTGAAGCTGAACCCCACTCACCATAACCGATCCTAGCGAATAAATTCTCGAAAAGTCCTAGTATGAGTCACATTTGATAAGCCAATGGCAAAAATCCAAAGGGGACAAATGGAAACCAGCAGAAAGGTTGAGACGCTTTGCCAGGACATCCTGTAGCTGACGCAACGAAGACTTTGGGCCACAAGCACGCACCACAACAGGAAAAGCAAAAGATCTGGAAAGATCAACCACCTCCTCAGAGGAGAAAGGCGTGCCTTTAACCCCATCGTGACACTCCGGGAATTGAACCTTAACATCCAACTCCACAAAGGAAGGCTCAATAGAGCCAGATCCAGCCACCATAGAAGCAAAGGACTTCTTGAGAGTGGTGGTCTGGTCAGTAGGAGAGGATGGCGAGGAGGACTGTCCAGGAGACGGCATCGCAAGAGGGCGAAGAGAAACCAGCGAAACAGAAGCATAAAATGAAGGAAAACACCGATAGACCAGAAAAACACAAAAGGAAAATGGAAAGAAATAGAAGAAAGGGGGGGAAACACCGATCAACTAGGAAAATACAAAAGGAAAATGAAAAGAAACAAAAGAAAGGAGGGAAAACACCGATCAACCAGAAAAACACAAAAGCAGCAACATCCAAGCAAAGACACAGGAAAAAAAGAAAAGAAAAGGGAAAGGAGGAAAGCAAGGCCATAGCTAGAGGCTCCGCGAAACCCATAAGGGCTACGCCATAGCGAGGGAGCAGATCCCCTCCCCCATGGGGGAGGGAGAATGTGACCGCAACCAGGGAACCAAGCAAGGAGGGGGAGAGACGGAGGAGAAGGGGAGAGGAGGGGAGAAAAGCAGTGTAGAGGGGAAAAGGAGCGCTCTGAAACCCTAAGAGAAAGGGAGCAAATGAGAGTGACGCCTGTTGGGCCTTATGCTAGAAGGTCGAAGGTTATTGAAAGTGGTGGGGAATCCAACTCTGCTCTAGGGATCATTACTTCTATCGTTGTCACGAGAAGGAAATGAGTCTAATTAAATTTAATGTGAGGTGCCACTTCGTATGTAACCCACAAAAATGCCAATCTAATGCAAAATTTGCAAGTCATGTCCTATAAATTAAGGAAGGGTTGTAAATGGACATTTTGAAATTTTTTTGCTTAGTCCATGAAAATTAGGCCTGTTTAAGGGCACTCTAGAGTATAACTGACAATCTTCAATTGTTTCTGATCATAACAACACATACAAGTCTATGGCTGCCTTTCAACCTATTTGAGGATCACCAGCCACCAAGGGGTTGGCTAATGGGAGAGCACTCAACAACATCCAAAAGGTTATGGGATCAAATCCCATGCCCAATATATTTATCTTTTCAAAAGAGAAAAAAAAAAAAACTATTGGAGGATCCATCAATAGTCCATTAATTGCAAGATGTTGCATTTATATCTTCATGTTTGCAAGAAGTGCAATGCAAAATGTAACTGAATTTCAAGATTTGACTAGATAAATTGGTCTTAGAAATAGCAAATTGGCAATGCTAACTTATCTCTGGTATTTAACCACAGCTAGCGTGAAAGCTAGGTTGAGCTTGAAATGGCCTTAATTGCGGTTGCCTTTTTTTCCCCAAGCAAGATATGTATATGTGTGACCACAACTTTCATTATAGTTAGCTGATTAACCAACTTCTCCTAGAGGGAGATTTTTCCTATAGCTAACCCAAGGAAAAAGGACAAGGGATGTGCTAAGTAGTCGAAGGCCAATGCAAAGACAACCGCATGGATCATAGCACCCATTCGATTTTCATTGAAGCATGCAATACAAAGTTGGTAAGGACCATTAGATCATTGAGCGCCGTTGAATAGAGATGCAGGCAAGCATAAAAGCTATTTATGGCGTATACTAGTAGTCTAAAATATTCAGCGTTTGCACGAGGGAAGCATTAAAAAAGAAAAAAGTTAATCCCAAAGAAAATGCAAATTGTGACTCATTGCGTTAGCAGTTAACATTGGGTAGCTCGTGGAGGCTATAGATCTGATGATTATGACGATATTTTAATTTTTATATCTAAAAGAGACAATATAGGCTTGAGAGAGAGTTAGGGATGCTGATAGAAAAGTTTCAAATTAGGGTATACTTTGGAAATTGGTTTAAGATTGCTATCCATGAGGTTTGAAGGAGAGCGCGGTCTAGGAGATTTAGATGCCAAAATTTTTAGACAAAGATAATCTATGGATGTGAGTTACAGAATGCATATTGCAATATATTTTGTAATACATGTAATGAGAGATTGTAGTAGATCATTGTACGTGGTGTGTTTTAATTTTTTATCTGTGGATATTACTGTTAGCAGGTGAAAATTTAATTTCTACAAGTGAAAAGTCACTTTTCAGGAGAAGAATCATTTTTTTACCGGTGAAATGACATAATACATCGATATATTTTGATTTTCAACTAGTATATTTTAATTTTCAACCAGTGTAAAATTATTTTTAATAGATGTGTTTTGATTTTCAACTGATATATTTTGATTTTCAACCGATGTATTTTGATTTTTTCACCCATGATATGATAGGTTGTTTCTTTTGAATGGTGGTGATGCCATGTTTATTTTTTTTGGAGTGAGACTTTTTTGAAGAGAACTGATTTACTAAGGGTATGAATAAAAATTTACACATTACAACACACATTTTTTTACTTTTCCACATGATCTATTCCCTTGGGCTAGTTTACAAGATGGGTTAGCTATCCCAGGATAGTAAAGTTACAACAAAGGTTAACCCTTATTTCTATTTACTTGCAAATAGGGGTTAACCTTTATTTGTGTTTACTGAATTGGGTTAGGAATGTTGGTTGTCCTGTGATGTGACAGAGAGGTGTTTACTTGAAAATGAGGGTTAAGATTGCAAAAGACATCTTTACCCCGTATTTCGTAAGTTAGTTGGGTTCTTTTAAAAAATGGGGAATGATAGGTAAGTTAGTTTAGAAAATTTTGTTTAAACTATTTGGTTAATTTATGACTTACCAATATGCAAATTTGATAAATATTTAAAAATCAAGCAAAGCAAGGGGCTGCATGAAATTAGAAGGGTTAATTATGTTCACTACTTGAAATCACATATCAATTGGACTATCGCAAAAAAGAGACATTTGCAAAACAGAGGCAAGTAAAAAGCACATACCAATTATAATCACATGCTAAGTTGACTATATAACCCATAAGTTTTCTTTATTTACCTGACAACAACCTAAATGACTTGTTTACATGGAATGTAACCATCTATATATCAACAAGAGAAAACAACCAAAAAAATCTGTCAAGTGCGGATTCCACTTCACCTTGTACATGCAAAAAATTAATACATTCAAAAATTGATTGAATTTTGGTGAAGTGTTGACATGATTCATTGCATTTGGAGTTTTCCATTCACCCTTTGGCGTGCCCTCCTCAAGTATCTATAGATACTTCTTCAAGAGCTATTGTTTGTGAGTAAGGAGTGGAGGGCATTTTTGTGTAATCTTCTATTCGGTCTCACTCCAATGACCCCGTGCAATGCTCTCAAGTAGTGGAAAGGTATAACATCTGGAAGGAAAGTTACAAAATAAAAGTTGTAAAATATCATCTCCTTGAAGCCACGATAAACAACATGTATGAACAATAATAAATCACGTTTGCAAACTATCATGCCAATAATTTTTCTTGAAAATTAAGTTGTCTCACCTGTAAGCTTTTAAATGCAATTGGAGAAATCAATACCAATTCCACTACAAGGTTCTATCATGAAGAGTGGAAGGTAATGCATGAGGCTGGTTTCACACAGCAGTCCCACTCTGCTCAACAGTAGAAGAATAATAGGCCTTTGGCTTCCAGGTCCACCATGCCAACAATGCCAAATCGTAGAGGGACACCCACTTTTGGCCTTCAAGTCCACCAATAAATAGAAATCATGGACAGGATAATGGCTTATGCACTTTGCTCCCAACATTAACCAATACAAAATTACGATGCATCATTGTATATATGCAGATCATTAGCAACAAGACATTAACCCCCAAACGTTAATTTCAGGTAGGAATTCTAATATTGCACCGAACAACAAGAAAGAAAGGAAATTCTTTATCCAAAGAGAAGTAAAGAGATACCTTGATTTTGAGAGATGCAAACTTGAGAAGGGTAAGAAAAGCAATTCTTAACAAGGAAAAGTAATGTACGAACAGTAATGTAAAAGAAGGGTACTTTCCATTAAGCAATATACAGTATAGCAAGTTTGTGTTTGTCCAATTAGCTTGTAACGGAGAAAACACCTATTTACATATATATTGATGACTGATGGTTACCTGTAAATAAAAAGGAAATAGAATTGCATAAATAAATTAAAGTCATTATGTTAATTGATGCATAAGTAGATGAGATTTGTAAGTAACAAAATTTCTAACATTGTAATTGCATTTGAAGGCAGGCAAGATAAAAGGGACTTTTATTTATGTAGTAGGCTCAGATTGCTTCATTATGAAAAATTCTAATGCATGTCATTGGGAGAGCTCTATAAATAATGCATGGTGTAAATTACTTATCCGTTGTAAATTATGCTGCATAGGGTTGCTGCATTGCAGCCATCTATGTCATGCAAACACATTTATCCCTCAATTTTTGTGTTGCATAAGGTTGCTACGATGTAGCCATCCTGGTTACGCAAACACATTTGCTGGGTTACCTGGTTTTGTTCAACAGGCAACCTAACCAGCACCATCCCATTATTTAATAGGTTTGCCCTCAAGTGTTGGAAGCTTTCATCGTTGCTTATATAGGTAAAAAGGTTATTAGATTGCATCTTGATTTAAAAAAAATCTTGCACAAATAATATATAAGGAAGTTAAATTACATTACCTATAGTTAACAACTTAAAAATGTTTGCATACAATGGAAAATGTAAAAATGAAACATAACTGCATGACCAATCAATAACCGTAAATCATACATGATACATACATATAACCAATTATTAACAGCCATATAACCAATCACTAACAATCACTAATAGGCATCTAACCAATTATTAAGAAAGTTCATGAAATGTTTAAACGTTCTCGATCATTACATGATACATGCAAATCATATGAGAGCCAGTCAAAATGGAAGGATACATTAGTAACCAAACAAGATAGACGAGAAAATAACATAGACTTAATAAGGGAACCGTAATGAAAAGACACATAGAAAGATTGCAATAATGATTAGAACCCCGACGATCCTAATAGACGAGCTCATCCAATATTTCGAGAAAAGGAAATTTAAACCCCCGTAACCTTCTATACTTCGCATAAACCTACAAAGCGAATAATTTTAGGAGTACTGCAAGTAGTACAATAGAGTAAAGAAGCTTTATGCAACGAATCTTTCATTTTCCCACTGCTCTAGATCTTCTAGGATAATGACATTTTCTTTCGAATCCCACTGCCATGTGGGGTTAGCTATCAAATCCATGACCAACTAATAACTCTTCTTTAAAAACTTCCAGTGATTCTGGATTTTATTGAGTGGAATCGGCTCCGCAAAATGAAATTCTATATGATCTTTCAAAATGAGCCATGTACCCCTTGTGAAAGAACCATCAACGAAATCTCCATCATTTTTCAAATTACTCAGTGCACAAGCGAGACATACATCATTTTGAAAAGTCCAACTACTGAATGATGCCATTCCTACATTCCAAAGGATTCGAAAAATACAAACATCTAGGAGAAAAATTTTGATGGGTAAATAGTGGAAAATAACTGACATTCTTCGTTTGCAAGAAGAAATAGCAAATATGCAACATACTACAAATTATAAGAACTTCTTCACCATACATTACCCCACATAAATAGGTAATGTGACATGAGGTAGTGTTACTCTATGGAACATAATAATCAATTCTTTGTACTATCGTTAATTGTTGTAAGCCTCTCCATACAATTATTCTTATTATTTAATTATTGCTTCTAATTTTTATTGGCAAACAAGTAACTGTTGCTCCAATTCAAGCTACTTCCTTTTCTCCTCTCGGTGCTCATAGCAAATATCATAATACATGCAAGCCATGAATGTTAACTCTACCTTTTGGGATTTCAATGTTAGGTTGAGCTTGAGAGGGGATTTTCGAAAACTGCATCCCTAAAATGAAAATGTCTTTGTCGCCTTTCAACGGTGACTTTAACAAATGATGTTAATATGGATGGTTCGTCTTATGATATTCTCGTAGGGACACTTGTAATATAGTCTATCTAAGATAGTAGATACACTTGTGGTTTCTTCCTCAAATACAAGTTCGGCCAAGTGTCCACAAGTGCATCTCCTTTGAAGTGTTGTTAATCCTCGTGGTGTAGACATCCCTGTGAGCTAAGAAGATTGGAATCAAAGAGAACTGCATAAAGGTGAAATTCCATAATAGATCTAGAGAAGTTCTCAAGAAGGTGTACGTCATACACATAAGTCATCTGGAATGCTTAAGAACTTTGATAGAGTAGTACTCTATCAAAGACGAGCCGAAAGTAGAATACATGCAAACAAGTCATTCACTAATGGAAGTTAATTCGTTAGATGGAAGACACCAATTCATCAAGTATGGTGTCAGTCTTTGCCCTCAAGTCCTCCAACTCAGACTTCAAAAGTTGCACCTCTACATATGCACTATGTTCTTCTGCTCGCTGTGTTAAGTTAGTAGTTGCCTCCAGTTTTGCATACAACCTAGCCATGAAGTTACGCTCCACCTTAAGTGATTCAAAGGAAGGGAAGTTCGTTCGCACAAGTTGTTTGTACTTGTAACCCTAGATTGAATTGAATTACAATGCATTAAGCTAATTTCAACCCTTTTTATTACGAAAAATGAATTGGTCAAGTGACTTACTCCGTCCCCCCGAGGACACACATAAAATAAACGATCTACAGGATCCGTAGTTCGGCTGTTGTCCGATTCGAAATCAAGCTTGCATGGTTCGAAACATAAGCATTCTTATCCATGATACCAGTCCCCTCCAGCATAGTAAGGGGTTGCCTCCATCCCTGAAATTGCATGCTTACGCATAGGGTAATGGGAATTCACAATTTGTAATGCTTTCTTAGAAACTGAAATGATCAAAAGCAATAGTTGAAATATTAGAAAGACTTAAATGAAGTCCACCACTTTCTCAACGATTACATAGAGAGCGTCATATATCGAAAAGTGCTACATGAAATAAGTAATATGAAATGTGAGAAAAAATGACTCAAGCACAAACATCATCATCATTCATTTCTCCTTTGCCACTCCTCCCACTTCGAATCTACGATTGTCTCCCTAATCTGCTCGCCTCTCCAAATATCCGCTTGACTTAAGGTCAGTGATGGCTTAGGAATAGTGTCTCCAGGGTTATCTCTCCTAGGAGGTGGTCATCACTCTCCGGTTTGATCTTTGCCTGGTGACGCTTCAAAGTTTTTGTTGTAAACTTCATCTCTAGGGTTATCTCAGTAAGAAGTTGTGAATCACACAACAAGAAACAACTACATTTTGATAGACTTCAATGGAGTAGGAGGCATAGTTCAAGTAAAGGAATCTCTTCTTTAAAGCACCAAAACACCTTTCAACAGAATTCCGAATCTTTGCATGATGGTGGTTGAATAGCTCTTTCTTATTGTGATACTTGTTCCGTGTTGACTTAGAGTTGTACTTAGTGACATGATAACTTACATTTCTATATGAGGTGAGGAATTGATGAGTATTAGCATACCCACAATCCACAAGATAAACTCTGCCTAGCAGTATTGGAATATAGTCATCTTGCACTACCCATCGAAGTACTGTCATATCAGCGATGGATCCTTCCCAGCCACTAGTAACATACTGAATGGAGAGATCCATTGATGCAACACACATTACGTTCAGTGAAGACCAAGCAATACCTCCCAGCATCCGTAGGGTTCAAGAACAACTTAATATCTGTTCCATCTATAGCCCCAATCACATCCTGCAAAGATTTCCTCCAACAATTCAAGTTCGTTGAGAAGCAAAAAACTTATGATTTTTTATGTAAAGCACCTTACCTTGAAGTATGGGTATAGGTCCCTATTCCTCCTTATCTTGTTTAGAATTGGTACTAAATCATTAGGAAAGACAATAAACTCAAACTGAAGCATCTCAATAGCTTGGGCCATACTAATAGTTTATGATGATCTTTCAAACTATCCTTGCATGTTATGATTTGTAGCTCCTTAGCTAGTGCCATATAGGAAGATTGCAAGGTGTTGGACCAAAAATCGTCATAGTTTAAGATAATATTGTGTTGTAGTATAGCAATGAAAATCGATTGAACATTTAAATTTATAATCTTAAGAAACAAAAATGAGTCCGAGGTCATTCATAGGGAATAAATTTGGCAAATCAATCCACTAATCACAAGTATCAAGAATAATATATAGGTAAAATCAAACTGATAATCAATATATATATTAAAAATGTATTTCAGAATGTCAGGTGGAAAATATAAAAATAAAGGGATAAAAAATGGTGGTTGAAACCACCAAATTAACCCTATAATTAAGCTCTAATCAGAATCAAATAAATGAACAGTAACCTGCAACCACTAATGTTAGATTTCCATGTCGGTGTCCACAGTAACCTCATTATAGAACCAACACAAGGCACAAGCACAACACATAGCAAGCAACTGAGAGCTCAAGTGTTGAGCGAAGAGAGGGGGGCATAAATCCCAATGCGCTACAGTGCAAAAACCCCCCTTTGACCTCCTCAGATCTCTTTCTCTCTCTCTCAAGTCAGACCAGGGTGAATAGTAACCAGGTAAATGAGTTTTCGAGTAAGCGGACCAAGGACCAAACCCATCGACGTGTTGTAGCGGGTAAGGTGTGAAAGGCACGTGAGATGAAAGGACCTTACCCCCATGTCTAAGGCGAAGAGCCTACAACACCAAATCCTTTTATGCACTGATTTCGCTTTAATGCCCACGATGTGGAACTAAAGTCCCCACTTCCTTCGTATGTTGGTAGCTGCTAAAGTAAGCGCCAATTGAAGCAGTGACTACTGCATGATGCTGCAATTGATGTTGCTGCTGTCTTCAAGAGATGAATCTACATCGATTGAGGGCAACAATAGGTTGAGTGGTAGTCGAAGTGTAGTAGATGGTGATGGGGAAGACGGTGGTGGCGGCAGATGTCTGGCGAACCTGAAAAGCACGAACACAGGCTTATCGTCCCAATTAAACCAATTCAGGATGATCGTTGGACCTTGTCGAGTATGATGGTAGAAGTCTCGTGATGTTTAGCCGTCAGTGGAGCTCTGCTGAGGTCATAGAGGGTGATTGAAGATGGGTTTGTTCGATAGAGACAAAAAGAAGCTAAAGCCCCAAATTTCCTTGGGGCTTTTGCTCTGTGAGATATGATGGAGGTTGTGGAGGTGTTGGAAGTGTGTTTGTGTGTGTGTGGCGCCAACGCAAGCTCACTGGAGCTCGTGCTGGACATGGGGAAGATAATGGAGATGAGGGTGGTCATGTGGTCAAAAGTGAGTGCTAAGCGGATGGGAGTGTTCTAGAAAGGGAGAGGAAGAGGGAGAAGAGCTTATTGGAAAGAGAGGAGGTTGGGAACACGTCGACTTGGCTTGTCGGTGTTGAAGAAGACGAATGCCTCTGGTGGTGAGAAGTGGCGATGACGAAGGAGGGAAGAGCTCCTGCTGTGGCTGGCGAGTAGCGGAAGACAAAGAAGAAGATGGTGAGCCACCCAATTTGGTTGTTGGGAGGTTAGAGGAAGGGGGTCAGGACGATTCACCGGAGACAAGGTTGAGGCAGCCAGAGGTGGGAAAGAAAAGGGTTTTTTGGCTTAAACCTGGCTGAGGAAGTTGGGAACTCGAGGGGTTTAAATAGGGTACTGTCCGCCCCTTTAGGAGTGAAATTAAATAGCTTTGGAGTTGGTTTCAGAGCTTGAAAATTTTGGGATCACTGGTGGCAAAATCGGTCGAGATTGGCCTCGAGATCAAGCCCAATCTTCATCTTAGGATCAATATCTCCAAGTTTGGAGAGGTTGGTCCAGGATTAGGAGAGAAATCTTCGATCGAAAGTCGGCAGAGAAGTTTTGTTTACACCAATGGTGGTAGGAACCATTTTGCAAAAAACGATGAGAAAGATAGGGACCAAATGGCAAGAAATTTGAAACCTGGGGGCTAAGTGTAAGGAATAGAGTTTTTAAGGGCTAAAATGCAAACTAGGTCAAGATGGACTCTGATTGGGCCTAAATTTTGGTGCTAACCTAATTTAGACTCAAAGAATCTAATGGTGAACTTGGATTTGAGTTCTGATCACGTTTGACTAGGTAATTTGCATATTCAGATGGTCAAACCAAAGGTACCAAACCTCTTAGAATATTTTTCTATGAATTTTAGGAGGTTTAAATTAATTTTATCTTGACTAGAACCTCTTTAATTTATGTGGGTTTGATAATTAGGGTTTTGGTACTATTTTTGCCATCAAAATGCGTGAAAACCCAGTTTAGTCTATGTTGATCCATCGTTTAGACTTTTGTGCTCATTTGACCTTCAATCAACTCCTGAGTGACCCAGTGGTTAATCTATATTTGTGATGTACTATTAAAACTACAGAATTAACCCTATTTCCCTATTTTCTTCTCAAATTAGAATGATGCGAAGTTGTGACCCTCAGATGATTTGGTAGGAGCTTTATCATTCAAACCTGACTAAATCTAGCCAGTTAGGGCCCATGATGGTGTTACCATCACAAGGGCCTCGTTTGGATGCATCTCCTTTTTCCATTTTAAATAATTCATCTCCACTAACATGTCTTGTAACTTGATGAATTAGGGACTATCCATTCGAAACATATCCTGTGACCACTTATAATGTCCTTCCTAGACTCTATTTATCCAGACCAATCCCTTTAAATCTTCAGTGTGCTTTGGTACATGTGAAACATGGGTGCTACTGTTAACGTGCTTCTACTGTGTATTAAAATGGGATGCATTGTAGTATAGACGATAAAAGCACAATTAACATTTAAAATTTATATTTCTCGAAATTAGAGTATTCCGAGATCATTTGTTATGAACAAAAAATGTGTTCATACCACTATCGAGAATTGCAAGCTCAGGAACTAGATTATATTAATTTAGCTTTCTACGAGGTCTAGTTCAGGAAAAGCTAATTACACATCTATATAATTTAATTAAGAAAAATAAACTTCAATGGCCCATCTTTCATTCAAAATTAATGTGATGTCAATGGGTGACTATTCATCACGAAACACATAAAAAGATTTCTACATTATCGTTATAGTTATGAATCCTGTCGAAGCAAAATAAATTTATAGTTCAGAAAACGATAAGTCCTAAGTTGTTCATAGGGAGGCAAAACGAGATTCGTAAAGCCTTTTGTACTAACTAATCTAATCTAATGAAAGCACATAAAGAGAGAGAAGATATCCATTGAATCAAACTCTTTATTGCTACTTGTAGAGAGTTTTACACATAAACAATGAATCAAAGAAAATAAACTAAAGAAAGAGTAGAGAGAGAGATAGATAGATAGATAGATGAAGAGCGGAGCCACTTGAGGGATGTTTGTAGGAAACTCGGCAAAGCTTCAGATCCAGGGTGTTGGGAAGAAGACCGGAGAGAGATGCTGCAGAGAGAGAGTGGGCATGCACTTGGTGGTCTAAACTAAACTAAAACTAATTCGTCTCTAATGGTTGGAGGCTAGTTCCTTTTATAAGAATCTAGGTGTCTTCCTATTAGTTGATCTAGAGTACTTAGGATCACCAATTTGGATGGCTTAGATTTCATCCTAGGATTGATTAAATAAGGACCTTAGGATCTAGATTGTAACACTAGGATAGGTTAGTGGTTTTCTAAAAGTAGGATTTCCTAGTTAGGTGAGAGGATAGAATAGGAAAGGATAGGTCCTAATGTTTGGAAATGATGTTCGGTGGTTTTTTAGGTTGTTGAAAGAGGATAAAGCCATGTGCGGAGGTTTTTGTGTGCAGGAGAAGGCCTCTAGATGTCCAGGAAGGTCCCTAGATGTCTTATACTGCAGAATTAAATCTCCGGATGATTTTCTAGGTTGTTTCAAGAGGATAAGGCCATATTTGGTGGTTTTGTTCGCTGGATAAGGGTTCTAGATGTCCAAACACCTTCCATGATGTCTTATACTAGATAATTGGAAGTCCAGTCAGTCTCTTGGACGTCCAAGTAGGGTTATGGCCACGGGCGCATCTAGGGGTATTTTGAGTCAATTCTGTCAAATTGGACATCCAGGAGAGTGTCTGGACATCCAGACTGGGTATGGTCCGGCACTAAATGTGTGTGCATGTGTAATTGGGTTGGGGAAGCTTCTAAATAGGTTAGGGTGATCCTAATTAGGTTCCTAGGCTAAGGATAGGGTATAGGATACGTAGACCAAGGGTATGGATAGGGGTATCCTAGGGTTCTAAGGATAGGGGAAGGTTATCCTAGTCCCTCTTTCTCTTCCTCTTCACTGGGATTTTCATTTCTTCCTTGATTAAATCTTGGTCTTCAACTAGCTCTTAATTCTGCTGCAGCTTCTTTTCCTATTCAGCTCAATGCCCCTATTTATTCCAAGTCCTTAATCTACATTATTTACAAAAGACTAAAATTAGATAATTAGGTATAGACTAAACATAATGCATAGAATATACATGCATGCTCTAAATGCACTATTTATAGTCTAAATGCATGATTTTATTAAGGAGCTAACCCTATAATAAGCCAATTAGGGTAATAGATTAGACTGTTATCACACCCTTATGCCTATCTTTTGCCAATCCCTTATAAAATTCAATATGAAAAATGAACGCAAGGTGTATGATTCATGCTATTTACAATTCAGCCCCCAAAACGACTGCTTATTCCTTTTTATCAAGGGTTCGACAAAGGATTTCTTCTTGTCTCCTTCCAAAAATTTAAAAATTCAGACAAATGTGAAAATGATGTGATGGTAGCCTAAGCAACGGATCCAAGTGAAAAGCCAACACACACTTAAAGTTCGTACTTGACTCTCGGTAAAAATTCTATCATGATAGGCAAACTCCTTCCCTCTTCCCTCACGGATATAAATAATCTGAAATTTCTACCCCGGCTTTCTGGCTTAGGTAGAAGATGCCTGAATCAAATGGTTTTATATTTGGTGGCTCACACTCATCTGGTGCTACACGTAGCCTAGTACTACATACTCTATATCTCTAGACTATCAAACAAATTAACCTAAAGAGAGGCTCAAAACTATTCTCTCTTTTAGTTCCTTTGCACCCACTCTCTTTTCTTCTTTTTTTTTCTTTCTTTTTCGAGCTCACAATCTCATCAGATTTGTAAATGCACTTAATATTTGGTGGCATCACACGGCATTGATACTTCAATTAAAGTTCTGATAGCCCTATAACTAAGTCAGAATTCCTCAGCCCATATTCATGCAGTCAGAAATATAGAAAAACTAGGTCAGGGTCATATTTGATGGATCACAAAGGGAGTGGGTGTTGTTGCCTCAATGTAATGAAATAAACACAACTATGAACTCAACACCATTTTTTTTTACTTTCTCTTTTTCCTTTTTTTTTCTTTTTTCCTTCTCATTTTTTTATATCAATACAGCACGACACAACACACACAAATTTTTATTCATGTGGCATTATTGGGGATTGGTGATGTTCAAGAGGATATCAGGTGGCTTATTTGGTGGAAGTGCCTACTTTTGGCACCAGGAAAGGAATGAATAGGATGGCCTATTTTTTGACTTTGACATTAATACTCTCCTTTGGTCGAGGATTCCGTAAAAGACGGTCATAACCATCCACCTTAGTCCTAGTTTTATTAGAACTCGATCTCTGCATATTTGCCTTATTTAGTGGCTCTAAAAAAATCTCACAGAAAATTCGCACGCAGAAACCGAGAGAGAAAAACTATACCTACCTCTGAATATTATTATCCAATTATCTGGAAACTAAGAGTCCTTGCACTAGATTTAGAGCACCAGTAAACATTCTACTTTCATCTCATAATTGTTTGGTGGATCTACTGAAAGACAGCTTGCCTGACTCCCTAACCACAATCCAAGGGTTCAAGAAAAGAAGTGAAGATAACGTCATCATCAGTCATATCTAGCTTTATTTAGTCCATTTCCATCAATAAATGCTCCTACATAACCACCAGAGAATCGTAATTCACTGCATAATCCATTCTGAGTGAAATACATGAAAATAGGGGAAAAATTATAGTTTTAACAACACATCTCAATTGCAGTACAATCACAGGTTTTCTTAGGGGTCTACTAAAGGTCAAATGATCTTAAATGTCTAAAAAGAGGGTCCGTACAGACAGAAATAGGCTTTCGTGTGCTTCGAGAATTAAATAACTTTTAAAATCCTATAAATAGACCCGCTTGATTAATGGGAATTTTGGTCGGGTTAAAATTCACCTAAACCCTCTAAAATTCATATAAAATAACTCTCTAGGGTTTTGCATCCTTGATTTGACCATTGAAACCCGTCTTGACCCAAAATAGAGCCATAGTCAGACTTTTGCCTTAATTTGGGTTTTTGCATAAATTACCTAGTCAAACTAAGTCAAAACTAAAATCCAACTTCAACGTTAGATTCCTTAGGTGCAAATTAAGTTTTTACCAAAATTTGGGCCCAATATGTGATCATCTTGACCTAGTTTACAATTTGTTCTGTCTGACTCTTTTATCTCACATATACGCCCCTAACTTTTGAATAAATTACATTTGGGTCCCCAACTTTATCATCTTCTTCTTCAAATAGGTCCTTTCCTCCCTCAACTCCTAATCGTAAAGCTCTAGCACCCTTAATTTGGCAAGATCTCTGTGATTTCTTGACGAATCCCTCTCAAAATTGAAAGGGAAACCTGTCAAGTAATTACCTTTTTTCAGCCAGATTTGAAGTCCCAGAAATCACCCAAATCCTCATGTGAATCCTTCAAAGAGTTGGGTTTCCAACTCCGACGGCCTTCCAAGCTTGGGAAGCTTGCTTCCCAAGCTCTAATCACCCTATCACGGCTTATATAAGACTCCCCAGGGCAGACTGTTCTCCCAACACTCGATTTCAGCCTGGAACACCTCAATTTCATCTCTCCCATCCAATTGAAGCTCCTCAACGTCCGACGACTTCCTCCGTCTCCCCTTGTCATCTGACCGCAATACCGGCAACAGATCCTTCTTCCTCGCCTTCCTCCGGGCGTCACAATACCTGTGGCCGCTCCAATCTACGTCTTCGTCGTCGTCCTACCCTCACTGGAGAAGTTCTCTTCCACAGTGCTGGCCATGCCATACCCAGCATCCTCCTTATCCTTTTCAACCCTTAGAGTAGGTATCTAGGTTTCTCTAGTTCTTTAGATTAATTTCCCTTATTAAAAACCCAAAAAGACCCCTTGATGCCACCGTTCACCTCCGTCTTCCCCATCGATGAGGCGTTCCCATTGCTACACCACTCCATACGCCTCACTGACACTTCCTACACTTTCGCCTAGACTCCACCAACCAAAGACCTCCCTCTATTTGCCGTTCCACTCACCCAAACCCTCTCTCGAACAACCCATTATTCACCACCCAAGACCGACTCCGTCAGCCACCTACATGCACGCACTCGCCTCATGACACACACCACTACGTTCGCCATCCTTCGATGAAGTTCTTGAAGTATTTTAATGTGGCCGAAAGTTCGTGCTTCTCCTTTCAGGTGTTCACCGTGCCTCCACCACCCTCAGCCCATTGCCACCTTCGTTCTTCGAGTTCTAGCCACAAAGCTCCAGGCCACACCCTGCAGGCGTTGCGGCTTTGCTCAAAGCACGTGCCTAGGTCTCCAATTAGAGGAGATACCCTCAGCAGTTGCTACATTAAGAAGGAATCCCACTTACAGATGCTCGTGCGAAGATGGTGGGACATTTAGTCCCACCTCGGAAATCAGTGAGGCTACAATGCCACATAAATTGCAAAAGTCACATGGGCTCTTCGCTCCAAACATGGGGTAAGGTCCCACTACACCCCTCTCATCCGACACCTGCCTCCACTGTGACACTATCCACGTGGGTTTGGCTCATAATCGATTACCCGCCTAAACTGAACACACCTTGGCTGCTACCCCACAGCAGGCAGCCCTAGTCCCGGGTGTGTGTGTGCCCGTTTACCTGATAACCTGGACATTAGCCCTAGGAAGGCGAGAAGGAAGGGAACCTAGAGAGAGTAGGAGAGAGAGCATGGGGGTTGGGGGGTTTTTGCTATAGAAAGGAACAACTGATACTTAGTCATTTAAAGAAGGATCCCCCTCTGTGTGTAAAGAAGAAGAAGAGGCACGTAGAGAAAGAAGAAAAGGAAGACAAGCCAAGAGAGAAGCCAAAGAAGAAGAAGAAGAAGAAGAAGAAAAAGGATAAAAAGGCACTGTAGAAACATCTTTTAAGATGTCTGATTGCAAAATCAGAGGTCTGCTTGCTTATTTGTTCCTTGATTATATTGAATAATGGTTCTATGTATTAGACTTATAATTGGTGATCCAAATCACCATTATTTTATCTAAGATTACTTTTTACTCTTCATATACTCATGTTCTACATTGCAAATTAGATTTTGAGTAATATATTGTGCTCATTTATATTAATTGTTGAGATTAGCGTGTGAATTCCTATTTGCCCCCAACGAATGACCTCAGACTTTCATTCGAGTATAAATTTTATTTGTTTTTCGCATTGATTCGATCTATACTGCAACATAACAATTTTTTTTTTTTTTGAGATGGAAAGGAATGCTATTGAATCACCAATAGCAAACCAAGAGAGCTTTTATTGATTAAAAAATAATGAAACAGTTACATGATTGAACCCCATTAATGTATGAGATTCCAGCAACTATTGACAATCTTATCCACATTCACTGGACTCTCCTGAATTAAGCGCTCATTTCTAGCTCTCCAAATAGACCATAAAATAGCCACCATAGATAAACATGGCTTATTCACCCTCAAGAAAGAGCTCCAGAGATTCTCTCACATGGGAAGAGATTCTCTACACACTTTCCTCTAGACATAATCTGTGATCACACAAGAGGAAAAAATATAAATGCTGGATTCATTATGCATCCCACATAAATGGCAGAAGTGGGTAGGAGTTCCCATTCTCTTGTGCCTCAGATCTCCAATAATCAGGCCATCTCTTCTACATAACCACAAAAAAATTTGTATCTTCAGTGGTACCTTCAATTTCCATAACCTTTTCCCTACCTCATCTACTTCCGCCATCTTGGATGAGTTGATAAGCTTGTCGTAGGCAGCCGCTAAGGAAAACGTACCCTCCCACTTGTATGTGTCATATTCCTCAGGTGTGGGTTTGAAGGTATCAAGTTCTTGTATGATACACTCATTTTCTGCTCGTGTTCTTGTTTCATGATCATTCTACATTGCATTATTCAAAGACCACTTTTCAAAAGCCATGTCCCAATAATCATAAACCACAGCATTCTTATCAGAAGCAGCTGAAAAGGCAAGGGGTACCTGTCTTTAATCACCTCACCAGGCAACCAATTCTCCAGCCAGAATTTGAAGTTTTTCCCATCACCTAAAACAGATTTGAACAAGTTCCAATTATCCACCAAGGCACGCACCATTGAAGACCAAAAGGGAGAGGGTTTGTGAGGATTTAGGCGATTCTTCTCGTCATTGGCAGGCCATAGCTATCTTGAACAATCTCTGTCCACATTTGTTTTTCCCCTTGTAGTAGTCGAACAACCACTTCAACAGCAGAGCATCATTAAATTCTTTGAGGGACCTAATACCCATGCCACCAATCTTTTTTGGCAAACAGACCGAATCCCATTTTATTGGTTGAAGGAAAGCCCCATGATGAGAAGCCCCTTTCCAAAAGAATCTCTTGTGCATCACATCGAGTTTTTTCCAAATTGATTTTGGGGCTCTAAGAACAGAGAAGAAAAAAACTAGAATCGATGTAATGACCAAGTTCAATAAAATATACCTCCCACCTTTTGATAAGTAGTGACTACTCCAACCCTCTAATTTCGTAGCCACCTTTTCATATAGGAAGGACTAATCTGCTTTCCTCAGTTTAGTGCACTTCAGAGGCAACCCTAGATATTGCAACATAACGATTTTAAAACCCCTTTCAAAGTGACCAACAAAAAGCAATGCTTCTTTTCTACAAACTAAAAATGTCTATTGGTTTTCTTAAATGATCCATTGCAAAGTCTACGTGTAAGTGAAATAATTGTACTGGATTTTAAACTAACAATTTCAGAAGAAAATCCTCAATAAAACCTTCTTGATAAAAATACTTTATGCATGAATGCAATATGTATAAATGGTTTTTTTAAAATGCTATTTATAAGTTCTGACATAAAAATAAGACATGCAATGTCCACCCTGCCATGCCTATTCATTACAATATCCTCATTGAAATGTATGCAGGAAAATCAAAATGTAATAAGCGAGAGGAGGGGATATCACCTGACTAAGCTTGTTAATCCAGGTTAGCTTAGATAGACAAAAATGAAAAATACCTATACAAAATACTAGGTTGCCTTCCAGCGAACACTAAGTTTAGCAACATTTGCTGGACTTAGTTCAGCTCTAAGATAATTCCAGGAGGTTAATGTGATTATCAGGAATAGGATCAAGATATTGAGTAATATTAGGCTTCAACCTTTGACTGTTGACCTTAGTTTCCTGCCTAGTCTTCGGATCTAGAATTAGAATCGGTCAAGATAGTTTGGTCATGCCAATTAGGTGCTGGTCTTGCATGGAGAGTGTCTTTTGAGGTTGTAGAGATACTTGATATCTAGAGTTTCATGTGGGATTTGAGGTAGGCCTAGCTATACCTAGGGAATATGAGGTGTAGGCAAGGGAATCAAGTCCCAGGTGTTGAGGAGAGTTCTCCCATCTTGAAGAAGTTGAAGTAAGGGAAGGGTTGGGATAGGGAGAAAAGGAGGAATAGTGCGAGGCAAAAGAGTATGGGTCCATGATTTCTTCCTCAATCAATTCTTCCTCAAGGCAATTAGTCATTGGAATGTATTCAAAAAAATTAGGTCTTCTCCTTAGTTTAGTCTCTGAAGGTGGTACCAAATCAGCCCCGTCCACAAGCTTCTTGTCCATATCAGCTGCCTCAGCCTCGACCCAACCCCAACTTTCAATCCGGGCCAGCTCAAGGAAATCAAATGACTCTTATCGTTCAGACTCTGGTTGACATTCAAAAGATGAATGCGGCTATGCAGAAACAGCACAAAGACGAGATCACAGTGGTCCGCAATCAACTCGCCCAGATGGAAAATTCCCGCCAACCTGGTACACTCCCTTCGCAACCTCTACCTAATCCCTATAACATGCCAAATCAGAGGCGTGTTATAAACCCAAACCAAGGCAAGCCCACATAGTTTATCAGGTCCTTTCTGCTCCATCACCCGATGGGATGGAAGCTTCGACATCATACTTGGGATTTCAGCAGCAGCCACCTATTTTACCTACACCAAACCCGAACCAGGCAGGACTGAATTCAGTTATGACCCATAGTGGCAAAGCAACACAGGACACACCTTATCCAAGCCACTTTCAGCCTGGTTGTGCTAACCCAAACCCTAGGATAGTCATCCAGGATACCCCTATCCCAGGTCAAGAACCTGGACCTATTCCAGAGGAACCATCTAAGATTCCATTTCCTGAGGCCTTGACTAAGGGAAAGAGGACAACCAAACCCGTGGCACCTGAAGAGGACTTAGTCAAGCTCTTTGAACAGGTCCATATAAACATCCCCTTGATGGATGCAATTTGCCATTGTTATAATGCTTGATTGAATTTTAAAAAGGTGGCATTGCAGTATTGTTGAAAAACCGTTGAAAACAAACAAATTTTATTACTCGAATGTTAAGTCCGAGGTCGAACACAGGGAGCAAATGGAATTTATTCACTAATCTCAATAATAGATGAAATTTGAACACTTAAAGTTACTCAAAATCTAATTCAAAATATAAAGCCGGAGTTTATGAATACTAAAATGTAGCAATAAAAGAGAAATTGATAAAAGTGTTTGATTTGTCTTTCTGTTGCTTCTTCCTTTGGTTCTTTCTTTAGCTTCCTCTTCTTTGGCTCTTCTTCTATCGTTGGCTTATTTCCTTCTTCTTCTTTGGTTTCCTTCTCTGACTCTTCTTTCTTTTCTTCTTTGACTTTCTCTTCCTCTAACTTCAGCTCTTTCTACTTTCTTCTTCCTTCTGCTTTGGCTTTGGCTTTGCCTTTTCTTCAGTTGCGCCTTCTCCTTCCTTGGCTCTTCTTCCTTCTTTCTTCCTTCTCTGCTACAGTGCCTTCTCCTTCCCTCAGCGTCCTTTGCAACTTCTTTTGCCTTAAGCCCTCAACTCCTTCTTCTTCTTTCTTCAACTTTGCCTTCAAATCCTTAGCCTCCTCTGCAGCTCCTCCTCTTGACCTTAGCTTCTTCAGCTTCAGCTTCCTCTTCCTTCTTTCTTTCCCTACACACAAGTGCAAAAACCTACCCCTACCCGCCCCCGTGTACGCTCTCTCTCTTTTCTCTCTTAGGTTCACTCTCCCAGAGCCAATTGGGTATTTGGGTCAGGTCAAGCGCACCCGGGTCTAGGCACACCTAAGTGGGTGGTGCACGAGGAATGCAGGGTAAATGGGTCAGGCAAACCAGGTCCGTGGAGGAGTGAGCGTGGATGAGGCGGGTAAATGGGCGAGGGGACCTCACCTCGTGTTTGGAGGCAACCAGGCTAAAACACAAATTCAACTTATATCACACCCCGCGCTCAAAACTTTCCGAGGTGGGACTAAAAGTCCCACCCCTTCGCTTGCGCCCGTAGGAGGATGCTTCGCTCAATTGCCGTGGCTGCAGTGCTCTCTCAAAGCCACTCACTAGCTGAATGAGTGCGCGAGGTCATTTCACGTTGCCTGGACCTGGGAACGTGGAGCGCGGCAGCCTAGAGTGAAGGTTGCTTACTTCTTCAAGCCGGCGTTAATGGCCGCAGAGGTCCATTTCTACTATCAAGTAACATGGCCTTGAAGCCTCGTTAAACCACACAGGAAGCTTCGTCGTGACACGGTGAAGGTGCTGCGGTAGGTGGCTGGCCGCGGGGTAGCCTAGGCATGCGTGCCTAGGTTCGTCTATGGACGCAGTGATGGGTGTGGTCAGGGGGAGTGAATGGAGGTTGTGGTGGTCGATGAAGATGGGGAAAGTGATCAGTGGATGGTACCGGTGCTTTTGAGGGTTCTGGCGAGGTGGATGGGTGTGTGGAGGTGACGGAGACACCTCACCGGTGGTCTGCCAGAGGTGGAGAAGATGGTGGTGGTCTGCGATGGTCGAGGGTCGAAAGTAGAAATAAAGAAGGGGGAAATGAAGAGAGGAGAGAAGGGAACAGAATTAACCTAATTAAAGGACGAAGGGAGACAGAGGGTGGCTGGTGCGTACCTGCTACCGCTGGAGACGAAGGGTCTTGTAGAGGGGTGACAGCATCGACGAAGAGGTATTTGGCGAGTGCGCAGGTATGGTACGATGCGGAAGAAGGAGGCGGAGATGGCTCTGCCATTGGTATTGTGGCAGAGTGATGATAAGAGGGAGGAGATGTCGCTGGAGCTCGCTGAGTGCTTGGCTGGAGGAGAAGAGAAGAAATTGAAGGTTGTTCTTTGACCAAACCAAGCTGAAATTGAGCAGCTGGATCTAGGGCTTCTTTTATAGGCATAGGCAGAGGGCCTTGTGCTTGGAAAGCAAGCTTCCAAGCACAAGTGTCCTCGCTAGAGTAGGAATGTGCGAGAGACCCAAATCTCTCATGCGTTCGCATGAGAGATTGGGTGACAATTAGGGCTTGGAATTGCGCTCATAAGATCAGGAATTCTTCAGAGAATCTCCCTTTCAAATTTGAGAGGGAGTCTCTAAGGAATTAGGGAGAAATCCCCTCTGGAATCGTTGCTGGAGTAGGAATCCTCCGCTGTAATGGTACCGGGACCTAATTGCAAAGAATGGTGAGGAAGCTAGGGTGTCTTCGCAATGGTTTTCAAAAGGTAGGGGTCAAAGTGTAATTGGGTGTACTGTTTTGCAAAGTAGGTCAAGGTGAACTTCCCTTAGGTCCAAATTTTGGTACAAAACAAATTTAAACCCAAGGAATCCAATGGTGAAGTTGGATTTTAGGTTTGACCATGTTTGACTAGGTATTTTGCACAAAAACCCAATTTAGGTTAAATATTTAGCTAGGACCACTATTTTGGTCAAAATAGGTTCCAAAGGCTAATTTGAAGGTTCTAAATCCTAGAGGATATTTTTCCATGAATTTTAGATGGCTTAAGTGAATTTTATCTTGATAAGAACCTTGTTGAATTAAGTGGGTCTGTTTTAGGGTTACAACAAGTCATTTAATTCTCAGATTGCACATTAACCCTTTTCTGATTGAACCAACCCACTTTTTATCTTGTTAGGACCAATTGACCTATGTTTAGACCCTGAGAAATCCTGTTGATGTACTGCAATGGTAAAATTATAGTTTTACCGTTTATTTCTTATTTTCCTCTCAGAATAGTTATTCCTTGAATTAGGCCCTTCTCTAGGTTATGTAGGAGCTTTTGTTCTCTTTTCTAGGTCAAAATGAGCTAGTTAGGGCTCATGAAGGTGTTCCCATCAGCCATGTATTGGCTTACGCATGATTTCTGAAAGACATGTGTACACTTAAGCGTAAGCCACGAACCAAAAGTGGGAGCCCAATCGTATTGTCAGAGCAAGCCAGCTCCATCATTTTGAGTAGGCTCCCACCTAAGGCAAAAGACCTAGGTACTCCCCTGATTTCCTATACAATTGGTGATATCCAATTTGATAGAGCATTATTGGATCTAGGAGCCTCCATAAACCTAATACCTACATCCTTACTTGACCATCTTGAGGAATCTGAGCTCAAACCAACAGAGGTGACATTACCGTTGTCTAAAGGAGTTCTTGAGGATGTCATTGTTAGGGTTCAGGATTTCTATTTCCTGGTGGATTTCATAGTCTTGGATATGGATACTCTAGAGAATCCGAAAAACACACCGATCATACTAGGGAGACCCTTTCTAGCCACTACTAGGGCCAACATTAATTGTGAGGAGGACCAAATTGAACTAAAATTTGGGAACCAAACACTAAAGATCGACATCTTTAAGGTCCAACAAGGGATTAATTGTGGGGTTATAGAACAAATATGTCATATCGAGGTTGTGGTTGGCGATCGATATATCGAGGAAAACCTAACTACCTTTGATAAACCACAAAAGGATCAAAACCCACAATTAGAGGAGTTCCAACTCAACCTAGACATACCCATTGCTCCTTCCCTTGATCCCGACACCCACCCTGAACCACCCACTGTTGCTGATAACCCTGTTTTAGAACTAAAGCCTCTTCTCGATCATCTAAAGTACATCTTTTTGGGTTCCAATCAGATGTTTCCTGTGATTATCAACTCCAGAGTCACACCTAATTAGGAATCCCATCTGATTTCTGTTCTCCAGCAACATCAAAGAGCTATTGGATAGACTCTCGATGATTTGACTAGTATTAGCCCATCTTATTGTACACATCGCATCTATATTGAAGAGGTCACACGACCTTCCTGTGAAATGCAGAGATGTCTGAATCCTAATCTGCAGAAGGTCGTGAAAAAAAGATCATTAAGTGGTTAGATGCTGGGATCATTTACCCGATCTTCGACAATCGGTGGGTAAGTCCAATCCAGGTTGTGCCTAAGAAGGTAGGACTCACTGTGATCATGACTAAGACCGTAGAAATCATATCGACCCGTGTAGCAAATTCGTGGAGAGTCTGCATTGATTACAAAAGACTCAATACCTCCACGAAGAAGGATCATTTCCCACTACCATTCATTGGTCAGATCCTTGAGAAACTAGTAGGAAATAAATTCTTCTGCTTCTTGGATGGGTACTCTGGCTATAACCAAGTGGCAATCCATCTCGAGGACCAAGAGAAGACCACTTTCACCTACCCCTTCGGAACATACGTGTTCCGAAGGATGCTTTTCGATTTCTGCAATGCACCTGCTACTTTTCAGCAGTGCATGCTTGCCATATTCTCAGATATGGTAGGTGAATATCTGGAAGTCTTCATGGATGACTTCTCAATTTTTGGTGAGGGACGATTGCCTCTTACACTTGGTCCAAATCCTCAGGCGGTGCATTGACGTGAATCTGGTTTCCTGGGAAAAGAGCCACTTCATGGTGCCTAAAGGAATTGTCCTGAGACATCTCATCTCTGAGGAAGGCATCCAGGTTGATTGAGCTAAGGTAAATCTGATTTCCAAACTCCCTATGCCTAGCTCAGTCAAAGACATCCGATCCTTCCTGGGGCACGTCGATTTTTATAGGCGATTCATTCTAGACTTCTCGAAAATCATGTGCCCCCTGACTAATCTACTATCTAAGGATGTCCCTTTTGAAATCTCCAAGGAGTGCACTCAGGCATTTAAGATCCTGCATGATCGAGTTACCCAAGCACCTATCCTGCAACCCCCTGATTGGGCTCAACTCTTTGAGATCATGTGCGATGCATTTGATTATGCTGTAGGTGCGGTACTTGGGTAGAAAATAGATGGGAAACCCGTGGTCATTTACTACACTAGCAAGTGACAAAAGCCCATTTTCGCGCATTTGAAAGTCGTCGAAAATCGTAGTATAGTCGTGCAAAAACGTTTGTCAAAAGTTAATTTCTAAAGATAACAAGACTTGAGTCCCAGTCGTTCGTCTTTGGGAGGCGTTGCTTTTACTTTTGAAATTGATCTTTTTGACACTCTACTTTGTTTAGAATCGCATGCCGGTTCGTGATTATTACGTATTTATGTACGACATGCTTAGTTGCAAGAATATTAAGAGTTAGAAACAGGCAACATTAATCACGCAAAAGATAATAGCAATCATTAAGCTCATGGTGATTTCAAACAGATATATATATATGTATATATATAAATGTGTTTTCATTCATTCATTTGGGAGTTGTTGCACAAGGAATATAGAGGAAAGCTTGTACATAAATGCTTGAAAATTAAATCTAGCTACCAGAAAATGATCACATACAAGAATCGATGGGGGGATTTCGCATGCATCATTGGGGGAGAAGTAAGACTACACTACTAAGATGTAAATAAAAGCAGTAAATATATGAAGAGCATAATCTAAATCTAGTAGAATGGAAGGGCATTCAGGGGTGGTCCCCGATGGCCTTTGAATGGTTGAGAGAAGGAGGGGCAGCCAATGGAACTTAGGTTAGCCATTGGAGAGAGGTTGGGGAGCTGATCCAGCTTCCTGGCATGGAGATGGTGGCCTCCATGGTGGTGCTCAACTCGTGGAGGTGGAGTGGAGATGGAAATGGCTATTCTAAGTGGAATGGATGCCAAGAAAGTGAATGGGTGCAAATGGCTACCCAAGGGATCTTTTTATAGACCTAAGGGAAGCTCTATAGAGAATTATGGAATTCTCTAGAGAGGCCTATGGTGGGAACTTGTGGGAGAGTGAGAGAGAGAGGGTGGATGGTGGTTTTTAGATCCACCAAATGTGGATCTAAAAATTGAATGGCTCTTGGTTGCTATTTTTGGCAACCAAGGCAACCACACATGTTAGAGAGTTCTAGATAACTCTAGGCTAGATATTTTCGTGTGGATGGTGTGTGTGGGTGTGTGGGGGTTGAAACTTAGGTGGCTAGGTTGATTAGGTTGGGTTCTAATGGGTTTAGGTCAAGGTAGGTCTCAAATTAGGGTTATAAACCCTAATTCACTAAGGTAAAGTGCAATTAAACTTAATACAAGTTTAATTGGGTGTGTGGAAACTTAATTGAGAGTAAAACAACTCAATTAAATCAGGTCTAGGTCAATTGGACTCTCACTGAGTCCAATTGGACAGTGTGTGCTGAGATTAGGGCTCAATTGGACTTAATGAGTCCAATTGAATAGGCTGATGGAATTGACTAAGATCCAAGTCAATTAGGTTTAGTGAGGACCTAATTAGGTCCTTAGGGAGGTCTAGAGGTGATGTACTAGGGTTAGGGCACCTTAATTTAGGTTCCTATGGGGTTGGAATTGGGTTTAGGGACCTAGAGATCCAAGATCAAGTCTTAAATCTCAAAACAGGAATTGGAGAGCAGTATCAGACGTCTAATAATATAATAAGACGTCTTATACTAAAAAATCAGAAGTCCAGACTTGTTGTCTGGATGTCCAATCAGAGTCAGGAAGGATTTCGGGTTCTGTTTTGGGTATTCTGCAGAAATTGAACGTCTGACAAAGTGTCTGGACGTCCAATAACACTGCAGAAGTGGGTTTGAAGTGTGCAGGAGTTGGCTAAGGGTCCTGGACGTCTTAAAACTTATCTGGACGTCCAGAGAAGGGTTGAAACTAGGGTTTTAGGGCTTCCTAGGGTGTTGTGACCTAATCTAAGGGTGGCTAAGGCTTGGGGAAGTCTCTAGGCTATCTTAGGGCTAGGATGGACCTAAGCTCTTCACATTTTACTGCTTTATTTCTACTTAATAGAATAGCAAACTTTTAACCCCCTTACATTATTATTCCTACATCTAAACTAGGCCTTCTGCTTCAGTTCTGCTACAACCCCTGTTATTCCTGATCCAGCTTCAGATCCAACTCCTGATCAGCTTATTCCCTGCAATCGACATAATGCACTTAATCAGCACATTATAACATTATTTTATGCATAGCTAAAGGAAAGCAGTAAAGATGCAGATAATGTGTATGCATGCATGAATAACCCTAACTTATGCTAAGTCCTAGCCTAATTTAGGTCAATTAAGAACTATGATTGCTGCGTAATCAGCAAGACACTTGACGAGGCTCAGCATAACTACACAGTTACTGAGAAAGAGCTGCTAGCCGTAGTATTTGCCATGGAAAAATTCTAATCATATCTTTTGGGTTGCCGTATTATCATTTACTCAGATCACATACTTGTGAGGCATCTCCTTGCGAAGAAGGATGCAAAACCTCGACTAATCCGCTGGATCTTACTATTGTGAGAATTTGATCTCAAGATTTATGACAAGGCAGGGAAACAGAATGTGGTATCTGATCGCTTATCCTGCCTTCCTTTTGACATAATCAACCCTTCCGGACCCATTACGAAACATTTTCCCAATGAACAGCTCCTGACTATCAGTACGGGGCTTCCGTGGTTTGCTGATCTAGTAAACTACCTAGCATCACATCAGATCCCGTCCGATTAGCCGAAGGCCAAGAAGGACAAGTTACTCTCCGATGCCAAGTACTACTTTTGGGAAGACCTGTATCTCTTCTGCATTGGTGATGATCAAATCATCTGATGGTGTATTCCAAAATCGAAAATTCAGGACATTTTGTCCTTCTGCCATGACCAGGCCTGCGGTAGACACTTCTCTGGACACAAAACTGCGCAAAAATCCTCCAATGTGGCTTTTACTGGCCCACGATTTTCAAAGACGCATACAATCACTATAAGGCATGCACTCATTACCAGAACTTAGGTAACATGAGCCACTGTGATATGATGCCCTTACAGCCGATTCTCGTATATGAAATCTTCGATGTCTGGGGGATTGATTTTGAGACCATTCCCTATTTCGGACGACTTCGAGTACATTCTGCTCATTGTTGACTACGTGTCCAAATGGATCAAAGCCATTCCGACCCAAACTGACGATCTTAAGGTAGTAATCAAATTCATTCATCAGAACATCTTTTCTCGGTTCAGGATTCCACGTGCCATAATCTTTGATGGAGGGACCCATTTCATGAATGCTTAGTTCAAATCACTGATGACCAAATACGGGGTGTCACACCGAATCTCTACTCCTTATCACCCCCAAACCAATGGTCTATCTGAGCTATCGAATCTAGAGATCAAGAAAATCCTCCAGGTCACTGTTCGACCTAACAGGAAAGACTGGTCATTCTGACTTTCGGAAGCCTTGTGGGCTTAAAGGACAGCCCACAAGACCCAATTAGGCATGTCTCCCTTCAGATTGGTGTACAGGAAGGCATGTCACCTCCCCATTGAATTGGAGCACAAAGCCTATTGGGCAATACGAAACAGCAATCTCGATCTTTCTAAGGCAGGAACCCACAGAAAGCTTCAAATGAGCGAGATCGATGAATTTTCAAAGAGCAGGTTAAGGCCTTTCACGACAAGCACATATCCAGAAAGATCTTTTTCCCTTGTCAAAAAGTCCTACTCTTTGATATCAAACTCAAACTATTCCCAGGAAAACTCAGATCAAAATGGATTGGACCATACCTTGTCCGATGAATCTTTGGAAATGAAGCTTTCAAAATCAGTCAACTCAGCCATGATTTAGAACCTTTTGTTGTGAACGGTCAGAGACTCAAACCGTTCATTGAACTCATCGATAGAAATTTGGCTGAGATATCTTTTACCCTCCATTCTCCCTGAGCTCATTGCACCGAGCTGATGGCATAAAACTCAACGCTTAACGGGAGGCAACTCGTCATTTTTGAAAAAACCACCAACCCTTCTTGACACATCCTATGCTGAACTCATATTACACTTTAGGGTTCATCCATTAGAATAGCCGACTCCATCTCCGGTACCTGTACCTGAGCTTGAAATCATTCGCAACAGTCATCCCGACCCATTCACCCACCCATCACCTGTTCTAATCAATGATCTAAGCTGAACTCGAACCCATTTAATTTACAATGAAGACATTGCAAATCATAGGCATGGGGGGTACTAAAGTGCAAAACATCGTGAAAATTACTTCATAAGAAAGGGTTTCATAAAAAAAACAATATTCCAGAAATACCAAAAAAAATAAAAAATTCTTGAAAAGGAACAAAAATATGAGAGGAGAGGAAATTTTGATGGTATATCAGATTTTGAGGAGAAAAAGGGGAGGAGTTAAAAATGTCAAAAATGAGCACAATTTAAAAAGAAAAAGAAGTAATCATTAGTAAAAGATTAAGGAATTAACTTGGTTCTAGGCCATATCAAAAGAAAGAAAGGCAAAAAGTGCTAATAAAATAGAGAAGAGATTAGTAGGAACGCTGATTTTAGGCCTTTTGGGCCATAATCCTAGGCTTAAAAATTAAAGTACCCGCTAAGATCTGGATAGCCCTCAAGAGGTTGGGGAAAATGAGAATCTTAAGTATTTGGTCTAAGGCTTAGGGAGTATTCGGCCTCGTTAACTGACCTCTGGTTTGTGGGACTCGGTAACCTAAGCACCCTAATCCACACACAATCTGGTTTAGTGTGCCTAAGTATCAAAATCACGCAAATGTGTTTAAATTGTTCTGAAAAAGCCACCAATATTAGGAGCGGTTGATCAACACAAGTTTATTTGGATGAGTTCCTGACATGGAGAGGCGGGAATTTCCCCTCGAAGATGCACAATAACATATCGTCTCCTCAGTGCTTGTCTCCTAGGATATCTACATATCCTATCGAGGGCATGTAAGCACTAATGAGAACCTCATCATGAGCCCTAACTAGCTCATTTTGACCTGAGAAAGTAAACAAAAGCTCCTACATAACCTAAAGGAAGGCCTAATTCAAGGGATTACTGTTCTGGGAAGAAAACATGAACTAAAGGATAAAACTGGAATTTTACCATTGCAGTACATCAACGGGATTTCTTCGGGGTTAAACATAGGTCAATTGGACTTAATAAGCGGAAAAGTGGGATGGTTCAGTCAGAAAAGGGTTACTGTGAGATTTAAGAATTAAATGACATTTTGTAACCCTAAAACAAACCCACTCAATTTCACAAGGTTCTGGTCAGGATAAAAATCAAACAAACCCTCTAAAATTCTTGGAAAAATATCCCCTAGGGTTTAGAACTTGCAATTTGGCCTTTTGAACCTATTTTGACCTAGATAGGGGTCCTAGCTCAGTATTTGACCTAATTTGGGTTTTTGTGTAAAATGTCATGTCAAACGTAGTCAAACCTAAAATCCAACTTCACCATTCGATTCCTTAGGTCCAAATTAGATTTGTACTAAAATTTGGGCCTAAGGGAAGGTCATCTTGATCTACTTTGCAAAATAGTTTACCCAATTACATTCTAGCCCCTAACTTTTGAAAATCCATGCACAGACCCCCTATCTTCCTTGCCACTCTTTGCATTCAGGTCCCTCCTCCATTACAGTGGAGGAATCCCACTCTGGTGAGAATTTGAGGAGGACGTCTCCTTGAATCCTCAGAGATCTCCTCCCAGATTTGGAAGGGAGATTCTCTGAGGATCTCTCCATCGTCTGAATAGGATCCCAAGATCGGATTTACACCAAATCTCTCGTGTGAATGATGGAGAGATTTGGGTGTCTTGTTCACCTTCCATCTCCGATGAGATCTTTGCACTTGGAGGCTTGACTTCCAAGCACAAAGGGCTCAGCCAGAAGCTATAAAAGGACCCCCGGTCCTTGCCACATCTTTTAAGCTTGATTTGGCCGCAGATACCCCCTTAATTTCTTCCTCCCTCGTCTCCGGCCAACTGCCCACAAGCTTCGGTGATCCCTCCTCCCTCTTCTAGCCATCGTACCAGTGGCTGAGTAATCCTCGTCTTACTCTTCCGTGTTGCGCCATACCCGCACGTGCCTCTCCGACCCTTTCCTCATCACCGTCATCCTGACCTCAGGGCCTTCTTCCCCGACGACGGCACATACGCGCCGCTTTTCCGCTCTGCCTCCCCTTTGTCCAACTACCCTCAGTAAGTTTCTCTCTTTCCACTCTATTTTCCCCCACTTAATTTCAGGAAACACCCTTCGGTAGCCACTGTCCACCTCTATCTCCCTCATCTCTGGCAGACCAGAGGCGAGGCGAATCCGACGCTTCACCCCTCCACATGCCTCACCACCCACATTAGAACCTTCACCATCACTCACTGATCACCACCCACTCCTCCACTGACCACCACACACACCCTACACCCTCACCCGACACACGCAGTTCCACGGTCACAGTCCGATCTAGGCACGCACACCTAGGTCGTTCTGCGCCATGCCAACCCCTGCCTCACCTTCACAGTAACATGGCGAAGCTCCCAAGGCATTTGACAAGGCCGCGAGGCCATGTTCGTGCATTTCAGGTTCGCACCTCCATCGCCATTGGAGGAAGCTTAAAGGAGCTGGTATCCTCGCTCCAGGTCACGTACTCCAGGCAGACAAGTCCCAGGTGACGCGCAAGGATTGCGCGCACACATCCAGCCATGTGAGCGGCCTAAAGAGCAACTGCAGTTGTGTCAATTGAGCGAAGCTTCCTGCGGGCGCACAAGTCGAAGCGAGTGGGACTTTAGTCCCACCTCATAAGTTCTCAATGCAGGTTAGTTATTTAAATTGATTTTTTATTTTCTGTTAGTCGCCTCAAGTAACACAGGGTGAGGTCCCTCACCCATGCCCCCCGCCTCATCCACGACACACACCCACGCAGACCTGGTACCCGACCTGAATACCCTGCACTCCTCGCCCAACACCCACGCCAGTGCGCCTAGACCCGGGCATGCGAAACCCGACCCGATTACCCAGCTCTGGGAGAGCAAACCTAAGAGCGAAATAGAGAGAGACGCGGGGGAGGGTAGGGGTAGGTTTTTCTCTCGTGTGCATGTGCAGGGAAGAAAGAAGAGGAGGCTGAAGATGCAATCGTAGGGAAGCTAAGGAAGCCAAGAAGGAAAAGTAAAAACCAAAGCTTAAGGGTTGAAGGAAGAAGAGGAGCGGCTGAAGAAGAAAGCCAAGGGCAGAGGCTGAAGAGAAGAAGAAGAGAAGGCAAGAGCAGCTAAGGAAGGAGAAGGAAGCAGACTTGTGGGCAAGCATAGGAAGGAGAAGAGGCAGAAGCCAAGGGAAAGAGACGGCACTGTAGCAGAGGAAAGGCAAGCCAAAGAAGGAAGAAGAAGAGAAGAAGATAGAAAGAAGAGTCAAGGAAGAAAGCCAAAGAACAATGAAGAAGAAGGGTTGCCGCAGAGGAAGACAGAAAGAAGAGAGAAAAAAGAAGCTAAAGTTAGAAATTAGTAGGAGAAGAATAGAAAAAGTCTTGCACTATAGCAGCAACAACTTAAGACGTCTGATTTTACATCAAACGCCCAATATTTTTGAATTTATCTATACATTGACCTCATTTTTACTTCATAATTTTGATTGGATTGGTCATTGCCTTTTATTAAATTGTGAGTTATGATCTTAGTTTATAAATACCAAGTTGCTCCCTATGTTCGACCTCGGATACCTAGGTTTTCGAGTAATAAATTCTTTGTTTTCATGATGATTTTATTTATACTGCAACGAACATCTTTTAAAGCCATGATCTCGCCTCGTTAACATTTTGGTGCCGTTGCCGGGGAGCAACGGGCATTTTAGAAACCTTAATCACAACCTCTAATTCAGTACTGACTTAATCTCTCTCTTTTGCTGTGTTTTTCTCAGGGGAGGAAAGGAAAGAAAATAGTCTCACAATAACCACACCAAAGAATAGGTAAACTTTCATTAGCCCTCTCTCTTAATCCCCTCAAAGTCTGAAAAGGAAAAAAAAACAAAGGAAAATCAATCTAGGGCTATCTGCTTCCATATTTAGTAATTCACCAAGTTGCCTAATTTTCATTTCAACATATTTTGAATTGCACATCCAATTAAGGTAACTAGGGCTAAAACCTTCTTGATTGAGCCCTAGATACCATTTTTGAGGCAACTAAAGTGGACCAAGTAGAGCCAACCTAATGATTTCAGTCTAGGGTTTTAGAGACACATCTTCTCTTAAAGCAAAGAATCAAAAATTTCAAAAAGAGGTGTGCCTAAGCCTTGTTTGAAAAGATCTATCCAAGAGAAACCCTAAGCAAATCAGGCTCTTAATCCATTTGAACCCTAAAAGAAAGGACCTAAAATCTCTCAAAGGAACAAAGAGGTGAAGTTGATCCTTTGGATCAACCAACCTTAAAATTAGGTCACTTTTTGCACTCAAAAGACCTAAAGTTCAAGTGGAACCCTAAGCACCTTGATCTTAATTAAAAAAGGTAGACTTAAGAGGTCAAGGTCCCCATTTTGGTCTACCTGGAATCTCAGTGACAAGAGAGGTCGGGTGGGGGAAACCTTGTAACTCGTGGAGATGCTCTACCGTGTAGGGGTCTTTGCGGGACTCTCCCTCTCTGGTTACCCAGGTATTTCTCAATTGGATGACCTTTCTGACTAAGGGGTATCATCCACCCCGAACCTCTATAGTCACCCAACATTTTTTTGGGTGTCTCGATTGGATCCAACACATTCTGATCTCATCAAATCCTTCGGTGCATGTTTGGTAGGAGGTCCTTAAGACCATCCTTAAGACCTCCTTTAGAAATTCACTCCCGCTGAGGCCAAGCCTCGACGCCCTTGTTTGTGCAGCAACCCCACCACATAGATCTTTCCTCTGATTCAGAACCAAGTTCTCCTTCTTCCATCATGGCACAACCCATTGAAGAAGAGAACAACCTTGAGCACCAACTTCAGCGCCTAAATGATCTCTTCCAAAACTTTGTAAACCCACCACAGCGTCCTATGATGCGAGATCACTATAATCTTGCTGCGGTGGCAATCGAGCCTCGAGTCTGAATCCCGGATGGAGGTCCTGATTTTGAACTCAAGCCCAATATGATTCATGCCATACCAAAATTCCATGGGCTAAACTTCGAGGATCCATTCTAGCACATTAAGCAGCTCAAACATCTGACCCAGACCTTCGGGTCAGATGCACAAAATTGGGATATTCTACTCATGAAGATGTTTTCTTTCTCCCTCATGGACAAGGCTGCTCATTGGTATCAAACGCAGACTCGTCCGATCAACACATGGGATGAACTTCAGTCCGAATTTTTGAAGAAGCTCTTCCCCGTAGGCCGGACAAATGTTTTGCGCCACCAGATCACTCATTTCACTCAACAATCGGAAGAACCTCTTCATGAGGCATGGGATCGATTCTTAGATCTCATGCGAAAGTACCCCCATCAAGAAGTTCCTAAATGGGAACAAGTCTAGTCTTTTTACCAAGGACTCCGTGAAGACATTCGAATATTCGTCAATGCAACCTATGGAGGAAACATCATGGGTCAACATGAGGACACGGTGTGGGAGATTCTCGAAAATATGTGCGAGAACTCCATCAATAATGACTCCATGGGCTTATTCAACCGGACGAATGCCCGGGCATCGATGAATCTTAGGGGAGCACATGAGACGCAGGACCTATCCACATCCATCGACTTGGAACTGATGGCCAGTTAGTTGGACAAGGTCTCTATCATAGAGAAGAAGGTGGACGAGCTGACTTGGCATTTGTAGCGAGCCACCTCTGCATAGAACTCTTTTGCATGGACACCTCTTATGAGGGAAACTGTGCAGAACATCTATCACCAATCTTCTCAGGGGATAGACTCGTATCCACCCCCGTCTGACTCTCGGACTGGAGGGACCTCCGATCCACTCTATTCTAGTTGGGAGAACTCCGAACCCTCGTATTTTGACTTTCTTGAGGCTCCTCAGACCTGCAAGGACCTTAACGCCATCCAGAATGACCCATTCTCCAATACCTACAACTCTGGATGGTGAAATCATCCCAACTTCCAGTGGATGGGAAATTCTCAGACTCAAAGACCACCTTATCAACCCCGTCCACAAGCTCCTCGTCCATATCAGCCGCCTCAGCCTCGGCCCAACCCCACCTATCAATCTGGGCCAAACCAGGATCAAACGACTCTTATCCTTCAAGCATTGGCTGACATATAGAAGACAAATGCGGCAATGCAGAAACAGCATAAGGACGAGATCACAGAGGTTCGCAATCAAATTGCCCAGATGGCGAATTCCCGCCAACCTAGCACCCTTCCTTCGCAACCTCTGCCAAACCCAAATAACATGCCGACCCAGAGGCGCATTATGAACCCAAATCTGGGCCACGCACATATCATTTATCAGGCCCCTTATGTTCCATCACCCGACGGGATGGAAGCTTCGACATCTTATGTGGGATTTCAGCAGCAGCCACCCATCTTAGCAAACCCAAACCAAAACCAGCCAGGATTAAACTCCATAACAACTCGTAGTGGTAAAGCAACCCAAGACCCACATTATCCAAACCACTCCAAGCCTGGTAGTAACCCAAGCCCTAGGATAGTTATCCAGGATACCCCTATCCTAGATCAAGAGCCTGGACCTATTCTAGAGGAACCAACTAGGGTTCCATTTCCCGAGGCCATGACCAAGGGAAAGAAGATAACCAAACCCGTGGCTCCTGAGGAGGATCTGGTCAAGCTCTTTGAACAGGTCCAGATAAACATCCCCTTGATAGATGCAATCCACCACGTATCGGCTTACGCACAATTCCTGAAAGACGTGTATACACCTGGCGAACGCGACTCCCCTATAGTTTTTATTATTTCGTCGTAGTATAGTATAGAGAAGTGGTTACCAGTTTAATACAATTTGTTACTCGGAAAAAGAGTTCCCAAGGTCGAACTCAGGGAGCAAGTTGTATTCTAGAAGTACAATGTTTCTATTACAAAAATAAAAGAGAGAGAGGGAGAAATAAATCTGAGTCTTGTGGCTTCTCTTCTCTCTCTTAGCCCATCTTCTTCTATTCTGCCTTCAGTTCTTCTTCTGCTTCTTTCTTTTGTTCTCCAGAGCTTCTCGTCTTCTTCTCTTTATCTTCTTTCTTCTTTCAGCTTTGTCTTTCTTCAGCTTCTCTTTTCTTCTTTCTTCTTCTTTTCTTCCTCTGCAGAGCGTCATCTGATTTTCCAATCAGACGACTTAAATCACCGTTGCTGTAGTGCTGCTTGGTGCTCCTCCTTCTTCTTCCTTCAGTCTTTCTTCCTCGGCTGTTTCTTCTTCAGAGCTTCTTCTTCTCTGCACCCTGCTCTCTTCTTCTTCTCTGCCTCGACCTATTCCTGCACACACCATAGCCAACGCAAAACCTACCCCTTTCCCTCTACCCGAACGTCTCTCACTTTCTCAGACTTCGCACATAGGATAGCTCTCCCAGAGCCACCGGGTAATCGGGTCAGGCTAAGCACCCGGGACTAGGCACACCGGCAGGTGGGTGATGCGCGAGGTGTGCTCAGGATGGGTTCGGGTCGGATCCGCTGGATCCGCGTGGTGAGCTCGCAGACTGGGCGGGTGTGGGCGTGGGACCTCACCCCAGTGCGCTCGGAGGCGATAAGGCTATTTCACTTTTACAATTTAAACCGGTGTGCGGCTTCAGGATCTTCCGAGGTGGGACTAAATGTCCCACCCAAGCAATCGCAGCTGTTGCGAGGTCTTCTCTTCAGCTGAAGGCCTGGGCAGCTGCGTGGTTGCAATCTGCGCGTCCTGGAGCGCAGGCCTGGGCGGAAGCGAAGCTGCAGCTGCAGAACGAAGGAGCTTCACCTATTCGGCAATGGCAGTGAAGGATGGGTAACCTGTTCATAGAGATACGGCCTCTCGGCCTAGTCAGAAGGTGCACGGAGCTTCGCCGGAGTGCGGCGAAGCTCGTGCGGGTGGTGGCGAGGCGTGGGGCGGCGTGTAGGGGCTGCCCTAGGTCGGACTGTGGCTGGGGGAATGGGTTTGTTCGGGGGAGTGATGTGGAGGTGAGGAGTGGCAGTGAAGGGGCGGAAACGGTTCAGTGGGATGAGGCGAAGGTTTTGGGTCGGTCGGTGAGTCGTGTGGAGTGGCGGAATAATGGGAGCGACTCGCCGGAGGTGGGCTGGAGGCGTGGAAGGTGATGGTGGTCGGGTCGGTCGAGGGTCTAATTGAACAAATTAAAATAGGGAAAAGAAAGAGGGGAGGAAGAGAAGTAACTGTTACCTACTTATAGGGGCGAAGGAGGCCAGAGTGGGGCGACAGTCGTATCGACTGTCGCCGGAGAAGCAGGTGCCCAGAGAGAGGGGGTGGCGGCGAGGAGAAAGAGGAAGAGCGCGGGCTGGGTACGGCGTGACGCGGGAAGAGCAGGCGAAGGTGGCTCTGCTGCTCGTATTACGGCAGAGCGACGAGGAGGAGGAAGAACCGCCGGAGCTGGAGAGCTCTTGCCGGAGTGGGAAGAGAGGAAGGAGGGGGGTGTTTCTCCGTCAGATCCGAGCTGCTAAATGCGGAAGATGGTGGCGGTTTTTATAGAGTCGAAATCAGAGAGGAGGGCGGAGGGAGACGACGTGCCTCCCTCGCCGGAGGATGGCCGGATCGCGACCCATACCTTCCGCACGTTTGTACGGAAGGTGTGGGCGATGGCAAAGATCGTGGAGGTGTCCCTGCGACAGCAGACGTCGCAGGGAACACCCCATTGTCTTGGCAGGGGGTCGCCCTCACCCTGCGCGGCGCCATGCCTCGCCGGAGCATGGCGCTGCTCAGGGTTTTGCAGGGAGGACCCAAATGCAAAAATGATGAAGAATTAGGGGCCAAAATGCGAGGGTTTCAAAAGTTGAGGGTCAAAAAGTAATGGATGAGGACCAAAATGCAAAGTCGGTCAAGAAGGTCTCTTCTTAGGCTCAAGTTTTTATGCATGACTAAATGGGACCTAAGGATTCTAATGGTGAATTTTATTTCTAGGTTAGACCTTGTTTGACTGGCCAATTTACGTAAAAACCTAAATTAAATCATTAATTGGGCATGGTTCTCAATGTAGGTCAAAATGGGTTCCTAAGGCCAAATTGAAGGTTCTAAACCCTAGATATTATTTTTATATGAATTTTAGAGGGTTTAGTAGATTTTTGCTTTGCCTCAAACCTCGTGAATTGAAGTAGGTTTGTTTTAGGGTTACAGATTGTCATTTAATTCCTTGGAGTTGCTGTAGCCCTTATCAGATCAGATCATCCCACTTTCCTTCTTATTAGGTTAGTTTGACCTATGTTTGGACCCTGAGTTACCCTGTTTGCAGATTGTGCTGGTAAAATTGTATTTTTACCCCTTATGACTTGTTTTCTTCTTAGACTCAGAATTCTCTGAGTTAAGCCTTTCCTTGAGTTATGTAGGAGCTTTTATCCTCTGTATTAGGTCAAAATGAGCTAGTTATGGCTCATGATGAGGTTCTCATCATACCCCCATGCCTAGCTTTTGCTAGTCCCTTAGCAAAAACTTAAGGTTTCAACCTTTGTTCTAGACCATGAAGTTCTTAATAGCTTCAGATAAGTGCTTTTTCATTTGAGCTTAGATTAGGTTAGAATGCTGACCCTAGGCCTAAAAGGTACTCTAGTACCAATCAAGATCCAGATCTGTCTAGCCTTAGCCTCAGTCCTTAACAAAGGTTTTTAAGGCCTACAAGAACTAACCTAAGGTCTATTGGACTTTGTGGTTAAAGCACCCGTGCTTGGAATGATTTTAGCCCTGGCTCAGTTCGCAGTGCATTTTGTAAGAAAGTGAGATAGAAAATTTTTCTGTTTGGAGAGTTTTCTCTCTCTTTTTCTTTTTAATTCTAGCTTAGGATTGGCTTTTCAGCACGGCCTGTATCAGATTCCTTGCTCCCATCATCAATCCTCAAGGGTTCCTGGCAATCGATGCTTCAAGATAGCACTGCCCATGGCAACCCCTGGAACCCTGGCTATTGAGATTTTAAGATAATCCCATCCATGGTGTTCCGTGGCCGAATCCAGACCCTGGCAATTGACACTTCGTGATAATGCCATCCATGGAATCTGAACCAGCAGAGTGCTTACATGCCCCCAGTAGGATATGTAAATATCCTAAGAGACAAGCACCGAGGAGATGATATTTTGTTACGCATCTTCGAGGGGATTTCCTGCCTCTCCGCGCTGGGAACTTGTCCAAATCAACTTGTGTTGATCGGCCGCTCCTACTCTAGGTGTACTTTTCAGAATTTTGCGACGCTTCTGCGTGATTTTGATTTTTACGCTTACTGAACTAGGCTGGGTGTGAGGTTAGGGTGCTTAGGTTACTGAGTCCCGTAGACCAAAAGTTAGTTAATGAGGTCGAATACTCCCTACGCCTTAGACCTAATACTTCAGCTTTTCATTTTCCTCAACCTCTTGAGGAGTGTCCAGATCTTAATGAGTACTAAGAGTCTATCCAAGAATGCCTAGGGTTTGCGTTCTTACTAATCCCATTGTGCACTTTTCAATTTTTTTCTTGAATGGGGTCTAAAACTTAGGTTAATTCCTTAGTTTCTTACTAATGACTACTTTTTTCTCATAATTTTGTGCTCCTTTTTCATTTTGTTTCTTTTTCTCCTCCCACAAAATTTCCTTTCTCCATTTTTTTTTTTTGAAAAATTTTTAATTTTTTATGGTGTTTTTGGCATATGTGAATTTTTTTGTTTAAAACCTTTTCTTACAAGTTTTGCACTTTTATACCCCCCCCAATGCCTAAGGTTTGCAATGTCCTCATTGTGACTTAGGGGGTTTTTTATTTACTTAGTTCATTCCCTAAGACAGAAATTTGGATGAGTGAATGGGTCGGGATGAATTTTGCGGACGATTTCTAATCTCAGATGCAAGCATCTGAGGTGGAGTCGGCTGTCCTAAAGGGTGAACCTTAAGTGCAAAAAGGTGTCAGAAAATGTTTCAGGTTTTCAAAGAGAATGACCGGCTGCCTCCCGTTGAGCGCTAAATTTGATGCCTTTAGCCAAGCAGGAAATGTGATGGAGAGGGGATGGTCAAATCAGCAGAGTTTTGTAAGACAAGCACCTTGATTAAGAGCCTGGTTGGTCCAACCCGGTGCTTGTTCAGATCGACAGGCTGATGATGCAGCCCAAACCCAATCAATCTGGTGGGTTGATAGATGTAGATCAAAAGGTGTGGAACCCACCATATACTATGAAGCTCAGATGGATGTGGAAGTGTGAATGCAGGGTTTGGCTGAGTCAAATCAGCTTAGTCAAAGTAGGGACCCGTAAAATAATCAATGCATGACGTGGAAACCCTACAGGGGTGATCAGAGAATGATGGAGCATGGTATGCAGTCTGATCAGTGTTCCACACCCGATGTGGAAATGCAATCGGCTCAGTGAGAGGTGAATCTGAATAGAAATTGAGTCCGGTTGCGGGTCGGGGTTGGAAAGAGGTTTTGATTAGTTCTGTGTGTGCGGACGAGGTGGCAACCGTGTATGAGGGCTCTTCTAGAAAGGAATGACAGGTGGTTTTCTGTAGAGAGTCCTCTGGGTAACTATCAAATGCCTGAAGAGTGTCTGTAGGATGAAGGAAATCTGAATTGAGAAAAGATTTGAATTCTGGGTTGCAATCACTCTTGGCATTTTCTGTTTTTGGTTCCTGAGGATCGAAAAGGAATGATTCTGTGTTACTAGTGATCTCGGGAATCAGGACCTCAGAGTCGGAGTCAGAGTCATGTGAACTGAGGTCGTAGATAGGCCTGGTGTGTTCAGGAAGGAGAGTCTTTCCGCAATTATAGTCAGATCTGAGTTTGTGAAAATTGAGTTCTAAATGAGATTCTTGATCATGAATTCCACCGTAGCATAAATCATCAGATGTGGAATCAGCAGCCTGATTGAGTTTTAGCCTATATGTCAATTCTGGGCTCAAAAAGGTGTTCTTTCTAGGCTCAAGCTCGAAGCTGGTAGGATAGACCCAATTAAAACCCTGCTCATCCAACTCCTCAGTTTCTGTATCATAAATTGACATGTTTTCTGAAAAATCGATCAGATTTCCTGAGAATGTTGGAGAGGGATATTCATCAAATAGAGGCCCGGAATCATATTCTGTAAAAATTTGATCTTTCTCATACGAGGCCTCATAATCTTCCCAATAAGTTTCAGATCTAGGTTCTTGGTTTAGGATGTGGGTAGAATTGCTAGAACCTAAGTCTGAATAACCTTCTAGGGCCACCTTATCAAAATAAGGGGTGGAATTTATACCCTCCAAAGGTTCAGTTCTGATCTCATTATTACAGGAGTTTTGGAATTCTAGGCTTGGCAATTCATGGTCTAAGTTCGGTTCATCATTGTGTTCTCCTGCAATATCCCAACCTAATTCAACATTGTCTTCTATCTGGGTTGGGATTCCACAACCACTTTGTGCCTCAGTATCGAGATCTGGGAAACTGGATTATTCCTTAATATTGTTCCAAGATGGTTCATCCTCTGTTTCTGGTATATACGGGTATTTCTGGTTGATAATTTGTTCTAGTGATCTCATCATTTCTACCCGTTTTATAAGGGCATCTTGGTGTTGTTCCCAAAGTACAGGATTTGTCAAGCATTGAAGGTATTCAGATTGGTGTAATTTTTCTATCTTAATGTATCCTGTCATGAGCATATCTTGGGTTGATCCTTTTGAAATTTCTGTCAATAGAATTTGGGCACAGTTTATGATGCAAGCTGTGGTTGTTGGGACATCAACCTGAATGTTTTCTATTGGTGTTGAGGGTTTATATTTGATTTGATAGAATTCAAAGGCATCCTCAATTATCTTATCTTTCATGGATCTCTGATATTCAGGTTTTTTGAATGGTAGTCTTAGTTGGTGTGGCTGCATCTTTGAATCAAGTGGTGGAATCAAGATATAGAATTAAAGTTTGAATCAAGATGGAAGAAGGGGACTCTGTTCAGAATCAGGAGAAAAAGGGCTATGTGGAGTGTTGGTTGCACAAACAAGGGCAGCGAGGCTCGGCCTCAGGGGGGTGGGGGGGGAAGTGAATTTCTGAAGGACCTCCTATCAAATACTGAAGGACTGGATGAGATAAGAAGGTGTTGGACCCAATCAAGGCACCTAAAAATTGTTTGGTGACTATAGAGGTGCGGGGCAGATGGACCCCTTGATCAGAAAGATCTTCTACCTGAGAATTACCTGGGCAGCCAGAGAAGGTGAGTCCCGCAAAGACCCCTACACGATAGAGCGTCCCCACAGGTTACAGGGTTTCCCCCACCCGACCTCTCTTGTCACTGCGGTTCCAGGTAGACCAGAATGGGGACCTTGACCTCTTAAGTCTACCAATTTTAGTTTAAGATCAGGGTGCTTAAGGTTCCACTTGAACTTTTAAGTGTTTTGAGTGAAAGAGTGACCTAATTTTAAGGTTGGTTGACCCAAGGGGTCAACTTCACCTATTGATTCCTTTGATAACTTATTAGGTCTTGTCTTTTAGGGTTCAAGTGTTTAGAGAGCCAATTGTTTAGGGTTTTTCTGAATAGGTATATTCAATCAATGGTTTAGGCACACTTCTTTTGGGATTTTCTCAATTCTTGATTAAGGGGTGTGTCTCTAAAAACCCTAGCTTTTCAATCCTATGTTGGCTCTACTTGGTCCAGTTAACTCCTTATTTGGTAATTAGGGCTCAGGCAAGAAGGTGTTAGCCCTTAATTACCTTAATAGTGTGTGCAGGCATGGTGGGTTGAAATTTGAAAACATGCAGCTTTAATGGTTTACTAGGTATTGAAGACAGGTTGTACCTATATTGCTTGTTCTTTCTTTTTCTACCTCTTTAGAATTGAGAGTTAAAGTGAGAGGATAAAAAAAAAAAAATTACCTGTCCTTGGAGTGGCTGCTTCTTGATTTTCCTGTACCTGCACACAAGAGAGAAAAGATTAGCAATTGTTTAAAGGAATTTCAAAGCTTCTAGAATAGCCGTTGCTCCCCGGCAACGGTGCCAAAAACTGGCGAACGCGACTCCCCTATAGTTTTTATTATTTCGTTGTAGTATAGTATAGAGAAGTGGTTACCAGTTTAATACAATTTGTTACTCGGAAAAAGAGTTCCCGAAGTCGAACTCAGGGAGCAAGTTGTATTCTAGAAGTACAATGTTTCTATTACAAAAATAAAAGAGAGAGAAGGAGAAATAAATCTAAGTCTTGTGGCTTCTCTTCTCTCTCTTAGCTCATCTTCTTCTTCTTTTCTGCCTTCAGTTCTTCTTCTACTTCTTTCTTTTCTTCTCCAGAGCTTCCCGTCTTCTTCTCTTTATCTTCTTTCTTCTTTTAGCTCTGTCTTTCTTCAGCTTCTCTTTTCTTCTTTCTTATTCTTTTCTTCCTCTGCAGAGCATCGTCTTATTTTCCAATCAAACGACTTAAATCGCCGCTGCTACAGTGCTGCTTGGTGCTCCTCCTTCTTCTTCCTTCAGTCTTTCTTCCACGGCCGTTTCTTCTTCAGACTTTCTTCTTCTCTGCGCCCTGCTCTCTTCTTCTTCTCTGCCTCGGCCTGTTCCTACACACACCATAGCCAACGCAAAACCTACCCCTTTCCCTCTACCCGAACGTCTCTCACTTTCTCAGACTTCGCACAAAGGATAGCTCTCCTAGAACCGCCGGGTAATCGGGTCAGGCTACGCACCCGGGACTAGGCGCACCGGCAGGTGGGTGATGCGCGAGGTGTGCTCAGGATGGGTTCGGGTCGGATCCGCTGGATTCGCGTGGTGAGCTCACGGACTAGGCGGGTGTGGGTGCGGGACCTCACCCCGGTGCGTTTGGAGGCGATAAGGCTATTTCACTTTTACAATTTAAACTGGTGTGCGGCTTCAGGATCTTCCGAATTTGGCACTTGCAACTGAGAAAGCTGCAGGCAATCGCAGCTGTTGCGAGGTCTTCTCTTCAGCTGAAGGCCTGGGCAGCTGCGTGGTTGCAATCCGCGCATCCTGGAGCGTAGGCCTGGGCGGAAGTGAAGCTGCAGAACGAAGGAGCTTCACCTGTTCGGCAATGGCGGTGAAGGATGGGTAACTTGTTCACAGAGATTCGGCCTCTCGGCCTAGTCAGAAGGTGCAGGGAGCTTCGCCAGAGTGCGGCGAAGCTCGTGCGGGTGGTGGCGAGGCGTGGGGCAGCGTGTAGGGGCTGCCCTAGGTCGGACTGTGGCCGTAGGAATGGGTTTGCTCGGGGGAGTGATGTGGAGGTGAGGAGTGGCAATGAAGGGGCGAAAACGGTTCAGTGGGATGAGGCGGAGGTTTTGGGTCGGTCGGCGAGTAGTGTGGAGTGGTGGAATAATGGGAGTGACTCGCCGGAGGTGGGCCGGAGGCGTGGAAGGTGATGGTGGTCGGGTCGGTCGAGGGTCTTATTGAACAAATTAAAATAGGGAAAAGAAAGAGGGGAGGAAGAGAAGTAACTGTTACCTACTTATAGGGGTGAAGGAGGCTGGAGAAGAAGGTGCCCAGAGAGAGGGGGCGGCGGCGAGGAGAGAGAGGAAGAGTGCGGGCTGGGTACGGCGCGACGCGGGAAGAGCGGGCAAAGGTGGCTCTGCTGCTCGTATTGCGGCAGAGCGACGAGGAGGAGGAGGAAGAACTGCCGGAGCTGGAGAGCTTCTGCCGGAGTGGGAAGAGAGGAAGGAGGGGGGTGTTTCTTCCTCAGATCCAAGCTACTGAATGCGACAGACGGTGGCGATTTTTATAGAGGCGAAATCAGAGAGGAGGGCGGAGGGAGACGACGTGCCTCCCTCGTCAGAGGATGGCCAGATCGTGACCCATACCTTCCGTGCGTTCGCACGGAAGGTGTGGGCGATGGCAGAGATCGTGGAGGTGTCCCTACGACAGTAGACGTCGTAGGGAACACCCCGTTGTCTTGGCAGGGGGTCGCCCTCACCCTGCACGGCGCCATGCCTCGCCGGAGTGTGGCGCTGCTCAGGGTTTTGCAGGGAGGACCCAAATGCAAAAATGATGAAGAATTAGGGGCCAAAATGAGAGGGTTTCAAAAGTTGAGGGTCAAAAAGTAATGGATGAGGACCAAAATGCAAAGTCGGTCAAGAAGGTCTCTTCTTAGGCTCAAGTTTTTATGCATGACTATATGGGACCTAAGGATTCTAATGGTGAATTTTATTTCTAGGTTAGACCTTGTTTGACCGACCAATTTACGTAAAAACCCAAATTAAGTCATTAATTGGGCATGGTTCTCAATGTAGGTCAAAATGGGTTCCTAAGGCCAAATTGAAGGTTCTAAACCCTAGAGATTATTTTTATATGAATTTTAGAGGGTTTTCTAGATTTTTACTTTGCCTCGAACCTCGTGAATTGAAGTGGGTTTGTTTTAGGGTTATAGATTGTCATTTAATTCCTTGGAGTTGCTGTAGCCCTTATCACATCAGATCATCCCACTTTCCTTCTTATTAGGTTAGTTTGACCTATGTTTGGACCCTGAGTTACCCTGTTTGCAGATTATGCTGGTAAAATTGCATTTTTACCCCTTATGACTTGTTTTCTTCTTAGACTCAGAATTCTCTAAGTTAAGCCTTTCCTTGAGTTATGTAGGAGCTTTTATCCTCTATATTAGGTCAAAATGAGCTAGTTATGGCTCATGATGAGGTTCTCATCAACACCCAAGCGTAACCCGCGAACCAAAAGTGGGACTCCAATTGTACTATCAAAGTAAGCCAACTCTATAATCTTGAGTAAACTCCCACCCAAGGCTAAAGACCCAGGCACTCCCCTGATTTCGTGTAAAATTGGTGAAACCCAATTCGGCAGAGCCTTGTTAGACTTAGGTGCCTCCATAAACCTAATACCTACATCCCTCCTTAACCACCTTGAAGAGTCTGAACTTAAATCAACTGAGGTGACATTACAGTTAGCCGATCGATCCATCAAGTCACCTGAAGGAATACTCGAGGATGTCATTGTTAGGGTACGAGATTTGTACTTCCCGGTGGATTTCATAGTTCTGGATATGGATGCACCTGAGAAGCCAAGGGATACACCGATTATATTTGGGAGACCTTTTCTGGCCACTGCTAGGGCCAACATAAATTGTGAGGAAGGACAAATAGAATTAAATTTGGGAATCAAATCCTGAAGATTGACATCTTTAAGGCCCAACAAGGGATTAATTGCAGGGTTACAGAGCAAATATGTGATATCAAAGTTGTGGTTGATGAATCGCATGTTGAGGACAACCTAATTATCCCCGATCAACCACCACAAGATCAAAACCCGCAAACAGAGGAGTCTGAACCTGATCTTGACACATCCATGACTCCTACCCTTGCCCTTGATACTGACCCTGAATCGCCTACTGCTGCTGATAATCCCGTTCTGGAACTCAAGCCCCTTCCCGATATCTGAAGTACGTCCTTTTGGGTTCCAATCAGATGTTTCCTGTGATTATCAACTCCCGACTCACACTTGACCAGGAATCTTGTCTGATTACTATTCTCCAGCAATATCATAGAGCCATTGGATGGACTCTCGATGACTTGACTGGCATAAGCCCCTCTTATTGCACACATCGAATCTACATAGAAGAGGGCACACAAACTTCACGAGAAATGCAGAGACGTTTAAACCTTAATCTGCAAGAGGTCGTGAAAAAGGAGATCATCAAGTGGTTAGATGCAGGGATCATCTACCTGATCTCCGACAGTTGTTGGGTGAGTCCAATCCAGGTTGTACCGAAGAAGGCCGGACTCACTATCATTACAATTGAAATCGGAGAGGTCATACCAACCTGAATAGCTAACTCGTGGAGAGTCTGCATTGATTACAGAAGTCTCAATTCCTCCACAAAGAAGGACCATTTCCCACTACCTTTTATTGATTAAATCCTCGAGAAACTAGCGAGAAATAGGTTCTGCTTTCTTGACGGGTACTCTGGTTATAACCAAGTGACAATCCATCCAGAGGACCAAGAAAAGACCACATTCACCTGCCCCTTCGGGATGTACATGTTCCGAAGAATGCCGTTCGATCTCTGTAATGCACCCGCGACTTTTCAGCGGTGCGTGCTTGCCATATTCTCAGATATGGTAGGTGATTATCTGGAAGTCTTCATGGATGACTTTTCAATTTTTTGAGCTTCATTTGACAAATGCCTCCTGCACTTAGTCCAAATACTCAGGCGGTGCATCGATGTGAATCTGGTTCTTTCCTGGGAAAAGAGCCATTTCATGGTGCCTGAGGGAATCGTCATGGGACATTTGATTTCGGAGAAAGGCATCCAAGTCGATCGAGCCAAGGTTAACTTGATTTCCAAACTCCCTATACCTAGTTCGATCAAGGACCTCCGATCTTTTCTGGGGCACATCGATTTTTACTATTGATTTATCCCTGATTTTTCAAAAATCGCGTGCCCCCTAACTACTCTTATCTCCAAGGATGTGCCTTTCAAAATCTCCAAGGAATTCACTCCAGCATTTGAGATCCTTTGTGACCGAGTTACCCAAGCCTTGATCCTACTGTCCTCTGATTGGTCTCAACCCTTTGAGATCATGTGCGATGCATCTGACTTCGCTGTAGGAGTGGTTTTGGGGTAGAAAATTGACGGGAAACCCATGGTCATCTACTATGCTAGCAAAACACTAGACGAGGCTTAGCGTAACTACATAGTTACTTAGAAAGAGTTGTTGGCTGTAGTATTTGCCCTATAAAAATTCAGATCATACCTCCTGGGTTCCCATGTTATCATCTACTCGGATCACATGGCTGTGAGGCATCTCCTGGCAAAGAAGGACGTGAAACCTCGATTAATCTGATGGATCTTGCTGTTGCAAGAATTTGACCTCGAGATTCGTGACATAGCGGGAAAATAGACCATGGTAGTTGATCACTTGTCCCGCCTTCCTTCTGAGATCATTGACCCTTCTAGACCCATCACATAACACTTTCCTGATGAGCACCTCCTGACTATCGATGTAGGGCTTCCATGGTTTGCAAACATAGTAAACTACTTGGCATCACATCAGATCCCATCAGATTGATCGAAGGCCAAGAAGGACAAATTGTGTTTCGATGCCAAGTATTACCTTTGGGAAGACTCGTATCTATTTCGCATTGGTGCTGATCAAATTATTCGACGATGTATCGCAGAAGCAAAAATCAATGACATACTCTCTTTCTGCCATGACCAGGCATGTGATGGACATTTTTTAGGACACACAATCATATCAAAAGTCCTCCAGTGTGGCTTTTACTGGCCGACAATTTTCAAGGATGCATACGATCACTGTAAGGCATGTACCCGTTGCCAGACCTTGGGCAACATGAGCCATCGAGACATGATACCCTTATAGTCGATTCTGGTATGCGAGATTTTTGACATTTGGGGGATTGATTTTATGGGACCCTTCCCTATCTCGGATGGCTTCGAATACATCTTACTAGTTTTTGACTATGTGTCCAAGTGGATCGAAGACATTTCGACCCAAACCAATGATCACAAAGTTGTCATCAAATTCATTCATCAAAACATCTTCCCAAGGTTTGAGATTCCACGTGCAATAATTTTCGATGGAGGGACCCATTTCACAGACGCTCAGTTCAGGTCACTGATGACCAAATACGGGGTGTCACACCGAATCTCTACTTCTTACCACCTGCAAACTAATGGTCTAGTTGAGCTATCAAATCGGGAGATCAAGAAAATCCTCTAGGTTACTGTTCGACCTGACAGGAAGGATTGGTCATCTCGGCTTCCGAAAGCATTGTAGTCTTATAGGACCACCCACAAGATCCAATTAGGTATGTCTCCCTTCAGACTGGTGTACGAGAAGGCATGTTACCTCCCCATCGAATTGGAGAATAAAGCCTATTGGGCAATACGAAATTGCAACTTAGATCTTTCTAAGGCTGAAACCCATAGAAAGCTTTAGATGAGCGAGGTCGATGAATTACGCCATGACGCGTATGAGAACTCGTGAATTTACAAAGAGCGGGTTAAAGCCTTTCACGACAAGCACATTTTTAGAAATATCTTTCATCCTGGTCAAAAGGTTCTACTCTTTGATGCCAGACTCAAATTATTCCCAGGAAAGCTACGGTTTAAGTGTATCGGACCCTACCTAGTCTGACAAATCTTTGGAAATGGAGCTGTTGAGATCAGTCCACTTAGTCATGATTCCGAACCCTTCGTCGTGAATGGTCAGAGACTCAAATCATTCATTGACATGACCAATACAGATTTGGCTGAGACATCCTTTATCCTCCATTATCCCTGAGCTCATTACGCCCAGCCGATGGCGTAAAACTCAGCTCTTAACGGGAGGCAACTCGTCATTCTTTGAAAAACCTGAAACCTTTCCTGACATTTCTACGTTGAATTCATATTGCACTTTAGAGTTCATTCATTAGAACAGCCGACTCCACCTCAGGTACCCGTACCCGAGTCTAGAAATCGTTCGCAACAGTCACCTCGACTCGTTTGCCTACCCAACACTTGTCCTAATGAATGAACTAAGCTAAATTTGAACCCACCTAATTTACAATGGGGGCATTGCAAATCGTAGGCATGTGGGGGTATAAAAGTGCAAAATGTTACGAAAACTCATATCAAGAAAAGGTTTCAACAAAAAATCACATATCACAATAAACACAAACACAAAACAATTAAAAAATCTTGAAAAAAGAACAAAAAAAATGAGGGGGGAGTGAAAATTTTTTGGGCTACACAAAACATGAGGAAAAAGAGCAAAATGCCAAAAAGGAGCACAAAATGGAAAAATTGAAGTAGTCATTAGTAAAAGATTAAGGGATTAACTAAAGTTCTAGACCACTTCAAGAACAAGAGAAAAATAAAATAAAAGTGCTAAGGAGACATAAAAAGAGATTAGTAGGAATGCTGACTTTAGGCTTTTTGGGCTAGACTCTTAAGCTTAAAAATTCAAGTATCCGCTAAGATCTGGATATTCCTTAAGAGGTTGGGGAAAATGCGAAGCTTAATTATTAGGTCTAAGGCTTTGGAAGTATTTGGCCTCGTTAACTAACATTCGATTTGTGGTACTTGGTAACCTAAGCACCCCAATCCACACAAAATTTGGTTCAGTGCGCATAACTATCAAAATCATGCAAAAACATTTTAATGTTATGAAAAAGTTGCTTAGATTAGGAGCGGCCGATCAACACAAGTTGATTTGGACGAGTTCTCGGTGCAGAAAGGCAAGAAATTCCCCTAGAAGATGCGTAACAACATATCGTCTCCTCGGTGCTTGTCTCTTAGGATATTTACATATCCTACCGGGGGCATGTAAGCACTCTGCTAGTTTAGATACCATGGGCGGCCTTATCATGAAATGTCGATTACCAGGGTCTGGATTTGGCCACGGCATGCCAAGGGCAGGATTATCTCAAAATCTCGAAAGCCAAGGTTCTGGGGGTTGCCATGGGCGATGCTATCATGAAGCATCGATTGCCAGGGACCTTTGAGGATTGATGATGGGGACGAGGAATCTAATATAGACCGTGTTGAGAAGCCAATCTGAAGCTAGAAATAAAAAGAAAAGAGAGAGAAAATTCTCCAAACAAATAAATCTTCTATCCTCTCTTACAAAAACGCACTGCAAACTGAACCTAGGCTAAAATTGTCTCAAGCACAGGTGCTTTAACTGCGGAGTCCAATGAACCCTAGGATAGTTTCCGTGGGCCGTAAAAACCTTTGCGGAGGACTAAAGGCTAAAGTGGGTCAGGTCTAGATTTTGGTTGGTACTTGAGTACCTTTAGGCCTATTGTCGGCATTCTGACCAAATCACAAAAGAAAAAAAAAAGCACTTATCACAACTGGTAAAAGAAACTCATGGTCTAGAACAGATGTTAAAACATTGAAATTTTGCTAAGGGACTAGCAAAAGCTAGGCATGTAAGCACTGATGAGAACTTAATCATGAGCCCTAACTAACTCATTTTGACCTGAGAAAGTAAACAAAAGCTCCTACATAACCTAAAGGAAGGCCTAATTCAAGGGATTACTGTTCTGGGAAGAAAACATGAACTAAAGGATAAAACTGGAATTTTACCATTGCAGTACATCAACGGGATTTCTCAGGACTTAATAAGAGGAAAAGTGGGATGGTTCAGTCAGAAAAAGGTTATTGTGAGATTTAAGAATTAAATGACATTCTGTAACCCTAAAACAAACTCACTCAATTTCGTAAGGTTCTGGTCAGGATAAAAATCAAATAAACCCTCTAAAATTCTTGAAAAAACATCCCCTAGGGTTTGGATCCTACAATTTGGCCTTTTGAACCTATTTTGACCTAAATAGGGGTCCTAGCTCAGTATTTGACCTAATTTGGGTTTTTGTGTAAAATGTCAAGTCAAACATAGTCAAACCTAAAATCCAACTTCACCATTAGATTCCTTAGGTCCAATTTAGGTTTGTACCAAAATTTGAGCCTAAGTGAACGTCATCTTGATCTACTTTGCAAAATAGTTTACCCAATTACATTTTGGCCCCTAACTTTTGAAAACCCTTGCACAGAACCCCCTATCTTCCTCGCCACTCTTTACATTCAGGTCCCTCTGCCATTATAGCGGAGGAATCCCACTCTGGCAAGGATTTGAGGAGGATATCTCCTCGAATCCTTAGAGATCTCCTCCCAGATTTGGAAGGGAGATTCTCTGAGGATCTCTCCACCGTCTGAACAGGATCCCAAGGTCGGATTTACACCAAATCTCTCGTACGAATGATCGAGAGATTTGGGTGTCTTGCGCACCTTCCATCTCCGGTGAGATCTTTGCGCTTGGAGGCTTGCCTTCCAAGCACAAAGGGCTCAGCCAGAAGCTGTAAAAGGACCCCCGGTCCTTGCCACATATTTTAAGCTTGATTTGGCTGTAGATACCCCCTTAATTTCTTCCTCCTCATCTTCGGCCAACTGCCCACAAGCTCCGACGATCCCTCCTCCCTCTTCTCAACGCTCTGCCATCATACCAGTAGCTGAGTTATCCTCGTCTCGCTCTTCCGCGTTGAGACGTACCCGTACGTACCTCTCTGACCCTTTCCTCGTCACCGTTATCCTTACCTCAGGGCCTTCTTCCCAGATGATGGCACATACGTGCCGCTTGTCCCCTATGCCTCCCCTTTGTCCAACTACCCTTAGTAAGTTTCTCTCTTTCCACTCTCCATTTTCCCCCACTTAATTTCAAAAAACACCCTTCGATAGCCACTATCCACCTCTGTCTCCCTCATCTCCAGTAGACCACCGGCGAGGCGAATCCGACGCTTCACCCCTCCACACGCCTCGCCACCCACATCAGAACCTTCACCATCACTCACTGATCACCATCCACTCCTCCATTGACCCCCACACATGCCCTACACCCTCACCTGACACATGCACTTCCACGATCACTGTCCGACCTAGGCACGCATGCCTAGGCCATTCTGTGCCACGCCAACCCTCGCCTCACCTTCACAGTAACACGGCGAAGCTCCCTAAGGCATTTGACATAGCCACGAGGCTGTGTTCGTGCATTTCAGGTTCGCACCTCCGCTCCATTGGAGGAAGCTTGAAGGAGCTAGTATCCTCGCTCCAGGTCGCGTGCTCCAGCTAGACAAGTCCCAGGTGACACGCTAGGCATGCGCACACACATCCAACCAAGTGAGCGGCCTAAAGAGCGACTGCAACTGTGGCAATTGAGCGAAGCTTCCTGCGGGTGCACAAGCAGAAGTGGGTGGGACTTTAGTCCCACCTCGTAAGTTCTCAACGTAGGTGAGTTATTTTAATTGATTTTGTGTTTTCTGTTAGTCGCCTCAAGTAACACGGGGTGAGGTCCCTCGCCCACACCCCTGCCTCATCCGCGACACACACCCACGTGGACGTGGTACCCGACTTGAATACCCTGCACTCCTTGCACACCACCCACGCACGGTGCGCCTGGACCCGGGCACGCGAAACCCAACCCGATTACCCGGCTCTGGGAGAGCGAACCTAAGAGCGAAATAGAGAGAGACGTGGGGGAGGGTAGGGGTAGGTTTTGCTCTCATGTGCGTGTGCAGGGAAGAAAGAAGAGGAGGCCGAAGGTGCAGCCGCAGGGAAGCTAAGGAAGCCAAGAAGGAAAAGTAAAGACCAAAGCTTAAGGGCTGAAGGAAGAAGAGGAACGGTTGAAGAAGAAAGCCAAGGGTAGAGGCTGAAGAGAAGAAGAAGAGAAGGCAAGAGCAGCTAAGGAGAAGGAAGCAGGCTTGCGGCCAAGCAGAGAAAGGAGAAGTGGCAAAAGCCTACGGAAAGAGATGGCACTGTAGCAGAGGAAAGGCAAGCCAAAGAAGGAAGAAGAAGAGAAGAAGACAGAAAGAAGAGTCAAGGAAGAAAGCCAAAGAACAATGAAGAAGAAGGGTGGCCGCGGAGGAAGACAGAAAGAAGATAGAAAAAAGAAGCTAAAGTCAGAAATCAGTAGGAGAAGAATAGAAAAAGCCTTGCACTACAGCAGCAACGACTTAAGACATATGATTTTACATCAGACGCCCAATATTTTTGAATTTATCTATACATTGACCTCATTTTTACTTCATAATTTTGATTGGATTGTGTTAGTTCAACCACTCGTATATAATATTTTGATGATTTTACAAAATGAAGAAAATGTAATAAAAAATAAAGCGTAGCATATTATTTTCTCTCTGTAATAACATATTTGCAGGATTTCAAAAAGCTTTCCAAGACGGGAGATTAAAAGCGTAAAGACGAGTAGCATAAGTATTAGGTCTTAGGCTTTTTCATGTAAACTTTCAAAGGTTGTAATTTTCATTTTATTTGAGTCTAGAAATATTGTAAAGAGCCCCCAAACAAAACCTATAAATAGCTAACTTAGGTTCTCTACACTTAGGATAAATAAGAAACAAAAACCAAACACTTATACTTTTATCAGACGTCCATAACAGTGGTCAGACGTCTGATTTTCCACTTTAAGACGTCTGACAAGTGTATCAGACGTCTAATTTCAAAGATTTCTGCCTTTATTTGTCTCCTCATAAAACATCAGTCGAAGGACTTCACTTCAGACGTCAATAATCTTTAACAGACGTCTGATTGTTTACCCAGACGTCCTCATACTAACCGTTAGACTTCGTCTATGCAAAAACAATTTCCCGACGTCTTGACACACTTACAGACGTCTGCCTTTGAACCGTTGGCCATGATTTTCTGTGCGTATCTCTTCAAGGCCACAAAATCTTTTGGCAGAAGAAGTAGGGAACAGTATTTAGGTTTCCAGACGTCTGGTAATGTTCTCAGATGTCCATAACAACGTCTGATCCTCTATACCTAGAACCCTGTTTAGATCTGATGACAACAGGAACGAATCCACCATTCATTAGACGTCCAATGAAATAATCAGACGTCTTATGAGATAATATTAGACGTCCTTCTTTTGATCCAATAGAGTCTGTTGAGATGTCCTACAATATTAGACGACCAAAGGTAAAATCAGACGTCCTGTAAGACGTCTGATCATATAATTAGACGTCTGATGTTGCTGTCAGACTCATCATTCCCTGATTTTGTGTGGATTTCGTCCTAAACTCTTGGGATTTGTTTCCAACGGCTAGAAGAGCTCTCCCAAGTGTTCTTGAAGGTTCCAAACTTGCCTATAAATAGACTACAACTCCTCTTAGGCAACACACACCTCTTGAGATACAAATCCATTAGAAAAATCTCTTGCTCACTACTTTAAGCTCCATTTTGCCCTTATGCTGTGCTAATACTCTGATCAAAGGGCAAATCCATACTCCCGGCTCACTCCGTTCTGCAAGTCATCAGGGAGTTCTTTTCATGCTTAGTAGATAAGAAAGCAACTAAATTATTGGGGTACTCTATAGGTGTTATTTTACTTCATAATTTCTGTACTTTGGGTATCCAGTCTGTCGGGTCCCCGTCTCTTCATTTTGATGGGAGAAACCTCCGTTTAGGGATCGGAGGTGGGATTTGTAATTGAGGTACACTAGCCTTGTTTAAGTAGTGTGGTTAGTGGATTGATCACTTTGTGATCGAAAATCCTAAGTCAAGAGATTGGCTTAGGTGGTGGTTTTCACCCATCTTGGGTTTCCACCTAAAAATAATTGAGTACATTGTGTGATTGAATCTTTTTTTATTACAATATTCTATAATTTCACTATTCACCCCCCTCTAGTGCAATTTCATTTGGTATCAGAGCAGGTTTTCCGCCTATAGGAGTAACATCCGCGGAAAGATCACATGGAGGGGAAGGCCATTTCCACAAGCAGATTGGAGGGGCAATCCACCACTCGACCACCACTCTTCGAAGGAACCAACTACACTTACTGGAAGCTGAGAATGAAGATGTGGCTTCAAGCCAACGATTTCTCCATTTGGGAGAAATGCGAATCCGCATACGTCATTCCGGAGAAACCAGAAACAGGTTACACAGTGGAGCAAATCCATCACCTTGGACTGAATGCCAAGGCAATGAACTCACTCTACTGCGCTCTCAGCTCGGAGGAATTCAACCGCATCAGCCAATGCGAAACTGCCCACGAGATCTGGAGAACCTTGGAGGTAACTCACGAAGGTACATCTAAAGTTAAATCCTCAAAGATAAACTTGTTATCGCAGGAATTCGAAGCTTTCTCTATGACGGAGAATGAAAAACTTGGGGACATGTACACTCGATTCACGTTAATCGTGAATAACCTCAAGTCTTTGGGAAAGACATTTATAAAGGGGGAGCTTCAAGGGAAACTCCTTCGCTCCCTTGGACCCGAGTGGGAGCAAAAGGTAACGGCAATAGAAGAAGCCAACCAAGTAGAGGATCTAGACATGGAAAATCTACTTGGGAATCTCATGGCTTACGAATCAAAAATGGAGCAAAAGAAGAAATCAATCTCATCGGAGACAAAGAAGAAGACCTTAGCCTTCAAAGCTACTTCGGATGATGAGGTAAGTACCGATGACGAAGAATTTGTTTTATTAGCTAAAAAGTTTAAAACGTTTCTCAGAAATAGAAGAGAGATCAAGGGAAGGAAAAGAGAGGAAGAACCTCTAATTTGCTATAATTGCAAAAAGAGAGGCCACATAAAGCAAGATTGTCCCTTACTCAAAAAGGATGAGGAGAAGAAACCCAAGAAGCCTTCCGACTACAAGAAGATCTCCAAGCCGAAAGGATTCAAGAAGAAGACATTTCAGGCAACTTGGGATGACTCCACCTCCGAAGAAGAAGAGGAGGAGGAAACAAATGAAGAAACGGCATGCTTGGGACTAATGGCAACAAATGATGGTTCCGAGTTTGAATCTGAGGAACCTGAGGTAAACCCCTACTCTTTAGATGAATTACAAGATGCCTTTGATTCATTATATATAGATCTTAAGAAAACAAAAACCCAAAGCAAGGCTTTAAAAGAAGAAAAGCTAGAAAATAAGAGGTTAATCAATGATCTTGAAGAAAAGAATCTAATTCTTACAAAATAAACCACTGCTTTAAATATGCAAATAAGAAATCTAATGATTGAGAAAGAGTCATTAACAAATGATTTGTATACAGCAATGAGTGAACAAAAATTTTTAGATAGAGAAGAATTACTCGACAAAATTCATGTGCTTGAAAAATCAAACTCTTTTAAAAAGGATGAAAATGGCTTACTTAGAGTAGAGATTAGGGCATTAGAAGATAAACTAGATATAATGAAAATAGAGATAAATCATCTCAAAGAAAAGTCAAACCAACTTCTTGAGGACCTAGCCAAATTTACAAAAGGGAAAGATAACTTGGACAAACTCATTGCCCATCAAAAACCTTCCTCAAGTAAATTTGGATTAGGCTTTTATGAACCTAGTCAAAGTGAGCCGAAAAAGGACCCTCCTCTAAAGGAGACCACTAACAAATACGGATCCACTTTACAATGGATACCGAAAAGACAACTCTCACTTTGTTTTGTAGGGATGAAAGGACATCATAATGTCAAAAATTGGATATATAAAATGAAGGATGGATGACTCAAATTAGAAAGGCCTATAGAAACACCAAGTCACCATCGAAGATCTTTTGTAGGAGGAAGAAGGTCTACAAGGAGAAAGACAAGGAGACCACCGCCACCAAGGAGGCCGATGGGTGATGGACTCCGGATGCTCCAAACATATGACGGGAGATAAGCGCCTATTTTTGGACCTCCAACCTACGGATGGAGGAACAGTTACATTTGGCAACAACCACAAGGGCCATATTATTGGCCTTGGTAAAATAGGTAACCCTCTCTCTCCTATCTCAAATGTTTCTCTAGTTAAAGGACTAAAACATAATCTTTTAAGTGTCAGTCAAATATGTGATAAGGGCTTTAAAGTAGTGTTTACATCTAAAATATTTGAAATTATGCATGCTTTAACCAATGAAACCCTTCTTAAGGGAACTAGATTTAAAGACATTTATGTCGTAGAATTTGATAAAAATGGCACTTATGAATGTCTTGTAGCAAAAGATGAGTTAAGTATATGGCATAAAAGACTAGGACATGTTCATATGAAGCTGGTTCAAAAATTAGCTAAACATGAACTAGTCCGAGGTCTTCCTAAAGGAAAATTTTTAAATGAGCCTATTTGTGATTCATGTAAATTAGGTAAGATTATAAAATCTAGTTTTAAAAGCAAAGAAGTTATATCTACATTAAGACCTTTAGAACTACTTCACCTAGATCTGTTTGGACCAACAAAATATGAGAGCCTCAGTGGATGCAAATATTGCCTTGTAATTGTAGATGATTTTTCGAGGTTTTCATGGGTTTCCTTCTTGAGATCCAAAGAAGGAGTGTTTTCCTTCTTTTCTATTTTTTGTAGGAAAGTTCAAACTGAAAAAGGCTACCAAATCACTCGTATCCGTAGTGATCATGGGGGCGAGTTTGAAAATTCCTTGTTTGATGATTTTTGTCAAGAGCATGGTATTGCTCATGAGTTTTCTTTTCCTCGAACACCTCAACAAAATGGGGTGGTTGAGAGAAAGAACCGTACTCTTCAAGAGTGTGCTCGAACATTGCTCATAGACTCGGGGTTACCGAAGTACTTTTGGGCTGAGGCGGTTAACACGGCTTGTTACGTGTTAAATCGCACCTTAATTAGATCCGGATTGCGAAAAACTTGTTTTGAACTATACTATGGGAAAATACCCAAAATTAGTTATTTTAAAGTTTTTGGATGTCGATGTTTTGTCTTGAATACCCGCTCTAATTTAGATAAATTTGATGCCAAAGGTGAAGAAGCCATCTTTATTGGTTATTCCTCACGTAGTAAGGCATATCGGGTTTTTAACAAGACCACATTAATAGTGGAGGAAACCCTCCATGTGTTCCTTCGATGAATCTCTTCATTCCTCCATTGACCGAGTCAATATGGATGATGAAGATGATTCTACTATTGATGTGTCTAACATTCCAAACTCCAATATCCATAATCTTCCAAAAGATTGGATATATCAAAGGGATCATCCCGAAAGTCAAGTCATTGGAAGTGTGTCTGATGGCGTTAAAACCCGATCTCATTTTAGTTGCTCCTTTGGTCTCTCCGCCTTTGTATCTCAAGTTGAACGCAAGAGTGTCGAGGAAGCGTGCTCCGAAGAAACTTGGATGATGGCCATGCAGGAGGAACTCAACCAATTCCAAAGGAATGAAGTTTGGGATCTAGTACCTAAGCCTGAAGGGCAAACGGTAATAGGTACCAAATGGGTATTCCGGAACAAGTTGAATGAATCCGGTATGGTTATTCGAAACTGTAACGAGCGCGTGCCCCAGACGTCTTTTAAGACGTCTGGGAGGTGGCCCAGACGTCTGTAAGGACGTCTGGGATCACATCCGGACGTCTGACCAGACGTCCGGGATAGTTTACAGACGTCTGGCGAACAGTTATGCTCGCACGGGATATTCGTCTGCGCGCCTGTGCGCTCAGACCTGCGATCCTGCATCTTCTCTGCGGCTGCAGGCGACTGCGACCGTCTCTCTCTCCTCTCCGCGCGGCGTTAAAAGGGGGGGGCGCGCCTCCCCTCCCGTCTCCACCATCTTCCTCCTTCTCTCCTGCCTGTGCGCGAGAGCGAGCGGACGCGAGGGCGCAGCGGCAGCGGCGGCCGCAGTAGGCGCGGAGGAGCTGCGGCGTGCGAGGGCGGGGCTCTGCCGTGAGGGCGAGCTCGCCGGGAGCGGCTGGGCCGGCCGGCGGAGGGCGCAGGGGGCGCAGAGCGTCGCGGAGAAGGACCTGCTGCGGGCGGAGCAGCGGACGCGCGAGGTGCGACGCGGGCGGCGTCGCGAGCGGAGGCCGAGCAAGGTTCTGGTTCTGGAAAAATTTCCAGAATCAGACGTCTGGATTGATATCCAGACGGCAAGGTCGACGTCTGTGAGATCATACAGACGTCTGAAAGGTGAGTTTCCGCTTTCTCCTTCTTTTTGTCGACTGACCGTACTGAGGGAGGAGGGTTGGCTGTGCGCAGGTGTTCGGATTCGTCATCCTTTGCGAATCAGACGTCTGGAAGTTGTACCAGACGGCGGGAGTGACCTCCAGACGTCCGGAGAGACCATCGGACGTCTGGGATCTAGGAGAGACGTCCCCACGGACTTCTGGACGTCCGGGGAACCAAGCCGAACAGGTAATTCTCTGATCCACCATTTAAGACGTCTGGAAGGAGTTCCAGACGTCTGATTTTGCACAGTATCGTCTTTCTCGACCCGTTTAGGGCCCGTTTGGGCTCCGTTTTCCGCGATTCAAGTTGCGTTCTTTTCAGAATTTATTCCTCTACCCGCCTACAGTAGCTATACACTGTTTTGAGACACTCCTTGTGTTTGATCCTTGTGATAGGACCTCGTTCGGTTGCAGTCTTGAGAGTCGCGGAGGCGCGCGGGATTCCCGACCACGCCCCCATTACTCCCATTGTACCTGGTAGAGTGGTTTTAAGTATTAATAAAATCTGTTAAAGTATGGAACCATAACTAGAACCTAGGGCATTGCATGAATCCTAGGAATGAGAAATATATGGAATGATAGCTCCTAGGTGTTGCATGAATCCTAGGGCCGGAAAACTAGATTGTATGATAGATCCTAGGATATGGCATGAATCCTAAGATGGAAAAACTAGTGGAATGTACATTTACTGCAGTCTTGGAAAAATGGAAAGGAATATATATAAAGCTGCCTGTAAATTTAATTAACAGCTGCCTGTTATGCATAAAGAATCATGTTGAGATCATGGAATGTGAGAACGAGAATCTGGAAAGTGAGACATATGATGTTCTGAGATAAAGAGCTGGAACCCTACGGGGAATTAGGAGTGGAACTCCTGGAAAGAAAAGGAATGGAACTGAGATGTAGTTTGTACTGTCTCTTGGGTACGCAGTACCAAGGGAAATACCTGTACCTGTTTTAGTGCAGAGTGGGGCCAGCCGCCCTAGGGACCCGGGGTTAGGCTTGGCCGCTCTGTACCGACTTGTTGGCCCTCGTGTACGTAGTACCGAGGAGAGCTAGTAGTGTTAGGAGAGTACTAGCTACCCCACGGGCCCCGGGGTTCTGCTAGCCTCCTTCACCGACTTGTTAGGCCCACTAGGGCAAACCAGGGTAGTCAGGCGAGGGTGCGCGGACTGTGGAGGGGCAAGGCCCCGGTTTGGTTACTGTGGAGGGGTTGGACCCCTGTTACTGAGAGGGCTCTGCCCTGGTTCCGTGCTGTGCTTTGGGCGCACCCGTTAACGGAAACGACTGACCGCGTGCCAGTACGGGCTAGCTACCTGTGCGTTTATCGCGCGTGCCGTAGTCACCGTTACGTCTGTCAGTGACCTTGGGGTGGTTGACTGAGGGTAGGATCACCACGGGGGACTCTCCCGGCCAGGAGAGCACCACGTGCTACTTCTACTGTTGGAAAAGACTGCAATCAAGATCGTCCCACGAGGACATTCGAGATCAAGTAAAGGATCTGAGAAGTAAATGAAATAGTGAGAAAAATTGAAAGATGTAAATAAAGGAAGTAATAGAACATAACAGCTACTGTACACTCTACTGTTGCCTTTAGTTAGTTTGCCACTCTACTCAGCGTTTTGCTGACGTGTTACACTCGTTACCTCTTTCAGGACCAGGTGTTGAGCAGCCAGGGTCGGCGGCTGCAGAGGACGCTGGGCCGAGTAGGGTCCAGTAGAGTTACTACAGCTTTGTAGCTTCTTTTTGTTTCTGTTCTAGTGAGTAGTTTTGTTTCCGCTGTACCTTCTTTACCTGCAGTTTTTGTTATATGATAAATGTTGCTTTACTGTTGTGGTGGTACCTACTGTAGTAGTTTCTTTCCTTACTGCTGTACTTTCTTACTGTTAGTTATATTCATGCTGAATGTGGTTTATTTTACTGTCTTTTGGTTACTTCCTCGTTGGACGACTGGGTCTTGGGATTAGTCGAGTCGGTCCGGTTCTCGTGTCTCGTAGGGACTCGGGAATCGGGTCGTCACAGAAACAAGGCTCGGTTGGTAGTACAAGGGTATAACCAAGAAGAAGGAATTGATTTTGATGAGACCTATGCTCCCGTAGCTCGACTCGAATCAATTCGCATGCTTCTTGCTTATGCCGCCTTTCTTGGCTTTAAACTCTTTCAAATGGACGTTAAGAGCGCGTTTCTTAACGGATTCATTAAGGAGGAAGTTTTTGTAAAACAACCTCCTGGTTTTGAGTCTCATGATAAGCCTCATTTTGTCTACAAGTTAAACAAGGCACTATATGGTCTAAAGCAAGCTCCTAGAGCTTGGTATGAAAGGCTCAAAGACTACTTGTTAAATGCAAAATTCTCTATAGGGGAAGCTGATTCCACATTATTCATTAAAAGAAAAGGAAAAGACATTTTATTAGTTCAAATATATGTAGATGATATTATATTTGGTGCTACTAGTGAATCTATGTGTAGAAAGTCTTCAGAAATTATGCAAGATGAATTCGAAATGAGTTTGATGGGTGAGCTCAAGTTTTTCTTGGGCTTGCAAATCACTCAGCTCGAAATTGGAACCTTTGTGTGTCAATCAAAATATACAAAGGAGATGCTGAAGAGATTTGATATGTACAAAATTAAAGGGAAGAACACTCCTATGAGTGTCACAACTTCCCTAGACTTGGACGAATCAGGTACGCCGATAGATCAAAAGCTCTATCGTAGCATGATTGAATCTTTACTGTATTTAACTTCCAGTAGACCTGATATTTTGTTTAGTACCTGCTTATGCGCTAGGTTTCAATCACACCCTAAACAATCACACCTAAATGCTGTAAAACGAATATTTAGATATCTAGTTGACACATCTGATTATGGCTTATGCTACCCTAGGAGTCCACAATTCAACTTAGTTACATATAGCGATGCGGACTACGCAGGTAGCCGCACCGATAGGAAGAGTACTAGTGGGACGTGCCAATTCTTGGGCGAATCACTAGTCTCTTGGTTCTCAAAGAAACAATCTAGTGTAGCTCTATCAACTACAGAAGCTGAATACATAGCCGCCGCACTAGCATGTTCCCAAGTGCTTTGGATGAAAAATACTTTGAAGGATTTTAACTTGATATTTAATAAGATAAAAATATTATGTGACAATACTAGTGCTATCAACCTTTCGAAAAATCCTGTACATCACTCTCGCACAAAACATATTGATGTTCGACATCACTTCTTGAGAGATAATGTACTTAAGGGAGAAATTGAAGTTGAATTTATTTGTACTGAACTGCAATTAGCTGATATTTTCACTAAACCTTTGAATTATGATCGCTTTAATTATATACGTAGGAAACTAGGCATATGTAAGCTAAGTGACATTTGAAGAATTTAGTGATTTAATGGAACCTCCTTTGTCGTGAGAATAGATAGAACCTTGATTCACTAAGTTAGAGGTCTTCATTCTCAATTCAAACATCCAAATGCACATTCTGTCTTATATCAGACGTCTGATTTAATAAGCGGGCGTCTTATACATTAAAATACATCGTCTAAACATCTGGGACAGACGACGATTTTATGTAACAAAACAAGTCATATCAGACATCTGGAATCCATCACAGACGTTTGTATCGTCGTCCAGATGTGTTGACAGACGTCTATCTCGGAGACAAAACATGTACTACCTGTCGGACGTCTGAATATGTGGTTAGACGTCGCTGGGGTCGTCTGACAGGAAAATCGGACGACTCTGTAACTTTAGGCGAAAACCCAGGAAGGTCTGTCTGCAGAAATCAGACGTCTAAGATTAGATTTAGACATCTTCGGTGTCGTCTGAGGCAGAAATCAGACGACAACCTGGAGAGTAAATCATTTTCTAGGGAGGATGCCTACAGAAATCAGACGTCTAATTATATAATTAGTCATCTGTTTTGTCGTCTGATGAATAAAACATACGTTGACATAAAAGGGCTAAAATCCCTCGGGCAAATCCCAACGTCTGACATCATCCCCAGACGTCTGATCGGGGAAGAATCTGCGCATCGCGACCGTTCTCTAGACGGTTTGAAATGCAAATCTCCCCAACTTCAGGGGGAGACTTGCTCCGTGACCTTGGGATATAAGATCCCCTTCGCAAAGGTCCCACTTGTTGGTGCTAGAGCACCACGATCATTTGTTTTGATGATAACAAAACACGTGTTATTTAACATTTGCAATTTGAGTCCTAGATTTCAGGTCAATTGCAAATGTCGACGTGTTTAGACGGAGTTCGAGATCGCATCCAGGATGGATTGGAGGAGCTTGATGGAAAACAGAGGAGGTTCGCGTGGAGCGACAGATTGAAGATGGAAGGAAATGAAGAATAGGATAGATTTCCTTCTTTTGTACTCGTTGTATTTTTCATTTCTTTTGTTGCTCTTTATTTCCTTAGATATTTCATGTTAAAGAGCCTCAAAGAACCCTAACAGTAGTCCTAGGAACACCGGCACAACCCTAGGATACTTAGGTTTTCTGTAGAATACTTAGAAAACCAATATAGGGTTCAAACAGCATTTCCAGACGTCTAATCCCAAAATCAGACGTCTGATAAAGTATTTTAAGACGTCTGACTGTTGTTTCAGACGTCTGATAACTGTTAGGCTGGACATAGTTAGTTCTGTCTGATGAAATCAGACGTCCAGACCTTAGACCAGACGTCTTAGGAGACGTCTGATGACTTTGCCAGACGTCCAATTAGTGGACCGTTGGTCGGCTTAGAAAACACTCGAGAATATGACCGTTAGAGCCTTATCAGACGTCCATAGGACTTTCCAGACGTCTGATAAATGACCGTTTTGCCTCGGCTGACCCAAAATCTCTTCTCAGAGATTTTCTAGCCGTTGCAACGTTTGGAAATCAATTCCCACAGTAAAAGTAGGTTTCCAGACGTCCAGACTTAGTGCCAGACGTCCTGTATGTCGTCTGATGGACTTGCACAAAAACCCTGTTTAGATCTGATTCAAGTCAGGGAGAAACCCGCATAGAATCAGACGTCTGACCTTGGAATCAGACATCTTAAAGTGGCCTTCCAGACGTCTGATGCCAGAGTTAGACGTCTGATAACCCTGTCAAATGCAATCATTGTCCTGATTTCGGCCTGATTCTCTTGGGCTTTGCACCCAACGGCTATGGAAGCTTTTCCAAGCCTTCCAAAACCTTCCTAAGGCCTCTATAAATAGAGGGGAGCCTTTACACACCTAGACACACAAGATATACACATATACACACTAAGACACACACCTTGCAATACACTTTCAAACCTTTTGTGTCCAAAGAAAAGACTCTCTTGCTCTCCAAGCTCAAGCTCCATTTTCTTGAGAGCATTCAACCGTTGCGCACCCGCTCTCTCGGCGTTGTTAACGAGAGCGACGTAGCGCCATCGCGTGGCACACGCACCGCGTCATCGTCGACGCACTCCTTGCAAAGGGGAGTTTCCTATTTCCTATAGAAGCTATGTTTAATTATTTTGTTGGCTCTATAGGACTATTGTTTCTTTTATCTTTGTCTTTTGGTTGGGTATTCGCTTTGCGAATTCCCGTCTCCTTCGTGGGACAAAATCCTTCTCGTGGAGAGAAGGGGTTGAGGAACGCTACCCTCGTACTTGTAGCGTGGTTGTACTGAGGTTGAATCACCCTCGTTTAAAGTGATTCGTTTAGTGGATTTTGATCAACTAGGTTGATCGGAAAATCCTAACTCGAGAGGGTTAGGTGGTGGTTTTCACCCGGTTTGGGTTTCCACCTAAAAATACCTGTGTACATTGTGCGATTGATTTTTGTGAGATTGCTTTATATTTTTATTTCCGCATATTTTTACGTCACCCCTCCTAGTAGGGAACTTTCACCACTCTCCGCTCCAAAATCCCTACCGCTCTCCCTCACACCCGTCGACCCACAGCAGCAGTTGGCGAAGTTCTGCTCGCCGCCAGACGACCGTCGCGCCTCCTCGACGACTGACGGAACTGCTGCTCCTCTACGCACGTCCTCCCTGCCTCTCGACCGCGCATTTGTAGGCTTCCCTCCTCCCGTGGGTATAGCCTCACAACTCCTAGGGCATCTCCATGCCTTTTTTTTTCCCACGACCTTGCAGCATCTAGTAGCTTCTTGATTCACTTGACCTACTTGCACATTTCATATCATTATCAGCCTTAGAACCCTAACCCTCGGTCAAGAAAACCCTGTTAGCCCTAGTTGCATCTTCCATGGCAAGGGTATTACCTCATGAGGTTCAAGCCGACATTTTAGTGGCTTGAATCCAAAGGTATATTGCCACAATTACATGGTAGGTTGTATTGCCTCATGGCATACTGCCACACATTTTCAATGATGATTGCATTGTTTGAATCTATGTTTTGGGTGAATGTTGTTTGGTTGGTTGAATATTCTTGTATGGATGTTTCTTTTTTTGCAGGTATTCTATCCTCAAAACACCACCCATTTTTTTTTTTTTTTCTTTTCAAAAACCTAACCGCCCATTCCACCAAATATGCCTCCCCGTAGGAAGCAAGTTGAGGGATCTTCCACTTCCTCTTCCACTTATTTGGCAGATCAATTGCGGGGCGACATCGCTAGGCAGCGATTTCGTTGTTTTGCAAATGACAAAGTTAAATGCCCTCGTTTTATTGTTTGGAATGATTTTGCCCATTTGAACCTTCGGGAAAACTTCCAAACTCTCCATCTCTTTCAATATTTTGACCGTCAATTCCACTCCGGCATTGGAACTCTTGGCGTGTTCCCTGATCTTTGCTGTCTCTTTTATGCCAACATCGTTGAGGACTACAGCAATGATGAACTTGAACTCCATACCTGCCTATTTGGTCGTGAAATGCACATCACATCTGAAACTATTTCCGACCTTCTAGCCATCCCCAATGAGGGAAATGATTTCAATGATATTCTAAGGCAATAAGACCCAGAAATCATCAATCAAGAGTTAGTTCTCCCTGAAAAATATGTTGAAAACCTTGGCACCCTACCGTGCAAAAATCTCAAACCCCTTCCACGTCTACTCTCTCGCATTTTTGGGTGGGACCTCCTAAACAAATCGGGAGGTTTTGATTACATCTCGCGCCAACACAAGGCGCTCCTTTTTGCGGCCGTCCGTCATATTCCTTTCAATTATTGCCGCCTCATTGTTCGCGTCATGAATGAAGACCATGGGGCATCACTTCCGTTTGGGTCTATTCTATCCAAAATCTTTTCAACCCAGCGGATTTCCATAACTGACCAAGCAGTTGACAAGAAAATTGAGCCTTACAACCGGGTCACAGCCGCCAAGATGCATATACTTAGGGAGCATCTTAAGCCCGCTGATGAGCCCGTGGAAGAAGAGCCCCTTCCACCCTTTCCAGACTTCCATGAACCACGACCCCTTCAAATAGAAGCTCCCCGCTCGAGCTTTGATGAAGCATGGGATCCAGCCACAGATTCCCTCTCCTCCGGCATCTCCCTCCTGCTGCGTCGAACCGGCGAGATGTACACCTACATGGGAAGCATGCGCCGCGACATCAACGAACTTAGATCAGATGTTCAAAATCTGCAAATGGGACAAGGACCCGCTCTTCGTCGCCGCCGCCAAGATCAAGAAGAATAGTTTAGTGCTTCTATTTTTCTGCCTTTTATTCCAAGTTTGTATTAAGGGGCCTTGACCCTGTACTTAATATTTTTGGGAACAAATAGCTGGTCCGTGCTTAAATATTTCTATTCCTAATCAATTTTCCTTAATGCCTTGTCATCTTTTAAACATGCAATTTTATTCATGCACTCTACTTTGTAGATATCACTCTTGTAGTTTGGATTTCAACTCCCTTTAACAACCCTTCATGATGATATTCAAAAAGGTGGAGAAGAATGTAGGTAAGAACTTAAGGAATAATATAAAAACTTCCTAAATAGATAAAGACTACCAAGTACAACCTTTAGGGGGAGGAAATAGGAACCTACAGCTATATTTTGAAAATCATCAAAAAGGGGGAGATTGTTAGTTCAACCACTCGTATATAATATTTTGATGATTTTATAAAATGAAGAAAATGAAATAAAAAATAAAGCGTAGCATATTATTTTCTCTATGTAATAACATATTTGCAGGATTTCAAAAAGCTTTCCAAGACGGGAGATTAAAAGCGTAAAGACGAGTAGCATAAGTATTAGGTCTTAGGCTTTTTCATGTAAACTTTCAAAGGTTGCAATTTTCATTTTATTTGAGTCTAGAAATATTGTAAAGAGCCCCCAAACAAAACCTATAAATAGCTAACCTAGGCTCTCTACACTTAGGATAAATAAGAAACAAAAACCAAACACTTATACTTTTATCAGACGTCCATAACAGTGGTCAGACGTCTAATTTTCCACTTTAAGACGTCTGACAAGTGTATCAGACGTCTAATTTCAAAGATTTCTGCCTTTATTTGTCTCCTCATAAACATCAGTCGAAGGACTTCACTTTCAGACGTCAATAATCTTTAACAGACGTCTGATTGTTTACCCAGACGTCCTCATACTAACCGTTAGACTTCGTCTATGCAAAAACAATTTCCAGACGTCTTGACACACTTACAGACGTCTTCCTTTGAACCGTTGGCCATGATTTTCTGTGCGTATCTCTTCACGGCCACAAAATCTTTTGGCAGAAGAAGTAGGGAACAGTATTTAGGTTTCCAGACGTCTGGTAATGTTCTCAGACGTCCATAACAATGTCTGATCCTGTATACCTAGAACCCTGTTTGGATCTGATGACAACAGGAACGAATCCACCATTCATTAGACGTCCAATGAAATAATCAGACGTCTTATGAGATAATATTAGACGTCCTTCTTTTGATCCAATAGAGTCTGTTGAGATGTCCTGCAATATTAGACGACCAGAGGTAAAATCAGACGTCCTGTAAGACGTCTGATCATATAATTAGACGTCTGATGTTGCTGTCAGACTCATCATTCCCTGATTTTGTGTGGATTTCGTCCTAAACTCTTGGGATTTGTTTCCAACAGCTAGAAGAGCTCTCCCAAGTGTTCTTGAAGGTTCCAAACTTGCCTATAAATAGACTACAACTCCTCTTAGGCAACACACACCTCTTGAGATACAAATCCATTAGAAAAATCTCTTGCTCACTACTTTAAGCTCCATTTTACCCTTATGCTGTGCTAATACTCTGATCAAAGGGCAAATCCATACTCTCGGCTCACTCCGTTCTGCAAGTCATCAGGGAGTTCTTTTCATGCTTAGTAGATAAGAAAGCAACTAAATTATTGGGGTGCTCTATAGGTGTTATTTTACTTCATAATTTCTGTACTTTAGGTATCCGATCTGTTGAGTCCCCGTCTCTTCATTTTGAAGGGAGAAACCTCTGTTTAGGGATTGGAGGTGGGATTTGTAATTGAGGTACACTCGCCTCGTTTAAGTGGTGTGGTTAGTGGATTGATCACTTTGTGATTGAAAATCCTAAGTCAAGAGATTGGCTTAGGTGGTGGTTTTCACCCATCTTGGGTTTCCACCTAAAAATAATTGAATGCATTGTGTGATTGAATCTTTTTTTATTCCAATATTCTATAATTTCACTATTCACCCCCCCTCTAGTGCAATTTCAGATTGGTCATTGCCTTTTATTAAATTGTGAGTTGTGATCTTAGTTTTTAAATTCTAAGTTGCTCCCTGTGTTAGACCTCGGATACCTATGTTTTCGAGTAATAAATTCTTATTTGTTTTCATGGTGATTTCATTTATACTGCAACGAACATCTTTTAAAATCACGATCTTGCCTAAAGGCCTGAACGAGGCTGTAGTGGGTAGCTCGCGCGTGCCCGCTCACCTTCCCGTGCCTTAACATGCGTCCACGATCTTCCAATCTCGACCTTTCGATCGTGAGATCAAATGGCTGAGAGCGCTCCATGACCTGCCTCATCCATGTGCCTCAACACATGGGATGGCGCATCTCCTTGCCGCGTCAGATGGTGCATCCAGTCGATTGGGTGCGCACAACCGCCTGATCTCCATCGTGCGGTTGATTGCGCATCCGCGCGTCCGCTCCAATTGAAGCGCCCCGTGGCTCGAACCCACGTCTTGAGGCCTGCGAGCTCTTTATCCATTGCGCTGCGCACGTGGATTGGAGAGGAGAGCGTTCGTGCGCTGCGAGATTTGGACTGTTGGATCGAGATCCAACGGTCAAGACTACTTTCTCTTTAGCTTTAGATGGTGAAGGTGCCGGTCTGAGATCCAATCTCAGCCGTTGGATCAATGATCCAATGGTTGAGCAGCTTTAATCAACACATGAAGAGGTGATGCGCACGTCTTGGGCTAGATTGGATGGCTGAGATGGTGCCATGTGGCACCATCTTGGCCTTCCATCTTCTGGGTGACGTAGATGGTGCCACGGGTATCGGATTGAGTCGATTTTTGAGCCGTTAGGCTATGATCGTCGATCCGAATCCATCCGTGTGGTCGGATTTGTCGTCTGAAGTGCGGATTAACACCATCTTGGCCCTTGATCTTCTAGGGTTCCTCAGCCTCTATCTGATGCTACGGATATCCGATTAGGGCGATCTTGGAGTCGTTGAACTCCAATCGTCGCCCTGATCAGATCCGTACAATTGGATATTTGATCTGAGGCCCTGATAAACAGTCGCCCTATCCTTGACCATAAAAGGAGACAATTAACCTCCATTTTATTCAAATTAATCTAAATGCAAGATGATGTATGCTATGCAATATTTATAGTATGTAATGCAATTCTATTTTTAAGAACATACATAAATAGACATTTTATGTAATCTAAACATGTTTACATCACACCTCCATGCCAATCTTTTACTAGTCCCTAGAAAAAGCTACATGCTATTTATAAAAGAATTATGTTGGATTACTTGAGCATAAGTTATTTTCAACATTAAGAAAATGTTTACTTAGGATCTGAAATTTCAAAGACACAACAGTGCCCGGGTATCTGCCAAAATGCAAACTGCCTCAGGCCCTCGCCTTATTCACAGAAAAATTTCTTTCTCTTTTTCTTCTTTTCTAGTTGTTTTGGATTTTTGAGTTTAGGGTTAAAGAGTGGCTTTCTACGGCCATTCAACTCACCCAAGACTTGATGAGAACCCTAAGTTCTAAGCATCTTATTGTGAATGTGATAGACTTGTTGATTGGCAATTAGAATGGACTTTAGGTTTCTACGCCTCTAGGTGACCTTAAAAAGAGAGTTCTGCCTAAAGGTGTATCTTTACGACCGGTAGCTTTCCCCCTACTTTTATCTTTATGGGGTCAACACAAGGGTGAAGCCAGTGTATATCTCCCCGGTTTATTCTACTTCTCCGCTTCTCCCTAAGTGTTTTGGAAATTTTAAGTGTATTTCTTGAGTTGGGTTATGGATAACCGGTCGATGAGTTGTTACCACCAACAACTTGCCAGTCATACTCATGCTGCGAAGTGTGGCTTATTTCTTTTGTTTTCTTCTTTTCTCCTTTTCTTTCTCTTTCCTTTTTTCTTTTTTTTTCTTTTCTTTTTTTAAGTAGGTGGCTTCCTTGGTCTAAGATTTACCTAAAGGCAGCAAAAAGAGAATGATCCAGTGACTAGGCTCTGGACAACCTACCTATTGGCTGCTACCCACGATAACTTGCCAGCCATATCACCCTAGAAGGTTCATTAGCTACCCAATTTCCGTTAAAACCGCTGATCAATAAATCAGTGAAAAGAAAGTGTGTAGATGCTTTAGACTTAAAGTTACCTCAAATCAGAGGGTGGGTTGATGCGTCGTGTACTTATCACCCAAACTTATTTAATCAAATTACAATAAAATTAAGATGGCGAGGACTCAAAATAAATCCACATTTTAGTGGGTACACGGGCCGATTAAGTCTAAAGACCTGAAGGGTCTTTGTGTTCAGATTCTATTGTAATATTTCCTAAGATTGAAAAGTCCTAATGCCCAAGTATTCCTTCCAAATTCAATTTTTTTTATGTATATATAGAAGAGAAATACAATTTACAAGAATTTCACAAAGCTTACAAAATGATTCAAAAATAAATCCACCCCCCCATGCCTAGTTGGTGCAATGTCCACATTGAGAAAAAGAGACATGAAAGAAAGGGTAGAGTATGAAAGATATCACCTGAATATGATGCTTGGGTCAGCTTTTTGTCACATGTACAGCTGCTGAGTTTAATGCCGTCAGCTAGGCGAAGTCCAGCCAAAGAAGTCACAATATGGCTAGTGCAACCGTGTCTGAGATGGGTTATGGAAGAGTACGGTCAATAACAGGTTTTAGACGTTGACCATTGACTTTAAATGTGTTACCCATCTTTGGGTCAGAGATCTGAACGGCCCCATTTGGAAAAATCTGATCGATAATGAACAGGTCATTCCATTTTGATCTAAGTTTGCCAGGAAAGAGCTTAAGTCGAGAATCGAATAACCAGACCTTCTGGTTCGGCTCAAAGCTCTTGCGGGAAATCAATTAATCATATAAAGCTTTGGTCCGAGCCTTGTAGATCTTAGCATTCTCATATGCATCATTTCTAAGCTCTTCCAACTCAGATAGTTGGAGTTTCCTGGTCTTCCCAGCTAAATTCAGATTTAAATTGCATTGCTTAATTGCCCAGAATGCCCTACGTTCAATCTCTATGGGTAAATGACATGCCTTTCCATACACCAAATGAAACATAGACATGCCGATAGTCATTTTATATGCCGTATGGTAGGCCCATAGAGCGTCCTCAAGCTTTTGAGTCCAGTCCATGCGATCAGGCCTAACTATTTTCTGCAAAATATTCTTGATCTCCCAATTGGAGATCTCGGCCTATCCATTTGTCTGGGGATGGTAAGGTGTGGAGATTTGGTGATTAACCCTATATTTAGATAGCAAATTACGGAACTGGGCATTAGTAAAATGAGTGCCACCATCACTGATGATGGCCCTCAGAATCCCGAACCTACTGAAGATGTGTTTCTTGTCAAAATCGATGACCACCTTGTGGTCATTGGTTCAGGTGGGAATCACCTCAATCCATTTGGACACATAATCAACAGCGACAAGAATGTACTGATGTCAAAATGAAGGGAGAAAGGGTCCCATGAAATCGATGCCCCAAACATCGAAGATTTCGATAGGAAGAATTGGGTTTAGGGGCATCATATCTCTCTTAGTTATGCTCCCGAGTGCCTGACATCGGGAACATGACCTTGAGAAATCTTAGGCATCCTTGAATGAAGACGACCAATAGAAGCCAAATTGCAAAATCTTTACAGCCGTCTTTTTCCCGGAGAAATGTCCACCACATGCAGATGCATGGCAGAACTTGCGTATACTGTTGAATTCGTTCTCTGGAACACATCGGCAAATAATATGATCAGAGCCGATGCAGTACAGTTCAGGGTCCTCCCAGAAGCAGTATTTGGCCTCAGATTTGAGTCTATCCCGTTGTTGCTTGGTCCAATCCTGGGGGTTTGACCAACGGCCAAATAATTAACAATGTCAGCAAACCACGGGGTTTGGACACCCGAAACTGTAAGGATGGTTTTGTTCGGAAAAGTATCAGCAATTGGGATGTCCGGACGAGAAGAATTACTTAGAAGTCTCGACAAATGATCCGCCACCACATTTTGTACCCTGATTTTATCCTTGATTTCAAGATCAAATTCTTGAAGCAGAAGAATCCAACGAATAAGCCGGGGTTTGGCATCCTTTTTGGCCAAGAGATGTCTCAAGGTGGAGTGGTTGGTATAAATGATGACATGAGACCCTAAGAGATAAGCCTTGAATTTTTCCAAAGCAAATAGTACTGCTAGTAATTCCTTTTCAATAACAATGTAATTCCTCTGGGCTTCATCCAGAGTTTTACTAGCGTAGTAGATGACAGAGGGCTTCCTATCAACTTTCTGACCTAAAACAGTCCCGACCGCATAATCAGAAGCATCGGTCATGATCTCAAGAGGGGTTGTCCAAACCGGTGGTTGCAACACTGGAGCACAAGTGACTGTCATTTTCATGAAATTCAATGCCTTACGACATGATTCTTAGAAAACAAACGGTGTTTCTTTGGTGAGAAGATTGCTCAGAGGAAGGGCAACCTTCGAGAAATCTTTGATGAATCTTTTGTAGAATCCCACATGACCAAGAAATGATCGAATTTGTTTAACAGATGTGGGAGGAGGAAGTTTAGCGATAGCATCAACCTTAGCTTTATCCACTTCAATTACCCATTCAGAGATTACATGACCCAAGACGATGCCTTCTTGTGTCATGAAATGACTCTTTTCCCAGCTAAGGACCACTCGTGTTTTGATGCATCTCTTAAGAATCATTTCTAGATTAACTAGACAAGAGTCAAACGATTCTCCAAAAATAGAAAAATCGTCCATGAAAACTTCCATAAACTCTCCCACCATGTCAGAGAATATGGCTAACATACGCTTTTGAAAAGTCGCAAGTGCATTGCATAAACTGAAAGGCATCCTATGGAAAGCAAAGGTTCCATAGGGACAGGTGAAAGTAGTTTTTTCTTGATCCTTGGGATGGATAGGAACTTGGTTGTATCCCGAGTAGCCATCAAGAAAATAAAAGTACATCTGCTAGGCTAGTCTTTCCAAGATTTGATCAATGAAAGGTAGAGGGAAATGATCCTTTTTCGTGGCTGTGTTCAGCTTCTTGTAATTAATATAAACCCTCAAAGAGGAAGCTGAACGAGTTGTGACAGATTCTCCTCTCTCGTTAGTCACAACGGTAATCTCGACTTTCTTGGGAATAATCTGCACGAGACTTACCCAGGGCTATCAGAGATCGGATAAATAATTCCTACATCGAGCGACTTAATGATTTCCTTTCTGACCACTTCTCACATATTTGGATTTAATCTCCTCTGCATTTGGTGAGAAGAGTGGGATCCATCTTCCAAGAATATTCTATGATTGCAGTAAGATGGCTTGATCCTCCTAAGGTCATGAATGGTCCAACCAATTGCCTCCTTGTGTTCCTTCAGGACCTTAATCAATTTAATCTCCTGCTCCTTTGTTAATTTAGCACTGATAATCACAGGGAGTGTCTTCTGTGGTCCTAAAAATTGATATTTCAAATTCTCAGGCAATGGTTTCAGTTCAAGCTGGGGTAGGTTGATGATTGAAGGTAAGGAAGATGCTGAAGACTCATCAAGAGGAGGAGGTTGAGAGTGAACAAAATTAATAACCTCTTCAAAAGATGGTAGGTCTGCAATAGAGGGTTGTGGGTCCAATTCATCGTCAAAGGAGGAACTTTCAATTGCAGAAACCATCAAACAAGTTTCAATGTTCACATTATCCTCCTCAAGTTCGTCAATAAAGTCACAATCCTCAAATTTATTAATTACCTTAAAAATATCCAACTTCATTCGTTGCTCCCTAAAGGCGATTTCCATGCTACCGCTTTCACAGTTAATGTTGGCCTTCGCGGTAGCCAGGAACGGACGCCCCAGAATGATGGGCGTGTTCCTCAGATTTTCTGGTACATCCATGTCAAGGACATGGAAATCTACAGGAAAATAGAAATCCTTGACCTTAACTATAACATCTTCAATAACGCCTCGCCATTTTGTGACTAAATGGTCCGCTAACTGCAGCATTACTGAAGTCGATCGAAGTTCACCTAATCCAAACTTCTTATAAAGAGAAGTCAGAATTAGGTTGATGGATGCACACAAATCCAGAAGTGCTCTATCAAAAGTGTTATCTCCAATGACACAAGAAATCAATGGAGCACCTGGATCTCTCTTTTTCTGAGGGAGGTGATGTAGGATAACAGAACTAGCCTGCTCGGAGAGTACCACCTTCATCGGAATAGATTCTCTCGACTTACGCTTTTGTATATTTAAATCCTTTAAAAATCTCACGTAAGCCGGTATATGCTTGATAGTGTCGAGGAGTGGGATATTGATCTCAACATTCTCAAAAATATTCAGAAGCTCCTCATTGCTATCAACAGACTTCTTCTTTGATTTGATCAAGACTTCAGGAAAAGGAACATGAGTCAGATCTTTGGAATCAGGTTCCTGAGCCTTGATTTCTTCTCCAGAATTCTCCTTTCTCTCCTCAAGTTCTTCAGGATTAGGTAAATTGGAACAGTGTGGTTGTGGATCCTTAGTTTGTTTACCACTCCTCAAGGTAATAGAATTTGTAGATGCATAAGAGTTTGGGTCTTAGGGAGGGTTAGGAAAGATTGGAGAGGCTTGATTAGCCAAGAATTGTTGATGTGCAGAAGAAAAGAAGAAGAGGAAGGACCCTGCTCAACCACCTGAGCATGTGCGTGTGGGTCCCTCTAATTTCCGTACCCATGGGCTTGGTTGCCCGGATTCAAAATATTTCGCAGGTTGGGTACAGGTTGGGATGGTAGAGATTCGAGTTGATGAGAGTTAGCTATGAGTCCGGATTGCAAGTTGTCCAGTGAGGTTTTCATTTGCTGCATGAGCTGGAGAATGGATCCTTGAATCTCTACCATTTGCTAGTTCAAATCAGCCTGCCCTACGGGTTGACGGGCATTCCAAGCTGGCTGATTGACCTGATTTGGGGGCAACTGAGAATACACATGACCCTGACCCATTGGTTGTTGTGGAGCTTAGTTGCTGGGTCGAAATTGGGTCTGTTGCCCTGGGTTTGTCCAAGAGAAGTTAGGGTGGTTTCTCCAACCCAGATTATAAGCATTAGAGTAGGGGTTGGATCTAACGTTCTCCTATACAGCACAGACATCCTCATAGGGTGAGGATGGAGAGAAAGAAAGGGAAGGATCAGAAAAATTGGGATCAAAGGCCCCAGTTTGGAACCCGTGGGGTTCCGAATAATGTTGACTCACAGGTTGAGTCGCATCGAGTTGATTCACGAACTCCCATCCAGAAGGAGCTCGCGACGAATGGAATCCTGAATTTTGGGATTGAGTGGATTGACAGTTGTTCGTAGAATTTCCAACCATCCACTCTTCCATTCTCTTAGCAACCAAGTCCACCTTATCAAGTTTGTTACAAATCAATTCCATATCAAATGAATGAGAGTCATGGACTTCATTAACATTTGATATGGCCTGCTGGGACCAGTTAATAATATCCATGGAGGCATGATTGATTGAATTCTTGCTCATTTCCTCAAACAAATCGTGTGCACTATCTGCATCTTTGTTGAGGAAATTGCTTCCGCAAGAAGTGTTCACGTGATTCCTGAGTTGCTCAGTCAACCCGTGGTAGAAGATCTGCACTAGTTGCCATTTCAGCACCTCGTGGTGTGGACACCTCTGCAATAGGTCTTGGAAACGCTCCCAGGCCACATGAAATTGCTCCCCCGACCACTGGGTAAAGGTAGTGATTGCCCGTCTCAAGGCATTGGTACGTCCGACAGGGAAGAATTTCTTCAGAAAGGCCGATTTCAACTCATTACAAGTTGCAATTGGTCTTCCTATAGTCCTGTACCAATGAGCAGCTTTATCCCTAAGAGAGTGGGGGAAGAGCCTCATGATCATTTTCTCCTCATTTACGTTTCGTGCCTTGGTGGTCTGGACCAAAGTGGTCAAGTCCTCCAAGTGCTGAAACGGGTCTTCGAAGCCAAGCCCATGGTAATGTTTGATCAGGCTTAACACCTGGGGCTTGATTTCTAAGTGTTCGGCTGGAATTTGGATGCCGGGACATTCCCCATAATTTGAAGGATCATAAAAATCCTTCAAGGGCTGAGCACCCTGCATTCTCTGCATTTGTTCCAGCTACCTTCGGAATTCCTCCTGTGGATCCCGAGGTAGAGGAGGCTGTTGATCGGCCATGGGATCAATTTGACGAATATCCAATTTACGCCTCATAGAATACTCTAGTATTCCTTCCAATCGGGGATTTAATGACCGTCTTCCCAGCATAAACTAGGAAAAGGTCGGAAGGACTGGGGATAAGGACCCTACAGCACAACAAAACAAGCCTGTCCTTAAGTGGGGTAGCCTAAGGATCTACAAACTCCCAAAACCCGCCTTAAGATTATAAATGATTTACTCTACTTGTGTCTACTCAATCCAACCAGTTAGAAGGAGGGACTGGAAAGAAGGTTCTTCCTTCGGCTTGCGCCTCCGGTTCCTAGTGTACCCCCCAGCCGCGGTAGTTTGACGCTACTCCCCTAGCTAGACATCAGATTAATCAGTACAAGTAGGTTAATCATGAACAATCTCATACTAGGCCTCGAAGAGCGAATCAGTCCTTGGCCAACGCCTACTCGATTTTATTGAGGCTTGGGATTGTAGTGCTTATGGAATGTCATGGGCCCTTAAAATGGGTTGTACCCTTAATGATTGATTGAGTATTATGTAAGTACATGCACAACTAGGGTTTTCAAGCAAGATTATTTGTGATGCGTGGATTTTAATGTTCAAATCTTGCTTAAGTAGCTTTTAGGGTTTAAAATTAGGTTGATTTCAATCAAGTTTGAGGCAAACCAGGTTTTCAAGCATGGGTGACGATTACTTTCCTTTAAAACCAGAAATAAAGTGGAGTGCCTAGAATGAACCTAGATTGAAAACCCTAAGAAGAAGCTACTTGATGAGTTGATTTTAGGTTGAGTGGTGCAGCCCAAACAACTCAAACAACTGGCCACAACTGCACCACTAGGTTAGGCACACAGAAATGGTTAACCTAGAATGATTTCTACTCTTTTATGTGTTGATTTGTGTGTACCGATTCCACAGATCAGAACCCGATTGAGTAGAAGCAAATCAAGTAGTTTAAGTGCCTTGAATGTGGGTATATGTTGTGTGTATGTTGAAAATTACCCCACAAAATTATCTTTTTATTTTTTTATATATATAAAAGCGAGGGTGGAATGAGTGTGAGTGAAAATCAAAACAACCAAACTAATCCTAGGATTTATGCAAACACCTAGGTTAATTGGAATTTGAATTTAATGTGACAAATGAAATCTATGGAGGGGGAAGAATGGGGAGCACTTACAGTTATCTTCAACTGCACTTTACTCCGATCTACCGCTTGACGATTCCTTGATGGAGGTCTCTGCAAAACAATAGACACAAGAGAAAGCAAGTTAGAAGACAATAAAGTGCGTGAAATGCAAAAAGAAGATCGGAAATCGTTGCCTTCCCAGCAACGGTTCCAAAATGTTGAAGCGACGGGTTACTATACTATTGAATTTGGTTTTGAAAACCTATCGTTGTAGTTTGAAAGCGAAGAACTCGTGTTCAACAAATAAAATTTATACTGGAATAGAAATCCCAGGTTGAACTCAGGGATGCTACTATTGGTGCTAGAGCACCGCGATCATTTATTTTGATGATAACAAAACATGTGTCATTTAACATTTGTAGTTGAAGTCGTAGATTTCAAGTTAATTGCAAATGGAGACGTGATTAGACGGAGTTCAAGCTCGCATCCAAGACGAATTGGAGGAGCTTGACGGAGAACAGAGGAGCTTCGCGAGAAGCGATGGCTTGAAGAAGGAAGGAGATGAAGAATAGGATAGATTTCCTTTCCTTGTACTCTATGTATTTTTGTTTCCTTTGTTGCTCTTTATTTTGTTACTTAGATTCATGTTAAAGAGCCTCAAAGAACCCTAACAGTAGTCCTAGGAACACCTGCACAACCCTAGGATACTTAGGTTTTCTGTAGAGAACTTAGAAAACCAAACTAGGGTTCAAACAGCCTTTTCAGATGTCTAATCTAAAAATCGGACATCTGATAAATACTTTTAAGACGTCTGACTATTGACTCAGACGTCTGATTATGTTTAGGCTGGAATTAGTTAGTTCTGTCTGATGAAATCAGACGTCTGATGATTTTGCCAGACGTCCAATTAGTGGACCATTGGCTGCCTTAATAAACACTGAAGGAAGTGACCGTTGGCTCGTATCAAACATCTGTAGAGGACACCAGACGTATAATACATGACCGTTTTGCCTCGGCTGACCCAAAATCTCTTCTCAGAGATTTTCTAGCCATTGCACTCCATTGGGAATCCATTTCCGCAAAAAAGTAGGTTTCCAGACATCCAGACATCATTCCAGACATCCTGTGTGTTGTCTGATGCACTTCCACTAGAACCCTATTTCGATCTGATTCAAGTCAGGAAGGAAACCCGCCTAAAATCAAATGTCTGACTTTGTTCCCAGACGTCTTAAATCGATTTTCCAGACGTCTGATGCCAGAATCAGACTTTTGATAACCTTGTCAGTGTACTGATTAATCCTGATTTCGGCCTTATTTTCTAGGAGCTTGCACCCAACGGCTATGGAAGCCTTCCAAAGCTTTCCTAGGGCCTATATAAATAGAGAACCTCTGCCACTCAAAGACACACCTAGACACACCAAGTACAAGCATTTCCACATCCTTGTGTCAAATTGATCTATAGAAGAAGCTCTTGCTCTCCAGGCTTAAGTTCTACATCTAGAGAGCATCGATCACTTGCGCACCCGCTCTCCTGCCATAGTTCACGAGAGCACCGTTGCGCCGTCGCATAGTTCACGCATCCGCGTCGTCGACACACTTCTTGCAAAGGGAAGCATCCTTACTCCTATAGAAGCTTAGGTCAAGAATATCTTTGTTGGCTTTATAGGACTATTCTTGTATTTTACTTTGCATGTGTTGGATATTCACTTTGCGAATTCCTGTCTCCTTCATGAGACAAAATCCTTCTCGTGAAGAGAAGGGGTTTGAGGTACGCTACCCTCGCACTTGTAGTGTCGTTGTAATTGAGGTTGTACTACCCTCGTTTTAAGTAGTACGTTAGTGGATTTGATCAACTTGGTTTATCGGAAAATCCTAACTCGAGAGGGTTAGGTGGTGGTTTTCACCCAGGTTGGGTTTCCACCTAAAAATCATTGTGTACATTGTGTGATTGTCTATTTTTGTGAGATTGTTATATTTTATTTCCGCATTTTATACGTCATGCTGATCTCACCCCCTCCAAGTAGGGATTTATAGCTACGTTAATCTAAATTTGCAATTATATTTTTTTAGGGTTTTTGTTAAAAAGTGGAGTAATTATAATGAAGCACTATAAACAATCAGCATAGGAGAGAGAGAGAAAACGTTCACTTGATACTTCAAAATGTTTATACAATTAAGCAAGAAGCTACACTAGAAAGCAGGAAAACTATTTCACTAGAAAGCAGGAAAATTCTACTCTAGAAAGTGGGAAAAGGGAATGGGAGAGAGAAGTTATCCTCCTTGACGATCGCTTGGAGGATGAGCTGGATGGGACAACACCTGGAAGACAAAGAGCGGAGCAAGAAGGAGGTCAAGGCAGAAAGAATGTGAATGAGACAGCACGTCGTCATCGTCGCGGGATCCGCTTCCGAAATGGGGACAAAAAATTGACTTTATCTCTTGAGGAGCATCCCAGGTGTGGGACAAGCTTCTCTTGAGCTTTGGAGAGGGAGAGAAGAGAAGGAAGGGATGAGAATTTCGTATGGACAGGGTCTCCTTTCATAGTTGCAAGGAGTGAGGGAAATTTGGTCATTACATGTTGAAAATCATTAATTCAGGACCTTTAGTGACGGATAAATTTTTCACTAAAGGCTTGAACGTGGCCGTAGTGGGTGGCTTGCACGTGCCCGCTCACCTCCTCGCGCCTCAACGCGCATCCACGATCTTCCAATCTCGGCCGTTCGATTGTGAGATCAAACGGCTGAGAGCGCTCCATTGCCCACCTCATCCACGCGTCTCAATGCGTGGGATGGCACATCACCTCGCCGCGTCAGATGGCGCATCCAGTCGATTGGGCATGCACAGCCTCCTGATCTCCATCGTGCAGTTGATTGCACACCCATGCACTCTCTCTAATTGAAGCGCCCCACAGCTCGAACCAACATCTTGAGGCCTACGAGCACTTTATCCACTACACCGTGCATGTGGATTGGCGAGGAGAGTGTTCGTGCGCCGCGAGATTTGGACCGTTGGATCAAGATCCAACGATCAAGACTGCTTTCTCTTTAGCTTCAAATAGTGAAGGTGCCAGTCTGAGATCCAATCTCAGCCGTTGGATCAATGATCCAACGGTTGAGCAACTTTGATCAACACATGAAGCGGTGATGCACGTGTCTTGGGCCAGATTGGATGGCTGAGATGGTGCCACATGGTGCCATCTTGGCTATCCATCTTCTGAGTGATGTAGATGGTGTCACGAGTATCAGAATGAGTCGATTTTCGCACTGCTAGGCTACGATCGTCGATCCAAATCCATCTGTGCAGTCAAATTTATCGTCTGAAGTGCGGATTGACACCATCTTTGCCCTTGATCTTCTAGGATTCCTCAGTCTCTATCTGATGCTACGGATATCCGATTAGGGCGATCTTGGAGTCGTTGAACTCCAATCGTCACCCTGATCAGATCCGTACGGTTGGATCTTCAATCCGAGGCCCCAATAAAGAGTCACCCTATCCCTGACCATAAAAAGAGATAATTATCTCCATTTTATTCAGACTAATCTAAATGCAAGATGATATATGCTATGCAATATTTATAGTATGTAATGCAATTCTATGCTTAAAAACATACATAAATAGACATTTTATGTAATCTAAACATGCTTACATCAGATTCTGAGTCTTTCTCAGAGGCTTTTTGAATCAAACCCTCAACCTGCTTAAGTTCTTTAATAAGCCCACAACTTTCATTAGAGTTCTTAATAGCTTAAAAAGTTTTAATTTCATCCTTTCATCCCCAAAGGCTATTTGTATGTTCCCATTTTTGCAATCAATTATGGCCTCCACAGTTGTTAAAAATGGTCTTCCAAGAATAATTGGGGCCCGCCTCAAATCCTTAGGAATGTCGAGATCCAAGATAATTATCAATTCGAATAATTACATCTCTCAAAATCCCACGTGGACATCTCACAGATTGGTCGACCAATTGGATTTGTATTTCGGTAGGTTCCAGGTCCTCGAATCCAATCATCTCATAGATCTTAATGGGCATCAAGTTGATGAAAGCCCCTAAATCAATTAAAGCTCTATCAAAGTCTAAATCATTAATTTTACAAGAAATCAAGTGGGTTCCAAGGTCTCTCTTCATGACAGGTAAATCCTTTAAGAGAATAGAGCTGGCTTATTCATAAAGGATTACCTTCTCATGATTACTTGATTTTGGCTTGTGCTTAATTAGTTGTGGTTAATTCCTTTAAAAATTTGGCATAAGCCAGGATGTGTTCAATAGCTTCCAAAAGTGGGATATTAATCTGTAAGTGTCTAAACACATCCAACTAGGCCTCATTTTTAAGCTCAATGTTTTCTTTTCTTGGACTATTCAAGGCCTCAGGGAAAGGGATTTGGAACTTTGGGTCCTCAAAATCATGAGCCTGGATCTCATCTTCAACCTCAAGTGTATTAATTAGATTTGGTTTGTCATGATCCTGGGTTGTTTGATTTTGGTGCATAGGGTTTTGAGTGGTTTTGCCACTTGTTAGGGTGATGGAATTAATAGTGGTAGGTGGGTATTGATTCCCTTGAGCAGGAGGAGTAGGAAGGATAGGTGCAGAAGGATGTGGAGCTTGAGGTGAATAAAAGCCAGGGGGAGTCACAGGAGCATGCCGAATCATATGAGCTTGGTTGAACCATTGAGGATTGTGTCCCTGATTAGGTATGTTTCTAGGGTTCGGAATAGGTTGGGAAGGGAGGGCATTAAGAGGTCTATCTGTAGGCTTAGGCCCTATCTTGTTCTTCAGATCCCTGATGGATTGGGTCAATTGTTGCATAGTTTGCAACATGGAAGTATTTGTGTCCATCAGTTGCTGGTTCTGATTCAATATAGCCAATTCAGTTTTCTAGGCTGGTTAGGGGGAAAGGGTTGATAATTCTGACCTCGGTTATAAGTGTTAGATGAGTTAGGGTTCATTTGATAGGGTCTAGGTTGTGAAATTTGTTGGTTTCCTTGCCATTGGCTTTTCCAAGAAAAATTCAGGTGATTTCTCCAACCAAAATTATAAGTGTTAGAGAAAGGATTTCTATTATTTCCTTGGATAGCCAACACATCCTCATATCCAAATGACGATGAGGATAAGTGTATGGAATCAGGATAACAGGGATCAAAGGTCCTTGCTTGGGTCCCATGTAAAGGGCCCTGGGTCAGTTAGCTCGCATCTTGAGCCATGCTTAGCTTGTTCACAAACTCCCTCCTAGAGGGAGCTTGGGTAGTGGGTGATAGGAGGGTTGCTCCCTTCCTATTATGGCTCATCAGTTTATCTAGTTTTTTAGATACAACCTCAATTTTGTCCAGCTTTTCATAGGTCAAGTTCATATGAACATTGCTGGAGCTTTGCTGGACCTTATAAATTCCACCTCTAGGTTGCATGGATCTTCCATAAGTTTCCATGGAGGCATTGTTCATGGAATTCTCACTCATATTCTCAAATAAATCAAAAGCACTATTTTCATCTTTGCTCATAAAGTTGCCGCCATAGGTAGCATCCACAAGGCTTCTCATATGATCATTAAGCCCGTGATAAAAGATCTGCACTAGTTGCCATCTAGGAACCTCATGATGCAAGCATTTTCTAATTAAATCCATGAACCTCTCCTAAGCTTCATTCAATGGTTCTTTAGGATATTGGGAGAAGGTGGTGATAGCTCTTCTAAATGCATTGCTTTTCCCAATTGGGAAAAATTTTTTTAGGAAGGCTTTTCTTAGCTCCCCCCATGTGTTAGCAGGCATTCCTATAGACCTAAACCAATGGCTAGCTTTCTCTTTGAGGGAAAAATGGAAGCACATCATCATGATCTTGTTGAAACTAGTTCAGTTGGAGTTGAAGGTCTTGGATCTGAGCCTAAGGATCTATCTGATTCGATTATGGATTTAGGTTGGCTGGGTTAGCCATCAAATTAAGATCAGAGTCCGAGTCAAATGTAGAATTGGATTCACCAATAATCAGTCTCCTCCATGGTTCACTTTGCAGAGGTGGCACCAAGTGTGGATTTTGTGATATAATTTCATGCATACACTTAGAAGAATGGTATAGATGCGGAGAGAACAGGAGAGGGAAGTGTGTGCACAATGCAAGTAGTCAAATTCTAGCCTTAAAGGGTTGCACCTACTGGACCTATTTCGCTAACCCTAGCCGAATGACCTGACCCTTGAATTACTTGGCTGGCCAGAAAGGTGGGACCCCATAGGATACCCTGCGTGGTGGGACACCATTAGAGGTTAACGTGGTTACCGTACCGACCTTTCTTGTCACCAGTTGGTCCAAATAGACAAGGCCTCAAATACAATCAACTAGGTATAGCTTCAGTTTAGAAAATAAAATCCAACCTAGTTGACGTGTCTATCAAGTTAATTAGGGCTTAGGATTTAAAGTACATGGGATTAGATGATGGGCATGAGTGGGGTGGTTGCCCACTTAGATCAATTGAATTGTGTGCGTGCACCAAACAATGGTTCATAATACAAGCTTAATTGATGTGGTTTCTTTTAAAGTTCAAGTGCTTATATTAGTGAATTTTAGGGTTCACTTGGTTAAATAAATTTAGACAATGGTTCTGATGAGGTACACAAGAGGTTTTGCAACTTTCAATTGTTTAATAAATTTCCTTTAAGCATGGAGATGCAATTGTGCTCTACCTTAATGTGAAACCCTAAGAGTAGATAGTGCAATATGATCCGTTTTAATCCAAAGAATCAAACATGGTGCGACCCAATCAGAGGAATCAATCGTCCTATTGCACCACCAATTAAGGCACCCAGAAATTTTTTTTTCATATTTTTTAATGCATGTTATGTAATTTTTCCAAATTTAAAGTGTACTAGGTGTTCTATAGTCTATTTTAACCCCCAGTTAGTGATCAAATATTCTGTGTAATCAAACGTATACCAAATAATTTTTTTTTTATTTTTTAGGGATTCTATATTACCACAGAAATCCAACCCAATAAATCTCAGATAAATCGAGTTATGTAAAAATTCCAGTGATTTTTTGAATTCCAAAAAATCAGGAACAACAATAGACTTGATAGAAGTTCACTTTGTGAATTTTTAAAACATTTATGTAAATCAGAATTGCGTGAAATTTGGATATGTTGTTTCTAACTTCAATACTCATGTCCAGTAGAAATTTCAAAACTTTTGAATGTGTAAAATTTTGGGAATTGAATTTTAAAAATAAAAATTTATTGCAGCCCAAAAATTTAGAAGGTGGTTTTATTGATTTTCAAAAGATAATACCCAAAAACAATTTTTTTTTTCATGCAAACAACTCAAGAAAATGACTAACCCAAGGATCAAGATAGACACCTAATCTAGATGGATAAATATTTTTTTTTCAAAGACTAATGCAACCTAGGATTCAAAAATAAACCTAAGCTAAGATGCAAGGACTACCTCAATCTCTACCCACACTTTGCTCCATTTCTACCACTTGTCGACGAGATCTTGTGTCGCTGCGAAATCCTGCACACAATCAGAAGAACATAGAAAAATGAGTTAGAGACACGGATGCAAAGACGAAAGCAAATATGAAAACAAACTCTGATGCCTCCGCGGCAACAGTGCCAAAAAGTGTTCTGAACGCAGATGTGATTGCATAAAGTATACTTTTTTCGTAGTATAATCACGTTAGAAACTCTTAAATTTATTTCAATCAAACTCAAAAAATATGAAGTTAATGTTTTCAAAATGGACTCCGAGTCGTTCGCAGGGAGGCTACTGAACTAATTCTCTTTCTAAGAACTAAGAGTGAGCTTACTTCTAGAAAGCAAATAAAATTACCTAGAACTACGATCATGAAAAGTAGACAGATAAATAGAAGGTGCGTTGAATAAAAGCTATTAAAACTTTTATCAAATGTCAGAATAAGATGGTTACAACTAGAAGAATGCTTGAAATCAAATCTAGTGACAACTAGAATTAGAAAGTAAAGACTAGGAATTATGGGCTTCAATGGCAAAGTCCAAAGTGGTGGCGTAGTAGCGAATGCGAAGGTGCATCCATGAACTCCAAGAGAAGGAGAACTAGTTCTAGTTGGTAGCCTGAGGCTAATTCTATGCTATGGCTAATTGGCTTCTAAGGGTTAGAAGCTAGGTCCTTTTATAGGAATCTAGGTGTCTTCCTATTGGTTGATCTAGAGTGCCTAGGATCACTAATTTAGATGGCTTAGATTTCATCCTAAGTGATGCCTAGGATTGGTTAAATAGGGGCCTTAGGATCTAAGTTGTAGGGCTAGGATAGGATGAGGGTTTTCTAAAAATAGGAAACCCAGGTGAGTGGCTACCAAGGGATAACATCTTACCAAGAGATAACATCTTATCTTTTGGCTAACCACTAAAGGATAAAATCTTCTTAAGTTGGCACCAACTTAAGAGGATTAGGCTAGGATTTTCGTGGGTCTTGTGTAAGTAGGGTTAGGGATAGACATAGGTTGTGAGAATAGGTTCCTAATTGGGTTAGGTTGACCCTAAGTCTAGTGGGTTGGGTCTAAATAGGTTCCATGAACCCACTTGACTTATACTAAGTCAATTAAGTGGGCTTATGGACTTAATAGGCTTTTAGGTTAAGGATTGGATCTAGGGTAAGTTGGATAGGTGATCGTCGACTACCAGTTCATATAAAAAAGGGATTTTAAAATGTCATTGTTGTAGTATCCGTCACAAATACAAATTGTTGTTGCATCAATTTTATTTATATACTTAATTTTTACTGGTTTATTCCAAGTCATTCACTGGGAGGCAGTTATTGATATACATTACTCTCTAAGTCCAATAATATTCTTTAATTCCAAAAAGATTCATTTTATATACAATAATGAATGAATCAATCAAATAATAAAAGAATGAATCAATTATAAACAAAATAATGAATTAGAAATAATTACAATGCTTGAAAATAATTATATATAAACAAGCATAAAAACCCATGTATAATTACTCTTTATTATTTATTTACAACTTATGATAATAATACTTAGCTATATGTACAATAATAAGTAACAATATGTATTATACTAATTAACTTACTAATATCTATAGTAACATATAATATATCTACAACGACGTATAAAAGTGTCACTAAAACCTTAAAAAACTACATACATAAGCTAAGGTAAAAACTATTGTCTATACTAACATATAATACTATGTACAGTGACGAATAGATCTGTCACTAAAGCTATACTTTATTTATATACATATATAGCTCAAACACTACTCTATACTCTAAGTATACTTATATACATATTATTTACATATATACTATATATATATATACAATATATATCTATACTATATATACGTATACATATATACACACGCACACTCAACACTCAGCTCACACTGACACAACACACGCAGACTCACAAGTATACACTAAGGCACACAGTTACAGGCACTTAACACACATAGCAAAGACTAATACTTAACTGATTTAGCTCTTCTTCTCACAGCTAGTTCACCCTTCTCAGTCGGTTCAAACTAGCTCAGTCCGGTTTGATTTTTAAGCAAAAGTTGGTTTAATTGGCAGGTAGCCTTTTCGAGGGATACACGACACCTCTAAGGGTGGGATCAATCCTCTACTAGGGCTGCCCTAATCCTTAATTAGTTGTATTTTAACCGATTTATGGCTCATTACTGGGCCTAATCAGACCCATGCATAGTGCACAACTCTCAGCCATGCACCGCACTCGTATAATCTCATTTCAATTGCCAATCTCAATTCATTCATACTTAAGTGATGGTGGACATATATGATAAGTAGCACCCGGCACTCATGATGACTAGGCAATGCAATGTAGAAATTATAAAAATGACGTTGCGCTCACTCGCTAGCTATCGATGTGGTGCTGCTGCGCCCTCCACCAGCTACTAAAGTGCGCGCACAGGGTTGTCTTGATTTGCTTGATTTGGCTCTCGATTTGAGGGCACAATTGAGTTCCAATTTTTAATTTAAAAAGACCTTGTATGGGCCTATATAATTATATAGTTTATTTAAGAAAATAATTAATTTTACTATATAAATAAATTAGCTAAAGTTTACAAATTATACACATTAATATTTGGGTCAATTTCTTAATTAATGTTTAAATTAGTTAATTAATGGTATAATTGACCCTATACAGAGTTTGTATGCATGTTAAAGTATTTGTTACATATTTTTATGGTAATTTACACGATTTATTTTAATTTATATACATTAAATATATGATTTCAGTGTGTTATGCATATAAATTATATATAAATAATATAATACAATATAAATTCAGTTAACTTAGTTTAAATTACTTAAAATACTATAATACAAATATACAATATAAATTAGTTCAGTTATAACTTAATTTACTAATTTATTTTAATTTAATTTAGTAAACTAGCTAATAATTTAATAAATTAATTATTTATTGTATAAATATAATTAAATTACTTTTCAAGTATTATAATGTACATAATAAGTATATAAATATGTATGTATAGTATCATTGATAAATAAGTTTAATTATTGGGATTTGTAAATTTATATAGCATATAGTACAAATAGGTTAATTAAATTAATAGATACTTATATAATAAAGCTATATATATAATAATTTGTCATAAATATTTAATTTATGCTATATAATACATACATAAGTTACCTATACAGTTTATATACATATTATACACTATGTATAAATATAGCTAGGATATAGTTTATATATACAAGTATTTACATAATATACATGGTATATTTGGTCATTTTTAGAGTTTTTCTTATTTTTATGAGTTTTGTGAGTTTTATAGAGGTAGGAGATGAGAGAGAAAGAGAGAGATGAGGAGAATAGATTTGTTTTTGGATTTTTTTAGGTTAAGCTCTTTTATTAAGTTTTAAAGTATATTGAACTGTCGACTTGTATGTTATACCAAGTTGGAGGTTCAGAATGCTTTGAAACTTGGTATACACTTAAAAATATATCTAATCATACTCGCTACACTTTTATTTTATTTTTTTGGAATTTTTATCATATTTTTATTTATTTACATAGCTAGTACATTCTAGGCCTAAAAGAGTGTTTTAATGAGAACCTAAGGCCTAAATGAGAGTTGTGTGGTTTGGGTATACAGTGTAGTCATTCAAAAGTGTTCTACATATCAAATGGAAAGTATTCAACCAAAGAAACATGATTTTCACTTCTTAATTCATCAAATTTCTCTGTTGGACAGTTATAACATATAAGTGGCTGACAATGAATGTATTAATAGATCACAAGCGATTCAGATGAAATTTAAAAACACCAATCAATACATGAATGCTTGTACATAGTTTTTACAGCATATAGAACATGTCAGACATTGAATAAAATCAAATCCCAGCCACTACCCAATTGGTTTTAGACCAAAGCAGTACAGCGACAGCAGCAGCATAAGCAATAACAGTAGCAACAGCAGTAATAGGTATTGATGACCAGTAGCTAAATGAGCAACTATGATCATACAATAGCTTCCAGCAGCCAGAGAAATAAGCTCAGACGTCTTAAGAATATGAAAAGGGCTGCTGTAGTGTTTCTGGTCATCAAAATTCAGTACCAAAACATCCAAGATCAGACTTGGTAGAGTTTGATCTTGGATCATTAACACCCAAATCAGATGTTCATTCTTCTCTAAGAAAAAATATCTTTAAAACTAGATTTTAAGGGTTTGAAAATATTTATAAAAGTAGAATTGCAATCTCCTTTGAAAATCATTTCAGATCCTTTTAATTCTCAATCAAATGTCCATTATAGAGTCATGCAATTTGTTGTATGGAGGATCAAATGTCACCCCAAATTGGGCTTTTACTTTGGATCTTTTACTAATATAATCACTCAATCTTTTTGAACACCGTTGATGGGTGATCAAGGTGATTTTATGATATGATCAAGATTCGTTGGGTCCTTGTTCTATCTCATATTAGAGTTAATTGATTTTCCTTAATAGAACTCTCTAACATAGGGCTTAAATTAGATGTATGATCATCCATATAATCAAATCCAAATCCACAAACCTTGGATTCCTCACATACACCTAATCAAGCCCATCCAATCTCAAAAAGCTCGATTAAATCCAATACAATCCAAATGAATTCCAAATCACTGATTTGAACATTAAAAACCATTTTCAACAAAATCGAGCAATTAGAGTTGAGAGAACAAGATCGGGGGTCTTTGTGGAATTGTGAAATGGATGGGAGACCCCCCAAAGTGATTTTTGGCGCTAATTTCATATCTGAGAAACAAGTTCTTAGGTCTGAAATTAGACCTTAATGTATGGGTGATTTGCGAAATCAAAATTGAGGAATTAAGAAAGCGATCAAATGCAATGTAAGGGGAGATTAATGGTGATGATGATGTGCATGGAGGTCTCTCTAATTTGAATTGATCAAAGAGAAGTGGATCATAGCTAATTTATCTGACTCCTAAGCTAATCTAACACTACAATTAACTAGAAAGTAGTAAAACTATGCTAATTCTACTCCTAGAAAGCATGTAAATCTAGCTAATGGGAAGCAGTAGGTGTCCAAGGTCACCCACCATTGGCTGATGATGATGAAAGGGGAGGAGATCCATCAGTTGACAAAGGTGATGTCTAATAGCCAACAACCAATGACTGGAGGCGATTGAAAGGGGGAGGAAAGCCTATGCTATCACCCAGACCGATGAAATTGAGGTGAGGGGAGTTGAGGGCATGGAAGAATGGACTCACTCAGGGGGAGGGAGCAGTTCAAGTGTGCACGCGAGCTGAGGGCATGCTTAAGTAGAGTGAGAGAGTGATTCAGGTCACCGTGATGTGGGATTAGTCATTTAGGTCAAGGATAGTCACGATGAGAGGAAAGGAAGGCGGGAAGAGCCAAATCAAAGAAGGACTGTTGGATGGGATCTGGAGATGGTGGTGAGGCCACGCGACAAATCACGCGAAGCTTCGATTTTAGATCGCCACAGATCAAGAGAATGGAAGGAGTGAGCAGCTAGGATGGCTCATGTTCTTGCAATGAACAGTGCACCAAGAGGTGTTCTTGCTATCAAGAGGTGCACTGTTCATGCAGGCTTCTAATGGTGTAATTGCAGACAAAGCCCTCATGTGAAATGGTGTGAAATTTGTAGCAAGGCCCATAAGTGTTATAGAATTATGTCAGAGCAGTCCCTGAAGTGTTACAATTAGGTCCTTACGACCTACAAATAGGTCCTTGGAGGTTTTAAAATGGATAAGATGTTATGAATGAAGGACCTAAATGTGAATCTCTAATGCAAGGTCCTATTGATGTCCAAATGCTACCATGTTTTTATTGAAGCTTAATTCAACATATTAGACGTTAATTTCATTTTTGATTTGATCTTTTGAGCTCATTTGTGTTCAATTTACCATTGGATCATCAATTTATATTTATTAATAGAATATCTCAATAAATGACCTAATTATACATTTTTAATACAGATTTGGTGTTTTAGGTCTTTTCTGTTAATTCTCACACTTAACCCATTTCATGTGTTAATTTGATAGTGTTTAACCTAGTTTCTAGCTTAACTTGGGCATTTTAGCTATGATGAGCCATACCTCATCAATAGGTTCCTAGAAAGTAGGACAACTCTATGGATAAAGGGTCAAGATCATGGATAGTGTTATCCATTGTTACGAATGCATTTTAAGATATTTTTTTTAAGATGTCTGGGAGGTGGCCCAAACATCTGAACAGACGTCTGGAACCCCTTCCAGACGTCTGGGATTTTATTTAGGTGGCACGCGGGGCTACGTCTGCACGTAGGAGCGCGCAGACCCGCAACTGCCTTCCTCTCTCTTTTTCCCTCTCTCCTCCTGCGACCGCAGTCTGCGTTCTCTCTCTCTCCCTCTCCCTCTCCCCACGCAGCTTTAAAAAGCCACGCCCTCTCCCTCACTCTAATCACCTCCTCTCCCTTCTTCTTCTCCTTCCAGACGGTGCGCGAGTGCGAGCGAGCGGCGGCAGCGACAGCCGCGGTGAGTGCGGGAGGAGGTACTGCGCGAGGGAGGAGGCACTCGGTAGTGAGGGCTCGAGCTTGCCGGGGCAGCGAGAGCCGGCCGGCAGGGGCGCAGCGGGCACGGACTGACGCGGGAGGTCTGCTGCAGCTCGAGCAGTAGGTGGACGAGGCGCGACGGTGCGTCGCGGGCGGAGGGCGAGTAGCGCTCTGGTTCTGGAAGTTTTTCTAGAATTAGACTCCTGGTCTTCCAACCAGACGACGGTTAAGACGTCTGGAGGACTATCCAGACGACTGGCAAGTAAGTTATTTTTCGTCCTTCTTCCTTTTCTGCGACCGTCCGTACTGAGAACGATGAGTGGGTACGTGTAGGTTCTGAGATTCGCATCCAACGCGAATCAGACGTCTGGCTGAAGTGCCAGACGATGGGAACGACTTCCAGACGTCCGGGGTGACCATTGGACGTCTGGGATCTAGGCCAGACACCCCCGCAGGCTTCTGGACATCTGAGAGACTACACAGGACAAGGTACCATCTGATTCCCATTTTTAAGACGTCTGGAAGAAGTTCCAGACGTCTGATTTTGCACTGTTTCATCGTTTTCGACCCGTTTAGGGCCCGTTCGGAGTCCATTTTCCGCGTTTCGAGTTGCGTCGTTTTCGGAATAAAATCCTCTACCCGTCTACAGTGACTAGATACTATTTTGAGAAACTCCTTGTGTTTGATCCTTGTGATAGGACCTCATTCCATTGCAGTCTCGGGGGTTGCGGAGGCACGCGGGATTCCCGACCACGCCCCCAGTACTCCTGTTGTAACTGGTAGAGTGGCTTTTAAGTTTATTAGTATAATCTGTTAAATTATGGAACCATAAATAGAACCTAGGACATTGCATGAATCCTAGGAATGAGAAACTAGAATGAATGGTAGATCCTAGGGTGTTGCATGAATCCTAGGGTTGGAAAACTAGATTGTATCATAAATCCTAGGGTATGGCATGAATCCTAGGATGGGAAAACTAGTGGAATATACGAATACTGCAGTCTTGGAAAAATGGAAAGGAACAAATAGCTGCCTGTAAATTGATTGAACAGCTGCCTGTTATGAATAAATACACGTGATTTAATAACATGGATCGTAAGAACGTGAAACTGGAAAGTGAAACCTAGATGTTCTGAGTTAAAAGAGCTGGAACCCTACAGGGAATTAGGAGTGGATCTCCTGGAAAGAGAAAGGAATGGATCTGAGAAAGAAAGACATGGTAGTGTGCTGTCTCTTGGGTACGTGGTACCAAGGGAAGTACCTGTTACCTGTTTAGTGCAGAGCGGAGCCAGCCGCCCCAGGGACCCGGGGTTAGGTCTGGCCACTTTGTACCGACTTGCTGGCCCTCGTGTACGCAGTACCGAGGAGAGCTACTAGTGTAGGGCGAGTACTAGCTACCCCACGGGTCCCGGGGTTCTGCTAGCTCACCTACACCGACTTGTTAGGCCCACTGCGCAAACCAGGGTAGTCAGGTGAGGGTGCGCGGACTGTGGAGGGGCAAGGCCCCTGTTTGCTTACTTTGGAGGGGTTGGACCCCTGTTATTGAGAGGGCTCTGCCCTGTACTGGTTCCGTGCTGTGCTTTGGGCGCACTCGTTAACGGAAACGACTGACCGCGTGCCAGTGCAGGTTAGCTACCTGTGCGTTTATCGCGCGTGCCGTAGTCACCGTTACGTTTGTCCGTGACCTTGGGGTGGTTGACTGAGAGTAGGATCACCACGGGGGACTCTCCCGGCCAGGAGAGTACCACGTGCTACTTCTACTGTTCCGAAAAGATTGCCATCAAGATCGTTCCCACGAGAAACATTCGAGATCAAGTGAAGGATCTGAGAAATAGATAAATTGTGAAACAATAGAAAGACGTAAATAAAGGAAGAAAGAAAATAAAACAGCTACTGTACACCTTACTGCTTCTTTAGTTTAGCTGCCACTCTACTCAGCGCTTCGCTGACGTGTTACACTCGTTACTTTTCAGGACCAGGTGTTGAGCAGCCAGGGTCAGCGGCTGCAGAGGACGCTGGGCCGAGTAGGGTCCAGTAGAGTTACGACTGCTCTTTTGTGCCCTTTTTGTTTCCACTGTAGTGAGTAGTTTTTGTCACTCTCTGTACTTTTCTTTACTCGTAGTTCTTGTTATGTTAAATGTTGTTCTACTGTTGTGGTGGTACATGCTATAGTAGTTCCTTTTCTTACTGCTGTATTTTGTTACTGCAAGTTATACTTCATGTTGAATGTGGTTTATTTTACTGCTCTTTTGGTTACTTCCTCGTTGGACGACTAGGTCTTGGGATTAGTCGAGTCGGTCCGGTTCTCGTGTCTCGTAGGGACTCGGGAATCGGGTCGTTACATCCATGATTTTGGCTTTTAAGCTCACTTATTCAGTTTGAGCTGACCTAGGGGTAGGAGTTGGGGTAAGGGTATCCTAGGGTTCTAAGGGTAGGGTTAGGTTATCCTAGTCCCCCTCTCTCTTCTTTATTTGGATCTTCATTTCTTCCTTAATTAAATCTTGGTCTTCAACCAGCTCCTAGCTTTGTGGCTTTACCTTCTAACCTGCTTTTATTCTGCATGGTTCCAAGTCATTCTACATCCCTTACATATATTATTCACAAAAGACTAGAATTAGATAATTGGCTTAAAATAAACACAATGCATATGATATGCATGCATGCTATAAATGCAATATTCACATTCTAAATGCATGATTTTACTAAGGAGCTAACTCTAGACTAAGCCAATTAAGGTAATAAATTAAGCTATTATCAGTACCGTAACACGTGTTCTACCCTAGTTATGATTTCACAATTCTAACATTTGCTGCTACCATATTAATTTACAGTAACATCTAATAATAACATTGTAAAAAGTAGATATGCAATTTCAACATGTGACTATCAAGTTCAACTACGTCTATTACATTCTACAACAAATTACCGATTTGCAATTTAAACATTTTCAAATCGTTCGGTTCAAAGTACAATAATAAGTTATGCTAATTTAAGTTTGTTGCATATGCTACTTGAAAACCAATATAATAGTTGAGTTTTAAATGATAGTTGTTGTCTCCATCCCTGCAATGCTCCTGCCAACACTAATCAGTCAACCAACCTTGCTACTGTTTTGTACCTATGAGAGCATTGCTTGTTCCTTCACTCTTATCATTTTTTACCATTTGATTAGTACAAGCTGGTGCTTCTTTTGCTGGAATTTCTTTAGGGGGTGCCTTCTATTGCAGCTTCCTCTACTTCAACCTCCTTTGCTCCATATGTTCGACAAATTTTCTATAAAAAATAGAAATCATTGTTAAAACACACAATTAATGGAATGCTCGTTGCATAATAGGTACAGTACCTCTACAACTGCTAAAAGCTTTGTTGTGACCTCTTTGCCAAGCCCTTCTAGTGCCACTTCACATTTCACCACTTCTTTGCCCATATTATCTTCTTTACCAACTATTAAATTGTCTCTTACTCCTCCTATGCTAGTTTAATTTCCATCTCCACATTCTCCACCATTTTAGATCTGTCAAGATTTGTTCCTCCTACATTCCTTCCCCTTTTTCCCTCGACCTCCAAACTTCCACTCTTCTTAGTATCCTTCATAGCTGATGTAGAAGACTCTTCCTTGCTTAACGGCTGGATGACATTTTCTGACCCATTTCTAGTCCTCTTTTTTGAAATCCCCACCTCATTCCCACTGTTGTTTCTTGAATCTGGTGTGGAGTCTATTCCTGACATTGACCTGCTATTGGAATATGTCTCCTTAGAACTGCTCTTCTCGTCACTACTAGACAATGATGATGAAGATGACTCCATCCCCTGTTGAACAATCTGTTAGATAATATAAAATACTTGTTCTAACTTCCAACTTTCTATGCAAATTGATTGGCTACCATCTGATTGGATGATCCTTTCCATGCAAATTATGATGACCAACTTCCTCCTTGTTTCCTTAACTGCTACTTGATGACGAGGATGACTTCTTCCCCTATGGTTTTGTTATTAACTTTGCAGCTACTTCTATAAACTTTATTTCACAACAACTGCAAAATGATAACTTACCCTACAGCTGCCAGATGGTCCATGTTTCTTAAGAGCAATTCTACGTTTGTTTGACTTCTCCACTTTATTCGCAGCTGATTTACTCAACTGCTTTCTCTGTTGATAAGTACATTTGTTAGCACCAGTACTTGCAAAAATGTTATGAAAATATAAATATTTCAAAATATTACCTTTGCCTCTTCCTCGTAACTGCAACCTAACAATGAACTATCACTTCCCTCATCCACATCTTCATACTCACTCCAACTTGATGAGATTACCTGCTTAATTGATCAAGGACAAACCATGGTTAGTTCGCGATAACCTATTCCTTCGGAAGTGCTTCATCAAAAGGAACATAGGACATCTTTGATTTAGAGTGCGGTACATGTTTCGACCTTCCTACTCTAGCCAACTACCTAAGGACCTACATTGCCATATTTGAAGTGCTTAGTATGTCCTTGTTGAAATTAAGCTTTCAAAATTTTTTCAAAATTTCCTTACTTTTTGTGAAATTGCTAGTTGTTCCTTCACTCTCTTTAACTCAACAGAAAGGTAATGCTTCTCCTTTCCTAATGAATCATTGTCCTTCTCAAGTTCCCTTTTCCTCACATGAAATTGTTTCAATACTTCATGGTATGCAACATTATCTTTCTGAATGTGCTTCTTCTCTTCCTGTAGATTCAATACTTCCTATTGTAAGTTTACAATTTCCTTTCCTATTCTATCCAGTTCCTCCTTCAAAATTGGCACACTAAATGGGTCCTCCTTCACAACAATCGGCTTCTTCTCATATTCCATGTGCTTTACTTTAACAAATTTGGAACACCTAATGTAACATTTTGGGACATTTGGCAGCTACAATCTTTGCTTCTGCATGAGTCCGGTCACAAGCAATGCGCTAGTCCATTTCCTTGCAAGGGGTGTCCCCCTTGGGATCTCCTTCACATCTGTTAGGTTTAAAACCTCATATGCCCAAATCTACAATTATACAAATTCAATTATCAAATTACCATTCTTTTGTATTAGCTAACTGTTGCAAAATAATGGCCACAAATAAATTCATTCACCTGTAGAAGAGGGGTGCATCCTTTAAGATAACCAAGTGGCTTGCACTGCTTCAGCTTCATGTTAGCTTCCTCCAATGTATGGTGTAGGAGCTCCTCCACTGCGCTTGCCCATTATAGCTTTCCAACACATGTCGATCCTTTATGTACGTTAGAAGTCGAGGGTAGATGTTGTAGTCCTCGTATGAGAATAGACAGGTCGCAAAGTAATGTAGGAGGGGTAGGCTGACTTGGTCATCAACCTTCTTTGACTTAGAATGTCCCTCTGAGTGGTCCGACACAATTTCAAACAACTTATGCTTGACATTTGCAACATTCAAATCCCCTTTCTTAAATAGGTGTGATCTCAGGTATGATTGAACAACTGGGATATCATCTTTCCACTCCAAGAAGACAGGACTCTCTTTCTTAGGTAGGTTAGTCATCTTTGCAACCTATTTGAGATCCAATGCATAGTTTCACATGCCAATCCTAAATGTCTATGACTTTGGGTGGTACGACATTAAAAGCTGATAGAGGAACTCATGATCATTTGAAGGGAACTTGAGATCAGCTAGCCACCTGAATGGTGTCTCACTGAATTTATCATGTACTTCATACAAAGATTTCTGCAGCAACTCCTGAAATTCTTTGATTCCACACCTGGTGTATACAGGTCACTTCTTTGAAGTGACTTTTGGAACATTAGTTGGCTTCCTTGGAACATTTCTCGAAGGCTTGGGCATGTCTGATGCCTCTGTGATGTCTGTAAACTCCATGTTTGATATCATCTCCAAATCACTGCACCATATCCAATTGAATTACATGTCATAATCAATTAATATTTACCACTGTTATATTATATTTGAAACTGCACCTGCCATAACCAAAAACTAACTTCGACATTACAGCATCGTCCTTCATTTTCCTCCTGAACATATTGACCATCTATTCTTGTTATTTCCTTCCCTTTATAAAAAAAAAAGAATCAATTTCCAAGATTTATGTACATCTATGTTAACAGTTGTTTGACTCTCTTCTTATCACTTCTCGTCCATCTTTTACCTGTCTTCGATAATGATATAGCATTATATGATTCTTTCCCCTTACGCTCGGAAACTCTGATAGATAAGATACTCTCATAATTTTCCCATATGTTTAATGTAGAAAATGATAGCAATTCTAATTTCAACTAATAACTCCCTTATGTAAAATCCCCTACTTGTACTGTTACCTGTCTTTACAAGAGTCCTTTCCTTGCTTGTTCCCCTCAGATCCTTGTTTCCATTCTGCTCCAAGTTTGCCTCCTTCACAACTATTCAATTGCTTATCTACTGTTATGCATTGAAATAATAGTGAGGAGCAAAATTTCTTAGTTACAGTTGCTTACCCTATCTCCACCTCGACAAGTGTATCTTTGGAAGAACATTTCTCACCTCCGACCTTGGATCTCTTCTCTTCTACGGCTTTCACTGGACTTTTACCATGTTCTCGTCTGCGTTTCTTGCATTAATTTTAATTACTTCTAGTTCTCTCTTGACAACTCTTTGCAAGGATTGTGCTACTCTTGTAAGCACTGCTACCTATATACCTTCGGCTACTTGATTGCACAGCAAAAATACACCAGTAATTATATGATATTTCCTAGCACTGCAATTGCATCTAATGTAGTTATAATTGCATTTGTAAATAGACGACTGCATGCATTTATAGAGAGGGGAGGAGAGTGTGAATAATTGGCCATCCATTCCACTACCATTATTTAACATCTTCATTAAGTGTGGCATTGCAATTTCACCATTTTCTCATTTTTTATTTACTTTGAATTTCTCGAGCAGCGGCAGGACAGGGAGCATGCGCACCTCTTCGTGCCTCACTTCCTGCCAACAGCATGGTAGGAGGTGTGTTGCCAGCAACATGGTGGTGGCATACCTCTTCCTCTTTAAAACCCCTGGCCCTCACCCTCGTGCAGGCATGCCCTAACACACACCTACAGGCACTTTCATCCACCATCAGGCCAACCTCCTCCTCTTTCCCTCTCCATACATAGTAGATCTTCTCACTGAGAAGAGACACACTGTGGGAAGGAGAAAACCCACAGTGGTAGCAAACCACCACTGTTAGTTCCACCACTGCCCAGTTCCTTAGTGAGCAGGTGGGCGTGGTGGATTTGCCTTTGGTTTTCATCGTTGTTCGCCTTCTTCGCCATTGATAGAGCTTCAAGCTCAGAAGCTCCAGCAGCATGCAAGTCAGCCTGCTGCAGCTGTCAGCCATTGCGCGTGAGCATGCAGGCCCTGTGCACTCTCTTTCCCCGTATGCACGTGCTTCCCAGCACGCCTGCGCACACGAAACAGGCTGCTACCAGTCGACAGACCGCGCGCGCACTGTAGCGTGCAGTCTACGCGACACTGTAGCCACCAGCTCTCTTCTCACTTAGCCGGTGGCTTTGGTGCTCTCTCTCCTCCGTGTCACCTGTTCCAGTCGGTCTCCAGCGCCCCGCGCGTGCTCTTCCTCCTGTGCCCGCGCCTCCTCACACATCAGACGACGGGGCTGTGCAGCAGACGGCTTATCTGCTGCGCTCCCCCTCCTTAGCTTGTGCACGCACACACACCACTTCTACACACACACTTGTACTCTCTCACACACACTCGTACATGCTCACACACACCCTTATATACTTACACCTGCACACACACACATATATATATATATCCACTCACATATATACATAAATATATATATCTACATATATATATACATATATACATGTATATACATATATATACATATATACATATACATATCTATATACATATACAACTATATATATATAAATATATATATATATATATATATATATATACAAGTATAGATATATATATACATATATATATATATATACACATAGCTTAGATATATATCTATATATTTACATATACATCCACCTACCCATATCCATATGTACACTTTACCACCCATACTGCCGTTCACTACTCCCTCCACCGTGCATCATATTGCGGGAATATCTGCACCAGTTGCTGATATCCCCCAATATCCGCGCAAAGCAAGTGCCTCCACACACACTCCACACATCTGCCCCACACTCCACGTAGCACTTCGTCTTGTTGGTTGCATCTTACTGGACGTGGATCAACTTGACACTGTGCTACACTCCATTTCCACGTCCACCTCCACCCCTATTTATAATATATAACTATATATATATACTGTATCTACTATATATCTATACATATATTAAGTACGTATTTCTTTCTTTTCTAGCAACCCCTTTTGTTTTCTGTTATCTTTATTTCTTGCTATTAAAATGATAAAAAAAAAAGAGTAAAAGAGAAAACATAATTTCTGTCTTGCAGGTACTAGGTCTTGCGAATAACATGACCAATTTTTGGAAACCCCAAGTTGGCTACAAGCCAAGAACCATTTGGCTCAAGGCCAAAGACTTGATTTTGAGGGTGTACCTCAAGAACAACATTATCAACAAAAAAAATCTTAAAAATAGAAAAAAATAAAAAAATATAATAAACGCAAGGAAGAGATACGTTTTAGGAAAGGCGTAGAAACTCCTTGACCTTTAAATTCCCGCCTCCCTGAGAATGATCCTGGGCCTAAAAGCGACTAAGATAAAATCAAGTAGGCCAGGTTAAAAATTTTGTAAAGCTGGTTAGACTCGATTTTAGGTTATTCCACTATACTAATTTCAATGATAATATCACCATATTAACAGAACATATTCGAGTCCTGCCACGCTTTTTCTGGCGCCGTTGCTGGGGAGGTGCAAATTGAGGTAAGTTTTCTACTCTCATTCCTTTGATTTTCTTTTCTCACACCCTTCTTTTCACGGGTGTTTTGTTTGCTTGTGTGCAGGTAAACCGATTGCAAGGAAGAGACAAGAAGAGGAAGTCAGAGATGTGGGCAAATCCAAGGTGGGAGCAAGAGCTTGAAGTCGTCGGCACTGCATTGGAGCTTCGCCCACGTTGCTGAAAAGGTAGGTGTCTCTCTCTTAACAACTTAGTTTAACTTGTCACCTAATAAAAAATAAAAAAAACCTAAAAACACTTCTTGGGAATTTTTGGGCCAAGTGGATTAAAAACCACTTGATTGATTGTTTGCTATCACCCCCACCACCCTTGATTTCCCGCAAAACTTCGCATAGAGAAAATCCAAGAATCTTGATTCTTGGATCCTTCATTGTGTGTAATTTTCTTTGAGGCAAGTTAAAATTTATTGATTGCCATCCCTCCTTGCCTCATTTGTTCACATTTCGGGATTACATTTTTGGTGGGGAGTCTTGGAATTGAGTTGATTCCAACCCCACCACAACTTTTCAATTGCCTTAGATTTGATCGCGAATATTTCAACCCCAAAATTTTAATTTTCTTTACATTATCTTGTGGTTGAGCCTTGTGTGTGGAATATCATTTTTGGTGATTGGGAGCACTTGAATTGAAGTACTTTGGTTCCCTTTCACATTGACTTAAAATAGACTCGTGCATCCACACATAGGAATTTCCATCTAGGGAATCCCATTGCATTTTTAGCATGCATTAACTAATTCACATTGAAGAAGGGTTTGTTGGGCATAAAAGAACTTGTGTTTTCTCAAAACTCGGAGATTGGTTGTATTGGTAACTCAGTGGAATCTTAAAATCCATACTACTTAAGGCTGAAATTCTAAAAGCCATTCACCATCTAAAACTCCAATTCGGGGAGATTTTCCTGTTTCATGCTTGGTTTACACACTTTTAAAGTCAACGCACTTGGGCATTACCCATATACAATGCCCTTCACATTTCTGGAGCACTTGATCCTAAGCCTCTAAATTAAAACTGGTAGCAATTTGACCCTTATTAGGGATTGGAGGTCTAACTACCTACCTGTAGTGGCTACGTGTTGGTGTGGGTTCTCGTGTGCTATCGGGTGTCTAAGACTGGGGTAAACGGCCTTTCAATCTGGACCAGTGGTTCTGCCGTGCTCTCATTTGGTTTGGTAGGTTGTGATAGTAGGTAACTGAGATCTTTAGGTCTAAGGGCACATTGTAGAGGTTAGGAAGTTGATTTCTTTGCTTTGTCATCAAGTGTACCTTTACGGCATCATTTCTCTCATCCCCTTTTCCCTTCTTATCTCCCCAATTCTTCCTGCGGTAGTGCATGTTTGGGAGGAAGTCATGAAACCTTGAATTGCCTGAATTGTCTGGTAATTCTAGAAGGATAGAAACGGATTCGTCATCCTCCTCCATAAACATGGCTGCATGCCCACCCCCAAATCCCGAGGGAGGAAACCGCCCCCTCAAATCTTGCCACGTGGTGGCGGAGCCGTAGATCCCATAACCCGCCTCCAAGCCCAAATGGAAATGTATAATGAGTAGATTGAAGCCATTAGGGAAACCTTGGAGGAAATGCAGAACCCTCCTGAATGAGAGGAGCCTAGGTCTCCTAGCTCTTATCAAAATCCCGCTGCTACAGAGACCATAGGACAAAATCGGGTCCCCATGGGCGGGGACGATTTTGAATTGAAACCTAATGTCATTGGCCTAATTAACTTTCACTTCCATGGTCTTACAAGTGAAGATCCTTTTCTCCATTTGGAAGACTTAACCTGATTAGCTGAAACTGTTAAACCAAGAAATATCGGGTTATCAATTGTCCTCATGAAAATGTTCCCATTTTCATTGTGGGATAAAGCATCGCAATGGTTGCGCACCCTTGGGAGAACCATCCATTCTTGGGAAGAGATGCAAACAACATTTCTCAAGAAATTCTTCCCAATCGAGCGAACCAATGCGCTTCGCCGTGCTATAACTTCTTTCACATAGCAAAACGATGAGCAATTTCATGAGGCTTGGGAAAGGTACAATGACCTCCTCTGGAAATGTCCGCACCATGGTCTGCCTAAGTGGCATATAGCCCAGATCTTCTATTATGGGCTAAATGAAACTTTGAAGCAGATTGTAGATGCTTCCTGCGGAGGGAATTTCATGAATAAAGACGAGAATGGAGCATTTGAATTATTTGAGAACATGAGTGAAAATTCAATGAACAATGCCTCCATTGTCGCCTTTAATCGTACCAGCCTGCCCTGTAATGTTCACGAAGTTGACACGGGGCCCTCCCATTCATCCACAGATCTTAATCTTATCGCACAAAAATTGGATGAAGTCTCCATCGTGCATAAGAAGCTGGACGAGCTTCTGGCCAATCCCACTTGTTCTATGGCAAACACCTCCACCTCATCACTCCGTCACAACCCTAATCCTTCTAATGCCAGGCTTATTCCCAAAATCCCCGTAAGATCGTCCTTACCGAGTATCGCACCGATCAATTCGGTAAGTCATGTGGATCTGGCTTCTGCAAGCCAGAATTTCAACACAGAGGACCAAGCCTCCGTGTGCTCGGAAGCATATTTACATGCGGACTCATCTTCTGGCTTAGAAAACGCTTGCACCCTAGGGAACAACTTGTTCTCTGCTACTTATAACCCAGGGTGGCGAAATCATCCTAATTTCGTATGGTCCAATAACCCACAGTGCCAAAACCCTACAGGTGGGCCAATGCGATCGTCCGCACCCGTTATCCCAAGGGCCCAGTCTAATCCTGTGGCGAATTCGCCATCGGGTCCTTGCATTCTGCAAATAGAACATGCATCAAGTCCTCTTGATAAACTGATGGGAATGGTGACGAAATTGTCTAAGCGCCATGAAGTGAACATGACCTCTCTTCAGCACCAATTGGTGTAGCAGAATGCTGAAATAAGTCAATTACGCATGGTGACTCAATCTCAGGGCACTCTTCCAGCCCTACCTGTTCCCAACCCGTGAATTTTGTACCCCGTGGTCCTCAACCACAGGTACGTCCTTCTTAGGGGCAAGTTCATCAGATTCTGCAAGTTCCAAGCATTCCACCAGGATTTCAGGCTAATCTCACAGCAGCACCTCCCCCTTATGTCCCTATTGAGAACCCTCCTCCGCCTTATGATCCCACTGGACCTGCGATGTCCAATGCGATTACTACGAGGAGCGGTAAGCAAACCGTCGATTCGCCTCGACCCGATCCTGGCCCATCTTTTTCATCGCCCTCTGATTCGAGATGCGCACCGCATTCTCGTGAGGATGATACACCTAAATTAGTGCCAGAATCAGTCCCATTCCCTGAGGCTCTACTGAGGGAGCCAAAAGGAAAGAAAAAGGATATGCATGCCCTTGCTAACCTGCATAATTTATTCAGGGATGTTGAAATCAAGGTACCCCTGTTGGAGGCTATCGATCACATACCAACTGTCGCCCAATTTTTCAAAGACTACACTACACCCAGGCGGCAGTCAAAGAAAACAAAGAATCTGGTGGTTCTCTCGCCTCATGCGAGTTGTGCTATATTGTTAAATCTACCACCGACGCAGGAAGATCCGGGCACACCGCTTATTTCTTGTAGCATCCAAGGCTGCAATTTCAACCATTCTCTGCTTGATCTAGGATCTTCCATCAATCTTATACCAACCATCATGCTTGAAAAATTTTCCTTAGGAAATCTGAAACCCACCCCTGTCATGTTACAGTTGGCAGATTGTTCTATCAAAATACCGAAGGGTTTGGTGGAAGACGTGGTGGTTAGGGTCAATAGTCTCTGTTTTCCTTTTGACTTTCTTGTTTTGGATATGGAAGTTCCTAGCTCACTTTCTGATTGTCCAATCATCCTTGGTCGACCTTTCTTGGTCACAGCCCGCACCCATATCGACTGCGAGTTGGGCTGCATTGAGATTGCCGTTGGCTCTGAGAAGCTCAAGCAAAACATCTTCAAGGCAGCTAAGGACTTTGACTACGATTGCATCGAGCTTGACACGTCTGACGAGGACATGGCCGTCAGCGTGTGTATCGGACTAATAGGGACCTATTCTGACTGTTGTGGATTTCCCCTGAACGCAGACCATTGCCTGACTAACACATATTGTGACGTTCACCCATCCCTCCCTTTACCCGTACCTTCTCCTGACTAGACTTCTGACAAGGTTTTCTCTGCTTCCCATACCTCGTGGTCTGAGTCATATTCAAGCTACACACAGCCGTTCCACCCTCTTGAAAACCAAATTGCCCTTTCTTTCCCGCCAAATTAGGTGGAAATGCGACTCCACACTGGGACCTTGAGCCCACATACTGATCACTGGGGCTTTCCCATTTTGGATCCATCAATCCAAGATGCCCCTCTTCTTGGCCAATATGAGGGCCAACTACTTCCTCCTGCCTTTCTTTCTTTTGATCCGCTTGGGACACTCTCGTCCCAAGAAATGCCAGATCTTTCACCATCCACTCCCGAGCTAAAAGAGCTGCCTAACACGCTTAAGTGTGTTTTCTTGGGACCAAATGAAATGCTCCCCGTAATCATTAGTTCAAAATTGACCAGGGAGCATGAGTGCAAACTAACAAAGGTCATTATGGAACACAAGGCAGCGATTGGATGGTCCTTATCTGACCTAACAGGCATTAGGCCCTCCTATTGCACTCACCGTATATATACGGAGGAGGAGGCTCGACCTTCACACGAGATGTAGCGACGTCTCAACCCTAAAATGTGGGAGGTTGTTAAAAAGGAAATCATTAAGTGGCTTGATGTGGGTATAATCTACCCAATCAGCGATAGCGCCTGGGTGAGCCTGATTCATGTCGTGCCCAAAAAGGCGAGACTCACCATCCGTATCAATGACAGGGGCGAATCCATCCCTACACGCACTCCTACATCTTGGAGAGTGTGTGCAGATTATAGGAAACTGAATGCTGCAACTAAGAAAGATCACTTTCTGCTACCTTTTATTGACCAAATCTTGGAGTGGTTAGGGGGAAATAAATTTTTCTATTTCTTGGATGGATTCTCTGGATATAACCAGATGGCAATTGACCCCCGGAACCAAGAGAAAACCACCTTTACCTGCCCCTTCAGCACCTTCGCATTTAGAAGGATGCCTTTCGGACTTTGTAATGCGCCAGCAACTTTCCTGAGATGTATGCTGGCAATATTTCATGACATGGTGGGTGACTTTCTTGAGGTCTTAATGGATGACTTTTCGGTCTTTCAACCCTCTTTTGATGACTGTCTTTTCAACCTGACCTGTATCTTTCAGAGATGTACTAATGTGAACCTCGTGCTTTCTTGGGAAAAAAGTCATTTTATGGTGCACGAGGGAATTGTTCTCGGGCATATCATCTCCGATAGGGGTATCGAGGTTGACAGAGCTAAGCTTGATGTAATTTTTGATTTACCCGTACCTAGCTCTGTCAAGCAAATCCGCTCCTTCTTGGGACACGTCGATTTCTATAGGAGATTCATCAAAGACTTCTCCAAGATTTCTAGACCTTTAACTCATCTCCTATCGACTGACGTACCCTTTGATATGGGCCCCGACTGCATACAAGCATTCATGCAGTTGGATGAGGTTGTCACCAAGGCCCCTGTTCTCCAGCCACCTGACTGGTCCCTCGACTTTGAACTCATGTGTGATGCTTTCGACCTTGCAGTCGAAGCCATCCTGGGACAAAGACGCGATAGACACCCCTTCGTGGTGTACTACGCCAGTAAGACGTTGGATGAGGCCCAGCGTAATTATACAACCACTGAGAAAGAACTACTGGTGGTCGTCTTTAGGCTGGAGAAATTCCCACATGCCATGTGACCATTCGCCATCTCATGCACAAGAAGGATGCCAAGCCTAGATTGATTTTTTGGATCCTTTTGCTCCAAGAATTTGACATTGAAATTTGCGATAAGGTCGGAGCCCAGAATGTTGTTGTTGATCATCTCTTGAGGCTGGACCCTGACCACATTGGACTTACCTTGTCTATTAATGAGATTTTTCCCGATGATCACCTATTGGCAATTAATGTGGCAAGTGGACCTTGGTATGTCGACATTGCCAATTACCTTGCTTCTGGTTCCCTTCCACGTGGCTGGCCTAGAAACCAGCATGAGCATCTCATTGTAGAAGCAAAGTACTATTTCTGGGATAATCCACTACTTTTTCAAATAGGTGCTGACTAGATCATCCGTTGCTGTATTCCTGACAATGAATTCCCCAGTGTGTTATCCTTCTGCCATGATCAAGCCTGCAGAGGCCATTTCTCTGAGAGGAAAACTGCAGCCAAGGTGTTGCAGTGTGGTTTCTTTTGGCCCTCCCTTCACCAGGATGCACACAATTATCCTAAACATTGCACTAGGTGCCAGTCGTTAGGGTCAATGTCACGACGTGACATAATGCCCTTGCAACCCATCCTAGCTGCCGAGATCTTTGACATTTGGGGAATCGATTTCATGGGTCCCTTTCCTCCTTCCAATGGCTTTGAGTACAACCTCGTTGCTGTTGATTATGTTTCGAAATGGATCAAGGCTATTCCCACGTGCCATGCTGACCATGTCATATCTACTCGATTTGTCAAAGACCACATTTTTGCACACTTTGGGATCCCTTGAGCCATTATCTCTGATGGAGGAAGTCATTTTATCCATGCTTCTTTTCGGGCACTTCTGAGGAAATATGGAGTTCACCATCGTATCGCATCTCTGTATCATCCTCAGACGAACGGCCAGACTGAGGTGTCGAACCCGCAAATCAAGCAAATTCTCCAGAAAATGGTTCGGCCTGACCATAAGGATTGGTCCGACAAGCTAATTGATGCACTTTGGGCATATCAGACCACCTTCAAGGCTCCCCTTGGTATGTCTCCTTATAGAATCGTTTACGGGAAGCCTTGTCATTTGCCCGTGGAGCTGGAGCACCGCGCTTATTGGGCGATTTGCCAATGTAACCTCGACCCAGACCTGTGTGGTCGAGAAAGGAAACTCCAACTCCAAGGGCTGGAAGAGCTTTGTCGTGAAGCCTATGATTATGCCTTAAGTTTCAAGCAATGTACTAAGGCCTTTCACGATAGCCGAATTCGGTGGAAGGAATTTGAGCCATCTTAGCAAGTTTGGCTTTACAATGCCTAGCTCAAATTCTTTCCTGGGAAATTGAAGTCCAAATGAATTGGTCCCTTCTTGGTCTCGAGACCATTTCCCAATGGGGCTATTGAAATTGAATATCCTAAATCTGGGCATAAATTTACAGTCAATGGGAAGCGTTTAAAACCCTATCTTACTGATGAACTTGCCCCCGTTGGTGAAACTGTTGCCCTGCTAGAGGGTAACTAACTTCATGCCTCACTCTGAGTCCAGTTAGGGATGTTAAATTTAGCACTCGTTGGGAGGCACCCCAGCAACACTCCTCCACTAGCACTTACACAATTCCATGTCACTTCACTTTGCACTTTTCACTTCACCACCCACCATCCACCCACCCTACCACCCTGCTATATACGTTGCATGTCAGTTCTCGTCCCTTAATCCTTGGACTGTGCTTTACCCTGCATGCATACGAGGACATAGCATCATTTGGCATAGGGGGGTGGATAGGCATCCATAGGATATGGGTATTATATGGTATCATGCAGCTTCCATTATACATATCCATCTATAAATATATACATAGCTTAAAAAAAAAAAGTATTTAACAATGATCTGAAGGCTGAAACAAAAATACAATAAGTGTTTATGGATATTCAATCACTATTTTGAAGACTTTCGAGGCCACAGAAGCTTGATTCACTCAGGCTTGGCTTAATTCACTTGAGCATTGATAAGATCGATCGGAATCTCTCCTAACTAAGGACGTATTCTTGTACCTGAGTCACCAGTATAGGATTCGTTGGTTTGCTTCTACTTGAGAGCCTAAGTAATCTTGGTTCACACTACACATATCAAGAAAGACCAGGTGAACATAAGATCCAACCCTAGTGTTCATTAGGGAAGGTGGAGTCCTTACCTGTGCGCGTAGGTAGACTTTTTATCCTAGGCTTTAGTCTTGTGTCTAGGAGAAACTCTTTCCACCAAAACGGAACTCTCCCACCAAAAATGCGTGCTCCCCCAAATAAAGTTGTAAGATATATACTGACACTTGTTTCAAAAAAAAAAAAAACATAGAGAAAGAAATCTTTGCAAATAAGTCAGTATATCTTTCAAATGTCTGTAAATTCTTCTCCCCAAAAAGTTTTTCAGGGCACATCATAAATACCCTATTTCTACCATATATTCCTTCAGCCACAAAAGCAACAAAATGGGAGTTGAATTTTCCATCATCTTTTTAAGGGTCAATCCGAAGACATAGCTGAAACTAGGACCAACCTGCATTTAAAAATTCGTGAAACCCTGGGCTTGAGTCTTAATGTTCATCTGGTCAGTCTTGATCCTTCACTATGGACAAACCATAATCTCTTAAGCTTTCGACTACGGTAAAACCCTCTGAGTCCTGGAAATCATACTTAAGGTTTAAATATCAGGAGTCCAGGTTAGTTGAGAGATGGTCTATGTCATGTAAGGCTTAAAGTACTGGTAGTTTTCTCTGCAATTGGTTTTCACAATATCCAAAAAATAAACACACCCATGTCACCTCAGAAGAAAATCTTCAGCTTAAGATCATTTCTAGATATAGTACAAAATGTTTTGTTAGGGACTAGCAAAAGATAGGCATGGGGGTATGATTGCACAGCAAAAATACACCAGTAATTATGCCATCTTGTGATATTTCCTAGCACTGCCATTGCATCAGATGTAGTTATAATTGCATTTGTAAATAGACGACTGCATGCATTTATAGAGAGGGGAGGAGAGTGTGAATAATTGGCCGTCCATTCCACTACCATTAATTAACATCTTCATTAAGTGTGGCATTGCAATTTCACCATTTTCTCATTTTTTATTTACTTTGAATTTCTCGCGTAGCTGCAGGACAGGGAGCATGCGCACCTCTTCGCGCCTCACTTCCTGCCAACAGCATGGCAGGAGGTGCGTTGCCAGTAACATGGTGGTGGCATACCTCTTCCTCTTTAAAACCCCTGGCCCTCTCCCTCGTGCGGGCATGCCCTTACACACACCTACAGGCACTTTCATCCACCATTAGGCCAACCTCCTCCCCTTTCCATCTCCATACACGGTAGCTCTTCTCACTGAGAAGAGACACATTGTGGGTAGGAGAAAACCCACTGTGGTAGCAGACCACCACTGTGAGTTCCACCACCACCCAACTCCTTCGTGAGCAGGTGGACGTGGTGGATTTGCCTTTGGTTTTCATTGATGTTCGCCTTCTCCTCCATTGACAGAGCTTCAAGCTCAGAAGCTCCAACAGCATGCAAGTTAGCCTGCAGCAGCTGCTGGCCACCGCACGTGCACCTACAGGCCCTATGCACTCTTTTCGCGTGCGCAGGCGCTTCTTAGCGCGCCCACGCATGCGAAATCGGCCGCTACCGGTTGGCAGACCTCACGCGCACTGTAGCCATCGGCTCGCTTCTCACTTAACCGGTGGCTTTGGCATTCTCTCTCCTCCATGTCACTTGCTCCAGCCGGTCTCCAGCGCCCCACGCGTGCTCTTCCTCCTGCACCTGTGCCTCCTCACACATCAGATGACGGGGCTGCGCAGCAGACAGCTTATCTGCTGCACTCCCCCTCCTCAACCTGTGCACGCACACACACCACTTGTACACACACACTTGTACTCTCTCACACACACTTGTACATGCTCACACACACCCTTATATACTCACACCTACACACACACATATATATATATCCACTCACATATATACATAAATATGTATATCTACATATATATACATATACACATATACATATCCATATACATATACAACTATATATATATATATATTTACATATCTATATATTTATATATATCTATATATATACACATAGATTAGATATATATCTATATATTTACATATACATCCACCTACCCATATCCATATATAAACTTCACCACCCATACTACTGTGCACTAGTCCCTCCACCGAGCATCATATCGCAGGAATATCTGCACCAGCTGCTGATATCCCCAGATATCCGGGCAAAGCAAGTGCCTCCACACACACTCCACACATCCGCCCCACACTTCACGTAGCACTTCATCTTATTGGTTGCGTCTTACTAATTGTGGACCAACTTGACACTATGCTACACTCCATTTCCACTTCCACCTCCACCCCTATATATAATATATAACTATATATATATAGATATATATATATATACTGTATCTACTGTATATCTATACATATATTAAGTTATATATTTCTTTCTTTTCTAGCAACCCCTCTTGTTTTCTGTTATCTTTATTTCTTGCTATTAAAAAGATAAAAAAAAAGAGTAAAAGAGAAAAGATAATTCTTGTCTTGCAGGTACTAGGTCTTACGAATAGCAGGACCAATTTTTGGAAACCCCAAGTTGGCTACAAGCCAAGAACCATTTGGCTCAAGGCCAAGGACTTGATTTTGAGGGTGTGCCTCAAGGACAACATTATCAACAAAAAAAATCTTAAAAATAGAAAAAAATAAAAAACATAATAAACGCAAGGAAGAGATATGTTTTAGGAAAGGTGTAGAAACTCCTTGACCTTTAAATTCCCGCCTCCTTGTGATCGACCCTGAGCCTAAAAGCGACCATGATAAAATCAAGTAGACCAGGTTAAAAATTTTGTGAAGCTGGTTGACTCAATTTTAGGTTATTCCACTATACTAATTTCAACAATAATATCACCATATTAACAGAACCTATTCGAGTCCTGCCACTACCTTCCTCCCCATGTCAATTCTTCTTATGCTTCCTTCCTCTTCTCCTCTCGTCTAGATCTTCTTGCTCCTTTCATTCTCTGCAATTAACTCTCCTCACACATATTTGTACTTCCATTTATTATTTACTCACTCCCTATGTCCTTACTAACATCACCATCATTACAAGTTCTACAACCTTGTATTATTGGATTGTTATCTTCAAATTTACACCATTCCTTTATTACTTATAAATATGGAATTGATGAACCTCTACTAACTTTTTACAAAACTTCTCATGCATCAAATAATGCCTCGCTTAATGATTGCACAGCAATCATGCAACCTAAACAACCTAAATTAAGTTAATTCTAGCATAACATAGGAACTGTGCATGCATAAGTGTCAAAATTCTAATGATAGTTAGCTTGTTAGCTGCATACATAATATCATCATTTTATGCACTAAAAGAGAGATGAAATTAATTACAGATGATTCGAGGCTGCAAATGATAGATCAAACCATACAGATCTAATCAGAACGACAACAAGAGTCCAATGCTTCCGGAATCGTCTTGATCAGACATCCGTGGCATCACGTGCAGCCCATAGAAGGATAGAAGCCAAGGAGCAAAAAGATAGAAATCTAGACCTTAGATGCCAAATCCAACCACACAAATGGCTTTGGATTGACGATCGCAGTCCAATTGCGCAAAAATCAACTCGATCAGAGGCCTACAACACCAACTACAAAGATAAGAAGATGGACGACCATGATGGCACCACGTGGCACCACCACAGTTGCCCCTCACCACCGCCCAACTTCTGAAGGCTCTCTAGTCCAGCATTATGGATCGTTCGATCAACATCCAATGGTCGAGGAGCCTCCACGTCACATGCCTCACCGAGCTTCAACAAATGGAAAGAAGATCTGAGCCGTTGGATTTCCATCCAATGGCTGATAGTGGTTGTGCACGATTTGGAAACGCGGCACAATAGGAGTAGTGCAATGGTTAGCACCCATGCACACAAGCGAGGAGCACGTGTTCGATCTACGCTTTGCGGAAATTGAAGAAGCGGTGGAAGCGTGGGCGCTATTGGCCGTCGGATGATGATCGCATGGCGAGGGAGCATCTGAGTGGTGCGATCAAAGGCGTTCGCAGACAAAGTGCGAACGAACATGCAGTTGGAATGCGCAATCACACATGCCTTCAGCGAAGGCACTGCGGTTGCAAATCTGTGTCGTCTGATCGTAAGATTGACAGTTGAGGATAAGGCACTCGATTAAGGCATGCGGGCATGTGCGGAAATTGAAGAGTTGGGCATGCACAAAGAGGAAGTGGAGCAGTGCGATCGCTATCTAAAGGCTCTGCGCATGCCATGTGTCAGCATCTCATGCTCTCAGAGTATAGAAGGAGTGTGGACGGTGATTTTGAGGCCAGATTTGATCCGTTGATCTCTCGATCGACGGATTTGATCACCAGAAGGTTATTGCACAATTTTGGGGGTTCAATGCCCATCTTGCCCCTCATAAAAGCTATAAAAGAAGACCCAGGGCCCCCCCAGAAGGATATCTCTTCCATCTCAGACAACTGCTATCTTTCTTCCACCTTCCTCCAGACCAGTCTCTTTGCAACTTTGCTCCACCCTTCGTCTCGGCACTCTGGATCTAAAGCACTGTCGTGCTTCACAGAAGAATCCCACAAGCAGCATTGTCATCTATGTAACGACCCAAAAATTTTGGGTAACATTTTTAACCCAATTAAGTAGGGTGTTCAATGAGTTAAAGGACCCTTAAAACCATGGCATTCATTTTGTCAACTAAGCCTTTACCTTTTTGTGGTGGTGAGGGGCCCTTTGCAAGAGAAGTTGATTTGAGGGACTTGCTTGCCCCTCAAGTAAGTGGGAGTGGGTATGGGCAAAATGACCCTTTAGATCTTTAGGTGTTGGCTTCCTTGGAAAGCCAACAGCTACTCTTGGCTACACCTTTTCGCAAGAGGAGAGAAGAAACCATCACCATCCTCCCTTGGTGGCTATTCCAGTTGCTGCCAGTGCCTTGCTGCTGACATGGGGGGAGGAATAGGAGAAGAGGCTAAAGTGCAAGAGCAGCTGCTGCACTTGTTCTTGTTGTATGGTGGTCACTACTGTGATTTTAGCAGGTGGGAAGGAGTAGAAGGCAGGAGCTGCAGCCAGAAGCTTAAGGTAGGGATGTTAACTCCTTTTCTTGTGAGTGCTGCTTCAGATTTCGAGTTAATGGGGGCCAAAGGTATAATGGAATACACGCCTAGGGTTGGAGACACATTTTGCTTGCGAGGTTTCACCAGGCACTAAATGCGTGTTTTATACCTAGCATTATTAGGATAATGGAACCTATATAAGGAAACTTCAGGTTGTGATCTAAGACTGAAAATGTGTTGGAGTAGGGCCTGGAACCACCCAGTACCGGTATTGATGATCAGTACTGATACTAGATGGTTCCTAAGACCCCCTAACATATTCAACAGGGGGAACAGAACTGGTCCAGTACCGATACTGATGATTAGTACTGGTACTAGATGGTTCCCAAGACCCCCTAACATATTCGACAGGGGGAACAGAATCGGCCCAGTACCGGTACTGATGATCAATAATGGTACTGGTTTGAAGGGCTATGATTCGGTTGTAGCTGAGGCAGAACTAGCCCAATTGTTGTATCGGAAGATCTACACAAAAAGGATTGGATTTTGAAAAATCCATTATTGTAGAATGATTTGCGAAGAAATCCATCAACAAATAAATTTTTACCGAATTCGTAAAGAAATTCTGGGTCGAACATAGGGAGGCTACATCGATATAAAATCCACAATTATATATTTTTTTTGCTAATTTTGTTTTAAAAGCGAGATAATCATAATGAATTTGATATTAACACTAAGAGAGAGAGAAAGAGAGAGAGAACAATCACTTTGCAACTGAATATTATTTTTACAACTAGAAAGCAGGAAATGATTATAGCTAGAAAGCAGTAAAGAAGGGAGAGATGTTATCCTCCTCGATGGTTGCTTGGAGGACGAGTCGGACGGGACGACACCTAGAAGATGGAGGACGAAGATGGAAGACGAATAACGGGGTAGGAAGAACCGGGGTGAGGCAAGGCATCGTCGTCGTCACGGGATCCACTTCTAGAACGGGGGGAGAAAACTTTGATTTTGGCTCTAGAGGAGCATCCCAAGTTTGGGACTAGCTTCTTTAAAGCTTTGTAGAGGGAGAGAAGTGAAGGAAGGGATGATTGAAATGTGGGGGGTGTAGGGCTTTCTATACGTGTAGAGGTTGGGGGCAAAAAGGTCATTTTATGTTAAAAACATTAATGTAAGGGCCTTAAGTGACGGATAAAACCATTACTAAAGCCCAAATCGTGGGAATAGCTGCCGTGCATGCCCGTCTCTTCCTCTCCGCTACTCTCAATGCAGAATCACGATCTCGCCGATTCTTCTTCAGTGTAATCGTGTGCACGTGTGTGATTGCGCATTATCATGCGCGTGCGCGATCCACTCACCCAGTGCTGCCACGTCGTTGCTTGATCGGTTGTTCGCATTCCATCTGATGGTTGAATTTGGCCTGTGCATGTCGCCTACTCGATTTGAGGAGGTTGGGGCTCGAACACGTGCCCTCTTCATCGTGGATGGTGTCAAGACCAATGCGCCAAGCCGCCCTTTGCAGCACACTTTGGATTTGGGCGTGCTCGCTCTCAGCCGTTGGATCAAGATCCAATGGCTGAGATCAACCGAGCGGGTGAGGAGAGAGAGGGCATGGCGGTCCTCACCATTTTGGTTGGGCCGATGTGGGCAACTGAGATGGTGCCACGTGGCACCATCTTGGCCGTCTATTTTCCATGACTTGTAAAAGGTGCCACGGATGTCGAATTGGGCTGATTTTCATGTCGTTAGGCTACGATCATCAATCCGAACCCATCTGTGCAGTCGGATTAGTCATTTGAATTACAGATTGACACCATCTTGGCCCTTGATCTTTGACCTTCCTAGGATTATATCTGATGCTACGAAAGTTCGATCGAGGCGATCTTGTAGTGGTTGAACTCCAATCGTCACCCTAATCAGATCCATACAGTTGGATCTTTGATCCAAGGCCCTAATTAGAAGTCATCCTCTCCCTGGCCACCAAAAGAAGAAATTACTATACAATTTGTACAATTTGACCTAAATGTATGATGATGAATGTTATGCAATATTTACAATGCATGATGCTAATATGATACTAAGAACATGCATTAATAGATATTTTTGGCTATTCAGTTGTATGCACATCACACCCCCATGCCTATCTTTTCCTAGTCCCTAGCAAAAACTATATGGTATTTATAAAAGAATTAGGTTGAACTTCTTGGGCAAAAGTTGCTCTTCAACACTAGGAGATTTTTACTAAGAACTTGAACTACAATGACACAATAGCACTCGGGTTCTACCAAAATGCAGATCACCTCAAGCCCTTGCCTTATTCAAAGGAGGATCTTTTTCTTCTTTTCTTCTTTTCTAGTTGTATTTTGATTTTTGAGTTTAGGGTTTCGAAGCATCTTTCTACGACCACTCAACCCACCCAAGACTTGAAGAGAACCCTAAGTTCTAAGCATCTTTGTGTGAAATGTGATAGATTCACTGATCGATGATTAGAACGGACTTCGGGTTTCTACGCCCCTAGGTGACCTTGAAAAGAAATTTTGCCTAAAGGTATATATATTCGACCAATAGCTTTCTCCCTACTTTTATTTTTATGGGGTCAACACAAGGGCAAACCTAGTATCTATCTCCCTAGCTTATTCTACTTCTTCACTTCTTCCTAAGTGTTTTGGACAACCTACCAATGGGCTGTTACCCACGATAACTTGCCAGCCATACTCATGGGGTAATGCGTGGTTTATTTCTTTTTCTTTTATTTTCTCTATTATTTTTAATATTTTCTTTTCTCTTTTTTTTTCAAGTAGGTGGCTTCCTTGATATAAAATTTACCTAAAGGCAGCAGGAAAAGAATGGTCGTGTGATTGGGCTCTGGATAACTTACCTATGGGCTGTTACCCACGATAACTTGCCAGCCATACCATCATAAAAGGTTCATTAGCTACCCAATTTCTATAAAAATTACTAAAAAGTGAGTCAGTGCAAATAGTGTATAGATGCTTAGACTTAAAATTGCCCCAAATTAGTGGGCAGGTTGATAAGTCGTGTACTTATCACTCCAATTTATTTAACCAATTTAAAGTAAATTTAGAATGACGAGGACTTGATAAGCAAATCCACATTTTAGTGGACACTTGGGCTAATTAAGCCTGAAGACCTAAAGGGTCTAAGTGTTCAGATTCTACTGTATTATTCCCTAATGTTGAAAAATCCTAATGCCTAATTTTTCTTTCCTAATATAATTTTTTATTATTTTTTATTTTTAATAAGAATAGAAAAAATAAGTAGAATTTACAAGAATTACACAGAGCTGACAAAATGATTCAAAAATGAATCCACCCCCCCATGCCTAGCTAATGCAATGTCTTCATTGAAAATAAAAGGCATGAAAGGAAAGGTAGAATGTAGAAGATATCATCTGAATATGATGCTCGGGTCAGCTCTGAGTCAGATTGCACATGTACTGAGTTTAATGTCATCAGTTAGGCAAAGTTCAGCCAAAGAAATCACGATATGAGTAGAGCAACCGTGTCTGAGACAGGTTCTAGAACAATACGATCAACAAAAGGCTTCAAACATTGACTGTTGACTTTAAAAGAATTACTCGTCTTTGGGTTAGAGATCTGAACAGCTCCGCTTGTAAATATCTAATCGATGATGAATGGGCCATTCCATTTTGACCTAAGTTTGCCAAGAAAGAGCTTAAGTCAAGAATCAAAGAGCCAGACCTTCTGGTTTAGCTCAAAGCTCTTACGGGATATCAATTGGTCATGAAGAGCTTTGGTCCAAGCCCTATAGATCTTGGCATTCTTATATGCATCATTTCTAAGCTCCTCCAACTCAGATAGCTGGAGTTTCCTGGTCTTTCCGGCTAAACTCAAATCCAAATTACATTGCTTGATTGCCAAGAATGCCTTATGTTCAATCTCTAAGGGTAAATGGCATGCCTTTCCATACACCAAACGAAATGGTGACATGCCGATAGGCATTTTGTACACCGTACTGTAGGCCTAAAGAGTGTCCTCAAGCTTCTGAGTCTAATTTTTACAATTAGGTCTAGCCGTTTTCTGTAGAATATTCTTGATCTCCCAATTGGAGATCTCGGCCTATCCATTTGTCTGGGGGTGGTAAGGAGTAGAGATTTTGTTATTTACCCTGTATTTTGCCAGTAAACTACAGAACTAGGCATTAGTGAAATGAGTACCACCATCACTGATGATGGCCTCAGAATCCCGAACCGACTGAAGATGTTCTTCTTGACGAAATCGATGACCACCTTGTGGTCATTGGTTCGGGTGGGAATAGCCTCCATCCACTTGGACACGTAATCAACAGTGACAAGAATGCACTGGTGTCCAAATGAAGGGAGGAAGGGTCCCATGAAATCGATGCCTCAAATGTCGAAGATTTCGATGGGAAGATTTTGGTTTAGAGGCATCATATCTCTCTTAGTTATGCTCCCAAGTGCCCAGCATCGGAAACACTACCTTGAGAATTCCTGGGCATCCTTGAATAAAGACGACTAATAGAATCCAAATTGCAAAATTTGTGTAGTTGTCTTTTTCCTGGAGAAATGTCCACTACACGTAGATGCATGGTAGAACTCGAGTATAGTTTGGAATTCATTCTCCGGAACACATTGGCGAATAATTTGATCAGAGCTGATGTGGTACAGTTTAGGGTCCTCCCAGAAGAAATATTCGGCCTCATATTTGAGTCTATCTTGTTGTTGCTTAGTCTAATCTTAGGGGATTTGACCAACGACCAAATAATTTACAATGTCTGCAAACCATGGGGTTTGGACACCTGATACTGTAAGAATAGTTTCGTCTGAAAGGTATCAGCAATCGGAATATCCAGACGTGAAGAATCACTTAGAAGTCTCGAAAGATGATCTACCGCCACATTCTGTGCCCCGGATTTATCTTTAATTTCAAGATCGAATTCTTGCAACAGAAGAATCCATCTAATAAGTCAGGGCTTGGCATCCTTTTTGGCTAAAAGATGTCTCAAGGTCAAGTGGTCTTTGTAAATTATGATGTAAGACCCTAAGAGATAAGCCCTGAATTTCTCCAAAGCAAATACTACAGCTAGCAATTCCTTCTCAATAACAGTGTAATTTCTCTAGGCCTCTTCCAGAGTTTTGCTAGCGTAGTAAATGGCAGAGGGCTTCCTGTCAATCTTTTGACCCAAAACAGCCCTGATCGCGTAATCAGAAGCGTCGATCATGATCTCAAATGGGGCTATCCAAACCAGTGGTTGCAACACCGGAGTGGAAGTGACTGTCATTTTAAGAAAATCAAATGCCTTACAGCATGATTCGTTGAAATCAAACGACGTATCTTTGGCGAGAAGGTTTCTCAGGGGGTGAGAAACCTTAGAGAAGTCCTTGATGAACCTCCTATAGAATCACATATGACCAAGAAATGATCGAATTTGATTAACAGATATGGGAGGAGGAAGTTTAGAGATAGCATCAACCTTTGCTTTGTCAACTTCAATTCCTCATTCAGAGACAACATGACCCAAGATGATGCCTTCTTATGTCATGAAATGACTCTTTTCCCAGCTAAGGACCAATCTTATTTTGATGCATCTTTTAAGGATCATTTCAAGATTAGCCAGGCAAGAATCGAACGATTCTCTGAAAATAGAAAAATCGTCCATGAAGACTTCCATAAAATCTCCCACCATGTCAGAGAATATGATCAGCATACACCTTGGAAAAGTCGTCGGTGCATTGCATAAATCGAATGTCATTCTACAGAAAGCAAAGGTTCCATAGGGACAGGTGAAAGTCATTTTTTCCTGATCCTCGAGATGGATAGGGACTTGATTGTATCCTAAGTAACCGTCTAGGAGACAGAAGTACTTTTGCCTGACTAGTCTTTAAAGGATTTGATCGATGAAGGGCAAAGGGAAATGATCTTTTTTTCATGGCTACGTTCAGTTTCTTGTAATCGATACAGACCCTCCAAGAGGAAGCTGAACGAGTTGTGACAAATTCCCCTTTCTCATTAGTCACAATGATAATCCCAGCTTTCTTGGGAACAATTTGCAAGGGACTTACCCAAGGACTATCTGAGATCAGATAAATGATTCCTGCGTCAAGCCACTTAATTATTTCCTTCTTGACCACTTCTTATATATTAGGGTTTAATCTCCTTTGCTTCTGGCAAGAAGGGCTAGATCCATCTTCCATGAATATTCTGCGATTGTAGTAAGATGGCTCGATCCCCCTAAAGTTATGAATGGTCCAACCAATTGCCTCCATGTGTTCCTTTAGGACCTTGATCAATTTAATCTCTTGCTCCTTAGTTAATCTAGCACTGATAATCACAAGGAGCATCTTTTGAGGTCTCAAAATCTGATATTTCAAACTCTCAGGCAATGGTTTCAGTTCGTGCTGGGGCGGGTTTAGGATTGAAGGTAAGGATGAAGCTGATGGAGATTCATCAAGAGGAAGAGGTTGATAGTGAACAAAATCAATAACCTCTTCAGAATGTGGCGGGTTTGCCATAGAGGGTTGCAAGTCAGATCCATAAAGACAAGAGGAACTTTCAATTGCAGAAACGGCCATACATGTTTCAATATTCAAGTTATCTTCCTCAAGTTCCTCTATAAATTCACAATCCTCAAATTTTTTAATCTCCTTATAAATATCCAATTTCAAGTTCTGATCCCCAAAGGCGATTTCCATGCTACTGCTCTCACAGTTGATATTGACCTTAGTGGTAGCTAGGAAAGGATGCCCTAGAATGATGGACATGTTCCTTAAATTCTTAGGTACATCCATGTCAAGGACAATGAAATCTACAAGAAAATAGAAGTCCTTAACCTTAACAATAACATCCTCAATAATGCCTCTCAGATTTGTGATCGAATGGTCCACTAATTGCAGCATTACTGAGGTCGGTCGAAGTTCACCTAATCCGAACTTCTTGTAAGGAGAAGTCGGAATTAGGTTAATGGATGCACCTAGATCAAGAAGTGCCCTATCAAAGGTGTAATCTCCGATGGCACAAGAAATGAAATGGGCACCTGGATCTCTCTTTTTCAGAGAAATGTGATGTAGGATAACAAAACTAGCCTGCTTAGAGAGTATCACCTTCCTCGGAAGAGATTCCCTCGACTTACGCTTTTGTGTACATAAATCCTTTAAAAATTTAACGTAAGCCGGTATGTGTTTGATAGCGTCGAGGAGCAGGATATTGATTTCAACATTTTAAATATATACAAGAGCTCCTCGTTACTATCAACAGGCTTCTTCTTCCTAGGCTTAATCAAGGCCTCAGGAAAAGGAATATGAGTCAGATCTTTGGAATCAGGTTCTTGAGCCTTGATTTCTTCTTCAGAGTTCTCCTTTCTCTCCTCAGGTTCTCCAAGATTTGGTAGATCAGAACAAGGTAGTTTTGGGTCTTGGGTTTGCCTTCCTCTCCTCAAGGTAACAGGTTAGCAGTTGCATAAGGGTTTGGGTCTTGGGGAGGGTTAGGAAAGATTGGAGGGGCTTAATTAGCCAGAAACCTCGGATTTGATGAAGAAGCAAAAGTGGAAGGACCCTACTCAACGACTTGAGCATGTGCATGTGGGTCTCTCTAATTCTCGTACCCTTGGGCTTGATTGCCTGGATTCTGTTTATTACATGAGTTAGGTACAGGTTGAGATGGTAGATATCGGGTTGACGAGAATTAGCAATGAACCCGGTTTGCAAGTTGTCTAGGGAGGTTTTCATTTGATGCATGAGCTGGAGCATAGATCCTTGCATCTCTATCATCTGACGATTCAAATCAGCCTGCCCTACAGGTTGACGGCATTCCAAGCTGGCTGATTGACCTGATTTGGGGGCAGCTGAGTGTAAACATGTCCCTGACCCATTGGCCTTTGCAGAGCATAGTTTCTGGGTCGGAATTGGGGTTGCTGCCTCGGGTTTTTCCAGGAGAAGTTAGGGTGGTTCCTCCAACTAGGATTATAGGCATTGGAGTAAGGGTTGGACCTAACGTTCTCCTTTACTATATAGACATCCTTATAGGGTGAGGATGGAGATAAAGAAAGGGAGGGATCAGAGAAACTGGGATCAAAGGCCCCAGTTTGGAACCGATGGGGTTCTGAATAATGTTGGCTCACAGGTTGAGCCATATCCAGCTGATTCACGAACTCCCGTCCAGAAGGAGCTCGCGAAGAATGGAATCTCAATTTCTGGGATTGAGTGGATTGAGAATTGTTTGCAGAGTTTTCCGCCATCCACTCCTCCATCCTTTTGGTAACCAAGTCTACCTTATCTAGTTTATTACAAATCGGTTCCATATCGAATGAATGAGAGTCGTGGACCTCATTAACATTCAATCTGGGTTGTTGGGACCAGTTAAAAGTATCCATGGAGGCATGATTGATTGAATTTTCACTCATTTCCTCAAACAAATCGTGCGCACTATCAGTGTCTTTGTTGAGGAAATTGCCTCCGCAAGAAGCATCCACATGATTTCTGAGTTGCTCAATCAACCTGTTGTAAAAGATTTACACAAGCTGTCATTTCAGCACCTTGTGGTGTGGACACTTCCACAATAAGTCTTGGAATCGCTCCCAGGCAACATGAAACTACTCCCCCGGCCACTGGGCGAAGGTAGTAATCACCCGCCTCAGTGATTAGTATGCTCTACTGGGAAAATTTTCTTTAGGAAAGCTAATTTCAAATCATTCCATGTTGCGATCGACCTTTTTATGGTCCTGTATCAATGAGCAGCTTTATCCCTAAGAGAGTGGGGAAAGAGCCTCATGATCATTTGCTCTTCATTCACGTTTCACGCTTTGGTGGTCTGGACCAAAGTGGTCAAGTCCTCTAAATGCTGAAATGGGTCTTCAGAGCCAAGCTCATGAAAGTGTTTGATCAGGCTTAACACCTGGGGCTTGATTTCTACATCTCCGGCAGGAAGCTGGATGCTGGGAAGTTCCCGATAATTTGAAGGATCATAAAAATCCTTCAAGGGCTAAGCACCCTGCATTCTCTGGAACCATTCTTGCATTCTCAACATTTGTTCCAGCTACCTTTGAAACATCTCCTATTGATTCTGAGGCAGAGGAGGTTGTTGATCGGCCATGGTATCAATTTGGCTAAAATTCAATCTACTCCTCCTAGAATGATCTAATGATCCTTCCAATCGGGAACTCAATGACCTCCTTCCAAGCATAAACTAGAAAGAGGTTGGATGGACTAAGGATAAGAACCCTGCAACACAACAAAACAAGATTGTCCTTAAGTTGGGTAGCCTAAGAATCTACAGACTCTCAGAATCTATCTTAATATTATAGATGATTTTCTCTTCTTGTATCCAGTCAATCGAACTAGTTAGGAGGGACTGGGGAGAAGGTTCTTCCTTCAACTTGCACCTCCAGTTCCTAGTGTACACCCCAGCAGCAATCGTTTGATTCTACTCCCCTAGCTAGACATCAGATTGACTAGTACAGGCAAGTTAATCGTAAACAATCTCAGTCTGGGCCCCGAAGAGCGAATCAGTCCTTAAGGCCGATGTCTACTTAATTTTACTTAGGCTTAGGATTATAGTGCTTATGGAATGTGGTGGGCCCTTAAGATGAGTTGCGCCCTTAATGATCGATTGAATATGTGTGAGTGCGTGCACAACAAGGGTTTTCAAGCAAGATTATTTGGATGAATGGATTTTAAGGTTCAAATCTTGCTTAAGTAGCTTTTAGGGTTTAAAATTAGGTGAGTTCAATCAAGTTTTAGAGGAAAACCAAATGTTCAAACACGGGTGAAGATCTTTTCCTTTTGAAATCAAAAAGTAAAGTGGAGTGCTTGGTATTGACCTAAATTGTAAACCCTAAGGGGGAAGCTACTTGATGAGTTGCTTTTAAAATGAAGTGGTACGGCCCAAACAACTCAAACAATTGGCCAAAATGCACCTTTGAGTTAGTCATACAAGATGATTAACCTAGATTGATTTCTACTCTCTATGCGTTGATTTGCATATACCGGTTCCACAGGTCGGAATCTCGGTTGAGTAGATAAAAACAAGTTAGGTTATGTGCCTTGAATGTAGGTGTATGTAGTGTGTATGTTGATTTATCACACAAGAAGTTTCTTTCTTACAAAGGTGAGATGACTGGAAATGGAAATCAAAGCATCCAAACTAATCCAAGGGTTTATGCGAACACCTAGGTTAGTTGGGGTTTGAATTAAGATTGTGGAATGAAATCTATGGAGGGAGGAAGAATAGGGAGCACTTATAGTCATCTTCAACTACACTTTACTCATTTCTACTGCTTGAAGATTCCTGTTGAGGTACTTGTAAAATAATAGAAGAGAAATAAAAATAAGTTAGAAAATAATAAAGTGCGTGAAATGCAGAAAGAAAATCGAGAATCGTTACCTCCCTAGCAACGACGCCAAAATGTTGTATCAGAAGATCTACACAAAAAGGATTGGATTTTGAAAAACACATCATCGTAGTATGATTTGTGAAGAAATCCGTCAACAAATAAATTTTTACCAAAATTCGTAAAGAAATTTTGGGTTGAACACAAGGAGGCTACATCAGTCTAAAATCCACGATTATATTTTTTTTGGTATTTTTGTTTGAAAAGCAAGATAATCGCAATAAATTTGATATTAACACTGAGAGAAAGAGAGAGAGAGAGAACAATTACTTTGCAACTGAATATTGTTTTTACAACTAGAAAGCAGGAAATGATTACAACTAAAAAGTGAAAAATTCTATTCCAGAAAGCAGTAAAGAAGGGAGAGAGATGTTATCCTCCTCGACGGTTGCTTGGAGAACGACCCGGATGGGGTGATGCATGGAAGACAGAGGACGAAGACGGAAGACGAAGAACAGAGTAGGAAGAACCGGGGGCGAGGTAGGGTGTCGTTGTCATCGTAGGATCCACTTCCAGAATAGGGGCAAAAAACTTTGATTTTGGCTTTAGAAGAGCATCTTGGGTTTGGGACTAGCTTCTTTAGAGCTTTGGAGAGGGAGAAAAGTGAAGGGATGATTGAAATGTGGGGGGCATAAGCCTTTTTATAGGTGTAGAGGCTAGGGGCAAAAAGGTCATTTTGTGTTAAAAACATTAATGCAAGGGCCTTTAGTGACAGATAAAACTGTCACAAAAGCCCAAATCGTAGGCGTAGCTGCCACGCATGCCCGCCTCTTCCTCTCTGTTGTTTTCAACGCACAATCACGATCTTGAAATCGCAACCGTCCGATCTCCAGATCAGATGGCCTAGAATCAATGAGCGCCGCTTCTTCAGCGTAATCACGTGCGCATGTGTCATTACGCATCATCACGTGCGTGCGCGATCCACACACCTAGTGCTGCCACATCGTCGCTTGATCGGCCGTTTGAGTTCCATCTGACAGTCGAATTTAGCCTGCGCACGTTGCCCGCTTGATTTGAGGAGGGCAGGGCTCGAACTAGCGCCCTCTTCGTCATGGATGGCATCAAGACCAATGTGCCAAGCCGCCCTTTGAGGTGCACTTTGGATTTGGGCGTGCTCGCTCTCAGCCGTTGGATCAAGATCCAACGGCTGAGATCAACCGAGCAGGTGAGGAGAGAAAGGGCACAGCGGTCCTCACCAATTTGGTTGGGCCTGTTTGGGCAGTCGAGATGGCACCACGTGGCACCATCGTGGCCGTCCATCTTTTGTGACTTGTAGAAGGTGCCACGGATGTTGGATTGGGATGATTTTCGTGTCGTTAGGTTGCGATCATCGATCTGAACCCATCCATGCGGTCGAATTAGTCATCTGAAGTGTGGATTGACACCATCTTGGCCCTTGATCTCTGACCTTCCTTGGATTATATCCGATGCTATGAAAGTTCGATCGGGGCGATCTTGTAGTCGTTGAACTCCAATCGTCGCCCTGATCAGATCCATATGATTGGATATTTGATTCGAGGCCCTGATTAAAAGTAGCCCTGTCCCTAGCCACGAAAAGAAGAAATTACTATAAAATTTGTACAATTTGACCTAAATGCATGATGATGCATGTTATGTAATATTTACAATGCATGATGCTAATATGATACTAAGAACATGCATTATTAGGCATTTTTGGCAATTCAGATGTATGCACATCCCCAATACCCGTACTGAGGGTCAGTACCGATACTGGCCTGAGTGAGCATGCCCCCGCATTAGCACTTGGATAAATGTGGAGAATATGCAAGCCTTAACATGTGATATGAGGTTAAGAAGAACATGTAAATTTGCTAATACCTGGAAGACCACCAAATAAAGGAGGTGATAAAGCAATATTGGGAGGGTACGAATGAAACCTAGATAATTGAATCAGGTGTATGGTAATGATCTAATACATGAAATAGTTATTTCTGATAAGATCTAAATATAAACCCTACTTGGATTCTAAAGGTTTGCGATCAGACCCTAGGAAATCCATTAGGTCCTTAGGATGTTATTCCAAACTCGGGACCCAATTAAACAAAAATATAGTAGGTCTGCTAGGTGGGCCCATAAGGTTGTGCCTTAGACATGGTGAACCAGGTTACTACTTGAGAAGGTGACCCGAGATACTGTAGTAGCTAGGAGCTACCTAGAGATCTACCTTGGAATTTGAGAAGTTCCCAGGAGTGGTGGCAAGCCCTGGGCCGTGATGGTCGGCCTGGATAGGTTGTTAATATGATATTTTTATCGTTGAAATGTGTATAGTGGTTAACCTAATTCAGACCTAACCATCTCTTTACAAAATTTTTAACCTGGCCTAATTGATTTTATCTTGTCACTTTTAAGCCCAGGGTCGAACTCAGGGAAGTGGGGTTCAAGTCGAGTTTCTACGTTTTCCTTAAAACGCGTCTCTTCCGTTCGTTTATTCTGTTTTTGGTATTTTTCTTATTTAGGTTTTTTTTCTTGTAATCCTTGTTCTTGAGGCACACCCTCAAAATTGTGTCCTTGGCTTTTAGCCAAAACAGAGTTTCAAAACACGTCTTGCTACTTGCAAGACGGGGGTACCTGCAAATCAAAGATTATCTTTTCACTTTTATACCTTTTTTTTATCTTTTTACTAAGAAAGAAACTAACAGATAGAAAGTAAATATAGTAGCTATAGATATATATTTATATGTAGTATATATATAAAGGGGTGGGGGTGGAGGTGACGATGGAGTGTAGTACTATGTCGAGTCAGCCGACGTCTAGAGAGACGCAACCAACACGACTAGGTGCCGCGTGGAGTGTGGATGGAGGATGGATGATGTATGGGACCATGCTTTTTTTGTACGCGTGTATCAGGGAATATCAGCAACTGGTGCAGATATCCCCGCGATACAGCGTATAATAAATAATGTGAAAATATATGTACATATGTATGTATATAAATGTATAAGTATATATGTATAGATATATATAGATATATATATATATATAGGTGTATATATATATATATATATATATGTATGTATATATGTATATAGCTATGTATATATGTATATAAGTATATATATATAATACTATATAGATATATATATATGTATATAAGTATATATGTATCTAGATATATATGTATATATATATATGTATATGTATAAGTATATAGATATGTATATATATATATATGTATATGAGTATGTATATATATATATATATATATATATATATATATATATATATATATTATATATGTATATGTATATATATATTATATTATATGTATGTATACATAACTATATAGATATACTATGTATATATAAGTATATATATATAGATATATGTATATGTATATATATATATATATATATATATATATATATATATATATATATATATATATGTATGTATATAAGTTACTATTAGTGTGTGAGTGTGTGTGTCGGTGAATGGGTGTGTGTGTGTTGCTGTAAGTGAAAAAAAGAGAGAGAGAGAGAGAGAGAGAGAGATAGAGAATACGTGAGAGAGAGAGAGCGGAAGACAGAGAGGGAGCGGGCGGGAGAGATCGCGGAGAGAGAGAGAGCGCCAGAGAGAGAAAGAGCGGGCGGGAGAGATCGCGAGCGCGCGAGTTAAGGCGTCTGCTCGCGGTGGCGGACGTCTGACGTCGCGGTGCACCGCGCCTTCGCGCAGTGGACGTGAGACGTCTCCTGCAGACCGGGTGCGAGGACGGAGAGCGGGCGATGGTGCGCTCGGAGAAGGCGGCGGGGAGTCTGCAGTCGGTCGCGGAGGGTTGCAGAGGTTCGCGGGGGTCGGCGCGAAGGCCTGGCCGGCCGCTGCAGTGCGCGCAGCGGCCGGTCGCGGGTGGAATGGCAGAGGCGACAGAGCAGAGGACTGAGCGGAGAAGTGCCCTGCAGGCGCGCGCGGAGAGCTGAGCGCCTGCGGGGAAGGTCGCGGAGGTGCGAGGGGAGGTTCTGCAGTGGTCGCGGAGGGTCGCGGGGGTCGGCGCGAGGCGGCTTGGCCGGCCGCTGCAGTGCGCGCAGCGGCCTGCTGCGGCTGCAACTGCGGCGTGGACAGAACGGAGACGGAGGCGGGGAACGGGCCTGCAGGCGCGCGCGGAGGGTTGCGCGCCTGCGGGGAAGGTCGCGGAGGAGGCGGGGGTGCTGCTGCTGCTGCTGTCGCCGCTGGGCTGCTGCTGCTGCTGCTGCTTCAAGCTTCGGACCTTGAAGCGGCAGCAATGGCGTGGAGATGCAAACGAAGAGAAAAGAACACACCACGCCCACCGGCTCGTTGAAGAGCTGGGCGGTGGTGCTCCCACTGTGGTGGTGTACACCACAGTGGGTTCTCCTGCTCGTCGGGTGCCTCCTCGACGGAGGACCGGCGTATGGGAGGGGAGAACGGGCGAGGAAGGTGGTGGACTGCAGCGTGGCGATTTTTCAGCAGCTGCCGCAGCTGCGTATTGCAGCAACGTTCCCTCCTTTTTCCTTGTCGCGAGGAAGAGCTGCGGCTTTATAGAGGAGGAGAGCATGGCGGGGCATGCGAGGAATGGGGGAGAATGGCAGCTGCAGGGAGAGGTGCGGGAAGGACAGCAGGGAGAGGCGCGGGAAGGACAAGCCGCATGGCGTTGCATGCAGCTGCGGGAGGAAATTCAGCCGCGGGAAGAAGAACCGCGGGAAGAGAAGAAAGAAAGATGAAAATAAAAATAGAGAAGGGACTTTTGCAAAGAAACACTTGAGAAAAAATGTAAAAATGCAAGCCATTTATTCCATTCTCTTCTCCTCTCAATTAAATGCATGCATGCAAGCGTTTTTACAAATGCAACTACAGGATTATAATATACATAGTTAATGCTAGAAAATAGCATAAGAAGGCGTTCTTATGGGCGTGTTTTGAGGTGCAAACATATACCCCCATGCCTATCTTTTGCTAGTCCCTAGCAAAATAGTATTTAGAAATAATCTTAAGCTGAAGATTTTCTTCTGAGATGATATTGGTGTGTTTATTATCGGATATTGTGAGAACCAATTGTAGAGAAGATTACCAGTACTTTAAGTCTTACATGACAAAGATCATCTCTCAACTAACCAGGACTCTTGATATTTAAACCTTAAGTACGATTTCCAGGACCCAGGAGGTTTTGCCGTACTCGAGAGCTCAAGAGGTTATGGTTTGTGCATAGTGATGGATCAAGACTAACCAGATGAACATTAAGACTCAATTCCAGGGTTTCACGAATTTTTAAGTACAGGTTGGTCCCAGTTTCAGCTCGTGTTTTCGGATTGACCCTTAAGATGAATACGGAAAACTCAACTCCCATTTTTGTTTTTTTTTTTTTTTTTTTTTTTGCTCACCGAAAAATAAAGTATACAGACATTTATGAGATATACTGACTCTTTTATATTTTTTTCTTTCTTTTTTTTTTTTTTTTTTTTTTTTGGTGGGAGAGTTTCTTTTTGGTGAAAAGAGTCGCTCCTAAACACAAGACTAAAGCCTGGGATAAAAAGTCTACCTGCGCGCACAGGTAAGGACTCCACCTTCCCTAATGAACACTAGGGTTGGATCTTATGTTCACCTGTTCTTTCCTGATATGTGTAGTGTGAACCAAGTTTACTTAAGCTCTCAAGAAAAAGCAAACCAACGAATCCTGTACTGGTGTCTCAGGTACAAGAAACGTTCTTAGTTTGGAGAGATTTTGATCTATTTCGTCAATGCTTTAAGTGAATTAAGCCGAGCCTGAGCGAATCAAGCTTCTGTGGCCTGGAAATTCTTCAAAACAGAGGTTGAATATCCATAAACACTTATTGTATTTTTGTTTCAGCTTTTAGATCATTACTAAACACCATTTATTACTAATATATATATATATATATATTTTTTTTTTTTCTTTTTTTTCTTTTTCTTGCATATTTATAAATAGGTGGTAATTGTCTGATACCATAAAATACCCGGATCCTATGGATGCCTATCCACCCCCCCATGCCAAACAATGCTATGTCCTCATATGCATGCAGGGAAAGGCAGAGAACGGACGACAGATCGGGTAACAGGAGCTGAGGTTCAGGGTATAAATCAGGGTGGAAGGGTGGGTGGATGGTGGGTGGTGAAGAGAAAAGCGAAGTAATCGCGATAGAGGCGTGAAAAGTAATGGTGGATGGTGAGAGATTTGGCGTTTTCTGGGACGAGAGTGTCCCAGGCGGATCAGAAAACATATCAGGAAGAGGAAGTTGGCCCTTAGATTGGCCAAGAAGGGGGGCTTTTTGGATAGATGGATCCAAAAGGGAATAGCCCCGGTGAGTAAGATGTGGGCTCAAGGTCCCAGTGTGGATTTGCAAATCCGCCTGATTTAGCGGGAAAGAAAGGGCAATCCGGTCTTCCATAGTGTGGACCGGCGGTGAGCAGCCCGGCAATGACTCAGACCACGAGGTATGGGAAGTGGAGAAAACCTCGTCAGAAGTCTGGTCAGGAGAAGGTACAGGAATAGGGAGGGATTGGGGAACGTCACAGTTTGTGTTGGTCAGGCAGTCGTCAGGTAATTCGCAGCAGTCAGAATCGGCTCCAATTAGTTCGATACACGTACTGACAGTCACGTCCTCGTCAGACGTGTCATCCTTGATGTGATCACTATCATCATAAGAGTGCGGTGCTGCAGCGGGATTAACCTGAAATCCCGAAGGAATACTCGGAGCTTGCAGAATTTGATGAACCTGTTCCTGAGAAGGTTGTACCTGTGGTTGCGGACCACAGGGTACAAAGTTTTGCGGGTTTGGAACAGGTTGGGCGGGAAAAGTGCCCTGAGATCGAGTCACCATGCTTAGTTGACTGATCTCAGCATTCTGCTGCGCCAAATGCTGAAGAGAGGTCATGTTTTCTTTATGGCGCTTTGACATTTCCGTCATCATTCGCATCAATTTATCAAGAGGTTTTGATGCGTGTTTGGTTTTCTGTACACAAGGGCCTGATGGCAGATTTGCCATAGGATTAGACTGGGCCCTTGGGATGACGGGTGCGGACGCTCGCATTGGTCCACCAGCGGGGTTTCGACACTGCGGGTTGTTGGACCATGCAAAGTTGGGATGATTATGCCACCCTGGGTTATACGTGGCAGAAAACGGGTTATTCCCCAGGGTGCAGGCATCTTCTATGCCAGAAGACGTGTCCGCATATGTGTCCGAGTACACGGAGGCTTGGTCCTCCGTGTTGAAATACTGGCTCACAGAAGCCAGTTCCACATGACTTACCGAGTCGCTTGGCACGACACTCGATAAGGAAGGTCTTGCAGGGTTTCTCGGGATAAGCCTGGTGTTGAAAGAATTGAAATTGTGACGAAGTGGTGAGGCGGGGGTGTGTGCCATGTTTGTGGAGGAGGAGGATGATTCGGCTCTTTTTCTAGATTTATCAGTCAATACAAGCAATTCAGGGTTTTGTGACCTCCTCCCAAACATGCACTACCGCAGGAAGAATTGGGGAGATGAGAAGGGAAAAGGGATGAGAGAAATGACGCCGCAAAGGTACACTTGATTACAAATCAACACAGTCAAGTTCCTAACCTCTACAGTGTGCCCTTAGACCTAAAGATCTAAGTTACCTACTATCACGAACTACGGAACCGAATGCGAGCACCACGGAACCACCGGGCCAGATTGAAAGGCTGTTTGCCCCAGTCTTAGACACCCGATAGCACGCGGGAACTCTCACCAGCACGTAGTCGCTACACACAGGTAGTTAGACCTCCAATCCTTAGTAAGGGTCAAGTTACTACCAGTTTTAATTAGAGGCTTAGGGTCAAGTGCTTTTGGAATGTGAAGGGCGTTGTTTACGGGTAATGCCCAAGTGATTGATTTTAAGAGTGTGTAAGAACAAGCATGCAACGGGGAAATCTCCCCGAATTGAAGTTTTAATTGGTGAATGGTTCTTAGAGTTCAACCTTAAGTAGTATGAATTTTAGGATTTTGCTGAATTACCAATTCAACCAATCTCCGGGTTTTGCAAGAATACAGGTTTTCTTTCTAAAGCCCAAGAAACCCTTCTTCAATTATCAGTTAGTTAATGCATGCTAAAATGCAATGGGCTACCCTAAATGGAGATTTCTATGTGTGGATGCGCGAATCAATTTTATATCAATGTGAAAGGGAGCCAAAACACTTCAATTCAAGTGCTCCCAATCACCAAAAAGATATCCACACACAAGGCTTCAACCAACAGATAAAGAAAGTAAAATTGTTGGGGTTGAAGTATTCAGGATTGAATCACAGGCAAGTTTGAAAAGTCGTGGTGGGGTTGGAATCAACTCAATTCCAAATCTCCCCACCAAAAATGTGATCCTGAATTAAAGATAATTGAGGCAAAAGAGGGATACAAGCAATCTTTTTCTTTGCCTCAAAGAATACTTCCCATGGCGAAAAATCTAAGAATCAAGATTCTAGAATTTTCGCTATGCGAAGTAAGGCGGGAAGTCCCGGGGCAGTGGGAGTGAAGACAACCAATCAATTAAGTGAATTTTAATCCACTTGCCCTCAAGAAATCCCAAGAAGTTTTTCTAATTTTTAGTTTTAAAATTTTTTTTTTTTTTGTGTGGTGGCAAGTTAACCCTAATTTGATGAGAAAAGAAAACCTACTTGTTCGGCAACGTGTGCGAAGTTCCAATGCGATGTCGGCGTCTTCACGCTCTCGTTCCCGCCTTGGATCTGCTCACGTCCTCGACTTCGTCAGCCTTCTTCTCCTTCCACCAGGTTCACCTGCACACCAAAAACAACAATACCCGTGAAGAGAGAAGAGACAAATTTAAAGGAATTGGATAGAAACTTACTCGAAAGTGCACCTCCCCGGCAACGGCGCCAGAAAAGTTATGATGGTCGGCCTGGATAGGTTGTTAATATGATATTTTTATCGTTGAAATGTGTATAGTGGTTAACCTAATTCAGACCTAACCATCTCTTTACAAAATTTTTAACCTGGCCTAATTGATTTTATCTTGTCACTTTTAAGCCCAGGGTCGAACTCAGGGAAGTGGGGTTCAAGTCGAGTTTCTACGTTTTCCTTAAAACGCGTCTCTTCCGTTCGTTTATTCTGTTTTTGGTATTTTTCTTATTTAGGTTTTTTTTCTTGTAATCCTTGTTCTTGAGGCACACCCTCAAAATTGTGTCCTTGGCTTTTAGCCAAAACAGAGTTTCAAAACACGTCTTGCTACTTGCAAGACGGGGGGGTACCTGCAAATCAAAGATTATCTTTTCACTTTTATACCTTTTTTTTATCTTTTTACTAAGAAAGAAACTAACAGATAGAAAGTAAATATAGTAGCTATAGATATATATTTATATGTAGTATATATATAAAGGGGTGGGGGTGGAGGTGACGATGGAGTGTAGCACTATGTCGAGTCAGCCGACGTCTAGAGAGACGCAACCAACACGACTAGGTGCCGCGTGGAGTGTGGATGGAGGATGGATGATGTATGGGACCACGCTTTTTTTGTACGCGTGTATCAGGGAATATCAGCAACTGGTGCAGATATCCCCGCGATACAGCGTATAATAAATAATGTGAAAATATATGTACATATGTATGTATATAAATGTATAAGTATATATGTATAGATATATATAGATATATATATATATAGGTGTATATATATATATATATATATGTATGTATATATGTATATAGCTATGTATATATGTATATAAGTATATATATATAATACTATATAGATATATATATATATATATGTATATAAGTATATATGTATCTAGATATATATGTATATATATATATGTATATGTATAAGTATATAGATATGTATATATATATATATGTATATGAGTATGTATATATATATATATATATATATATTATATATGTATATGTATATATATATTATATTATATGTATGTATACATAACTATATAGATATACTATGTATATATAAGTATATATATATAGATATATGTATATGTATATATATATATATATATATATATATATATATGTATGTATATAAGTTACTATTAGTGTGTGAGTGTGTGTGTCGGTGAATGGGTGTGTGTGTGTTGCTGTAAGTGAAAAAAAGAGAGAGAGAGAGAGAGAGAGAGATAGAGAATACGTGAGAGAGAGAGAGCGGAAGACAGAGAGGGAGCGGGCGGGAGAGATCGCGGAGAGAGAGAGAGCGCCAGAGAGAGAAAGAGCGGGCGGGAGAGATCGCGAGCGCGCGAGTTAAGGCGTCTGCTCGCGGTGGCGGACGTCTGACGTCGCGGTGCACCGCGCCTTCGCGCAGTGGACATGAGACGTCTCCTGCAGACCGGGTGCGAGGACGGAGAGCGGGCGATGGCGCGCTCGGAGAAGGCGGCGGGGAGTCTGCAGTCGGTCGCGGAGGGTTGCAGAGGTTCGCGGGGGTCGGCGCGAAGGCCTGGCCGGCCGCTGCAGTGCGCGCAGCGGCCGGTCGCGGGTGGAATGGCAGAGGCGACAGAGCAGAGGACTGAGCGGAGAAGTGCCCTGCAGGCGCGCGCGGAGAGCTGAGCGCCTGCGGGGAAGGTCGCGGAGGGTCGCGGGGGTCGGCGCGAGGCGGCCTGGCCGGCCGCTGCAGTGCGCGCAGCGGCCTGCTGCGGCTGCAACTGCGGCGTGGACAGAACGGAGACGGAGGCGGGGAACGGGCCTGCAGGCGCGCGCGGAGGGTTGCGCGCCTGCGGGGAAGGTCGCAGAGGAGGCGGGGGTGCTGCTGCTGCTGCTGTCGCCGCTGGGCTGCTGCTGCTGCTGCTGCTTCAAGCTTCGGACCTTGAAGCGGCAGCAATGGCGTGGAGATGCAAACGAAGAGAAAAGAACACACCACGCCCACCGGCTCGTTGAAGAGCTGGGCGGTGGTGCTCCCACTGTGGTGGTGTACACCACAGTGGGTTCTCCTGCTCGTCGGGTGCCTCCTCGACGGAGGACCGGCGTATGGGAGGGGAGAACGGGCGAGGAAGGTGGTGGACTGCAGCGTGGCGATTTTTCAGCAGCTGCCGCAGCTGCGTATTGCAGCAACGTTCCCTCCTTTTTCCTTGTCGCGAGGAAGAGCTGCGGCTTTATAGAGGAGGAGAGCATGGCGGGGCATGCGAGGAATGGGGGAGAATGGCAGCTGCAGGGAGAGGTGCGGGAAGGACAGCAGGGAGAGGCGCGGGAAGGACAAGCCGCATGGCGTTGCATGCAGCTGTGGGAGGAAATTCAGCCGCGGGAAGAAGAACCGCGGGAAGAGAAGAAAGAAAGATGAAAATAAAAATAGAGAAGGGACTTTTGCAAAGAAACACTTGAGAAAAAATGTAAAAATGCAAGCCATTTATTCCATTCTCTTCTCCTCTCAATTAAATGCATGCATGCAAGCGTTTTTACAAATGCAACTACAGGATTATAATATACATAGTTAATGCTAGAAAATAGCATAAGAAGGCGTTCTTATGGGCGTGTTTTGAGGTGCAAACAGGCCGTCATCAAAAGAAGGTACCTGAGTGTACCCAAATCTAACTCGCTGCAAAAAGGGTACTTGAGCGAGAGGCTCATCAAGCACCCACATATTCTGAGATTGCTGAGGGTACCATGATGGGTCTGGTTGAGATCTCGTCTGACAGTGGACTGAGAGGGCGCACCCCGTGGTTGCTCTCCTAGTGGGAGCAATGATGTGGCCTAACAATTCTGACCAACCCTGCGACATGATCCATGTAGATTACATACTAGGCCTTACTGACGATGAATGGGAGTGGCTCCTCGCCAACACGAGGCACTGGCCTAGGTAGCTCCCAAGAGGCCCGAATCTTCTGACGAAGTTCAGAAACATTCTCAATACATCGAGAACGGGTATGCCTTTTGCAAGGGTCACTCGTTCGATTAGCCCCTCCCCTGATCAGGGAGAGGCCACCAGGTGAGGATCTATGGGAAGGATACGTCGAAATATCCTCTAAATAGAGAGGGATGATCTTCTAAATTTGACACATATGGTGAGGGAGAGAATAAATGTTAGCACCAAAATAACCCATCTTATGAATCCAACTAGAATTTTATGATGGAGAGTGGTGGAGAGTGAGTATAAAATGCAAAACAAAAAGGTAAAAGAACCCTCTATAACACCTCTTCTTACTGGATTTCACATGTAGTCTGATCCCTATTTTCTTGTGATCCATTTCAGGTTCCGATGACGTGGGCTCACGGATTCCACCTTACCCGCGAGCAGTGTCGATGCCTAGCGGTAGTGGATCAGCTTTTCGTGATGGCACTCATACACTTGGAGAGGGCGATAGTGGAAGCCCAATACCCAGGAAGGTAGGCAGACCCGCCGACTCAGTCCTTTCAAAGTTCTACTGCAGAATGTGTGTGGGTCACCTATCAACTAGAGTAGGTGATCAGTTTTGCGGGTTTTCAACCTAGGAGGACATTGGAGGACTTTTGAGTGACTGGTTCCTCCTTTTCACTTGGAGCCTTTTTATGCAAGCCATCTCTTTCTTTTGTGGTTGTTGACAGTTGTGGCTCCTCTTTTGTAGCCCTTCCCTCTGGTTGATGTTGTTACTTTTGTGGTAGGGGAAAGAACGAGGCTTGTATAAATATGTATATGTAAGTGTGTGTGTATGACAGTATGTATCGAGGAACTCTGTGTGTCTTTATAGTGAATGTTGTTCTACTTGCATGGTTTTTTTTGCTTTGTCTTCAAATTGCTAAGATGGTATGGTTACAGGTTCTTCTTGCAAGTGGGGGAGTTTGGAAACCTCCCCTCCAACAGGGATCCCTTGCCAATGTTACTTTACTTTGTTTCATTTTATTTTACTTAGTTTGAAAGAATTAAGCGCCTTTCAACATGTCATGAACTACTTTTGATCCTAACTGCCATGCTGTTGGGCCATTTTTTTGCCTTCACCCTCGGTAATTCATTGAAACGATTTTCGAGGCGCGACAATCTATCTGCCTTTTCTCTTTCTCTCTCCATTTAGCATAGCAAATTATATTTTGAGAAACTATTTCTGAATACAATAAAATTCTAATCTTCTTCATATCTGCTCTATACATATATACATATATATATCTGTTTAAAGGGAGTTTTCTGAAAAGCTTCCGTACAAAAATCGTGATTGCCTCCCTACGAACGACCCGGTACTCCTAGCTTTTATAAATTTATTTGTTCCGTTGTGATTCGCACTTCGATGATAGTATCTGATCTTTCTAAACATGTTCGCAAGTGACGAACACTTAGTGAAAGAGCGATTCTAGTTTCTGATAAAATTCGTAACATAAAATGTCACGTCGTTGAATTTAATCACGTGGTAGAAAATCGCCTTTCAAAACATTTAATTCTCAAAATCTAACCATGAAAATAGTTAGGTCATGTCCACAGGAAGGAATTAGCCTATTAGACTCGTGAGTGGTGCCTCATTTATTTAGGAATATCAATGGGTGCACATACTAACTAATGCAACTTATTTTCAACATAAGTTCTCATTCTAAACAATTAATCAATAATGTAAGTGTACACATGCAAAATCACCACAATATAATACCATGTAAAATAGTGATCGTGATACTGGTAAACATTGTAAATATTAGCTGCCAACAAAATGGAGCTTATTCACTATAACCAAAAGTCATATTTTATTCTTCATGAGATGAATCTAACTATTTCTAATTTAAATAAATCAAAGGGATATTCATGCAAATCTATCTTAATATAATAATCAGATAAATAAATCAACAATGATTTTTGCAATGGCATACATGGTAAATGCTAATACCCAAATCACTGTTGCAAAACAAGGGAAATCATAGTGGAGGCTCGTACATGAGGGAGAGGCGATGGCTGGCATCGCGGCTGCTAGCAGAGATGCGCTAGAGGAGGAGCTTCGAGATGGCATTGGTGGCACCATCGATGGTTTCCGGAGGTGACTAGGCGGCGAGGAGAATGCTAGCAGCATTGGGTCCTCCGCAGGTGCTCCTGGAGGGCTTAGAGTTGAGCGTGGATGTTGAGTGGATGTTGGTGAAGCATGGGCGTCATAGCGGTGGCGTCATCGATGAGAGAGGAAGCTGGACAGCGAGCATGGAATTGGCTGTGGGGGTGTTGGTGATGGGTTCTACGTGGAGAAGATGAATAGTGGAGAAGGAGATGTGGAGGTGGTGATGTTGGTAGTGTTGGGATGAGGCCTGGAGGAGGGTGTTGAATGGTTACGGTGATGGCTTTAATGGTGGCGCGGTGGTTGGTGCATATAGGGAGGGTGAGTGGAAGAAGAAGACGAAGAAGTAGCAGATGACGGCTATGGTGGGCTGTGAGGGGTGATGGTGATCGGGTAACAACGGTAAGGGGTTGGCGGTGGTGGACGTGGTGATGGGCTGGTGATGGGTCATGTGCTGTCACCGCACAGCCGATTGCGGTAGCGGAGGCGGAGACTCGTCGTGCACGCTTTAATCACAGTATCGTGGGATGCACGGTGACGGAGCGAAGAAGATGCAAATCCCTGCAAAGGGGAAAGATGAGAGAGCCTCCTCCTGGATGACGATCCCGTTGCAATTTATTCTCCTCCATTCAGTTCTCCTTAACGAGCGCAAATTAAGGGATTTTAAATCTCTTACTAAAATTAGCATGGCCGCCGTTGGAAGGTCAGTTGGAAGGAGATTTGATGATGCGTGGGGCCCTGTATGGTTAAATTACAAATGTAATCCTCTTGATGCTTTAATTGATTCCTTTGTCCACCTGATTTAGTCTCCTCTACATGTATAAAATAAATACTATAAAGATGGTGTAATCAAAGGTGAATTGAGCATATAAATATAAATTAGTCATTTACACAGGTTATATCAATTATCACCTAAGATATTGAGAATTAAGTAGCAATAAAGTATAATCGAAATATACTTTGGCCTATAATCAGTTTACTAAAGTGAACCCATCACTTAGTAGGTTACAACTTCAGATACCTTAACTATTGTCTTCAATTAAAACCAAAGCAATTACGAGAACAAGGAAAGTGCTTGGTTGATAGAAATCCAAAGTGCTTGCCTTAGCCTATGCAAATAATCAAAAGTTTCACATATTGAAAAGTAGGAACTATACCCATCGAATAACATAATTTGATATAACCGTCTCAACAACGACACTGAAAAAAAAAATTCCTACACAAATCTGTTACTTATGTTAAAAAAAAACATGCGCAAATGAAGCCTTTTGATTACAACTGAACATCTCATTACCATCTTAATAGTTGTAGGTTCAAGTTTACAACGTAGAGTCCACCCTTACATAACTTTACAAAAAATCCTATAGTATGGAAAGACTATACCTCCAACGGAGAAGGAAATGTGCATATCCACAAAGCCCAAGGCCCCACACTTAAGGCTGCAACTGCATCTATTTCTCCACTCCATATGACACTACTTGTAAGTATAACTTAGTGCTGGAAACGTATTTTGGCAGTTGAAAGGAGATCTTATTCTTCTCTTTATACATTGTCAGGATAGTCAAAAACTATCCTTGTTTATTGTAAAAGCTCAATTATCCATTTCACTCATCCATGAAATCCATTAAAACATCTCAGAAACTCAGTACTTTGTCGTCGACTTGTTGCCCTTACTCTAAAGGGATATTTTCACAGAAATTTAGCATAAATTTCGTAATATTTCAAAATAACATACTGTTCAATTCATGGCTTTATGATTAGCAAAGGATGCTCACCTACTCTCCCTGTGGACCTTCTCAACTTTAAACAAGGGTTGTTCCTTCATCTCCACAATCACCTTCTCCTTTCCCTTGACAACAACATTGCCCTAGGTTGGGTGATTGAATCGCCGAAAAATTAGAGAAAAGGAACATATAGCACACTCTTCCACGTTTAACATATGATCTTCTTCGAGAAATACTACGTACTTCCATTCCACTTACCTTTCTGTGATGCTCGGCCTCTCCTCGACACTCTCACCGGATCCTACACGCTTCGAAGCTTCCATCTTGCTCTTCTCTGATGGAACCCAGCTCTCATTCATCATTCTTTAACTCTACGAAACTACTCACTATGAGGAGTGCAATAACGTCTCTGAAAGGTTGCCATAATCGAATTGGACCCATCACCTCAATTTTGTTTTGTCTTAAGGAACTCAACAATCCGCAAAAGGCATGAACTTCACTCGTAGTCGATTTCAACTTAATTTAAGTTCAGTGCTTCGTTTCTTGCAACTAGCAGAGGCGTGATTATGACGCATTGTCATATCAAGCCTGCAATACCCTTTACAGTCAACAACACTCCCAACACCTACAATCCATTCTGATTTTTTCTCCTACTCGAGCTTTATATCATTTACCATATTCCACATTTCATAAGAATCGATAATGCTATGAACGCATATGTTAATATAATATTTCATTCACAACACATAACCTTCTAAATATTAACATTTGCCAATTATTTAATGATTTCCCCTTTCATGCATATCATGCCACATTGAAAATATCTACACTTACAAGAGATGATGCACAATTCCTCAAGACATTACTAATTGGATGAACTAGTTGCGAATTGACAAATATATTACACACTTCCCTCGCCCACTACTATAAGTTCTTCCATTCCATCTCAGCAAAGACATACAAATAGTAACATGGGCACTCATACATTTTCAGCAAATGTTAACAACTGCAACATGGACCGAAAAGACAAACACATTCAAATTTGCCCAGACACGAACATACGAGCTCTTGCAATATCTCCTCCTCATTAAGTCTCTTGGAGATTGCTTCTGCTAGACTCACCTCTATAACTCTCCGGCACTATGAACTTCGTCTTCATAGGCTCCTTGCAAATAACGTCAGCATGTACATTGCAACTAGTTAGCTCCTCCACCTCCATTGTAAGTTGCAAGAACTTTGCATCCCTCACTTGTAGAAGTGAAGACAACAGGCAAACCTGTACAAATAACCACTATTATCTCTAAAAAATTATATTGTCATTCATTTATAGCAAACTTGACATGCCTGCTCCTCCATTGCGTCCATCATCAGAGGAAGATCTCGCCCCAGAGCCTTGTATTGGCAAACATGCTTGTAACAGTATGCATATTAAATTAATTCACATAGGAATAGAACTTGCTAATACAATGGTCATACATCATCACTGCAGACATAATAGGCTTGCAGGTGTTCCTCGCCGTTTGGAGATTCCAAAAGCAGCATTGATTTTTTGTTGTGGTGACAGCTTAGGAATCTACGAGTTTGTAGAACTCTCCGGTCCTCATAAGATGCCTAATGATAGCACTAACTACCCATTTCACCATCTGCTGTAATGTGGAAAATGTACTCTCTTTATCGTTACATTACATGGTCATTAATCAATCCACTTTAGTGGAGTGCTAATTAGCCTAAGTACATATAAAACATGCCTCATTAGATTGCAATTAGAGTTAAGTGTTAGTTTATATTAATTAGAGAACACTTTGGTAAAATTTGATACATATATATTTATGCAGGGTTTCGAGTGAAACTTTCATCATCTCCTCTGCCAACAGAACCGTAACACTTGCAACCTATCAACAGCAACACCTCATCGCGCGGGCATTGTTGGAGGAGATCTTGCACGACTTAAACCAAATGAGGGAAAGTTGGGGCAGATCTGTTAAAGAAAACACCTGCACATTGGGTTCAAAAGAGGAAGAACGACGAATGCTGGGGAGGATCGTCTCTTCCATCCTTCACCACTGTGGAGAAAGCAAACATGGTGGCCAGAGAGTGCACTGTGTTTTGAAACCAACTTCGTTGACACTACCTACGTCCTCACCTTCAATCTCCTTCCATCTCCCTCATGGAGACACACACCATCAACAAACCACCAGCCTCACGCGACCGCTCCACCTTCGAAAAGTCACCCATTGCCTACGTGTAAGCAGCACGTCTTCTCCCGCACGTATAGGCGCACCAGCAGCAAGCTCATGCGCACGCTCCAGCCTGCATGCACGCACAGCCGACCCTTGCACTCCAGCCCGCAGCACGCATAGTCAACCCTTGCGCTCCCAACCACGTGCGCGAGCTCGACTTCCTCTCCTTCTTCTCCCCACGCCTCCCCTATTTTGCAGCAAAGAACCCAAACTGCCTTAGGCAGCACATGCCACTATCACTCACATCCCGCGCACGCACTGTGCACATGCCACCACAGCAGCCAACCGACGACCTCCCCGTTGCTGCTTGACGATGACACCGCCTGCGGCAACACCACTGCCAGCACGAAGAAGACAGCAGAATCGACGACCACCGGCCTCCGTTCTACCATCCGCCCACCTCCGGCAGTCTCGGCCCTTGCCTCCATCACCAGTGTGCTCCTCTCCTCCAATGGAATTCCTCCTCCAAAGCAAACGACCGACGCCTCCTCCTCCAATGTGTGGTGAAGAGAGAGGAAGTTTCCTCTGTTTTCAAGCACATTAAAAATTACATTTCATTGCCATTGCCAGTTGAGATTTTACTGAATATTATATTCGATTTATTGGATGATTTTATACCCAAGTCCCTTTAGTTTGCATTAATTAGTGGCTTATCAAATTGCATGACCATTTTCCCCCATCTATTAGCTTAACATTAAATGGTGATATTATGCTTTACATTTGATGCCATTGGATATTTGGGTTTGATTGATTTTACAGGAGTATTCTAGTAAAGGAAAATTTATGTGATTGGTCCATCTCTTTTCAGAAATTAGAGATTGGATATGTGATTCACCTATTAGTGTTCTTTCTTTGGCATTAGAATGAATGAATGAAATTACTTTTAAACAAGGAGTAAACTTATTGCGAGTTTATTTGGCTCGATCCTCCCTGTGGATACAACATTTTTACTATGGTTTAAATTGGTATCTATTTTAATCTTTGATTGAGAGATTTCCACCATATAAATTACAATGATAAATCATTCTCTTGCTATTTTGATCAAGCGAAATTCTCTCAATCAAATGACGCCATTGTAGGGGAGGCAATCGATGCAATAAATTCACCTAACTTTATTTCTGATTACTCTGAATTGCGCATTTATCTGATCATTCTTTATCTTTTCTGTGGAGGAATCTGACGAAGCGACAGGCATAGCGTTGAGACGACGTAGACCTTGAGCGACACACCTCAGAGATAATCACAGGAACCTGTGGGCCTTGATCCCATACGTGTGGAGACGCATGGAGGACCATCTAGGAGGATTCTTCCTCTTAGACTTTTGATTTAAAATTTTAGAATAGACTCTTTAGGATTAGCCTAGTTATTTGTTTTCTCGCCCTTATACTCTGGGGCCAGTTTTTGGGGGAGTGTCCCCGATTCTTTAGATTCTAGGATCATTCTATGGTAGTTAGATCTTTTGATTGCGCATTTATTTTTACAAAAAAAAAAAGAAAATAAATCCAAACTGCCTGCTAGAAGCTGCATATCCGTAGGATGGCCATCTAGGATTGCTTGAGCAGCATCTAGATTTTCTTTCTGCATTGTGTGCGTTTTTTCATAGAAGAGTGCTAGAGCAAGGTACGCATTTCTTATCTTATTGCATCAATTATCTGCACATGCATTGCATCTAAACAAAGTTAAAGAAGACTAGTTAAACTGATTTGAAAAGATTAATCAAGTGGTCACATTACTTCTTGAAAAGGAAGGAAAATATAAAAGAAGTGTTTGAATAACGTGATTGCAATTTTCAAAAGAAAAATCACTTTTCGTGGTGTGATGCACACTTTTTGCACTGAGCACGCACTATAGGCACTGCACTAGGACTTGGACCCTTAAGGCTATAGGCGTCGATCTCATTATTGATGCAAACCCTCCTATCTCGCTTTGAAACAGTGGTATTAACGTTTGCCCGAGTGATTTGATACTCTATGAAGGGGGACACCCCTTAAAGGAATTCAAGGGTAGTTAAGAGGCACCGCTAACGCATCGCCTCAAAGGAAGGGTTCGCCCTACTTGCATCCCTTGGTTCCATCCTTGGAGTACCTTTCTACTTGAGCATCTGGGAATATCATTGTAGCAAAGTGTACGTCTTTAGGGCACTCGAAGGCCAATTTAGGGTGCGTAATTGTTTGACAACTTGATTGATCACCCAAAAAGGACTAAAAGTAACCTCAACCTTCTTAACAGTCATTGACTAGAAATTTCAAGTGCCTCATTTCTCTTATACCACTTACGTGGGAACGGAGAAAAATTGCCTTGACTATATTTGGCCAAGCTGAAGAGTTGGAAGAGGACTTAAATAACTTTAAATCAACAAAAGACCTCTTGCCTTGTGTTTGCTTGGTGTATGCTTAGTAGGTGCTCTCTTAGAAATAGTCATCTCTTCAAACCTAAGTTTGAGAGAATTATAAGGAAAGCTAACCAAGAAAGAAGAAAAATGGCTGATGAAAGACCTGAAGAAGAGATTAGGGTTGGTGAAAATCAGAGAACCTTGAGAGACTATTTCCTCCATATATCCCATCAAGCCCTACCTATCCAAAGACCTAGAGTGGATAATCCATATGAAATCAAGAGTAGCACTGATTGCACAATAAGTTATGCCAATAAATATGCCATCTTATGTTATTTCCTAGCATTACCCATGCATCTTATGTAGCCATACTTGCATTTGTAAATATTTACTTGCATGCATTTATGAAGAGGGGAAGAGAGTGAGAATAAATGGTCATTCAATCCACTTCTATAATTAACATCTTCATTGTGTGTTGCATTGCAATTTCACCATTTTCATTTTCTTATTCCATGGCTGCTATGCACATCTCCTTGCACCCTACCCTGTTGTAGCATGGCGAGAGGTGTGCACTCCTTTTATAAAAGATCATGCACCCTCCCCTGTTGTGGTAGCTGGCCTCCACCCTCAAACAACGCACACAACACCACACACACCCGCCGGCCACTCTCTCTCCCTCTCCCTCTCCATACATAGCACCTCTTCTCACAAGTTGAGAAGGGGTACACTGTGTGCAGGAGAGAGTTCACAGTGGTCTTAGACCCCCATTGTGAGCTCCACCACCGCCCAGCTCCATCGTGAGCGGGTGGGCGTGGTGGATTCTTGTTTGTTTTTTTTATTTGCATATTTTTTCTTTTTCATTTTTGTTTGTTGTTTCCTCTCCTCTGCCATTAGTGCAGGACTTCAAGCTCTAAAGCTTGCGAGCCCAGCACCTCCCAACACCTTCTTACACCCTCGAGCGCCACCGCGTGTGCAAGCAAACCGCTTAGGCTCTCTTTTCGCATGCATGCGAGCTCCACAGCACCATTCGCGCACTGCACTGCCTCAACCGGTCGTCTTCTATCCACATGCACTATAGTGCACTGTTCGCACCTCTCTGCGCAACATTGTAGCCACTGGCTCATTTCTCACTTAGCCGGTGGCTCTACGCTCTCTCTCCTCTGCGCTACCGCCTCCAACCTGTTGTCACGCCCATGCATTTTCACGCCCGCATGCCCGCACGACCCTCAGTGTTGCGTAGCCCTTGTGCGCTATGTCTCACCCTCTCCACGCACGCGCGCATTCACCATCACCTCTTCACCCACGCGCCTGCGCGCCCAGACGACAGCTACTGACCCCATATGGCTTAATCGCTTTCGCCCTCTCACACACACAGCAGGTGCTCACCCTCACTCTCACTCTCTCACACTCACACACACTGACACTCACGCACTCACACACATACATACATAAATGTATATATTCACTTACTCTCATCCTCACATATATATATATATATACACACATACATATACACAGATATATATATAGTTATAGATACATATATATACATATATACTCATATATCCACATTCTCCCATACACACATTCACCTCATATCTACTACCCACATACTCGTGCACTCACCCCTTCACCGAGCATCGTATCGTGGGAACATTCGCACCAGTTGTTGATATTTTTCGATACTCATGCAAAGCAAGCGTTTCCACCCACACTCACACACATCCCCTCCACACTCCACACAGCACTTAGTCTTATTGGTTGCGTCTTGCTAGACGTAGACCAACTTGACACCGTGCTACATTCCATCTCCATTTCCACCTCCACCCCTATTTATATAATATATAACTATATAGATATTCTATATCTACTACATATATATACATATATATACTAAGCTAAGTATTTCTTTTCATTTCTTTCCTTGCAATTTATTCTGCTTTCATTTGTCTTGTATTTCTTGCTATTAAAAAGATAAAAAAGAAAGTATAAAAGAGAAAAGATAATTCTTATCTTGCAGGTACTCAATCTTGTGAGTAACAAGATTGATTTTGGAACCCTAACTTGGCTTTAAGCCAAGGACCATTTGGCTCAAGGTCAAGGACTTCATTTTTGAGGGTGTGACTCATGAACAACATTATCACAAAAAATCTTAAAAGTAGAAAAACCAAAAACATAATAAACACAAGGAAGAGATATGTTTTAGGAAAGGCGTAGAAACTCCTTGATCTCCTAATCCCTGCCTCCCTGAGATCGACCTTGGGCCTAAAAGTGACCAAGATAAAATCAAGTAGGCCAGGTTAAAAATTTTGTGAAACTGGTATAGACTCGATTTAGGTTAACTCATTATACTAATTTCAACGATAATATCATCATATTAATAAGACCTATTCGAGTACGCATCAAGCACCATATCTTTGCTCCCATCTTTTTATGGTACTACTAGGGAGGATCCCTATAGGTATCTTGAGGAATTCACTGAGGTCTGTTCCATGGTGAAACTCCAGGGCTTTACTGATGAAGCCCTAATGAGGACTCTATTTTCATTCTCCCTAAAGGATAAGGCTAAGCACTGGTATCATACCCTCGATGCAAGGGTAAATGATTGGGCCACCCTTAAGGGAGAATTCTTGAAAAGGTATTTTCCTATGAGTAAGACCAACCATTATAGAAGAGAGATTATGGGTTTTACTCAATAGGAAGGGAAGCAATTTCACGAGACTTGGGAGCACTTTAATGACCTTATTAGGTTATGCCCCCACCATCAGGTGCCAAGATGGCAGTTGGTCGAAAGGTTCTATAACAGATTATCTGAAAGGCACAGGCAAACCATCGATGCAGCCTGTGCAGGAACCTTCATGACCAAAACTGAGGATGAAGCGTAGGCATTATTTGAAACATTAAGTCACAATCCATACATATGTCCTCTTCCTATCAAGAAAGAAAACCATCAATTTTGTAGAAAGATAGAGGCCCATGAAGCTGAGGCTACTCAGGATTTGGCTTATCAGATTCAATTGTTGAATAAAAGCTTTGCTAGGCTTTTAGCAAACCCCAGCATAAACCCGTAAGCAGCCTCTATCTTTTAGGCTTCAAGTGAATGCTACATTTGCCAAAGCATAATGCACGCCACTGTGGAGTACCACCAGGCAAATCAATTCCCTGAGTTGATTCAGGCCGACCTGAACGTGGCCCAAGGTTTCCGCCCACCTCCTTGTAATAACCTGTATTATAATACCTATAATCTGGAGTGGCGGAACCTTCCAAACTTCTCATGGAAGTAAGGTGATGCTTCTAACTTAGGGAATACAAGATCTCTGCCTCCCCAACCCATATACCAGCCATCCTATGAAAAGCCTCCTCAGAATAAGCCCTCTGAGATGGATGAACTTAAAGCCATGATGAAAGTGATGCAAGGGCATCAGAATATGGTCATCCAATCTCAGAATAAGATGATTACTGATATGCAATCCCAAATTGGTCATCTTACTGAGGCAGTTAGGCAGCGTGATTCGGGGAAGTTGCCTAGCTCTTCTGAGGAGAACCCAAAGGGCAAGGGGTTCATATTCAGGGAGCACGCCGAAGCTGTGACCATGCTGAGGAGTGGAAAGAAAATTGACAAGCCTATTAACACTCCTATGGTCACGTCTCATGATTCCCCTCCTACACCGACCCAACTTCCATCTCCACTGAGGAAGAGCCACACTACTCTCTCTCACTTGAAACCACCCACCTAGAGGATGTCTTCAATTCCCCACCCCTCTCCTACCATGACGACCCCTCTACCCAGAAGCCGAGGGTGCCCTATCCAGAGCGCTTATCTGCTCTTGGGGAATCTTTTGTTGGCTCGCCTGGAGCCAAGGATAGGATAGAGGAGATTATGGACACTTTTAGGCAAGTCCAGATCAACTTGCTTCTGTTGGAAGCTATCATACAGATCATGTACTATGCCAAGTTTCTAAATGACCTGTGCACCTAGAAGCGCCGATCTAGGAGACAGGTCCAAGCTAAGGTCATCCTGCCTAACCATGTTAGCTCGGTTCTCCAACATGGAACACCCCCCAAAATGAAAGACCCAGGGGCCCCATATATTTCAGTGGTTATAGGTAACCAACACATGGATGAGGCTCTACTCAATCTGGGTGCGGGGGTGAATATTTTTCTGAGCTCTGTCTATGATCTTTTGGGAGGAGGTGAGTTAAAGCCTAGTCCAGTCATCCTCCAGGCCGTAGACAGATCGCTTAAGACACCACAGGGATTACTGGAAGATGTCTTGGTGAGAGTGGAGAACTTCTTCTTCCCTGTTGACTTTCCTGTGCTAGATACTGACCCATTGCATAAGCCCACGAAGTCGTCCATTATTCTGGGATGCCCCTTCCTAGCCACAACCAATGCCTCTATCAATTGTAAATCAGGGGCACTTAAAATGGGCTTTGGAAACAAGAAGATCCGGTTGAATGTTTTTGATACTTACAAGCAATCCAGATTTGAAGATTGTTCTTAGATTGAGGTTGTTGATGAAATGATTGAGGAGACTACTCCCGCACTCCTATGTAGAGATTCCCTCCAAAAGGTCATATCTAAGGACCATCCTCCGATTAGGAAGGAAATTGAAGGGAAAATACCCGAATTAGAAGAGTTGCTGGGGATACACACAGAGTCTCTATCCCCACCCTGGACCGTCAGGGTAGATCCGCTACTTGAGGCAGGGACATCTCAACTTAAACCCTCAATCCAAAAGGCTCCTGAGTTGGAGTTGAAACCCCTCCCAAGCACTTTAAAGTATGCTTTCTTAGCTCTAATGACACGCTCCCCATTGTTATCTTGTCTGCATTATCTGAATCGCAGGAAGAAGCTTTACTTGAGTGTTTACAAAGGCACAAGGAAGCAATTGCCTGGTCAATTGTTGATATTAAGGGTGTTGATCCCTCCCTTTGCATGCGTAATATATACATGGATGAGTCTGTGAAACCCTTCCGAGACATGCAGAGAAGGCTCAACCCCAATATGCAGGAGGTTGTTAAAAAGGAGATTCTAAAATGGCTGGATGCAGGGATTATTTATCCCATTTCAGATAGTAAATGGGTTAGTCCTATTCATGTGGTGCCCAAAAAGGCAGGAATCACAGTGGAAGAGATCGACCATGGAGAGTTGGTAACCACTAGACCCTTAACTAGTTGGAGGGTTTCCATTGATTACCGCCGTTTAAACATGGCTACCAAGAAAGACCATTTTCCCTTACCGTTTATTGATCAGATTTTGGAATGACTGGCATGGAACAAGTACTTTTGTTTCCTTGACGGGTACTTTGGGTATAATCAAATAGCCGTCTTTCCTGACGATTAGGAGCATACTACCTTCACGAGTCTGTATGGTACATTTGCATTTCACCGAATGCCATTCGGGTAACGTAATGTTCCTGCCACTTTCCAACAATGTATGATGGCTATATTTTCTGATATGATCGACGAGTTTGTTGAGATTTTCATGGATGACTTCTCCATTTACGGCTTGTCATTTGACCTATGCCTTTCGCACCTTGATAAAGTATTAACCCATTGTGAAGAGGCAAAGCTGGTGCTTAGCTGGGAGAAAAGCCACTTTATGGTCCAACAGAGCATTGTGTTAAGGCATGTAGTTTCTGAGAGAGGATTAGAGGTGGATACCGCAAAAATTGACTCCATCTCTAAGCTTCCATCACCCACCAAAATTCATCAAGTTAGATCCTTTCTTGGCCATGCTGGATTTTATAGGTGCTTCATTAGAGATTTTAGTAAAATCTCTAAGCCACTCTGAGGCCTATTTGCGAAGGATGTCTCCTTCGATTTTGATGATAAATGTGGCGAGGCTTTCCAAGTCTTGAAGAAAGCCCTTATTACTACATCGATTCTCCAAGCACCAGATTGGTCCATCTCGTTTGAGCTAATGTGTGATGCTTCTGATTTTACAGTAGGAGTGGTCTTAGGTCAAAGGGTTGATGGCAAACCTCATGTGCTGCATTATGCTAGCAAGACCCTTACAGATCCTCAGCAAAACTACATGGTCACTGAAAAGGAGCTTCTTACTGTAGTGTTTGCTTTGAAAAATTTTTGATCTTATCTTTTGGGATCTAAGGTTGTGGTATTCACTGATCATTCAGCTTTAAAGCATCTTCTTGCTAAAAAGGACACCAAACCTCGCCTAATTCGTTGGATTCTGCTACTCCAGGAGTTTGACCTGGAAATTAAAGATAAGAAAGGAGTTGAGAATGTGGTAGCAGATCATCTGTCTAGGATCCCTTTGAGGCATCAAACCCTACTGACGGTATCCAAGAGACTTTCCCTGATGAGTCTCTGATGGCAGTGGAGGCTGAAACTCCTTGGTTCACTGACATAGTGAACTATCTGATCACGGCATTACCCCTAGTACTTGGGACAAGCAGAAGTGAGACAGGTTTCTTGCTGACACTAAATTTTATCACTAAGAGGAACTCGAGCTTTTTAGAATAGGCCCTGACCAGCTTTTCCGCCATTGCCTCCCTGACAAAGAACAAAGGAGTGTTCTGAGTTTCTACCATGACCTCCACTATGGGGGACATTTTAGTGGAAAAAAGACTACCAATAAGGTTCTTTAGTTTGGCTTTTGGTGGCCCACCTTATTCTGAGATGCACATACATATGTGGGTTCATGTCTACGTTGCCAGCAGACGGAACCATCGGAAAAAGGGATGAGATGCCTCAGCAACCTATCCTCCCTGTTGAGATCTTTGATATTTGGGGCATCAACTTCATGGGTCCCTTTCCTGTGTCCTTTGGATATGAGTACATCCTTGTGGCTGTGGACTATGTATCGAAATGGATAGAAGCCATACCCACGTAAACCAATCAATGACCATTCTGTGGTCTTGGGTTTTGTTAAGGCTAATATCATTTCTCGTTACAGGTGCCCAAGGACGATCATAAGTGATGGACGACCTCACTTCAAGAACGTACACTTCACAAGACTACTTGAAAATTTGGGAGCCAACCACATGATAGCCACACCTTATCATCTCGAAACGAGTGGACAAGTTGAAGTGTCTAATAGGGAGATTAAACGAATTTTAGAAAAAACTATCAGGCCCGACCATAAGGATTGGTCTAAAAAACTAAATAATACTCTTTGGGCTTACAGAATAACATATAAGACTCCCTTGGGCATGCCTCCTTTTCTGCTTATCTACGGAAAGGCATGCCATCTTCCCGTTGAAATCCAACACAAAGGCTATTGGGCTATGAAACGTTAACTTGAATCTGGATAAAGCAAGAAAGGCACATATGCTGGAATTAAGTGAGCTTGAGGAGCTTCGTAATGAATCCTATGAAACTTCTCAAGCTTACAAGCAACATACAAAGGTCTTCCATGAATAGCACATCATTAGAAAGACCTTTGAGCCCAACCAGTGGGTATGGCTTTTCAATTCCAGACTTAAATTATTTCCAGGAAAGCTCAAGTCCCGCTGGGATGGGCCATACGTTGTTATCAATACCTTCCCTCATGGAGCTATAGAAATTCGGAACCCTACTTCTAGTGCGAGCTTTAAGGTAAATGGCCAACGACTTAAACCTTATATTACTTTTTTAGATGGCCAGATTTTGAACGCACTTCAGCTTGAGGAGCCTTAGCTCCTCCCACTCTCCTCCTCAGGTGATATTCTTCTATGTCTTTACTTTTCCAATGAGGTCATTATCAATCTTAGGCATGGGGGGGTATAACCTAAGGATGTTTATAGCATTTATAAATAATTGCATACATTTAGGATAGTGTATTAGCCAAAAAAAAAATCTTTTAGTTTCTTGAGCTGAATTGGTTAGTCCCTAGTAGAAAATTTATCAAGTGCCATTGAAGATTTTCTTCTTGAATTATTTCTTAAGTTCAAAATCCAGTACAATTACATTGACTTACACGTAGACTGGGTAATGGATCTTTATAGAAAATCAATAAGCATTTTTAGTCTACTGGACCCTTGGATAGTTAAAAAGGAGTCAAGCATACTATCTTCTATTAGATCCACCTCATATTTGTGAGAAGAAAGTAGAGAGATTACTAGTGCACTAAGTCTAGTGCAAGGACTTTTAAGTTATGGACTATTAGATGAGGATACCTCAGATTTAGGCATAGTTTTCACTCTCTATTCTTGTGTACGTACATTGTGTGAATTCCTGAGAGTCACCAAATAAGGCAGATACAAAGAGTTGAGTCTTGATAAAACTATGACTATGGTGGATGCTTACGACCGTCCTTCATAGAATCCTCGGTTGAAGGAGAGTAATAGTGTCAAAGATTAGAAATACGCTTGTCCTATCTATCCTTTCCCGGTGCCGAAAGTAGGCACTTCCACCAAATAAGCCACACAATATCCTCTTGACCATCATCATCCCTAATAATGCCTCATGAATAAAAGTTTGCATCTTGTTATGTTAATTTTTATAAAAAAGAAAGAAAAGAAAAAAAAGAAAAAAAGAGGAAAAATATTTATATAAAAAAAACAATAACAAGAAGAAAATGAAAAAGAAAAAGAGTCCAAGTTTGGAGTTTTATCTTCATGTCATTTTTTTTCAATGTTTTTGAAGCAACAATAGAAACACTCATTTTGATCCACCAAATATGATCCACACCTACTTTTCAGTATTTCTGATCGCCCGAATACTGACTGAGGACTTCTAACTTAGTTGTAGAGTTATTAGGACTTTTATTGACGTGTGAATGCCATGTGAGGCCACCAAATATTGAGTACATTTACAAAAATCTGGTAAGATATGTGATCTCAGAAAAGAAAGATGGAAGAAAGAGAAAAAGAAAAGAGAGAGTGAGTGAGCACAAGGGAACGCAAAGAGAGCACAGTGTTTAGCCTATCTCTGGGTTGACTTGTTTAATAATCTAGAGATCTAGAGTCTGTAGTACTAGACTACATGTAGCATCAGATAAGTGTGAGCCACCAAATATTAATCTATTCATCTCAGTCTCCCATACCCAAGCCAAAAATCCAGGGTCAAATTACATATTATTTTCTACTTTATCCCCGAGTGAAGTAGTTGCCTATCCTGATAGAATTTTGTCAAGGGATAAGTTTGAACTTTAAATGTAAGCTGGCTTTTCACTTGGATTCGCTACCCTGGCTACTATTACTTCACATTTGTCTGGATCTCTAAATTATTAAAGAAGAAATCTTTTCAGTTACTTCCATTATTTTTCACTTTTTTTTGCTAGGGACTAGCAAAACTTAGGCATGGGGGCATTCGATCAATCCACTTTAGTGGAGTGCTAATTAGCCTAAGTACATGTAAAACATGCCTCATTAGATTGCAATTAGAGTTAAGTGTTAGTTTATATTAAATAGAGAATACTTTGGTAAAATTTGATACATATATATTTATGCAGGGTTTTGAGTGCAACTTTCACCATCTCCTTCGCCAGCAGAACTGTGCCTCTCGCAACCTATCAACAGCAGCACCTCATCTCACGGGCGTTGTAGGAGGAGATCTCGCACGGCTTAAACCAAATGAGGGAAGGTTGGGGCAGATCTGTTAAAGAAAATGCCCGCATGTTGGGTTCAAAAGAGGAAGAACGACGGACGCTGGGGAAGATCGTCTCTTCCATCCTTCACCACTGTGGTGAAAGCAAACATGGTGGCTGGAGAGCGCACTATATTTTAGAGCCAACTTCTTCGACGCTACCTACGTCCTCACCTTCATTCTCCTTCCCTCTCCCTCATGGAGACGTACACAATCAACAAGTCGCCAGCCTTACTCGACTACTCCACCTTCAGAAAGTCACCCTCTACGTACGTGCAAGCGGCGCGCCTTCTCCCGTACGTATAAGTGCACCAGTAGCAAGCGCATGCTCGCAGTCCAGCCCGCATGCGCGCGCAGCTGACCCATGTAGTCTAGCCCACGTGCGCATGTAGCCGACCCTTGTGCTCCCAACCAGGTGCGTGAGCCTGGCTTCCTCTCCTTCTTCTTCTCCCCATGCCTCCCCTGTTTTGCAGCAATGAACTCAAACCGCCTTAGGCCACACATGCCACCACAGCAGCCAACCGACGACCTCCCCGCTGCTGCTTGACAATGACACCGCTTGCGGTAACCCTACTGTCAGCATGAATATGCTAGCGGAATCCACCACCGCTGGCCTTCGTTCTGCCGTCCTCCCATCTCCAGCAGTCTCGGCCCTTGCCTCCACCACCAGCGTGCTCTTCTCCTCCTATGGAACTCCACCAAAGCAAACGGCCAGTGCCTCCTCCTCCAATGTGCGGTGAAGATAGAGGAAGTTTCCTCTGTTTTCAAGCACATTAAAAATTACATTTCATTGCCATTGTCGGTTGATATTTTATTGAATATCATATTCACCTTATTGGATGATTTTACAACCAAGTCCCTTTAGTTTGCATTAATTAGTGGCTTATCAAATTGCATGACCATTTTCCCCCATCTATTAGCTTAACATAAAATGGTGATATTATGATTTACATTGGATGCCATTGAATACTTGGGGTTGATTGATTTTATAGGAGTATTCTAGTAAAGGAAAATCTGTGTAATTGGTCCATCTCTTTTCAGAAATTAGAGATTGGATATTTGATTTACCTATTAGTGTTTTTTCTTTGGCATTAGGATGAATGAATGAAAGTACTTTTAAACAAGGGGTAAATTTATTGTAAGTTTATTTGGCTCGATCCTCCCTGTGGATATGACATTTTTACTATGGTTTAAATTGGTATCTATTTTAATCTTTGATTGAGAGATTTCCACCACATAAATTACAGCGATAAATCATTCTCTTACTATTTCAATCAGGCGAAATTCTCTCAATCAGTTATAACATCCCCTATCGAAACGATAAATCAATTGAATACGTTACTCACATATTGGAATTTCTGCACCATCCCTACGCCCGTTGGACGAGCTCATCGACATTGCAAATGATATCAACCTAGCCCGGATGAGGAGTTGAGTACCCACCAGGCTCTTCAGCTCCTTCTTTGGTCTGATTGCACTATCATGGTCCCTACCGATGAGAGGTGAAGTGACACACCTCACCTATTTATACGATCTCATTTGAAATTTTGAAATAGGATTTGACTGCTGTAGACTCAATTTAAATCTCTGAACGCATGAGAATCCTGAGGGAGCCACATAGATATTACCATGGATGACACATTAGAATTAGTGGGATTCTTGGTATACATATATATATGTATATATACCATTACCCTTAATTTTTCTTCCCTTTTCTTTGATGGAAATGGGAAACTTTACTTAAAGGCTAATAGGCTATCTCTAAACCGAGGATATTCGCACACAAAATTACATAATTCACAACTAAGCCACCAGACACGATTTCGGCCAGGCATTAGCCATGTCAAATAGATGAACTGCTACAAATGGGTTTTAAGTCTCGTTTAAAAATCAAAGCAGATAACCAATGCTATCTGAAAATATATAGTCCAAACTAACATTTGGATGAGGCACTAAAAGGACGTTCAAGGAGCCAAATAATGTATTTCTGCTGCTCCACCCTCTCAAGTAGTTCCCCACTTGAAAATTTCAAGGGAAGGCTGTTTGGGACAAGGAGGATACCATTAAGCAAAAAAATCCCTTCACAAAGATACTCTTATAGTTGGGAAACCTAGACTAGAAGAGTGGGGTGTTAATTAGTACTTGATCAGGGATTTTAAATGATAAAAGATGTTCCGTCACAGTATAGGTGATCAAGCATTGATAACAAATAAGAATTTTATTACTCGAAAACCTAAGTATCCGAGCTCGAACACAGGGAGCAAATGGAATTTATTCACTAATCTCAATAATGTAATTCAAACACTTAAATTTACTTAAAATCTAATTCAAACTAGAATGCATGAGTTTATGAAAATGTAGCAAAAGAATAATTGGACGTCTGATTCTATAATCAGACGTCTTAAAAAGATATGCTTCTTCTCTCTCTTCTTCGGCTCTTCTTTTCTTCACTGGCTCTCTTTCTTCTCTTTCTACCTTCTCCTTTCTGCTTTTCTTCTTTCTTTTCTTCTTTTTCTTTGGTTTTCCTCTGTCTTCTTTCTCTGCGCATCTCTTTCTTTCTTTCTCTGCCTTTGGCTTCTCTTCTATTCTTTGGCCTTCTTTCTTCTTTCTTTCTCTGACTTTGATTTCTTTCTTTCTTCTTTCCTTAAGCTTCCGCCTTCAGCTCTTTTCTTCAACCGTGCCTCCTTTCTGCTACAATGCCTTCTCTTTCCCTTGGCTTCTGCCTTCCTTGCTTCTCTCTCTTCTTCCTTCTCTACTTGGCCGCAAGTCCTTTCTTTCTTCTTTCTTTTCTTCCTTCCTTGGCCTTAGCTTCTGCCTTAGACTCTTCCTTCCTTTCTCTTCTTTGCTTGCAGCTGTACCTTCCTCTTCCTTCCTTCTTCTTCTTTCCCTGCACACCGAAAAGCAAAACCTACCCCTACCCTCCCCGTATCACTCTCTCTCTATTTCTCTCTTGGGTTTACTCTCCCAGAGCCAGGTAATTGGGTTGGGTTTCGCGTGCCCGGGTCCAGGCGCATTGGCATGGGTGTAGTGCGAGAGGAGTGCTAGGTAAACGGGTTGGGTCACACCAGCTCTGCGGGGGCATAGGTCGCAGACGAGGCATGCGTGTGTGGGCGAGGGTACCTCACCTCTTGACTTGAGACGAAGAGCTAGAAACACAAAAACAATAAAAACCACTCACCGCGTGCTAAAGTTGCTGAGGTGGGACTAAAAGTCCCACTCGCTTCGCTCGCGCCCACAGGTGAGGTTCACCTTTAATTGCTGCTGTTGGGATTTCCTTCAAGGCCAATTTCCTGGATAGTTGTATGCATGAGACCAACCCATGCCTTCTGGGACTCCTCTGCCTGGGGCACATGACCTAGAGCGAAGCTTGCAAGCAAGCTTGCTCGTGCGTCAATGGCGACAGAGGGCCTGACCTGAAATTACTCAACACGGCCTTGTGGCCCTGTTAAACCATGTGGAGAGCTTCGCTGTGTCACGGTGAAGGTGAAGTAGTGGATGAATGGACATAGGATGGCCTAGATGTGCGTGCCTAGGTCACTCTGTGGCCGTGAAGGTGGGTTAGGTCGGGGGCGTTTAGGGAGGTGATGGCGGTCAATGGAAGGGCAGATGACAATCAGTGGATGATGGCGGAGGTGATGAGGGGTCTGGCGAGGCATGTGGAGGTGCGGAGTGGTGGAAGCACCTTCGTCGGTGGTCTGCCTGAGGTGGAGAAGGTGGTGGTGGTCTGTGGTGGTCGGTGCGTGAAAGTAGAAACAAAAGTAGGGGAAATAAAGAGGAGAGAGAGGGGAAGCGTTCTAACCTAACTATGTGGACAAAGGGAGAGAGGAGGTGGCTGGCCGTATCTGCCGTGGCCAGAGAAGAAGACTTCCAGTGGAGGGAGAGCGGCAATGACGAAGGGGCTGGAGCACGCACATGGTATTGCGTGATGAGGAGGAAGGTGTTGAAGATGGCTCTGCCACTATTATTGTGGTAGAGCAACGAGAAGGAGGTAGATAGGTCGCCAGAGCCTACTGGATACTTGGCCGGAGGAGAAGGGATGAATTGGAGGTGGTTCCCCGGCCAAGTCAAGCTGACAAGATGCGGCCAGAGGTGGTGGTTAGTTTATAGGCATTGGTAGGGGCTCTTATGCTTGAAAGACAAGCTTCCAAGCGCACAAGTCCTTGCTAGAGATGGAAATAGTGCGATACCCAAATCTCTCGAGCGTTCACACAAGAGATTGGGTGCAAATCACGTCATGGGATCATGCTCAGATGGAAGGGAATTCCTCAGAGAATCTCCCTTCCAAATCTGGGAGGAGATCTCTGAGGAATCAAGGAGTAATCCCCCTTGGATCCTCGCTGGAGTAGGATTCCTCTGCTTTAATAGTGGAGGGACCTAATGAAAGTTCGTCCCTAACAGGAGGGGTGACGTAATAAAATTGCGGAAATAAAAATATAAAGCAATCTCACAAAAATAAGCAATCGCACAATGTACACAGGTATTTTTAGGTGGAAACCCAAACCGGGTGAAAACCACCACCTAACCCTCTCGAGTTAGGATTTTCCGATCAACCTAGTTGATCAAAATCCACTAAACGAATCACTTTAAACGAGGGTGATTCAACCTCAGTACAACCACGCTACAAGTACGAGGGTAGCGTTCCTCAACCCCTTCTCTCCACGAGAAGGATTTTGTCCCACGAAGGAGACGGGAATTCGCAAAGCGAATACCCAACCAAATTACAAAGGTAAAATAAAACAACAAACCTATAGAGCCAACAAAGTAATTTAAACCTAAGCTTCTATAGGATTTAGGAAACTCCCCTTTGCTAGGAGTGCGTCGACGATGACGCGGGTGAGTGAGCCACGCAATGGCACAATGTCGCTCTCGTGAACAACGGCGGGAGAGCGGGTGCGCGAAGACTTGATGCTCTCAAGAGAATGAAACTAGAGCTTGGAGAGCAAGGACTTCAATTGGACACAAAAGAGTGGAACTAAGTTGCTTAGGTGTGTCTCTTATTTCTCTTAGTGTATATCTTGTGTGTTTTTGTGTTGCAAAGGCTCCCCTCTATTTATAGAGGCCTTAGGAAGGCTTTGGAAGGCTTAAGAAAGGTTCTATAGCCGTTGGGTGCAAAGCCCAAGAGAATCAGGCCGAAATCAGGACAATGATTACATTTGACAGGGTTATCAGACGTCTAACTCTGGCATCAGACGTCTGGAAGGCCACTTTAAGACGTCTGATTTCAAGGTCAGACGTCTGATTCTATGCGGGTTTCTCCCTGACTTGAATCAGATCTAAACAGGGTTTTTGTGCAAGTCCATCAGACGACATACAGGACGTCTGGTACTATGTCTGGACGTCTGGAAACCTACTTTTACTGTGGGAATTGATTTCCAAACGTTGCAACGGCTAGAAAATCTCTGAGAAGAGATTTTGGGTCAGCCGAGGCAAAACGGTCATTTATCAGACGTCTGGAAAGGCCTAAGGACGTCTGATAAGGCTCTAACGGTTATATTCTTGACTGTTTGCTAAGCCAGCCAACGGTCCACTAATTGGACGTCTGGCAAAGTCATCAGACGTCTCCTAAGACGTCTGGTCTAAGGTCTGGACGTCTGATTTCATCAGACAGAACTAACTATGTCCAGCCTAACAGTTATCAGACGTCTGAAACAACAGTCAGACGTCTTAAAATCCTTTATCAGACGTCTGATTCGTGAATTAGACGTCTGGAAAGTCTGTTTTAACCCTATATTGGTTTTCTAAGTGTTCTACAGAAAACCTAAGTATCCTAGGGTTGTGCAGGTGTTCCTAGGACTACTGTTAGGGTTCTTTGAGGCTCTTTAACATAAGGAAAATAAAGAGCAAGAAAATAAATACAAGAGATACATGAAAGGATAAAAAGAATCTATCCTATTCTTCTTGTCTTCCATCTTCAATCTTTCGCTCCACACGAACCTCCTCTGTTTTCCGTCAAGCTCCTCCAATCCGTCCTGGATGCGAGCTCGAGTTCCGTCTAAACACGTCCACATTTGCAATTGACCTGAAATCTAGGACTCAAATTGCAAATGTTAAATAACACGTGTTTTGTTATCATCAAAACAAATGATCGTGGTGCTCTAGCACCAACACCTAATTGTAAGAGTGGCGAGGAAGCTAGGGGGTCTGCGCAATGAATTTCAAAAGCTAGGGGCCAAAATATAATTATGTGGACTATTTTGCAAAGTAGGTCAAGATGACCTCCCCTTAGGTCCAAATTTTGGTAAAAACCTAATTTTGACCTAAGAAATCTAATGGTGAAGTTGGATTTTAGGTTTGACCACGTTTGACTGGACATTTTACACAAAAACCCAAATTAGGTTAAATAATAAGCTAAGACCCCAATTTAGGTCAAAATAGGTTCCAAAGGATAATTTGAAGGTTCGAAACCCTAGGGGATATTTTTCCATGAATTTTATAGGGTTTATTTGATTTTTATCCTGACCAGAACCTTGTTGAATTAAGCGAGTCTGTTTTAGGGTTACAAGATATCATTTAATTCCTTGACTGCACATGAACCCATTTTTAACTGAACCAACCCACTTTTAATCTTATTCAGACCATTTGACCTATGTTTTGCCTCTAAGAAATCTCATTTATGTACTGCAATGGTAAAATTATAGTTTTACCCTTTATTTCATGTTTTCTTCTTAGAGCATTTCTTCCTTGAATTAGGCCCTTCTTTAGGTTACGTAGGAGCTCTTATTCTCTTTCTTAGGTCAAAATGAGCTAGTTAGGGCTCATGATAAGGTTCTCATCATGGGGTCAAACTTATGAGGGAGAAAATGATCCTCAGAAGTACACCATGTGCATACCAGGCAAAAAGAAAAGCCCAAATGGCCTTAGACTCTTTTAAATTTAATCAAAGGTGACAAAACCTAACGAACCCTAGTGGACTCATTGGGGCAAATTATCAAGCAAGTCACTAACACTACCTCTCAGTAAACTCTTAAGTGGACTAGACACCTAGGAGGACATCGATGAAAGGAGAGCCACTAAGACATTATCTTAACTAACTGATCGACCTTTTTGCGCGATTTGTAATTAGGGTTTTTAAGATCATTGTAACGCACAAAAATTGAGTTGCTTTTAAAATTTGTAAACCTATATAGGGAAGTATCTAGGGTCATCCAAGGAGACCAAATGTTTGCAAAATATGTCCTTTACTTGAAAATGTGGAAATTACCTTTCTTTCTGGTATTTTCAAATATATAATTTTGTGGTTTTGAAATAAAAATAATATACAGAATAGTGAATACCTATTCCTTCAACAAATTTGGCTAGGTTGAGGTGGGGGAGGATGGAAGGCGACCCTAGGGCAACAGGAGGGAGAAGCCATGATGCTAATGATGGACGACCTGGAAGTCGAGGGCTTGGAGATGGAAGGAAAGAAGAGGGTTCGTGGCCACTGGGAGATCAGAGGTGGGCATGGGACATGCTAACAAGGGCAGGCCTTGGGGCAGCAGGGAAATTGTTTGCTTCAGATGTCGACGATGAGGACATATGGCAGCGGTGTGTCGCCATCCCCTTGTATATCATACGTGTGGGGGGCATGGCCATAAGCAGGACTCCTGTATGGCCAATAGAGGGCAGGAGTGGGGAGGGTCCACTATGTGCCCTCGAGCATCGAACTTTGTGGTGCCACCACCATCGCTACCGCCTCCTCCTACCTATGGGGTCACATGGTAGATGTTGAATCCCTATGACAGAAGACATGAGAATGGCCGAACTGGTGCTGAGAGGGGCTCTAGTAAGAGAGGTGATGACTGGTAACCCTTCCTTGAATAAGATCCATCAATTGGTAAGCTTACTATCGCTGTCGACCGATGGTTGAAAAATTGTGTTCCTCTCCCCCACGCGATTTGTGCTGTTTGGTTTGGGGATGTTGGACATAGAACGTCTGCGATTTCGATCGAGTGCGTATGAGGGGTTGATGGTGATATGGAGATTGGTCTCTCCTTTTCATGGGTCCTTGCCTGTACGACCACCCCATAGTGCAGGCTCTAGATCGAGGAGAGTAGGGATCGGGGGTCTGCCTCTACATCTGAGATTGAAAGAGGTGGTGGCGAACATGATAGCAGGCTTTGGTACACTGGCCAAAGATGCTGAGGTTGGTTTGATGGAGGGAGATGGTCGGGTTCTGAATGTATTGGTGGATGTTTTCACGGCAGGTTCTGTCCTTGAGAGGCTAATCCTCCGATGTGGGGGAAGCTCGTGGCTACTAATCTTAGTCTTTACAATGGGTGATACTGTTGGGGAGAACTATCAAGATAAGCCATCATTTGTGGAGGTTATGGGTGAGTAGGTTGCTTTGCAGCAGACAGGCATGCTAACTCCTGATGAGGCACCTGAGCCTAAGAAGTGTAAGGACCACCACCACCTTGGGGAGAAGGAGGAAGCGATGGATATGGCATTGGTGGAGATAGCCGTGGTTGAGGAAATGGCAGTAGCTAAGCCAACGACAGATATAGCTGAAGAGTGGGTCCTGCAAGAGATTGCAAATAATCCCATGAGACTCCAATCCAATTTGCAAGCTATGGAAGGTTTGAAATTTGGAGCTGGGCCAGCTACCAAGGCCGGTGTGGGTAGATCTCCTTACAAGCTTAGGCAAAGGCGACTGAACACAGTTGTGAAACTTGATGAAAATGCCATTGCTGCTATCATGAAGGTTGGCAAAGTCTAGAACTCGAATAGGGGGTGCCCAAGGAGGATGATGAGAGTCCTCACATGGAACGTGCGTGGGTTGCACGACAAGAGTTGGAGGGCTTCCCTCTCGAGATATCTGAGAGAGTGGGAGATTGATTGTGCCATAATCTAGGAGATGCACATTGAGAGCGAGGATGATAGGGTCTAGAATGACTTGAAGAATGCAGGGGTGGCTGAATGTGTGACACTCAACTCACAAGATAGATCTAGTGGGATTGCTTTGTGGTGGAGAAAGGCTTATTTACAGGTGTTAGAGGTGCATAACATTAGGCATATGGTGACATGTAAATTCAAAAGGTGTCAAGGGGAAGGTGTGTACTACATTACTGGTGTGTATGGACTGTGTGTTGCATCTATGAGGCATGAATTTTGGGAGGACTGGGCTGCAATTGCAGAACTCATACAAGGGGCTGCATGGCTGGTGGGTGGGGATTTTAATTATGTTTTGACAGGGAGGGATAGGTTGAATGGTGTGGTGGATAGTGCATCCCTTGGATTCTAGCTGATGGTACAAACTCTTGGTTTGAGTGAGTATTCGTCCTCTAGAACTGAGTTTACTTGGAGAAATGGAAGTGTCCTTATGTCAAAGAATGACAGATTTTTTGGGAATGCCTGTCTCCTAGACATGTTTCAACTATTTGCTATGTCTGGGCTGGAATGCCCTTTCTCAAACCACACCCCCTGGTCCGGGACAGTGGGGAACAAGAGCACACAAGTTCTTATTTCAAATTTAGAAGGTCATGGTTGAGAGATCCAGGATTCTGTAAGATGCTTGAGGTGTGGTGGAGGGCCAAGCATGTGGAAGGATCAGCTACTGTTAGACTTGCTTCAAAATTGGCTGCTATGCAGATAATGCTCAAGTATGGGGCTGTGGTGTCTACTTTAAGGCAACAAAGGCTTCTTGAGGCATTGATGAAAATCCAAGGCTTGGATACAAAGGAGGTAGCAGGTCCCTTATCTGACCACAAACTTGAAGCTAGAAGAATGTGGCAAGGGGTGGTGGTGAAGGGGGACTTAAAATAGGAGATGGATTGGAGGGAATGATCAAGGCAACTTTGGCTTAAAGAGGGTGGTGCCAACACCAAATTTTTTCACCTTGCAACCAGCTCTCGTAGAAGGGTGAACATAATTTCTTCCATAGTCAAGAATGGTCAGAGAATATCCTCTATGCAAGAGATTAGATTGGAGGCCATCAAATAGTATATGGATTCTTTACAGGCAGCTGATAGAGGTATGTAGAGGATGGCTGCGAGTGATGCACCTAGAGTCTCAGATGAATAGGCCTCCAGGTTGACGGCTGCCATCATTGAGAAAGAAGCTGTGGACGCCATAAAAGATTTAAACAATGAAGGCTCCCCTGAACTTGATGGCATTCAAGTTTTTTGTATAAGGAAATGTGGAACTTGCTTGGTAATGAGGTGATGGATGTTATCAAAGAGTTTGAGAGAGGTAACTTTGGCTTTGATAAGATCAATAGATCTTTTCTTTTCTTGTTTCCAAAGGTACAAGGAGCAGAGAAGTTCCCTGATTTCAGACCTATTACTCTTTCGAACTCCATTTATTTGGTGGTGAGCAAAATACTGGCAAATAGATTGAGGTCAGTCCTACAGAACCTGATTCACCCTGTCCAATCAGCTTTCCTTCCCAACAGATCTTTGCAAGAGTCATTTATTATGGCTCAGAAGAGGGTGTGTGGTTGGCATAGAAGGAAGTGTAAAGCCTTTATGTGGAAAGTGGATTTCCGAAAGGCATACAATTCTATATCGTGGCCTTATTTGTGGGAGGTGTTTAAGAGAAGAGGGTTTCCTCCCCTCTGGATCCAATGGATGAAGTGGTGCATTACAACTACTTTTTCTCCTTTGATCAATGGCAAACCTTGTGGGGCTTGGATTCAACCACAATGTGGTGTTAGGTAAGGTTGCCTGCTTGTTCCATTGGTTTTTAATCTTGTAGTCGATGGTCTTGCTAGATATGCCTGCAAACTAGCTGAGGCTGGTGTTATTAGAGGATATTAATTATCCAAAAGGAGAACTATGGCCCCTATACTCCAGTATGCAGATGACACATCTTTTTTCTTGAGGGGACAATTGCTGAAGCCCAAGCATTAGGACACATGGTTAAGATCTTTAGGGACATTTCATGTCAAAAATTGAACAGAGAGAAGTCTACCTTGGTATGCTTTGGTCTTAGTGAGCAAGAGCAGGATGCACTCTCAGCCACTTTGGGAACTCGTACCAATCTGCCAATTAGATACTTGCGGCTACCCTTGAGGTGTTCAAAATTGAGGAAGAGCAATTGGAATATCCTCTTTGACAAGATTTCCATCAAGCTAGAAGGATGGAACAACAAGTTCCTATCTAAGGGCAGAAGACTCATCTTGTTAAACTCTGCTATTACCTCTATCCCGATCTTTTAGCTCTCCCTCTTCAAAGCCCTGAAGTTTATTTGGAAACACATGGATTTGATGCGAAAGAGATTCTTCTGGAAGGGTGAGCAGCATGAAGTTAGATTCATGCAACCGCTGAAGCGGCAGTAACTATGTTGCCCCAAGGAAGAAGGTGGGTTGGGGATTAAAGTGCTCAAAGAATTCAATGAGACTTTATTAATTAAATGGGCTATTAAAATTCTCAGTGGGGAGGAAAAATTATGGACTAAACTTGTTAGAGATGGTTATGGCAGCTCTAATAGTGCATTGAGGAGACTATACCCTTCCAAACCATCCCCATTTTGGCATTCTGTTACTTAGGCTATCAAGAACAATTGGCACTTATTGCTGCCTGTGCTTGGAGATGGTAGGGCTTTCAATTTCTAGAGGGAGCAGTGGTCGTCGCTGGGCATCTTGAAGGAATCCTATTCGAGAGTGTACTCAGCTGCAATTGATAAAGAAGGTGCGGTGAGCAGCTATTGGTTTGAGTCAAGCGGTTGCTGGCAATTGAATGAATCTAAAACCATCAAGGAGGGAACCTAGTTATGGGAAGAAAGACAGAACTTTCTTTCAGACTTGCAAAGCATTAGACCAAGGCCTAGAGTGGAGGACACCTATGTGTGGGATGGCATCTATACGGCTCAATGTGCCTATGGAAAATCATGAATTCTGGCAGTGGTATGGGGAGTGATCACATTGATATGAAACTTTGGCTAGTGAAGGTTCCCCTCAAGGTGCAAAGTTTTCTCTGGTTGTGTAGAAAGGAGGGCTTGACCACAGAGGACCTTAGACAAAAGAGGATGGGTGCAACACTGCATGAATGCCACCTATGTGGGATGCACACCAATGGTCTAAACCACATGTTTTCCTCTTGTTTGATTACAGATACGATTTGGAGAAAAATTTGCTAGGAGCCGCTCCCGCCGTGGGAATCCTTGTGGCATAGCTTTTTGATACCTGGGAGGCCGCACCTGCACATGGCTGTGACCCTATGGTGCGTGTGGAGGGCAAGGAATGAGAGACTGTTTCAGGAGAAACTAGTATGCTGAGAAAATTATAAATGAGTGATGGTCCTTCATACATAGATGGGGATCTAATTTGTAGTCCTCCTTGTATTTATTTTTTGTTGTTTAATAAAATGCCCTCCTGGATGCTATCGTAACACGATAGCTTTCCTCTCAATTTCAAAAAAAAATATATATATATATAGCAATGTGTAGAGTTAATGATCGGAAAAAGACTAATCCTATTTTAGCAACTAAGTGGAAAGAATGACCTCTTCTCAAGCTCACCCTAGGCAAGTGAAGGCCTAGGATAATTGGGAAGAGGATTTGAAAGTGCTAAAACAAAGCTAAAGTAGAGAACAAGGTGCACAAATTTAGAAAAGCAAGTTTATAGAAACTAGATTTTTGTTCTACACTTGTAGAGGAAAGCTTCTATGACAAAAAGTAAAACTATAAAGCAAATGAAACAAAAATCCTGGATGATGATGGTGAAGATGGTGAAGCTCTTGCTCCAACTATGGCTGCTCCCGCAGTTAAAAAGGGCTCCTTCCTTCTCCTTGAATAACTCCTCCAAGTAGTCTCCTCCTGGCAAGCCCTAAAGTAGGGGGCATGCCTTTTCTCCTCAAGGTGGATGGCTTCCACCTTAATGGCTCCTCCAAGAGTCGGCATGCACCACCCTTCTCCTCCAATGCCTGGTCGTCCTCCAAGTTGGAAACTTGCTCCTCCTTGACGTGGCACAAGGAAGAAGAGAGAAGGGGAAGAAGGCACCAAGGGGGCAGGTAGGATGCCCCCTTAATCTTCTTCTCTTCTTCTCCTTCCTTGGCCATAGGTTAGGGTGGATGTATGGTAGAATTAAACTAAATGGAGGATGGGTTTTTATTGGTGGTTAGGAGGGGTATATATAGGGTAGGAAAGTGGTGGTTGGCGTGGATTATAGATGGAGGGTTAGGATGGAATTTGGGAGGTGGTTAGGTGACCTAAGAGTGGAGGCTGTTGGCACCAACCTAAGGGGTTTGTAGGGTGGTAGTTATGGTGGTGTTGGTGGCTCTTGGTGGTGGAGAGACACCACAAATCGGCTCCAACAATGGGGGTTTCAATAAGGATGGTGAGGTGGATGGTGGAGATGGGTTGAGGGAGTAGGTGTAGGGTTGAGATGACGGCATTTTTGGAGAGAAACATTGGCACCAAAAAAGGGGGTGGTTACGAGTGTTTTTGGCGCCAACTTATGGTGCCTTTTGGTGGTGGTTGAGGAGTGAAGAGATGGCTAAGGTTGGCGCCAACATGGAGTAGAGGTGGAGGTAGCTTAGGTGAACCTAAGTAGGGTTTAGTTGGTGGAGCTATTTAGGTAGGTTTTTAGGGTGGTGGATGGCCAAGGTAGCTGGAGCTTAGCTAGTAGTAGGGTAGAGGAGGAGTCAATTGGAGCTATGGTTTAAGGAGACGAGCTAAAGAAGAGAAGTTTGGAGCTAAACTAGAGCTGGTAGCTGCTGAAGAGGATGGCATGGAGCTACTTTAGCTGGCTTAGCTGCTATTTCTTTGCTAGCTGCTAAGCCAAGCTAAAGTAAGCTGGCTTCTTCTAAGGTATGCTAAGGTGAGCTAGGTTTGATCTTCCCGGGGAGGACCTAGCTAGTTGAAGTAGCTAAGGTAGCTTAGCTCAACTAAGTTGAGCTAAGCTGAGTCCTCGGGAGCTGGACTTGAGCTTCCTGTGCTAAGATGAAGTCATCTTCAGCTGGCTGGAGTTGAGTGGAGCTGGATGTAGCTGGACTTGACTGAGGTGAACTCTAGTCAACTTAACTGAGCTAGCTAGAGCTCCCAGTGAACTGATGGGAGCTGGGATGAGCTAGACTCAACTAAGTTGAGCTGGATCTGAGCTGACTTGAGCTAAGGTGAGCTAAGATGAACTCCCTTGAGCTTCCATTCAGGTGAGATGAGTTGAATGGAGCTAGGAAGAGGTAATATTAGTTCAAGTGAGCTGGAATCTAGCAATGGTGAGCTGGATCAAGCTGAGTTCCAGCTGGTTTGAGCTTCTTATTCACCAGTTGCCTTCCCGAGTGCTAGGGTTCTTGAGTTCTGATTATTTGTGTATCCCTAATACTCACAAAAACACATCAAAAAGACAACAAAAATGTGTGATGCATGCCTAACCTAGTTTATGCTTAGTGCAACCCAAAAATCTGTTTGCGAAGTTAAAATCCTAAGAGCTAGGTTTGCTTTAATGCATAACAATGATGATAAATTAGTGTTTATCACTAACAAAGATAGTTTAGTCAGAATCACTTGACCCTTGATTGGTGTCAACAAGAGCAAGTTTCCAGGAAAAGCTAACCAAGTGGTGAGCTTGAGAAGAGGATCTCGCCAAGGAATGCATCCAAGAAAGCCATGCTAGCTATGTATAACATGATCCGGTAGTCGCCACAAGGAGAGCATTACTCGGATCTCTAAAACTGATGTAGTGTAATCAAAAGTCATTAATTCATGTAGCTATCATTAAGATGTGAGCTAATTATTTATAACATGCCATTAGTTCTTGTAAAGAACAAGTCAAAGCTCTCTTATAAGAGAAGGTTATCCTCCTTAGCAAAGGCATGTGACTTCATATTCTTGAGCCTAAACTCTGCCATTAAATTTAGTGAATTGGAAGCCCTAGCTTCTTTTGAACATGCACCCATTAGAGGTGAAACCTAGTAAAAACGTTCATGTCTTGTGCAATTAACTAAGGCTTAGTCGCTAATCTGAACTTGATTAGACTTACCCTAAACTACTAATTGGATCATACATTGAGTATTGGAGATTTCTCAAGTTGACAAATTGTCTACATTCCACTATTAAGGTGACTATGAGTATATCATCTTGGAAATGCAAGGAATGGGGATCCCCCTTTGTCATTTGGCATCTTTGGAATCTCCTCAACTCGATGAGAGTGTAAGTTTGTTTCCTTTTTGAACAAAGAACAAATAGGATTCTCGTCGTACTCGCAATATAGCTTTAGAGACCATTCTTCATATTTTGCTTCTCTTGTTGGTTGGTGTTGAGGGGAAATCATCATAGTTTTAGTGAAATACGTGTTGTAGTATAGTCGAGGAAAATTGAATTGACATTTAAATTTATAAGTGCTCTAAAAATGTCTGAGTTCCGAGGTCGTTCACAGGGAGCAAAATAATTGTAATTCAATCATGCACTAATCAAGTATATAAAGATGAGTCTGATAAATGAGTCACAAGAAATAGTATGCAATGTATTCAATCATAAAGATAGATAAGAATTGAGTCTCCAATGAGTCAAAAAGAAATAAATAAGAGGCTAAAAAAATTTGGTTTTACACTCAAGCACATGCCTCAATGAATACTTAACACTTCAGTACTTAGACAAATCTTAGACTCTTTAAATCAGATAGTCAAGTAAAGCCCCAACTCTCTGGAATGCAAAACCCCTCCACTCTCTCACGGCCTCTCTTCTTTCTCTTTTCTCTCCAAACCCAAGCCTGGTTCAGACCCACTATAGGTTCAGCGAAGAAGGGGGTCATGCCCATAAGGCGTGGGCAAGCGTGGATCGTGCATGAGTTCGTGCGAAGGGGACCTGACCCCCAAGTCAAAGGAAAAATGCCTATGCACTCAAAACATTAAGTATCAAAATTAGTTTTAGCATCTCTTGATGTGGGACTATGATGTCCTATGTTCCTCACATGTTGCAACAAATGAAGCTCCAGCTAATTGGAGCAATTGTGGTTTCTCCTTTGCTCAATTGAAGCCCTAGAGGCCTTCGTTATTATATTTCATAGCTCCTTGATGTGGAAGCGGTGTATGATGGTTGGATAGTCGTAGGCGATGGTGATGAACACTTGTGTACAAGAACATGGGCTCTAAGCCCCAATTAGAAGGTTCAAGATGTTTGCCTTAGAGTGAGGAGTGCGGTGGTGGTGGTTATGAGGTGTATGGAGATCAGACGATGTCAAAGATAAATGGGGGACGGTGGGTCATTCAGGGAGGTGCTAGAGTGGTCAAAGCTCCAAATTATGTTGGGGCTTTTGACCTATGAATGAGAGGAAGGTTGTGGAGGTGGCGGCTAGTTGTTTGGTGAAGTGTAGGGCCAATGTGGACTCACTAGAGTTACTGCAAGAGATGAAGAAGATGGAGAGGGAGGGAGTGAGTTTGAGGTCAAATCTAAGTCCTAAGGGTCTGAACCTAAGCTAGATAACGAGAGGGAGATGAAGATCTAGTCTATGGAACGAAAGGGGAAGGAATCGCATTGACATGCCTTGCCATACGTGAAGGGAATGAAATCTCTAATGAAGGGGGAACGACAACAAGAATGGAGATAGGTGCCCTAGCTTCAGTATGCTAAGCACGAAAGAAGATGGGGAAGAGAATGGCCCACCCAATTTGGCTGTTGGACGATTGGAGGTAGGGGATCAAGGATGTCACTGGAGCTAGGTCAGAGGCGGCCAGAGAAGGAAGAGAAGTGGGATTTTTGTCCTAAACCTGGCTAATTTGGACTTAGGAGCATGGGAAAGCTGTTATAGAGCTCAAATGTGATCTCAAATTGGAAGAATTTGTGAGTTGAAATTGGGAATCATACTTATTTACTATTTGTGAATCCTAAGCTCGATGGAGCTTCTCAGTCTCCAATTTGGGTAGGAAATCAAGTCCAAATGTGAGAGGGTGATTTGATCACCAATCCCTCCAAATTTGGAGGGATTTGGTGGTCAAATGTGGGAGATTCTCCCAATCAAAGTCAGTATGCGTTGGTTCTTACTTCTTTGTTAGCCGCGATTAGGAAAGAAAGAACAAGAAGGTAGCTCTGCGAAGAAGATGAGAAGTTAGGGGTGTCATGGTAAGAAAATGTAGAAGTTAAGGGTCTAATTGAAAAGAATAAAGAATTTAGGCCTCAAATGCAAATTAGGTCAAGATGAACTCTGATTAGGCCTAAATTTCAGTGTTAACCTAATTTGGGCTCAAGAAATCTAATGATGAATTTAGATTTGGGTTTTGATCACGCTTTACTAAGTAACTTACATAGAAGCCCAAATTAGGGCAAATTCCCCTCTGAATCTCTATTTTGGTCAAAATAGGTTCCGATGGTCAAAGTGAAGGAACCAAACCTCTTAAAATATTTTTTAATGATTTTTAGGAGGTTTAGATTGAATCTATTTCTATCAGAACTCTTCCAATTTAAGTGAGGTTGATAATTAAGATTTTCTGTAATACTTCAATATTCAAAACATATAAAATCCTGATTCAATTATTCAGAGCCCACCTCTTGGTCTTTTAAGTTTATTTAACCTTGAGTTAACCCCTTAGTTAATCTGCATTAGTGATGAGATGCTAAAACAATAGAATTAACCCATTTTCTTGTCTTCTTCTCAGATTCACTTTAGAATAGAGTTATGATCTTCTGATGAATATTTAGGAGCATTTATTACAGTAGTTAGGCTAATTTAAGCTCATTAACACAATGATGTTGCTACCATCAGTTGGTGGTTTATATCTCTTATGATCCTATTTTATATCTTATTGAATAGTCAATACTACCAATAACTATATGCTTGCTGGTATTTTCTCAAAATGGTATTCATTCTTGGTCATAGAGCCTTAGTCCATGAATTGTCTATTTAAGCAAACTGCCAACAAGAGTTGTTAAGAGTAATGATCGGATACAAATGCAAGGGAAGGGTATGCATGAAGTGTAGCACAAAAATAATAAAGTTCAATTACCAAGTTCACACCACCAATGGTGTTACATTTTAGGAGGGATTTGGATCTCAAGATTTATTTCCATAGAGTAGAATGCAAAAATCTTCAATGTCTTCCTTTGGATGCTCAAGGAATATTTTTATCATAACTCTATATGGCCCACAAGGTAGGAACACATTCTTGTTAAATATGCTTACACACAATCCCTAGAATCAAAGAAGGTATGTAGTTTAAGAATTATAATGATGGTTGATAGAAACATTAATGATGGTGCTTCATTATTAATGAATGCAACCTCTATCGATGCATATTCAGATCCTAAGTCGATCATTATAATTCCATGCCCGAGATCGAACTAGAGAATTGTCTAAATCCCTTGTATCCTTGCACGTTTTAGGGTGGACTCTATCATGATCTAGCTTTCCTTGAATCTTCTATTAAGACTAAATTTAGTTGTCACCTTGGTGCCTTATGGCTAGACTAGGCTGTCACTAATCTTGATTTTAGTTTATCCTAGGATTGAATATCTTTATTGTGGTTTTGAAGGTAGATCATATTCTTTGGAGGTGGGGAAATGCCTAATCCTTATCACTTATTGTTTGCTAGCTATTTACGGTGCCTTTTATAGTTGTCATAGAAGAAGATTTTGACTCAGATGAATAAAATTATCACTAGCATCAATGGAGATCTAGTTTGTATTTTTGACTTTGGTAGTCTTCTTAATGTTGAGGAAAGGTAGGGAGGAATTTGCAATTTCCTCTTTGTGCAATTTAAATATCGAACACCTAATATAGGATAGTGGTGGCATATGCTACACGTGCGAATTTTGAAACCATGCAAAATCAATTATTTAAAACTTCAAAATCATTTGCCTAAGAAATTGGCAAAAACCAAACATGAAATGACCCTAGTTGGAATTAAAGAGCCTTGGATCATTTATGGGTCGACTTGGTGTAGCTAGTTCTCACGAGACATATGGTCCTTTGATGAGTATGCTTAATTGTGTGTTAACATGCTTAGGTATGCTAGTTTTGAGGCATGAGTTGCATTAGACTTAGGGCATCTTGTATATAATTGCATGCAGGCATCATAGACTTAGGACTACATAATTGAGACTAATTAATTCATGATTACTAATTTAGGGTTTTATTTTGTGAAAGAATATCTAAGTCAAGCTTAGGAGGAAGAGAAAATCAAGGTTAATTGAGCTCAACTAATGAGGAGACCAAAACCCCAACTCTAATATTGATTCCTACTTTACTAAAGAGCCACTCCACAAAACCCTAACCCTAAATGCTAGATAACCTAATTTAGCCATCCTAAATCCCAAGCCTAAACCCAACTCCCAATCCTAGTCCTAAACATAATCCTAATCCTCATTCTCCACCATAAAAACCCTAGCTAAATTTCCTAAACCCAAATTACACCACCAGAAAACCCTAACCCTAGCCCTAGCTACCTTCTAGAAGCCTCCATATCACACGCCACCTTTGCCTTGCCACCATAAAAATCCCATGCCTAATCCCATAAATCATCTAATCCTATTCTAAATATTAATCAAATTACTTACCCTACAATTTGATCACCACCTTTCTAATTTGATCACCACCCATGTGAACATGCCACCACTTGTGTTCACACCCTACCCAAAACCTACATCCAACACCACCACCAACCAAGTCCACGCAACACTCTCCCAATGCCCACCATAGCCCATGCAAGCAATCTTCCCAAGTCCCACAAAATCCAATCCCAATTCCCAATCCTAGTTTCCTAAATCACAAATCCTAATCCTATTCCAAATTCCTAATCCTAATTACCATAATTAACCCTTGCCTTGCCCTCTACTCCAAGCCACCCACACCCCCCTTCTCTACATATACACCTACCCTCTCTATGCAACATAACAACTCTCCTCCTCCTACTCTTCATCCATCTCTTCTTCTTCTTCTTCTTCCTCTCCATCTTCTACCTCCTCCTCCTCTTCCTCTTCTTCTTCTCTTTTTTAGGATCCATCCCTTCTTCATCTTCTTCTCCTCCTCCTTCTCCTCTCCAAAAATCGTAGCCGCCCCCCTTAGGATAGCCTCCTTCTCTACCTTCTTCTCCTTCTTCACCAAGCTTCTTCACCAAGGTGCTCCTCTTCTTCGAATTCTCCTCAAGCTTCTTTGCATTCCAAAGATTGTAGTGGATCTCTCCATTGTTTCCATGAGTCCTCCATCATCATCACATTAAAATGGCTTTCTCTACTTCTTCTTTCTCCTCTTCTTCTTTATTTTCATTATTAACTTAGTTGTAGAACTCAATTTTAGTTTCAATAAAATTCTTATTTTCCATGTGCCATCTTTATGTCTCCATGCTTTATTAGTATAGTTTTCTTATGTTATTTTATTTCTTTTTTATTTGAAAATCCCAAAAAAATCAGAAAAACCCAAAAAACCGAAAAAATATCATTTTCTTCAAAGGCGTAGCATTGATTTCTTGTCCAAAATCCTAATCCCCTTCTCCAAAAAATCACTCCTTGAATTGCACCCATCTAAAATCACTAAATTTTATTTTTAGCTTAGGTATCAAGTAGGGATTCTCTTTAAAAAGGTTTGGGGCCAAATTAGCTATATATGATTTTATAATATTCACACCCTAATAAAGGGTCTATTGCAAAACAGACACTAAAATTTTGGTACCACTAGATTTTTAGGAATTATGATACAATTATGATTTGCATGAAATCACTTGCAAAAGTTTCCTTACATAATTAGGAATCTTAGATAAATTATGTATAATTTTATGACGTCATGAGTTAGGTTAGTTGTGTGCCTTGCAACAGGGATTAGAATAGTCCTTTTGGCCAATTTTGAAAAGAAAATTCCAAAAGAAATAAAAAAATACCTTTGAAATTTTCAAAAAAAATTCATGCACTCTTTGATTAGTCAAAAAGCAACGTAAACCATATACCTTCCTATAAGATGACTCAAACTCTCATTTTTAACTTAAATGATTATGAGTTCGACTAATATAAATTTAAAATGGTCGTGTTTCTCGCCCTACAACAAGACATTTATCAACCTAGCGATTTGATTGCACAACAATCATAAACCCTAATTCATCTGAATTAAGGTAGAACCTAACTTAACATGGGTATTCTGTATGCATACACATCGTACTTCACATCTTGCATGAGTTATATGTTTTATACATAATAATGTGCTATTTGAGAGGTATTATTAAATTGCAGGTAATCCAAGGCTATGGATGAGCGATCCAACCTTATGGATCTATTCAGAATAACAACGGGAGTCCAACGCATCCAAGAGAGCATCAATCAGTCTCCCGTAGGACCCTAGGGAGTCCGCAAAAGAAGCAGGAGTCAAAGGGAAATTGAAGAATATCCGAACCTCAGATGAGAAATCCAACTGTGCGGATGGATCTAAATCGACGTTTACAGTCCAACGGTGTAGAAATCAACTTAATCGAAGGCCTACATCATCAGATACAAGAAGAGGAAAATGGATGACAAAGATGGCACCACGTGGCGCCATCGCAGCCGCCCCTCACCGTGCCTCAATTTGGAAGGAGAATCATGGGTCGTTGGATCAACATCCAATGGCCGTGATCACAGTCACGCGCTCACCCTCATTCGCATCATCAGATGAGATGAGATCTTGATCGTTGAATTCCCATCCAAGGACCGAGAGCGCACGCCAACAAAACACAGATGCAACAAACGCATGGGAGTAGTGTGTTGGTTAGCGCCTTCTCCATGAGACGGTGGCGCGGGATCGAAACGCCCCCGATGTGGAATTAGGAGAAGCGGCGAGCGTAGAGGGAATTCAACCGTCGGATCTCCATCAAGCGGCTTGGCAGAGAACGCGTGGTGAGAGCGAGAGTGTTGGATGCAGGCATGCACGATGACGTGTGCAAAAACATGCGAGTGCGCTTTAGGATTTTCAAGGTGCGATCGAGCGTGCGTTTAAGCCGTCTGATCGTATCAGACAGTTGAGGTTCGGGCACTCAGAAGAGGCGAGCGGCGAATGAGAGAAAGCGAAGGGCTAGCGCGGGCGAGCGGGAGCCGCACGATCTTCATCCAAGGGCTCACAGGTTGCCACGTGGCAGCACCAGGTTCAACCAGGGATAAAAGAAGGATTTAGAAGGCTTAATCAAGGTCGTTGATCTCCTAATCAATAGATCTGATTAATCCAAGGCATTTGCAAGGGTTTAAGGGGCCAAATGCCTTCTTTGGCCCCCACCAAAGCTATAAAAGGAGGCCAAAGGGCCCCCCTTTGAAGGAACTTCTCATAATTCTCTTCTTCCTCCTTCTTCAACCTTTCTCTCTTCTTCTTCTTCTCGTCTTCTCCGTATTCGTCTCTACGCCTCCGTCTGAAGCATCCATTGGGCCACCCTGACGGATTGTTGCTGCTCTTCTCAACCTCTCCAGAAGGCTACCACGAACTACTCGTGGTGCCCTTGTTCTGTTAGATTAGTAGTAGTTTACTTTCATGTTTTCATTCTATTACATATATAACAAATTCAATCTCTTTGTAATGTGAACATTATTGATTGTTTCTATTCTTTAGTAATCATCTTGAGAACAAGTGTATGAAATCAAAAGTGCTTTTTGCCTCCCTGTGATCGATCGAGAGTCACCAAGTTTCATTAATTTGTTTGCTCGAGACGTATTTTGCACTATACTACAACGTATCAATTTTCTACACGATCTATGCTGCGAACACAATTATGCGCATTAGTTTTTGTTATCGTTGCTATGGAGGTGATGCATTTGAGTTGCTTTCTTTGGCATGCATTTAGTTCATTTAGTTGCATTTAGTTTGCATTCTAGTTTCTTAACACATTTTCATTTGTTTGTTTGTTTCATTTTGTAGGTGAGGTTCAAGCCTCAGGTCTTCAGGTATGTTCTCTCACCCTTAGATAAGTTGCATATTAGTTAGTTTTTTTTCTTTCCTTGCATTTCAAAAAAATAATGTATCTCATGCTCTAAAATCCACACGTGAATAAAAGCTGTCATTAGGGCCATCATTCTGGGGTTAAACTAAAACTACCTTTAGTGGATTTAAATTTTCTTGTGTGTAATCTTCTTAAAATCATCATGCATACCTTGCATTGGACTTTATTATTTAAGGGAAGAGACAATATCAACAATAACTTCTTTGTAAACCCTAAAAGAGGCAAGCAAAATCTTAAAAAGCATTAAAACAAGGAGAAACCTTAAAAGCCACACATCTCAAATTAAAGGCCTTGTTTGCTTATGTGTTGCACCAGATCAGACAATTTAATTGATCTTTAAGGACAACCACCCCCCTAATGCCCATCACATTCCAAAGCACCAATTCCTAAGCCTAAAATTGAGTAGACATGACCTAGGTAGGATTTATTTTCTTAGACAAATAAGATTAGGTTGGATTGATTAGGGGCCTTATTTACTTGGAACCACCGATGACAAGGTAGGATGGTGCAGAAACCACATTAAATGCTTGGGTGATCCTTTCAAGTGGATTGTCCAACTAGGTCCTTCCCACTTGGTCGACCAAGTAATTCAAGGATCAAACCAATTCAATTTCTATCTTAATTAGGCTAGACTTGGGTCCATTAGGGTTAACCTTTTAGGGCTTAAATTTTGTTGACTTAGAGCACTAGTAGACTCTCTACTCTCACCTCACAATTGTTTGGTGGATCTACCAGAAGATGATTTTCTTGACTCCCTAATTACTATCCAAAGGTTCAAGAAAAGAAGCAATGCTTCTTCTCAACAAACTAAAGATGTCTATTGGTCTTCATAGTGGATCCATTGCAAAGTTTACGTGCAAGTGTGAAATTGTACTGGATTTTAAGTTCGAGAATCAACTAAAGGATAAATCCCTAATAAAACCTCTTGATAAAAAGATCTATCTCCTAAGGTGTTGGCAGAAAAATTTTCAGTTTATATGTACTACCACCCCCCCCCCCCCCACATGCCTAAGTTCTTGCATGTCCTCATGCATGAATAAGAGAACAAATAAAGTAAGGCAAGATGTAAGTGTATAGAAATCAACTGAAATTGCTCCTGATTCATCATTCAACCTATGCCAACACAATCATGATATTCACAATATGTAGCACAGTATGCAAAAATGAAATATGCTATGTATAGAAGATATATATATATAAGTGTTGAGTTTAACGCCTCTAGTTGGGCGAAATTTCAATTACAAGTCCTCGATAAGATCAATAACTTCATCAACAGAAGGAGGCTCCTGGGTCATAAATGGCTTGAGGCACTAGCCATTTACTGTAGAAACATGCCCAATTTTTGTGTCCATAATTTGGATCGTCCCATTAGAATATGGGTGGATCACCAAATACAGGCCAATCCACTTGGACTTGAGTTTTCCCACAAACAATTTGAGTCGAGAGTCAAATAACCAGGCCTGCTAGTTAGGCGTGAATTCCTTCCTCCAGATGTGGCAGTCATGAAAAGCCTTAGTCTTATCTTTGTATATCTTTGCATTCTCATAGGCTTCCCTCCGAATTTCTTCTAATTCACTAAGCTAGAGCTTCCTCCCATATCCTTCTACATTGAGGTTAAAATTACACTTCTGCACTGCCCAAAAGGCATGATGCTCCAACTCGACAGGAAGGTGATAGCCTTTCCATACACCATGAGATATGGTGACATTCTGAGTGGGGCCTTGTACGCAGTTCGATATGCCCAAAATGCATCGATCAATTGATCAAACCAATCCTTCCTATCTGGTCTAACCATCTTTTGAAGAATCAGCTTGATTTGATGATTAGAAACTTCTGCCTTCCCATTGGTTTGTGGATGATACGGGGTGGCAATGCAGTGATGTACCCTGTATTTCTTCAATAGCAATTTAAAATGAGTATGGATGAAGTGACTGCCCCCATCGCTAATCAGGGTGCAAGGGATCTGAATCTCGTAAAAATAAATTCCCAGACAAATGATATAACAGTCTTATGATCAGTCTGTCTTGCCAGGATGGCTTCAACTCACTTCGAGACATAGTCAACTATGAGAAGTATGTACTCGAAGCCATGAGAGTTCGAAAAAGGGCCCATAAAGTCGATGGCCCATATGTCGAATACTTCTACGACCATAATGGGTTGGAGAGTCTTCATGTCTCTTAGGGTCATAGAACCAACCTATTGACATCGCTTATAGCATTTGGCAAACTCATGTGTATCTTTGAAAATGGTTGGCCAGAAGAACCCTGACTGCAAAATCTTTGTAGTGATTTTTTGGCCTGAAAATTGACCACCACAAGCATTGTTGTGGTGAAAAGATAACACACTCGAGATTTTTTAGTCGGGGACGTAGCTTCTGATGATCTGATCAGCCTCATTGCAAAAGAGCAAGGAGTCATCCTAGATATAAAACTTGGCTTCTGAAATGAATTTAAGTTTCTGGTGCTTGGATAACCTTGCGGGAATCTTGCCTGCGTCAAGATAGTTTGCAATATCAGCAACCAAGGAAACTCAATAGAATTTGTACCCAAAAGAGACTCATCTAGGAATTGATCTAAGATAGGTGGGGAATATGGGATGTGATCTAGGTCTTGCCGAGACAGGTGATCTGCCACAATGTTATGAGCCCCGGCTTTGTCGTGGATCTCGACATCAAATTCCTAAAAAAGAAGGATCCATTTGATAAGTCAGAATTTGGCATCCTTCTTTGCTAACAAATGTTGAAGGGCAGAATGGTTAGTGAAAATAATCACTTTTGACCCGAGTAAGTAAGATCTAAACTTCTCCAACCCGAATACTACGGCTAGCAGTTCTTTTTTAGTAACTGTATAATTGTGTTGAGCCTCATTCAGCGTCTTGCTAGCATAGTAAATTACAAGTGGATGATGCTCTCGACATTGGCCTAGAACTGCTAAGATAGTGAAGTCAGAGGCGTCACACATCATGTCGAAGTCGAGAGACCAGTCGGGTGGTTGGAGAATGGGTGAGTTAGATACAATGCTTCGTAAGGTCTTGAAAGCGCTGAGACATGAGGAATCAAAGTTAAAGGGGACATCAACTACCAAAAGATTCATCAAAGGATGGGCAATTTTCGAGAAATCTCAAATGAACCATCGATAAAATTTGATGTGCCCTAAGAATGATCTAATCTGCTTGACCGAGATAGGTGGAGGTAATTGAGAAATAATTTCGAACTTAGCTCAGTCAACCTCAAGTCTGTTAGAAGAGATCCTATGACCTAGTACAATGCCATCCCTTACCATAAATGGCTTTTCTCCCATGAAAGTACTAGGTTAATGATGTAGACACATCTATTTAGGTTAAAATGCCTATTCATGCATGTTCCTAGGCTTAGATTTGCATTTTATGTTATAAATATTGTATAGCATGCATCATTCTACATTTAGAGTAGCTATAAATAATTTAGGTTAATTGCATCCTTTTTGTGGTCAGGAGAGAAGGATATTTATTTCAGAACCTCGGATTGACGATCCGACCGTACGGATCTAATCACGACGACGATCGAAGTTCGTAGCACCATATGCAATCCAAGAAAAATCAATGGTCGAGGTGACTAGGTGACATAATCCAGAGCATCAAACGACAAATTCGACTGCACCGATGAATTCAGGTCGACGATTGCACCCCAACGGTGCTAAAATCGACTCAATCTGACCTCTATAGCATCCCGTACAAAGGAAAGAAGATGGACGATCCAGATTGCGCCATGTGGCGCAACCCAGGCTGCCCATATGCAGGCATGCATCGCCGTACGCGCACAGCAGCGTGGGTGCACGTGCGCGTGCGGAGGCACGCACGCGCAAGGGTAGTGGCGCATGCAACAGCGCAGTGCACACACGGAGGCAGCGACGCATATCGCACGTGTGCACGTGACAAGGGTGAGTACAGCGCATGCCAACGCAGCGGCAGCGTGGGCACGTGGGCTGTCTTCAGCGACGTTTGCGGTAGATCTTCAGCGACGCTTATGACCATCACTAAATGTCCTGTATACGAATTTGATTCTTTCATCCACTATAAAAGGACCCCTACCCCTCCCATTTTTCTTCATCTCTTCCTTTCTTCCTCTCACCACCTCCAAGGCTTTAGAGAGAGCTTGTCCCAAGCCCAGGATGCTCCTTTAGAGTAGAAAACCAAATAGTTTTCCCTCCCCTCACCCCCATTCGTGGAGCATCCCGTGGCCATCCTCCCACCACCCTTCGGGAAGAAGACCCTCGCCGTGATGCCATCCTGCCCCATCCTCCGTCCTCCAGCTCCGTCCTCCTTCATCCCGCTGCTCACCACCTTCCTCCAGGTGACATCAGAGCGAGTCGTCATCCGAGCAACCGTCGAGGGGGATTTCTCTCACCTCATTCTATCTTTTTACGCTTTCATAGTGTAGATTTTTCGCTTTCATAGTGTAACAAACAATTGTTCATGAATAGATGATTGTTTCTATCTCTCTCTCTTTCTCCCTCTCTCTTATTTTTGCAAGTAGATAAAGTTTTCATCGATCGAATCTCTTGCTTGCTAAAAATACAAAAAAAATTAGAAAAGATAAAAACAACCAAAAAAAAATAAAAGAGAAGCATAGATTTTCAAAATCAAACGTTTGCCTCCCCATGTTCGACTCAAGACTCAGTTTTCGAGTTTCGGTATAAATTTCATTTGACCACGTGTTTTGCAACTTCAACGACAGGTTACTCGTAACCCCTGATTTCAAACTCGTGAAACACATGCGATCAGTTAACTTCTATGCACCTCCTTAGGATCATTGTAAGGTTATCAAGACAAGACGAGAAATCATCTCTAAAAATAGAGAAGTCATCCATAAATACTTCTACATTGTCCCTAATCATATCAGAGGAAATGGCCATCATACAACGTTGAAATGTTGCTGGTGCATTACAGATGCCGAAGGGCATTCGCTTAAAAGCAAATGTTCCAAAGGGACATGTAAAAGTTGTGTTCTGGTCTTCCAGGTTGATCGCGACTTGATTATACCCGGAGTATTGACACGTAATTTCTCAACACAGTTAATTAAGGTTAAAAGTCTTAATTAATCGCATAAGAAATGACTTAGTTTAACTCGAATCATTGTCATTTAGGTAGCATAGGAATTAGTTAACCTAACATTTTAGTTTTAGTTCTTTTTAACTGATTGAGTCCAAGTCATTCACTAGGAGGCATAATTGTAATTCTAATTCACCATTTTTTATTAGTTAAATAATGACTAACTAATTACTATGATAATTATAATATATGTTAAGAACATGAATATTTGCACAAAAGAGTAGACAATTAAGGCATGCAATTATTCCATTATAAAGAAGAAACATACATAAAAGATTTACAATGAATACCAAAGTAGAGGAATGTTTATTACAATTCTCACAAGACAAGGCATAAGAAAGTGTTTACATAAATAGCATAAGAAATGCCTTCGTACAAATAAAAACTAATCACTAAAATGTTCTTCTCTCATCCTTTAATTTGACTTCTTCACCATCAGATGTTTGTTTAAATGGTTAGATGATTGTTTGGAAGTCGTAGAGTGCATTTTGATAGGGAAAGCATCGTAGTATAGTGCGCAATACAATCAAACAAAGATATTTAATAAAAGATAACGAGAATTGAGTCCTGGTCATTCATCTTTAGGAGGGGTTTGTTCAAATCTAAAATCAATCTTTTCACTCTACTTGTTTACAGTCGCATGGCAGTTTATGGTTATTACGTATTTAAACACGACATGCTTAGTTGCAATAGATGATAATGAAAAGCAGACAACTTTAATCACACGAAATATTTTGCAATCAATAAGCTCATGTTGATTTTCAACACAGAGAAAAAAATATTTCTTTCATTCATTAATTTAGGAAGGTGTTTGCAACATGGAATGTAGAGGAAAGCTTATACAGGAATGCTTGAAAATATAAATCTAGCTAACAGAAAATGATCGCATACAGGAATCTATGGGGGATTTTGCATGCATCATTGGTTGAGAATAAGAGTTACACTACTAAGCAGTAAATGAAAGTAGTAAAACTATGAAGAACTAAGATACTAATCTAGCAGAAAAGAGGGGCATTCGGAGGTGGGCTCTGATGGCCTTTGAGTGGCTGAGAGGAGAAGGAGGGGTGGCCAATGGTGCTTAGGCCAGCCCTTAGAGAGAGGTTGGAGAGATGATCCAACATCCTGGCGTGGAGATGGTGGCTTCCATGGTGTTCCTCGTGGAGGTGGAGTGGATGTGAGAGTAGCTAACCTAGATGGATGAATGAATGCCAAGAGATGGATGGGTGCAAATGGCCACCCCTTAGGTCTTTTTATAGACGTAAGGGAAGCTCTCTAGAGAATTATGAAATTCTCTAGAGAGGCCTATGGTGGAAGCTCGTGGGAGAGTGAGAGAAAGAGGATGGATGGTGGTTTTTAGATCCACCAAATGTGGTTCTAAAAATTGAATGGTTCTTGGTTGCTAATTTTAGCAACCAAGGCAACAAGAAATGGTAGAGAGTTCTAGAGAACTCTAGGCTAGGTATTTTCGTGTGGATGGTGTGTGTGGGTGTGTGTGGGTCGAAACTTAGGTGGCTAGGTTGATTAGGTTAGGTTCTAGTGGGTTTAGGTCAAGGTAGGTCTCAAATTAGGGTTGTAAACCCTAATTCACTAAGGTAAAGTGCAATTAAACTTAATACAAGTTTAATTGGGTGTGTGAAAACTTAATTGAGAGTAAAATAACTCAATTAAGTCAGGTCTAGGTCAATTGGACTCTCACTGAGTCCAATTAGATAGTGTGTGCTGAGATCAGGGCTCAATTGGACTTAATGAGTCCAATTGAATAGGTTGATGGAATTGACTAAGATCCAAGTCAATTAGGTTTAGTGACAACCTAATTAGGTCCTTAGGGAGGTCTATAGGTGATGTACTAGGGTTAGGGCACCTTAATTTAGGTTCCTATGCGGTTGGAATTGGGTTTAGGGACCTAGAGATCCAAGATCAAGGCTTGAATCTCAAAATAGAAACTAGAGAGCAGTTCCAGACATCCAATAAAAGTGTCAGACGTCTTATAGTGAAAAATCAGAAGTCTGGACTTGTTGTATGGACATCCAATCAGAGTCAGGAGCGATTCTAGGTTCTGTCTTGGCTATTCTGCAGAAATTGGTCATCTGACCAAGTGTCTGGACGTCCAATAACACTGTAGAAGTGGGTTTAAGGTGTGCGGGAGTTTGCTAAGGGTTCTGGATGTCCTATAACTTATCTGGACGTCCAGATAGAGGTTGTAATTAGGGTTTTAAGGTTTCCTAGGGTGCGGTGACCTAATCTAAGGGTGGCTAAGGCTTGGAGAAGTTTCTAGGCTATCCTAGGGCTATGATGGACCTAAGTTCTTCACATTTTACTGCTTTATTCCTACTTAATAAAGTAGCATACCTTAAATCCCTTACATTATTATCTACTACATCTAATCTAAGTCTTCTGCTCCAGCTCTGCTGCAACACCAATTATTCCTGATCCAGCTTCTGATCCAGCTTATTACCTGTAATTGACATATTGCACCTAATCAGCACATTATAGCATTATTTTATGCATAGTTAAAAGAAAGCGGTCAAGATGTAGATAATGCTTATGCATGCATGAATTACCCTATCTTATGCTAAGTCCTAGCCTAATTTAGGTCAATTAAGACTTATGATTGCTGCACAATCAATGACTTAAAAAATAGCAATTAGACTTTATTCTCTCTTTTTATTTTAACTCTTCTCTTCATTCTCTCTATCTCTCTCTCCTTTAACTTATTTTCATTCACTTAATCTCTCTCTCTCTTAACTTCTTTTCCTTAGCTCCTTCTTTATTTTGTCAACTTAACACTTAGCCTTTTCCCTTTACCATGCATGAATCCACACTTAGCTAATTTTCACACAACTTAAGCCCATCTCTCTCAATTTAACAAAAATTTGTTAATGGGTGGTCGAGCCTCTTTTGGGGATACGCAACACCCTGTACGGGTGGGACCAGACCCTACTCGAGGTCCAACCTACTTTTTATTAGGTGGATTTAAATCAATTTTTCTCAATGCACAGTCTCAGACCCATCACAAGCTCACGCAGTCACTCATCCACCTAGGCCCGTGCACACAGACACATGCCTATGCACACACACATGCAAGTGCATGCATGCACACTCGAATCTGTTCAGATGCTCAAATAGATTTGGTGCACCCAGCACTAGATGACTGAAGTGTTGGGTTCACCTTTTCGTATTATACCAAGGCATCCCTCCTTCAACTCCCGAGGTGGGACTATCCAACCGTTCTCTCCTTCGCAAGCTACTACATCAGGTCGAATCTTCAAACAAAGATTTTGATCAATCAACTAGACCAAATTGAGCAAATAATGGTTTGATCGAAAGCTGTTAGCATCAGCTATCCAATTTGATCATCAATTTGATGATTGGACCATGATTGCCCTAGGAATTTGGAGGAGAAACATGGTTGTTTCGCCATGCTGGAATGTGTCTTCAGAGGGTGAACTAAAGTCTTTTGACCTACAGATACTTCTTTAATGAGGGATCTGGAATGCATCAGTGGAGTGTTCCGCATTGATTGAGAGAGCCTTCGAGCTTGGGAGGGATTTTAGAAGCTCTAGAAGCTTCAGAGCTTCAGACTGGAAAATCAGAGCTTAGATTTAAGCTCAAATCAGCTTAACAGAAAGATCAAACTATCAAGAACTAATCTGAATCAACTTAAGAAGCCAAGAAGAATTGATTTGGTAAAAAATTGAGCTCGAACCTCATTAGAGGCTCTAAGAACAGTGTTGGGTACTTTTTGGAACCCAAAGAACATAGAAAATCAAATCCTCCTAAAATCTCAATAAAATCTAGTCAAATCAATTTAAAATGATTCATACTTGATTCAGGAACTCAAATAATCCACTCAATTGGAGATTCAAGCCTTTAACCCTCGAATTGGACTCAAGTTTGACCAACTTAGGTTAAGAGTTGACTTTCCATATTAAAGCTTCTCTGATCAAATCAACAACATAATCTGACCAAATTCATCTTCAAGTAGTGATTCCATATCTCAAAACCAAGTTTTGGGAACTCTAAAGTGTTCCTAGGCATCATCGTTTGAGATCCAAAGTGGCTGTGTTCGTCAGATGAAACTATAGGGTTTCAGTCCTAATTGAAAGCTTAGTTAGGTTCTAAGTGAGCTCCTCAAGCTTCAGAACTGATTCCCAGAACCTAAACCCTAATGGAATCATCTCTCCAACTCCATTGGAGTTGGAGAAGATGAAGTTCAACAGAGAGAATTAAACATTTGTGCATATATGTATTATGTGATTCATGATCCTGAGATCTCAAGGTATTGATCTGGAGCTTCCTAGATCATTCGAGATGCTGAGGCTAATATTGGAGTCGTCGGAGCTCGCAGGAGTTTCGGTGAACATCGTTTGAGTTTTGCTGGAGATGAATTCTCAATGAAATGGACCGAGAATGGTCACAACTAGTTCTTGAGGTTGCAAGAAACCTCAGAAACATCTCAATTAATGCCATAAACAATCATTTCCATGAATTAACAAAAATCTTAGTGAAAACAAATCTTGAGTTTGCATGAACGCAAGAACTTGTCTCCCTCCTAATTAAGTGAAGGGAACTACTAACTAGGGTTAGGTGATGGTGTGCGACTATGTAATTAGGTGGAAGAACTCCTCTTGAGCCGCCATTGACAGCGAGCTGAGGAGGTTGAAGTTGAATTAGGTGTTTACTGTGTAGGCATTAATTAAGGTAATTAAAAAGTGGATTGGGGCCCTATAGTTATGAAATGGGGATGGAGGGCTCCTTGTGGCCATGCACTAAGCCGTGGACCTCCGCCATGGTCAACAGAGGTCTCCAGTGGAGGTGAATTTGAATTAGGCGGTAAGGTGATATAATCATGAATTAATGAAGTAGAGATGATCGTGAGAAGATGTGGAGTGTGTTCAATGGATTTAAATGACAAAAAGATGCTCCTAACGAGTTTAGAGAACTTGCCAGAGCTGAGGAAGATGTCGGAAATTGAGACATTTAAATAAGCTACACTACTAACTAACTAAGATAAACTAATCTATACTAATTATAGTCCTAATTCTACTGTTACCTGGAAGAAGGGAGTAGAGGACTTTGTCAAAGGATTGTGACGGAGGAAGAAACCAGAGGGTTGAGGAAGAGCTCCGATGGAGAAGAATACATCGAGTAGGAAGAAGGTGGCGGTGCAACCTCGTCGCTAGGTGCGGCGGAGGAAGGTGGAGATCAGAAGATGGTCAGGGCTTCGGAGAAGTCCAGAGGAAGGGAGGTAAAGGTCGCTAGAGTTGTTGACGAATAGCCTATTGGGTGACTCAGTGGGGGAAGAGGGTAGGGAGTCGCTCCCCGAAATCGGAGGTGTGGAGGACTATTTATAAGTGGTGGAGAAGGCTAGGGGGTCTGCATCTAGACGCAATCATGTCCAAATACAGCAGTTTAGGGGTCTTTGTCTCCGATGACAGTGAAGTCACCGCGCCGGAGTTTGTTGGACTAAAGAGGATCGAAACTGTTGGATGAAAAAGTGAAGGTTAATGGAAGGATGGCGGCAATGGTGAAGTTCAGACAATGGATAGAAGGTGATCGAGAGGTATGGTCACCGAACCTCCTTGGCCATCCAAGCTAAGGAAGAAGAATGAGTAGACGGAGGAAGCTGTGCACACAGGGGCATCTATGCAATAAAAGTTAAGGACCTAGTTGTAGGAAAAGGACTCAATTGTCATAGAAGCTAAGAACCTAAACGTAAACAGTTGGTTTCTAGGCTTATTGTAATTTATTTCTTTTTCAACTTTTTATATATAATTATAAATTAGGTAAATAGTATATTCATGCCTTGGATTTACATTTTTTTCCCTTTTTAACTATATTTAATTAAGTGATTAAATTACTTAAGTTAATTAAGTACTTAAGTCATACAATTAACTAAATTAGTTGAAATATTAAGTAGCTAAGTGCTTAATATTTGAGTCCAAATTATTAATTAAATTATTATTAATATTAAATGATGTTTAATTTAGTGTTTTTAAGTTATTTTGATGGTCCTTCTTATTTAATCCCCTATAGTATAATTAACCCAGTATTTAGTATAATCTTAGCTAATTAACTAGGGAAACTAGTTAATTAGGGGCTATTAGGAGCCATGATGAGTCTCTCATCATACCCCCAAGCCAGAGTTTTTCTAGTCCCTAATAAAATTGAGTAAATAATCATAACTAATTCTATAATAGTGGAATGCTTATGTCAGAATTTTTAATATTCACATTTTTAAAATTTTTATATTTTAAATAAATATCCATAAATATACAGAGCATTAGCAAGAATCCACTTTACGATAGACTCAAAACCCTAAATACTTTTTAGAAATACGTATTCGTAAAAACAGAATCTTGATGGGAATTTCTTTCGAATCAGAACATTGAAAACCCATTTATTCTCTGTATCCACTCTAAACTCTAAAACCAAAGAAGTGAAGATGACTAAGAAAACAAAACTCAAAGGCTGTAATTTAAACTGCAGCTCAAAAATTCAATAGACATAGGTTTAATCCTTAAGTTTGTGACATCTGATTTTTACCAACCTAGCTTTTGCAAATTAACTAAACACCTTTTATTAACCAAATTCAGAGTAAAGTAAATTCCCTAACCAGCCAGCCCACAACACCAAGGACATACTTCTAGACCTAGGGTTTTGTCAATCTATCTCCTTTAGGCCTCAACCGCTAGTCTCCAAAACTTGATTTTTTAGGCTTCATTGCCCAATGAAAAAGTTCAATAGCTATGATTTTAAAGCATTTGTGCTCGTGAATAGACTCATCCTAAAGGCATCCAAAGTTGCAAAAAATCAAATCTTAAGACATCAATTTCCAATCCAGGTTATTACAATTCAAGCCTTTGGCTTGGACTTACTCAAATTTGGTTGCTTTCTCCTCACCATTTTACTATCCCGAGGTCAACACTTTTTGTGTATATCTCCCCGGTGGACCACTAGGTCTCTTATTCCTATATTTTATCTCCTTTCTTTTCAATCCTTTTTCTATAGGTTAAAACACCCATATGTAGCAAGGTGTTTTTATTGATGGTGGGAAAGGTAGCATTCATTTGTAGCGAGATGCTTTATTGATGGATAAAAACTGCATAAACAGACTTTTTTTTTTACTTTTCTCCTCATTTTTCTTACTAAATAGAATATTCCAATTCCTTTTTCTAGATGAGTGGCACATCCTTCACTCTTTCAAGAGTCGCCCCACGGAAATCCTTGGACTAAAGAGGATTTAGAATCGATCTCTTAACCTATGTGTTGTGTGGTCTCAGATGCCAACAAGACAATTCTAATGTGTGTAAATTTTGGACACTTAGGTTACTTAGATCTCAAACTAGAGTGTGGATAGCAAAGCCTTTTACTCTCAGGTCCCTTAAACCATTAGTATCATCCTGCAGGATCTGTCAAAGCACAACTCACCAAGTCTAGCCGGATGTCCTTAATTGATTAAGGTAGCTATAGCCTGTTAGACCTTATGGCTATGAATTCTACCAAATCTTTACTTAATCAACTGTAGGTATCTAATCCTTTTACTCAACTTGGTGGTAAAAGCAAATATTAAAAAAATCAGAAGGATTTAATCTAGTCTTATTGACCAAGAAAGTTACAATTTAATTCCAAAGTTTATGTCTTGTAAAACTTAATACATTTTAGTTACTTTGTTTCAGAATCAAGAGTGGGAAAAATAGATCCTATAGGGTTTCATACTCTAACTCGAGAGAAATCCCGTTCAAAATTCGTAAACAGATACGTGTTTTGAAAAGGTATTTAAGATAAAATCCAAAGGATTCAGTGCTCTTTACAAATTATACAATATTTACAATTAAATATATTTTTGGTTTCTGACCTAAAAAAGAAAATTAAGATCTTTAAATATTTTAAATATGTTTGGATTTTTTTATATTCTTCTCAATACTTCTTAGAAAATATATGTAATGGCCCTATTATTATTTTTATCATTTTATATATTTTTAATTTTTATATTTATATATTTTTGTTTTTATGCTTTATAAGTTTTTCAAATTTTTCTAAAACTTTTCAAAAATTTTTGAATTTTTAGGTATTTTTATTATTTTAATTTTTCTATTTTTAAATTTTCTCTTTTATCTACCAATACACTTTAAGTATTAATATTTCACTTCACACCTCCAATGCCAAAATGTTACAATGTCCTCATTGTAAGAAGGGTGAAAAAGACTCTACACTTCACTTAGTATAGGGTAACGGAAGGAGTCGTATAGAGGAGATCAAAGATCTCTATGCAGACAATTTCAAGTCTGACCTAAGTCAGAGTGGTTAATCGGACTAAGTGAAGAGTAGACAAAATAAGTGACAGACATAGAACAGACTCAAGTGTATAGGTAGATGAAAGTGTGGAAAGAAACAAACAATTGTATACAAGGTGTGTGGATGCTCTGTTTTACGCCTTTAGCTAGGCGTAAACCCTAGAGAATTAATGGAGCACATAATAGTCTCCAACATGACCCAAGACATGTGTTTTCAGAAAAAGTTTAAGACGTTGACCATTGCTTTGAAGGGTTGATTCTTGTTGGGTTTAGTGATTTCGATAGCTCCGTTGTTGAAGACTCTAGTTACATCAAATGGACCTATCCATTTGGATCTAAGTTTATGAGGGAAGAGTTTTAAATGAGCATCAAAGAGCAACACCTTCTGACCAGGTGCGAAAGATTTGCAGGAAATGTGTTTATCATGGAAGGCTTTTTATTTTTCCTTATACAGCTTAGAACTCTCATAGGAATCATGTCAAATTCCTCAAGTTCACTAAGTTGCAACTTACGGTGATCACCTACCTTCGCAAGGTCATGATTACAGGCTTTAATTGTCTAATAGGCTTTGTGTTCAATTTCTACGGGAAGATGATAGGGTTTCCCATAAACAAGTCTGTATGGTGACATCCTATGGGTGTTTTGTGAGCAGTCCTATAAGCCCACAAAGCCTCATCTAAACGGGAAGACCAATCCTTCCTATCGGATCGGATTGTCATTTGAAGGATCTTTTTGATCTCCTGATTAAAGACCTCGGTTTTCCCATTGGTTTTGGGATGATAAGGTGTAGCAATATGATGTGTAACCCCATATTTTCTAAGTAGATTCCTAAACTAGGCGTTATTGAAATGTGATCTGCCATAAAAAATGATAGCACGTGGTACCCAAAAATGAGAGATGATATGACTCTAAATAAATGAAATGACAACTCTATAGTCATTTGTGCGTGTGGGTACAGCTTCGATCCAACGAGAAACATAATCAACGGCAAGTAAAATGTACTCAAAGCCAAAAGACAGAAATGGACTCATAAAATCTATGCCCCAAATATCAAAGATTTCATAAACAACAATCAGGTTTAGAGGCATCATGTCTTTGCGTGACATGCTACCAAAAGTTTGGCAGCGACTACATGCCTTACAATATGTCTGTGAATCTGTAGAAAGAGTGGGCCAATAAAACCTGCACCACAAAACTTTTGCAGCGGTCTTACGACCAAAAGAATGACCACCACAAGCCTGGTCATGATAAAAAGATAAGATAGAGTCAATCTCAGAAGAAGATACATAACGCCTGATGATTTGATCATTGTAGAGTCAAAACAGATACGGATCTTCCCAGAAATAGTATTTGGCTTTTGATTTGAGTCGTGATTTGCGATTCCCATCATAGTCAGGCGGGAATTGATGTGTAGCCAAATAATTGACAATGTCAGTATACCAAGGAAGATAGGAAGATATAGTCAAAAGATGTTCATCAGGAAAATGTTCAATGGTTGGAGGAGAAGACTCTATATTCTCAAAGGAAGGCGAAAAAGGTGGTCGGCAATGAAATTATATCATCCCTCCTTATCACAAATTTCTAGGTCAAATTCTTGCAAAAGAAAGATCCATATGATCAACCTAGGTTTCGTGTCCTTCTTAGATAGAAGGTGTTTGATTGCAGAGTGATCAGAGTACAAAATGATTCATGATCCAAGGATATAAGATCAAAATTTTTCAAGTCCAAATACTATCGCTAGCAATTTCTTTTCAGTAAGAGTATAATTCCTTTGTGCATCATTCAATGTCATACTAGTGTAGTAAATCACTACAGGATTTTTCTCGATTTTCTATCCTAAAATAGCTCTAACTGCGTAATCAGATGCATCACACATGATTTCAAAAGGTAGATTCCAATCAGGAGGTTGTAGAATAGGAGCCTGTGTAACTCTGTCTCTCAAGGTATTGAATGCAGAAATACACTCCTCATTCATCTCAAAAATTGTCTTTCATGAGGAGATTGGTGAGTGGTCGAGCAATCTTTGAAAAATCAAGTATAAATCTTCTATAAAATCCAATATGCCCGAGAAATGATTAGATGCCCTTGATCAAGTTAGGGATTGGTAGATTTAAGATTTGATTGATCTTGGTTCGATCTACTTGGATACCTCGTTCAGACACGAGATGGCCAAGTACAATGCCCTCTGGAACCATAAAATGGCTCTTCTCCCAGCTGAGGATAAGATTCACTTTAATACAATGTTTCAAGATCTTCGATAGATTATCAAGACAGATATCAAAGGCTTCCTCGAAGACTGAAAAATCATCCATGAATACTTCCATATATTCACTCACCATCTCGGTAAAAATGGCTAGCATGCACCTTTGAAAAGTTGCGGATGCATTGCAAAGCCCAAATGGAATCCTTCGGAAAGCAAGGGGTTTGAAGGGGTAGGTAAATGTCATTTTCTCTTGATCTTCGGGGTGGATTGCAACTTGATTTTATCCAGCTTAACCATCCAAAAAGCAGAAGAACTTATTACCAGCAAGTTTCTCAAGGATTTGATCGATGAATGGTAGAGGAAAGTGGTCCTTCTTTATAACTATGTTGAGTTTGGGGTAATTGATGCAAACCTACCATGAATTGGCAATTCATGCAGGAATGGTTTCTCCAGATTCAATCTTAATTATGGTGAGTCTTGCCTTTTTGGGTACCACTTGAATTGGACTCACCCAAGGGCTATCAGATATAGGATAGATAATATCAGTATCTGGCCACTTGATAATTTCTTTCTTTACGACCTCCTTAAGATTCAAATTTAGTCATCGCTGTGCTTTGCGAGAAGGTCGTGCCCCATCTTAAATAGAAATGCGATGAGTATAGTAATTGGGGCTAATCCCAATGAGATCATGTAGAGTCCACCCAATTGTCTTCTTATGATCTCATAAAACCACGAGCAATTTTAATTCTTGAGATTCAAAAAGATGTGAATTAATGATTACAGGATATGTTTGATTGAGTTCAAGATAGACATATTTAAATGTATCAGACAATGGCTTGAGTTCAATTTTAGGAGTCGAATCAACAATAGAGTCTGGGACGGGATTTTCTACTGCAAACAAAGGAAAAGATAAGTCGTGTGATTCAACTTCTAGATAGAGTAGAGATCCTGATAGTGGGATTTTGTCTTGAGGGTAAATGATATCAAAAGAAGAGTCTTGTAGTTCTAAGGAACTAGTCTCATCCTCAAAAATAGAAACAGATTTTATCTCCTCAATCCATTTGCAAGCTAATCCTCGAGAAACTCTAAATATATCAAGTTTAATTGCTTTCTCTCAAAACTTTAACTCTTTCTTTCCAGATTCACAATATATGTTGGCCTTCGCAGTGGCCAAAAAGTGTCTCCCTAAAATAATTGGGGTATCTCTAATGCATTCGGGTACTTCCATATCAAGTACAATAAAATCTACTGGAAAGTAGAAGTCCCGAACTCTAACTATGATATCTTCCAAAATTCCTTTTGGTGACTTAATAGATCTATGTGTTAATTGTAAAGTAACATTGGTAGGCTTAAGGTTTTCTATCTTAAAGTGTTCTACCAAGGAAGATGGAATAAGATTACTGGATGCTCCTAAATCAAGGAGGGCTCTATCAAAGCACTGGTCCCCAATTATACAGGAAATAAATGGAGAACCTGGATCTTTCTTTTTTAAAGGAAGCGTACTCGAAATAATTAAGCCCACCTACCCAGAGAGTACCACAGTGCTCCCTTTCTTCGGCTTACACTTAGGAGTACACAACTTAAGAAATATCGCGTAAATCGGAATGTGCTTGATAGCATCTAGGAGTGGGATATTAATGTGAACCTATTCAAAAATTTTAATTAAATCCTCATCTAATATGACAGGCTGCTTTTGTTTCCTAGATTTCTTCAATGCTTCTAGGAGTGGGACTTGGATATCCTGTTCTACTGAGGGGTTACCCTAATCACGAAAATTAATGGGAATAGCAGGATCAGGTGAATCACCTCTCACAGGTGTAGAAACAGGAGCTATTCTAGATGTACTAGGGTCTTGGGATTGCAAATGTGGATCTACGAGGTCCCTAGTGGAAGTCCCCCGGCAGGTTGTAACAAAGCTAATACCCGCATGGGAAGAGGAAACAAGAGAAGATGTAGATGCTTGATTCTGGAAAGATGGATTCAGTAATAGAGGTTGATTTGTTTGATTCAAATATGATTACTGCTGATTTAGATACTCAAATTCAGGAGGTGTAGAGGGTAGGTTTTGATTCTGATTCAGGGGAAATTGATTTAGAAAGTGTGTTTGTCCCTAAGTCGGATGTTGACCTCCTAGGTTAAACCTATTATTTTGAATATTTCTAGGGTTTGGAACTGGCTGGGATGGTAGGGCCCCTAGTTGACAAGATTCAGCTAACTGCATGATTTAGTCCCTAAGGTTAGCCAGTTCTACTGAACATTGTCATTGAACCTCAGCGAGAGCCTCTGCATTTTGTCCTTGGCTCTCAATCAGATCTTGCAAAATCTGGTCGAGATGCGTATCTCTATTTGGCCCTGAGTAGTTTTCCATACTCGCGTGAAAGGACCTCGCATTGGGTTGCTGAAACGGCAACATAGGCAGGTTTTGTCGGGTCTGATTCGGATATTGTGGTCTTTAGTTTTGATCAAACCAAGAGAAATTAGGGTGATTATGCCATCCAGGATTATAGGTATTTGACTATGGGTTTGATCTTGTAGTGTATCCCTAAATGGTGTTTAAATCATAAGGACAAGGCATGTTTTCCACAAAAGTAAGAAGTACAGAAAGAGGTGGGAATGATGGGACGAAGGTCCCTCCTTGGGTTGGTGAATGAGTAGGGAGTATACCCAAGGAAGAAGGATCTCTAGAATCCAGATTATTCATAAATTCCCTCCTCGTATGAATTTGAAAAGCAGGTACACATGTGGGATTCTACGTACCAAGTAGAGGTGTAAGATTTTTCATCATATTGTAAACCTTGTCGAGTTGCTTTGCTACAATGTTGACCTTGTCTAGTTTCTCAGCTATAATCTCTAAATCCCTTGAACTGGATGGGTTTTCAATTTCATGAATGCCCTTGTGTTGTGAGTTTAGATGCAGATTTTGGTGCGTGTTTCTTCGCGTGAATTGCGACATTGATGCATTGTTGATCGAGTTTTCCACCATCCCTTCAAACAATTCTGAGGCGAATTCTTTGTCGTGATTCAAAAAGTTCTCTCCACAAGAGGCATCAACCAAATTGTGAATGCTCTCTTTCAATCCATAATAAAAGGTATGCATTAGTTGCCAATGAGGGATGTCGTGATGTGGCAATTTCCTTTGCAATTCATAGCTCCCATGCTTTATGAATTTGTTCTCCTTCATTTTGAGTAAAAGTAGTGATAGCTCGCCTAAGGGCATTGGTTCGACCTATAGGGAAGAATTTCTTTAAAAATGCATATTCGAGTTCGTTCCAAGTCAAGATAGGTCATGCAGTTATGCAGTATCAATAAGAGGCTTTATCTTTTAAACTGAAAAAGAGCATTTTCATTAATAGGATTTCCTGGCTTTGATTTTGAGGACCAAGAGTCTAAGATAGATTTTTTAGATCTTCGATATGTTGAAATGGATCCTCGAATGAATACCCGTGAAATTGTGAGATTAAACCTATAATGCTTTGCTTTAACTCTGAGTTATTTTCGGCAAGGGGAATCCTAATATTAGGATCAAATTATGCATTAGATGGATTATAGTAATCTCAGAGTAGAGGCCTAGGACGAGGTGGAAGAGGAAAATCAAGTGGATCAAGACCCACCTCAGGTTGAGGAGGAGGACAAACCTGCAAATTTTGTAGGTTCTGAAGAGCAGCCATCAACAGATTAATTTGGCGATTCTGCTTGAGCATTTGTAAATTCTGGCTTGAAAGAGCGATCTTCATTTTCATTGAAAACTTTAACATAAAATGTTGCATCGTTGTAGTATGTTGCGTGGTAGAAAATCACTTTTCAAAAATATTTAATAATTCAAAAACTAACTACGAAAATAGTTAGGTCATCTCCACAGGGAGGAATCAGCCTATTTAAACTAGTAAATCATGTCTTGTTTATTCGGGAATATCAACGGGTGCACATACTGACTGGTGCACGTGTTTTCAACATAAATTCTTGATTTAAATAATTAATCAATAATGTAAGGGTGCAGATGAAAAATCACCACCAATGAAATACCTAAATTGCGATCTTAGTACTGACAAGCACCATCAAATTTAATTAAATCAGAATTTGTTCCCTATAATAAATATCCATACTTGCTTATTCATGAGATGAATTCAACTATATGCAATTCAATTAGAATTGAGGGACATGCATGCAATTCTACCGTAATATAATAATAAGATAAATAAATGAATAGTATTCTTCACAATGGTAGGTAACGTAAATATTAATATTCTCGTTACTGTAGCAAAATAGGGCATCTGCTTTCCCTGCACTCACACGCCCATGGAGAAACACCAGCGATCGGAGGGGATGAGGCAGAGGTCATCGGCTCTAGGGCGTCGCGATGGTGGTGGTTGCTCATACTGAGGCGGCCAGAGATGACTGACCAAAGTGGAGGTGGTCGGAGGTCAAGCTTGAAGAAGCTGCCAGTGGTTCTTGCCCACTACGGAGGAGGTGGTTGTCGTCGCAGGAGGAGCAGCCTAGGGGTAGCGTGTGAGGCCGATGGATGGTTGGAGTGCACGCCGGCAATGTGCTGATGGAATGGCGGAGGAACAGAGTGGCCAAAAAGTCATCTGAGGAAGCAGAGGCAAGTCGTGGGTGTTGGGTCCTCTACGACATTGGGTGGCCGTGAGGATGGAGGAGCCGCTGGCGATTGCAGCTATTGGTGGTGTCGGCATGGTAAAGGGTTGCCGGAGGTGGAGGGCGTTGGGTCTCTACGAGTGGACCTTGAAGGGGGAAACAAAGGAAGGAGAAGAAGGTGACAAGGAATGGGTGCAAATGGCGTTTAGAAGAAGAAGAGTTGAGGATGTGTGGTAACTATGGTGTGTGGCATTGACGGATTGGAGGGTACAATGTAGAGAAAGGAGGGTACGTGGTCTGGGAAGATGAAGGTGGTGGTGCGGTGGAGGAGTACGTGGTCCACAGTTCACGCTTCTTGCATAGTGCACGCAGGATCCATGGTGCTCGCCTCCATCACGATGGAGAATGATCCCCGTAGGGCAGGGGAGAAGATGATGCCCCTCTTCGTTGGCACATACTCTTTTTAAAATCTCTGCGGCTGACTTCTACAACCACTCGTAGAGATTGCGAGTGCTTGGAACAGAAGGATAAGTCCTGTCCGTTAGGCATCAGATGTCCGATAAAACTATCAGACATCTTAAAATGTTTGGTTGGCAAGGAGTCCACGTTGTAGGTTCTAGACGTCCAGACTAGATTCCAGATGTCTTAAAATGGGATTTTGGATGCCTAACTGCTACCTTCAAGTGTCTTGCACCTAGCTTGCATCCACCAAATAATTATCATAACATATCATATGTTATTAAGCATAAAATTGGTGCATAAGATAATACACAGACTATATTGAATTCCCCCTTAATTCCTAATCAATTATTAACTAAGAATGACTAATTAAAGAATACTTAGGCCAAATAATGGTCCACAAAAGTGGACTTATAATGGTTCAGGAGTGCCTCATGGATATCAAAAGGCGGCATCTCCCCCTGACCAGAAGAAGGGATCTCGGGATTCGAGTTCTGCGATTGATCCATGGAATCAAACACAAAAAATGTAGAGAATTCTAATGGGAAAATTGGTTGCCTCAATGCAACCGGTCTAGGTGAACCTGTCAAAGGAGATATGAGAGGCGATTTCAATGATCGCCTCCCGTGCATAAAATGCAAAAATAAACAAAGGCACACTCACACCACTACAGAAAACAACAGCAAGCAAAACCTGAAACCAGGGTGAAAAGTGGGTTTTTCTTCTTTTCAAAGGAAAAGAAGATCCTAAGAATACACGTAAAATATAGTGACGCAAACAAATACAATATCAATCCAAATTACGTGTCTTAGATGTGTCTACGTAGGTGCATATCCTTAAACTCAAAGGTCTAAGGTCTAGGATCGAAATCGCTCACTACTGGCTCCACGGGGCTCTTAGTATTGAGAAAGACTTGTTAATCTTTGACCAAAGTCCTAAAAGGTGCAAAGAGGAGAGGTAGAAATAATAGACTCGTGTGACTCTAGTGATCACACTGTGTGCGCGATAGCATGCAACAAACATGTACGAGAAAACCCACATACAATATGAAATAGATTTATGCCACGAGTTTTTTAAATTCCTCTTTTTAATTAATCTTTTACAAAAATGATAAAAAGAAGTAAATGTGACCGCTTTTTAGATTTTTTTCAGCAAAATATGGTCATGCTTATTAGTCCAAAGATAGGGATCTACGTGGGTTTTTACGAATTTTCCCACTGATGCAAGATAGAAAATTCTAAGCCAGATCGATACTAGTAGGTAAATGTACTCTTAAGAGTGTATAACAAAAGATATGTTGCTGCTAGTCAGAGAGTATGAATATTTTTTTGATATTTTTTTTATATTCTAAACTAAATGCAACAAGCAAATCTATACTAGAGACTAAGAAATACTCATAATGGATATGTATAATGGAAGCAAGAAAAACAAAAAAGAAAACCCATCTTCTTCCTGAGAATAACTGTAGGGATATCCCTGAAAGAAGACAAAAAAAATAAAAATAAAAACTAGTTAGAAAAGAATTATTTAAAACTAATAATAAAAAAATGATAATGACGAATATATTTTACAGTTACCTCTGCAGCAACGGTGCCATTAAAATGATACGTAATTTCTCAACATAGTTAATTAAGGTTAAAAGTCTTAATTAAATGCATAAGAAATGACTTAGGTTAACTCGACTCATTGTCATTTAGGTAGTATAGGGTTACGTTAACCTAACATTTTAGTTTTAGTTCTTTTTAACTGGTTGAGTCTAGGTCGTTCATTGGGAGGCATAATTATAATTCTATTTCACCATTTTTTATTAGTTAAATTAATGATTAACTAATTACTACGATAATTATAATATATGTTAAGCACATGAATATTTGCAGAAAAGAGTAGACAATTAAAGCATGCAATTACTCCATTACAAAGAAGAAACATACATGAAAGATTTATAGTGAATACCAAAGTAGAGGAATGTTTATTACAATTTTCACAAGATTACAAGGCATAAGAAAGTGTTTACATGAATAGCATAAGAACTGCCTTTGTACAAATAAAAACTAAGCACTAAAACGTTCTTCTCTCAACCTTTAATTAGACTTCTTCACCATCAGATGTCAGTTTAAATAGTTATATGAATTAAAAAAATAGTAATTAGACTTTATTCTCTCTTTTTATTTTAACTCTTCTCTTCATTCTCTTAATCTCTCTCTCCTTTAACTTCTTTTCATTCACTTAATCTCTCTCTCTCTCTTAACTTCTTTTCCTTAGCTCCTTCTTTATTTAGTCAACTTAACACTCAGCCTTTTCCCTTTACTCTGCATGAATCCACACTTAGCCAATTTTCACACAACTTAAGCCCATCTCTCTCAATTTAACAAAAATTTGTTAATGGGTGGTCGAGCCTCTTTCGGGGATACACAGCACCCCGTAGGGGTGGGACCAGACCCTACTCGATGCCCAACCTAGTTTTTATTAGGTGGATTTACATAAACTTTTCTCAATGCATAGTCTCAGGCCCATACACTCGCTACCCCACCCGGGCCCACGCAAAAAGGCATACGCCTATGCACACACACATGCATGTGCACACATGCGCACTCGAATCGGTTCAAATGCTCAGATAGATTTGGTGCGCACAGGGCTTGACGACTGAAGCGCTGGCTTCACCTTTTCGTATTATACCAAGGTGTCACTCCTTCAACATCCAAGGTGGGATTATCCAGCCGTTCTCTCCTTCACACACTACAGCATCAGATTGAATTCTCAAATGGATATTTTGATCAATAGACTGGACTAAATCAAACAAATAATGGCTCGATCGAAAGCTGTTAGCATCAGTTATCCAATTTGATCATCAATTTGATGATTGGAACATGATTGGTCCAAGAATTTGGAGGAGAAACATGGTTGTTTCTCCATGCTGGATTGTGTCTTTAAAGGGTGAACTCAGGTCTTTTGACCTACAGATACCTCTTAAATGAGGGATTCGGAATGCTTCAGTGGAGTGTTCTACAATGATTGAGAGAGGCTTTGAGCTTGGGAAGGATTTCAGAAGCTCTAGAAACTTCAAAGCCTCGACAGGAAACTCAAAGCCTAGATTTATGCTCAAATTAGCATAACAGAAAGAGAAAACTATCAAGAACTAATTTGAGTCAAGTTAAGAAGCCATGAAAAATTGATCTGGTAAAAAATTGAGCTCGAAACTCATTAGAGGCTCTAAGAACAGTGTTGGGTTCTTTTTGGAACCCAAAGAACATAGAAAATCAAATCCTCCTTAAATCTCAATAAAATCAACCAAATCAATTTAAAATGATTCATACTTGATTCAAGAACTCAAATAATTCACTCAATCAGAGATTCAAGCCTTTAACCCTCAGATTGGACTCAGTTTGACCAACTCAGGCTAAGAGTTGACTTTCCCTGTTAAAGCTTCTCTAATCAAATCAATGACCTAATCTAATCAAATTCATCCTCAGGTAGTGATTCCATATCTCAAAACCAAGTTTTGGGAACTCTAAGGTGTTCCTAGGCATCGCCGCATGAAATCCAAAGTAGCTGTGTTCGTCAGATGAAACTAGAGGGTTTCGGTCTTAACTAAAAGCATAGTTAGGTTCTAAGTGAGCTCCTCAAGCTTCAGAACTAATTTCCAGAACCTAAACCCTAATGGAATCATCTCTCCAACTCCGCCGGAGTTGGAGAAGATGAGGTTCAATGGAGAGAATTAAACACTTGTGCATATATATGTATTATGTGATTCATGATCCTACGATCACAAGGTATTGATCTGGAGCTTCTCAAATTATTCTAGAGGCTGAGGCTAATATTGGAGCTTGCCAGAGTTCTGATGAACATCACTTGAGTTTTGCTGGAGATGAATTCTCAATGAAATGGACCAAGAATGGTCTCAACTAGTTCTTGAGGTCGCTAGAAACCTCAGAAACATCTCAATTAATGCCATAAATGATCAGGTCCATGAATTAACAAAAATCGTAGTGAAAACAAATCTTAAGTTCTCATGAACTCAAGAACTTTTCTCCCTCCTAATTAAGTGAAGGAAACTACTAATTAGGGTTAGGCGATGGTGTGCAACTATGTAATTAGGTGGAAGAACTCTTCCTGAGCCGCCATTGACAATGAGCTCAGGAGGTTGAAGTGGAATTAGGTGTTTACTGTGTAGGTGTTAATTAAGGTAATTAGGAAGTGGATTGGGGTCCTATAGTTATGAAAAGGTGGAGGGCCCCTTGTGGCCGTGCGCTAAGCCGTGGACCTCCTCCATGGACAACGGAGGTCTCCGGTGGAGGTGAATTGGAATTAGGTGATAAGGTGATATAATCATGTAATTAATGAAGTAGAAATGATTGCGAGAAGATGTGGAGTGTGTTCAATGGATTTAAAAGACAAAAAGATGCTCTTGACGAGTTCAGAGAACTCGCCGAAGTTGAGGAGGATGTCAAAAATTGAGACATTTAACTAAGCTACACTACTAACTAAGCTAAACTAATCTGTACTAATCTATAGTCCTAATTCTACTATTACTTGGATGAAGGGAGTACTCCGTAAAAGGATTGTGATGGAGGAAGAAACTAGAGGGTTGGGGAAGAGCTCCAGCGGAGAAGGATACGTTGAGTAGGAAGAAGGTGGCGGCGTAACCTTGTCGCTAGGTGCAACGGAGGAAGGCGGACATTAGAAGATGATCAGGGCTTCAGAGAAGTTTGGAGGAAGGGAGGAAGAGGTCGTCGAAGGTTGTTGACGAATAGCCTATTGAGTGACTCAGTGGGGGAAGAGGGTAGGGAGTTGCTCCCCGAAATCGAAGGTGTGAAGGACTATTTATAGGTGGCAGAGAAGGGTAGGGGGTCTGCATCTAGACACAATCGTGTCCAGATATAGCAGTTTAGGGTTCTTCATCTCCAGCGACAGTGAAGTCACCGCATTGGAGTTTGTTGGGCTAACGAGGATCAAAACTGTTCGATGAAAAGGTGAAGGTGAAGGGAAGGATGACGACAATGGTGAAGTTCTGACAGTGGATAGAAGGTGATCGAGAGGTATGGTCACTGAACCCCCTCAGTCATCCAAGCAGAGGAAGAAGAAGACGAAGAAAGCTATGCATAGAGGGACCTCTATGCAATAAAGGTTAAGGACCTAGTTGTAGGAAAAGGACTCAATTGTCATAGAAGCTAAGGGCCTAAATGTAAATAGTTGGTTTTTAGGCTTATTTTTAATTTATTTATTTTTCAACTTTTTATATATAATCATAAATTAGGTAAATATTATATTCATGCCTTGGATTTACATTTTTATTCTTTTTAGCTATATTTAATTAAATGATTAATTTACTTAAGTTAATTAACTACTTAGGTCATAAAATTAACTAAGTTAGTTTAAATGTTAAGTAAGTAGCTAAGTGTTTAATATTTGAGTCCAAATTATTAATTAAATTATTATTAATATTAAATGATATTTAATTTAGTGTTTTTAACTTATTTTGATCGTCCTTATTTAATCCCCTATAGTATAATTAACCCTGTATTTAGTATAATCTTAGCTAATTAACTAGGGAAACTAGTTAATTAGGGGCAATTAAGAGCCATGATGAGTCTCTCATCAAATATCCATCCAGAAAGCAAAAGAAATCGCACTAACCTTTCTAAGATCTGATCAATAAAAGGTAAAGGAAAATGATCCTTTTTGGTAGCCGTGTTCAATTTCTTGTAATCTATGCAAACCCGCCATGAAGTTGCGGTGCGGGTCAGGATGGATTCGCCCTTTTTGTTCTATGATTATGGTGAGTCATGCTTTCTTGGGAACAATTTGAATAGGATTCACCCACTGGCTATCAAAAATAGGATAAATAATGTCTGCATCCAACCATTTACTGATCTCTGTATTTACAACCTCTGGGATATTTGGGTTCAGTCGCCTCTGAGGTTGTCTAGAAGGTTTCACTCCCTCATCCATGTAAATATATGAGTGCAATACGAGGGGAGAATCCCATGGAGATCAGCAATGCTCCACTCGATAGTAGCCATATGTGTTTACATTACAGAGATCAATTGATGCTCTTGTTCTGGAGTCAAGTGAGCACTAATAATCACCGGGTATGTCTCACTATCACCCGAAAACATATACTTTAGTGAATTAGGTAAGGGTTTTAACTCAATTATGGGGAGCAAATTCATGCATGGGAGGAGAAGAATCAATAATGGAAATCTAATGATCCTGATTTTCATAAGCACTGACAAGAAATTTGCTTGTTGTGGTCACGCCATCCTACCTCAATAGGGCCAATCAATACTTTGCAAGATAGGATAATCAGGATATAGGGTGTTGTGATCAGATGAACACCCCAGACAATCAGATCCATGGAATGAAATGTGCATGTCATTAACCTCAGTCCCGTGTGGATCAAGATCCAAAAACCCTGACAGTGAAGATGAATGTGGCATTGGGTCATTGTAGAGGAGCCCAATGTTCCCATAGAAAGTTGAGTCTTCATCTTCAGTGTCCTTTTCTATTAGATCACAGTCGAAGTTCCACGATGCCCTAAATATACCCAGTTTATGTTTTTCATTTCCTGAGGCCATATCCATACACCCGGATGCACAGTCGATGTTTGCGCGGGCTGTCGCCAAAAATGGGCGACCTAAAATAATTGGTGCATCACGGAGATTAGGAGGAACCTCCATATCGAGAATGAAAAAGCTTGCCGAAAAGTAGAATCGATGGACCTTTACGATTACATTTTCAACCATGCCCCTCTGTGTTTTTACCGATCGGTCAGCCAACTCTATGGTAACCGAGGAGGGTTTCAACTTCCCAAATAGGAATCGATCAAATACTATATGGGAGTTAGGTTGATGGACGAACTCAAATCAAGAAGGGCCCGATCAAATGGAGAATCCTACAAGAAGCAAGAAATGAGTGTGGTGCCAGGGTCTTTCTTTTTAGGTGGTAAGTAGTTAGAATCTTGATGCTAGCCTCTTCTGACAATACCTCCTATTGTTTGGTTTTTTGTAGTCGCTTCGGGGTACAGTAGTCCATGAAGAACCTAGTGATAGCAAGGATGTGATCTATTGCATCCAGGAGAGGGACCTGAATGTGAATCTCTTTGAACATAGGTTTCAGGTCCTCAAAATTCCACGTACCCTTTTTCTAGACTAAATCTCATGTCAGAGCCTCAAGAAAAGGGACAGAAATCTCATGGTCAATTGACCTTTTTCCCATGTCTATAATAGGTGGCTCCTGAGAGGAAGAAGGTAGTGAGCCATCCTACAGTAGAGGGCATGAAAAATCGTGACCCTCTTGCCTAGGTTGTAAGTCTTATGTAGTCTTCCCACTCCTCAATGTGACAACCTTTGCATCAACGTACTGTCCCTGAGGTGGCGGAGGAGCAGAAGGGACAGAATTGGTGGGATTTTGTAGTAACGGTGGCTAACTCTATCTATAACCAAGTGGTGCAGGAGGCGCTTGTAAAACAACATGTTCCTATCCTTGTGGTGCCTAGAACCTAGGCAGAGTGCCCTGGTTTTGCACATATCTTGGGTTAGGGACAAGTCGGGAGGGCAAGGCTCCCTGTGTATGCTCCTGCAGCAGCTGATTCTGCGTATTCTGTATGCTCTATATCTGATCAGCCATAGCCTTCATAATCTATAAATTATCATGAGTCAATTTCCATATTGACTCTTGCAATTCCTCTTTTAATGACTCTAAAGGGTCGGCCCACTTTGGAAGGTAATTGGCAGCTTGGTGCAGCAGCTGTCAAATAGAGCGCGATTGCTGCTGAGACAGGAATGGCTACTGCCTTGGGTATGTGTTTTGTGCATTCCCATATTATCTGGTCTGGTAGTTGATTACACAGCAATCATGCAACCTAAATCACCTGAATTAGCCTAGATTCTAGCATAACTTAAAAATAATGCATTCATAGGCATTGTAATTTGCACAATAGCAAGTTTATTTGTAAGATAGATAATATTGTCATTTTATGACCTAAAAGAGAGATGACTTTAATTGTAGATGATTCAAAGCCATGGATGTCAGATCAGACCAGACAGATCTAATCAGTACGACGACGGAAGTCCAATGCTTCTGAAATCATCTCAATCAGACAACCAAGGTATCTTGTGCAGTCCATAAAAGAACAGAGATCACAAAGCTCAAGGACAAAGATTCAAGCCTCAAATGAAGAATCTAACCACATGGATGAATCCAGATCAACAATCACAGTTTAACGGCACAAAAATAAACTCGATCGGAGGTCTACATCACTAGATACAAGGAAAAGATGATGGTAGGCCATGACGGCGCCATGTGGCGCCATCACAACCGCTCCCTCACCACTGCCCCATCTAGGAAGGCCACCTCTCACGTTGTGGGCCATTGGATCTTCATCTAACGGCCATGAAATGCTACATCGCCCGTCCAACTGGATAAGTATAAATAGAAACAAACAAGGAAGTTTAACTGAACGTTCGCGTAGCGTATTGGCTCACATGCTCGTGCAAAAGCACGTGATGCCCGTTGGAGCCGCACATTGCGCGAAATTGAAGCAACGTTGGGCGCAGGCGCAATTACGCGATCAGAGGGCGGAGGAGTGACCACATGGCGCGATCGGAGCGCGCCGTAGCCGAACGCGTGATCTCACACTTTTTGCAAAATCGGGAAGTTGTGCACGCACGTGAGTCGTCCGATCGTAACATTGGATGACTAAGATCATTGGACGCGGTTTGAATTCGCGCAAGCGTGCGAGGAGGGAGAAGTGCCGAGCGGGCGTTGGGTAGGCACAAGGTGAAAGCGGGGCTATCAGATCGCGAACCAAGGCACGAGAGCGCACCACGTGTCACCACCAGGTTGAATCCACACATAGAGGGCGAATTTGAAGGTGTTTTGAGTCCAGATCTAATCTGTTGATCTCCCAATCAATGAATCTGATCAAATTTTGTTACATGAGATTAAGGGCTAAAATACCCTTTTTACCATCTACAAAAGCTATAAAAAATGCCCAGGGCCCCCCAGTTGAAGCATTTGTCTCTTCCATCAACTCCAGACATCTTCCACCTTCTCTACAACTCTCCGTCTCTCTACAATTCCACTCCGACCATCATCCCAGCACTCTGGATCTGAGGTGCTGCTGCATCTTGCACAAGCATACTACAAGTGGCGTCGTCTCTCTGGCACTTTCTATCTCTCTTTCTCTCTTTCTGTCTATCTGTTTCTATTTAGCATAGCAATTTCTACTATGAAAAACTCTTTATCAATACAATAAAATTGATCTCATGAATATCTGATTCCTCTTTGTACATATATACATATATAAATACCTATTTTATTGAAAAGCTTCTGCAAAGTCGAGATTGCCTCCCTACAAATGACCCGGTACTCACCAAAGTTTTATAAATTTATTTGTCAACGTGTTTTTGCACTATACTACAACTGATTAACTTTTAAAATGCGAATTATGCATCGAACAAGTTGACGCCATTGCTGGGGAGGCGATGGAAATTTTTGAAGCTTTCTTTGGTGTGAATTTGAGAATTCTAAATTGCTATTTTCGTTGATTTCATGTGTGCAGGAAAGCAAGGAAATCATAATGAAACACGGCAACGGGAATTGCAAGTTCAAACCTCAGGTAAGTAACCATAGTTTAGATTAGTTAGATTTAGGATTTTCTTGAACCTTAGGATTAGTTAGAATTTGTTTTCATATATATATATAAATTCCCTCTTGACTTTTGGGCTGATATAAAGTTTTATCTTAAAAATTTAATTCCCAGATATCCGTACGTCCAAAAATTCTCAAATGTTTACTAGACGTAGATTTCAAAGTCGTAATTGTATGCCTCATCACATTTGTTCGACCAATTGGGAAGAACTTTTGGAGGAATTCACGATGAAATTTCTCCCAGGTTCCAATCAACCTCACAATGGTCTTGAACCAATAAGAAGCTTTATCCTTGAGAGAAAATGGAAAAAGCATCATGAGAACAATCCCTATATCGACATTTTTGGGTTGAACTAATTCTGCAATTTGACTCAGTTCCTCAATGTGCTGGAAGGGATCCTCATTTGAGTTTCCATGAAAATGAGTCTGGATTAGACTTATTATGTTAGGCTTCAACTCGAATGCAACTTCTCCTGTAGGAATCTGGATTTGAGGTGACACAATCATAGCCGTCGAATCATAGAAGTCTCGCAGTTGTTCTTCGCATGGTGGATGCTGCTTCCAGTCCAATGTAGTGAGAATCCTGTGAATGCTCTACTCATATCTCTGTTCTGATTCCTCTACCCTAGCTTCCAAACAAGCCATTGCATCTAGATTTTCAGGGCCCTGACCAGGTCTAGGACCAGGATTGGTCATCTCAGCTAATCAAGAGGAAGATGAAGGTTGGGAAGAAGGGTCGGGCGAATGCCTCCGCCGCCTCTGGTTTGATTCCCAAGGTCCAACTAGTTTAGGTCCTAAAGACCTTCCTTGCATACACCAACAACAAGGGTTGGTGTAACCAAGCTGATGAGAACCTCATCATGAGCCATAACTAGCTCATTTTGACCTAATACAAAGGATAAAAGCTCCTACATAACTCATGGAAAGGCTTAACTCAGAGAATTCTGAGTTTAAGGAGAAAACAAGTCAAAAGGGGTAAAAATGCGATTTTACCAGTATAATCTGCATACAGGTCTAAACATAGGTCAAACAAACCAAATAAGAAGGAAGGTGGGATGATCTGATAAGGGTTACAGCAATTCCAAGGAACTAATGATAATCTGTAACCCTAAAATAAACCCACTTCAATTCACGAGGTTCAAGGCAAAGCAAAAATGGAATAAACCCTCTAAAATTCATAGAAAAATAATCTCTAGGGTTTAGAACCTTCAATTTGGCCTTAGGAACCCATCTTGACCTACATTGAGAACGATACCCAATTAATAACTTAATTTGGGTTTTTGCATAAATTGATCGGTCAAACAAGGTTTAATCTAGAAATAAAATTCACCATCAGATTCCTTAGGTCCTAATTAGTCATGTATAAAAACTTGAGCCTAAGAAGAAACCTTCTTGACCAACTTTACATTTTGGTCCTCATCTATTTACTTTTTGGCCCTCAACTTTTGAACCCTCGCATTTTGGCCCCTAACTCTCCTTCGTTCTTTGCGTTCAGGTCCTCCCTGCAAAACCTGCCAGCACCATGCTCCGGCGACCTTGCGCAGAGCATGGCGCCGCGCAGGGTGAGGGGGAGGGCCTGCCAGGACAAATGGGGGTGCCCTGCGTCGTCAGCCGTCGCAGGAGCACCCCCCTGGTCGCTGCAACCCACCATACCGGCCGTACAAACGCACGGACGGTATGGGTCTCCATCTCCGGCGTCCTCCGGCGAGGGAGACACGTCGTCTCCCTCTGCCCTCCTCTTTAATTCCGCCACTATAAATACCCCCATCGCTCCGCCGTTCTGAGCAGCTCGGTTCTGACGGAGAAAACCCCCAACTTTCCTCTCTTCCCACTCCGGCAGATGCCCACTTGCTCCGGCGGTTCCTCCTCCTCCTCCTCTTCGCTCTGCCGCAATACCAGCAGCAGAGACTTCTTCCCCTGCTCTTCCCGCGTCGCGCAATACCGGCGCGCGCTGCCTCTACCCCGTCGTCACCGCCGTCCTCCCCCACTGGGCACCTTCTTCTTCGGCGACAACAGGTACAGCCGTCTGCCTCCTCGCCCCCTTCGTCACTTTAGTTAGGTTAGAACTACTTCCCTCTATTCTCTCTCTCTTTTCCCCCTGCTATTTTTATCTAATTACCCCTCGACCGCGCCTAACCACCCTCACCTTCTCCGCCTCCGGCCATCCTCCGGCGAGCCGCTCCCATCACTCCAGCATCCCACACGGCTCGCCGACCTGCACATAATCTCCGCCTCCTCACCCTGATCCATTTCCGCCCTTCCAATTCCTGCCACCCGACCTCTTCAAGTCCACCAAACACACCCACTTTCCGACCCACAGTCCGACCTGGGGCAGCCCTTGCACGCCGCCCCACGCCTCGCCACCACCTGCACGAGCTTCGCCGCACTCTGGCGAAGCTCCCGGCACCTTCTGATTAGGTCGAGAGGTCGTTTTGCTGTGAACAGGTCACCCGTCCTCCGCCGCCATTGCCGTGCAGAAGGAGCTGCTTCCGCCTGCAGCTGCAGGCGCGCCGCGCCCAGGTCACGCTCCCAGGCTGTGCGGGGGCATTTCGGCAAAGCGTCAGGCTGCAGTTGAGGCGAAGCCCTCGCGCGAAGGTCTTGCGTAAAGCCGCGATTCCCAGCTGCTTCCTCCGCGCAGGCGCCAAATTGGGGTGGGACATTTAGTCCCACCTCAGAAGACTCCGAAGCGGTGCAGCGGTATAAAGTGAAAAAGTGCTGGAGGCTTATCGCCTCAGCACACGGGGTGAGGTCCCCTTCACCCGCCCGGTTACCCGGTCTCGTCCACGCTCACGCCTCGCGGACCTGGCCCGACCCGACTAAACCCGACCTGCACTCCTCGCCCACCACGCACGCCTGTGGGCCTGGACCCGGGCGCGATCCGTACCCGGCAACCCGGCAGCTCTGGGAGAGCTTTCCTAAGAGCGGCTTCTGTGAGAGAGAGACGCGGGGGAGGGTAGAGTTAGGTTTTGCCCCACCTCTGATCAAGCTGTGCAAGTGTGCAGGCACAGGTGAAAAAGAACCGTGGAAGAAGACGAAGGCTGAAGGAAGGAGGAGCACCGAGCTGCACTGTAGCAGCGGCGGTTTAAGTCGTCTGATTGGAAAATCAGACGACGTCCTGAAGGCAAAGAAGGAGACGGAAGGCGAGGCAGAGGAGAACACAGAGAGGCCAAGTGAAGACTCTGCAGAAGAAGAAGAGCACGAGAAGAAGATCTGAAGAAAGGAAAAGAAGAAAGAAAGAAGAAGAAGAACAGGACCGCAAGGGAGAAGAAAAAGGAAGAGACGAGCAGAAACAGCTGAAAGAAGAAGAACATCACCACTGCAGATAAAGAAGAAGAACAAAGGAAGAAAGCAGAAGATCTGAGAAGGAAGAGAAGGAGAGGATAAGCAAAGAGAAAAGAAGAGAAGAAGAAAGAAGCCAACAAATTCTCTCTCTCTCTCTCTTTATTTTTGTAAAAGAACATGTATATCTCTAGAATACAACTTGCTCCCTGAGTTCGACCTTGGGAACTCTTTTATTTTCGAGTAACAAATTGTATTAAACTGGTAATCACTTCTCTATACTATACTACGACGAAATAATAGAACTATAGAGGAAGGTCGTCACCAGTTTTTGGCACCGTTGCCGGGGAGCAACGGCTATTCTAGAGGTAAACATTCCTGTTTCTTTTTAATTTCTGATAATCTCCTCTCTTTTGTGCAGCTACAGGAAAACAAGAAGACAAGAAACCGCACGACAACCACTCCGAGGACAGGTAAATTTTTTTTTCCTCTCGCTATTAACCCCTAAACTCTAAAGAGGAAGAAAAGAAAAGAACAAGCAATATAGGGCTAACCTGTCTTCCATACTTAGTAACCATAAAAAGTTGCATGTTTTCAACCCATTATTCCTGCACACTATTAAGGGTATTTAGGGGCTAACACATTCTTGCTTGAGCCCTAATTACCCAACAAAGACCTAACTGGACCAAGTAGAGCCAACCTAGGATCCAACACTAGGGATTTGGAGACACACTCCTTAAGCAAGAATTGAGAAAACCAAATGAAGTGTGCGCAAGCCCTTGTCTGAAAATACCTATTCAAAGAAAACCTAAAACAATTGGCTCTCTAAACACTTGAACCCTAAAAGACAAGACCTAAAAGCTCTCAAAGGAAACAAGAGGTAAAGTTGACCCCTTGGGTCAACCAACCTTAAATTAGGTCACTCTTTGCACTTAAAAGACTAAAGTTCAAGTGAAACTTTAAGCACCCTGATCTTAAACTAAAATTGGTAGACTTAAGAGGTCAAGATCCCCATTCTGGTCTACCTGGAACCGCAGTGACAAGAGAGGTCGGGTGGGGGAAACCCTGTAACCCGTGGGGACGCTCTACTGTGTAGGGGTCTTCGCAGGACTCTCCCTCTCTGGCTGCCCAGGTAATTCTCAGGTGGACGATCTTTCTGATCAAGGGGTCCATCTGCCCCGAACCTCTATAGTCACCCAACAATTTTTGGGTGTCTTGATTGGGTCCAGCACCTGCTTATCTCATCCAGTACTTCAGTATTTTGCAGGAGGTCCTTGAAACCTCCTATAGAAATTCACTCTCCCCAAGGCTAAGCCTCGGTTCCCTTGTTTTTACAGAAATCATTCACATAGCCACTCTTTCCTCTGATTCTGAACAAAATCCCCTTCTTCCATCTTGATTCAAACTTTGATTCTATATCTTGATTCCACCACCTGATCCAATTATGCAGCCTAATTACCTAGCAAGACTACCATTCAAAAAACCTGAATATCTGAGATCCATGAAAGATAAGATGATTGAGGATGCCTTTGAATTCTATGAAATCAAACCCTCAACACCAGTAGAAAACATTCAGGTTGATGTCCCAACAACCACAGCTTTCATCATAAACTGTGCCCAAATTCTATTGACTGAAATTTCAAAAGGATCAACCCAAGATATGCTCATGACAGGATACATTGTGATAGAAAAATTACACCAATCTGAATACCTTCAATGCTTGACAAATCCTGTACTTTGAGAACAACACCAAGATGCCCTTATAAAACGGGTAAAAATGATGAAATCAGTAGAACAAATTATCAACCAGAATACCCGTATATACCAGAAATAGAGGATGAACCATCTTGGAACAGTATTAAGAAACAATCCAGTTTCCCAGATCTCGGGATTGAGGCACAAAGTGGTTGTGAAATCCCAACCCAGATAGAAGACAATATTGAAATAGGTTGGGATATTGCAGGAGAACACAATGATGAGCCAAACTTAGACCATGAATTGCCAAGCCTAGAATTCCAAAACTCCTGCAATAATGAGATCACTACTGAACCTTTTGAGGGTATAAATTCCGCCCCTTATTTTGATAAGGTGGCCCTCGAAGGTTATTCGGACTTAGGTTCTAATAATTCTACCCACATCCTAAGCCTAGAACCTAGATCCGAAACTTATTGGGAAGATTATGAGGCCCCTTTTGAGAAAGATCAAATTTTTGCAGAATATGATTCCGGGCCTCTATTTGATGAATATCCCTCTCCAACATCTTCAGAAAATCTGATCGATTTTCCAGAAAACATGCCAATTTATGATACAGAAACTGAGGAGTTGGACGAGTTGGATTTTAATTGGGTCTATCCTACCAGCTTGGAGCTTGAGCCTAGACAGAATACCTTTTCGAGCCCAGAATTGACATATAGGCTAGACCCCAGTCAGGCTGCTGATTCCACATCTGATGATTTTTGCTGTGGTGGTCGGAGAGTTTGTGAAAATGAGATTCATGATCATGAATCTCATTTTCACAAACTCTCCGACAATTTCAGATCCGACTATAATTGCGGAGAGATTCCCCTTCCTGAACACGCCAGGCCTATCTACGACCTCAGTTCTCATGACTCTGACTCCGACTCTGAGGTCCTGATTCCCGAGATCACTGATAACACAGAATCATTCCTTTTCGATCCTCAGGAACCAAAAACAGAAAATGGCAAGAGTGATTGTAACCCAGAATCCAAATTTTTTCTCGAATCCGATTTCTTTCATCCTACAGACACTCTTCCAGCATTTGATAGTTACCCAGAGGACTCTCTACAGGAAACCACCTATCATCCGTTTCTAGAAGAGCCCTCATACACAGTTGCCACCTCATCCGCACACACAGAACGGATCAAAACCTCTTCCAAACCCCGACCCGCAACTGGACTCAATTTCTATTCAGATTCACCTCTCACCGAGCCAATTGCATTTCCAACTCGGGTTCTGAACACTGATCAGGCTACATACCACGCCCCATCATTCTCTGATCACCCCTATAGGGTTTCTGCATCATTCATTGATTATTCTACGGATCCCTACTTTGACCAGGTTGATTCGACTCAGCCAAACCCTGCGTTTACACTTCCACATCCATCTGAGCTTCATAGTATATGGTGGGTTCCACACCTTTTTATCCACATCTATCAACCCACTAGATTGATTGGGTTTAGGCTGCATCATCAGCCTGTTGATCTGAACAAGCACCTGGTTGGACAAACCAGGCTCTTAATCAAGGTGCTTGTCTTACAAAACTCTGCTGATTTGACCATCCCCTCTCCATCGCATTTCCCGCTTGGCTGAAGGCATCAAATTTAGCGCTCAACGGGAGGCAGCCCGTCATTCTCTTTGAAAACCTGAAACTTTTTCTGACACCTTTTTGCACTTAAAGTTCACACTTTAGGACAGCCCGAGCTGCACTGTAGCAGCGGCAGTTTAAGTCGTCTGATTGGAAAATCAGACGACGTCCTGAAGGCAAAGAAGGAGACGGAAGGCGAGGCAGAGGAGAACACAGAGAGGCCAAGTGAAGACTCTGCAGAAGAAGAAGAGCACGAGAAGAAGATCTGAAGAAAGGAAAAGAAGAAAGAAAGAAGAAGAAGAACAGGACCGCAAGGGAGAAGAAAAAGGAAGAGACGAGCAGAAACAGCTGAAAGAAGAAGAAGAACATCACCACTGCAGATAAAGAAGAAGAACAAAGGAAGAAAGCAGAAGATCTGAGAAGGAAGAGAAGGAGAGGATAAGCAAAGAGAAAAGAAGAGAAGAAGAAAGAAGCCAACAAATTCTCTCTCTCTCTCTTTATTTTTGTAAAAGAACATGTATATCTCTAGAATACAACTTGCTCCCTGAGTTCGACCTCGGGAACTCTTTTATTTCCGAGTAACAAATTGTATTAAACTGGTAATCACTTCTCTATACTATACTACGACGAAATAATAGAACTATAGAGGAAGGTCATCACCACAAGCCAAACCAGGCAAAGGCCTTATTAATCAGATTGGTCCTTTAGAATCAGATGACCTGATTTTTAATTCATGTTTAAATTGTTGAAGAAAATTTGTCGACAAACCGACTGAAAGTGATTCCCGCCTTTTAAGCTAACTTGGCCAATTTGTTTACGAGGGAACTAGGAGGAAGGTTCTTCCTTCAGCTTTCACTTCAAGTTGCTTTGTACCCCTTAGATGTGGTCGTTTGACACTACCTCGCAGACATAGCCACCAGCTTTGGCTAAAGAGGTTGAGATCACCCAGTAGTCAAAAGACAAATGTGGGTTATTAAGATATTCTTTATGTTTTTTCAGCCTTTTCTTCAATTTAGCATGTGGTGAGTGATCCACAAGGTGGCTCAACTCACTGACTAATCACTGGACTCGATTGAGTCCAGGCTAGTCCAATGTGGTCCTAGGGTTCATGCACTTCTAAGTTTCTCAAGCAACAGACCACAAATCAAAGGAAATCCTCTCTTAGATAAAATTGGAATCCAAATGATTTGAAAATTGGTAGCATGATTCTATATTCAATAAATTTTTCAGATAATATTTTTTCAGAATTTTTAATATCTCAAATAAATATATATGCATTTTTAACTAACAGGGGGTTAGATTTGAGATTTTGACCCCATGTTGGATTTTCTTTTTGAAACAGTATCAAATGTGTTCCAAAATTATGGTAAAATAACGAAATGAGATATAATCTAATTATCTTTCAAACCGCAACATTTTTGGGTCAATCAAATTTGTGTGTTGATTGAAATTGAGTTTTGAAGTTTAGAAAAATTCAAATGTCGGTCTATCTAACTCCTGTGTAGTCTACAAATTTTTTAAAAACCCATAAATTAAATGCTTTTGTGGAAATGGTGTCATTAGAAAGATAATTTGAAAATATAGTTCCTACCTAAATTTCAAGATTTTTGAACCACTAAAAACACGACAAATGAATTTTCAAATTCGTATCCAATTTCTGGTTGAGTTTCTAAAAATAGTAGTGGTAATTTTTTTTTCAATTTTTTTTAAAGGCAAAGTAATTCCTAACTACCTAACAAATCTAATCCTAATTTTTTTTCCTAAATAACTCCTATCCTAATCAAATCCTAATCTAAAATCCTACTAATATAATCGTGTGCACCTGATTGTTTTAACCCACACTCAATGCATGCGCGGATCCTCGTTTCATACCTGCACATGAAAGAGAAATACGCTAAATCATATATTAAATTAAGAATCGCCGTGCCTCCCTGGAAACGGTGCCAATTTGTTCTAACATAAAATCATGATTTAAGGATAGATACGTCGTAGTATAGCGCGAAAATACGTCGACATAAATAAAATATAATGAGATGGTGAATCCTGGTAGAACTCAGGGAGGTAGAAAACCATTAGATTTTAACACTGATTTAAAACTAACTATAACTAAATACTAATCACAATATATATAAAGTAATTCAGGCAATTATTTTACCATGAGTTGCAAATAGAACTAGAGCATGCATTAGTAAAACTGGAATTAAAAATAACTATTGAAGCTACAAGAATAATGGCACCAGGGGTGGTCCATGGTGGTCTTTTAGAGAGGTTGGGGAAAGCAGCAGCGGTGCACCAAGGTGGTCATGATAGATGCTTCAGAGGGAGTCTGGAGGGAGAGATGGAGGAGGAGATGCCTTCATATGGGAGCACTATTATCCCTTTTATAGACAAAATGAGGGGCAAGGCTGGCTTTTGGCCTTCCAATTTGTGCAATGGCCTTGGATTAATCAGATTCGTTGATCGATCAATGGCTCTGATTTCGCCTCAAAATAGCCTTCGTAACTCCTTCAACGCGCGCACTGCTTCAAATTGCACCACATGGTGCTCTCTGGTCCAACTGATCTCGATCTCATGACTGTGGCCCCGTGCACTCCACCACCTTCACCCCTTTCATGTGCGTGCGCATGTTTAAATCCAGCCGTCCAATCTTACAATCGAACAGCTTAAAAGCGTTCCCGCACCACCTTTTCTATCGCACATGCAACGGCTCGTGGACACGCATGTGCATCTGCACGTACACACCACCGCCTCATCCAGCACTTGTTCGTGTGCCGTGCATCCGCTCCCATGTCATTGATTGAAGATTCGACACTCCAATTTTGCCTGCGTGCACCGCTTCTTCACTTTTCCCCTCCTTGCATCTCGAACGCTCGCCACCTATTCTGTTTCAACCGCGCTAACCACCACGCTACGCGTGTAGATGGTCGTGTTTCTTTTTCTTAGCTCGGCTGCTCTCAGCTGTTGGATGGAGATCCAATGGTTGAGATGATCTTCTCATTGATGAAGGCGCAATGAGGAAGGTGATGTGACGCTCCTGTGGCCATTGGATGATGATCTAATGGCTCAGCAGGCGCGTGAAATTCCTTCAATGCATGTGGGCGGTGGCTTGGACTGCTATGGTGTTGCCACGTGACGCCATCGTGGTCATCCATCTTCTTTGCTTTGTAGATTGTGTTGTAGGGCTCCAATCGAGTTGATTTTTACACCGTTGGATTGCAATCGTTGATTCTGATAATCCATGTGGTCGGATTTGGCATCTAAGGTTCGGATTTTCGCCACCTTGCTTCTTGGCCTTTTCTCTTTCATGGACTTCATAAGGTGGTACGGGAGTCCGATCAAGACAATCTTGGAAGCATTGGACTCCCGTCGTCATCCTGAACAGATCTCTACAGTTGGATTTATCATCCGTGGACCTGAATTACTTGCAATTATTATTACCTGGTGAGCGTGATTCCGTACGCAAAAAAGATTTGAGTTAGAAAACCTGTTGTCATAGTGCATAGAAATCTGCTACTAAATAAAATTAATACCAAAACTCGAGGTGAGTCCCAGGTCGAGCACAGGTAGGCGAACATTTGGTTTGTGAAATCTGCACTTCGATTTTTTTTTTTATCCTTTGCAATTTTTTTGTTATTTTAATAGTCAAGAAATTAGATCAATGAAATCTAACTAATCTACTTGCAAAATAAGATTGAGAGAGAGACAAATATTATATGAGTAATCCAAACTGTTTATTACAACTAATTGTGGGAAATAAAACTACACTACAAAAATGATAAAAAGAATAAGATGAGGAAATCTCTTTTGACTGTCACTTGGAGGATGACTCGCTCTGACGGCCCCTCGGATGAAGTTGGGGAGGAGCTGGATGAAGGAGATCGACAGTGGAAGGAGGATGGGACGGGATGGGACGGCGTCGCGGCGAGGATCTTCTTCCCGAAGGTGGTAAGAGGATGGTCGCGGGATGCTGCACGAAGGGGGATGAGAAGTGGAAAAAATATTTGGTTTTCTACTCTAAAGGAGCATCCCAGGCTTGGGACAAGCTCTCTCTAGAGCCTTGAAGGTGGTGAGGGAGAGAAAGGAAGAGATGATGAAGAATGGGAGGGGTAGGGGCTTTTTATAGTGTAGGAGTGGATGCATTTCGAACATAGGACATTTAGTGACAGCTATAAACATCGTTGAAGATCCACCGTAAGCGTTGTTGAAGGTCCAGCTCATGCACCCCACGTGCGACACTCGCGCATGCTTCGCGTGCTTGCTGGCGCTCTCTGCTACGTGCCTCCGTGCACGCGCTGTGTGCTGCCGCTGTGCTGATGCAAGCCCACGCTGCTGCATGTTCCCGTGCGCTGCTTACGCTCATGGTGCTACGTGCATGCAGTGTTGTGTGCACTCCCATAGGTGGCCTGGATAGCGCCACGTGGCGCTATCTGGGTCATCTATCTTCTTTCCTTTATAGGGGCTACCATAGAAGTCGGATTGAGTCAATTTTTGCGTGGTTAAGCTGCAATCGTCGACCTAAATCCATCTGTATGGTTGGATTTGTCGTTTAAAGCTCCGAATTGCATCACCTAGTCCCTTGGCCGTTGATCTTCCTTAGACTATGTATGGTGTTATGGGACTTTGATCAAGGCAATTTCGGAGGCATTAGTCTCCGATCATCATCCTGTTCAGATCCATATGATCAGATCATCAATCTAAGGCCCTGAATTAAATCTCCTTCTCTCTTGGCCATAAAAGGACGTAATTAAGCTAAAATTTATGCACACTATTGTAAATGCAAAATGGTGCATACTATGCAATATTTATAATATGGAATGCATATCTATGCCTAAGAACATACATAAATAGGCATTTTATCCTAAATAATTATGTCTACATCATATCCCCATGCCTATCTTTTACTAGTCCTTAGAAAAATCAAACTAAATTCTATGTATAAAAGCAAAATTAGGGTCTAATCACCTAGGAAAGATTTGTTGATTACATTAGAAAATTTCAACTAAGGACCTAATCTACAAAGACTCAACAATGCTCGATTGCCCACCAAAATGCAGATTGCCCATGTCCTTGCCTTATTTGAAAAGGGAAGATGCATTTTTTTCTATTTTTCTTCTATTCTTTTTTTCTTTTTGGATTTTTTAGTTTAGAGTTTCAAGGCAGCTTTCTACGGCTACCCAACCCACCCAAGACTTGAAAGGTACTTTAAGATCTAAGCATCTTCTGAAAAAGTGATAGATTCACTAGGCGACCCTTAAAATACACTTTAGGTTTCTACAACTCTAGGTGACCTAAAAAAATTCTGCCTAAAGGTTTATCTGTTCAATTAGTAACTTTCTCCTGACTTTTTTTTATATTTTTTTATGAGGTCAACACAAGGGCGAACCCAGTGTATATCTCCTCGATTTTTTATACTTCCCTGCTTCTTCCCTATGTGTTTTGCGAATTATTTGTGCATTTTGTGAGCTGGGTTCTGGACAACGACGAATGAGCTGTTACCACCGACCACTTGCCATCCATACTCATGCGGTGAAGTGTGGCTTTTTTTTCTTTTTTTTAGGTATTTCTCTATATATATCTTTCTTCTTCTTCTTCTTTTGTTTAAGTAGGTGGCTTCCCTAATCTAAGATTTACCTAAAAGCAGCAGGAAGAGAGTGGTCATGTGGTTGGGCTCTAGACAACCAGCTAATGAGCTATTGCCATCGACAACTTGCTAGCCATATCACCCTGAAAGGTTCATTAGCTACCCAATTTCCGTTAGAACCACCAAAAAGTGAGTCAGTGCAAATAGTGTGTAGATACTTTACACTTAAAGTTCGCTCAAATTAGAGGGCAGGTTGATAAGTCGCATACTTATCACCCCAATTTATTAGTCATATTAAAGTAAAATTAACATGGCAAGGACTCGAGAACAAGTCCACATTTTAGTGGACACCTGGGCTGATTAAGCCCGAAGACCTGAAGAGTTTAAGTGTTCAGGTCCTAAAGTATCATTTCCTAAAGTTAACAACTCTTAATGCCTAAGTTCTCTTCTCCTAATTCTTTTTCTTTTTTTGCCTTTTTGAATTTGATTTTTTTTTGTAAATAAACTAAAAGAAATTCCACAGAGCTAACAAAATAATTTCATAATTAATTATCCACCCCCATGCCTAAATGATGCAATATTCTCATTGTAAAAATAAAGACATGTGAAGGGCAGCGTAAACAGAATATCACCTGAATTTCGTGGAAATCCAGTCATCTCTGCAAAGAGAAAGGAGTATACACATGTGCTAAGTTTATTACCTTTAGCTAGGCAAATATACAAATAAAGAAGAAATTAGGAATTCACAAGTGTGGATTAGAATCAGAATAAAAATATTATCATCAAACCCTCCAGCAAAAGATGTCCACAGATGTGGACCAACTTATGGTGCAGACCCAAGCCCCAGGGTCAAGTGGTTCTAGGGCTCTGGATGAAAATCAGCCAAAATCGGAGATTGTTGTGTTTGCGGGGCCGGGCCTACGATTTTGTGGTGTGCAACCTAAGTCTAAAGTGGCAGACAATAGGTAGATCTGGTTTAATAGATTTGTGTGTCCACTTAGAGTTCAGCTATTAAGACCACGGCATCAAACGTCTTTTAAGACGTCTGGGAGTTGGTCCAGACATCTGGAAGCCTTCCCAGACATCTGGAAATTAATTTCTGCGGTGTACGATTACGAGTCTATGTGCATGCGCACGCAAACTAACCGGTAGCCCTCTTTTTCTTCTTTCTCTTCCCTCCACATCCTGCAGCGCCATCATTTTCTCCCTCTCTCTCTCCCCACGACTCCTTCAAATACCTTCCCCCCCTCTCCTCTCCCTCACCACCACTTCACTGTCTCCTCCTTCTTCTTCCTGTTAGCGTGAGAGTTCAAGAGTGAGGGCAGCAACTATAGCTGGTGGTGCGCGGGGAGGAGGAGGTGCACGAGAGGGAGAAGAGGCAGAGCACGTAAGGAAGAGATGGCAAGCTCGCCAGAGCAGCTAGGGCCAGCCGGCGAGCACGCGATAGGAGCACGGTGCTGGGGAAGTTGCCCTGATGCTGCTGCAGCTCAGGCAGCAGGCGAGTGCGGCATGGCACGGTCGTGCGCAGCAGGCGGAGGGTGAGGAGGTCCTGATTTTGGGAAAGTTTCCCAGAATCAGACGTCTGGACCTACGTCCAGACAACGTGGGAGATGTCTGGAGTGAGACCCAGACGTCTGAAAGGTACAATATTTCTTTTCTTCTTCCTTTCGCGTGTACGGCCATGCAGGCCATTCCGCCGAAGGATTCTGCCTCTTTGCCGTGTTGAAGTCGGTCACGTACGCATGTAGGTTTTGTTCGGGAAGGCGCAAGGGCATGCCCTCCCACACAGATTGGACGTTTAGGCACTGCACCAGACGACGGAGAGAGTCTCCAAACGTCCGGAGTGACAGTCGGACGTCTGGAACTAAGTCCAGACGGTTCAGCAGGATCTTGGACGTCTGAAGAACCGTGCAGAAGTAAGGTATGATCTGAACCATCGTTTAAGACGTCTGGAAGGTGTTCCAGATGTCTGATTTAGGGTAGAGTGGTCATTTTTGACCTGTTTAGGGTCCGTTCGAAGTTTGATTTCTGCATTTGAAATTCCGTTCTTCTCAGAAATTGTTCCTTTACTTGTTTAAAGTACTTGTATCCTATTCTGAGTAGTTCCTTGTGTTGATCCTTGCGTTAGGACCTCATTCTGTTGCGACTCTGGGGGTTGCAGAGGCGTGCGGACTTTGGGGGTTGCGTTAGGACCTCTTGATTTTGCAGGTAGAGTGGCTCCCTTTAAACTATTTATCAACATTATGCACTTGTAAGATAATTAATAGATTCTAAGGTATGGCATGAACCCTAGGACTGGAAAACTAGATTGAATGATAGATCCTAGGGTATGGCATGAATCCTAGGGCTGAAAAACTAGATTGAATGATAGATCCTAGGGTGTGGTATGAATCCTAGGAATAGAAACACCGAAACAAATGTCGTGAATATATGAATTGCAGTCTTGGAAAAGTAGAAAGAAAAATGATAATTGCCTGTAATTGGATAACAGTTGCATGTTTATGAATGGATATTAACTATTGAGGACATGGGCTACATGAAAATAAAACTGAAATGATGAAACCTAAATTGGCTTAGTTAAAGAAATATGAGCATGAACCCTACAGGGAATTAAGAGTAGTGCTCCTGAGAGGTGAATGGAATGGAATTGGGGAAGTGAGCTGGCCCTTGAGTACGGAGTACCAAGGAGAGCGATTGTCCCCCCTATTTAGTGTAGAGTGGAGCTAGCCGCCCCAGGGATCCGGGGTTAGGTCTAGCCACTTTGTACCGACTTCTGGCCCTCGTGTACATAGTACTGGGAAGAGCTACTAGTGTAAGGAGAGCACTAGCCACCCCACAGGCCCTGGGGTTCTGCTAACCTTCCTACACCGACTTGTTAGGTCCACTGGGCAAACTAAGGTAGTCAGGTGAGGGTGCGCGGACTGTGGAGGGGCAAGACCCCTGTTTGGTTACTGTGGAGGGGCTAGACCCCTGTTACTGAGAGGGCTCTGCCCTATACTGGTTCCGTGCTGTGCTTTGGGGTGCACCCGTTAACGGAAACGACTGACCGTGTGCCAATGCAGGGTAGCTACCCGTGGTTTATCGCGCGTGCCGTAGTCACCGTTACATCTGTTAGTGACCTTGGGGTGGTTAATTGAGGGTAAGACCACAACGGGGGACTCTCCCGGCCAGGAGAGCACCACGTGCTACTTCTACTTTTCGGAAAAGATTGCAATCAAGATCGTTCCCAAGAGGGTGCTGGGCCTAGTAGAGCCCAGTAGTTTTACTTGTGTTGTACCTACTGTACCATTTCTTCTATTGTAGTGAGTATTTTCTATTACAACTGTACTCGTTTATTGTAAGCACCATGTTTATGTACCTGTTTAATTCTCTACTGTTGTGGTAGTGTGTACTGTAGTAGTTCTTTTCTTTGCTGCTGTACTTTTGTTACTGCTAGTTGTATGCATGGTGAATGTGGTTTATTTTACTGCTCTTTTGGTTACTTTCTCATTGGACGACTGGGTCTTGGGATCAGTCGAGTTGGTCCGATTCTCATGTCTCGTAGGGATCCGAGAATCGGGTCGTAACAAGATGGTATCAGAGCAAGGTCACCCCGAGAAGTGAACCAACTGGCTGGAAAATAACCAATTCACGTGCCTGTAACTAGAGTAGCCACTACAACGTATCTTTTGACATCTGTTCTTAGACTTCTCCGTTAGATATCGATTCGTATTGACATTTTTCCGTTCTGTATTCGTGTCTCCTTGCAAGAGATGCCTCGACGCGGGACTAGCGAGGTGGGCCGCGGGTGTGGTCGAGGACGAGGTCGGAGGGGTGGGCGCGTTGAGGTCGGCGCCTTAGTGGACCAGCCACTGCTCCAGGTTATTCAGGCCCAGGACCTCGCCAAACTGATCCGGGATATCGTGCGAGAGGAGCTCCACCCGCCGCCACGAGCGCCTCTCCCTGGGGCTGCAGAGTGGGAGTCCTCTGTGGGACCACGCGACGGACTTGGCACTAGACGCGGGGGAGTGGATGGGACTCCATCACCCCCACCTTCCTCCGGCACTTCCGAGCACGAGGCTTTTTTACTTGGAGGTGCACCGGCATCTCCCCTTCAGTGCCACTTTGAGCTTTTCGAATAGTTTCGGAAGCTAAAGCCCCCCTCCTTCAAGGGGGATGAGGACCCGACCGAGGCGAAGGACTGGCTCGAGCAGATCGAGAAGGTTTTTGACACCCTTCGCCCCCCTGTGGAGTGTCGTGTGGCCTTTGCCACGTACCAATTGGAAAGCGCGGCACACAGGTGGTGGAGGGCGGTCAGGGGTCAGGAGAGGGACGAGCCAACTTGGGATTGGTTCGTCACCCTCTTTTGCGAGCAGTACTTTCCCCAGACATGGCAGGACAAGAGGAGGCGGGAGTTCCACACTCTCCGCCAGGGGACGATGACCGTGAGCGTGTACCGCACACGTTTCCTAAAGCTGTCTCGCTTAGCAGTGACAACAGTGGCCACTGAGGAGGAGCACCCTTGGAGGTTCATCGCGGGGCTCCAGCCAGCGATTTAGGGGTATGTTAAACCCCTGAAGCTGCCTACATTCTCGAGGGTGGTAGAGGCAACTATGACATACAAAGAGACCAACCCATCCGCACGCGACACTGACAGCGGGCGGAAGAGGCCCTATCAGCCAGACTTCTCACAGGGCCGACGAGAGAGGAGACACATGGCACCCGCAGGAGAGCCGTCACGTTTTGTTGGGCCATCAGTGACCTTTGGGGGCCCCCGACAGGGGCCAGCTGCTAGCACCAGACCCCCGCCCAGCCGACAGTAGGGACCCACTGAGGGCAGGAGTCAAGTCCTCCTTTGCTACCAGTGTGGCCAGCCGAGCCACATCAGGAAGGAATACCTGTCTAGGGCAGGAGGTCAGCAGATGCTTCCCACGCCGAGCACTGGAGGGCGAGCAGGAGGCCGCGGTTTCCAGGCGCGATGAGGAGGATAGCAGTCACTGGGAGGGTACCAGCCAGTAGCTACCAGTCCGACGCAGAGCGTGGCTGCTTCATCTGCACCTAGGGCTGAGGGGCATATCAACGCCTTGACACACAAGGATGCCAGAGCTTCGGGATCAGTGGTGGCAGGTATGGTTTCAGTTTCCTGCAGACTTGTTTACACGCTTTTCAATTCCGACGCTACGCACTCGTTCGTTGCAGCTAGTTTTGCGGTTAGCGTGGGGCAAAACTGTGTGTTGTTAGAGGATCCGTTCATGATCAGAGGTCCGAGTGGTCAACTGTTTGTAGCTGAGGAGGTGTACACAGGTTGTGAGGTCAGTGTTGGGGGACATAGCCTTCCCGCTGACCTGATTATGATACAGATGGAGGACTTTGGCGTGATTCTGGGGATGGACTGGCTGTCCGCTTACCACACTTTGGTGGACTGCTTTGAGAGGAAGTTTGTATTCTCCATACCAGAGTTACCTTCTTTCGAGTTCCATGAGCAGCCAGTGGACAGAGGATTCAGGTGCATACCTGCATTTCGGGCGGCGAGACTTTTGAGCCAAGGGTGTGAGGGCTTCCTAGCTTGTGTGGTGGCAGAGCCCAGCCCTGTGGCAGACTTCCAAAGTATCCCGGTGGTTAGAGAGTACCCCGATGTGTTCCCAGACAAGTTGGCAGGACTACCGCCCGAGCGTGAGATCGAGTTTGAGATCTCACTGATACCAGAAACTAGCCCCATCTCCACAGCACCGTACAGGATGGCACCACTTGAGCTGCGAGAGCTCAAGTCTCAATTGCAGGATCTTCTAGAGAAGGGCTTTGTGAGGCCCAGTGCGTCTCCCTGTAGAGCCCCGGTATTGTTCGTAAAGAAGAAGGATGGTACCCTACGCCTTTGTGTGGACTACAGACAGCTGAATAGGGTTACCATCTGATGAGTGGCTACTCATCATGGCTAAAAAGCTGAAGTTAAGCTTGACACTAAGTAAAACAACATCAGATTAACAGATAAAAAGGGTTAAGTGTGGGAATTAAAGAAAAAGACCTAAAACCTTTACTATGTGTTAAAACTTCATAATTAGGTCACAAAATGAGATATTCTGAAAGTAAAGTACAATGATGATCCATGCATCAATTGAACACATAAATAAGTTTGAAAGGACAAATCAGAAGTATAATCAATGTCTTAAAAGTTCAATTGAGCACATATAAAAATTTGAAGGCAATTGGACATCATTTAGGTGATGAAATAGGTAGTTTACACTTAGGTCCTTCATGCATTACACTCTTGCCCTTAAAAACTCCCCTTTGGACCTACTTGTAAGTTGTAGGGACCCTTTTGAAAGGCTGCAGGGCCCTTCCGGTTGTAGTTCTTTTCACTTATGGGCCTGCACGCAATTCTTCTACCCCTTCATTCAAGGGTCTATCTGCAATTTTCCCTTATTTCAGAGAGAGGCCTGCCGCTCTTCACACGCACTGTGGCGCGCGAAGAACACGACCAATCTCAGCTGTCCGTTGCTCTTCATGATCCTGATCTGCGGTTAGATTTGAATGGAAGCTTCGCGAGATTCGGTGCGTGCGATCACCCCTCTCCCCAGATCTCATCTGACGGTCAGATTTTGTGCTTAACTCGCCGTGCGCTCTGCTCCTCTCATCCTTGCCACCGGTTGCATCTTGATTATCCTCACCTGCGCAGTGATCTCAGCCTCTGAGCATGCTACTTAAGCACCTCAGTGGTGTCATGCATAAGGGATCGCTCCCTCCTACACCTCTTAGCGATCATTCGTCCACTCCAGTCCCTCCTCCCCATCAAGCCTCTGATTTCACAGCCATCGACTATGAAATCATCACCTTCTCTTGACCTCCTCGTCGCTAAGGACTTCATAGCACCTGAGGATGACCCTGGAGCCTCACTAGCAGACTCTTCCCTCCGCTGGAGTCATCTTCCTCCTTTCTTCCTCCTTAGCCACCGGTTAAGGACCCATAGGTCCCATTCTTCCTGTTAGATTAGGTTTATAATTCTGCATATTAGTTTTAGCTGTAGTTAAGTAGTTTAGAGTAGAATTAATATAATTGTTAATGTTTAATTTGGCTATAGGATAAAGTAGCTGTAGTAGTAGAATTAGGCTTAAATTCCCCCCCCCCTCACCTCCTCTAATCATTCCAGATCAGAGGGGAAGACTTCATAGAACCATGTTTTCAAATTATCTCCCTCTCCATATTTTCATGTCCAGTTCTGATTTTCCATGACATGTTTTTCATCTTCCACCCATACACTCTGACCCAATTTCAGATCTGATTGGTTTTCAACCTCAGATCTGAAATTGGCGTCAACAAGCACTTAAGGGGCTTCCCACTCACCTCACTCTTGGTCACAAAAGCCCCTGATTTTGGGTCGAAATTTTCAGTTTGTCCGATTTCTCCTCAATGTGGATTTTAAGGATTTTTCTTTTTGGTTTTACTGCCTGATCTGACGAATTGAATGAAGTTGATTTGAATTCCTTCTTGGCAAGGAATCTGAGAGGATTTCTGGTGACATAAATCATCTCAGAAGAGCCATACATAAATCTGATTTGATAATGTCTTGAATGCATTGAATGCAAGTCAGATCTAAGGATAATTACTGTGGTAATTTGAAGTCTGATCTCGCATTCATAAGTTTTTTTTAATGGTTGTTTGGTGATTTCCTAACCTGAGTTCTCAATACTCCTTAAGGTTTCATGAAACTAGGATTTGAACTAAGGGCTTTAATTGATTGAATTGATTCTTCATGCTGTCTATAGCATTAGGAAGAGTTAATTCAGTGATATTCGTGGATTTAATCTGAAATGAAGTTTTTGATGAGGGTTTGTGACATTTGAATTGGGGTATTTAGTGATTTAGTGAGAAATTAAACCCTTGTCAGATTTGGGATTGACAGAGATTTTCTTTTCAGTTTGGATTTTTTTTACTCTGATCCCAGCAAACAAAGCAAAGTGCTGCATCTTGCAGCTACATGTTTTCCTCTTCCAACTCACATTTCATTTCAAATGGACTAACTACAGCAATAGTTAGACCATTTGGACAGTGACTTGAGCTACTGCAGAGTCTGGAAGGTTTTGTTGCTGCTAATGTCTAGTTATTATAGGTTGTAACAGATAGGTTCTAGTGTTAAACCTTGTAAACTTTAATTTGATCATAGCTGACAGTAGATTGTGTTTCATTTCTTATGTAAACAAACTTGTTTCAATAATTGAGCTCTAATTTCAGTGCATACATGTCTATTCTTTCTCAATTCTGTCAACTAGTTTAGTCAGAAATCACTATCCAAACAAGAGTTAAAAGAGAAAACTGAACTGAGGACTCTCTCCTCAGTTAACTCTTCCCTTCTTCTCTCCTACTTCTATCAAACCTGTAACAACGGTAAAAAAAATTAAAAAGAAACACCTGAAAGGACCAGAAATAAAAATATTTACATATCTATATATATACATATATATATTACTTTGTATATTAAGTATACTTATATAGACATAAGCTATATATTAGGCTACATGTGTAAATAGGTAGTGTATATATATATATACTGTATACTTAACTATGTAAATATAATGAGCACTGTAATTTAGGTTTTAGATCTAGTTTAGATAACAAATACAATAATTATATAACTATATATAAATTGAACTAATTTATATGTATTATTAAACTAAATAGATCAGTAAGTAGTATAATTAAGAGAGTTAAACTATAAAACTGTATATATATCTATGTATATGTAGATTATAAGTAAATAAAATCTTTTATCTTAATTTAATCCTTTATAGATAATAAATAATGAATTTATTAAGTTTATAGCTAAGTTGTTAAATTAAATTAGTTAAATTAGTAATTTAGAATTATAATTAAGTTAAATTGAATCTGTATACTAAGACTAATATACTTTAAGTAATTTAGACTAATTTAAGTATATTTATATCTGATTATATTAATTTTAACTTAATTTATAAGCAGAGCAATTAAAACTGCTATTTAAATGTAAATAACACATACATTAATTCGGAAAAATACAATAAAAATGTGTATAAAATACTTATGTATGTATTCTAACTCTGTATGAGGTCAATTAGACTATCTAGTAACTAATTTATAAGTAATTAACCAAGAAAACACCAAAATCAGTGTATAAAAATAGTCCACTTTAGTGAATTTATTTATATAGTAAATCTAATTAAAATTTCAAATTAATTGAACAATTATATAGTATTATGTAAATACTTTATTTTTCATAATTTATTTTTATTTTTAAATAAATTATGGTCCTCGAATTGAGGGCCAAAATCGCTTCCAGCCCACAACTGCACGCGATTTTCTGCGCAAATGTGGCGCTCGAATAGCGCCACATCGTGCGCTGCAAACCGCACGCAGCGGTTTATAATAAATTTGTGTTTAAGCCGATTAGTCGTCATGGGCGCCGGGCGCCCGAAACAACCTTTACATTTGATTCATATGAGCATATCTGAGCTTGTTCTGTGGGGCCGGGGGCCCGGAGAGGCATATGTGAGTGGGACTGAGAAGGCCCTGTGCTGAGTTAAGAAAAACATAATTAAGCGACCTAATGAGAATTAGGGCGCGCTTAGTAGAGGCTTAGTCCCACCTTCTAGGTGTTGTGTATCCCTCGAAAAGCGCACCCGCAAATTAAACACATTTTAATTAATTAAAGAGAGTTAATGACGACTGTTAAGCGCCTCTCCGTCACAGCATGTTAAAGTCATTAAGGCAGAATGAAAACATAGAAGAAGAACATCTAATGAAGATTAGTGTGAAGGAGAAGAGAGAGAGATGTTGTACATACGTAAGTAAATACAAATACAATAAAAATATAAATATATATATGTATATGTAGTATAGCCAATTATTTTAATGAAAATAAACCCATACATTTACTAACAGAATAATATGTCACCATAATCGTCGCTACAGATCCAAGTTTCCCTCCTTAAGTTTGTATATAGTATTTTCTGGGATCTAGTGACGCTTACATTTGTCACTATAACTGTTGTATGTGTTACTGTAGATATCAGACTAGTAAGTTAAGTAAATATACTATGTAATCTTAGTCTATTATGTACTTTCATGTAAGTATTAATATTATAACTTGTAAAGACATAGTTTAAAGTATAGTGATAAATTGTTTGGTGCTTGTTTGCAGTAGTTTTTGCAAGCATTACAATTAACTCTTAGTAAGTAGGCAAACCAAGTCCACATTCATTCATTCTTTAATAAGATGTAAAGCTTCTTTTTGGAATTAGAGGATAATTTTGAGATTAAAGAGCGATGTAATTCAATAATTGCCTCCCAATGAACGACCTGGAATAAAATCAGTAAAAATTAGATAAGTAAATAATAATGGTTGTAATGACTAGTATTCCATACAACTCACCATAATGACACTCTTGGTGTTTCAAATCACAACATACTACAACACACCATTACACATTATACACATTACACATCAATCAGCCATTGTAAACCATTCCATTATTACCATCAAGAACAAGTATCTGTTGCCGAGGATTGATGACTTGTTTGACCAGCTGCAAGGTGCCACGGTGTTCTCCAAGATCGACTTGAGGTCTGGATACTACCAGTTGAGGATCAAGGAGACAGACGTCTCCAAGATAGCTTTCTGCACCCAGTAAGGACACTACGAGTTTCTGGTCATGCCGTTTGGGTTGACCAATGCCCTCGCTGCCTTCATGGATTTGATGAACCGGGTGTTTAGACCGTACTTGGACTAGTTCGTGGTGGTATTTATTGATGATGTGCTCATCTATTCTCGAGATCAGACACAGCACGGACAGCACTTGCGGATGGTTTTGGACACACTGAGACGACGTAGGCTGTACGCCAAATACAGCAAGTGAGAGTTCTGGTTGAGGGAGGTGACCTTCTTAGGTCATGTGATCTACGGGGATGGCTTGGTTGTGGACCCAGCCAAGGTCGAGGCAGTGCTCAGGTGGGAAAGACCGCGTACGGTTACTGAGATCCGTAGTTTCTTGGGACTGTAGGCTACTATAGGCGGTTTATCAGGGGCTTCTCACAGATCGCACATCCTATGACACAGCTGACCCGGAAGGACGTGCCATTTTCTTGGATAGATGCCTGTGAGGCTTGTTTTCAGGAGCTGAAGGAGAGGCTGACTTTGGCTCCTGTGTTCACCATCCCAGATAGTAGTGGCCGGTTCGTTGTGTACACGGACGCCTCTTTGTAGGGGTTAGGGGGTGTGCTCATGCAGAGGGGTCACGTTGTCGCTTACGCTTCGCGGCAACTAAAGCCCCATGAGCATAGCTACCCTACCCACAACCTGGAGCTAGCAGCTGTCATCTTCGCACTGAAGACTTGAAGGCACTACTTATACGTTGAGACCTTTGAGATTTTCACAGATCACAAGAGCCTCAGATACTTATTCGATCAGAAGGAGCTCAACATGAGACAGAGACATTGGTTGGAGCTCCTGAAGGACTATGACTACAGCATTTCCTACCACCCGGGAAAGGCCGACGTGGTGGCTGACTCCTTGAGCCGGAAGGCGCCCACCCACTTGGCCAGCTTACAGGCGCAGAGTTGGAGCCTCTTGGAGGAGATGGGCAATTGGCGACCCCTAGAGTTACGGGGGCACTGTGGGGCAGTGACTGTGATACGACAGACGAGGCCAGAGCTGATAGATCGCATCATCACAAGGTAGATGGCCGACCCATACTTATAATCGTTACGTGACAGAGTACTGTCAGGAGACCCTGGGGCTTCTCTTTTATAGACCAGGTGCTGTGCATGAGGGGACATTTGTGCATTCCCAGAGACGAGGAGCTATTGAGGGAGCTCCTGACTGAGGCACACAGTTCCAGATTCATCATACATCCCAAAAATACAAAGATGTACCATGACTTGAGACGTGACTTTTGGTGGAGGGGAATGAAGCGGGATGTAGGTGAATTCGTGCAGTAGTGTTTAGTGTGCCAGCAGGTGAAGGCCGAGCATCAGAGCCCTGCAGGGCCGTTACAACCACTTCCAGTGCCAGAGTAGAAGTGAGAGAGCATCACCATGGAATTGGTGGTGGGCTTACCTGTTACCCAGCGAGGACACGACGTAGTCTTGGTAATCGTTGACAGATTGATGAAGATGGCATGTTTCTTGCCGATCCGAGTCACCTTGGGACCAACACAGTTGGCAGAGAGGTATATCCACAACGTGGTACGTCTACACGGAGTTTCGCGGGAGATCGTATCCGACCGGGACACCCATTTTACGTCCCAGTTTTGGGCTGAGTTTCAGCAGGCCCTAGGGATGCAGTTGAGGTTCAGTACAGCATACCACCCCTAGACGGATGGACAGTCTGAGCGCACGATACAGACACTTGAGGACCTTTTGCATGCTTGTGTACTGGATTGGAGGGGCTCTTGGGAGGAGCACTTCCCCCTGGCAGAGTTCGCATATAATAACAGTTATCACTCGAGCATCGGCATGGCACCTTACGAGGCTGTGTACGGACGGAGGTGTACGGCACCCTTGAGTTGGGTTGAGGTGGGGACCAAGTGGGAGGTTGGCCCCAGGCTGATCCGGTAGAGTCAGGAGGTAGTCGAGCAGATTCACAGCCGACTCCACACTGTTAGGAGCAGATAGAAGAGCTATGCAGACCAGAAACGTAGAGAGATACAGTTTGAGGTTGGGGACCACATCTTCCTTCATGTTTCGCAAATGAAGGGCCTGCAGCAGTTTGGGGTGAGAGGGAAGCTTGCGCTGAGGTTCGTGGGACCCTTTGAGGTCTTGGAGCGGGTTGGACCCATTGCTTACAGGCTTGCCCTCCCTCCCTAGCTTTCTGGTGTGCACGACGTGTTCCACATGTCCAACCTCAGGAAGTACGTCGCCAATCCCAGTCACATCCTGAGCCACGAGAGCGTCGAGGTGGGTGACGACCTGACCTATCCCGAGTGGCCAGTGCAGATTCTCGACAGAGCTGTCCGGAGTCTGAGACAGAAGCAAGTACCCCTAGTGAAGGTTTTGTGGAGGAGCCAGCAGCACGAGGAGGCTACCTGGGAGCCTGAGGCGGCGATGTGGGAGCGCTACAGGCGGCGATGTGGGAGCGGTACCCAGAGCTTTTTGAGGGTACGTCTTTTCGGATCGGCTTCGGTCCTCTTTGAGTTTGTTATGCATATATCATTCTTTTCTGCACTCTAGTTAGTGCAAGTTTCGGGGACGAAACTTCCTTTGAGTTTGTTATGTTGTTAAGACCACGGCATCAAACGTCTTTTAAGATGTCTGAGAGTTGGTCCAGACGTCTGGTCAGACGTCTGGAAACCTTCCCAGACGTTTGGAAATTAATTTCTGCGGCATACGATTGCGAGTCTGCGCGTATGCATGCGCAGACTAACCTGCCGCCCTCTTTTCCTTCTCTCTCTTCCCTCCCCATCCTGTAGCGCGATCTTTTTCTCCCTCTCTCTCTCCCCACGGTGCCTCCAAATACCTCCCCCTCCCTCTCCTCTCCCTCACCACCACTCCACCATCTCCTCCTTCTTCTTCCTGTTAGCATGAGAGTTCGAGAGCGAGGGTAGCAGCTGCTGCCGGTGGTGCATGGGGAGGAGGAGGTGCAGCGAGAGGGAGAAGAGGAGGAGCGCGTAAGGAAGAGAGGGCGAGCTCGTCGGAGCAGCCAGGGTCGGCCGGCAGGCGCGCGGTAGGAGCGCGGTGTTGGGGAAGTTGCCCTGGTGCTGTTGCACCTCAGGCAGCAGGCGAGTGCGGTGCGGCACGGCCATGCACAGCAGGCGGAGGGCGAGGAGGTTCTGATTCTAGGAAATTTTCCCAGAATTAGATGTCTGGAGTGAGACCCAGACGTCTGAAAGGTCCAATATTTCTTTTCTTTTCCTTTCGCATGTACGGCCAAGCAGGCCGTTCCACCGAAGGATTTTGCCTCTTTGCCGTGTTGAGGTTGGTTGCGTACGTGTGAAGGTTTCATTCGGGAAGGCGCAAGGTAATGCCCTCCCACACAGATCGGACATCTGGGCACTGCACCAGACGACGAAGAGAGTCTTCAGACGTCCGAAGTGACAATCGGACGTCTAGAACTAAGTCTAGACGGTTCAGCAGGATCCTGGATGTCTGAAGAATCGCATAGAAGAAAGGTATGATCTGAACCATCGTTTAAGATGTTTAAAAGGTGTTCCAAACGTCTGATTTAGGGTAGAGTGGTCGTTTTTGACCCGTTTAGGGTTCGTTCGAAGTTTGATTTCCGCATTTGAAATTCTGTTCTTCTCAGAAATTGTTCCTCTACTTGTTTAAAGTACTTGTATCTTATTCTGAGTAGTTCCTTGTGTTGATCCCTGTGTTAGGACCTCGTTCTGTTGCAACTCTGGGGGTTGCGGAGGTGTGTGGACCTGCCGATCACGCCCCCAGTACTCCCAATTTTGGGGTAGAGTGGCTCCCTTTAAACTATTTATCAACATTATGCACTTGTAAGATAATTAATAGATTCTAAGGTATGGCATGAACCCTAGGACTGGAAAACTAGATTGAATGATAGATCCTAGGGTATGGCATGAATCCTAGGGCTGGAAAATAGATTGAATGATAGATCCTAGGGCGTGGCATGAATCCTAGGAACAGAAACACCAAAACGAATGTTGTGAATATATTAATTGCAGTCTTGGAAAAGTAGAAAGAAAAATGATAATTTCCTGTAATTGGATAACAATTGCTTATTTATGAATGGATATTAACTGTTGAGGACATGGGCTATATGAAAATAAAGCTGAAATGATGAAACCTAAATTGGCTTAGTTAAAGAAATATGAGCATGAACCCTACAGGGAATTAGGAGTAGAGCTCCTGAGAGGTGAATGGAATGGAATTGGGGAAGTGAGTTGGCCCTTGAGTACAGAGTACCAAGGAGAGCGACTATCCCCCCTGTTTAGTGCAGAGCAGAGCTAGCCACCCCAGGGACCCGGGGTTAGGTCTAGCCACTTTGTACCGACTTCTGACCCTCGTGTACACAGTACCGGGGAGAGCTACTAGTGTAGGGAGAGCACTAGCCACCCCACGGGCCCCGGGGTTCTGCTAGCCTTCCTACACCGACTTGTTAGGCCCACTGGGCAAACCAAGTTAGTCAGGCGAGGGTGCGCAGACTGTGGAGGAGCAAGACCCCTGTTTGGTTACTGTGGAGGGGCTAGACCCCTGTTACTGAGAGGGCTCTGCCCTATACTGGTTCCGTGCTGTGCTTTGGGGCGCACCCGTTAACGGAAATGACTGACCGCGTGTCAGTGCGAGGTAGCTACTCGTGCATTTATCGCACATGTCGTAGTCACCGTTACGTCTGTCAATGACCTTAGGGTGGTTGACTGAGGGTAGGACCACCACGGGGGACTCTCCCGGCCAGGAGACCACCACATGCTACTTCTACATTTCGAAAAAGACTGCAATTAAAATCGTTCCCACGAGGAACATTCGAGATCAAGAGAAAGATCTGAGTAATATTTCAAGAATGAGTAAATAGAAAAATAAAGAAAGAGATTAAAAATAACAGCTACTTGTCCACCTTACTACTTTCTTAGCTAATTGGTTGCCACTCTACTCAGCGCTTTGCTGACGTGTCACCTTTGCCACCTTTTCAGGACCAGGTGTTGAGCAGCCAGAGCCTGCGGCTGCAGAGAGTGCTGGGCCTAATAGAGTCCAGTAGTTTTACTTGTGTTGTATCTACTGTACCGTTTCTTCTGTTGTAGTGAGTATTTTCTATTACAGCTATACTCTTTTATTGTAAGCATCATGTTTATGTACCTGTTTAATTCTCTACTATTGTGGTGGTGTGTACTGTAGTAGTTCTTTTCTTTACTGTTGTACTTTTGTTACTGCTAGTTGTATGCATGGTGAATGTGATTTATTTTACTGCTCTTTTGGTTACTTTCTCGTTGGACGACTGGGTCTTAAGATCAGTCGAGTCGGTCCGATTCTCGTGTCTCATAGGGATTCGGGAATAGGGTCGTAACATCAGCTCAGAAAGATAGTCCATTATTCTATCTTGGGTTGCACGTCAATGATATCATAAGGGTCCTGATAGAAGATAGGCAATTTTAGGTCAACAAGAACCCTTAAATCCAAACTTGTATGTTACTCAAAAGTAGTCTCCCAAATTTTCATTTCCAAATTTCTACCCTCTAAAATTAGGGTTTCCGAGACCTCCAGATAGTTGTACACCCCATTTAAAATATCTAAGTCAAACAATTGTGACTGAATCAGGATTGACTTAGGTACAATGATCTCAAACGTATCATCAATCAGCTCTTTGGGGTATGGTAGAGGAATGGGGCTACTAATTGAATCTTCTGGTAAATTAGGATTCGGATCCTCTAAGTTAGCCCCAACAGGATCACAATCTTCAATGTTGGGCTATCAAATGGTTCATCAAGCTCCTCGAGCCTGTTTGTCTCACTAAAATCATTTTCCTTAACTTCAGGTGACACTTCACTCAAAGATTCCTCACCCTCAGAATTAAAAAATTCTTGATCCTCATTTATATATGTCTCAAAATCATATGTTGTTCCTTGGTCTATAGAGACATATTTTTCCTCACTCCTTGGCTCAGGGATCTTGGGTGAGAAAATCACATCATCCTCGATTGGTTGCTCTAGACCAACCTGGTCATCCTTGGTCTCAGAAAATGTGTCCCCCCTGACAAGAGACGAAGTGAGTTTTGAGATTGGCTCTCCTGAAGGGGGTTCATCCTAGGAATCATCCCAAGATTGGATTAAGGAAACCACAAATTTCATCCTCAATATCGATAATTTTCCCGGTAAAAACTCACCCAGGCCCCTATCCTTAACATCTTGGAGACAATCCAATAAAGAACTATTAAGCTCATCAATCATTTTGATCATAGGCTCCAATGCTTCAATGCATGGTGTTGGTTGAGCTTCTAAAGATTGTATAGTGTTCAACAAGTTAGCTAACACCCTATCTTGGACCTGGTTCACTTGAACCGAATGGTTTAATTTAGGGTTGGGTGGGTTTGGGTTAAAACTATGGGAGTCAAGAAATTGAGGTCCTCCCTAATAATAGGTCACTTTGGGTTGTTCAAAGAATGGTGGTGACCTATGTTCAGCATAATCCTAGGGAGGGTAAGAGTTATAATCATCATATCCTTCTTGATTGCAGATCGAGTTAGGTTGATCATCAAAGGATGAAGATCTATAATCTTTGTAGGTGTGAGAAGGATAATAATCATAGTCTTGTTATCTAGGGTTAGGCACTGGACACTGAGGTCTGGATTCATAGTCCCAATCAAAGTTATCTCGACTAGTGGATGGGTAATCATAAGTCGAGTCGGGATAGTAATCATCTTGAGGATAAGTAGTAGTAGGAGGGTAGGATTGGAAATGTGTGTAGGATGTGGAAGCATACATGGTGAAGTAGGAGGGAAAACAAAATAGAGAAAGGTATCCTGCAATAAAATCAACCAAACCTATCCTTAGGTGGGTAGCCTAAAGACCTACAGACTCCTAGGACCCATCTTGAGATGAAAGAAATGATTTGATCTACTTATATCTAGTCAATCCAACCAGTTGAAGGGAGGGGTTGGGGAAAGGTTCTTCCTTTGGCTTACACCTCCAATTCCTTTGATACCCCCCAACCGTAGTCGTTTGACACTACCCGCCTAGCTAGACATTAGATGGACCAGTGGAAGTAGATTAATCGGAAAAAAATCTCAGTTGGAGTCCCAACGAGAAAGTTAATCCTTAAGGCCAATGCCTACTCAGATTTAATTAGGCTTGGGATGATTGTGTTCTTGGAATGTGATGGGCCCTTTAAATGGGTTGTGCCCTTAATGATCAGTTAATATGTGTGTGCATCACAACCAGGGTTTGCAAAACAAGGTTATTTGATGTGTCTTTTAGGATTTAACCTTATTTAGTAGCTTTTAGGATTTAATCTTTGGGTGTATTCAATCAAGTTCAAAAGAACACTCCAAGTTTTCGCAAGCACTGGTGATGATATATTCCTTTGAAACTCAAAAAGAATGTGGAGTGCCTGGTTAGTTCCTAAAAATTGAACCCTAAGTGGCAAGCTTCTTGATGAATCAGTTTTATCTTAAGTGGTGCGGCCTCAATAGCTCAATCAATTGGCCCTATTGCACCACTTAGTTAAGGCACACAATGTCTTAACCTAATCAGATTTCTACTCACTTATGTGTGTGTTGAGCTAAAGTGTACCGGATCCACATGTCAAATTCTGGTTAAATGGTAGAATCAATGTAGAGTGGTGCACCTTAGGTCAAGAGTTGTGGGTGTTTAATGTGTGTAACTTTTAGTAAATCCCTCAATCAGGTAGTTTTTTTTTACGTGGATGGGTGAGGTGAGTGGAGTGACAATCAAACAATCAAGATCTAACTTAAGGTTTATGCAAGCACCTAAGTTGATTTAGGTTTGAGTTATTAGTGTGGCAAAATGAAATCTAGGGTGGGGTTGGTGGGGATACACTTACATAACCTTCTAACTGCACTTTATTCTGATCTATTCCGCTTTGGCTCTCCTTGGAAGGCTACCTGTAATCACAGAAAGAAAGGAGCAAAGTGAGCTAAAAAGTTAAGTAAGGTGGAAAAACCAAAGAGCATTGCCTCCCCGGCAACGGCTCCAAAATGGTGAGCGTGATTCTGTACGCGAAAAGATTTAAGTTAGAAAACCCGTCATCATAGTGCGTAGAAATCCACTAACAAATAAAATTTATATCGAAACTCGAGGTGAGTCCTGAGTCGAACATAGGGAGGTGAACGTTTGGTTTGTGAAATCCATGCTTCGATTTTATTTCTTTTAGTTGTTTTTATCTTTTGCAATTTTTTGGTATTTTAATAGGCAAGAGATCATATCGATGAAATCTAACTAATCTACTTGCAAAATAAGATAGAGAGAGAGAGAAACAAATATTATATGAGTAATCCAAACTGTTTATTATAACTAATTGCGAGAAATAAAACTACACTACAAAAGTGATAAAAGGAATAAGATGAGGAAATCCCCCTCAACGGTCGCTTGGAGGACGACTCGCTTTGACAGCACCCTGGATGAAGGTGGGGAGGAGCTGGATGAAGGAGAATGGCTGCAGAAGGAGGACGAGATGGGATGGTGTCACGGTGAGGATCTTATTCCCGAAAGTGGTGAGAGGACGACCACGGGAGGCATCACGATCGAGGATGAGAAGTGGAAAAAATATTTGGTTTTCTACTCTAGGGGAGCATCCCAGGCTTGGGACAAGCTCTCTCTAGAGCCTTGGAGGTGGTGAGGGAGAGAAAGGAAGAGATGATGAAGAATGGGAGGGGTAGGGGTTCTTTTATAGTGGAGGAGAGGATGCATTTCGTACAGAAGACATTTAGGAACAGCCATAAACGTCACTGAAGGTCAGCTGCAAGCACCGCTGAAGGTCCAACTCACGCGCCCCACATGCGGCACTCGCGTGTGCTCGCTGGCACTCACACCTGCATGCCTCCTCAAGCACGCTATGTGTTGCCGCTACACTGATGCGTACCCGCACTGCTACGCGTGTGTGTGGTGCTGCATGCGTGCCCATAGGCGACCTGGATAGAGCCACATGGTGCAATTTGGGCCGTCTATCTTCTTTCTTTTGTAGGGGTTGCTACAGAAGTCGGATTGAGTCAATTTTTGCACCATTAGGATGTGATCGTCAACCCAAATCCATCCATGCAGTCAAATTTGTTGTTTGAAGCTTCGAATTACGTCACTTAGTCCCTTGACCGTTGATCTTCCTCGGATTGTGTATGGTGTTATGGGACTTCGGTCAAGGAGATTTTGGAGGCGTTGGTCTCCGATCGTCATCCAGATCAGATCCATATGGTCGGATCATCAATCCGAGACCCTAAATTAAATTTCCTTCTCTCCTGGCCATAAAAGGATGAAATTAAGCTAAAATTTATACACACTATTCTTAATGTAGAATGGTGCATGCTATGCAATATTTATAGTATGGAGTGCATATCTAAGCCTAGGAACATACATAAATAGGCATTTTATCTAAAATAAATGTATCTACATCATTACCTCTCAATTAGGACATAATATAGCATTATTATTTACAAAGCTAACAAATCGACTATGATGCAAAATAAGGTGTTTATGCATGCATTATTCCTAAGTTAAGCTAGGATCTAACTTAATTTAGGTAGATTAGGACTTATGATTGTTGCACAATCACCTGAGGACATCTAAGTAAGCTTGTTTAACAGACCATACCACCGGACTTTGCCCACCCACCAAAAATGCAAAAGGGTAGAGTCACATCCCAACTGAACTGAGGAATAATGAGAGTTAACAGTAAGCGCATGGAGGGTGGCCCTGAGGATGGCGTTTTCCTTCGTCCTATCCTTAGACCTACAATTGGCACTCTTTAAGAAATCTCCATCAACATTTCTCATAACCCAAGCCATACAGTAGCGAGAATCATCCCCACAAACAACAATATTGATTTTAACCCCAATAGAAGGTCTAACCCAGCTAATAGAAAGAGATTTTGGGTGTTGTTGATGGATCCAAATAGTCAAGTTAAAATAATCCCAATTCTTAGAGAGCATAAAAGGGATATGATTAATGGAGATCTGATCATTCCTAAGTTTATTACGGATCCACCACACATTGAACCAAATGAAGCAGATAAGGCCCTTAAGAATGCAAGTTCTGGAAATATTAATATGGGACTTCATGATCTGAAAGAAGAGGCAGTGATTGATAAGGGAGATAAGATGTTTAGTAAAAACCCATTTAGAGAATTGATTAACAAGACGACTTTGAAAGAAGATGTGCATCAAAGTCTCAATCTTAGGCTCAGAGCTGCAGCAAGAGCATTTCAAGGGAATGAGAATACCAAGTTTGGTGATGTTGTCATTAGTGGGAAGCCTCGAAAGAAGGATGTGCCTGAATAGTAAGGAGATACGAAGGGGGAGTTTGAGGCTCTAAAGGGCTTTGGCACTAGTATCAATAGGATAGGATGAGAAATTAGAGTGATAGGCAAAGGCAACATAGAACCTACCATCTGAATTTGCCATCCAAATGGGAACATCTTTCTCAAGCACAAGGTTGGTACGGGCAATTTGGCTACGGAGATCATTGGGGATGTGACTCATAAGAGGATGGTTGCGGGAGATATTCAGAAAATCTTTGATACTAACAGGAGAGATGTTAATAGATTTAGGAAGAAATTCTTTATGGGTTGAATCACCAATCCAAATGTCGAACCAAAAACCCACCTCTCCTTTATAGATTTCCCAACTGATCAGAGGTTATATATCAATATACACATCTCAAAGAGCTTTTACTTTGGAAAGAATGCAAGGAAAATGAGAGGGGACACTCCCATAAAGATGTTTCATGAGTTGGGCATAGGGGGAGTCAGAAAAAAGGATATTCCAACTTTCTTCATCCTAAGAGCAGAGATGAATAAATTGAGGTCATGGATGCCAAGACCACCAAGATGGAGTGGCTTGGTGATAATTTTCCAAGAAATCCAATGGTGCTTGGATTCCTCATATGAAGAACCCAAAGAAGTTAGCCAAAGTGGAGCATAATTTCTTGACAATAGATTTTGGAACCTCTAAAATAGGCAAAATATGTATAGGAACAGAAGAGAGGACATGCTTAATGAGAAGTAACCTAAAAGCAGAGGAGAGAAGATTGGCTTTCCAACTAGCCAACTTAGAGTGATTTTTTTTAATGATGGGGTAAAAGTAGGAAGTTTTAGCACGAATCGAGAATATTGGGCAATCAAGATAGGTAACGGAGAAAGATCCAGGTTGGGTGCCAAGAATTTGAATAATACAATTAAGCTTTTCTGTGGGGAAGTTATTACCAACAAAGTAGAAGCTTTTAGAGAGATTAATACACTGGCCAAAGGCTTCTTGGAAAGAATTCAAGAATGAGGAAAGATTGGCTATGGACTAGAGGTTGCCATTAAGGAATAAGACAATGTCATCCCCATAGAGAAGGGAAAGCAGAGTGTAAACTCCACGTTTGACAAAATAAGGCATGATTTTTTGTTGAAAAGCAAGTTCTTTATGACCTCTAATGAAGGGTTCCATGAAAATATCAAAAAGATAGGGAGAGATAGAGGGTCTCCCTACCTCATACCTTGGGATGTTTTGAAAAAAGGTGACAAAACACCATAAATGAGGATCGAAGAACCCTCGTGTTCAATGAAGGCTCAAATTAAGGAGATCGCAAGAGTAGAGAAGTCGAATCTTTCGAGAATTTGATAAAGGATATTCCACTCCACTCTATCATAGGCTTTTTGCAAATCAAGGTAAATAATAAGATTGGAACCAAAGACCTTACGATTAATACGTTGAATGAGTTCAAAAGTCGTAGAAATATGGTAAAAACTGAAACGATCTTTGACAAAACCAACTTGCTCAAGAGAAATTAATTTAGGAATGATGGCAGCAAGTCTCTTAGTGAGAATACTCGAAGCAATTGTATAAATGACATTACACAAACTGATAGGGCAATAATCAGAGAGATTCTCAGCATCTAGTTTTTTGGGGATAAGAGAAATAAAAGTGTTACTGAAAAATCTAGGACCCTAATGATAATTGAAAAAATAAGAGGTAGCTAGAGTTAACTCATCCTTTAATAGGGCCCAGTAGTTGGTATAAAATTCAACATTAAAACCATCTGGACTGGGAATCCGATTCTCAGGCATTTGGGAAAGGGTTTCCCAGACATTTTTAGAAGGAATGGCCAGCAGGAGATCAGACTCAACATGGGAGACAATTTGAGGAATCACATCCAAAAACGAAGAGGAACCTTGAGGATAATCGCTTTTCAAAAGAGACTTGAAATAGTCAACGGATATACAGGAGGCCTCATCCCAAGATCCAACACCAATGGTGGTAGTAAGGTCAATTTTATGATGCTTCCATAGTGTTAATACTATGGCGTAATTGTAGGAAGTTGTTTACAACATCAACCCAATTGTAGAACTTTATTGACTCCAAATCCTTTACTATATCAAATAGCAATGTTTGATCCCTTGGTTTCCATATGGTAGAAGGAGAAAATCGGATCAAAACACAGGTGGTCGGGACAGTTTGTTTTCGAAATGTTTCTTGTACTTTATTATTTTAAGGTTTTTTAATAGGTTTAACGCCTGTGCACATTCAGTTGTTCCCGTCTACCTCATCGCACATTGCATAGCATGTTTCCCAACTCAAGCCCATATTTTTAATGCACCAGTGCATTCTATTATTTTTTTCTTTTGAGGAAAATAAGAGGTCAATTTTTTGAAATAGTGACAACAACAACTACAAGCTACAAACCACAGGGGAAGTTTGGTGACAACCAACTCCCTTGACAATCATTCCTCGCACAATAGCTAGCAAGAGAATGAGCATAAATCACAAAGGATCTAGAGACATGAGCTAAAGAAATAGTATTGGATTTGGAAAGTATCTCTCTGCTGAGGGGAACACCATCATGAGTCATAACTAGCTCAATTTAGTCATTATCAAGGAATAAATGCTCCTACATAACAACTAGAGGACTGTAATTCATTGCACAATCATTCTGAAAGAAAGATAAGAAAATAAGGTTGAAACTATAATTTTACCATCATATCATGAATGCAGTACAATCATGGGTTTTTCCCAAGGGTAATTAAGGGTCAAATGGCCTTAAATGTCCAACAAGTGAGTTAGAACAGACAGAAAAGGGCTTTTGTGTGTTTTGAGAATTAAATGACATCTGAAATCCTAAAAATTGACCCTCTTAATTAACTAAGGTTCTGGTCATGATAAAATTCACCTAAACCATCTAAAATTCATAGAAAAATATTCTCTAGGGTTTGGTACCTTCAATTCGACCATTATAACCCATCTTGACCCAAAAGAGAGTCTTAGACTAACATTTGCCCTAATTTCAGTTTTTGCATAAATTACCCAGTCAAATGAGGTCGAAACCTAAATCTAACTTCACCATTGAATTCCTTAGGTCCGAATTAAATTTGTATCAAAATTTGGGCCCAATCTGATATCTTGACCATGTTTGCATTTTAGTCTAGTCAGACTCTTTCTATCTCATTTAGCCCTTAACTTTTGAATTCCTTACAAATAGCCCCCCAACTTCTTTATCTTCTTCACAGAAAGGTCCCCCCATCATTATCACTTAAGAATCCTACTCTAGCAAGCTTTATTTGGATAGATCTCCTTGATTGATTGATGAAACCTTTACAAAATCAAACTGGAGATTCTTTAGGAAATTCTCTTTCCAATGGGACCAACCTTGGATCCCAACTCCTTCCCAAAAGCTTGTGCAAACGCTTTGAAGGAATGGGTATCCTATTTCTGCATAAGCTCCATGGTTCCCAAGCTTGGAACCCCCTCATGAGCCTTATAGAAGGATCCCTAGGGCACGACCATGCTCTTTAGCTAGGATTTGGCCAAAAATCCTCTTCCTAACCCTACCTCCAACCTCCTCTAACCTAGCTCTGGCAAGCATCCTTCCTTGTCATCCTACGGACTCCCAATGGCTAAATTGGGAGCATCTTCTTCCTCTCTGACTTCCTCCGCCTCTCGACGATCACATCAGAGGTGCCCAGATCCCTCTCTTCCCCATGTCCGGCCATCACACCGGCATGGGAACCTCTACCCCTTTCATCCCTAAACTAGGTTCTTTAGCTCCCTATACTTCACTCATTCTTTTTCCCTCTTTCTATCTCCCAAAATGACCGTTGACCACACAAATCACCATCATCTTCACCTCTGGCGACACCACCGGCGAGGGCTTCCATCCTCTACACACATTCATTCCCCTAGCCAACTAGTCCATGACCTCCACCTCGACCCAAGGGCCAAAAGCCCTCTATCTATTTCACCAATTCATCACCCAAACTCGCCCTTGAACAACCCATCACCGCACCTCCTGTCTCGACTCCATCCGACCACCACAACCACTCCCACTTCACATTGAACCCCTCACCACATTCACTGTCCTAAGGCGATCCTGTTGAACCATTTGACTTGGTCGTACGGCCTTGTTCTTATTTTTCAGGCCACAGGTGAAGCCACCATTGGTAGAGCTTCTTCAAGGAGTTCTAGGTTGTGTTCTTGAGCCTTTGCTTCAAGACATCTACTCCAGGTGACACATCATAACTCCAGGGAGGTCTCCAGGTCCTCAATTGGAGACGCCAAACGCAGCAGTTGCTCCTATTCGGTGAAGGAAGTTCATTGCAGTAGCACGTGACAAAGGGATGCAAGGATAGTCCCACCACAGTCATGGAGAGGCATGCGGCATCACATAAATTGAATTTGTCACATGAGCTATTCGCCTCAAGTGACACACAGGGAGTGAGGTCCCTATGCCCTCACGTGCCTCACCCGTGAACCTCACATGCAGGTTTGGTGCACCCGATTACCTACCTAAGCCTGTTCACACCTTGCTTACCACCCACGCCGGTGAGTCTGGTCCTAGGTGCGCATCTACCCATTTACCCGACTACCCTGACTTGTGGCCCTGGGAGGGCGGATCCCAGAGAGAGGAAGAGAGCGTGGGCAGGGGAGGGTTTTGCCCTGTGTGACATTTAGTCAAATCTAAGATGGCCACTCTCTGTGCGTGAAGAAAGAAGAGGAGAAGAGGTTGAAGACAGGGAAGAAGAGAAAGAAGAGGAGGAGAAGGAAGAAGGCTCGTGCGTAAAGGGAGAGAGCAACTGAAGAAGGAAAGCTAAAGAAGAAGAAAGGAGAAAAGCATAAGCAGTGAAGAGAAGAGAAAAAGAGAGAAAAAGAAGAAGAAAGGAGAAAAGTAGAAGTAGAGAAGAGATGAGAAAAAGGGAGAAAAAGAAGAAGAGTGCTAGAGAAGCACTGTAGCACTTGTTGGATAAGTCGTCTGATTCAATAACCTGACGTCTGATTTAAGGCTTTATCTGGTTATCTAAGTACCTAAGTTTGATGGTTGATGACACTGTTGCATTATTTGCATATATGCTCACATCGAATAATTGGTGATCTAAATCATCATTGTTTTTATTTGCGATTCTTTTTGCCATATGTTAAACGCATGCTTTATATTGATTAGCATTTCTGAGTTATTTCTTGTGCTCATTTACATCGTTGAGATTCGTATGTGTATTCCTATTTATTCCCTGTGTTTGACCTCGAACCTTATTTCTGATATTCGAGTAATAAATATTATTTATTTTTCGCGCTGATTCGATTTATACTACAACATGATGATTTTAAAATCTGTTTCAGAGTTAACAACATTTTAGCACCATTGATGGGGAGCAACGCGCAATTCACCGCTATTCTCTACATTATTTGATTATATTTGAGCACTGACTTGCTCTATTTGCTTTATTGTGATTTTGCGAGGTACTTAACGAGGAGATCTTCACCGCAAAACAACCACACCATAGTAGGTAACATCTCTATTTTTCCTTAATCAACCTCCTAATCTTGGGAAGACAAAAAAATGAAACAGTCAATTAGGAATCACCTGCCTTATTTTTCATAGTAATCATCATTTAAAAGGCAAGTTTCCTGATTTGCTAAAATTCTTTTCAAATCTGAGTGATGTTTGAAGCAATTCTGTTTAGAATTCCCTACCCCAAATTTCCTGTGCCTATTGAGGTCTACGCTTAATTTCTAATCACTTTGGGCTAACACATTTCTCGCTTGAAGCCCAAGGCAAACATTTTTCAATAGGACTTGGAAATAGAGCCAATTAGGGTTTCAATTTTATGGCTTTGGAGTGCTAGTTCAACTTGCCAGCATAAAATGAAACAAAACCACCCGCATTTGTGTTCTACCCAAGCCCTTGGTTGAAAAGATCTAATCAAAAAAATCCTAAAATTAGGCTCTAAATTCACTTGAACCCTAAAATACTTAAACCTAATAACCTGGGAGTCAAATCAGGGTGATTTCTAGGTCTTGACCTAGATCTCATTCTACCATCTTTAGGCTAGGTCAGGTGAAGTTGGTCTACATTGTAGGCTAACCAACCTCCAAATTAGGTCACAAGTTGAATCAACTTCTAAACAAGTGAAATTCAAGGCACAAATTAGAGATAAAATTGCTAGACTTAAGGACTGAAGTTCGTACATTCTAGTCTACCTGGACCCTCAGTGACAAGGAAGGTCAAGTGGGGGAAACCCTGTAACCCGTGGGGATGCTCTACCGTGTAGGGGCCTTTGCGAGGCTCTCTCTTCCTGGCTGCCCAGGTACTTCTCAAGTGTATGGATTTTTGATTTAGATGTATCATCCGCCTCGAAATTGCCTTAGTCATCCAAAAATCTTTGGGTGCCTTGATTGAGTCAATATCACATCCAGTTCCTCATCCCTTCTATTTAGAACACGTACACAAATCATCTTAGGGCTTTCTTTTCAAATCTAATCAATTTCAATCCAACCTGAGTTCTTGATTCTACATCTTGATTTCACCACTTGACTTGAAGATGCAACCTGGCAATTTAGGAAAACCATTGAGGAAACCAGAATCTCAAATATCCATGAAAGATAGAATGATTGAGGATGCCCTTAGATTTTATAAGATTGATGACAAAACCTCAAATCCAATTGAAGACATTGAGGTTAATGTGCCAGTAACAACAACCTTCATCATAAACTGTGCCCAATTAATTATAACACAAGTAACAATTGGATCAACCTGGGATGTTCTCATGACAGGATACATTGAGTTAGAGAAATTATATAACTTTGAATATCTCCAATGCATGACAAATCCTGTACTTTGGGAAAGATACCAAGATGATCTTGAAAAATGGGAAGATATGAGAAAATTATTAAAATAGATTATCGATCAAAAATACCTGTACATTCCCCAAGCATCTAGTGAAACATCTTGGAACAATACTGAGGATCAATCTGCTTTTCCAAATCCCGAGTTTGAGAATTAAGGTTGTTGTGGACCCCCAACCCAAATGGAATATGATCCAACTTATATATAGACTGATACGCCTGATCTTGAGATAGGTTGGGAGGATCCAATTGTAGGTGATCACGATTTTGATCCAACCCTAGAAGATCAAAAGACTGGTTCACCAAGCTTAGATTTCCTAGACACTTGTAGTAATGAGATTAAGTCAGAACCTTTTGAGGGTGTAAATTTCGCTCCTTATTTTGATAAGGTGGTCCTCAAAGACAATTCTAACATCCCCGTAGAACCCAACTTAGATTCTACTGATACAACCCCCACCCTTAACCTAGAATCTGGATCTGAGCCTTCTTGGGATGATTACAAGGCCCCATGTGATAAAAATCATACTTTAAATTTAGATTATGATTCTGGGCCTTTATTTGATAAATGCATCTTTCAAACATCCTCAGAGACACAGATTGATTTTTCAAAAGTCATGCCAATCTACGATACAGAAACTGAGGAGTTAGAAGAGTTGGGTTTTGATTGGGTCTTCCTTGCAAACCAAGAGCTCATGCCTAATATGGATACCTTTTTGAGCTGGAAATCTGGGAATAGGCTAGACCCAAGTCAAGCTGTTGAGTCTACATCTTTTGATTTATTATGTGATGGAACCTCTGATCCCGAATCAGATTTTGAACTTGATTCTCGCAAGTTCTCTAACGATTTCGAATCTTACTCTAATTTCGGAGAACATTTATTTCCTAACGACTATGAGCCAATCTACGACCTCAGCATACATGATCTATTCTTTGACTCTGACTCTGAGGTCCCTGATCTCGAAATCATGGATTCAAAATCAGGTTCCATTGAGAGGGAATCATTTCTTTTTGAGTGTCTACAACCCAAAGCTCAAATCTTTTCTTGACTCAAATTTCCTCGATCCTAGAAACACTCTTCAGGTATTTACCTTTGATTTTGATGGCTACTATGAGGACTCTTTAAATGAACCTACCTTTGAAACCTTCTTAGAGGAGCCCTCACACACATTCCACAACACATGCAGAACCTTCCCAAACTCGTTTTCAACCCCGACCCACCACCGGACTCAATTTCTACTCTGATTCTCCTCTCAATGAGCTGGTCGCACATGATTCTCCACATCTTTATCGGGTTTTGGACATCAATCAGACTACAAATCACAACCTATCCTTCTCTGATCATTTTCGTAGGGCTCCTACATCCTCCACTGATTCTTGTTCATTTGAGGATCCCTACTCTGATCAGGCTGATCTGACTCAGCCAAACCCTAGCTATACACTTCCGCATCATTCCGAGCTTCACAATACCTGTTGGGCACCACATCTTTTGATCAACATCTATCAACACACCAGATTGATTAGGTTTAGGCTGCATCATCATCCTATTGATCTGAACAAGCACCTGGTTGGACCAAACAAGCTTATTGATTAAGGTGCTTATTCTACAAAACTCATCTAATTTAACCACTCCTCCATACCATTTTTCACTCAACTGAAGGTATTGAATTTAATGCTTAACGGGAGGCAACCTGTCATTCCAGAAACTCGAGATCCTTCTGATTATCCTTCTGTACTTCACGTCTATTGCACTTTGAGTTCAATCTTTGAATAGTCGATCCCACCTCTGGTACTCATATCAGAGCTTAAAATCATCCGCAACAGTCATCCCGACCCATTCGCTCACTTGATAATCCTGTTCTAATCTCTGAACCATAACTGTTTCACACCCTCTATTTACAATGAACACATTGCAAAGCTTAAGCATGGGGGGGTGGTAAAGTGCAAACATATAAAAATTCACGGTTCGGAAGGGTTCTCACAAAATAATACATATTCCAAAAAACCAAAAAAATAGAAACGTGAAAAAGAACAAAAAAATGGAGAAGAGAGAAAATTTTGAGTGAATTAATTGCATATCATTTTGGAGGAGAAAGAGAGGTGATATAAATGTCAAAATGAGAAACAGTTTGAAATAAAAAGAGAGTCATTAGTAAAAGATTAAGGAATCTACTTAGTTCTAGACCAAATCAAAAGAAAGAAACAAAAGATAAAAAAGTGCTAAGAGACAAAAGAGATTAGTATGAACCCTGATCTTAGGCCTCTTGGGCTTGTATTTAAGCTTAAAAATTCAAGTATCCATTAAGATCTAGATAGTCTTCAAGAGGTTGGGGAAAATGTGAAGCTTAAGTACTAGGTCTAAGGCTTAGAGATTATTCAGCCTCGTTAACTGACCTATGGTTTGTGGGACTCGATAACCTAAGCACCCTAATCCACACACAGTCTGGTTCAGTATGCTTAATTATCCAAATCATGTAAAATCGTTAATTCTATTATGAAAAAGTACCTAGATTAGGAGTGGCTAATCAAGACAAGTTGATTTGGAAGAGTTTCCGGTATGGAGAGGAGGGAAATTCCCTTCGAAGATGCACAATAACATACCATCTCCTTGGTGCTTGTCTCCTAGGATAGCTAAATATCCTACTGGGGGAATGTAAGCACCTTATGCTGGTTCAAATGCCATGGGCGGCATTATCACGAAATGTCAATTGCCAGGATCTGGATTTAGCTACAGAACGCCATGGGCGGGATTATCCCGAAATCTCGAAAGAAAGGGTTCTGGGGGTTTCCATGGGTGGTGCTATCTCGAAGCATCGATTGCAAGGAACCCTGCAAGGATTGATGGTGGGAGGTAGGAATCTGATAGAGACCGTGTTGTAAAGCCAATCCGAAGCTAGAAATAAAGAAAGAAAAGAGAGAGAAAACTCTCCAAAAAAAAAATCTTCTATCTCTCTCTTTTACAAAAATGCAATACAAACTGAACTTGGGTTAAAACATGTTACAAGCATGGGTGCTTTAACCGCGGAGTTCAACGAACCTTAGGTTAGTTCCTATGGCCTTTAGAAACTTTCACGGAGGACTGAAGCTAGAGTTGGTCAGGTTCGGATCTTGGTTGGTACTTGAGTACCTCTAGGCCTACTATTAGCATTCTGATCTAATCTACAAAAAAAGTACACAACAGAAATCTGAGCATAAAAAGGCATATGGTCTAGAATTTGAGTTAATTCCATGAGATTTTACTAAGGGACTAGCCAAAGCTAGGCATAGGGGTATGATGGGAATACCATCATGAGCTATAACTAGTTCAATTTAGTCATTATCAAAGAATAAATGCTCCTACATAACCGCCAGAGGACTGTAATTTATTGCATAATTATTCTGAGAGAAAGATAAGAAAACAGGGTTAAAACTATAACTTTACCATCATATCATGAATGCAGTACAATCATGGGTTTTTCCCAGGGGGTAATTAAGGGTCAAATGGCCTTAAATGTCCAACAAGTGGGTTAGAATAAACAAAAAAGGGCTTTCACGTGTTTTGAGAATTAAATGACATCTGAAACCCTGAAAACAGACCTGCTTAATTAACTAAGGTTATGGTTAGGGTAAAATTCACCTAAACCCTCTGAAATTTATAGAAAAATATTCTCTAGGGTTTGGTACCATCAATTTGACTATTAGAACCCATCTTAATCCAAAACAGAGTCTCAGACTAACATTTAACCTAATTTGAATTTTTGAATAAATTATCCAATCAAACGAGGTAAAAATCTAAATTTAACTCCACCATTGGATTCCTTGGGTCCAAATTAGCTTTGTAGTGAAATTTGGACCTAATCTAAGATCATCTTGACCAAGTTTGCATTTTGGTCCAGTCAAACTCTTTCTATCTCATTCAGACCCTTAACTTTTGAATTCCTTACAAATTTCCCCCCAAGTTCTTTATCTTCTTCACAAAAAGGTCCCTCCACCATTATCCCTCAAGAATCCTACTCTAGCGAGCTTCATTTGGAAAGATCTCCTTGATTGATTGATGAAACCTTTCCAAAATTAAATCGGAGATTATTTAGGAAATTCTCTTTCCAATGGGACCAACCTTGGATCCCAACTCCTTCCCAAAAGCTTGTGCAAACGCTTTGAAGGAATGTGTATCCTATTTGTGCGTAAGCTCCAAGGTTCCTATGCTTGATTCCAAACTTGGAACCCCCTCATGAGCATTATAAAAGGATCCCTAAGGCATTACCGTGCTCTTCAGTTAAGATTTGGCCAAAAATCCTCTTCCGAACCCTACCTCCGGCCTCCTCCGACCTAGCTCTAGTGAGCATCCTTCCCCGTCGTCCTACGGCCTCCCAACGGCCAAATTGGGGGCGTCTTCTTCCTCCCCGACTTCCTTTGCCTCTCGACGATCACATCAGAGGTCCCCAGATCCCTCTCTTCGTCGCCGTCCTCACGGAGGGTTCATCTTCCCCACGTCCAGCCATCACACCGGTGTGGGAACCTCTCCCCCTTTCATCCCTAAACTAGGTTCTTTAGTTCCCTATGCTTCTCTCCTTATTTTTCCCTCTTTCTATCTCTCAAAACGGCCGTTGACCATACGAATCACCCTCATCTTCTCCACCTCCGGCGACACCACTAGCGAGGGCTTCCGTCCGCTACACACATCCATTCCCCTAGCCAACTAGCCCACGACCTCCTCCTCGACCCAAGGGCCAAAGGCCCTCTATCTATTTCACTGATTCATCACCTAAACTCACCCCCAAATAGCCCATCACCGCACCTCCGGTCCCGACTCCATTTGACCACCACAGCCACTCCCACTCCATGCTGAACCCCTCACCACTTTTGCCATCCCAAGGTAGTCTTGCTGAACCATTTGACATGGCCATAAGGCCATGTTCTTGTTTTTCAGGCCACAGGTGAAGCCGCCATTGGCGAAGCTTCTTCAAGGAGTTCCAGGTGGTGTTCTTGCTCCTTTGCTTCTAGGCATCTATTCCAGGTGACACGGCATAACTCCAGGGAGGTCTCCAGGTCCTCAATTAGAGACCCCGAACACAGCAGCTGCTCCTATTCGGCGAAGGATGTTCATTGCAGCAACATGCGACGAAGGGATGCAGGGATAGTCCCACCTCGGTCGTGGAGAGGTGTGCGGCATCACATAAATTGAATTTTTCACATGAGCTATGTGCCTCAAGTGACACACAGGGGGTAAGGTCCCCGCGCCCTCACGTGTCTCACCCGCGACACCTCACATGCAGGTCTAGTGGACCTGATTACCTGCCTAAGCCTGTTCACACCTCACTCACCACCGACGCCGGTGAGCCTAGTCTCGGGTGTGCATCTACCCGTTTACCTGACTACCCTAACTTGTGGCCCTGGGAGGGCGGATCCCAAAGAGAGGAAGAGAGCGCGGGGCAGGGGAGGGTTTTTCCCTATGCGACACTTAGTCAAATCTGAGATGGTTGCCCTCTATGCGTGAAGAAAGAAGTAGAGGAGAAGAGGCTGAAGACAAGCAAGAAGAGAAAGAAGAGGAAGAGAAGGAAGAATGCTCGTGCGTAAAGGAAGAGAGCAGCAGAAGAAGGAAAGCTAAAGAAGAAGAAAGGATAAAAGCAGAAGTAGAGAAGAGAAAAAGAGAAAGAAAAAGAATAGTGCGAGAGAAGCACTGTAGCACTTGTTGGATAAGTCGTCTGATTCAATAACCCAGCATCTAATTTGAGGCTTTATCTGGTTATCTAAGGACCTAAGTTTGATGATTGATGCTATTGTTGCATTATTTGCATATATGCTTAAATTGAATAATTGGTGATCTAAATCATCATTATTTTTACTTTGACATTCTTTTTGCCATATGTTAAACTAATGCTTTATATTGATTAGCATTTCTGAGTTATTTCTTGTGCTCATTTACATTATTGAGATTAGTATGTGAATTTCTATTTGTTCGCTTTGTTCGACCTCGAAACTCATTTTTGATATTCGAGTGATAAATATTATTTATTTTTTGTGCTGATTTGATTTATACTACAACGTGATGATTTTAAAATTCATTTTAGACCGAACAACATTTGAAATATTTAATAACGTGCCTAGCAATCTAATGAGGTTGTCTCATTCCAAGAATGCTACTAACAGGATTAAGAGCATCGCTTTTAACCGAGAAATTCTTATTAGTGTTATCCAAAGCATGTTGGATAGGCATGGGCTTCAGCTTCTTCCATGGAGCAAGCTCGAGCTTTAACCACCATGCGGAAAGACAACAGCCAAAGAGAATCATCCTTTTCAACGGCAGCAATATAGGAGAAATCATTTCTAATTGTTGCATCATTATAAATGGAATATTGCAAGTTCAAATCAGAGCAGTGAGCTGTATGCCTCGTATGGGAGGCGACAGAACATTATCCTTCCTCAACTAGTTGAAAAAGTAACGTACGTTAGGTTCGTTCCCAAATCTGAATACCACCCAAGTGAAGGAAGTACCTATATGAGAGGGATACGTGACATAATTACCACTTTTATGTTACAAATGACATTTTCATGCTCTTATCCTATATTAATTAGGGCTTGTGCAAAAAGTATCGATTTGTTTATTTTGGATGGTCTAAGCATGTAGTATCTCATGCGGTACCACAGGATATTTGGAACAGTTTGGGATCAAACCATTATAATCGAGGAAATAATAATTTTATTGGATAATGATTCAGGTGGCGTTTCGGGGATTTTTTTTGTTTGACCCACTTCTCATAAAATTTAAACTTTACGACAGTGTACGGGGCTTAAGGACAAGCCCCTTTCGGCCCGAGGATGGGTCTCACCGTCTGTTGCATTTTATAGGTCAGGTTATTTTCCGACTACCCTCCGAGGAAAACCCTCTAAGGATGATGCAAGCATGATATTTAAAGTGGAGAGTGAGGTTCTATGGTTGCTGATTTAAGGCACCTTAATTAAGGTTAGCATGAGATCAACATAACTAATTTTTAACCTATATTTTGCTGCTGAATTATAATTTGTATGTTAAATCTACTCAAGAAGTTAGTGTTTTTTCAAAGGAAATTGAACCTAAAATTTTAAACTATTAATTTTTTTTTAGAAAAAGGTAAAATGAAATGTTTGAGTATAATCATATAGTCCCATCTCAAGAAAATGAAAAGGCATAACCAAAATCATCAAGAAGGCTTTAATGAAATAACACGAAAATCCAAAGTTTATGTTCAAACATTGATGTAAAATGATTTTACACCCGTGTAATCTCATTTAAAAGCTACCACCACTTTAAGCCAAAATGCATTGATATAAAATAGTTTCGTTGCTAGATTAGAAGTGGTAATGATTTTTTTGAGTAGTAAGGTGGACACCATCAAGTGACCATGCTTTTTTATTGCCCTCACCTTTTTACATTACAAAACACGTCAACTTCTATATTTTTATACTCAAAACCTTATTTATTTGGGTGCTCCTCTCAATTTCAGCTGATCCTACAATTCTACTAATCTACTATAGTGCCATGCATTGACCGATGGATGAACAACAAATCAAACAAGAACAATGACCAAGTCTTTTCTCACATTAAGTGAGGTCGACTATATAAATTCTTTGCCTCCACACAAAATGATTTTCAGCCATTTCAGAACTTAAATTAAAGTAATTGAGGTCATACTTAATAGTTCCCTTCCAACACCTGTTTGGTCTTCCTCGCTCCCTCTTAGTGGGTTCAGCCTCCAACTTTTCAAATCTCCTAACTGGAGCACCTAGTGGCCTTCTTTGTAAATGTTCAAACCACCTTAGACGTGCCTCTCTCTTTTATCCTCTATCAGTGCCACCCTAATCTTTTTTCTAATAATCTCATTGGATATACGGTCCTTTCTTGTATGACCACACATCCATCTTAACATCTTCTTTTCTGCAACAGACATCTTTTGTACATGCCTATAGTTGATAGCCCAGCATTCAGAACCATATAACATGGTTAGTCTTACCACAGCTCGATAATATTTTCCTTTAACTTTTAAAGAAACCCTCTTATCACAGAGAACACCAGATACACCTCTCCATTTCAACCACCCTGTATTAATTCTATGTGTAACATCTTCATCAATTCCACCATCTTGTTGAAAAATGGATCACAAGTACTTAAAAACATCTTTCATTGGAATGCACTTTTCTCCAATTTTTATATTCATCCATTCATTGTTCCCTCTACTACTAAACTTGCATTCCATATACTTAGTCTTCGTCCTACTTAGGCATAATCCTTTATCTTCCAGGGATTCTCTCCAAAGTTCAAGTTTTCTGTTCACTCTATCTCTTGTCACATCAATCAACACAATGACATCAGCAAAAAGCATACACCATGGCCCCTTAGCTTGGATATGCTTCATCAACTCATCCATGACTAAGGCAAAAAGATAAGGGCATAAAGTTGATCCTTGATGCAGACCATTGGTGATATCAAAGTAATCCGTCAAATCATCCTTAGTCTTTACACAAGCTGCAGCTCTATAATACATATCATTTATGAGGTTGATATATAAAACTAGTACTTGTCTCTTCTTCAAAATTCTCCACAAGATATCTCTTGAGATAGAATCATAAGCCTTCTCCAAATCAATAAAAATCATATGTAAATCCTTCTTCTTGACTTTGTAGGTCTCTATCATACGTCTCAAGCGATATTTTGCCTTAATTATAGACCTGCCTAGCATAAAGCTAAACTGATTTTCAGTTACTGCAGAAACTTACCTCACCCTTTTTTCAATTATTCTCTCCCAAAGTTTCATCGTATGACTTATCAATTTAATACCTTTATAGTTGGAACAATCTTGTATGTCTCCCTTATTCTTGTATAAAGGTACCATAAAATTTTTCCTCCATTCCTCTGGCATCTTCTTGCCTCTTCAAATAGTATTAAATAATTTTGTGAGCTAAGTTATACCCTATTCTCCCATCACTCTCCAAACATCTATAAGAATATCATCAGGCCCAATAACCCTCCACTTTTTATCATCTTCAAAACCTCCTCTATTTCTTTCTTTTGTATCGTTCGTTAACTTGCCTGATTCACATAATCTTCTGAGTTAGTTAACTCACCTAAGATGATATCATTCTTTTATTTTTCATTAAAAAATTTATGAAAATATCTTTTCCATCTTATCTTTATATCCTCACTAACTATAAGTATCCTTCCTTCTTCATCCTTGATGTACCTTACATGTGTAAGATTCTTTACTTTCTACTCTCTTACTTTAGCTAACTTAAACAACAAATCAAAGTAAAAAAAAAAAAAGCAAACCACAACAATTGCATTTTTCATTGCTATAATACCAGTAAATCAAAGTTTAATAAAAAAATAAGTAAACGGCACCGTAAATAATATCCTTTAGTCCATGAAACGTCCATGCCATTTTTTGAATTTTACACGCACATAAAATAGAAACCACCAGGTGCGGAAAAGGATACATTAATAACAATGTAACGTTCAAATGATAAGATAAAGTGACAAACGTCGGCTCTTAATTAATTCTTAAAATGAGAACTTTATTATATTACACTGCCGAAATCAAAGTTTAATAAAAAAAAAGTTAAAAGAAAGGAAAATGACTGTGATCTAAAAAGTGACGAAAAGGTTTATAATTGATATTTCACTTTCACCGTAGTTTTTCAAAAAATGAGATCCTTCTGTATGTATCTATATCAATCATTGTTTGGAAAAGTAAATTGGTAAGAACCAATTTAAGTGTCGCAAATTGAAATTCTAGAATCATGAAAAGAATCAAAATAGAAAGAACATAGATAGTAAAACGAATTATATTAACATAAGGATGTTATTTTTGTACTTTACCTAATGTTGAGAATGTTGGTATATTTGATAATTGATATTTAAAATAAAGAAATAAAAGAATATAAAATTTTTTACCTGTTAATCTCCACTATATTTAAAAAAATCATCACATCATTTTAACTTAAAAAATGTACAGGTAATAAAAATTTTGCATCAGTGATAAACTACTTTGTACTAATGATAAATTATTCCAATGGTAGTTTCACTTGTCCAAAGTGATTTTGACCTATGAGTTTAGGGTTTAGAGTTTAGGTTTTAAGTTTATGGAAAGTGATTTCACATATAAGAAGTGATTTTTCACTTGAAAGGTGATTTTTCACCTCAGGGTTTAGGGTCTAAGATTTAGGGTTCACTAAACCCTAAAGACTAGACCTTAAACCCTAAGGTGAAAAATCACATTTCAAGTATAAAATCACTTGTCACACATGAAGAAATACTTGGAATTTAATTTTACGCCCATGTAAAAAAATATTGCACTCGTACAAAAAAAATTACACCGATGTAAAGTAATTTAAAGTAAGATTGCACCGATGTAATTTTACTTTGCATCCTTGTAAAATCTTTTGAAGACTTCTACGAAAGTGATTTGTGGTTAATTTCAATACTACTGGTAAACTCTACCACATATTAGTATTTTTTTTACATTAAAAATAAATTATATTTACTACTATACATCAATTTTTAGATTTTCCAACTCCCTTCCAAAAAAAACAAAAAAGTAAACACCACCGTGAACAATAGCATGTCCACGCAACATCCGCACCATGGTTTGAACTTTATATGCACACATGTAATAGGAACTTCCAGATGTAGAAAAGGATACATTAATTATAATGATATTACGTTCAAAAGGTAAGATAAAGTGACAATTAATTTTTAAAATGAGAAATTTGTTATACTCAGACATTGATACATAAATGAACTTCCGTCCGATTTCTGCTGCTGATCAAAGTTTAAGGAAAAAATAAGTGAATAGCATTGTAAACGATGCCTTGTCTAAGACACTTCATTTATATTATAGATTTCATACATGGATGTGAAAATTCCTTGTGACCCTGTGGCATAATATGGTCAGAAAGGAGTGATGGTAGGCAACGCTTTACTTGATGAACACACTTTACTAAGAAATTAGGCTATCGCAAGTTGGCATGTACGAGAATTTGGAAAAGGATAGTGTGCGTTATCTTATTTAGTAAGTACGTGGCTTGTAACATCGAGGACTCGCTAGATCTACAGCATAATTCGTTGAAGTAGCATGGCGATCGGGAAATGCAGAAGGCGGTACTTCTGCATATTAAGTTTATTGGGAGGATAAATATTTTACCTAGTCAAAAGAGCACGTTGAAGATCTGCATCTCTGCTGGCATGATTTGTTTACTAAACCCTGAGGTCCTCTTTGGTTACGAGGTAGGGATTATTCCGTTGGAAGGCATCATCAAAAAAACTACGTTGAAAACAAAATTATATTTAGGATGCGAGTATAAAAGTGTAAACTTTAACATATTTTGTAATATATTGTTGTGAAAGAATTACATAAAATCAGCATTAATTATTTTATATCGATATAAAATAATTTAAAATTATTTTACATCAATGTAGAATTACTTAATTATCATTTAATATCGATATAAAATTATTATGAATCAATTTATATCGATATATCATACCAACGTACCAAAAATTAATTTGTATATATATAAAATCACCATAAATTATTTTACATTGATATAAATTTAACCTTAATTACTTTACATCGATATAAATTAACGTGTCAAGTAAGTACATTGTAAAATATGTTACATGACATATTTTTGTTTTCTAAGTTTTAATGTATAAAAAATATTATAATCTATTAAACTATCATAACTATCTTATTCAAGGATGGCGACGTTGAGCGGCTGGCAACGCGACGCCCCCAATATGGTTAGCATAATACGTATTTTTACACAGAATTGTGTAACCTCTAGCTAATAGAGTTAAAAAATGTCCTCCCGAATTTTTCTTGAAGACTCAAATTTTCATTTGAACAGACGGAGGATCTTCACACATGTCAATCTCCGAATAATGTAAGAATAAGGAATCCGATCTGAATCTCTTATGTGAAATTCAAAAGTTTTCACCACTCAACTATACTCTAACGAACCTTTCTAAATGTTTTGAAATTTCATCTGCGGTATCCATTTAGTTTTGATTTTCAATTTTGATGAAAGAAAATCTTTCCAAATCGAAACTTCATTTCAAATTCTTCTATTATTTCATATATATGTTTTTTTATTGTATCCGTTGTAGTCACAAATTAATTAAAAAAATCTAGCGATAGTTTAGTTTAGGGAAGTGTTTAGGTCATTAATTTTTGTAAAAAAGTAAAGTAATATACATTACAACACATTTAAATCTAAAATTTATTGTTTATGTTTTAGTCTCGGATCATTTTAAAAAAAAAAAATCTAGTGATAGTTTAAATGTAAAATTTATGAGCTTAGGGAAGTGTTTATGCCATTAACTTTCCATATGATGCTTTCTTAATCAATCTATGGAGCATCTAAGAGGAAGGATAGTTAGAAAGCTTGTAACTGAGCATGAAGGCAATGTGGCTTAAGTCACTCTCATGCATGCATGGCCCCACCAAGCATAAATTTCTAGCTTAGTTCCTAATCATATTTAATCTATTACTAACCTTACCATTCAATCGAATACCTAATTAATCTCACTTATTTCACTTAATCCTGTTACAGCGTACCTTGCTGTCAAACGTGGCCTAGAAAAATGGGATAAAATACAAATATAATCGTGGTGAAAACTGATACATTGTTCACAAGCCTTAATCCTCACAATGTTTGAGCACCATTAATCTGTATGTATCCTGAGTTTCACGTAAAATTTTACGTCTTTTGACAGAATTCAAAGCCAATGCCTCGCAATGTCATCACCTTAATTGCTGACAACGTGCACAAAAGGGGAAGGTGGATGGTATAAAGAGAGGAGACCAGAGGACTCTGAGGGCAATGGGGTTGAAGAGGAGACCAGACCTTCCACGCATGCGTGTACTGAGGAATGTTATTTAAAAATTGCAAAAGGAGAATAATGGAGGACAGCATTCACGTTCACAGGGATATAAAGAAGTAAAAAGTAAGTAGGTTTTATCTTTGTCACATTCTTATGTGGGTGGTAGAGGAACTCCAGAATTCTTCACACTGGTGGCGGGCACTATAAGGTGAAATGGAAGTGCAGGCGGGTTTCTATATATATCTTAACCCTTTTTGTGTTCTGTGGTGAATAAGATATGACAATTTGACAATGGACATCCCACTAAAGGCACTGTATAACTTTGCCAGCGATATGCTTTGCTTCTGCTAACACCTAACACCTACAAATTTTTTTGCTTCTGCCAACAAAAATATTTTGTTAGCCGCAACATGGTCCATATAAATGGATTCGTGATGCCTTCTTCCTCAATGCTCTTTCCCCCTTGTCAATGTTGTGAATCGAACTGTAGGGCCTTTCCTTGCATATAGCTTAATGGTTAATCGATCTTAAAGCGACACAACTTGTAGTGAAAGATCATAAAGATCATTTCAAGAGATGATGTAAGAAACCAAAGATCAAGTGCCACTAACAAAACATCAATGTTTGTTCTATAGGCACAGGTCAGATTTACACTTGCTAGGAGTGTTTCTAGGTAAGGAAATATCTATGAACATTCCACGAGGCCATATGGAATATTAGGTAGCACAACAATAAAGTGTGAATGTATGGCAACAGGTAGCTCTTTGTCCATTAATTGCATTGATTGAATATTGTGAGCTCTTATTTATAGACGAGCTTCATAGTTAGTCACAGATTATTACAACAAACCCATGTGGAGCATACAACTACTAACTAGATGTTGAGAGAATTAAGTGGTTGGTTTAGTGTTACATCGGAAGATGTGGACTTTGTGTGTGAGTGGTGGCTTATAAACAGGCGTGTACTCCTTTCATATTCCTTTGAGAATAATATATAAATCAGAGCCTTCTCCCGTGGTTTTCTCTTCGCTCTTTGTGAGTGAGGTTTCCATGTAAACCCAAGTGTTCTACATTATCTTTATTGCTTTGATTATTACTTTCTCTTTATTTAGATTATTCAACTTGGTATCAGAGCAGATTTCAATCTTGGGTTTTATCCTTTATTCAATATATTTTTATATCTATTGTTTGAGAATATCTTCCTTGGTTCTTGTTTCAATTTGTGGATCCACATGGTGGACCACGACATGAAGAAGAGGGAGATGCAAATGGTGTTTCTCCATGTGCATGGCTAGCTACGTGCATAGAGAGGAGCTCCTTTGGTGAGAGGGAAAAATAGAGCCGAGGCGATCTCAAGGAGTGCATGGAGGTGTTGGTGGTCGAGGCAGACACACACGGAGACGGCGGCACAGGCCCTTTGTGCTGGTCTGGCGACAGCACCAACAAAAGGCATTGGGGCGTCGGCGATGATCTGCTCATAGAGATCAGGCCTATGGCAGAGGTCGAGGATGAGGTAGAGGTAGGAGTCGTCCTCATAGATTGTGTGGAGGGGCACGATGTTGGGGATCTCAATCTTCACTGATTTGCGATGATGGAGCAGAAAGAGCAATGCACGCGATGCCCGAGGCAGTAGGCTAGCGGAGAACGGTGGGGCCCGCATGCCCGAAGGATCTATCGAAGGAGCCAGCGGAGAAGGAGATCACAATGAGGGCTGGCAGAGGATGTAGCATCGTGCTTTGCGAAGGATGTTGGTTCCCTCCGAACCCTACGATGAAGACCGAGGTCTTTTTGGAGGAAAGTTGTTTGGAGGTACTTATATCCTTTGTTAGGTTATAAAAAAATGATGAGAAAAAAAAAGAAAAAAAGGGAGAAAAAAAGAAAAAGACAGAGTGAGAGAGAGAAATAAAAAAAAAGATGATAAAAAGAATGAGGTTTATGTTTAAAGAGAAGATGTGGAGAAATCTTCTCTTGCTTTTATTGTTTTATTTCTTCTCGTTATTATTTTTTCTTCTCCCATGCGAGTATGGAAGAAAGGAGGAGTGTGGAAGCTTGTTGTAGCCACCTCCATTTGGGAGTCACTTTTGTTCATGGACTCTACATGAGAAACCCAAGTTTGGGAGGTCTAGAGCTTCTAGGTCCTTAGAGGAAGAGCCCATTTCAGGTTTCTATGTGGGAGATCCGATTTTGTGGACTCCAGAGAGGGAGACCCACTTTCGAGGTCTTCAGAGGAAGACCCTTTTCAGGGATACTGAATGGGGAGCCACCAACACCAATTGAGGTCTCCAGATGAGAGGCCCTTATTAGAACCAGCTACAACAATTTGTCATCAAGTTCCAGCCGGTCTGATGTGTCGTCCTTAGCATACCTATCTACAGGCATGAACAAGAGTGCAACTGTTGTCTGCAGAGGAAAGTCAGTTGTACCTATTGAGAGTGTTGTTTGTTCTACTGTGTAGAGGGGTTTCTTTTTGTTACAAGTTGAGCATTTCATGTTCCAGCTTGAGGGAGAGTGTTGAGAGAATTGAGTGGTTGGTTTAGTGCCACATTAAAAGATGTGGACTTTGTGTGTGAGTGCTGGCCTATAAATAGACGTGTACTCCCATATTCATTTGAGAAGAAATATAGAAATTAGAGCCCTATCGGGGCCTTCCCCCATGATTTTCTCCCCACTCTTCGTGAATGGGGTTTCCACGTAAACCCAGGTGTTCTACATTATCTTTATTGCTTTGATTATAGCTTTTACTTTATTTAGATTATTCAACTCTAGATAACAACTTAGCATTTGTAACTAGCACTAACATTAATACTACCACCCCCCTCAAACTATAGGGTACGGAATTAGCCTAATAGTTTGATAGAAGCTCTGGAACTATGCAGTAGGTAATGGCTTGGTGAGAGCATCTGCTAATTGTTCTTTACATGGAAGATATTTAACATGAAGGTTTCTTTTAGCAACAAGATCACTAAAAAAATGAAAGTCTACTTCAGCATGCTTTTTCCTAGCATGAAAAATTGGATTATGGGCTAAGTAGATGCTCCTACATTGTCACTCCATAACGTTGGAGATTTGGACAAAGGAAGTCCAAGCTCTGTTAATAATGATTGTAGCCATACAATTTCAACAGTAGCATCCACAATTGCTTTTTACTCAACTTCAGTAGATGCCCTCGCAACACTTGTTTGTTTTTTGGAGCTCCAAGATATAGGATTATCTCAATGATAAAGTAAAACACTAGATGTAGACTTGCAGTCTTTTACACAGTAGATCTAATCAGCATCATTGTATGGTGTAAGAACTAGTTTGAATGTAGTCTCGTACTGAAGGCCATAATCAAGAGTACCTTTGACATATCTCAATAGACGCTAGCTCATAATGCACTGTAGAAGGTGTTAACATATAGTATTTTTATGTTTTATGTTTTTTCTTGTATGGGCTTATGGGTGTCTAGCTCCTGAGGGGTAGTACTGTACTTTCACCCTTTGGTCTCTCTCTATATAAGAGAGCCTAGGGTTTTCTATAATGAAATTAATCATTTCATCCAACTTGGTATTAGAGCAGCAGTCCTAAACCGGTGCCCTAGGTACCCCACCCAAGTAGGCCTCCAACCCATTCACCAAATCCTTCTCTTCTCCTCTTCCTCACTACTGCTAGTTCTCTCTTAGCTGGTAATAGCAGCACCAACTACAGGAGCGTCAGCCCTCGCCTGCAGCAGCGCGAGGAGGAAAAGGAGGGGCCTCGCCAGAGCCGTCGGTGGGCTACCCGAGCCCAGCCCCGCCGCCTAGCACCGTCGGTGGGCCTCCTGTAGCCTTTAGTAGCGCCACCGCTCCTGCTGGTGAGTCGTCCACTGCTTAGGGTGGCGCTATAGGCTGCACTTTGATTTGAGCAACATCGCCACACCTCACTTGTGGTATTGCAAGCTCTCGATAGGGATGAAGGGCCCTAGCGATGCCATCCAGATCTCCCCCTCTGATTGTTGCAGATAACCTTCATATGCTTTGATGTCTTGATTAATATCTTCAACCTCTTTATCAAGCTTGTCTGATAAGACCCGCATACACTCAAGACATAGAGGTTGATCAACTTAGGTTTGAGAAGAGGCAATTTCAAAAGCACATTTCAAAATAGTTACAGTTGAGTAGAATCCAGCACTATCTAAGCTCAAAGTATTATTTGGTTTCTCTCTAGAAGATGGTAAATTAGTTGCACCTCCCTCCACTGTAGAATCACTATTGTACATGGAAGCAGCAGCTGGTGGGAGCACCACAAAGGACTCCTCCATAGCTTTACTAGGTTGGCTACCCTCAGGCTATACATTCACACTGCGTGGAGAAGGAGGAACTCCAACAGCTTGAGCCTTCTGCTTTGGCAACACAACAAATGATTGATCCATTCTGCTATTCCCCATATTGATGGTTGTATGGGGTGTGTATTCCCTATATGTATGATCCTTGGGGTGTGTATTCCCCATTTTTCTTGGGTGTGATCTACTTGACACTTATAGCAAAATTTGTGAGTCTTGTACATAAGGAGCATTACAAGAGACACCATGGAGCAGGGTGGTTGATCGACTCTGGTGCATCATAGCATTTGTGTGGTGATCAGACCTATTTTTGTTCTCTACAATCTGTTCCCCCAAGAAGGATTGTACAGGTTGCTGACGGTAGATACACCCCAGTTAGGGGTAAGGGGGAGGTGTCCGTGACCCCCAGTTTGCAGCTGTCTTGTGCATTGCACATACCAGAATTCCCACTAAATCTGTTGTCAGTGAGTAGAATCATGAAGGATCTCAACTGTAGAGTCATCTTTGATGATGTCGGATGTCTTGTTCAGGACAAGCTCACTAGGAAGACTATTGTCAGGGGTATGGAGGAGAATGGTGTTTACCGTTTGGGACAGGAGCGATTTGCAGAAGTTACTTGATATGGTAGCGGGAGTGTTCTACAGTGTCATGTTCGTCTTGGCCACTTGTCTCTAAATCACCTCAGGAGGGTGATACCACATATTTCCCCAGCTGCTACCATACAGTGCGATGCTTGCTAATTGGGTAAGCACCATCAATCCTCTTTTCCAGTTAGCATATCTCCTGGATCTTCGACATTATTTCAGTTGATCCATATGGATGTATGGGGACCGAGTAGAGTCCCAAACCGGATGAGACACCGATACTACCTGGTTGTTGTAGATGATTTCTCTAAAGCCACATGGGTGTTCTTGCTGAAAAGCAAGGCAGAGGTTGGAGGATGCATAGAGACCCTTCTTCTGGAGATCAGCACACAGTATTCAGCCACAATGAAGATAGTGCAGACTGATAATGCTCTTGAGTTCTGCACTGCCAGACTTAAGGAGGTCTATAGAACCCGTAGGATTGTCGACCAGATTACTTGTCGTCACACTTCACAGCTGAATGGGGTTGCAGAGAGGAAGCACAGACACTTGTTAGATGTTGCCCGTATACTATTGATTCATCATAATGTACCGCAGAGATACTGGGGGGATGCAGTTCTGACGACTTATCTCATCAACAGGATGCCCAGCTCAGTTCTTCAGGAGTAGATATTGGTTCTTCTTCTGCATCCAGATGACGAGTTATTTCATGTGCCTCCTAGGACCTTCAGATGTGTTGCATTCGTCCATGTGCCATCACTTGGTCATGACAAGCTGGCTCCTCGCACTATCAAGTGCGTATTTTTGGAGTACTCTAGGACACAGAAGGGGTACTATTGCTATGATCCTTTGCAGAACATACATTATGTTAGTGCTGATGTGACTTTCCATGAGGATATGCCATATTTCTCAGTCGCTGGACAAAGGAGCTCTTGTAATGATGTTGCCTTTCTTCCCTTACCTATTTCGTGTACAGAGACTCAGGTGTCTACTTCTCAGTCTAGGCCTCCAGCTGATAGACAGATGAGTTCTTTCTCCCGGGATGACTTTGAGAAATTGCATGGGCCATTGCATACCTATCATTGGCATCATACTACCTTTCAGAAGCCTCCTCTCTCACCAGCAGCTGATGGTTCACAGGTAGTTGAGACGGTACCTGATACCAGTGACAGTTTGGTTAGACCTAACTTCCCAAACAGTGCAGATCACCACAGTGGCGAGGCTCCTTCTGCAGTAACTCAGTTAGAGGTACCAGATGATTCAGATCTCCCTATTGCCATTAGGAGGGCACTGCGCACCTATGAGTCTAGATACCGGGTCACAGGTAGCTTGGCTACGAATGTTCTTGCTCCTCAGTTTAGTAGCTTCTGTCAGGCCCTTACAGCGTCACACATTCCGTCTACCTACCAGCAAGCCATGCTTGATTCGAAGTGGCTTCAAGCCATGAAGGATGAGATGGCAGCACTTCGAAGTAGATAGACTTGGGATCTCCTCTCACTTCCTACTAGCGCGCGACTGGTTGGCTCCTGATGGGTCTTTGTCTTGAAATACAACCCTGATGGATCTATTTCAAGGTATAAGGCCAGGCTAGTAGCAAAGGGGTTCACTCAGACATATGGGGTGGACTTCCTTGATACTTTCTCCCCTGTTGCATGGCTTGCCACTATCTAGATACTTATTTCTATTGCTGCTCATAGAGACTGGCTGTTATACCAGCTGGACGTGAACAATGACTTTCTCTATGGTGATCTTTAGGAGGAGGTTTACATGCAGCAGCCCCCGGGTTTCGAGGTTTAGGGGGAGTATGTGTGCAGATTAAGAAAGGCAATCTATGGTTTGAAGCAAAGTCCCAGGGCATGATTTTAGAAGCTATCAGAGGTGCTTCACTAGATTGGTCTGAGTCGCTCTACTTCATATCACTCCTTATTTACCAGGAAGACTGATAGGGGGACTGTGGCAATCCTGGTATATGTTGATGACCTTATCATCACCGGAGATGATAGAGATGGGATAGATGAAGTTAAGAGGCACCTATCAGAGAAATTTGTCATGAAGGATCTGGGACAGTTGAGGTATTTCTTAGGCATTAAGGTTGCATGTGGCAAGGATGGAGTGGTGCTCTCACAGAGGAAGTATGCTCTTGATCTTCTTCAGGAGACTGGCATGTTAGTAGCTAAGGCTACAAATATTCCCATGGATCCCAAGGTCCATTTATACGATGAGAAATCTGAGGTGGTTGATAGTAGAGCATATAGGCAGCTGGTGGGTAAGTTTCTTTACCTCACCATCACTCATCTAGACTTGTCTTTATCAGTTGGTAGGCTTAGCCAGTTTATTGATAAGTCAATTAGGCAGCATTGGGAGGCTACAATGCAAGTGCTCAGGTATGTGAAGAAAGCACCTGGACGAGGATTATTGTTTCGTAAGGGAACGCCCATGGGGATTGTAGCATACTTTGACGCTGATTATGCTGGCTGTGTTGGGGACAAAAAATCCACCATAGGTTTTTGCACCTTTGTTGTAGGCAACTAGGTTACCTGGAGGAGCAAGAAGCAAGTAGTTGTATCTAGATCCAATGCGGAATCAGAGTACAGGACCATGGCCCAGACAACCACTAAGATGGTTTGGGTCAAGTCTATTTTGTCAGATCTTCATATTTCTCTGGATAGCTCTATGGAGATGCGGTGTGACAACAGAGTAGTGACCTACATTGCCAATAACCCTATGTTTCATGAGAGGACAAAGCATGTAGAGATTGACTGTTATTACACTCGAGATCTCATTCAGCATGGGAGTTTACATACCACGAGTGTCACTTCTGAGGAGCAGACTGCAGATATCTTCACAAAGTCCCTGGCGAGATTTGCCTTTGAGGCATGTTGTTCCAAGCTAAGCCTGATAAATATTCATGGTCCAACTTGAGGGGGAGTGTTAATGTATAGTGTTTTTATGTTTTATGTTTTTTCTTGTATGGGCTTATGGGTGTCTAGCTCCTGAGGGGTAGTACTGTACTTTCACCCTTTGGTCTCCATCTATATAAGAGAGCCTAGGGTTTTCTATAATGAAATGAATCATTTCATCCAACTGAAGGTTTATGCATGAATCGAGATAGCTTATTAACAGATTAAGCTAAATCAGGTTTCATTTATAAGGCATATTGAAGGCTCCCAACCAACTATTGATAGGATACAGAATCATCTAGAATTTCAACATTAGAGGCCAATAATGAAGATATGTTTGTTGCCATAGGTGTCTTTAATACTTTAAGTCCATCAAAACTGAAATCTGATCAAAAGATTTGTAAGATACTTTTGCCGAGATAAATGCAGACCATCTGAAGTGCAAAGAAATTCAATACCCAAGAAATAATGAGGGAAGTCCATACCCCTTACCAGAAACTCATTCTTCAAGGCATTGAGAAGTTGAATCATAGCACACTTGGTGGAACTAAATAGCAACATATCATCCACATAAATAAACAGAAACATGAGACAATCAACCGTCTTCTTGATATATAAAGAGGTATTAGTCTTAGATCCAACAAAGCCTAAAGGCTGTAGAAAGGTAGTCAATTGTTTAAATCAGGCTCAGAGATTCTACTTTAGACCATAGAGTGATTGATGCAGCTTGCAGACATGATCAGACAACTCGGGGTGAATGAATCATTCAGGTTGAATCATGTATACATCCTCACCAAGAGTGTTATGAAGAAATGCATTATGGACATATAGTTGAGTGAGAAACCATCTGTTCATGAAACACAAGCTGAGCAAAAGACAAATAGTGGTTGGTTTAACTACTAGACTAAAAGTTTCATGAAAATCCACTCCTTCTACTTGGTGAAACCCTTTTGCTACCAAGTGAGCTTTATACCTATCAATAAAGACATTCGATTTATGTTTGATTTTATATACCCATTTATTTCCTAAAACATTCAGATTCGATGCTCGAGGTACAAGAGACCATGTACCATTTTTTTGAAAAGCATGAATCCTAGCTTGGTTCCAGCAAACATGTGAATTGGATTGGGTATAATTGATAGGCTCTTACTCATTATAAAGTATGTGAAGATGAGCAAGAAGAGGATGTAAAGTAGACCTCGTGGTCATTGGATGTCTTCTTGTGACCACAATAGCAGGTTGTTGTGATGATTCAGAGACAAGTATTGATAAAGATATAGACACATTTGGTATTGAATCATCAGAACTTGAATTGGTAGGAATAATAGGACTCAAGGTATTTGCTGGAGGAATATTATTAGTTGGAGCCACATCAGTATTTGGCACTAAATTGGAATTGACGGGATCAACAATAGAATGAAATCTGGAAGAGACTGGGAGCAGCTGAATAGGCGTAAAGGCATTGCCATGAGAAGAAGTAGAAGAATAACTAAGCTGCTTAAACAGATAAAGGAATTCATCAAATGTAACATGCCTGGCAACCACAACTTCGTCTGTAACTGGATTATAGCATTGATATGCTTTGTGAATGGGATTGTATCCCTGAAAGACGTAAAGTATTTCTTGGTTGCAACTTGTGCTTGTTATAAGGTCAAAGTAGGGGAAAACAAGCACATCGAAACATGTGCAAAAATGCATAATCTGGCTGTTGGTCATAGAGTACTTGAAAAGGAGCAAGACCATTAATAACAGAAGAAGGGAGTTTATTTATAAGATGAGCTGCAGTATGGACTGCCAAAGTACAAAATCTTAGAGGAACACTTGCAGGAAACAGTCAAGCTAATGCAACCTCAGTTAGATGATGATTTTTCCTTTCAGTTGTGCCATTTTGCTCTGGAGTATAAGGAGTAGATACCTGATGGACTACTCCATTATTTTGACACCATTGTGAATGGGTTGGTACTCTCCTCCCCAATTAGCATGAATGCTTTTAATATTTTCATAAATTTGAGTTTTGACATATGCATGAAATTGCATAAATGTGCGAAAGACTTGAGACTTAGAGGAAACCGTGAAGACCCAAGTATACCTACTATTACCATCAATAAAAGTCAACTAATACTTGTGTCCTTGAAATGAGAATACAGGAAAGGTCCATAAGTCAAAGAATATCAAATCAAACATTTTATTGCTACTTGAATTTGTTGGAGATAGAGGCCAGTGATGAGCCTTAACATTATTACAAGCCTCACAAGAGGAATGAAAAGACAAACTAGTAATAGGCATTTTTCTTGTTGTTTGATGATTTTGATGCCCCAATCTATTATGCCAGGTTTACAGTAATGCTTTTTCTGAAAGAAACACAGTAAGAGGTATCAAAAAATGTTGCTTTGTGCTATAGCAACTTGGAAAGAAGGCAACCAGCATTGGTAAAGTCCACAAGTAGCTACTCCTTCAAATAGCTTTTTCCTTGTTCTCAGGTCCTTGACTATGAAATTGCATGGATAAATCTTGAAATAGCAACCATTATAAATTTATAAATTGTTAGCAAATTCTTTGAAGTTGTAGGAACATGTAGAGCATCCTTCAAGTGTACAAATTTAGTGGTAGGAAATCTTTTCAAACCAATATTACATATAGAACCACCTTGGCCATTGCCAAAATAAACTGCATCATTGCCAGATACTCAGAAAAATCAAGGTTGGCAAGTGACTTTGTTAAGTGATGTGTATCCCCAAAATCAACATGCCACAGTTGAGTGTCAGCTATATTCACTTGAGGGGCAGAAGCAGCATTGGCTGATGAAAGAGAATCAAAAGTATTATAGAAAAAATAACAATTGAGAGCAAAATGATTATTTCTTTCACAAATTTGACAAGGTGAGGAGGAATAGGTTCGACCACAGCCTCTGGCAGAATTAAATTGAGGACCACGACCAGTAGTAGGAGAAGAAAAAGAATTATATCAATCAAGTCTATTGCTTCTGCCTCGACCACCATGATAAAAACTTCCTGTAAATTTTTCCCCTCTGACAGCCTGATGTAATTCAATATGTTGCTGATTAGTTGGAATTTGGTGTTCATCACTGAGGAGCAGCCCAAGCACGTCATCATAATTGCATGGAGTAGAATGACCATTTATGACCACCATAATAGACTCATATTCAAGGCCCAAACCATTAAAAATGGCCATGATTAGCTCATCTTCAACGACATTTTTGCCACAAATAGAGAGATTGGTTACAATCTCTCTAGCCTTATTTACAAAATCCGTTATTGGGAAATTGCCTTTTCTAAGATTATTTAATTGATAAGAATATTGAAAGATACAAGAGGGATTGTGTGGCAAAAAATTTTTCCAAGAAAAGCCAAATATCTATAGTAGAGGGAAATGAAGACACTTGAGAACAAATGCTTTTAGTCACTATAGAGATGAGCCGAGTTAACACCAAGGAATCAATTGAATTTTGAAATAAAGCGGAAGCAAGATATCAAAAGCAATAAAACAATAAGAATGTTGTGTTTAGGTGGAAACCCCACACACGAAGAGTGGGGAGAAAACCACAGGAGAAGGTCCTGATAGGGCTCTGATTTCTATATTTCTTCTCTAAAGGAAATGAGAGTACACACCTATTTATAGGCCATCACACACACACAAAGTCTACGTTTTCTAATATGTCACTAAACCAACCATTTAACTCTTACAACACTCCCACTCAAACTGGAGCATGGAATGCTCAACTTGTAACACAAATCCACTCTACATAGCAAAACAAACAACACTCTAGACTAGTTCTTGCTTGTAGGTGGGAACATGAGCTGGAGTTGCTAGATAAATTGTAGCTGTCTCTGAAGATCTGGTGTTGGTGGCTCCTCATTCAGTATCCCTAAAATTGGGTCTTCTTCTGAAGACCTCGAAGGTGGATCTCCCTCTTTAGAGTCCACAAAATTGGATCTCCTACATAGAAACTTGAAATGAGTCCTTCCTCTGAGGATCTTGAAATTCTGGACCTCCCAAAGTTGGATTTTTCATGTGGAGTCCAAGAACAAAAGGAATTTCCAAATGGGGGTGACTACAATAAGCTCCTATACTCCCCCTTTCTCCCATACTTGTATAGGAGAAAAAATAATAATGATGAGAATAAAATAGAACGATAAAAACTAGAGAAGGCTTCTCCACATCTTCTCTCAAACATAAACTTCATCCTTTTATTTATTTATTAATTATTTTCTTTTCTTTTTTTATTATTTTTCTTCATCTTTTTTAATTTCTTCCTTCTCTTTCTATTTTTTTTCCGTTCTCTTTCCTTTTATTTTCTTTTTTTTTCTTTTCCTTCCTTTCTCTTATTTAAAAGAGGCTGAACATCAACGTCAACTAGAAAATAAATAGAAAGAGGGGAAAGAAAAAAAGAGCTCCCAAGGGCTCGGGAGACCCCAACGGCCACATCTGACTCTGTGAGCATGATTAGCATGCCATCATCACGATCTTGGCCGTCATCAACATCAGACCGTGGCCATCCTCTCTCTCATCATTGCGAGATCCTCGCACGAGATCTCACCACGCTTCAGCTACATCAACCACCTTTCGACCGTGTGTGTCATGATAAGAACCTCATAATGAACCCTAACTAGCACAATCTAATCCAAATATGTGTGAAAAAGCTCCTACAAAACCCAAAGAGAGGCTTAACTCATAGAATTCTGAGTTAAAGGATAAAACAAATCATCTGGGGTAAAACTACAATTTCACCAATGCAGTATGCAAACAGGGTAATTAAGGGTCCAAACATAGGTCAAACAAGCTTAATAAGAAGGGAAGTGGGATGATCTGATCTGAAAAGGGTTATAGCAACTTCTAGGAATTAAATGACATTTTGTAACCCTAAAACAAACCCCACTTTAATTCATGAGGTTCGAGGCAGGATAAAAATCAACTAAATCCTCTAAAATTCATATAAAAATATCCCCTAGGGTTTATAACCTTCAATTTGGCCTTTGAAACCTATTTTGACCTAAAATGAGAACCATGCTCAATTAATGACTTAATTTGGGTTTTTACGCAAATTGATCAGTCAAACATGGTCCAACCTAAAATCAAAATTCACCATTAAAATCCTTAGGTTCAAATTAGTATAGTATAAAAACTTGGGCCTAAGAAAAGACCATCTTGACCGACTTTACAAATTGGTCCTTTTAATTTACTTTTTGACCCTTATCTTTTGAAACCCTTGCATTTAGGCCCCCAACTTCTCATCGTTCTTTGCAGAACGGTCCTCCCCTACCCTCTGCCATCAACCATGCCTCTCGTGCGAGCGCATGAAAGGCATGGGTATCCTCTCCGGCCACTCTTTGGCGAGACTGGCACATCGCCACCTCGATCCCCTCTCCGGGCCAAGGCCTTTATAAGGAGCGGCAAGGTCTGCCGACTCCTTCAAGCTTCCTCTGGCGGAGAAACACCTCGCACTTCATCTCTTCCTCCTCCGGTCAGAGCACCCGAAGCTTCCGGTGATCTCCTCCTCCTCCTCCTCGTCTCTCTGCTGCCCTACCTGCAGCAGAGTTTACTCTGCCCTGTCGTCCGCGCTAAGCCGTACCAACTGGTGCCCTCAGACTGTCTCCTCGTCGGCGATACCCTCCTCCTGGGCATCTTCATCCTCAGCTCCGGCAGGCACGAGCCAGGCGCTACTCTCTCCTCCTTCGTTGAGTAATTAGGTACAAAGTTTCCTCTCTCTATCCCTTGTATTTTCCCCCTTCTAATCTGCCATTTAAACCACCCGACCGCCACTGTCCAACTCCATCTTCTCCATCTCCGGTCACCTTCTCCGGCGAGGCCATCTCACTTCCACAGACCTCCTCACCCCTCGCCGACTACCCCAGAAGCTCCCCCTCACTCCACTCAACCCTTTCCCCCACTCTATACATCGCCACTCACAGGCCGACCACCCCTCGAACAGACCCATTTCTGCGCCCACATTCTGACCTAGGTCCACCTCCACAGGCGCACTCGTGCCTCGCCGACCACCGCACTTCCTTCGCCGCACTCTGGCGAAGCTTCCCACATTTTCTGATGTGGCCGAGAGGCCGTCATTGTGCTTTCAGGTCAGAGCCCCCTCGCCGCCATTGTTAAGCTACTGCAGCTCCTTCGCTCGCAGCTCCAGGCTTCCTCCAGCCCAGGCGCACATCCCAGGCAGTGCGGATTGCTGCTGCGATCATGCCCAAGCTTTCGATTTGGGTCGCAAGCCTCACAGCTGCACCAATTGGCAGCAGCTTCCTCGGCCACGGGTGCGACATCTAGAGGTGGGACTTTAGTCCCACCTCGTAAGTGTGCGGCTGCATGCCCACACTTATATTGAAAAAGTGTATCGGCTGGTTGCCTTCGATACACAGGGGTCAGGTCCCTCTCACCCGCACGCAGCGTGCCACGCGCTCGCTTGCCCTCGCCTGCGCTAACGCCCCACGGGTCTGGGCTAGATCCGACTACCTGACCAAGCACTCCTCGCCCACCACCGCACGTCGGTGGGCCTAGTCTCGGGCACGCTACCCGAACCCGATTACCCGGCTCTGGGAGAGCATTCCTAAGAGAGGTTCTGAGAAAGAGAGAGATGCGGGGAAGGGGTAGGGGTAGGTTTTGCACTGACCACTGTGTGTGCACGCAGGAAAGAAAGAAAGAAAGAAGAAGAAGCAAGCTAATGAAGAAGAAGAGGGGAGGAGCGGCCGAAGCCTTAGCCACACTGAGCAGCTGAAGAAGAAGGAAGCCACACTGTAGTAAACCCACAGTTAAGTTGTCTAAGCTTCAAATCAGATGACGGAAGGGCAGCGGCCAAAGCAGAAAGAAGAGAAAAAGAAGAGAGAAGAAGAAGGAAGAAAAAGAAGAAAGAAGACACAAGAAAAAAGAAGAAAAGAAAGAAGGAAACAGAGAAGAGAAAGAACAAGGCAGGCTGAGAAGAAAGGAAGACTCTGCAACTGAAAGAAAGAAAGAAAAAGAGAGGAGAAAGAAGAAGATCACCACAGCCGTAGGCTAAAGAAGAAAGAAGAAGGTAGGAAGAAAACAAGAAAGAAGAAGAAGAAGAGGAACGTCCAAGAAGAAGAAAAGAGAGAAAAAGAAGAAGCCAACAAAACTATATCTCTCTCTCTTATTATTTTTGTAACAAAATTGTGAATATTTATGCTTCTAGAATTCTAGTTGCTCCCTGAGTTCGACCTCGGGAAAACTTATTATTCCAAGTAAAAAAATTTCTATAGTGATCTGGTAGCTGTTTTGTCATATACTACAACGACTGTAAACCATAAATAACCATCACGACAGAACTAGCTCAAACCAGTGGTTACTATTTTGGCACCGTTGCCGGGGAGCAATGGCTATTCTAGAAGTCATAAAATCTCTATTCAGGAGTTTTTACTAATCTCTTCTCTTTTGTGTGCAGGTATAGGAAATCAAGAGGACAACAAGCAGCTGCACAACAACCACTCCAAGGACAGGTAATTTTCTATCCTCTCACTTTAACCCCTCAATTCTGAAGAGGAAGAAAAAGAAAGAATAAGCAATATAGGTATAACCTGTCTTCCATACTTAGTAAACCATCAAAGCTACATGTTTTTCAATTTCAACCCACTATTTCTGCACACACTATTAAGGGTATTTAAGGGTTAACACCTTCTTGCCTGAGCCTCAAATTACCCAACAAAGAGCTAACTGGACCAAGTAGAGCCAACATAAGATTTAACATTAGGGTTTTAGAGACACACTTCTTAAGCAAGAATTGAGAAATCCCAAAAGAAGTGTGCCTAAGCCATTGATTGAAAATACTTATTCAAAGAAACCCTAAGCAATTTGGCTCTTTAAAGACACTTCAACCCTAAAAGACAAGACCTAATAAGCTCTCAAGGGAACTAGCAGGTGAAGTTGACCCCTTGGGACAACCAACCTTCAACTTAGGGCACTCTCTGTACTCAAAAGGCTAAAGTTTAAGTGAAAACCTAAGCACCTTGATCTTAATTAAAAGTGGTAGACTTAAGAGGTCAAGATCCCCATTCTGGTCTACCTGGAATCTCAGTGACAAGAGAGGTCTAGTGGGGGAAACCCTATAACTCGTGGGGACGCTCTACCGTGTAGGGGTCTTCACGGGACTCACCCTCTCTGGCTGCCCAGGTAATTCTCAGGTGGTCGATCTTTTGATTAAGGGGTCCATCTGCCCCGCACCTCTATAGTCACCCAACATTTTGGGTGTCTTGATTGGGTCCAGCACCTGCGAAACTCATCTTCTCCGTTAGTGTATGTTTGGTAGGAGGTCCTTAAAATCTCCTCTAGAAATTCACTCTCCTCGAGGTCGAGCCTCAGTGCCCTTGTTTGAGCAAACAACACTTCACATAGACCTCTCCTTCGACTCCGAACCCAACTCACCTTCTTCTTCCACAATGGCTCAGCCAATTGAGGAAGAGAACAATCTGGAGCACCAGCTCTAGCGACTCAATGACCTCTTCCAAAACTTTGTGCACCCACCGCAGCGTCCTATGATGCGGGACCATTATAATCCTGCTGCAGTGGCTATTGAGCCTCGAGTCAGAATCCCGACTGGAGGACCTGATTCTGAATTAAAGCCCAATATGATTCATGCCATACCTAAATTTCATGGGCTTAATTCTGAAGACCCCTTCCAGTACATCAAACAGCTAAAGCATCTGGCCCAGACTTTTGGGTCAGATGCGCAAAATCGGGATATTCTCCTTATGAAGATGTTCTCCTTCTCCCTTATGGATAAGGCCTCTCATTGGTACCAAACATAGACCCGTCCAATCAACAATTGGGAAGAACTTCAGTCCGAGTTTTTGAAGAAGTTCTTTCCCGTTGGTCGGACCAATGCCTTGCGCCATCAGATTACCCACTTCACGCAACAAATGGGAGAACCTCTTCATGAGGCATGGGATCGCTTTCAGGATCTCATGAGAAAGTGCCCCCATCACGGAGTTCCTAAATGGGAACAAGTCCAGTCTTTTTACCAGGGACTCCGTGAAGATATTAGGCTTTTCGTCAATGCAACTTGTGGAGGGAATATCATGGGTCAGCATGAGGACACCGTGTGGGAGATTCTCGAAAATATGTGCGAGAACTCCATCAATAATGACTCCATGGGATTATTCGATAGGATGAATACCCGTGCATTGACGAACCTTAGGGGAGCACATGAAACGTAGGGCCTGTCTGCATTAGTCGACCTGGAGTTGATGGCCAGTTGATTGGACAAGGTCTCTATAATTGAGAAGAAGGTGGATGAGCTGACTCAGCATTTGCAATGAGCCACCTCTGCGCATGGTTCCTTTACATAGCCTCCTTCCACACAGGAGACTGTGCAAAACATTCTCCACCGACCTTCTCCTAGGATGGATCCGTATCCACCCCTATCTGATTCTCGGATCGGAGGATCCTCTGATCCTTTCTATACTAGCCAGGGGAATTCCATTCCCTTATTCTCTGACTCTTTGGAGGTTCCTCAGACCTGTGAGGACCTCAACGCCATCCAAAATGACCCATTCTCCAACACCTACAATCCTGGATGGCGAAACCATCCTAACTTCCAGTGGGTGGGAAATTCCCAAACTCAAAGACCACCCTTTTAGCCCCGTCCACAACTACCTCGTCCTTACCAGCCACCTCAGCCTTGCCCCAACCCTACTTATTCATCAGGGCCAAACCAAGACCAAATGTCCCTCATCCTTCAGACTCTGGCTGACATTCAGAGAATAAATGCGGCTATTCAGAAACAACACAAGGACGAACTTACAGAGGTTCGAAACCAACTAGCCCAGTTGGCAAATTCTCGCCAACCAGGCACGCTTCCTTCTCAACCTCTTCGTAACTTGAATAACGTGCCTACCTAGTGGTGCGTTATGAACCCAAACCCGGGCCAAGCACACATGATTTATCAGGCCCCCTCTATTCCTTCACCTGACGAGATGGAGGCTTCCACCCCTTATGCAAGTTATCAGCAGCAACCCATCCTATCAAACCCTAATTAAAACCAGGCAGGATTGAATTTTGTAACCACCTGTAGTGGTAAGGAGACCCAAGATCCACCCTATCCAGACCACTCCAAGCCTGGTAGTGATCTAAACCCTAGGACAGTAATCCAAGACGTTCCTATCCCTGTCTCAGATCAAAGACCTGGACTTATCCTAGAAGAACCAACCAAGGTTCCATTTCCCGAGGCCTTGACCAAGGGAAAGAAGACAACCAAGCCTGTGGCACCAGAGGAGGACCTGGTCAAGCTCTTTGAGCAGGTCCAAATAAACATCCCCTTGATGGATGCGATTCGCCACGTACCGGCTTACGCACGATTCTTAAAGAATGTGTGTACACCTCAGCGTAAGCCGCGAACCAAGAGTGGGAGTCCAATTGTACTGTTAGAGAAAGCCAGCTCTGAATCCTTAGCATACTCCCACCAAAGGCAAAAGACCCAGGTACTCCCCTGATTTCATGCAAAATAGGTGAAACCCAGTTCGACAGAGCATTGCTAGACTTGGGTGCTTCCATAAATTTGATACCCACATCCTTACTTAACCACCTAGAAGAATCTGAGCTAAAACCGACTGAGGTGACACTACAGTTAGCAGATCAATCTATAAAGTCACCTAAAGGGATTCTTGAGGATGTTATTATAAGGGTGCGAGATTTCTATTTCCCTGTAGACTTCATAGTCTTAGACATGGACGCACCTGAAAATCCTAGGGATACACCGATCATTCTAGGGAGACATTTCCTGGCTACTGCTAGGGCTAACATTAGTTGTGAGGAGAGCCAAATAGAACTGAAATTTGGGAATCAAACCCTCAAAATTGATATCTTTAAGGTCCAACAAGGAATCAATTGCGGTGTCATTGAACAAATCTGTGATATTAGAGCTTTGGTTGATGAAACACAATTTGAGAATAACCTAATTATGCCTCATCAACCACAAAAAGATCTTGAACCGCAATTAGAGGAGTCAGACCCTAATTCAGACAAACCCATGACTCCTATCCTTGAACCTCACACTTACCCTGAACCACCCGCTGCTGCTGATAACCCCATTCTTGAACTAAAACCCCTTCCCGATCATTTGAAATACGTCTTTTTAGGTTCTAATCAGACTTTTCCTGTGATTATAAATTCTAAGCTCACTCCTGATCAGGAATCCCGTCTGATAGCTGTTCTCCAGCAACATCGCAGAGTCATTGGTTGGACTCTCGATGACTTGACTAGAATAAGTCCCTCTTATTGCACACCCCGTAGCTATTCTGAAGAGGGCGCACGACCTTCCCGTGAGATGCAGAGATGTTTGAATCCCAACCTGCAGGAGGTCATGAAAAAGGAGATCATTAGGTGGTTAGATGCAGGGATCATCTACTCGATCTCCGACAGTTGTTGGGTGAGCCCAATCCAGGTTGTGCCTAAAAAGGCAGGGCTCACCACCATCACGACTGAAATCGGAGAAATCATACCTACCCGAATAGCCAACTCGTGGAGAGTCTGCATAGATTACCGAAGACTCAATTCCTCCATGAAGAAGGATCATTTCCCACTACCTTTCATTGATCAGATTCTCGAGAAGCTAGAGAGAAATCAATTCTTCTACTTTCTTGATGGGTACTCCAGTTATAACCAAGTGGCTATTCATCCTGAGGACCAAGAGAAGACCTCGTTCACCTGCCCCTTCGAGACATATACATTCCGAAGGATGCCTTTCGGTCTCTGCAATGCACCCACAACTTTTCAGCGGTGCATGCTTGCCATATTCTCTGATATGGTAGGTGATTATCTGGAAGTCTTCATGGATGACTTCTCAGTTTTCGGGGCATCGTTTGATGATTGCCTCCAGCACTTGGTTCATATACTCAGGCGTTGCATCGATGTAAATTTGGTTCTTTCCTGGGAAAAGAACCACTTTATGGTGCCTGAGGGGATCGTCCTAGGACATCTAATTTCTGAGAAAGGCATCCAAGTGGATCGAGCCAAGGTTGATCTAATTTCTCGGCTTCCTATGCCTAGCTCGATCAAGGACATCCGTTCTTTTCTAGGGCACGTCGGTTTTTACCATCGTTTCATTCCTGATTTTTCGAAAATTGCTCGCCCCCTGACTATTCTTCTCTCTAAGGATGTACGCTTTGAGATCTCCAAGGAATGCACTCAAGCCTTTGAGAACCTTCGTGACTGAGTCACCCAAGCCTTGATCCTACAGTCCCCTGATTGGTCTCAACCCTTTGAGATCATGTGCGATGCATCTGATTTCGCTGTAGGAGCGGTTCTGGGGCAAAAAGTTGATGGGAAACCTGTGGTCATCTACTATGCTAGCAAGACACTTGACGAGGCTCAGTGTAACTACACAATTACGGAGAAAGAGCTGCTAGCTGTAGTATTTTCCCTCGAAAAATTCCGATCCTATCTCCTGGGTTCCCATGTCATCATCTACTCGGATCACACAGCTGTGAGGCATCTCCTTGCCAAGAAGGACACGAAGCCCCGACTAATCCGATGTATCTTGCTGTTGCAAGAATTTGACTTCGAGATTCGTGAAAAGACAGGAAGACAAAATGTGGTAGCTGACCATTTGTCTCGCCTTCCTTCTGAGATCATCAACCCTTCTGGACCTATCACAGAGCATTTCCCTGATGAGCACCTACTGACTATTGATACTAGACTTCCATGGTTTGCTAATATAGTAAACTACTTGGCATCTCATCAGATCTCGTCTGATTAGCCGAAGACCAAGAAAGACAAATTGCGCTCTGATGCCAAGTACTACATTTGGGAAGATCCGTACCTCTTCCGCATAGGTGCCAACCAAATCATCCGGAGATGTGTCCAAGAAGGTGAAATCAATGATATTCTCTCCTTCTGCCATGACCAGGCATGCGGTGGCCATTTCTCTGGGCACAAAACCGCATCGAAAATCCTCCAGTGTGGCTTTTATTGGCCCACTTTGTTCAAGGATGCATACAATCACTGCAAAGTATGCAGTCATTGCCAAACTTTGGGCAACATGAGCCATCGCAACATGATGCCTTTGCAGCCGATTCTCGTATGCGAAATCTTTGATATTTAGGGGATTGATTTTATGGGCCCCTTTCCTATTTCGGATGGCTTCGAGTACATTCTGCTAGCTGTGGACTATGTGTCCAAATGGATCGAAGCCATACCGACCCGAACCTGTGATCATAAAATCATCCTCAAATTTATTTATCCCAATATCTTCTCATGGTTCGGGATTCCTAGTGCTATCATCTCCGACGGGGGGACCCATTTCACGAATGCTCAGTTCAGGTCACTGATGAACAAATACGGGGTGTCTCACCGAATCTCCACTCCTTATCACCCCCAGACTAATGGTCTAGCTGAGCTATCAAATCGGGAGATCAAGAAAATCTTGCAGGTCACTGTTTGGCCTGACAGGAAGGACTGGTCGTCCCGACTTCCGGAAACCTTGTGGGCCTATAGGACCGCCCATAAAACCCAATTAGGCATGTCTCCCTTTAGACTAGTGTACGGGAAGGCGTGTCACCTTCCCGTCGAACTGGAGCCCAAATCCTATTGGGCAGTACAGAGCTGTAATCTAGATCTTTCTAAGCCTGGAACCCACAGAAAGCTTCAAATCAGTGAGATCGATGAATTACGCCTTGATGCGTATGAGAACTCACGAATCTACAAGGAGCGGGTTAAAGCCTTCCATGACAAGCACATCTCTAGAAAGATGTTTCATCCTGGTCAGAAGGTCCTACTCTTTGATGCCCGACTCAAACTTTTCCCTGGGAAACTGTGATCCAAGTGGGTTGGACCATACCTTGTCCGACAGGTTTTTGGAAATGGAGCCGTCGAAATCAGTCCGCTCAGCCATGATTCCGAACCTTTCATCGTGAATGACCATAGACTCAAACCGTTCATTGATGTAGCCTCTACTGATTTGGCTGGATCATCAATTATCCTCCATTTTCCCTGAGCATATTGCGCCCAGCCGATGGCGTAAAACTCAGCGCTCAATGGGAGGCAGCCCGTCATTCTCTTTGAAAAAACCTGAAACCTTTTCTGACACCTTTTCACACTTAAGGTTCACCCTTTAGGACAGTCGACTCCACCTCAGGTGCTTGCATCTAAGATTAGAAATCATCCGCAACTATCACCCTTACCCATTCACTCATCAAAACATCTGTCCTATTGTATGAACTAAGTTGAAAAAAACCCTCCTAAGTTACAATGAGGACATTGCAAATCTTAGGCATGGGGGGTATGAAAGTGCAAATCTTGTAAGAAAAGGTTTTAAACAAAAAAATTCACATATGCCAGAAACACCATAAAAATTAAAAATTTTTGAAAAAGAATAATAAAAAGAGAGGAGGAAAGAAATTTTGTGGACTCTACAAAGGAGGAGGAGAAAAAGGAACAAAATGAAAAGGAGCACAAAATGAAAGAAAAGTGATAGTCATTAGTAAGAAATTAAGGAATTAACCTAAGTTCTAGACCTCATTCAGGAAAAGAAATGGAAAGTGCACAGTGAGATTAGTAAGAACGCAAATCTTAGGCATTCTTGGATAGACTCTTAGTAGCCATTAAGATCTAGACATTCCTCAAGAGGTTGAGGAAAATGAAAAGCTTAAGTATTAGGTCCAAGGCTTAGGGAGTATTTGGCCTCATTAACTAACTTTTGGTTTACGGGACTCAGTTACCTAAGCACCCTAACTTCACACACAGCCTGGTTCAGTAAGCATAGAAATCAAAATCACGTAGAAGCGTTGAAAAAATTCTGAAAATGACACCTAGAGTAGGAGCGGTCGATCAACACAAGTTGATTTGGACGAGTTCCCAGTGCGGAGAGGTGGGAAATTCCCCTCGAAGCTGCGTAACAAAATATCATCTCCTCAGTGCTTGTCTCTTAGGATATTTACATATTCTACTAGGGGCATGTAAGCACTCTGCTGGTTCAGATTCCATGGATGGCATTATCACGAAATGTCAATTGCCATGGTCTGAATTCGGCCACAGAACACCATGGATGGGATTATCTCGAAATCTCAACAGCCAGGGTTCTGGGGGTTACCATGGGCGATGCTATCTCGAAGCATCGATTGCTAGGAACCCTTGAGGATTGATGATGGGAACAAGGAATCTGATACAGACCATGTTGAAAAGCCAATCCTAAGCTAGAATTAAAAACAAAAAGAGAGAGAAAACTCTCCAAACATATAAATCTTCTACCTCTCTTTCTTACAAAATGTACTGCGAACTGAGCCAGGGCTAAAATTATCTCAAGTACGGGTGCTTTAACTACAAAGTCCAATAAACCTTAGGTTAGTTCTTGTAGGCCTTAAAACTTTTGCTAAGGACTGACGCTGAGGCTAGACAGATCTGGATCTTGGTTGGTACTTGAGTACCTTTTAGGCCTATGGTTGGCATTCTGACCTAATCTAGGTTTCAAAAGAAAAAGCACTTATCTGAAATCATTAAGACCTTCATGGTCTAGAACAAGGGTTGAAACCTTAAAATTTTGCTAAGGGACTAGCAAAAGCTAGGCATGGGGGTATGATGAGAACCTCATCATGAACCCTAACTAGTACAATCTAATCCAAATATGTGTGAAAAAGCTCCTACAAAACCCAAAGAGAGGCTTAACTCAGAGAATTCTGAGTTAGAGGATAAAATAAATCATTAGGGGTAAAACTGTAATTTCACCAATGCAGTATGCAAACAGGGTAATTAAGGATCCAAACATAGGTCAAACAAGCTTAATAAGAAGGGAAGTGGGATGATCTGATTTGAAAAGGGTTATAGCAACTTCTAGGAATTAAATGACATTTTGTAACCCTAAAATAAACCCACTTTAATTCATGTGGTTTGAGGCATGATAAAAATTAAATAAATCCTCTAAAATTCATATAAAAATATCCCCTAGGGTTTAGAACTTTCAATTTGGCCTTTGAAACCTATTTTGACCTAAATTGAGAACCATGCCCAATTAATGACTTAATTTGGGTTTTTACGCAAATTGACCAGTCAAACATGGTCCAACCTAAAATAAAAATTCACCATTAAAATCCTTAGGTTCAAATTAGTATAGTATAAAAAATTGGGCCTAGGAGAAGACTATCTTGACCGACTTTACAAATTTATCCTCTTAATTTACGTTTTGACCCTTATCTTTTAAAACCCTTGCATTTAGGCTCCCAACTTCTCGTCGTTCTTTGCAGAACGGTCCTCCCTGCCACTTCTGCGCAGCGCCATGCCTCCGGTGACCTTGCGCTGAGGATGGCGCCACGCAGGGAAGGGCGGTCGTCCTCTAGAACAGACGGGGGGTTCCCTGCGACGTCCTCTGTCGCAGGGACCCTCCCCTGCCCTCTGCCATCAACCATGCCTCTCATACGAACGCACGAAAGGCATGGGTATCCTCTCCGGCCACTCTCCGGCGAGGTTGGAACGTCGCCACCTCTATCCCCTCTCCGCGCCAAGGCCTTTATAAGGAGCGGCAAGGTTTGCCGACTCCTTCAAGCTTCCTCTAGCGGAGAAACACCTCGCACTTCATCTCTTCCTCCTCCGGTCAGAGCGCCCGAAGCTTCTGGCGATCTCCTCCTCCTCCTCCTCGTCGCTCTGCTGCTCTACCTGCAGCAAAGTTTACTCTGCCCTGTCGTCCGCGCTAGGCCGTACCAGCTGGCGCCCTTAGACTGTCTCCTCGTTGCCGATACCCTCCTCCTGGGCATCTTCGTCCTCAACTCCGGCAGGCACGAGCCGGGCGCTGCTCTCTCCCCCTTCATCGAGTAATTAGGTATAAAGTTTCCTCTCTCTATCCCTTGTATTTTACCCCTTCTAATCTGCCATTTAAACCACCCGACCACCACTGTCCAACTCCATCTTCTCCATCTCCGGTCGCCTTCTCTGACGGGGCCATCCAACTTCAACAGACCTCCTCACCCCTCGCCGACTACCCCAGAAGCTCCCCCTCACTCCACTCAACCCTTTCCCCCACTCTATACACCGCCACTCACAGCCCGACCAACCCCTGAACAGACCCATTTCTGCTCCCACATTCTGACCTAGGTCCACCTCCATAGGCGCTCTCGCGCCTCGCCGACCACCGCACTGCCTTTGCCGCACTCTGGCGAAGCTTCCACGTTTTTTGATGTGGCCAAGAGGCCATCATTGTGCTTTCAGGTCAGAGCCCCGTCGCCGCCATTGTTAAGCTTCTGCAGCTCCAGGCTTCCTCCAGCCCAGGCGCACATCCCAGGCAGCGTGGATTGCTGCTGCGATCATGCCCAGGCTTTCGATTTGGGTCACAAGCCTCGCGGCTGCCCCAATTAGCAGCAGCTTCTTCGGCCGCGGGTGCGACATCTAGAGGTGGGACTTTAGTCCCACCTCGTAAGTGTGTGGCTGTGCGCCCACACTTATATTGAAAAAGTGTATCGGGTAGGTTGCCTTCGATACATAGGGGTCAGGTCCCTCTCACCCGCACACAGCGCACCACGCGCTCGCTCGCCCTCGCCCGCGCTCACGCACCGCGGGTCTGGGTCGGATCCGACTACCCAACTAGGCACTCCTAGCCCACCACCGCACGCCGGTGGGCCTGGTCCCGGGCGTGCTACCCGAACCTGATTACCCGGCTCTGGGAGATCATTCCTAAGAGAGGTTCTGAGAAAGAGAGAGACGTGGGGAAGGGGTAGGGGTAGGTTTCGCACTGACCACTATGTGTGCACGCAGGAAAGAAGGAAAGAAAGAAGAAGAAGCAAGATAAGGAAGAAGAAGAGGGGAGGAGCGGCCGAAGCCTTAGCCGCACTGAGTAGTTGAAGTAGAAGGAAGCTGCACTGTAGCAAACCCACAGTTAAGTCGTCTAAGCATCAAATCAGATGACGGAAGGGCAGTGGCCAGAGCAGAAAGAAGAGAAAAAGAAGAGAGAAGAAGAAGGAAGAAAAAGAATAAAGAAGACACAAGAAAAAAGAAGAAAAGAAAGAAGGAAACAGAGAAGAGAAAGAACAAGGCAGGCTGAGAAGAAAGGAAGACTCTGCAGCTGAAAGAAAGAAAGAAAAAGAGAGGAGAAAGAATCAGAAGATCACCACAGCTGCAGGCTAAAGAAGAACGAAGAAGGCAGGAAGAAAAGAAGAAAGAAGAAGAAGAAGAGGAACATCCAAGAAGAAGAAAAGAGAGAAAAAGAAGCCAACAAAACTCTCTCTCTCTCTCTCTTATTATTTTTGTAACAAAATTTTGAATATTTATGCTTCTAGAATTTTAGTTGCTCCCTGAGTTCGACCTCGGGAAAACTTATTATTCCGAGTAAAAAAATTTCTGTAGTAATCTGGTAGCTGTTTTGTCATATACTACAACGACTGTAAACCATAAATAACCATCACTACGGAACTAGCTCAAACTAGCGGTTACTATGGCACACCTCGTCTCCTTACGCTAGAGCGACATCGTTCTTCGTGGCTTTCTTCGTGTTGGCCTCCATGATCTTTAGGGCATTGTCCGCGTGATCGGTGGTCGTGTTCTTTGCCTTCGCCGTCATCACCAATTTTTGCTTTAGCTTCTTGAGCTCTTGGGCCATGGCTTGCAAGTTAGAAGCGTAGTGCGCAAGCTCGCCGCACAGGTGCTCGAGCTCTTCCTTCTAAGCCTTTTCCTTCTTACTCGTGGTGCCACTCAGTTATGGGAAAGGAGACACCAGGCAGGCAGGCACAGGCAGCCTCGCATTTATTACCCTTCAAACTTGCCTCTTCCTCCTACTAGGTGGCCTCGATCTCGCCTGCTCAAGCTTGATGCCCGGAACTTCTCGACCTCGATGGTTTCCTCGACTTGTCTCTGAGCAGCAAGTCCCTCCACCAGCTTCTAATTCATTTTGAACAGAAGCATCACTTCAATGCTTCTCATCAAAGACCCCTTTCTTGAGATTAGAGATAATATGAAGAAAATAAACAATAAATATCAAGATAACAAAAGAATCCAAGATCAAAATATCGCTCTGATATCAAGTTAAATTTTGAAATAAAATAGAAGTAAGATATCAAAAGTAATAAAACAATATAAACACTTGGGTTTACATGAAAACCCTACTCACGAAGAGCGAGGAGAAATTTACAGGAGAATACCTCGACAGGACTCTGATTTCTATATTTCTTTTCTAAAGGAAATAAGAGGAGTACACACCTATTTATAAGTTATTATACACACACAAAATCCACATTTTCCAATGTGACACTAAACCGATCATGCAACTCTTTCAACAGCATCTCTACATTTTCATTTAATGTAAATAGGATTTAGATCAACAATTTGACTAGCAGAGTGATGTAACTACTACTCAAGTGGAAGAGAGGTGCCATCTACTAAACCAAGAAGACCATACATTGTTAAAATAGGAACTAGTTGCGTCTTCCATAGGTGATAATTGGATTGAGAGTTTAAATGGCACACAATTATGAATCATGCCAAGTGGAGCTCCATTAGTGTGCCTACAGTCAGTTCCCACACGCTGATTCTAGTTTAAAACAATGAAAACAATGTCACTACTTGTTCACCCAATCAGTAAGGAGCGCACAAATGTTTTTCTGATTTTTATGAAATTATGTGATATTTCTTTGAGAATTGTTTTTGAATTGGTGTCACAAATCCAGAAATGACCGTAGAAATGAAATTGCATTCAAACTAGTAGTTCCAAATTGAGAAAAAAATTTCTAATCTTTTTCAGGATAGATAATTTTGCAAGATTTCCAAAATAGTAAATTTCATCTAAATCTATATTGTAGAAAAAATCTAAAAATTTCTCAAAGTTTGGTCTGGAATCAATTCATGCAACCCAAGATACCACTTTACTTCAAGAATTTTATAAAATAAAACACTTGTAGTTAAGTAGCAAAATTTGGAGGTCCTGCTCCTAACCTCAAGGGGCTTCTATGATATGAAAATTGGAATTTTTTCGATGACCCTAGGTACCCCAACACGATTTCATGAATCAGGCCAGAATTTGGATTTTCTTGATGGGGTCCCAAATGATGATGGTGGTGGGTTTACTACCCAAGACAAGCAACCAAATGAATTTTTAATTCCCACCACCCATTTTTTTTGGTTTTTTAGTGTTTTGGTTGTGGCTTTGCGATACAAGGTGGAGGTACTTACCTTAAAACTTGGGAAGACAACACACTTGAAACTTCCACTCCAAAGGTTCCTGCTTCCCCTACCATCTTTGACAAAATTGGTACCTGCACACCAACAAATGAGACAAAGGCAACTTTGTTAGAATTCTAAAATGGAAAACTAAAGGAAAATAAGTAAGCAAAATCGTGCCTCCTTGTCAATGGCACCAAAAAGTAATGCATTGAAATTGCGATTTGATAAAAGCATATTATTGCAAAGTGAAATCTAAGTTTAACTTTTAAAATTTGTAAATTAGAAACCATGTGAGTAACCAAGTCATCTCAAGGAGGTGTGGTGTTACGTTCAAAACCTTTAGCTTCGGCTTATCTCTTTTTTCGTGTTTTTATCTTCTTGACATTTTTTTATCATTAGGTTATAATGAAAGTAAAGGCAAACACAAGTGATGATCAAGATTCATATCGCACACATCTAATGAATGAAAGCTAAGGGAAAGAGCAATGTGATAATCAACTACGGAAGGTCATGTAGTGAGCTCACAAGAGACCACGGTGAATTTCTTGTAATCACTACTTGATTCAAAATACATGCCCAACAAGCTTATAAAGAAAATAACATTGAGATCTTCATTAACATAAGCAAGTTCAACAAGAGATGAGACAAGATTCACCAAAAGCATTCAAAATCAAGTTCAACAATATCATTCACTCAAAATGGCTACTAATACTAAGAGCTAAGGATGAAACATGAACATCAAAATAAAAGACAAAGGAAGGAGAGGCTCATCTGATGATAAAAAAGTGGCAGTGAAGATGTCCTCCAATGTAGCTCCTTCTTGGCATGGACCTCCTCTCAAGCTTGGCATGCTCCCAAGAATCTCCTCCAATGGTGGCGTGAGTGGATGTAAGAAGAAGCAGAGGGTGGTGGCTCCCTCTCAATTTCCTCCTCCAATGATAGATGACCCAAGGCCCTCAAGTGCTCTGCAATTTTTATCTCTAGCACAAGGTGATATCAATGTTGTATTGGGGGGCTCTTTCATAGATGTAGGGAGGGGTAGAAATGGAAAGCCCATGTTGGGTGTTGGAATTGGTGGAAGGCTTGGAGTCTTGTGTCAATAATTATGGTTATGGGTAGATGTGTTAAGGTTTAATGTGGGGGATTAATTGATGAGGCCTTGGAATTGGTTTTATGCATAGGGAAGGGTGGTTCCTTGTTGGATGTGAGAGAGAGTGGAGTATGTTTCCTTAATATGCTTTCTTATGGTCATGGAAAGGTGGTTCCTAGGATATGGATTAGCCTTAATTATGAATCTAGGTAGTGATAAAAGGTGCAACGGAGGGTCTGTATTCATGGAGGCGAGTAGAGGCCATTAAGGAGAGGTGTTGGGAGTGTAGGTTAGATGTCGAAAAGCTGAAGCCTCTAAGAGGTGCTATGCCCTATTGACAAAGGGGATAAGGTGACTTTGTTGGAATTGGGAAGAGGGATTTATGGAGGACTTGGGGGGACATGTGGAGGGGAGCCCTGGGCAACCTTAGATGGTGTGCCTAATTACCTTAAAATGGGAGCAATTGATGAGGTTTGGTTCATCATGGCTAAAGTGCCAAAGTTAAGCTAGAAACTAAGTCAAAACACTATCAATTAACACAAAAAAAGGATTAAGTGTGAGATTTATAGAAAATGACCCAAAACACCAAAATTATGCTAAAAATGCAATATTAGGTCACATTTGAGAGATTCTATATTAAATATATAAATGGCCATATTAAAAGTCAATTGAACACTGTAATGAGCTTAAATTCACAAATCAATGGTTGGAATATTTTCTAATATATTCAAATTACATGTCATAAAAATATCATTAAGATTTAACATCAATTGAGCCTTAAAATAAGTGTTTTACATTTAGGTCCTTTATTTATGACAAGGTCTTCAATTCTTTTCATCTAAAAATAGCCAAGGACTCATCTGTAAGCTGTCAGGGAACATTTTTGCATTTATTCTTGTCACTTATGGGGTTCCTTGTAAACTTCACATTGTTTCACTCTAAGGGCTTCTGTGTAAAACTCCTAAAAGACCTAAACGTGCACAACTCTTCAGTTGTTCTTCAATAATGAACACAGCTTCCCTTGGACTGTCCACCCTTCCTGATTTGATCTAACGGCTAATCCTAAGACAACCACCTAATGCCAGTGTACACACCTTCCCACCCTCACCTAGATCACATCCTATGATCCAGTTTTATCCCAAAACCTTCACGCACCTCTTAGAACACATCTCCACCATTCCTACCTGTAACGAACGTGTGCCCCAGACGTCTTTTAAGACGTTTGGGAGGTGGGCCAGACGTCGGACAAGACGTCTGGGATCACATCCAGACGTCTGACCAGACGTCTGGGATCGTTTCAAGATGTCTGGAAATCAGTTATTTTGGCACGAGTCTTCGTCTGCGCGCGTCAGCGCGCAGGCCCGCGAATATCCGATATTCTCTGCGGCTGCAGACGCTCTGCCGTGTCTCTCCCTCCTCCTCACGTGGCCTTAAAAAGGCCACGCCTCCCCTCCCGTCATCTCCACCGTCTCCTCCTTCTTCTCCTTCAGCCAGTGAGCGTGAGCGTGAGCGCGAGGGCGGCAGCGGCGGCCGCAGTGAGCACGGAGGAGGTGCGGCGTGCGAGAGCGGAGCTCTGCAGTGAGGGCGAGCTCGCCGGAGCGGCTTGGCCGGCCAACGGAGGGCGCAGGGGGTGCGGAACGACGCGGAGAGGGACCTGCTGCGGTCTGAGCAGCAGACGCGCGAGGTGCGACGCGGGCGGCGTCGTGAGCGGAGGCCGAGCGGTGCCCTGTTCTGGAAAATTTTCCAGAATCAGACGTCTGGGTCTATAGCCAGACGGCGACGGAGACGTCTGGAAGATCATACAGACGTCTGAAAGGTGAGTATTCCACTTTCTTCTTCCTTCCTGTCGACTGACCGTGCTGAGGGAGGGAGTTAGCTGTGCGCAGGCTTGCTGATTCGCCATCCTTTGCTAATCAGACGTCTGGAAGTTGTACCAGACGGCGGGAGTGACCTCCAGATGTCCTGGGTTACCATCGGACGTCTGTGAGCTAGGCCAGACGTCCCCGCAGACTTCTGGACATCTGGGAAACCACGCTGAGCAGGTAATTCTCTAATCCACTTTTTAAGATCTCTGGAAGAAGTTCCAGACGTCTGATTTTACACAGTGTCGTCGTTTTCGACCCGTTTAGGGCCCGTTCGGGCTCCGTTTTCCGCAATTCGAGTTGCGTTCTTTTCAGAATTAATTCCTCTACCCGTCTACAGTAGCTATACACTGTTTTGAGACTTTCCTTGTGTTTGATCCTTGTGATAGGACCTCATTCAGTTGCAGTCTTGGGAGTCGCGAAGGCACACGGGATTCCCGATCACGCCCCCATTACTCCCGTTGTACCTGGTAGAGTGGCTTTAAGTTATTAAAATCTGTTAAATTATGAAACCATAAATAGAACCTAGGACATTGCATGAACCCTAGGAATAAGAAATAGATGGAATGATAGCTCCTAGGTGTTGTATGAATCCTAGGACTGGAAAACTAGATTGTATGATAGATCCTAGGACATGGCATGAATCCTAGGATGGGGAAAACTAGTGGAATGTATAATACTGCAGTCTTGGAAAATGGAAAGAGATATAAAGCTACCTGTAATTTGAATTAACAGCTGCCTGTTGTGAATAGATAACGTGGTTGAGAACATGGATTGTAAGAATGTGAAACTGGAAAGTGAAACATATGATGTTCTAAGATAAAGAGCTGGAACCCTACGGGGAATTAGGAGTGGAACTCCTGGAAAGAAAAAGGAATGAAACTGAGATGTAGTTTGTACTGTCTCTTGGGTACGCAGTACCAAGGGAAGTACCTGTACCTGTTTAGTGCAGAGTGGGGCCAGCCACCCCAGGGACCCGGGGTTAGGATTGGCCACTCTGTACCGACTTGCTGGCCCTCGTGTACGTAGTACCGAGGAGAGCTACTAGTGTTAGGAGAGTACTAGCTACCCCACGGGCCCCGGGGTTCTGCTAGCCTCCTTCACCGACTTGTTAGGCCCACTAGGGCAAACCAGGGTAGTCAGGCGAGGGTGCGCGGACTGTGGAGGGGCAAGGCCCCGGTTTGGTTACTGTGGAGGGGTTGGACCCCTGTTACTGAGAGGGCTCTGCCCTGGTTCCGTGCTGTGCCAGTGCGGGTTAGCTACCTGTGCGTTTATCGCGCGTGCCATAGTCACCGTTACGTCTGTCAGTGACCTTGGGGTGGTTGACTGAGGGTAGGATCACCACGGGGGACTCCCCGGCCAGGAGAGCACCACGTGCTACTTCTACTTTTGGAAAAGACTGCAATCAAGATCGTTCCCACGAGGAACATTCGAGATCAAGTAAAGGATCTGAGAAATAAATGAAATAGTGAGAAAAATTGAAAGATGTGAGTAAAGGAAGTAATAGAACATAACAGCTACTGTACACTCTACTGTTGTCTTTAGTTAGTTTGCCACTCTACTCAGCGTTTTGCTGACGTGTTACACTCGTTACCTTTTTCAGGACCAGGTGTTGAGCAGCTAGGGTTAGCAGCTGCAGAGGACGCTGGGCCGAGTAGGGTCCAGTAGAGTTTACCACAGTCTTTTGTACCTCTTTTGTTTCTATTATAGTGAGTAGTTCTTATTTCCGCTGTACTTTTCTTTACCTGCAGTTCATGTTATATGATAAATGTTGTTCTACTGTTGTGGTGGTATCTACTGTAGTAGTTTCTTTCCTTACTGCTGTACTTTCTTACTATTAGTTATATTCATGCTGAATGTGGTTTATTTTACTGCTCTTTTGGTTACTTCCTCATTGGACGACTAGGTCTTGGGATTAGTCGAGTCGGTCCGGTTCTCGTGTCTCGTAGGGACTCGGGAATCGGGTCGTTACACTACCCAATGGCCTAGACCTTTACTACCTGATCACCCAAGCCTCCCTTAGCCTATATAAACACCACCATAAAGCTTTGTGTGAGCCACCATCTCCCTCCCTCCTGAGCAGATTGGTGTCCAACCCGCCAGCTTTAATTCTCCTTTTTCGGTGTCCGGTGACAACGGCCATCTCCTACCTCCATTCTTTGCCTTCAGTAGCCGGCTGCTGGTCCCAAATAATCCCCTTCTTCCGTTGAGGTTCTTCTCCCCTGTCGTCATTTCTAGCCACTAGCTGGTGATCGAGAATTTTTCGCTTGGCAGAAATAATGTGTCATCGTAGTGAAATCGCACGGTGGAAAAATCCCGAACAAAAATATTTTAATAAAACCAACCACAAATAGTTAGGATGTCGTATCCACAGAAACGAACAGATCAATAAATTCATGAATATTTTTCTCTTGTATTTGTCCAATTGAGTGCGAAATTCGTGGTCAAATTCGACGTGAAACACGACGAAAAGAAGAAGACACATAATAACTCGAGAATGTAAGGTTATATGTGCACTTTTTTCCTCAATAAAATATTCAATAAATATGTGATCAATCTATGTAATTTCCAATTGCACATGTACTAGAGAGAAATTGTGTAAATCTTAATCCAAATCCAATGTCGAATGATGTGCATAACAAGAGCCAAGTAATTATGAGAAAGCATGAGCATGAAGTTGCAATTTCACTCAATATATCAAATATTAAAATCAAAATAAGAGTTTGGAAATGGCACTCAAATGTAAAAACTAATTAACCCAAAAATAGAGGATTGGCTTCCTTGGTGCGTGCGCGAAGAGGAGGCGATGGCGGAGGATGAGGAGCTCGAGGAAGGTCGAGATGATGAGAGCTTTCTGATGGAGGTGGTGGTGCTCCGAACGGCAGCTGGAGTTGACACCGGTGACGAGGAGGAGCGGTGGTGGTGCTGTTGGTGTGTTTGAGGGCATGGAGATGCTCATGGAGGCGAGGCGAGCTCAACGGAGGCGATGGCGTGAAGAATCGTTGCTTGTGGACATGGTTGCATTTAGGGTGGTTTGGGTTCATTCGATCGGCAGAGAAGAAGAAGAGCTAGCTGTGGCACGTGGGCGTGCAAGCGCATGAAGGAGTGTGCGCAAGGGCTATGCGGTCACGTGAGGAGGCCGCAGTCGCACGCGAGGGTGGCTACACGCTTCCTAGCTGTGTTGCTACGTGCAAGAGCGCTGTGGCCGATGGTGCTGCGACTGTTGCATGCAAGGGTGCTACGGCAGGTGGTGCTGCGCATGAAGGCGTAGCTCAAGCATGACCGCTGGAGGTTGCAGGCCTCACGGGAGACTGTGGCTATGTGAGGTTTGGTGCGCGTGTAAGGGTGCTGCAGTAGGCGCTGGGGCTGGTGGTGGTCTTTAGATGTCCGGGATGGGTTCCTGGATGACTTATCTGGAGAGGAGGCACATGGTTGCGAAGTCAGAGATGCAGTTGCGGTTGTTAGTGCTGTCACCACCGACCGTGATGATGGATTCGTTGGAGGAGAGACACATTAGTGGTTGTGTCCGTTGGTGGTGGAAGCGCAGTGGCGGAAGGTCGCAGTCGTGGATGTGGCCGATGATGGAGGCTTGCGGTGATGGTGGCACACTGTGGAGAGGTTACCTATGGGGAGGGGATGTGGAGATGGGCAGCTTCCTCCCTGTGGAGGGGAGATGATTTTCTTCTGTTGTCCATCGTCCTCTATTATATAAAGAGAAAATGACAGAGAGAGTGTGTGTTAGAGAAGGAAAGAGATTAATTAGAGAGAATATTCGTGAGGGAGAGAGAGATTGGAGGAGAAACAGAGGAAGGTGGACGATTTGTTCGCTCTTTCTCTTTTTCTTCTTTCTTTCTTTCCTTTCTTTTTTTTCTTTTGCATAAGACTTCCAAACAAGGATTTTTCATGAAAAATAATTCCCATTAGAAAAAGGAAATACTTCAACATAGAAAGTAGAGAATTTTTCCTTCAATGTTATAAATCAAATGGCATTTCAATTTGAGAAGGATTCCATCCAATCTATGTAATGCATGAATTGACGATTTTTCCTCTTACATAATTTTGCTAATATAATGGATATCTTAAATTCACTCCTTATCTCAATAACATGTACTTAGGATTTAATTTTGTTGACTAAAGTGGACCTATCAAATACCCTCATGCCTAAGTTTTGCTAGTCCTGAGCAAAATCATACGAAGCAGACTAGGTCTCTAGACCAGATTTTACCATCAAGATGCCTTATCATGCAACACTCTAGAAATTAGATTGAAATACCAAATGTAGGCCAAAAGGTACTCAAGTACCAGCCAAGATACGGACCTAACTAGCCTCCACCTTGGGTCTGCCGTGAAGGTTTGTAAGGCCCGCAAAAACTACCCAGAGGTTTGTTGACCCCATCGGTTAAAGCACCCGTGCATATGTGTAGCAAGGTTAGGTTCAGTTTGCCGGTACATTTTTAGTAAGAGAGAGAGGGAGAAATATTTTTTGAGAGTTTTCTCTCTTTCTTTTTAACTTCCCCTAGACTCAACATTGGATTGGCCCTAAACACGATCTGTATCAGATTCCTTGTCCCCACCATCAATCCTCACAAGGTCCCTGGCAATCGATGCTTCGGGATAGCACCGCCCATGGCAACCTCCAGAACCCTGGTTTTCGACACTTTGAGATAGTGCCACCCATGGTGTTTTTTAGCTAAGTTCAGACCCTAGAAATCGATATTTCAGGATAATGCTGCCCATGGCATCTGAACCAACATGAGATGCTTCCATGCCCCCGGTAGGATATTTAGATATCCTAAGAGAAGCATCTAGGAGATGATATGTTATAATGCATCTTCAAGGGGATTGTTTTACATTCCTCTTCTCCGCGTCGGGAACTCATCCAATCAACTTGTGTCTTCAAGCTGCTCCTATGTTAACTTCTCAGAAAAACATTTTAGAACAGACACTTTTTTTTGGCATTATTCTTCTTTATGCACACTGAACTAGACCAGTGTGTGATTTTTGGGTGCTTAGGTTACCAAGTCCCGTAAACCAAAGGGTAGGCAATGGGGCCGAATACTCCCTAAGCCTTAGACTTAATATATCAGCCTCACAACTCCCTCAACCTCTTGAGGAATGGTCCAGATCTTAACAAATATGTGAGTGTTTAAGCCCTAAAATACACCCAAAAGGCCTAAAGTCAGTATTCCTCACTTATCTCCTTTTTTGTAGCACTTTAGAACTTTTATTTATTCAATTATTCTGGCCTAGAACTTAGGTAACTCTTCCATAATCAACTGTTAGGACTAGCATAATTTTTGCACATTTTCTCTCTGTGTCTCTCAATATATTTGAAATTTAGCCCAAAAGATTTCATCTCTTTCTTTCTCTCTCTTCTTTTTTTTCTTTTCTTTTTTTTTATGCAAGATGGATGCCTAATTGCATGCGGAATATGCATAAATGATATGAACAACCTCAGGTTATACCCCCTCATGCCTGAATTTGATAATGTTCTCATTGAAAAACAAAAGCCAGGAAAGATATTACCTGAGGTGGAGTTGGAATATCTTGTAAATCAAGTTCTGGAAGGGAAGAAGAAGGAGACCCAAAGAAGATACATAACAAACCTGCCTTGGCAAGTAAGTAACCTAATATGTTGGCCAGCTGGTAACGGATAGTGATGCCAAATGCTCACCAGATATAGGTAAAAAGAGGGTACTCCTGAGCTATTTTGGAGGTTTTACATAATACACATGAGTAGTGACCTCTAGAAGTGTGTAGTGAGGAGACCAAGGCTCCTCAAGCAGATATGTGTGGGTTACAAAGGGTGCGACGAAGCATACCCTAAGACTGATTGGTTGACATGGAAAAGTGTCAATCCAAACTCGCCACTCTACCACAGGGTGTATTGGTCTGGATATTCCCCCATTAATCAAACGTGTGAGTAGAGATTTTAGGAAGCTATTTTTGCAGAAGTGTAAGTCTCTCAGGTGTGGTTTAGGGACGAGGGTTAAAGAGGGTGTGAGTAGTTCGTCATTCATCCTCGATATCCATTCCAGTTCTTGAATGTTATCAGAAGTAGCCTTAGTTACTGATTGCCTTTCATGTTGCATATCATTGGTGTGTGTGTCCTGGAATGGGCCCAAATGTTCGTCATCCAAATTGATTCTCTCAAGGGTGTCGCTCATTTCACTATCATGTAGAAGTGGGTTGGAAGTAATAAGGTTGCGAGTATCCCCAATAATGACATTGCCAGGTTTATGTTCAATGCTAAGATCCTGTTCCTGGGGTGTATAGATTCTTTCCTCAAGAGTAGTAATTGCTTCCATTTCTTCCAACTATTTAAGAGGATGATTTTGATAGTCAAAGGTATATAGGAATCCGGATTTGGAGATTTCAGTCAAATCCTCTGGGGGTAAGTCCGCGAACAACACATAATCACCCCTAGAGTCACTCCAAACTCTGAGTCCAGGCCCCTCAAAGTCATCATCATCCTCTTCTACATTTTGTCCCTGTTGACTTTGAGACTCAAGACAATCTTTCATATTAGGATCAAGTGCTTCCTCAAAAATCAACTCTTCGTGTCCCTGTGACCAATATTGATCTAATTCTTCCAAGTCTATCTCAATTTTCTCATGGTCACTTGGGTTGGGGACTCGTGAATCCTCAGAATATTCAATGACAGGTGTTGGTCCCCTTGATAGAGGAGTGTGGTTATTATCACTTCCTTCTAGTATGATTTCCTCTGGCATCCAAGACTCTTGGAATTTGATAACTTCTGAATCACAATCCTCAGGGAGCTCTAACTGAGGTGCAAGGTCCTCAGAAGCGTAAGGTATATGCTAAGGATCCCTAGGATGGGGTATAGATTCCACCTTAAGATTTAGACTGGGAGTTGGGTTGACTATTTGACTGCGACTCGTTTCATCAAATGTAATGAAGATACTATCATTCGGGTTGAGTTCATCTAATGGGCCCATTTTCTCCTTCCAATTAAGATCAGGTGGATAGTGACCCGGATTGCCTTCTAGTGGGAATATCTCATGAGGGACGTCTAAGTGATAGCTACTTCTCAAAATAGGATCCCTGTTATCATTGTTTTCCATGAAATTATCTTGGTAATTAGGGATATAAGGGTAGGGATCAGAATTGACTATAGGAGGATCGCTAAGCTGGTTAATCTCTTCAGTTAATCTTTGACTATTCCTCAAAATTTCTCCCATAGAATCCATCATTTCTTCCTATTGCTTTTGCATTTCTATCATAAAAGAGGAGAGGCTACCATCAGATTGAGGAGGATAGTCAATCTCAGGTTCAAGTTGCCTAGGAATATCGGTCCAACCTCAATAAGACAAATCATGAAGGGTGGGTGGGTTGAGCATGGTCATGGAAGAGCTAGGGTTGGGATACCATTCTCCTAGGTTCTGCTCATCACCACTAGGTTGGGGATTAATGATTACGCAGTAATCATAGGTCTTAATTGACCTAGATTAGGCTAGAACTTAGCATAAGTTAGGGAAATTCATGCACGCATAAGCATTATTTGCATCTTTACTGCTTTTCCTTAGCTATGAATAAAATAATGTTATAATGTGCTGATTAAGTACATTATGTCGATTGCAGGGAATAAGCTGATTTGAAGCTGGATTTGAAATAACGGGAGTTGTAGCAGAGCTGGAGCAGAAGGCCTAGTTTAGATGTAGGAATAATAATGTAAGGGGGTTAAAGGTTTTCTATTCTATTAAGTAGAAATAAAGCAGTAAAATGTGAAGAGCTTAGGTCCATCCTAGCCCTAGGATAGCCTAGAGACTTCCCCAAGTCCTAGCCACCCTTAGATTAGGTCACAACACCCTAGGAAACCCTAAAACCCTAGTTCCAACCCTTATTTGGATGTCCAGATAAGTTATAGGACGTTTAGGACCCTTAGCCATCTCCCGCACACCTCAAACCCACTTCTGCAGTGTTATTGGACGTCCAAACACTTTGTCAGACGTCCAATTTCTACAGAGTACCCAAAATAGAACCCTGGTTTCCCCCTGACTCAAATTGGATGTCCAGAACTGAAGTCTAGACTTCTAATTTTTTAGTATAAGTCATCTGATCCTATTATTAGACGTCTGATGCTGGTCTCCAATCCCTGTTTTGAGATTCAAGTCTTGATCTTGGATCTCTAGCTCCCTAAACCTAATCCCAACCCCATAGGAACCGAAATTAAGGTGTCCTAACCCTAGTACAGCACCTCTAGACCTACCTAAGGACCTAACTAGGTCCTCACCAAACCCAATTGACTTAGAACAAGTCAATTACCTTCATCTAAGTCAATTGGACTCATTGAGTCCAATTGAGCTTAGATCTCAACCCACACAAGTTTAATTGGACTTGGTGAGAGTCCAATTGACCTAAACCCTACCTAATTGAGTTATTCTACTCTCAATTAGGATTCACACTCATTCAATTAAACTTAGGTTAAGTTTAATTGCATTTTCCCCTTAGTAATTAGGGTTTGTAACCCTAATTCAAGACCTACAGCTACCCAAACCCCTTAGGACCTAACCTAAGCCACCTAGCCACATAGAGCACGACCACACACACAACACACACACCCATTCATGCACACACTTCTCTAGAATTCTCTAGAGAGCTCTTGAGATGGCGCCACCTCTTGGTTGCCAAATTTAGCAACCAAGAGGAATTCAAATTGAGATCCATAATTCTTGGATCTCAAAGACCATCTCCACCCACATGTGGTTGGCCACTCTTGGACTCTCTCTAGAGAGTTCTACACCTCTCTAGAGAAAATCCATTGGGTCTATAAAAAGACCCCTTGGGTGGCCATGCACCCCCATTCACTTCCTTGGCATTCATTCCACTTAGGCTAGCCACTCCCATATCCACTCCACCTCCACGAGTTGGGCACCACCATGGAGGCCACCATCTCCACGCCAGGAAGCTGGATCAGCTCCCCAACCTCTCTCCAAGGGCTGGCCTAAGTTCCATTGGCCGCCCCTCCTTCCCTCAGCCACTCAAAGGCCATCGGAGACCACCTCCGAATGCCCTTCCTTCTGCTTGATTAGTAACTTAGCTCTTCGTATATTTACTGCTTTTATTTACTACTTAGTAGTGTAGTCTTACTTCTCCCCCAATGATGCATGAGAAATCCCCCCATTGATTCTTGTATGCAATCGTTTTCTGGTAGCTAGGTTTAATTTTCAAGCATTTATGTATAAGCTTTCCTCTAGATTTCCTTGTGCAACAACTCTCCAATGAATGAATGAAATTGCATTTATATCTATATATATCTCTATCTGTATGAAATCACCATGAGCTTAATGATTGCTATTATCTTTTGCGTGATTATTGTTGCCTGTTTTTGATTGCTAATCTTCTTGCAACTAAGCATGTTGTACTTAAATACGTAATAATCACAAACTGGCATGTGATTCTAAACAAAGTAGAGTAAGATCGATTTCAAAAGTAAAAGCAATGCCTCCTAGAGACGAACGACCGAGACTCAAAGTCTCGTTATTTTTATAAAATAATATCTTTGTTGGATCATACTTTGCGACTATACTATGACACATTCCTTTTCTATCAAAAATGCGATCTACGATTCCCCAACAAATGGCGCCGTTGCCGGGGAGGCAATGTCATTTTTCTTGATTTCGATCTCTTAATCTATTACTGAAAAATCTGCCGCTACTTTGTTTTTGATGTGCAGGACAACACGGAACGAAAACGGGATTTGAGCACACATCGAGAGCGACAAAGAAAAATCAGTTGCACATCATTTATCTTAGATTAGGTTTGTTTTCTGAACCCTAGGATTAGATCTACTTCCTGCAATTTCTTTTGTGAAAAAAAAAGAAAAAAAATTTTTACTCATTTTTACGAAAAAGAAAAAAAATCAAAAGGAAAAATTTTGAAAAAAAAAATCTAGATTAGATTTCCTTTCGAGCTTAGGTTAGTTTAAAAAAAAAAGGAAAAAAAAGGGGATATTTTCTATGAATCTTTTAAAAAATTCTTTTTGAAAAAAAAAGTGCAAAAGTTTTGAAAAAGAAAAAAAAAATCTTTTTGGTGGAAGGCTTGAATTTCAAATTCAAACCTCTTTAAAAGCTTTTCCACCATCTTTTGATTTTTGGCCAGATTTCAATCTCACTTAAAAATTCAATTGTCGAAGAATTCGTTAGCGAAAAATTCTGAAATTCGGGCTAAACCTTCATTTTCAAACCATCTTTCGAATGCCACTGTTACTTTAAAGAAATTCTAAGTATAAAATTTTTAAAAATTTGTGAAGTACACGGGGATCAGATTGACCCAGATTCAAAATTTTTCAAATTTCAAAAAGCAATTTCGAGCAATCAGCGAATCTGTTTTGACTAAAAATGGTGGGATTTGAAAGCTAATCTCATTAGCTTTATTTTCCATATTTTTTAAAAATTTTTGAAGATCATTAGTACTATTTCAAAGCGAAAACCTGACCAAGGGTCAAAATTCCAAATCTGACCCCCTGATATTCAAAATTTCCTAAAAATTCGGTTGAAATAGTAAAAATTCCAAAAGTATTCTCTGGAAAAGTAATTAAAAAAGGAATCTACTCGCAAAATTTCAAATTAATTGGATTCCAATTATTATCAAAGAATCAACATTATTTTTTGTGGTCTGCTGAAACAGAGAAAAAACCCTAGAAGTCCGTGCAACTTAGGTTAAATCCTTAGGGTTACAACTAGAGACCACACATTGGGCTAACTTAGACTTAATCAAGTCTAGTTAGTCGGTGAGCTTGGTCACCTTGTGGACCACTCACCACAAACCCCACTGAAGAAAATGGGTTAAAATTAACTTTAAAATACGAAATCAACCCGAGTTCATTGTCGTACTATTGGGTGAGTTTAATCTCTCTTGCCAAACCTGGTGACTAAGTCTGTGGGGTAGTGTCAAATGATCGCGGCTCGGGGGTCAACGGAATTGGAGGCGTAAGCCAAAGGAAGAACCTTCCCCTTAGTCCCCTCGTAACTAGACTGGTTGGGTTAGCTTGAGAGGTGGGATTCACTTTCAGTTGGTTGTACGACGAACTTATCTTCAGGAATTTAAATCCCTAATGAAAAATCTGGTCACCTGATCTATAAGGACCATTTGATTGACAGGGCCTTAGCCTTGTCCTGCTTGGCTACACCAACCCAGGGGTTGGGTGGTGTATGCAAGGAAGGAGGTCACTCAGACCCCGACTGATTGGCCTTGGGAGTCTCTCCTAAGGAGGCGAGTCACTTCTATCTGCTTAGCCGCAATGGCTAACCCTAGATCTAGACCTAATCAGGATCCAGGAGAGCTGGACCCACGAGCTTATCTAAGAGCCCGGGTCACTGAATCAGCTTAACCTTGGGATCAGAACCAAAGGTGGCGAAGATGACTTTTCGCTTCGCCTGATCCTTCTCCTCGAGTTACCAAAATGGTTAACCCATATCCTAACCCTGGATATTATGACCCATACCAATCGGTCCCTCAAAGGACCACATCTTATAACCCAGGATATGGATTTCATACTCCTGCTTCTCACCCATGGAACATGGGTAAACCTGATTCACACCCTGGAACCCCTGAAGAGCTACCGGTGCATATGCGGCCGCATTATAGAATACAAAGAGCTATAACGAGCGCTAAGGAAAAGGCCACATCCTATCTACACAAAATCCAGGCTATCATTGAGCCGAACCAAATACAAAGCTAGATTTCGCATCAACAAGCTGTGATGGAGCTTCTTTAGGAAACAGCAGAGATAACAAGACTAATGAGACAAAATCTGGAAACTCAAGAACTACTACTTTTGAGATATCAAGTAGAAAATAGCCTTGAAGACCTCGAGGAATCCGAAACGATTACGTTGGAAGGACACACAGAAGATTCTCGAGAGTAGATATTGGAAGATCACTTAGGGGAAAAAGAATCTAGCATGGATATGAGACAGGAGCAGGAAGTATACCGAATGGGTTCATCTGAAATTGAGGAGGAAAGGACTGATATCTCCAGGACTGAGCTACAATCAGATTATCCTGAATCCTGGGAGACAACTTTTGGGTTGGATAACCCAATTGAGATAAGGGAAGCGGATCCAATTGAGGATATGGATCCTAAGGCAGACATTACATGCGACACTACTGATCAATCTAGGCCACTTCCTATTGTAGGTGAACCTATGATAGAGCCAACATCTTCTGATCTGCACTCTTCTTCTTTCACCTACATCCCTAATTCGGATGTTAGAGATTCTGAGATGACACTTTCTATCCTTGATCCTGACATTTGAAAACCAGAAGTAGCTATGGATGCTTTGACCGAAGAAATAAATATGCTACCTGAGGCAAGAATTACTGAGGAACCCAATGCATAAGAGGGTGAAGCTTCGAGCAGAATGAGCTGGGGACGCACCTACCATCCTAGTCAATGGCTCGACCTCGAGCCTGAAGAGATAGCCTCTGATGAATCAGAGATGAATACTGATGAGGACGAAGTAATTTCTGACGACGATTTCAGTGACCTCCCGACAGATTTTCTACTTTCACGAATACCCCCATATGACCCAGAGCCTAGAGAGGGCATGATCTTTGATGTAAATTATCACTATGAGGATCCCTATGACTCAGATTCTGGTTCTAGGATACATTTTGATCTACTCCCTCAGCAACTTCCTGCTGAATTGTGGGACATGATAAATCAGCTGAATCAACATCATGATCCCCCCTCTGATTATCCTCTATTTTCCACCACCACTCCACGCTTTCTTATAGCTAGACTTTTTGGAGTAGGGGTGCACAATCAGCTGGTTCGCATCTCCGGACCACTGATTCCGGGAGCATACGAGCATATCTTTCTCTTAACCTTAGCCAGCTCCTATGCTAGAAATGACACATCTGATTGAGTTTTTGCCCAACTGGAGGCGTTAAACTTAGCACGTATAAATACCATTCACTCCACATTTCACCATCATCTATACATAACCATTTTTATACATAGCATATTTTGTTTTAGCATATGTCCCTTTTGTATAGTGCATGTTAACAGGTTGGCCGGTGCTAAATATAATTTCAGGAGCAATTACAGGTGATTCTACCCACTCATCCTCTATCAGATTTATTTTCTTTTATATTCATGCATGAGGACATGCAAGAACTTAGGCATGGGGGGGTAGATAGAGTAAAGACTGAAAAAATTTTCATGCCAACACTTAGGAAAATCTCAGAGCTGCATGCAAAATGTATTTTAGGACCTTAAATAAATGAACAGCCGACTCCACCTCCAATGCTCGCATTGGAGCTAGAAATCGTTCGCAATAGCCACTTCCGACTCACCTGCTCACCTATTGTTCTAAATTTTGGGTCAAGCTGATTGTACCCGATATGGGAATTTCACGAAGTACAAATTATACGAGGTTACTTGTTCATAGCATATATACATATTGCACTCATGAATATGATTATTTTATTAAGAGAATGCATTAGGGATTTTATCCTCTAGTTGATTCCTGTAATCTAGAATCCAGTACAACTTTTTACACACGTAGAATTTGCAATGGATTCATGGTGAAGGTTGATAAACGTCTTTAGTCTATCGAGAAGAAGCAGTGCTTCTTCTCCTGAACCCTTGGACAATGTTTTGGGAGTTAGGTAGGTTTTCTTCCAAAAATCCACCAAATAGTGTGAGATGAGAGTAAAGTGTACTGGTGCTCTAAGATGAGTGCAAGGAATCTTGAATCCTAGATAATTAGGTGATGATACTCAGAGATTAAGCATAGTTTCCTCTCTCGGTTCCTGCGTATACATTTTTGAGTGAATTTTGAGAGCCACCAAATAAGGCAAATACGCGGAGAGCGAGTTTTCATAAAACTAGGGCTAAGGTGGATGGTTACGACCATTCTTTATGGAATCCTAGGGTATTGATGTCAAGGTCAGAAATACAGCGTCTTATCCGTCTCTCCCGGTGCCGTGAGTAGGCACTTCCACCAAATAAGCCACCCAATGTCTCTTGGGTACCACCAATCCCTAATAATGCCTCCTCAATAAAGTTCATGGATGTATGCCAGTTGTGTTATGCTGAAAAAAAAAATTTAAAAAAAAAGAGAAAGAAAAAGAAAAAGAATGATGAAAATAAAGAAAAACTGAAAAAAAAATTAGAAAAAGAAGAAAAAGTAAAGAAAAGAATGAATATTTAGTGTTTATTTCATCGAGGCAATACCACCAAATAAAATTGAGATCCACCAAATATGGCCCTAACCTATTTTTCTTGCATTTCTGACCGCCTAAATACTAGCTGAGGAATTCTGACTTAGTGTTAGGGTTATGAGAACTCAATTAAAGTGTTAATGCCTATTAAGACCACCAAATACAGGTCATATACGTGAATCTGGTGAAGTTGTGAGCTCTACGAAAGAAAAGAAAAGGAAAAGAAAAAGAGTAAGAGAGAATAAATACAAAGGAATCAAAAGAGAGCATAGTTCTTCTCGTCTTTCTCTGAGTTTAGTTACTTAGTAGTCCGGGAATCTAGATTCTGTAGTACTAGTCTCTATGTAGCACCAAGTGAGAGTGAGCCACCAAATATATAATCTTAGCCCTCAAGGATTCTCTACCTAAGCCTAAAGCCGGGGTGGAATTCATAGAATATCTTGAGTACCCCGAGGGAAGAAGTCCGCCTATCCCGCTAGAATTTTTACTAGGGATGAAGTACAAGCTTTAGAGGTGTATTAGTTTTCACTCGAATCTGTTGCAAAAGCTACATAGCTGCACTTTCACGATTGTCTAGATTTCTAGGGCATAGGATGAAAACAAAAAGGAGAAAAATCTCTACGCATACACTTGATAAAATAATCAGTCCCGTAGGGATCCTTTCTGTAAATAAATTAGTCTTGCATTTGCAAGGGACTAGCAAGATTTAGGCATGGGGTTATGATTGCGCAGCAATCATAGGCCTTAATTGACCTAGATTAGGTTAGAACTTAGCATAAGTTAGGGAAATTCATGCACGCATAAGCATTATTTGCATCTTTACTGCTTTTCTTTAGCTATGCATAAAATAATGTTATAATGTGCTGATTAAGTGCATTATGTCGATTGCAGGGAATATACTGATCTGAAGCTGGATCTGAAATAATGGGAGTTGTAGCAAACCTGGAGCAGAAGGCCTAGTTTAGATGTAGGAATAATAATGTAAGGGGGTTAAAGGTTTTCTATTCTATTAAGTAGAAATAAAGTAGTAAAATGTGAAGAGCTTAGGTCCATCTTAGCCCTAGGATAGCCTAGAGACTTCCCCAAACCTTAGCCACTCTTAGATTAGGTCACAACACCCTAGGAAGCCCTAAAACCCTAGTTCCAACCCTTATTTGGACGTCCAGATAAGTTATAGGACGTCCAGGACCCTTAGCCATCTCCCGCACACCTTAAACCCACTTCTGCAGTGTTATTGGACGTCCAAACACTTTGTCAGACGTCCAATTTCTACAGAGTACCCAAAATAGAACCCTGATTTCCCCCTGACTCAAATTGGATGTCCAGAACTGAAGTCTAGACTTCTAATTTTTGAGTATAAGTCATCTGATTCTATTATTGGACGTCTGATGCTGGTCTCCAGTCCCCATTTTGAGATTCAAGTTTTGATCTTGGATCTCTAGCTCCCTAAACCTAATCCCAACCCCATAGGAACCTAAATTAAGGTGTCCTAACCTTAGTACATCACCTCTAGACCTACCTAAGGACATAATTAGGTCCTCACCAAACCCAATTGACTTAGATCAAGTCAATTACCTTCATCTAAGTCAATTGGACTCATTGAGTCCAATTGAGCTTAGATCTCAACCCACACAAGTTTAATTGAACTTGGTGAGAGTCCAATTGACCTAAACACTACCTAATTGAGTTATTCCACTCTCAATTAGGATTCAGACTCATTCAATTAAACTTAGGTTAAGTTTAATTGCATTTTCCCCTTAGTAATTAGGGTTTGTAACCCTAATTCAAGACCTACAGCTACCCAAACCCCTTAGGACCTAACCTAAGCCACCTAGCCACACAGAGCACGACCACACACATACACAGACACACCCATTCATGCACACACTTCTCTAGAATTCTCTAGAGAGCTCTTGAGATGGCGCCACCTCTTGGTTGCCAAATTTAGCAACCAAGAGGAATTCAAATTGAGATCCATAATTCTTGGATCTCAAAGACCATCTCCACCCACATGTGGCTGGCCACTCTTGGACTCTCTCTAGAGAGTTCTACACCTCTCTAGAGAGAATCCATTGGGTCTATTAAAAGACCCCTTGGGTGGCCATGCACCCCCATTCACTTCCTTGGCATTCATTCCACTTAGGCTAGCCACTTCCATATCCACTCCACCTCCATGAGTTGGGCACCACCATGGAGGCCACCATCTCCACGCCAGGAAGCTGGATCAGCTCCCCAACCTCTCTCCAAGGGCCGGCCTAAGTTCCATTGTCCGCCCCTCCTTCCCTCAGCCACTCAAAGGCCATCGGAGACCACCTCCGAATGCCCTTCCTTCTACTTGATTAGTAACTTAGCTCTTCGTATATTTACTGCTTTTATTTACTACTTAGTAATGTAGTCTTACTTCTCCCCCAATGATGCATGCGAAATCCCCCAATTGATTCTTATATGTAATCGTTTTCTGGTAGCTAGGTTTAATTTTCAAGCATTTATGTATAAGCTTTCCTCTAGATTTCCTTGTGCAACAACTCTCCAATGATTGAATGAAATTGCATTTATATCTATATATATCTCTATCTATATGAAATCGCCATGAGCTTAATGATTGCTATTATCTTTTGCGTGATTAATGTTGCCTGTTTTTGACTGCTAATCTTCTTGCAACTAAGCATGTTGTACTTAAATATGTAATAATCACAAAATGGCATGCGATTCTAAACAAAGTAGAGTAAGATCAATTTCAAAAGTAAAAGCAACGCCTCCCAGAGACAAACAACCGGGACTCAAAGTCTCGTTATTTTTATAAAACAATATCTTTGTTGGATTGTACTTCGTGACTATACTACGACGCATTCCTTTTCTATCAAAAATGCGATCTACGATTCCCCAACAATTAATCAGACCAATGGTCCTATAGTAAGAATAGAAAGGATCCCATTGTTCATCAGATGGTGGATCATTGTAGGTCATGGGATTGGGGTAGTAAGAAGTGAAGTAGTTATTGTAATCCATTTGAAAACACGACTTGAAAAATGCACCCCCAATCAAACACAAGGAAATGGGACTCTCTTTTCTTTCTTAGAGCATGGTTGAGCTAGCCTCCAACCTACTCCTTAAAGTTGTCAAATGGGGTCAAGTTTGCACCCGTTTGTTCCCACTTTAGTGGTATAAGAGGGAGCTGTGACTTGAGATCCCTGACAAGCTCTTTGGAGAAGAACAGAGGTCATTTACGTTCTTTCTTGGTGGCCACATAATTTTCACAATCAATTACGGGCTCTAAGTCGACCTTCGTGTGCCCTAGAACTTACACCTTGCTTAGATGATACTCTCAGGTGATCAAGTGAGAAGTTACTCCAAGGACGAACAGAGGGATGCTAATAAGGAGAACCCTTCCTTTGAGGCGATGCGTAAGTGGTACCTCTTAACTACCCTTTTGTTCCTTTAAGGGGTGTCCCCCTCCATGAAGTATCAAAATACTCGATCAAAAGATAGTACCACCACCACAAAGCAAGATAGGAGGGTCTGCACCGATAAAGAGATCGGTGCCTATAGCCTTAAGGGATCGAGCCTTAGTGCGGTGCCTAATGTGCGTGCTCAGTGCCAGAAGTGCGCATCACACCGCAAACCATTTTTGATTTTGAAAATGTAGATAAGTCCCTTTAAATCAGATCAAGTGTGATTTGGTTTTAAGGTCGAATCTGATTATCCGTCCCAATTGCAGTTAGACGACCATTGAATTAGGTCAATTCAATCAGTTTGGTGGTCTTGAATTTTAATCCAAATGCAAATGCAAATGCGTGAATAGGAGCTGGATGCAAAGATAGAAATGTATACCTGTCTCCAGCAATCTTCGTGCAAATGTGTACGCAATGCAAAGAAGAGATCTAGTATGCTGTTCAATCACCCCTACATGCATGCACCTAAGGGCATGTAACTCCTAAACAGGTAGCTTGATATTTTTTGTCTTTTTATTTTTAGAGCAAGCAAGCAGAAAATGAATCACGCACGTAGAAGAATAGTGCCCTTAGTAGCTAAAAAAAAAGTTAGGATAGACCCCCAAAAATAAGCCCCAATTGCTACAAGAGAGAGAAGATAGAATTGAAATAAAATTCATGAAGAAGGAGAATCCCTCGTGAAAGTGGGATCTAGGTCTCCTACATCTTCTCCGCGTGTGGACGTCGCTCAAGGTTGATGTCATCACTCTATTGCGCCTGTCGCCTCGTCAGATTACTCCCATAGAAAAGATAACAACTGGTCAGATCATTGTTTAACTCAAAATAATCAGAAATAAAAATCTGGTGAATCTATTGTGTCTGTTGCCTCCCCAGCAATGGTGCCATTTGATCGGGAATTTTTCACTTGGCAGAAATAATGTGTCATCGTAGTGAAATCGCGTGATGGAAAAATCCCAAACAAAAATATTTTAACAAAACTAACCACAAATAGTTAGGATGTCGTATCCACAGGGATGAACAGATCAATAAATTCATGAATATTTTTCCCTTGTATTTGTCCAATCGAGTGCGAAATTCGTGGTCAAATTCGACGTGAAATGCGATGAAAGGAAGAGACACATAATAACTCGAGAATGTAAGGTTATATGTACACTTTTTTCCTCAATAAAATATTCAATAAATATGTGATCAATCTATGTAATTTCCAATTGCACATATACTAGAGAGAAATTGTGTAAATCTTAATCTAAATCCAATGTCGAATGATGTGCATAACAAGAGCCAAGTAATTATGAGAAAGCATGAGCATGAAGTTGCAATTTCACTCAATATATCAAATATTAAAACCAAAATAAGAGTTTGGCAATGGCACTCAAATGTAAATACTAATTAACCCAAAAATAGAGGATTTGCTTCCTTGGTGCGTGTGCGAAGAGGAGGCGACGGTGGAGGATGAGGAGCTCGAGGAAGGTCGAGCATGACGAGCGCGACGAGAGCTTTCCAATGGAGATGGTGGCACTTTGAACGGCAGTTGGAGTTGACGTCGGTGACGAGGAGGAGCGACAGCGGTGCCGGTGACTCGTCGGTGGGCATGGCTGCTGTTGGCATGTCTGAGGGAGTGGAGATGCTTGTGGAGGCAAGGCGAGCTCAATGGAGGCGACGGCGTGAACAATCGTTGCTTGTGGAGGTGGCTATGTTTAGGGTGGTTTGTGTTCTTTTGGTCGGTAGAGAAGAAGAAGAAGAAGAGTCGGCTGTGGTGCGCGGGCGTGCACAGGTGTGAAGGAGTGAGCATAAGGGTTGTGCGCGTGCGTAAGGAGGTTGCAGCCACATGCAAGGGTGGCTGTGTGCTTGCTAGCTATGTCACTATGCACGAGAGCGCTGCGACCGGTGGTGCTGCGCCTGTTACGTGCGAGGGCGCTACGGCAGGTGTGCTGCATGTGAAGGCGTCACTCAAGCGTGGCCGCTGGAGGTTGCTGACCGCATGGGAGGCTATTGCTGCGTGAGGCCTGGTGCACGTGCAAGGGTGCTGCAGTAGGCGCTGGGGCTGGTGGTGGTCTTCAGACATTTGGGATGGGTTCCCAGATGTCTTATCTGGTGAGGAGGCACACAGTTGCGAAGTCAGAGATGTAGTTGTGGGTGTCGGTGCTGTCACCACCGACCGTGGTGATGGATTCATCGGAGGTGAGACGCGGTGGTGGTTATGTCCATCGGTGGTGGAAGTGCAGTGGCAGAAGGTCGCAGTTGTGGATGTGGCCGATGATGGAGGCTCAGAGTGATGGTGGCACACGGTGAAGAGGTTGCCTGTGGGGAGGGGATGTGGAGATGGGCGGCTTCCTCCCCAAGGAGGGGAGATGATTTTCTTCTGTTGTCCATCGTCCTCTGTTATATAAAGAGAAAATGACAGAGAGAGTGTGTGTCAGAGAGGAAAGAGATTAATCAGAGAGAGAATATTCGTGAGGGAGAGAGAGATTGGAGGAGAAAGAGAGGAAGGTGGACGATTTGTTTGCTCTTTCTCTTTTTCTTCTTTCTTTCTTTCCTTTCTTTTTTTTCCTTTTGCATAAGACTTCCAAACAAGGATTTTTCATGAAAAATAATTCTCATTAGAAAAAGAAAATACTTCAACATAGAAAGTAGAGAATTTTTCCTTTAATGTTATAAATCAAATGGCATTCCAATTTGAGAAGGATTCCATCCAATTTATCTAATGCATGAAATGACAATTTTTCCTCTCACATAATTTTGCTAATATAATGGATATCTTAAATTCACTCCTTATCTCAATGACATGTACTTAGGCTTTAATTTTGTCGACTAAAGTGGACCTATCAGCTGGTTACCCCAGAGGTCTCCTTCATCCAATTAGATTAGGATTTTAATCTATTTCGTAGATTAGTTTTACATGCTTTCCTAGCATAGATAAGAGTAGATTGGATTGTTTAGAGTAGAATTTGATTAGTAATTGTGTTTAGATTAGGAGTAGATTAGTGTAGTATTAGTACACTACTAATCCACCCTTTCTGATCAATTCCGATCAGAGAGGAAGATCCATTCCTTCATTTGGTTCACAGGACTACACGCCACCTTCACATCCATTCGATTTCTCGACGATTTGAATCGCAATTCACCCATTCATCAAAGCATCTAACAGATCTAGAGCTCAGTAGCTCTCAGACCTATTAGAGCACTCAAATTCACTTTAGGGCTATCCCATTCATTTCACTGGATCACATTAGCCCTTCCTGTGGTTTGAATTGAATGTAGTTTACTCGATTCATTTGGATTTGGTTTTTATGCTTGATCATTAGATTAGGTATTCAATTTGATTCTAATTGGTTTTATTAGAGTGAATTGGGCTTTTAATTAGTTAATTGGATCAGTTACAATGAATTTGGGCTCACTAGATTGGATTGTCATGATTTGAATTGCTCGTGCCCAATTTCAACTTCTGTTCCTATTTTATGTTCAACATAAGGTAGTATAAGCCAAGGAAATTCCGATGCATGAATTTGAGGCACTCTTGCAATGATCTAATCTATCCTAGAGCATCGCCTGAGAGTCCTACACACCATCCAATGGTATGCAAGGATCTTAGATGATCAAATCATTGGGGAAATTTTACACCAAAAGGCCAGGTGGGCGACATTGAGTTTAGATCCCAAATGGTTTTAATATGCTCATCAAAGCTTAAATAATGTTTGAGAAATAAGGAAGGTTTTGAATTGGTTAGTAGAAGAATTAAAAGCCTGATTTGTGCTCCCCTATTCACATCATCTATGGCGGGATAGGGAGGATCAGATTAGGGTTTATTAAGTTCATTGGGCTTCAATTGAATTTTTATTGAGTTATTGACCATTCAAAGGTAATTTGCAACACTGAGATTTTATTAAAAATTGATTGAACTTAGATATGGGATGTTGAGTTTCATTGCCCAGGTCTGAGGTGTTTTCAAATTTTAAGCATTCAATGAATACTCTACTGGGCAAATCTAGATTTGAAGAGGTTTTTCAATGATTCTAGAATAGATTTTGATGTTTATACAACATATTAGATGATGTGACAACCGTTTCGAGCCTTAATTAGAATTTAAGTTAAGAGGTATTTGGACAGTAGCAGCTATTGCTTTGTGTGAGGGGATACGATTGAGTTTTAACCATGATTTGAGAGTGGATTTTGGGTTAGTTGAAATATGAATGAGCTTTTTGGAATAGAAGCTGTATAGATTTATTGCCCATATGCTCAAGCAGGTTTTGAAGTGTTTAAATCAGATTTAATTGATTGACATCAATGTTTGATAGTAATATTTTGATTGGATTTTTGAGTGAAGCCTCTGATCAATTCATGTCACTATTGAAGCTAAGATGAAAATTTGAGATGGATTAATGTTAGAAAAACACTTCTAAGCATTCATGTACTACTATTGGTTCTAATTTGAATTAGAATAGCATGTAAATTCCTTTTATAAATCTTTGCCAGCAACCATTAGAGCTGATATCTGTCTAAATCGTGGTTTGATGTAAATTCAATATTTATATCATGATTTGTGTTTGAATCCGATTTCAGTTGATGCTTAGAAGTTGCTAATTGCTTATCTACTATTTCTAGAAATTTTAGGACTTGGAATGAATTTCAAACCATTTGATAGACATTCTCCATCATTTCTATTGTAAATATCATGAAAATTAAAAAATAATGTAAATAAATAATTGGGATGTGTATTGAGTGAGAATAATATATCTCGAATGTGGGTATGTGGTTAAATCAAGGCTTCCAAGTGTTTAGTTAGGAGAAAAGACTAGAAGTTTTAGACTTCTTAGGTTTAGAAATAAAGGAATTAAAAACAAAAATCTAAAAAGAGTCTTCTTCCCTCTTCTCTGGCTCATTCCCCTCTCTCTTTCTCCTTTTAAAACACAAAACAAAACAAAAATTAGAAAATTGCTAAAATTCTAAAAATCTTCCTTGTATATAACGTATATAGTGTATATATGTATATAATACTAACTTATATGTAAACATATATATTCTATATAAATATTGTATATATTTTATTTATATGTAAATAAGTTATGGTTTATATAAATAACTTAAGTCTTACTTATCTTATCTATTAAGTTATAATTTATAGTATTATATATAGTATGTAAGCCTAATTATATTCTATGTAAATATGTATATAACTTATATAGATACATACTTATATATTATGCATGTATAATAATATATATACATATAATTTAATAGACTAACTATAGTAATCATTATGTAAAATAACATATTTATAATTATTTATTTGAATATGTATTGTATATGTATATTATTATAAGTTAATGATGTATATTAGTAAATTAAGCTAATCTAAGTTAATATTTTGATTAAATAATATACTAAATTATACTATATTCTCATAATTTATCTTTTAACTTATTTTAAATATATTTATAATCCTATTTATATTGTATAGTATTAAGTTTATAAAATATAAATAACTTATATGTATATTATGTATATGTATATATAACATGTAAATACTCTAATCAATCTAATTAAATTATTTAAAATATTAATTAATCATGTAAATATGTAAATTAAATTAATTAGACTCTAATTATATAATTTACATAGTAATTTATAGTGTACATTAGTAAATATAAGCTAATTATAAACGTATAACATCCCTAAGTTTACCTATTTCAAATACATATTTATATACATAATTAACTTAATCTAATTAATGTAATTGATAGCCCTATGTGTTAACTACGTGATCATGTAATTTATTCGTAAATTAAATCCCTAATTAAGCACTAATTAAGAGCCTAAACCTAGCAATAAAACACAACCGCAACAACACTGCAGCGCTATTAGTGTGCCAATTTAGTGCCACATCGAGCGTTGCAAGCATTCCACCACTGTATTTAAGGAACCGCACGTCGTAGCTGTCTGAGTGACTTGGATTGAACACTATGACATGCCGTCCGTGTTATTGAAAGTCCCGTGTATTGCATCTGAGCATGTGTGTGCATGCGCATATGCGTTTGTGTGTGTGTGTGTGCGTGTGTGCGTGGGCCTGTGGAGGCCTAAATTGTATTGTTGTGGGCCTTGAGGTAGAGCTATGACCTTGTGTCCTTTGTGGGGTGGGCTTAGTAGTGACTGATCTAGCCCATGGCCATTGAGCTACGCAAACAGTCCACCATTTTTTCTTGGGCCACGCATGTGTGGGATGAAACTAACTTAAAAATAAATAAGTGTTTAGCTAAGTTTGAGTGTTGTTGTGTATGTGCGTGCCGTGTGGTTTGTATCTATGTATATATATTACATATGTATATATGTGTTATATATATAGGGGCCAGATCCAGACCTAAGATTAAGCACATATTGTTGACCATCGGATGACAATCAGATGGTGCACGATAATACCATTGATTGTATGGAAAGTGGTTTCTTACCATGCCTGAGATTGGCGGTTAGAGATTTCTTTTCATATTAAAGTTTTGTGTAATTGAAGCATGCCTAAAAAGTGTAGCGAAAAACAAGCTATCCGTAACTGTGATTACTAAATATAGGTTGGGCAAATTGAAGTAATACGTGTGCTTAAAATGGTATGTTAATCAACACAAAATTATGTTTTGCAATTTAGAATGTACAGAAGTACTTTATAGAAGATGAGATATTGTTGTAACAAAATAACAGAGATGATGTAACAACTAACAATGTAGGTTGTAACAAATATAGGTATATAGTGTAACAGGAGGCTAAGTTGTTGTAACAAATTAAAGATACTGTGCACGACAAACATGGGCACGATAACGTATTACCGAATGTTGTAATACCATAAAAATTGTAATACAACGAATCAAACGAACACATAAACATGCATGGGCACGACAATAATCTCGACAAAAATTATGTTACAGTTACAACGTAAGTGGGCACTGCATCTTATCTTATATTAATAAATGAATGCAACACATTAAACACAACTTGGTTGACTTTGTGAATAAACATTGTTCATTGAGAAAGAATGTCAAAAAATAGGATACTTGCATTACAATTAGAGATCGAATAAAATAATATAAAGAATGCAATATGTCGGTATAAGCCGAACGACGGTTGACAGTGAGAGATGTGACGTGTTGCCTATCGGTTAATAAGGCAAAAAGGTGAAAAACATAATATTGCACAACAAAACTTACCCAAGCTATGGAGATCAAAAGCGACAACAACGAACTGTGTCAAGCTCGTCCAGACCTTTAGTTTGAAGCAATTGGTGGAAGAGATTCACAACAATCAGGTATGTTGAAAAATTGATGATAATATGAAGTGCATAATGCAGATGTCTAACTTCTCTTGGAAGAAAAATAATCTAATGAAAGTATGATACATCATTCATAAACTTTCCACTTATAAGGGTTTCGTCTTGGTTGTCAAAGATATTCAAGTAGTTCTACATGGCTAGGTTAATGTCAAAGAGGAAATTTTCAAAAAATAGGTCCAAAGCTTACATAATTTGATGTTGATAACGAATGATGGTGCTTGCAAAAAAAACCCTTGCTTCGTGTTAGGAATGTAAAAAGGGGGGGTATGGGTCCCATTGTGTGGCGTTTTCTTTCGCATATTTGTAGTCTTGCGATATCGATCATAAAATATGTAGATGAAAACATGTGTTCCTATGTTATGTTACATTTTGTATTACAAAAATATATAAACGTTGGATGTGCGCATTTGAAAAGGGTTTGGCACAAGAATGTGCTTTGTTGGCTATAGCTGTAGTAAATTGTAATATGTGTGTTGAGATGTTGTAATACAAAAATTTAAAAGATGTATTATACATTAATAACCCTCGCTACATGATCATTTGTATTACTCCAATGTTTCATCTATTGTAATATCTTGATTACGGAAAGTGTAATACATTCAACATCATTGATTACATAATACAACTTCCGTACATAATGATTCATGATGACTTGTTCAATTGAGATTAACTCCAACTTCTTGTTCGAATGACGAGGTAGAATGGCATTAGGAATTTCAATGAATAGTGATAGAGTTGATGATGTAACCAATCCCATAGTCGAAGAAAAGCAACAAAGGAAAGGAGACCATTATGTACTAGACAGGAATGCAAAGAAAAAGAAAACATCAAGCAAGCAGTCATCTAGGGTAGATGGTAACGGATGCAAGAATAAAAGTTTTGTAAATATTTATTACCTCTAACTTTAAATAAAACACTTCCAATATAAAGATAACATGTCATAAATATTACATTTAGGTGTGCTGTCAATTTTATGTTAAAAAAGAATTGTAGAAAACTGACAAGAAGATCAAACTAAATAACAGATGCTTAGAAGATCACACACCGATGCTACATCCGACATTTTAAGGAGTTCATGGACAAACATGAGTTGACAGATAAGCAGAGGGAGCTCCTTGAAAAAGTAGCTTTTTATAGTCTAGTTGGAGTGTCAAAGGTCAACATTGACATAAATGTTCTCAAGTGGATACCCTGACTTTATGAAGGCAACAAGAAATTTCTTCTGGGTGGGATGGTTGTTGAATTCTCAAATGAGGATATCGGTTTCATACTAGGGATACCCAGTAGTGGGTACGATGTAAAGGTGAATGAGAAAACACTTCCATGGGCGAGCTATTGTCAAGAGAACATATTCAAGAAGGACAGACACTTGGATAGAAGGTCTATTGAATTGATCTTGAATTCGTATTATCATTATAATGATGACAAGTCGATGTACATATTCGTGACATGTTTGATATGCATGATGTTTACTACCTTCTTGTTTACAGATTCTGGTTATTCATTTCCAAGGATCCTTCTGAATTATGTTGACTCATTGGAAAACACTAAGTACTTTAATTGGTCATTGGCTATGGCGGATTTCATTTCATTTAAGATGAAAGACATGATGAGAAAGTTGGAGTCAATGGATGGAGGAGGTAGCTCAGAATCTCTCGGATACTTGAATGTATGTGTGACTTATTTGTATGTAAGTATACTTGACATACTATAAGAATTTAATCTTGTATGTATAATTGCACGTCTCAACAAATTATGTTGACATCATGAAAAATAAATATGTATATAGGTTTGGGTGATGGAACATTGCTTCAAAGATTCCTATATAAATAGGGATCTCAGGCCATGGTTAAGAAAGTGGATAGGCGTAAGCGTGATGAAATTGAAGGACATGGACCGCATTGTAAGTGATATGGTAAGTCATGTTCTTGATTGTTACTAATTTACAATTATGTATAGTGTAATTAACTAAAAAATGTTAAATAGATTTATGAAAGACTTATTGCTGAAAAGAATGAAATGTTTTGGGTGGGTGCAAATGATTGATCTTTTCATTGGAGAAGTTTGAGGTGTCAGGGTTTGTACATAGGAGGCCATTTGTGATATTGGGTTTTTCGGAGGACCTTATTCCATTGAGGGTAGAAAAACCCACAGAGGAGTATGATGGTTGTAATGCAAGTGGGGAATGCATATTAACCACTTTCATTGAAGAGAAGAATTTTCTGAAGGAAGAAAATGAGCTTTTGAAGAAGAAGGTGATCAAGTTGGAGGAAGTGCTTGGTGAACTGCAACAAAGACAAAAAGAGAAAGTAAAAGAGAAGGAAATAGGAATACAGGCAGACATGTTATCAACAAATGCCATATCTACAGAGAGGTGCCTAATGGATGTAATGGTGGAGAGATGGTTGACAGTGATTCAAGGATGTTTGATACAAATATCAATGCACCGTCATTTGATCTGGGTTTAACACAAGAGGGTGTAGGATTTGACGATTTAGGCTATGTTCAAGGATTTGCAACAACAAGTAGGGCAACCAAGATCATGGAGGAAAGGGTTAGTTGTGATGACAGCATACATTTAGGGGAGAAATCTTCACATGCACAAGATGAAAGGCAGGTGAGGGAGAAGAAGAATAGAGGAAAGAAAAAGGGAACGACACCAAGTTCAATGGTGGGGAGGATAAAATCAAGAACATCAATCAAGAGGGGGAGAGATGATGTACAAGAAAAAGGTGCGGTAAGGAATTTGGATGAGGAAAGGTCAGTAGATAAAGTGAAAAATGAGGCAAAAAAATTAAAGAAGAAAAAAGAAAAGGAGACAAAGATTGTTGTTGATGTCGACAATGAACATGATGAAGGGGAAAAAAGATCTGAAGGTGGAGATGGTAAGAACTTAGGTGTTGAAAGCGAAAACATCAGTTTAGGAAATGATTGCATCATAGTATAGTGACAAAAATCACAACAACATTTAAATTTTATAAGTGCTTGCAAACAAGAAATGAGTCCGAGGTCGTTCGTAGAGAGCAAATATGGAATTCACACACTAATCACAATATTAATTAATGAGCATAATGATTAAGATATGCAATGAAAAGTTATAATCAGAATACATTCAATACTAGATCAAATTGTATCTCAAAGAGCAATGGGATAAAAAGAATATCAAAATCCCAAAAATAGTTATTTGAATCACCAATTAATTCCCTCATTTAAGCACATATATCAAAGCATTCAAATCAAATCAATATCTCAATAGTATCTTGAACCAATTATTCCTCAAATTCCATGTTAGATAAGTATTTGATTTAGCCTCAGATATTTCCACATTAACTCCAGGGTAGACGTCGGTAAGGCACTACAGACGCCTTAAGTCATCGAGCCTCAGCAGTACAAGGCACAAGGCCTTACCATAGAGCCTCAAGCACAAGGCCTGAGAATCGCCTAAGTGTTGGCACACAAGGCATGCACTTCGAGGCAACAGGGCATGAAACTCGATGCAAAACCACCTCCCACCCTCCTCGGATTTTGCTTTAATCTGGTCACTAACCGGGTTATCAGATTCGAGTCGGGTCCAGGCTCATTGGTAGTGGGTGGTGAACGAGGAGTGCAAGGGCATGTGAGGCGAGGACCTCACCCCCGTGTGTATCAAGCAAACAACCTTCGCAACAAATTCTTTTTATGCGCTTTGTCGAAATCTTATCCCACGATGTGCGACTAAGCAACCTTGACTTCTTTACGCGCATATGCTGTGGAGCTGAGCTTCGAATCAAAGCCGCAACATCCGCTGCCGAGCTCAATTGAAGTCTTGGAGGGCTTGGTTAAGATGAATCGCAGCTATGTACATGGTAGTGGTGACGATGACGGTCGGAGGTCAGCGAACAATGTCAATGATGGAAGCATAATCGACATGAACCTGAAACACATGAAAACGGTTGTGTGGCCCAATCAAATGATTCATGATGGTCACCGGGACATTAGGAACATGATGGTGGTGTTGGTCGAGTGATTGGTGAGTGAGGTGGTCAGATGGTGACGGCAGAGGTGGCTGTGAGTGGGTGAGTATGGCGGATGGAAGGTAGGTCAAAGCTCTTAGTTGGTTAAGAGCTTTTGACCTACATGATGAGGGGAACCTTATGGTGTTGGTCGTGTGGAGTTTTATGGTGAGGCGAGGATGGATGAGCTCACCGGACCTTCACCGAAGGTGGAGAAGATGAAGGGGAAGCGCAACAGTCGGCGGTCGAAATAGGAGGAGAAAGGGATAAAAAGGATCTTGAGAGAGAGAGAGAGTGAGAGAGTGAGAGAGAAAGGAAGAGAGCCTATTCTAATGGATGAAAGGGGAGAATTTTGCACTAGCTATGATTGGCTAGGACCGAGAACGAAAGCGCTGATTGCACTGCAAAAATACACCTGCAATTGTGTTGTCTTGTGCTATTTCTTAGCATTACCAGTACATATTAGGGTTCCATAGTCGCATTTGTGAAAATACATGCATTTAATTAAGAGGGGAGGAGAGTGAAATAAATTGGCCTCGCAATTACATTTTTCCTCAAGTGCTGCTTTGCAAAATTTCCATCTTCATTTTTTATTTCTTTTTGACTTTTCAAACTCTTCCCACGGCTGCATGGAACAACCTCTTCTTCGCGCCATGTCCTGCTCCCCCTCTCCCTGCTAACCTTGCAGCCACATGCCGCCTCTCCCTGCCAAGCCATGCATGAGCCATGCACAGCCAGGGCATGGCTGTGCATGCCTCTTTGCTCTATAAAAAGAGGGTTCGGCTCCTTCTTGCGAAGCAGCCTGGTCCTCCATGAAAAAAACTCAGCAGCTTCTCCCTCCAGGCCACCATCTCCTCCCTCTCCCTCCATACGCAGGACCTCCCCCTCAGAGGAGCCACTCTGCGGGCAGGAGTTTTCGCTGTGGTGCACACCCACCACCGTGAAACCACCACCGCCCAGCTCATCAAGAGCCGGTGGGCGTGGTGGCCTTCTTCCCTATTTCACTTTCCAGCCATTTCAGCCATTGGAGTGAGAGCTTCAAGCTTTGAAGCTCAAAGCTCTGCACGCAGCAGCAGTAGCAGCACGCAGCAGCAGCCGCCCAGCCCTTTCCATGCACGCCAGCAGGCCATCCTGGCCTCTAGCGCGCGCTTGCAGGTGCCCTCGCCTCCCGCTTCTTCGCACTGCACTCGCCTTCCTGCCCGCAACCAGCCATCGCGTGCCACTGCAGCGGCCGGCCAAGCTTCACCGCTCACCCCAGCCAACACCCGCAGGCCACTACGCACCCTGTCGAGCCCCTTCGCTCGCGACCTAGCCCTCTCCACACGCTCTGTCGCAAGGTCCTGCTAGCAAGCCAGCAGCTGGAGCAACTCTTCCGCACGCGCCGAGTCGTCCGCACTCACAGCACTGCCCGCTCCCGGTCGCGCGGCTCGACCTTACACTATAGCCACTGTTCACGCCAGTCTGCGGAACACTGTGGCTACAGTGGGGTGACCGGAAAGCTTCTCACTTATCCGGTCACCCGACGTGCCGCAACCGGCCTTCGCCCGCACGCTCGTCTCGCCCCGTGTTCTGCTCCAGCGCCCGCCCGCGCGCCTGCTAGCGCCCTCTCCAGCCCTTCGCACAGCACGGTGCGCTGCGTTCCCCCTCCGTGCCCACTCCCCTGCATGCACGCGCCTCTCAGCGCGCCCACGTGCCTGCGTGTGCGCACGTGGAACCTTCAGACGGCGCTTGGAAGCCTTAGACGACTAAACCCGCGCGTCTTCTCTCCAGCAGGAAGCGTGCGGCAGCTCTCTCTCTCTCTCTTTCTCACAGCACTCTCTCCCTATCTCTTTATCGACGCTTACACACATACACTCACACTTTCATAGACACACACACCTATACACTATTATATACATATATTTATATACATATATATATATATACTTATATTTATACATATAGTAGTACCTATATACTTAAGTATCAGTATACATACATACATATATATATATACATATATATTTACATATATACATATACTTATATACATATATATATATATACATATATATATATACACATATATACTTACCTATATACATATACTTATATACATACATATATATATATACATATATCTATATATATATTATTATCTATATAACTAAGTATAAGTATAGATACATATATATATATATATACATATATCTATATATATATTATTATCTATATAACTAAGTATAAGTATAGATACATATATATATATATACATATATACACACCTACTTATACATATACACACACACACACACACACACACACACACACATATATATATATATACATATCTAGCTACATATATCTATATATACATATATTACTATATACATATACATACATATATATACATCTATATTGTTATATATACATACATATACATATACATATACATATATCTATCTATACATATATTTACATACCTATATATATACATATATATACATATAACTACATATATACCTATATATTTATAACCATATATATATACATATAGATATATTTTCATATTACTTAGTATACATGGTATCGCGGGAATATCTGCACCAGTTGCTGATATTCCCCGATACACGCGTACAAAAAGCGTGTTCGCACACATCTTCCGCCATCCACCTTACACTCCACGCGGCAGCTCATCCTGTCGGTTGCGTCTTTTTAGACGACGACCGACTCGACACTGTGCTACACTCCATCTCCACCTCCACCCCCACCCCTTTATACATATATAGTATATACATATATATCTATACTATATTTACTTTATTTCTATTTCTCTTGCATGCCCATAAAATGATAAAAAAATATATAAAAGAGAAAAGATAATCTTTGACTTGCAGGTACTCCGTCTTGCGAATAGCAAGACCCATTTTGGAACCCTAATTTGGCTCAAAGCCAAGAACCTAATTTTGAGGGTGTGCCTCAAGGACCAAGATTATCAGAAAAAAATCTAAATAGAAAAACACCAAAAATACAATAAATGAACGGAAGAGGCTCGTTGTAGGAAAGACGTAGAAACTTGACTTGTAACCCCACTTCCCTGAGTTCGACCCTGGGCCTAAAAGTGACCAAGATAAAATCAAGTAGGCCAGGTTAAAAAAATTTTGTAAAGAGATGGTTAGGTTCGATTTAGGTTAACCACTATACACACTTCAATGATAAAATCACCATATTAACAACCTAACCGGGTCCGACACCATACCCTTTCCGGCACCGTTGCTGGGGAAGTGCATATTCAAGTAAGTTTCCATTCCATTCCTTTCGTTTTTCTCTTCTCACACCCTTCTCTTCATGGGTGTTTTTGTTTTTAGTGTGCAGGTAAACCTGTTGCATGGAGAAGACAGGTAGACGAAGTCAGAGATGTGGGCAGATCCAAGGCGGGAACGAGAGCGTGAAGACGCTGACACCACATTGGAGCTTCGCACACGTTGCCGAACAAGTAGGTCTTCTTTTCTTAGCAACTTAGGTTAACTTGTCACCTTAATAAAAAAAAAACTAAAAACTAGAAAAACTTCTTGAGATCTCTTGGGGTAAGTGGATTAAAATTCACTTGTTTGATTGATTGCCTTTACTCCCACCGCCCCGGGATTTCCCGCCTTACTTCGCATAGCGAAAATCCAAGAATCTAGATTCTTGAATTCTTCGCCGTGTGAAGTATTCTTTGAGGCAAACATAAAAAGATTGATTGCACCCCTCCTTGCCTCACTTATCTGCAATTCGGGATCACCTTTTTGGTGGGGAGACTTGGAATTGCGTTGATTCCAACCCCACCACAACTTTTCAACTTGCCTAAGATTCGATCCTGAATATTTCAACCCCAACAAATTGATTTTCTTTATCTTTTGGTTGAGCCTTGTGTGGAAATCTTTATGGTGATTGGGAGCACTTGAATTGAAGTGCTTTGGCTCCCTTTCACACTAATCTAAAACTGATTTGTGCATCCACACATAGAAATCTCCATTTAGGGTAGCCCATTGCATTTTAGCATGCATTAACCAATTGAAATTGAAGAAGGGTTTATTGGGCTTAGAAGAAAACTTGTATTCTTGCAAAACCCGGAGATTGGTTGAATTGGTATTTCAGTGAAATCCTAAAATCTATACTACTTAAGGTTGAACTCTAAAAACCATTCACCGATTAGGAACTTCAATTCAGGGAGATTTCCCCATTGCATGCTTGTTTTACACACTTGAAAAATCAATCACTTGGGCATTACCCATAAACAATGCCCTTCACATTCCAAAAGCACTTGACCCTAAGCCTCTAACTAAAATTGGTAATAACTTGACCCTTCTTAAGGATTTGAGGTCTAACTACCTGCGTGTAGCATCTACGTGTTGGTGAGGGTTCCCGCATGCTATCGGGTGTCTAAGACTGGGGCAAACGGCCTTTCAATCTGGCCCAGTGGTTCTGCGGTGCTCTCATTCGGTTCCGTAATTCGTGATAGTAGGTAACTTAGATCTTTAGGTCTAAGGGCACACTGTAGAGGTTAGGAATTTGATTGTACTAATTTGTCATCAAGTGTACCTTTACGGCGTCATTTCTCTCATCTCCTTTCCCCTTCTTATCTCCCCAATTCTTCCTGCGGTAGTGCATGTTTGGGAGGAGGTCACAAAACCCTGAACTATGTGAATGGCCTGATAATTTTAGAAAAGAAGCCGAATCATCCTCCTCCTCCACAAACATGGCTGCACGCCCACCCCCAAATCCCGAGGGAGGAAACCGCCCTCAGAACCCACCAGGTGGTGGAGCCTTAGATCCCATAACCTACCTCCAAGCCCAAATGGAAATGTATAATGAGCAAATTGAAGCCATTCAGGAAACATTGGAGGAAATGCAGAACCCTCCCGAATGGGAGGAGCCTAGGTCTCTTAGATCCTATCAGAATCCCGCTGCTACAGAGACCATAGGACAAATTCGGGTCCCCATGGGCGGGGACGACTTTGAATTGAAATCGAACATAATTGGCCTAATTAATTTTCACTTCCATGGTCTTGTAAGTGAAGATCCTTTTCTCCACTTGGAAGACCTAACCCGACTGGCTAAAGTGGTTAAACCAAGAAATGTCGGGTTTCCTATAGTACTCATGAAAATGTTCCCGTTTTCATTGCGGGATAAAGCGTCGCAGTGGCTACACACCCTTGGGAGAACCATCCACTCTTTGGAAGAGATGCGAACAGCGTTTCTCAAGAAGTTCTTCCCAATCGGGCGAACCAATGCGATTCACCGTGCCATCACTTCATTTACGCAACAAAATGACAAACAATTTCATGAGGCATGGGAGAGGTATAATGACCACCTCAGGAAGTGTCCGCACCACGGTCTGCCTAAGTGGCATATAGCCCAGATTTTCTACTATGCGCTATATGAGACTTTGAAGGAGATTGCAAACACTTACTGAGGAGGGAACTTTATGAATAATGACGAGAATGGAGCATTTGAATTGTTTGAAAATATGAGTGAAAACTCAATGAACAATGCTTCCATTGTTGCCTTTAATTGTACCAGCCAGCCTCGAAATGTCCACGAAGTTGACACGAAACCCTCCCATTCATCCACTGATCTTAGCCTTATCGCACAGAAATTGGATGTAGTCTCCATCATGCACAAGAAGCTGGACAAGCTTCTGGCCAACCCCGCCCGTTCTATGGCAAACACCCCTACTTCACCACTTCGTCACAATCCCAATTCTTCCAACACTAGGCTTATCTCGAGAATCCCCATAAGACCTTCCTTACCGAGTGTCGCGTCGAGCGACTCGGTAAGTCATGTGGATCTGGCTTCTGCGAGCCAGTATTTCGACATGGAGGACCAAGCCTCCGTGTGCTCGGACACATATTTACACGCGGACACATCTTCTGGCATAGAAGATGCTTGCGCCATAGGGAACAACCCGTTCTCTGCCACGTATAACCCAGGGTGGCGAAATCATCCAAACTTTGCATGGTCCAACAACCTGCAATGCCAAAACCTCGCAGGTGGACCAATGCGACCGTTCGCACCCGTCATCCCAAGGGCCCAGTCTAATCCTATGGTGAATCCGCCATTAGGCCCTTGAGTACCGCAAACCGAACACACATCAAGTCCTCTTGACAAATTGATGCGAATGATGACGAAAATGTCAAAGCACCATGAAGAGAACATGACCTCTCTTCAGCACCAATTGGCGCAGCAGAATGCTGAGATCAGTCAACTATGCTTGACGACTCGATCTCAGGGCACTCTTCCCGCCCAACCTGTCCCAAACCCGTGAAATTTCATACCCTGTGGTCCTTAACCACAGGTACAACCTTCTCAGGGTAGGTACATCAAATTCTGCAAGCTTCGAGCATTCCACCAGGATTTCAAGCTAATCCCGCTGCTGCACTGCACTCTTATGTCCCTATTGCGAACCCTCCTCCACCGTATGATCCCACTGGACCTGCATTGTCTAATGCTATCACTATGAGGAGAAGCAAGCAGACCGTCGATCTGCCTTGACCTGATCCTGGCCCATCTTCTTCATCGCCCTCTCATTCGGGATGCGCACCGCATTCGCGAGAAGACGATAAACCCAAATTGGTGCCAGAATCAGTCCCATTCCCTGAGGCTCTACTAAGGGAGCCAAAAGGCAAAAAGAAAGATACGCAGGCCTTTGATAACCTGCGTAATTTGTTCAGGGATGTAGAAATCAAGGTACCCCTGCTCGAGGCTATCGATTACATACCTACTGTCGCCCGATTTTTCAAAGACTACACAACATCCAGGCGACAGTCAAAGAAAACCAAGAATCCGGTGGTTCACTCGCCTCATGCGAGTTGTGCTATACTGTCAAACCTACCACCGAAGCAGAAAGATCCGGGCACGCTGCTTATTTCCTGTAGCATCCAAGGCTGCAATTTTAATCGTGCCCTGCTTGATCTAGGATCTTCCATAAATCTTATTTCAACCATCATGCTCGAAAAATTTTCCTTGGGAAATCTGAAACCCACCTCTGTCACGTTACAGTTGGCAGATCGTTCTATAAAAATCCCAAAGGGTGTGGTGGAAGACGTGGTGGTTAGGGTCAATAGTCTCTGTTTTCCTGTTGACTTTCTTGTTTTAGATATGGAAGTTCCTAGCTCACTTTCTGATTGTCTGATCATCCTTGGTCGACCTTTCTTAGCCACAGCCCGTGCCCTTATCGACTGCGAGTCGGGTTGTATTGAGATTGCCGTTGGATCTGAAAAGATTAAGCTTAACATCTTCAAGGTAGCCAAGAACTTTGATTGCAATTGCATCGAGGATGACACGTTTGACGAGGACATGGCCGCCAGTGCGTGTATCGGACTAATTGGGACCTATTCAGACTACTGCGGATTACCTATAAACACTGATGATTGCCTAACCAGCACATATTGTGACGTTCCCCCATCCCTCCCTTGTCCCGTACCTTCTTCTGACCAGACTTCTGACGAGGTTTTCTCCGCTTCCCATACCTCGTGGTCTGAGTCATATCCGGGCTACTCACCGTCGGTCCACACTCTTGAAGACCGGATTGCCCTTTCTTTCTTGCCAAATCAGACAGATTTGTAAATCCACACTGGGACCTTGAGCCCATATACTTCTCACTGGGGCTATTCCTTTTTGGATCCATCTATCCAAAGAGCCCCTCTTCTCGGCCAATCTGAGGGCCAACTTCTTCCTCCTGACTTGTTTTTTGATCCGCCTAGGACACTCTCATCCCAGGAAATGCCAGACCTTTCACCATCCACCATCACTTTTCACGCCACTATCACGATCACTTCACTTGTCACTTCACCACCCACCATCCACCCACCCTACCACCCTGCTGTATACCCTGCACCTCAACTCTCGTTACCCGATCTTTCGTCCTTTCTCTTCCTTTCCCTGCATGCATATGAGGACATAACATTGTTTGGCATGGGGGGGTGGATAGGCATCCATAGGATCTGGGTATTTTATGGTATCATGCAGTTTCCACCTATTTATAAATATGTAAGAAAAAGAAAAAATATATATATATACAGTGTTTAGTAATGATCTGAAAGCTGAAACAAAAATACAATAAGTGTTTATGGATATTCAACCTCTATTTTGAAGACTTTCCAGGCCACAGAAGCTTGATTTGCTCAAGCTCGGCTTAATTCACTTGAGCATTGACATGATAGATCAGAATCTCTCCTAACTTAGGACGTATTCTTATACCTGAGACACCAGTACAGGATCCGTTGGTTTGCTTCTACTTGAGAGCTTAAGTAATCTTGGTTCACACTACACTTATCAAGAAAGACCAGGTGAACATAAGATCCAACCCTAGTGTTCATTAGGGAAGGTGGAGTCCTTACCTGTGTGTGCAGGTAGACTTTCTATCCTAGGCTTTAGTCTTGTGTTTAGGAGCGACTCTTTCCACCAAGAAAGAACTCTCTCACCGAAAAGAAAAGTGTGCTCTTCCAAATAATGTTGTAAGAGATATATGGACACGTGTTTCAAAAAAAAAAGTCAGTATATCTCACAAATATCTATAAAGTCTTCTCCCTACAAGAAGTTCTTTAGGGTAGGTTACAAATACCTTGTTTTCTTTGAGCCACAAATGTCAGAAAATGGGAGTTGAGTTTCCATCATCTTTTTAAGGGTCAATCCGAAAACACGAGCTGAAATTGGGACCAACCTTTACTTAAAAATTCGTGAAAACCCTAGGCTTGAGTCTTAATGTTCATCTGGTAAGTCTTGATCCTTCACTAAGCACAAGCCATAATCTCTTGAGCTCTCGAGTATGGCAAAAACCTCCTGGATTCTGGAAATCATACTTAAGGTTTAAATATCAAGAGTCCTGGTTAGTCGAGAGATGATCTATGTCATGTGAGACTTAAAGTACTGGTAATCTTCGCTACAATTGGTTCTCACAATATCCAACAAATAAACACACCTATGTTGCCTCAGAAGAAAATCTTCAGCTTAAGATCATTTCTAAATGCTACAAAAAAATGTTTTGCTAGGGACTAGCAAAAGATAGGCATGGGGGTATGATTGCATCGCAAAAATACACCTGCAATTGTGCCGTCTTATGCTATTTCCTAGCATTACCAGTGCATATTAGGGTTCCATAGTTGCATTTGTGAAAATACATGCATTTAATTGAGAGGGGAGGAGATTGAAATAAATTGGCCTCGCAATTACATTTTTCTTCAAGTGCTGCTTTGCAAAATTTCCATCTTCATTTTTTATTTCTTTTTGATTTTTGAAACTCTTCCCACAGCTGCATGGAACAACGTCTTCTTCTTCACGCCATGTCCTGCTCCCCCTCTCCCTACCAGCCCTACAGCCGCATGCTGCCTCTCCCTGCCAAGCCATGCATGAGCCATGCACAGCCAGGGCATGGCTGTGCATGCCTCTTTGCTCTATAAAAAAGTGGTTCGGCTCCTTCTTGCGAAGCAGCCTGGTCCTCCACGAAAAAGACCCAGCAGCTTCTCCCTCCAGGCCACCATCTCCTCCCTCTCCCTCCATACACAGGACCTCCTCCTCGGAGGAGCCACTCTGCGGGCATGAGTCTTTACTGTGGTGCACACCCACCACCGTGAAACCACCACCGCCCAGCTCATCAAGAGCCGGTGGGCGTGGTGGCCTTCTTCCCTGTTTCACTTTCCATCCATTTCAGCCATTGGAGCGGGAGCTTCAAGCTTTGAAGCTCAAAGCTCCGCACGCAGCAGCAGCAGCCACCCAGCCCTTTCCGCGCACACCAGCAGGCCGCCCTCGCCTGCAGCGTGCGCCTGCAGGTGCCCTCGCCTCCCGCTTCTTCGCATTGCACTCACCTTCCCACCCACAATCGGCCACCGCGTGCCACTGCAACGGCCGGCCAAGCTTCACCGCGCACCCCAGCCAACACTCGCAGGCCACCGCGCACCCTGTCGCTCCCCTTCACTCGTGACCCAGCCGTCTCCGCATGCTCTGTCGTGAGGTCCCACCCCGCAAGCCAGCAGCTGGAGCCACTCTTCTGCACGCGCTGAGCCATTCGCACTCACAGCACCGCCCGCTCCCGGTCGCGTGGCTTGGCCTTACACTGTAGCCACTGTTCACGCCAGTCTGCGGAACACTGTGGCTACAGTGGGGTGACCGGAAAGCTTCTCACTTATCCGGCCACCCGGTGTGCCGCAATTGGCCTTCGCCCGCACGTGCATCTCACCCCGTGTTCTACTCCAGCACCCGCCCATGCGCCTGCGTCTCCCGTACCTGCCCGCATCGCCCGCTCTCTTCGCCCGCGTGTGCCTGCTAGTGCCCACTCCAGCCCTTCACGTAGCACGGTGCGCTGCGTAGCCCCTCTGCACCCACTCCCCTACGTGCGTGTGCCTCTTAACACGCCCACGCGCCTGTGTGTGCGTGCGTGGAACCTTCAGATGATGCTTGGAAGACATAAATGACTTAACCCGCGCGTCTTCTCTCCAGCAGGAAGCGTGCGGCAGCTCTCTCTCTCTCTCTTTCTCACAGCACTCTCCCTATCTCTTTACCGACGCTTACACACATACACTCACACTTTCATACACACACACACCTATACACTATTATATACATATATATATATATATACATATATATATATACATATATACGTATACATATATATATTGATATATATACATATATTTATATACATATATATATATATATATATACTTATATTTATACATATAGTAGTACCTATATACTTAAGTATTAGTATACATAGATACACATATATATATACATATATCTATACATATATTAGTACTTATATAACTATGTATTAGTCTATATATATATATCTATATACTTATATATATATATATACACATATATACTTACCTATATACATATACATTTCTAGCTACATATATCTATATATACATATATTACTATATATGTATACATACATATATATACTTCTATATAGTTATATATACATACATATACATATACATATATTTACATACCTACATATATACATATACATATATATACATATATATATACATATAGATATATTTTCATATTACTTACTATACGTGGTATCGCGGGAATATCTGCACCAGTTGCTGATATTCCTTGATACACGCGTACAAAAAGCGTGTTCGCACACATCTTCCGCCATCCACCTTACACTCCACGCTACACCTCATCCTATTGGTTGTGTCTTTCTAGACGACGACCGACTCGACACTGTGCTACACTCCATCTCCGCCTCCCCCCCACCCCTTTATATATATATAGTATATACATATATATATCTATACTATATTTACTTTATTTCTATTTCTCTTGCATGCCCATAAAAGGATAAAAAAATATATAAAAGAGAAAAGATAATCTTTGACTTGTAGGTACTCCATCTTGCGAATAGCAAGACCCATTTTGGAACCCTGATTTGGCTCAAAGCCAAGAACCTAATTTTGAGGGTGTGCCTCAAGGACCAAGATTATCAGAAAAAAATCTAAATAGAAAACACCAAAAACACAATAAACGAACGGAAGAGACTCGTTGTAGGAAAGGCGTAGAAATTTGACTTGTAACCCCACTTCCCTGAGTTTGACCCTTGGCCTAAAAGTGACCAAGATAAAATCAAGTAGGCCAGGTTAAAAAATTTTGTAAAGAGATGGTTAGGTCCGATTTAGGTTAACCACTATACACACTTCAACGATGAAATCTCCATATTAACAACCTAACCGGGTCTGACACCAGATGCCTTCGGTGGGATGAGCGGCGAGGAGGAATGGTTGAGGTAGCTCTTGCATTGACCAGTGAGGAGCGAACGAAGTCTAGGAATGAAGTGAACTAGCCAGTTTGGCCGTTGGCCAGCCTGAGGAAGGTGTTGAGGATGCTTGCCTGAGTTGCGGCAGAGGTGATTGGAGAAGGAGAAGAGGTGAATTTGTGGCCAAATAGGTCTAATTTTGGTCGTTAGACAATGGGGAACTTATATAGAGTTTCAATGTGCTCTCAGTTGTCGAAATTCCGTAGGTTTACTCACTGATGTGGAAGCTAGAAAGCCCTTGAATCCTTTGAGTTTGCTGGTGCTCTATGCAACGAATTAGGATCCAAGATCTTGATCAAATGACTCCTTGTAATGTAAACACCAATCCCACTAAATTTAGTGGGATTTGGTGTTGATTTGTTGGGGTTTTCAGTTGGTCAAAGTAGCCGGTGCTAAGTTTTGACCGAACAATGGTAGTAGGGGTGTTTTTGCAAAGAAGGTGAGAAAGTTAGGGACCTGAATGTAATAAAAATGAAAGTTAGGGGGTTGATGATGAGAGATAGAGATCTTAGGGATTGAATTGCAAACTAGGTTAAGATGGACTTTGAATGGGCCCAAAATTTGGCCTTAACCTAATTTTGACCCAAGAAATCTAATGGTGAACTTGGATGTGAGTTTTGACCACGTTTGACTAGGTAAATTGCATAAAAGTCCAAATTAGGGAAAATTCCTATCTAAAACTTTGTTCTAGGTCAAGATGGGTTTAGATGGTCAAACCAGTGGTACCAAACCTCTTAGAATATTTTTCTATGAATTTTTTGAGGTTTAGATGAATTTTATCCTGACCAAAACCTCTTCAATTTAGGTGGGGATGAGAATTAGGGTCTTGGGTACTGTTTTGGTTTTTGAAATGCGTTAAACCCTTTTTCTATTTGTGTTGACCCACTTTATAGTCTTTAATGCCCAATTGACCTTTAATTAACCCCTAGGTGACCCCGTGGTTACTCTGCACTTGTGATGTGATGTTAAAACAACATAATTAACCATGTTTTATTGCTTTCTCCTCAAAACAGATCGGAGTGGAATTACCGTCCTCAGGCGATCATTTAGGAACATTTATCTCTTGATTCCAACTAATTAAAGCTAGTTATGGCAAATGATGGTGTTACCATCATCAGGTTTAAAACTACTTGTGAATGACGACGACATTGATAGTGATGCTGTGAGTATTTGAATATTTCTAGCATACATAACATCTATAAAAAAATGTATTATCCATATGGAATGTTATGAATAATTTCTAACTTTGATCTATTTAGTATCTTTGTGATCCAAGGGAGGACAACAAGGGGCATCATGATGTGACTGAAGAGGAGAATGGTGAGCAAAATTTCGTATGCTAAAAGATTTGAGTTGGAAACTTGTCATCGCAGTGCATAGAAATTCGCTACCAGATAAAGTTTACCGAGGCTTGAGGTGAGCCCTGGGTCGAACACGGGGAGGCAAACATTTGGTTTTGAAAACCACGCTTTGATTTTATATTTTTTTTTATTTTATCTTTTGAGATTTTTTTTGGGTATTTTTATAAGATAGAGTATCAAGCGAAATATTTGTTATCTATTCTAAGATACTCTAGCATAATAAGAGAGAGAGAAATATTTCATAGAATCAAGCAATTTCTATTACAATTAATTAAAACTACACTAGAAAAGTGATAAAGATAAGGGTGAGAAGAATCCCCCTTGATGGTCGCTTAGAGGATGACTCGCTTTGATGGTGCCTGGATGAAAGTGGTGGGAAGCTGGACAAAGAAGAACGAAGCCGGAGGATGAAGGGTGCAGTAGGATGGTGTCTTGGGGAGGATCCTTTTCTGGAAAGTGGTTTGAGGACGACCACGAGATGCTCCACGAAGGAGGGTGAGAAGTAGGAAAAAATATTTCTTTTCTACTCTAGAGGATCATCCCAGGCTTGGGACAATCTCGCATTGGAGCCTTGGAGGTGGTGAGGGAGAGAAAGGAAGAGATAAAGAGGAATGGGGGATCATGGGCCTTTATATAGGTGAAAATTGAGGGTAAAAAAGGTATTTCAAGCCCTCAACTTGTGCCACATCACTCGATGGATCGTGGGCCATCAGATCACGATCAAACGATTCAAATCGCACCTCCAACGTGCTCAGATTATGCCCATAACACACGATAAGCCTTGCGCTGAGACATGGTGCATCCTCTTCCCTCTGATCGCATCGTGCGATAGAGAAGCCCGCGCCCTCGCTGGTGCCCGCTCGATGCTGTGTTGGAGCTAGCAAGGAGCTCCTGTGGTCGTATGATCAAGAATGGACTGTGGAGAATGCACGCGAGCTACACCTTTAGATCGCACCACATACGATCGCGTGTATGATTAGGAGTGATCGCTCCCGTACGCGCTTCACCCTCATTTGGTGCACGAGGTTGTTTTTGAACATCGGAGGATTACGCTATCAGAGTTGGTTTTGAAAGCCTGTTGTTGTAGTTTGAATAGCGAAGAACTCAGGTTCAACAAATAAAATTTATACTGGAATAGAAATCCTAGGTCAAACTCACGGAGGCTACGTCGCTCAAGACTCGCAATTATATTCTTTTTGTGTTTTTGTTTAAAAAGTGGAGTAATTACAATGAAATGAAATAACTATAGACAATATAAGAGAGAGAGAGAAAACATCCACTTGAAGTTGCAAAATGTTTGTATAACTAAGAAAGCGAGAAATTACACTAGAAAGTAGGAAAACTATTACAACTAGAAAGTAGGAAAGTTCTACTCTAGAAAGCAGGAAAAAGGAATTGGAGAAAGAAGTTATCCTCCTCAACGATCGCTTGGAGGACGAGCCGGACGAGACAACGCCTGGAAGATGAGGAACAGAGCGGGAAGAAGGAGGTCGAAGAAGGAGGAATGGGAACAAGGCAGCACGTTGTCATCGTCGCGGGATCCACTTCCAGAATGGGGGCGAAAAATTAATTTTATCTCTTGAGGAGCATCCCAGGTGTGGGACAAGCTTCTCTTGAGCTTTGGAGAGGGAGAGAAGAGAAGGAAGGGATGAGAAATTCGTATGGAGGGGGTCTCCTTTTATATTTGCAAGGAGTGGGGCATTTTGGACATTTTAATTTGAAAATCATTACTATGGGACCTTTAGTGATGGATAAATTCATCACTAAAGGCATGAATGTGGCCTTCGTGTGCGCATGCCGCGTGCCTCCTCGTCTCCGCGTCCTTCAATGCACATGCACGTCTGTGCACTCACAGCCATTCGATCAAGAGATCGAACGGCTTAAACCATCCTCGCCCGCGCCGCGTGCCTGCATGAGATCACGCGTCAGTGCCGCACGTCTGATAGCGCTTGGGTGCTATCGCTCACGCAATGCTGTCCGATCCTCATCGTGCGGCCCCTCTTGCTCGCGCGCCCACTCTTCCACTCTCCAATTTGAGGCGTCGTGGCTCGAATGTGCGTCTTCTCTTCTCGTGAAGGTGCTCGACCAACGCACTGCGGGCGACTTTGTGTCGCACGCTTGTTTTGTGCGTGCAGGCATGCAGCCGTTGGTTGAGCATCCAACGGTGAAGAAGCGTCGGTCAGATGAAGAGGAAAGGTAGAGCCAGGTCCTTGGGGCCACTTGGGTGGTTGAGATGGCACCACATGATGCCATCTTGGCCGTCTATCTTCTGAGTATTGTAGATGGTGCCACAGGTGTCGGACTGGACTGATTTTCACACTGTTAGGCTGCGATCGTCGATCCGAATCTATCTATGTAGTCGGATTTGTCGTCTAAGGTGTGGATTAATACCATCTTGGCCCTTGATCTTTAGGGTTCCTCGGTCTCTATCTGGTGCTACGGATATCCGATTAGGGTGATCTTGGAGTCGTTGAACTCCAATCATCGCCCTGATCAGATCTGTATAGTTGGATCTTCGATCTGAGGCCCCAATAAAAAGTTGCCCTGTCCCTGACCATTAAAAGGAGACAATTAATGTACAATTTATACAACTTGATCTAAATGCATGATTATGCATGATTATGCATGTTATGCACTATTTACAATGTATGATGCTAATGTGACACTAAGAACATGCATTAATAGACATTTTAGGTTGATCAGAAGTATGCACATCACACCCTCGTTTTTATCTTTTACTGGTCCCTAGCAAAAACTGCATGCTATTTATAAAAGAATTAAGTTGGATTACTTGGGCATAAGTTATTTTCAACATTAAGAAATTTTTTACTTAGAATCTAAACTTTCAAAGACACAACAATGCCTAGGTATTTGCCAAAATGTAGACTGCCTCAAGCCCTCACCTTATTCAATGAAAAATTTCCTTTCCTCTTTTTCTTCTTTTCTAATTTTTTTGGATTTTTGAGTTTAGGGTTAAAGAGTGGCTTTCTACAGGCATTCAACCCACCCAAGATTTGATGAGAACCCTAATTTCTAAGCATCTTATTGTGAATGTGATAGACTTGTTGATCAATAATTAGAACAGACTTCAAGTTTCTACACCTCTAGGTGACCTTAAAAAGAGAGTTATGCTTAAAGGTGTATCTTTACAACCGGTAGCTTTCTCCCTACTTTTATTTTATGGGGTCAACACAAGGGTGAATTCAGTGTATATCTCCCCAGTTTATTCTACTTCTCTGCTTCTTCCTAAGTGTTTTAGGAATTTTTAGTGCATTTCTTGAGTTGGGTTCTGAATAACAGGTTGATGAGCTGTTACCACCGACAACTTGCCAGCTATACTCGTGTGGCAAAGCGTGGCTTATTTCTTTTATTTTCTTTTTTTTCCTTTCTTTTCTCCTTTTCTTTTTCTTTTCTTTTTGACTTTCTTTTTTTCTTTTTTTTTAAGTAGGTGGCTTCCCTGGTCTAAGATTTACCTAAAGGTAGTAAGAAGAGAATGGTCCAGTGACTGGGCTCTGGACAACCTACCTATGGGCTGTTACCCATGATAAGTTGCTAGCCATATCACCCTAGAAGGTTCATTAGCTACCCAATTTCCATTAAAACCTGATGATCAACAAGTCAGTGAAAAGATAGTGTGTAGATGCTTTAGACTTAAAGTTCCCTCAAATTAGAGGGCGGGTTGATAAGTTGTGTACTTATCACTCAAACTTTTTTAATCAAATTACAATAGAATTAAGATGGCGAGGACTCGAAAAACAAATCCACATTTTAGTGGATACCTAGGCTGCTTAAGCCTAAAGACCTGAAGGGTCTTTGTGTTTAGATCCTAATGTAATATTTCCTAAGATTGAAAAGTCCTAATGTCCAAGTATTCCTTCCTAATTCAAAAATTTTTTTTTATGTATATATAGAATTTATAACAATTTCACAGAGTTGACAAAATGATTAAAAAATGAATCCACACCCCCATGCCTAGCTGATGCAATGTCCACATTGAGAAAAAGAGACATGACAGGAAGGGTAGAGTATGGAAGATATCACCTGAATATGAAACTTGGGTTAGCTCTGAGTCATATGTACAATTGCTGAGTTTAATGCCGTCAACTAGGTGAAGTCCAGCCAAAGAAGTCAAAACATGGCTAGAGCAACCGTGTTTGAGATGGGTTCTGTAAGAGTACGGTCAAAAACAAATTTCAGACATTGACAGTTGACTTTGAATGAATTACCCATCTTCAGGTTAGAGATCTGAATGGCTTCCTTTGGAAAAATTTGGTCGATAATGAATGGGTCGTTCCATTTTGACTTAAGTTTGCCAGGAAAGAGCTTAAGTCGAGAATCGAATAACCAGACCTTCTGGTTTGGCTCAAAGCTCTTGCGGGAAATCAATTAGTCATGTAGAGCTTTGGTCCGAGCCTTGTAGATCTTGCCATTCTCATATGCATCATTTCTAAGCTCCTCCAACTCAGATAGTTGGAGTTTCTTGGCCTTCCCAGCTAAACTCAAATCTAGATTGCACTGCTTGATTGCCTAGAATGTCCTATGTTCAATCTCTACAGGTAAATGGCATGCCTTTCTATACACCAGAAGAAACAGAGACATGCCAATGGGCATCTTATACACCGTACGGTAGGCCCAAAGAGTGTCCTCAAGCTTTTGAGTCTTGTCTTTGCGATCAGGCCTAACCATTTTCTGTAGAATATTCTTGATCTCCCGATTGGAGATCTCGGCCTGTCCATTCGTCTGGGGATGATAAGGTGTGGAGATTTGGTGATTAACCCCTTATTTAGCCAACAAATTATGGAACTGGGCATTAGTGAAATGAGCGCCACCATCACTGATGATGGCCCTCGGAATCCCAAACCTGCTGAAGATGTTCTTCTTGACAAAATCGATGACCACCTTGTGGTCATTGGTTTGGGTGGGAATCGCCTCAATCCATTTGGAAATGTAATCAACAACGACGAGAATGTATTGCTGTTCAAATGAAGGAAGGAAGGGTCCCATGAAATCGATACCCTAAACATCGAAGATTTCGATAGGAAGAATTGGGTTTACAGGCATCACATCTCTCTTAGTTATGCTCCCGAGTGCTTGGCATCGGGAACACGACCTTGAGAAATCCTAGGCATCCTTGATTAAAGACAGGCAATAGAATCCAGATTGCAAAATTTTTGTAGCTGTCTTTTTCCCGGAGAAGTGTCTGGTGGTTAACTTTCTCAACATAGTTAATTAAGTTAATTGTGCTTAATTATGTGCAAAAGAAAGTAACTTAGGTCAACTTAAATTTATGTCAATTAAGTAGTATAGGGTCATGTTAACCTAACATTTTAGATTTTATTTCTTTTTAACTGGTTAGGTCCAGGTCATTCGCTACGAGGCATAACTTAATTAGAATTCACTATTAATCCTAAATTACTTATGGAAATTATAATTAAATTTACTTTAAGAACATGAATTTTGCTTAAGTATTTCTAATTAGAAGAATATGCAAAATTCCATAAGGAAACACATTTACACAAATGATTTACTTTTACAAACAAGTAAGCATGTTTATTTTTTTTAATTTCTTTTCATCTACAAGAGATTAAGGCAAGAAAAAGTAATTCTAATATATACATGCCTTATTACAACATTAAGCTCAAAAGAAATTAGAAAAATGCAAGAAATTAAACCATAATTTTTCCTCTTTGTCTTCAGCCTTATCTTTCTTCTCTTCTTCTTTTACCTTTTGTCTCTCACTCTCTCTCTTTTTACTTTTCTCTTATTTCTTCTCCTTAATCTTTCTCGAGCTCTTCTCTTATGCATCTATTCCTCTCTCCCTTTCCTTTCTTCTTACTCTGCCTATTATTTCTCTTTAGCTCTTGTGCATGTCTTCCTTATTCAATCCTTATGAGCTCTCTCCTTCTTCTCCTTCTCTTCTAGCCTTTCTGAACCTTTGCAATCCTTCTCTTCTGAACCCTTGCAGATCTTCTGAACCGAACCGGTTTGACCCTTTGAACCCAAAAATTAGGTTTTATGGTTGACGGCTTGGACCGGTCGGGGATGCACTGCACCCCTCTCAGGGTGGGACCACACCCTACTAGGTCCAAGCCTAGTTTTTATTTGGTTTGATTTATTTCTGGTTCGCATAGTCTCGAGCCCATCCGGCTCAAGGCCTCCTAGACCCACATGCACCGCATGCCCATAGGCGCATACTTGCACGCCCACAAGCCCACACTCGCATGACCACAGGCGCACACACACCTGGGCACGTGCACCGCATGCACCACACACACACCCATATGATCCTGCTCTTTCATGCGCCCTGCACTGACAATTGAAGGGCCTTAAACACAAATTACTTTTATACCAAGGTGGCTGCTTCAATTCCACCAATGTGGAACTATGTTTCCTCCTCCTAGTCTAGACTTCACTTGATAATTCTAGCCAGCTTAGAGCTCCAATCCGAGCAAATGAAGGCTTACTGGAAAGCTCTAAGGTTGATCTACATGATTGTAGTATCAATTTGATACTCAGGGAAGGTTTAGCTCTTCAATTTGAAGGGCGAAGGGACTTGGGTCACTACGGCCAAATTGCCTGCAGAATGGTGTTTTTAGCTCTAAGGTCTTCCAGAAGGACATTTGACCTCCAGATGAGGTGTTGAATAGGTTCAGAAGGTGATTCGCAACTGTTGGTGAAGGTAGTGAACTTTAAGAAGCTTCAGGAAGATGATGAAGCTAAAAAGCTTCGCCAGTAAGCTTCAGAACTTGAATTCAACTTCTGTTAGGTCCAACAGACAGCTAGAGACCTATTTGATCAAATCAAACAACCTCTAGAGGTTGTTAAGAAACTATCTGGGCAGATTATCCACTTGAATCTCATCACAAACCTACTGTCATCAATTTGGGTTCAAAAATAACCCAAACTGAACAGAAATCAATTTCTACCATAAAATCGATCAGAGCTCATCCAAATTGCATTTGAATCATTTACAAACATCACAGGAACAAATTGGATTCCTCAATTCCTTTGATTGAATCCAAATTCCATGAATCATACTTTAAGTTGACCGTGAAGCCTTGAATTTTGACTTTCTGAATTTAACCATTTCAGATGAAATTAATGCCTTAGTCATCTTCTCTTTCACCTCAGGAACGGATTCAGACCCTTAGAAGGATGCTTCAGTTAAGATTCCTAGGGTTCCAGGCCTGTCACTTGAGGTTCTAGTTGAGTTTGTTCGGCAGAACAAACCAAGGTCTATCACAAATATTGACACATTGGAATGGTCTCAGGGTATGTTACTGATACTTTTAGACTTTTCAAATGAGGCTTAACCCTAACTAACAATCATCTCCAACTCTGCCAGAGTTGGAGAAGACAAAGATCTAACAGAAGCTCCAGGCATTAAAACCTCAAATAAACTTCTTTAGCATGATCAGTGACCTTTAAATCAGTGATTTGGAGCTTCACACTAAGTTTTATGGGCTGAAGAGCTCTTTTGACTTGTCGAAGCTTGTCGGAGCTCCAGTGAGTCTAGAAAAAGGCTAAAATGTACAAATATCATGAAAATGTGCCATTGATGATCTAAAAAACTTCCTGAGGTCACAGGGAACCTCAGGAACCCATTAATTCCTTCAATTATCCATTAAAGTGAAAATTATGCAGTGAATTCACAATAAACAAGTTTTGAATTTGATTAGGCTCAGAACCTGTTTTCCCACTCAATTGAATGGAGAAAACAAGTCAAAATGAAGTTGTGATGGTTTATAGATGGATAATTAATGATCTAAAATCCTCCTAAGCTGCCATTGACAAGGAGCTCAGGAGATTAAATTAAATTGGGCATTTAAGTTATAGATGATTATTACTTAAATTAAAGTGAGGATAGGGGCCCTTAAGTGATGGTTAGGTGATGGAGGACCCCAGTGGAGGTGGAGTAAGCTCAACCACTTCCACCAAGGACAGTGGAAGTAGTTGGTGGAGGTGGAGGTGGTTTAGATGAATAGGTGATCAATTCAGTGATTAAAAGTGATAGAAATGTTCATGAAAGGTTAAAGAAGGTGATCAATGACTTAAAAAGACAAGAGATTGCTCTTGACAAGCCCAACGAGCTTGCCGGAGCTGGAGAAGATGAATGAAAAACAAGCATTCTAATTGTTGACGGGGCGAGATCGTGGTTTTAAAAGATGTTACGTTGTAGTATAGATGAAATCTCGTCAAAAACAAATAAGAATTTATTATTCGAAAACCTAAGTATCTGAGGTCAAACACAGGGAGCAAATGAAATTTATTCACTAATCTTAATAATGTAATTCAATACTTAGAGTTACTCAAAACCTAATTCAAAGTATAAATGCAAGAGTTTAGGAGTTAAAATTGTAGCAAAAATAGAAGTGGACGTCTGATTCTATAATCAGATGTCTTAAAAGATATGCTTCTCTCTCTCTCTTCTTTGGCTCTCTTTCTTCCTTCTCCTTTCTGCTTTTTGTATTTTCCTCTGTCTTCTGCCTTTCTTCTTTCTTCTTTGTTTCTCTTTAGTTATGCTCTTTCTTCCCTCTCTGACTTAGCTTTCTCGATCCTTGATTTCTTTCTTCCTTCCTTCTTCTTTGGATCTTCTACCATTGCCTTTCTTCCTTCTCTTTCTTCTCTTGCACAGTGCCTTTCTCCTTCTTCCTCTGCGGTCTTCTTCTTTCTTCTTCTACTCTCTTTGATTTCTTTCTTTCTTCTTTCTTCTTCATCCACACCTCTGCTATAGTGCTTCTCCTTCCCTTGGCTTCAGCCTTCCTTCTTCTTCTTTTTCCTTCCTTGGCTTCTGCCTTGTTTTCCTTCTTCAGCCTTTACCTTCAGCCGCACCTTCTTCTTCCTTTTCCTTCTTTGCTGTGGCTAAGTCCTTCCTTCCCTTCTTTGCTTCTTCTTCCCTGCACACACTGAAGAACAAAACCTACCCCTACCCTCCCCCACGTCTCTCTCTCTCTATTTCTCTCTCAGGTACGCTCTCCCAGAGCTAGGTAATCGGGTTGGGTTTCGCATGCCCGGGTTCAGGCGCACCGGTGTGGGTGTGATGCGCAAGGAGTGTGAGGTGTAATCGGGTTAGTCACGCTAGATCCGTGGGGCAAAGGTCACGGATGAGGTTGGTGCGTGTGAGGGCAAGGGACCTCACCCCGTGTCTGTTAAGGCGACCAGTAGAAAACACAAAAACAATATAAGTCACTCACCGCGTTTCTGAGTTCACGAGGTGGGACTAAATGTCCCACCCGTTTCTTCTCTTTGCGTCCACAGGTGACCTTCGCCAAGCCAATCTCTTGGCTGGATGAGTTCGCACACTCAACCCGCGCCTTCTGTGACTCTGTAGCCTGGAGCACAAGATCTGGAGCAAATCTTGCAACCTTCTCGCTGCGTGCTTCAATGACAGCAGGTGCTCAGATCTGACACACACAAATACGGCCTTGCAACCCCATTAAAACACATGGGAAGCTTTGCCGTGTCAAGGGGAGGGTGGGACGGTGGGTGGCTGGCCGCAGGGTGGCCTAGGCGTGCATGCCTAGGTCGCTTTGTGGCCATGCTTATGGGTTAGGTCCGGGGGCCTTTAGGGAGGTGTTGACGGTCGATGAATGGGCGGAGGGTGATCAATGGGTGATGGCAGAGGTGGTGAGGTATCTGGCGAGTCGTGTGGAGGTGCGGAGCGGTGGATGCACCTCGCCGGTGGTCGGCCGGAGATGGAGAAGATGGAGGTGGATAGTGGCTGCGAGGGGTCGAAAGTGGAAATAGAAAGAGGGGAAATGAAGAGGGGATAGAGAGGAGTAATTCTAATCTAGCTAAGTGGATGAAGGGGGAGAGGAGGCGGCTGGCTGTACCTGCTGCCGCCGGAGAAGACGATGTCCAAGGGAGGGGTGACGGCGATGACGATGGGGCTAGAGGCGTGCTCACGGGTGTTGCACGATGCAGAGGAAGGTGGTGAAGGCTGCTCTTCCACTGGTATTGTGGCAGAGCGAAAAGAAAGAGGAGTAGGGCTCACCGGAGCTCACTGGACCCCTGACCGGAGGAGATGGGAGGAAATTGGGGTGATTCTCCAGCCAAGTCGAGCTGAAGAGATGAGACCGGAGGTGGTTGTGCTTTAATAGTCGCTGGCAGGGACTCTTGTGCTTGGAAGACAAGCTTCCAAGTGCATGAGTCCTCACTGGAGATGGAATGTGGAAGATACGCACATCTCTCATGCGTTCGCATGAGAGATTGGGTGCAAATCAAACCTTGCAATCATGCTCAGATGGAAGGGAATTCCTCAGAGAATCTCCCTTCTAAATTTGGGAGGAGATCTCTAAGGAATCAGGGAGTAATCCCCCTCCATTCATTGCCAGAGTAGGATTTGTAACGAGCGCGTACCCCAGACGTCTTTTAAGACGTCTGGGAGGTGGCCCAGACGTCTGTCAAGACGTCTGGGATCACATCCAGACGTCTGACCAGACGTCCGGGATAGTTTACAGACGTCTGACGAACAGTTATGCTCGCACGGGATATTCGTCTGCGCGCCTGTGCGCGCAGACCTGCGATCCGCATCTTCTCTGCGGCTGCAGGCGACTGCGACCGTCTCTCCCTCCTCTCCGCGCGGCGTTAAAAGGGGGAGGGGGCGCGCCTCCCCTCCCGTCTCCACCATCTTCCTCCTTCTCTCCTGCCTGTGCGCAAGAGCGAGCGGACGCGAGGGCGCAGCGGCAGCGGCGGCCGCAGTAGGCGCGGAGGAGCTGCGGCGTGCGAGGGCGGGGCTCTGCCGTGAGGGCGAGCTCGCCGGGAGCGGCTTGGCCGGCCGGCGGAGGGCGCAGGGGGCGCAGAGCGTCGCGAAGAGGGACCTGCTGCGGGCGGAGCAGCGGACGCGCGAGGTGCGACGCGGGCGGCGTCGCGAGCGGAGGCCGAGCGAGGTTCTGATTCTGGAAAAATCTCCAGAATCAGACGTCTGGACTGATATCCAGACGGCAAGGTCGACGTCTGTGTGATCATACAGACGTCTGAAAGGTGAGTTCCGCTTTCTCCTTCTTTTTTTGTCGACTGACCGTACTGAGGGAGGAGGGTTGGCTGTGCGCAGGTGTTCGGATTCGTCATCCTTTGCGAATCCGACGTCTGGAAGTTGTACCAGACGGCGGGAGTGACCTCCAGACGTCCGGAGAGACCATCGGACGTCTGGGATCTAGGAGAGACGTCCCCACAGACTTCTAGACGTCCGGGGAACCAAGCCGAACAGGTAATTCTCTGATCCACCGTTTAAGACGTCTGGAAGGAGTTCCAGACGTCTGATTTTGCACAGTATTGTCTTTCTCGACCCGTTTAGGGCCCGTTTGGGCTCCGTTTTCCGCGATTCGAGTTGCGTTCGTTTCAGAATTTATTCCTCTACCCGCCTACAGTAGCTATACACTGTTTTGAGACACTCCTTGTGTTTGATCCTTGTGATAGGACCTTGTTCGGTTGCAGTCTTGAGAGTCGCGGAGGCGCGCGGGATTCCCGACCACGCCCCCATTACTTCCGTTGTACCTGGTAGAGTGGTTTTATGTATTAATAAAATCTGTTAAAGTATGGAACCATAACTAGAACCTAGGGCATTGCATGAATCCTAGGAATGAGAAATATATGGAATGATAGCCCCTAGGTGTTGCATGAATCCTAGGGCCGGAAAACTAGATTGTATGATAGATCCTAGGATATGGCATGAATCCTAGGATGGAAAAACTAGTGGAATGTACATTACTGCAGTCTTGGAAAAATGGAAAGGAATATATAAAGTTGCCTGTAAATTTAATTAACAGCTGCCTGTTATGCATAGAGAATCATGTTGAGATCATGGAATGTGAGAACGTGAATCTGGAAAGTGAAACATATGATGTTCTGAGATAAAGAGCTGGAACCCTACGGGGAATTAGGAGTGGAACTCCTGGAAAGAAAAGGAATGGAACTGAGATGTAGTTTGTACTGTCTCTTGGGTACGCAGTACCAAGGGAAGTACCTGTACCTGTTTTAGTGCAGAGTGGGGCCAGCCGCCCCAGGGACCCGGGGTTAGGCTTGGCCGCTCTGTACCGACTTGTTGGCCCTCGTGTACGTAGTACCGAGGAGAGCTAGTAGTGTTAGGAGAGTACTAGCTACCCCACGGGCCCCGGGGTTCTGCTAGCCTCCTTCACCGACTTGTTAGGCCCACTAGGGCAAACCAGGGTAGTCAGGCGAGGGTGCGCGGACTGTGGAGGGGCAAGGCCCCGGTTTGGTTACTGTGGAGGGGTTGGACCCCTGTTACTGAGAGGGCTCTGCCCTGGTTCCGTGCTGTGCTTTGGGCGCACCCGTTAACGGAAACGACTGACCGCGTGCCAGTACGGGCTAGCTACCTGTGCGTTTATCGCGCGTGCCGTAGTCACCGTTACGTCTGTCAGTGACCTTGGGGTGGTTGACTGAGGGTAGGATCACCACGGGGGACTCTCCCGGCCAGGAGAGCACCACGTGCTACTTCTACTGTTGGAAAAGACTGCAATCAAGATCGTCCCACGAGGACATTCGAGATCAAGTAAAGGATCTGAGAAGTAAATGAAATAGTGAGAAAAATCGAAAGATGTAAATAAAGGAAGTAATAGAACATAACAGCTACTGTACACTCTACTGTTGCCTTTAGTTAGTTTGCCACTCTACTCAGCGTTTGCTGACGTGTTACACTCGTTACCTTTTTTAGGACCAGGTGTTGAGCAGCCAGGGTCGGCGGCTGCAGAGGACGCTGGGCCGAGTAGTTTCCAGTAGAGTTGCCACAGCTTTGTACCTTCTTTTGTTTCTGTTCTAGTGAGTAGTTTTGTTTCCGCTGTACCTTCTTTACCTGCAATTTTTGTTATATGATAAATGTTGTTTTACTGTTGTGGTGGTGCCTACCGTAGTAGTTTCTTTCCTTACTGCTGTACTTTCTTACTGTTAGTTATATTCATGCTGAATGTGGTTTATTTTACTGTCTTTTGGTTACTTCCTCGTTGGACGACTGGGTCTTGGGATTAGTCGAGTCGGTCCGGTTCTCGTGTCTCGTAGGGACTCGGGAACCGGGTCGTTACAGGATTCCTCCCCATTAATGGAGGAGGGACCTGATTGTAAGAGTGGCGAAGAAGTTAGGGGAGTCTGTGTAATGATTTTCAAAAGCTAGGGATTAGAATGTAATTGGGTGGACTATTTTACAAAGTAGGCCAAGATGACCTCCCGTTAGGTCTAAATTTTGGTAAAAACCTAATTTTAACCTAAGGAATCCAATGGTGAAGTTGAATTTTAGGTTGACCACGTTTGGCTGGACATTTTACACAAAAACCCAAATTACGTCAAATAATGAGCTGAGACCCCAATCTAGGTCAAAATAGGTTCCAAAGGCTAGATTGAAGGTTATAAACCCTAGGGGATATTTTTCCATGAATTTTAGAGGCTTTAGTTGATTTTTATCATGACCATAACCTTGTTGAATTAAGCGGGTCTGTTTTAGGGTTACAGAATGTCATTTAATTCTTGGATTGCACAATAACCCATTTTTGACTGAACCAACCTACTTTTTATCTTATTCAGACCATTTGACCTATGTTTTGCCTATGAGAAGTCCCGTTTATGTATTGCAATGGTAAAATTACATTTTTAACCTTTGTTTCATACTTTCTTCTCAGAAAATTAATTCCTTGAATTAGGCCCTTCTCTAGGTTATGTAGGAGGTCTTATTCTCTTTCTTAGGTCAAAATGAGCTAGTTAGGGCTCATGATGAGGCTCTCATCATACCCCCATGCCTAGCTTTTGCTAGTCCTTTAGCAAAATTTCAAGGTTTTAACTTCTGTTCTAGACCTTGAGTTTCTGTCACCAGTTATGATAAGTGCTTTTCTTCTTCTTTTGATTAGGTTAGAATGCCAAAAATAGGCCTAGAGGTACTCAAGTATCAACCAAAATCCGAACCTGACCCGCTTTAGCCTCAGTCCTCCACAAAGGATTTTAAGGCTCGTAGAAACTATCCTAGGGTTCGTTGGACTCCATGGTTAAAGCACCCGTGCTTGAGGCATTTTTAGCCTTGATTCAGTTTGCAGTGCATTTTCGTAAGAGAGAGATAGAATATTTATTTGTTTGGAGAGTTTTCTTTCTCTTTTCTTTTTATTTATAGCTTCAGATTGGCTTCTCAACACGGTCTGTATCGAATTCCTCGTCCCCATCATCAATCCTCAAAGGTCCCTGGCAATCGATGCTTTGTGATAGCACCACCCATGGCAACCCCCAGAACCCTAGTTTTCGAGATTTCGAGATAATCCCTCCCATGGCATTCCATGGCCGAATCTAGACCCTAGCAATCGACATTTCATGATAATGCCACCCATGGTATCTGAACCAGCAGAGTGCTTACATGCCCGCGGTAGGATATGTAAATATCCTAGAATACAAGCAGTAAGGAGACGATATGTTATTACGCATCTTCGAGGGGAATTTCCCACCTCTCCGTGCTGGGAACTTGTCCAAATCAACTTGTGTTGATCGGCTGCTCCTAGTCTAGGCGACTTTTCTCAGAACACTTAAATGCTTTTGCGTGATTTTGATAGTTATGCGCACTGAACCTGACTGTGTGTGGGTTGGAGTGCGTAGGTTACCGAGTCCCACAATCTGAAGGTCAGTTAACGAGGTCGAATACTCCCTAAACCTTAGACCTAATACTTAAGCTTCGCATTTTCCCCAACCTCTTGGGGATTATCCAGATCTTAGCAGGTACTTGAATTTTTAAGCGTAACAGTCTAGCCCAAAAGGCCTAAGATCAGCGTTCCTGCTAATCTCTCTTTGTGTCTCATTAGCACTTTTCTTCTTTTATTCTTTTTCCTTGATGTGGTCTAGAACTTCAGTTAAATCCTTAATCTCTTACTAATGACTATCTCTTTTTCTTTTTCATTTTGTGCTCCTTTTTGTCATTTTGCTCCTTTTCTCCTCCTCCTGATAATGTGGCTCACAAAATTTCCTCCCTCCATTTTTTGTTCTTTTCCATAATTTTTCAATTTTTTTTTGTTTTTGACATATGTGAATTTTTTGTGAGAATCCTTCTGACTTTTTCTTGGCTCTGTATGTATGCCCTTTACCACCCCCCTATGCTTAAGTTTTGCAATGTCCTCATTGTAATCGGAGGGTGTGAAATAGTATTAGGTTCAGGGACTTAGAACAGGATACATCAGGTGGGTGAATGGGTTGGGAAGTGACTGATGCGGATGATTTCAAGCTCTGGTATGTGTACCAGAGGTGGGATCAACTGTCTAAGGCTGAACTCAAGGTGCAATAGACGTGGAGTACAGACGGATAATCAGACGAATCTCGGGTTTTTGGGATGACGGGTTGCCTCCCGTTAAGCGCTAAATTCAACGCCTTCAGCCTAGCGGAACATGGGATGGAGAGGGAGTAGTTAAATCAGTGGATTTTTGTAAAACAAGCACCATGATTAAGAGCCTGGTTGGTCCAACCAGGTGCTTGTTAAGATCAACAGGCTGATGATGCAGCCCAAACCCAATCAGGTTGGTGGATTGATAGATGTAGATCAACAAATGTGGAACCCACCATATGTAATGTGGCTTAGATGGATATGGAAGTGAAAACTTGGGTTTAGGCTGAGTCGAATCAGCCTGGTCATAGTAGGGTTCCGAAAAATGATCAGTGGATGGTGTGGAAACCCTACATGGGAGATCAGAGAATGATGGTGCATATTTTTCAGTTTGATCAATGCCCGATGCCTGGTATAGATGTGGATTTGAATTATCTGCGAACGGCTTAGTGAGAGGTGAATTAGAATAGAAATTGAGTTTGGTTGTGGGTTGAGGTTGAGAACGAGTTTTGATCGATTCTGTATATGTGGAAGAGGTAGCTTCTATGAGGATTGTGTATGAAGGCTCTTCTAGAAAGGAATGACAGGTGGTCTCATGTAGAGAGTCCGCATAGTAACTTTCAAAATAAAAAATGAATGCCTGGAGAGTGTCTATAGGAAGTAGGAAATCTGAATTGAGAAACGATTCATATTCTAGGTTGCAATCACTCTCGACAGTTCCTGGTTTTGATTCCTGAGGATCAAAAAGAAATGATTCCATGTCACTAGAACCTGAACTTAAATCAGTGATCTCAGGATTCATGACCTCAGAGTCGGAGTCGAAGAATGAATTATGTGAGCTAAGGTCGTAGATTGGCTTTTTATAATCAGGAAGTAGATTTTCTTCGATGTTATGGTCTGATTCGAAATTGTCGGAGAGTTTGCGAAAATCGAAATCTGAATGAGATTCAAGATCATGAGTTCTACCATAGAATAAATCATATGATGTAGATTCAGCAGCCTTACTGGGGTCTAGCCTAGATGTCAATTCTGAGCTTAAAAATGTGCCCTTATCTGGTATTGGCTCAGGTTCCAAGCTGGTAGGACAGACCCAATTGAAACCTCACTCGTCCAATTCCTTGATTTCTGTATCATAAATTGGCATGACTTTTGAAAAATTGATTTGTCTCTCTGAGGATGTTGGCGAGGGATATTCATCAAATAGAGGCCTAAAATCATATTCTTCATTGAAAAATTGATCTTCCTCAGATGGGGCCTTGAAATCTTCCCAATAGGTTTCAGATCTAGATTCTGGGCTTAGGGTGTGGGTTGAATCACTAGAATTTAGGTCTGAATAACCTTTGAGGGTCATGTTATCAGAATAAGGGGTGGAATTTACACCCTCGAGAGGTTCAGTTCTACTCTCATCATTGCAGGAGTTTTGGAATTCTAAGCCTGGTGATTCATGGTCTAAGGTTGGCTCAACATTGTGTTCTCCTGCAATTGGATCTTCCCAACCTTCTTCAAATATCAGGCACATTGTACACCATCTGGGTTGGGACCACAATCATTATGTGCCTCAAACCCAAGATCTAGGTAATCAGATTGATCCTCGATATTGTACTAAGATGGTTCATCCTCTATTTGTGGCATATATGGGTATTTCTGGTCGATAATTTGTTTTAATAACCTCATTATCTCTTCCCATTTTTCAAGATCATCTTAGTGTTGCTCCCAAAGTACAGGATTTGTCATGCATTGAAGATATTCAAGATTGTGCAATTTTTCTATCTCAATGTATCCTATGATGAGCATGTCTTAGGTTGATTCTTTTGTGGCTTCTGCCAATAGCACTTGGGCACAAGTTATGATGAAGGTTGTGGTTGTTGGGACATCAACTTGAATGTTTTCTACCGATGTTGAGGTTTTGTCTTCTTTTTCATAGAATTTCAGGGCATCCTCAATCATCCTATCTCTCATGGATCTCTGGGATTCAGGTTTCTTGAATGGTAGCCCTAAGTGGTTTGGTTACATATTTGGATCAGGTTATGGAATTAAGATGTAGAATCAGAGTTTGAACGAAGATGTAGAATCAAGTTGTGAAGTGAATAGATCTGAATAAAGAGTTCCACTGAAGTTTTATGTGTATGCTCTAAAGAGAAAAGATGAAGGACTAGAGATGTTTTTGACCCAAGTGAGGCACCCAAAAGATGTTTGGATGACTATGGAGGTTTGGGGCGAATGATACCCCTAGATCAGAAGGTCATCCACCTGAGAATTACCTAGGTAGCCAGTGAGGGAGAGTCCCGCAAAGACCCCTACACGGTAGAGCGTCCCTACGGGTTATAGGGTTTCCCCCACCCGACCTCTCTTGTCACTGAGATTCCAGGTAGACTGGAATGGGGACCTTGACCTCTTAAGTCTACCACTTTTATTTCAAAGGTGCTTTAGGGTTCTCACTTGAACTTTAATTGTTTTGATGTTGTGACCTAATTTGGAGGTTGGTTGACCCAAAGGATCAACTTCACCTGACCTATCCTAAAGATGGCAGAATGATTCTAGGTCAAGACCTAGAAATCACCCTGATTTGACTCCTAGGTTATTAGGTCCAATGATTTTAAGATTCAAGTGATTTTAGAGCTCAATTTTTAGGGTTTGTCTTGTTTAGATCTCTTCAATCAAGGGCTTGGATAGCACACTGATGTGGGAGGGTTTATTTCCTTTTAAACAAGTATGTGTGACTAGCACTCCAAAAACCCTACTGTTGAAACCCTAATTTGGTTCTATTTCCAATCCTCTTTTTCATAAAAGTTCTCTTTGGACTCAAAAAGAAGAAGTGTGTTGTTCGCAGAGATTAAGCGTGATTCTATTAGTCACAGGAATTTGTGGGGTTGGATCTCTAAAAAAAATTGCTTCTACTTTGATATGTTTTTGAAAAATTTTTGCAAAATCAGGAAACCTTTGCCTTAAAGATGGTAACTACTATAGAAGGAAGGCAATTGATTCCTAAGTTGGTTTCTTCTTTTTGTCTTTCAAGGATTAGGAGATGGATTTTAGGGAAGAAGAGGGATTACCTGCCGTGGAGTGGTTGACTTGCTTGGGAGATCTTCTCGTGAAATACCTTGCAAGATCACAAAAAAACAAATAAGGCAAGTTAGTGCTCAAATATAATCACAAATAATGCATTGATTAGTGATAAATTACGTGTGTTCTTCCTCGGCAACGACGCCAAAATGTTGACGAGGCAAAGCCATGGTTTTAAGAGATGTCACGTTGTAGTATAGATGAAATCGCCTCGAAAACAAAAAAGAATTTATTATTCGAAAACCTAAGTATTCGAGGTCGAACACAGGGAGCAAATGAAATTTATTCATTAATCTCAATAATGTAATTCAACACTTAGAGTTACTCAAAACCTAATTTAGAGTATAAATGCAAGAGTTTAGGAGTTAAAATTGTAGCAAAAAATAGAAGAGGACGTATGATTCTATAATCAGGCATCTAAAAAGATATGCTTCTCTCTCTTCTTTGGCTTTCTTTCTGCCTTCTCCTTTCTGCTTTCCATATTTTCCTCTGACTTCTACCTTTCTTCTTTCTTCTTTGTTTCTCTCTGGTTCTACTCTTTCTTCCCTCTCTGACTTAGCTTTCTTGATCCTTGATTTCTTTCTTCCTTCATCTTTGGATCTTCTGCCTTTGCCTTTCTTCCTTCTCTTTCTTCGCTTGCACAGTGCCTTTCTCCTTCTTCTTCCTCTACGGTCTTCTTCTTTCTTCTTCTACTCTCTTTGATTTCTTTCTTTCTTCTTTCTTCTTTAGCCACACCTCTGTTATAGTGCTTCTCCTTCCCTTGGCTTTTGCCTTCCTTCTTCTTCCTTTTCCTTCCTTAGCTTCTGCCTTGTTTTCCTTCTTCAGCCTTTACCTTTAGCCGCACCTTCTTCTTCCTTTTCCTTCTTTGCTACGGCTAAGTCCTTCCTTCCCTTCTTCGCTTCTTCTTCCCTTCACACACTGAAGAGAAAAACCTACCCCTACCCTCCCCCGCGTCTCTCTCTCTATTTCTCTCTCAAGTATGCTCTCCTAGAGCCGGGTAATCGATTCGGGTTTCACACGCTTGGGTCCAGGTGCACCGGCGTGGGTGTAATGCGCGAGGAGTGCGAGGTGTAATCTGATTAGTCACGCCAGATCCGCGGGGCAAAGGTCACGGACGAGGCGGGTGCATGTGAGGGCGAGGGACCTCACCCCGTGTCTCTTGTGGCAACCAACAGAAAACACAAAAATAATATAAGTCACTCACTGCGTTTCTAAGTTCACAAGGTGGGACTAAATGTCCCACCCGTTTCGTCGCTTCGCGCCCGTAGGTGACCTTCGCCAATTGTTGCTACTGGGTCACTTCGCCAAGCCAATCTCTTGGCTGGATGAGTTCTCACACTCAACTCGTGCCTTCTGGGACTCTGACGCCTGGAGCACACGATCTGGAGCAAAGCTTGCGACCTTCTTGCTGCGTGCTTCAATGGGGGCAGGTGCTCAGGTCTGACACACACAAATGCGGCCTTGCAGCCCCATTAAAACACATGGGAAGCTTTGCCGTGTCAAGGCGAAGGTGGGACGGTGGGTGGCTGGCCGCAGGGTGGCCTAGGCGTGCATGCCTAGGTCGCTCTGTGGCCATGCTTATGGGTTAGGTCAGGGGGCGTTTAGGGAGGTGTTGGCGGTTGATGAATGGGCGAAGGGTGATCAGTGGGTGATGGCGGAGGTGGTGAGGTATCGGCGAGGCGTGTGGAGGTGCAAAGCGGTGGATGCACCTCGCCGGTGGTCGGCCGGAGATGGAGAAGATGGAGGTGGACACTGGCTGCGAGGGGTCGAAAGTGGAAATAGAAAGAGGGGAAATGAAGAGGGGATAGAGAGAAGTAATTCAATTCTAGCTAAGTGGATGAAGGGGGAGAGGAGGCGGCTGGCTGTACCTGCTGCCGTCGGAGAAGACGATGTCCAAAAGAGGGGTGATGGCGACGACGACGGGGCTAGAGGCATGCGTGCGGGTGTTGCACGATGCAGAGGAAGGTGGTGAAGGCTGCTCTGCCACTGGTATTGTGGTAGAGCGACGAGAAAGAGGAGTAGGGCTCACCGGAGCTCACTAGACCCCTAACCGGAGGAGATGGGAGGAAATTGGGGTGATTCTCCAGCCAAGTCGAGCTGAAGAGATGCGACCGGAGGTGGTTGTGCTTTAATAGTCGCTGGCAGGGACTCTTGTGCTTGGAAGACAAGCTTCCAAGTGCACGAGTCCTCACTAGAGATGGAATGTGGAAGATACCCACATCTCTCATGCGTTCGCACGAGAGATTGGGTGCAAATCAGACCTTGCAATCATGCTCAGATGGAAGGGAATTCCGCAGAGAATCTCCCTTCCAAATCTGGGAGGAGATCTCTAAGGAATTAGGGAGTAATCCCCCTCCATTCATTGCCGGAGTAGGATTCCTCCCCATTAATGGAGGAGGGACCTGATTGTAAGAGTGGCGAAGAAGTTAGGGGGGTCTGTGTAATGATTTTCAAAAGCTAGGGACTAGAATGTAATTGGGTGGACTATTTTACAAAGTAGGTCAAGATGACCTCCCCCTAGGTCCAAATTTTGGTACAAACCTAATTTTGACCTAAGGAATCCAATGGTGAAGTTGGATTTTAGGTTTGACTACGTTTGATTGGACATTTTACACAAAAATCCAAATTTGGTTAAATAATGAACTGAGACCCCAATCTAGGTCAAAATAGGTTCTAAAGGCCAGATTGAAGGTTCTAAACCATAGGGGATATGTTTTCATGAATTGTAGAGGGTTTAGTTGATATTTATCCTGACCAGAACCTTGTTGAATTAAGTGGATCTGTTTTAGGGTTACAGAATATCATTTAATTCTTGGATTGCACAATAACCTATTTCTACTGAACCAACCCATTTTTTATCTTATTCAGACCATTTGACCTATGTTTTACCTCTGAGAAATCCTGTTTATGTGCTGTAATGGTAAAATTGCAGTTTTAACCTTTGTTTCATGTTTTCTTCTCAGAACATTAATTCCTTGAATTAAGCCCTTCTCTAGGTTATGTAGGTGCTCTTATTCTCTTTCTTAAGTCAAAATGAGCTAGTTAGGGCTCATGATGAGGCTCTCATCACTCATATACCTAACTAACTACTTTAACTAATCTACTTGCCTACCTTATTATTACCTGGACGAAGGAGGTAGAAGATCTCCGTCGATGGTCCTTAATAGAGGAGGAAATTAGAGGATCAGGGAAGAAGTCTGACGAGCGTTTGTGAAGTGAAGTAGAGGAACTCCTAGTCAGCGTTGCGTTAGGAGACTTGGTTGACGTCAACGGAGATCCAGAGAGATCAAAGATGGACGGAGGAAGACGGAGGAAGCGGAGGAAAGTTGCCGAAGTTTGGAAAAAATAGCCTTTTGGTTAGTTCAGTGAAGAGGGAAGGGAGCTAACTTGGTGAAATCGAGGGTGTGGAGGGGTATTTATAGGTGGTGGCGGCTGAGAAGGAGGGTGTATCTGGACGAAAAAGAGGCTAGGAGTGGAGTAACCACTGGTGTCTTCTCCGACGCCGGTAAGGTTATCCACAACCCTAAAATAGGATTGTAGCTTCATCCAGACTGGTGGATGAAAAGGAGATGGTGAGCATAAGCTCCAGGAGGTTGGAGGGGAAGGAATGATGTCAAATATGCGGTGATCAGAAGGTGGAAGCACCTCCTAATGTCAGCCGTCGAGGAGGCTGAAGAAGGAAAGAAGAAGAAGTTTGAGGGACTTATTCGTAACGAAAGCTAAGGACCTAAGTGAAGAATAAGGACTCGATCGAAATAAGACATAAGGATTAAAATGTAAACTAAGTTTTTCAAGGTTTATTTTAATTTAAATCTTTTTCAACTTTTTATATATGATTATAAATAAGACAATTATTATATTTAGAACTTGAATTTACATTTTTGACCTTTTTAGCATAATTTATTTAATTAAGTAATGTTACTTAAGTTATTACATACTTAAGTATAAATTGTACTTAAGTTAGTTAAAACAGTAATTAGATAAATTACTAATAATATTTCGAGTCCAATTATTAATTAAATTATTAATAATATTAATTGGATAATAATATAGCATTTTAAACTTATTTTAAGGTCCTTACTATTTATCCCTTATTTAATAATTAACCCATATATTTACATATTTCTTGCTAATTAACTAGGAAGACTAGTTAATTATGGGTAATTTAAGACCATGATGAGCTTCTCATCATACCCCTAAGCCAAAGTTTTGCTAGTCCCTAGCAAAATTAACTAGAAATATGATGATTTAAAGCACTTGGTTTAAATTAATATGCATAAGAACCAAGTGAGGAAAGCTTATGTCGGAATTAATTTTTTTAGATTTAATATATAAATAAGTGATATACAGAGCATTTTATGAAAATTTCCTTCCTTAGACTTAAAACTCAAAACATCTTCAAAACACACTTTATTAAAAATAGAGTTTTTAACAAGAATTTTATCAAAAATTAGAATCTCAAAAATTGCTTATTCTTTGTAACCATTCTTAACCCTTAAAAACTTAGAATTCAAAGTGTTTTAAGAAAACAAAACCTAAGTGTTGGAAATTAAATTTTAACTCAAAAACTCAATAGACTTAATTTACTCCTCTATTTATGATATTTGATTTCTATCAATCTAAGTTTAAGCAAATTAACCAGACATTCATCATTAACTAAACTTAGAGCAATAAAGCTTTAATCTACCAGCCTATAGCATTAAGGACAAACTTCTAGACCTATGATTTTGTCAATCCTTCTCCTTTAGGTCTCAACTGCAAATACTCAAAACTTGATTTCTTAGGCTTCATTTCCCAATACAAAGGTTCAGTAGCTATGATTTTAAAACATCTGTGCTTGTGAAGAGAGTTGTCCTAAAGGCATCCAAATTTGCAAAAATCTAGATCTTAAGACATCAATTTCCAATCCAGATTATTCCAATTCAAGCCTTTGGCTTAGCCTTACTCAGGTTTGGTTGCTTTCTCCTAACCAGTTTTCTATCCCGAGGTTAACACTTTTTTTGTATATCTCCTCGGTGGACCACTGGGTCTCTTATTCCTAATTTTTATCTCTATATATTTTTTTCAACTTTTTCTATAGGTTAGAACACCCATTTGTAGTGAGGTGTTCTTTTATTTGATGGAAGGAAGGGTAGCATCCATTTATACTGAGATGCTTTATTTTATGGAAAAAACTGCATAAGTACCCATTGTAGCGAGGTACTTAACTGCAGGGTGTTTTATTTTATTTTATTTTATTTTTATTTTTCTCCCCCTTCTCATTTTTCTTACTAACTTTATACTCCAAATCCTTTTTTTAGGTGAGTGGCACATCATTCATCCTTTCAAGAACCATCCCACGAAAATCCTTGGACTAAAGAGGATTTAGAATAGATCTCTTAACCTTTGTGTTTTTGCGATCTCAGATGCCATCAAGACAATTCTATGTGTGTGATTTTGGATGCTTAGGTTACTTAGCTCTCAAACCAGAGCTTGGACAACAAAGCTATTCACTCTCAGGTTCTCTAAACTTCTAGTTTCCTCCTATAGGATCTATCAAGACAAAAACTCACCAAGTCTAGCCAAATGTCCTTTAGTTGATTAAGCTAGCTATAGCCTAATAGACTTGAAGACTAAGATTCTACTAACTCTTTACTTAATTAATTCTGAATATCTGGCCTTTCTACTTAACTTGATGATAAAATCAAATATTCAAAAAGCAAAAGGATTACTTAACCTAATTGATTAAAAAGTTACAATTTAATTCCAAAGCTTAAGTTTTAAACTTAATACACCTTAGTTTCTTAATTTCAGGGTAAGAATAGAAAAACAAAGCCTTAAGGTTTAAAGTTCTAATTTAAATAAAATCCTATTTTAAGATTTTGCAAATAAAAGTGTGTTTTTACAAAATGTTATAAGTAAAAATCTAAATAATGATTTAATGTTCTTATATATATATACTATATTTTATATATTTTTGGTTTAACTCCTAAAAAGAATATGCATGGTAAAAACAAAGGAGTTACGGAAGAATTGGTTTAAGAAAAATAGAAAAATAGTTAAAACCACCCCGTAAAAACTCATCTTGAGATTGCCTAAAATAGATATCGCAGAACCAAAATCAGATTCCTATGAAAAAATCTTAAAAAGATCAGAGTGAATCTCATGAAGATTAGATCTAATTTATGTTGAGATGTAAAATATTAAAGATTGAGGCAATCTAAGAAATGATTCCAACCACGTTCAGAAGATCAGTAGAGTCAATTCTGATTCTCAATAATAGGTGGATCATTTTGATATAATAAAGGCTGCTGATGCGGGTTTGGTGGATTATTTTCAGGAAGTACAAAAGATGGGTTTTGATTAGAATCAAAGGCTTGATTAATAAAATGTACTTGGCCCTGATGTTGCCTAGGGTTTTGCAGATTCCTAGGATTCGAAATTGGCTGAGATGGAAGAGTACCTGCTGACGAGACTCAGCCAAAAGCATGATCTGATTTCGTAAATCAGCCAATTCTATCTTACATTACCTTTGAATCTCAGCTAGAGCTTCAGTATTTTTTCGCTGACTCTCTGTAATAGCTCACAAAATTTGATCGAGCTGTGTATCTCTAATCGACCCAGAGTAATTCAGCATACTCATGGAATTAGGCCTAGCATTTGGTTGCTGAGAAGGCAATGGAGGAGGGTTTAGATGAGTATGATTCGGATATGATGGTCTTTCGAATGGTCAGAACAAGAGAAATTAAGGTCATTACGCCATCTAGGATTATAGGAGTTAGAATATCGGTTTGATCTTGGCGCATATCCCTGAATGGCATTCAAATCTAAAGAATAAGGCGTGTTTTCCACAAAAATATATGATGGGGAAAAGGTGGGAAAGATTGTGGGACAAAGGTCCCTCCTTGGGTTGGTGCAGGAGTAGATAGAAAATCCAAGGAAGATGGATCTCTAGAATCTAGATTATTCACAAATTCCCTCCCCGTGGGAATTTGTGAAATAGGTGAATGCGTGGGATTTTATGTAGAAAGTATAGGTGTAAGAGTTTTCATAGTATTTCAGACCTCATCAAGATGCTTTGCTACGATGTCGACTTTGTCCAGTTTTTCTGCAATAATCTCTAAATCCTTTGAATTGGACGAATTACCGATCTCGTGAATGCCCTTATGCAGATTTTGGTGTGTTGTATTCGTGCTCTGCGTAAATTGTGACATGGATGCATTGTTGATGGAGTTTTTCGCCATCCCTTCAAATAATTCTGAAGCGGATTCTACATCGTGATTTAGAAAGTTCCCTCCACAAGAGGTGTTGTCAACGTTTCTGTGCGGATTTAAAGGCGTATTACGTTGTAGTAGAACCGACAAAACGTTTAAACAAATAATTTTATTACTCGAACAACTAGAGTATCCGAGGTCGAACACAGGGAGCAAACTCAGTACTTTGTAAAACCCAAGAATACAACTGTTAAATGCAAATATAATTGATTCAAAGAGTTTTTAAGAAAGATGTAAAAAAAAATAGAATTAGACGTCTGATTTATGTATCAGACGTCTTAAATGTGATCTTTCTTTCTCTTTTTCTTCTTCTGCTTTGCCTTTCAGATCTCTTTGCAATCTTCCCTTGTCCTTCTTCTTCTTCTCCTGCGAAGACCTCTAACCTTTCTATTTTCCTCCTTCGCCTGCGAAGACTTCTTTCTTTCTTCTTCTTCTGTCTTGCTTCTCCTTTCTTCGTTGCCTTCTTCTTCTTCTTTGTCTTGCTTTCTTCTTCTTCTTTGTCTTGCTTCTCCTTTCTTCTGCAGCGGCCACGTCCTTCTCCTGCAATCAGCCTGCCTGCACAGGGGAACAAAACCTAACCCTTCTCCCTCTACCCGCGCGTGTCTCTCTCTCAAGCTATTCACTCTAACCGCTCTACCAGAGCCAGTCTCAATCGGGTCGGATCGTACCCGGGACCAGGCGCACCTGCAGGTGTGTGATGCGCGAGGAGTGCGTAGGTCTAGGTCGGGTCGGATCCGCCAGGTCCGCGTGGTCAGGCCGCGGACGAGGCGGGTGGGGTCAGTGAGGGACCTCACCCCTGTGCTTTCGAGGCAGTAAACGTATATCACAAAAAATCTTTATACCATACCTGTGCCTTGAGATTCCACGATGTGGGACTAAACGTTCCGCCCTTCCTTTGCGTGCGCCCGCAGAATCTCGTGTGCAATTGCCCACGCTGAAGGCCCTGCTGCTGATCCTTGCTGAACTCAGTCACCTCGCAACACTTGCGAGAGTCTGCTGCACCTGCCGCCTGGGAAGCCTGACGCCTGCTGCTGCTCCAAGCTTCCTGCTGCTTCGACTGTTAATGGCGGCCGGAGCGTTTACCTGAACTTCCACAGAACGGCCTATTGGCCCAATTAGAATAGTTGGAAACCTTCGCCGTAGCACGGTGAAGGCGGTGGGTGATGCTGCAGGTTGCCGGTCGGCCTAGGCGTGCCCGCCTAGGTTAACCTGTGGCCGGAGATGGTGGGTTGTTCGGGGGGTGATTATGGAGGTCTGGAGTGGCAGTTGTGGGGTGGAGCGAGTTCCTGGTGGTGAGGCGGAGCTCACGAGGTGGTTGGCGAGCCGTGTGGAGTGGCGGAGTGGTGTGGGTGGCTCGCCGGAGTTCGGTCGGTGATGTGGAAGATGAGGGTGGTCAGCGTCGGTCGAGGGGTAATCAGATGAGATAACAGGGGGAAAAGAGAGAGGATAGGATGGAGAGGAGTTCTAACCTAATTGTAAGGACGAAAGGGGACAGAAGGCGGACAGCAGTACTTGCTGTCGCCGGAGAAGATGACGCCCAGTGGGGGAGAACGGCGGCGACGACGGGGCTGAGGCGGCGTGCGCTGGTACTGCGCGACGCGGAGGGAGGTCAGGAAGCTAACTCTGCCACTGGTTTTGTGGCAGAGCGAAGAGGGAGGGGAGGGGGGCTCGCCGGAGCTAGCTGGGGTATTTGACCGAGCAGGAGGAGAGGAATTGAAGGGGGAAACTCGGCCAAATCAAGCTCAAGATGAGTGGCCGGGTCCGAGGGGTGTTTTATAGGTGCTGGACTTGGTGTGCAGGGCGTGAAGGGCACGTAATTGCCTGAGGTTGGTCGCCGGAGATGGAAAGGAGTTGGGATACCCAAATCTCTCGTGCGTTCGCACGAGAGATTGGGTTCACACCAACGATTGTAATTGACTTTATGAGGAAGGGAATTCCTCAGAGAATCCTCCTTCCATTTCTGGGAGGGAATCTCTGAGGGATTAGAGAGCAATCCCTCTCCGAACCTCGCCGGAGTTCGGTTCTGCCCTAGCAATGGCGGCAGGACCGGTTTGCAAAGAAGGTGAGGAACCTAGGGGGCTCTCTGCAAGGATATTCAAAAGATAGGGACCTCTTTGTGATTTGGGTGTACTAACTTGCAAAGTAGGTCAAGATGGCCTCCCCTTAGGTCCAAATTTTGGTACAAACCTAATTTGGCCCTAAAGAATCCAATGGTGAAGTTGGATTTTAGGTTTGACCTCTTTTGACTGGACATTTTGCGTAAAAACCCAAATTAGGTTAATTGAAGAGCTAAGACCCTAATCTAGGTCAAACTAGGTTCCAAAGGCCAAATTAAGTGTTCTAAACCCCAGAGGATGTTTTTCTATGATTTTTAGAGGGTTTGCTTGATTTTTATTCTGACTGGAACCTTGTTAATTTAAGCGGGTCTGTTTTAGGGTTACCAAGTGTCATTTAATTCTTAGATTGCACATAAACCCATTTCTGATTAATTCAACCCACTTTGGACTATTTGACCTATGTTTTGCTTCTGAGAAATCCCGTTTATGTACTGCAATGGTAAAATTGCAGTTTTAACCTTTATTTCATGTTTTCTTCTCAGAGCACTTGTTCCTTTAGTTAAGCCTTCTTCTAGGTTATGTAGGAGCTTTTATCTTCTTTATTAGGTCAAAATGAGCTAGTTATGGCTCATGATGAGGCTCTCATCATACCCCCATGCCTAGCTTTTGCTAGTCCCTTAGCAAAATTTCAAAGTTTTAACTTCCATTCTAGACCCAAAGTGTCCTTAGTTATGATAAGTGCTTCTTTTGTGATTAGGTAGGAATGCCGACAATAGGCCTAGAGGTACTCAAGTACCAACCAAAATCTGGACCTGTTCTGCTTTAGCCTCAGTCCTTCGCAAAGGTTTCTACGGCCCACAAAAACTATCCTAGGGTTTGTTGGACTCTGCGGTTAAAGCACCCGTGCTTGAGACATTTTTAGCCTACGCTCAGTTTGCAGTGCGTTTTTTTTTGTAAGAGAGAGATAGAGGATTTATTTGTTTGGAGAGCTTTTCTCTCTCTTTTCTTTTTATTTCTAGCTTCGGATTAGCTTCTCAACACGGTCTGTATCGGATTCCTCATCCCCATCATCAATCCTCAAGGGTCCCTGGCTTTCGAGATTTCGAGATAATCCCGCCCATGGCAACCCCCGGAACCCTGGCTTTCGAGATTTCGAGATAATCCCGCCCATGGCGTTCCGTGGCCGAATTCAGACCCTGGCGATCGACATTTCGTGATAATGCCACCCATGGTATCTGAACCAGCAGAGTGCTTACATGCCCCCAGTAGGATATTTAAATATCCTAAGAGACAAGCACCGAGGAGACGATATGTTGTTACGCATCTTCGAGGGGAATTTCCCGCCTCTCCGCGCTGGGAACTTGTCCAAATCAACTTGTGTTGATTGGCCGCTCCTAATCTAGGTGACTTTTTCAGAATATTAAACGCTCTTGCGTGTTTTGAATATTTATGCGCACTGAACCAGACTGTGTGTGAATTTGGGTGCTTAGGTTACCGAATCCCGCAAACCGGAGGTCAGTTAACGAGGCCGAATACTTCCTAAGCCTTAGACCTAATACTTAAGCTTCGCATTTTCCTCAACCTCTTGAGGATTGTCCAGATTTTAACGGATACGTGAATTTTTAAGCTAAAAATCTAGCCCAAGAGGCCTAAGACCAGCGTTCCCGCTAATCTCTTGTTATATCTCTGTAGCATTTTTCTTTTCTTTTTCTTGACTCGGTCTAGAACTTCAGTTAACCCCTTAATCTTTTACTAATGACTTTTTCTTTTTCTTTTCCTTTTGTGCTCCTTTCTTTATTTTTGCTCTTTTTTGTCATTTTTCTTTCTTTTCCTCCTCTCATTTGTATGACCCTGAATTGTTCCTCCCCTCTATCAAGTCCCCTTTTTTTTTTTTTTTTTTTTTTTTTTTTTTTTTTTTATGAATGAAACCCTTTCTTGATATGAATTTTCTGACATTTTGCACTTTCATACCCCCCCATGCCTAAGATTTGCAATGTCCCCATTGTAAATTAGGTGGGTTCGAATTCAGCTTAGTTCATGTGTTAGGACAGGTGTGTGGTGAGTGAATGGGTCGAAGCGACTTGTTGCGAACGATTTCTAATCTCGGGTAGGTATACCTGAGGTGAAGTCGGCTGTTCTAATGGATGAACCCTAAAGTGCAATATGAGTTCCGCATAGCGATGTCAGAAACGGTTTCAGGTTTTTCAAAGAATGACGAGTTGCCTCCCGTTAAGCGCTGAGTTTTACGCCATCGGCTGGGCGTAATGAGCTCAAGAGGAAAGGAGGGTAAAGGATGACTCAGTCAAATCTATATCGGTCATGTCAATGAACGGCTTGAGTCTCTGCCCATTCACGACAAATGGTTCAGAATCGTGGCTGAGTGGGCTGATTTCAATAGCTCCATTTCCGAAGATTTGGCGGACTAGGTAGGGTCCGACCCACTTGGATCTTAGCTTTCCTGGGAATAGTTTGAGTCGAGCATCAAAGAGTAAAACTTTTTGACCAGGATGAAAGACCTTTCTAGAAATGTGTTTGTCGTGAAAAGCTTTAACCCGTTCTTTGTAAATTCGCGAGTTCTCATATGCGTCGTGGCGTAATTCATCGATCTCGCTCATTTGAAATCTTCTGTGGGTTCCAGCCTTAGAAAGGTCGAGATTACAGGTCCGTACTGCCCAATAGGCTTTATGCTCCAATTCGACGGGGAGGTGACATGCCTTCCCGTACACTAGTCTGAAGGGAGACATTCCTAATTGGGTCTTGTGGGCGGTCCTATAGGCCCACAATGCTTCCGGAAGCCGAGAAGACCAATCTTTTCTATCAGGTCGAACAGTAACCTGAAGGATCTTCTTGATCTCTCGGTTAGATAGCTCAGCTAGACCATTAGTTTGAGGGTGGTAAGGAGTAGAGATTCGGTGTGACACCCCGTATTTGATCATCAGTGACCTGAACTGAGCGTTTGTAAAATGGGTCCCTCCGTCGGAAATTATAGCACGCGGAATCCCGAACCTTGAGAAAATGTTTTGATGAAGGAATTTTATAACGACTTTATGATTGTTGGTTCGAGTCGGAATGGCTTCTATCCATTTGGAAACATAATCAACTGCGAGTAAAATGTATTCGAAGCCATCCGAGGTAGGAAAGGGTCCCATGAAATCAATCCCCCAAATATCAAAAATTTCGCATACCAAGATCGGCTGTAGAGGCATCATGTCTCTATGGCTCATGTTGCCTAGAGTCTGGCAACGGGAACATGCCTTACAGTGATTGTATGCATCTTTGAAAATTGTGGGCCAGTAGAAACCACACTGGAGGACTTTCGATGCGGTTTTATGTCCCGAAAAATGTCCACCGCATGCCTGGTCATGGCAAAATGAGAGTATGTCTTTGATTTCCACTTCCGTGACGCATCGTCGGATTATCTGATCAGCACCAATGCGGAAGAGATACGGGTCTTCCCATAGATAATACTTGGCATCAGAACGCAATTTGTCCTTTTTGGCCTTCGACCAATCGGGCGGAATCTGATGTGATGCCAGGTAATTAACAATATCGGCGAACCATGGAAGACTTGTACTGATAGTCAGGAGGTGCTCATCAGGAAAATGTTCTGTAATAGGTCCGGACGGATCAATAATTTCAGGAGGAAGGCGGGATAAATGATCAGCTACCACATTGTGCTTTCCCGCCTTGTCGCGAATCTCGATGTCAAATTCTTGCAACAGCAAGATCCAGCGGATTAATCGAGGTTTCGCGTCCTTCTTGGCTAGGAGATGCCTCACAGCTGTGTGATCCGAGTATATGATAACACGGGAACCCAGAAGGTATGATCTGAATTTTTCCAGGGCAAATACTACGGCCAGCAGCTCTTTCTCAGTAACCGTATAGTTACGCTGAGCCTCATCCAGTGTTTTGCTGGCGTAGTAAATGACCACAGGTTTCCCATCAATTTTCTGCCCCAAAACTGCTCCTACAGCGAAGTCAGATGCATCGCACATGATCTCAAAGGGTTGAGACCAATCAGGGGACTGTAGGATTGGGGCTTGGGTGACTCGGTCACGTAAGATCTCAAATGCTTGAGTGGATTCCTTGGAAATTCCGAAAGGCACATCCTTGGAAAGCAGATTGGTCAGGGGGCGCGCGATTTTGGAGAAATCAGGGATGAATCGACGGTAGAAACCGACGTGCCCCAAAAAAGATCGGATGTCCTTAATCGAGCTAGGCATAGGGAGCTTGGAAATCAGGTTAACCTTAGCTCGATCCACTTGGATGCCTTTCTCTGAGATTAAATGTCCCAGGACAATTCCCTCAGGCACCATGAAATGGCTCTTTTCCCAGGAAAGAACCAAATTCACCTCGATGCACCGCCTGAGTATATGGACCAAGTGTTGGAGGCAATCGTCAAATGATTGTCCAAAAATTGAAAAGTCATCCATGAAGACTTCCAGATAGTCACCTACCATATCTGAGAATATGGCAAGCATGCACCGCTGAAAAGTTGCAGGTGCATTGCAGAGACCGAATGGCATCCTTCGAAACGCGTACGTCCCGAAGGGGCAGGTGAATGTGGTCTTTTCTTGGTCCTCTGGATGGATTGCCACCTGATTGTAACCGGAGTACCCGTCAAGAAAGCAGAAGAATCTATTTCCCGCTAGTTTCTCGAGGATCTGATCAATAAACGGTAGTGGGAAATGATCCTTCTTCGTGGAGGAATTTAGTCTTCTGTAATCAATGCAGACTCTCCACGAATTAGCTATTCGGGTAGGAATGACTTCCCCGGTTTCTGTCGTGATGATGGTAAGTCCTGCCTTCTTAGGTACCACTTGTGTTGGACTCACCCAACGACTGTCGGAGATCGGGTAGATGATCCCTGCATCTAACCACTTAATGATCTCCTTTTTCACGACCTCCTGTAGGTTAGGGTTTAGTCGCCTTTGCATTTCTCTTGAAGGTCGTGAGCCTTCTTCTGTATAGATTCGATGCGTGCAGTATGAAGGGCTTATACCAGTCAAATCATCTAGAGTCCATCCAATGGCTCTACGATGTTGCTGGAGAACAGAAATCAAACGGAGTTCCTGGTCAGGTGTGAGTCGAGAATTGATAATCACAGGAAACGTTTGATTTGAATCCAAAAAGACATATTTTAGATGTTCAGGAAGGGGCTTGAGTTCCATGACAGGATTGTCAGCAGCAGCGGGTAGTTCAGGGTTTGTATCGGGAGCAATGGTAGGAGTCATAGGTGTGTCTAGATTGTGTTCGCACTCCTCTGTTAGCGGTTTTTGACTTTCTAGTGGTTGATCAGGAATAATCAGGTTGTCCTCTATGTGCAATTCATCAACCACGGCTTTGACATCACAAATTTCCTCTATAACCCCGCAATTAATCCCTTGTTGGGCTTTGAAAATGTCGATCTTCAGATTTTGATTCCCAAATTTTAATTCTATCTGGCCCTCTTCGCAGTTTATATTGGCCCTAGCAGTGGCCAGAAAGGGTCTCCCCAATATGATTGGTGTGTCCCTTGGGTTCTTAGGTGCATCCATGTCCAGTACTATGAAGTCCACTGGGAAATAAAAATCTCGTACCCTAACAATGACATCCTCGAGTATACCTTTGGGTGACTTGATGGATCGATCAGCTAACTGCAATGTCACCTCAGTGGGTTTAAGTTCAGATTCTTCAAGGTGGTCAAGGAGGGATGTAGGTATTAAATTTATGGAGGCACCTAGGTCTAGTAGGGCTCTATCAAGTTGGGTTTCACCAATTTTACAAGAAATCAAGGGGGTTCCTGGGTCTTTAGCCTTGGGTGGGAGTTTGCTCAGGATGACAGAGCTGGCTTGCTCTGACAGTACAATCGGATTCCCATCCTTGGTTTGCGGCTTACGTTTAGGTGTACATATGTCTTTCAAGAATCTTGCGTAAGCCGGTATGTGGCGGATTGCATCCATCAACGGGATGTTTATCTGGACCTGTTCAAAGAGCTTGACCAGATCCTCCTCAGGAGCCACAGGTTTGGTTGTCCTTTTTCCTTTGGTCAAGGCCTCAGGAAATGGGATCCTAGCTGGTTCCTCTAGGATAGGTCCAGGTTCTTGATCTGGGACAGTAGTATCTTGGATGACTACCCTAGGGTCTTGGCGATTATCAGGCTTGGAGTGGTTCAGATAATGTGGGTCTTGTGTTGTTTTACCACTACGTGTTGTTACAGAGTTTAATCCAGCCTGACTTTGGTTTGGGTTAGGTAGGAGAGGTGGCTGCTGCTGAAATTCTGCATAAGATGTAGAAGCCTCCATCCTGTCTGGTGATGGAGTAGCAGGGGCCTGATAAATCAAATGTGCGTGGCCTGGATTTGGATTCATAATGCGCCTCTGGGTCGGCACATTATTTGGGTTGGGCAGAGGTTGCGAAGGAAGGGTGCCAGGTTGGCGAGAATTTGCCATCTGGGCCAGTTGGTTGCGAACCTCTGTGATCTCGTCCTTGTGCTGTTTTTGCATTGCCGCATTCGTTTTTTGAATGTCAGCCAGCGTTTGAAGGATAAGAGTCAGTTGATCCTGATTTTGCCCAGATTGGTAGGTGGGATTGGGCCGAGGCTGAGGCGGCTGATATGGACGAGGAGCTTGTGGGCGGGGTTGATATGGTGGTTTTTGAGAGTTTCCCGCCCACTGAAAGTTAGGATGATTTCGCCATCCAGGGTTGTAGGTATTGGAGTATGGGTCGTTCTGGATGGCGTTGAGGTCCTCGCAGTTCTGAGAAACCTCAGGAAAGTCAGAATACGAGGGTTCAGAGTTCCCCCAACTCGAGTAGACGGGATCGGAGGTCACTCCGGTCTGGGAGGTAGACGGGGGTGGATAGGGGCCCATCCCCTTGGCAGGTTGGTGATAGATGTTTTGCACTGTTTCCCTTGCCAGAGGAGGTCGTGCAAAAGAGTTTTGTGCAGAGGTGGCTTGCTGCAAATGTCGAGTTAGCTCGTCCACCTTCTTTTCTATGATAGAGACCTTGTCCAACCGACTGGCCATCAATTCCAGGTCAACAGAAGTGGACAGGTCCTGCGTCTCATGTGTCCCTCTTAGATTCGTCGATGCGCGGGCATTCGTCCTGTCGAATAAGCCCAAGGAGTCATTGTTTATGGAGTTCTCGCACATGTTTTCGAGAATCTCCCACACCGTGTCCTCGTGTTGGCCCATGATGTTTCCTCCACATGTTGCATTGACGATTAGACGAATATCCTCACGGAGTCCCTGGTAAAAAGACTGGACTTGTTCCCACTTAGGAACTCCGTGATGGGGACATTTTCGCATGAGATCTAGGAATCGATCCCAAGCTTCGTGAAGAGGTTCTCCCTGTTGTTGAGTGAAATGAGTGATCTGGTGGCGCAAGGCATTCGTCCGGCCAACAGGGAAGAATTTTTTCAAAAATTCGGACTGTAATTCCTCCCAAGTGTTGATCGGGCGGGTCTGAGTCTGATACCAGTGCGCGGCCTTGTCCAAGAGGGAGAACGAAAACATTTTCATGAGTAGGATATCCCGGTTTTGTACATCTGACCCGAAAGTCTGGGCCAGATGCTTGAGTTGTTTAATGTGTTGGAATGGATCCTCAGAGTTAAGCCCATGGAACTTTGGTATGGCATGAATCATATTGGGCTTTAGATCAGAATCGGGTCCTCCAATTGGGATTCGTACTCGGGGTTCAATTGCCACCGCAGCGGGATTATAGTGATCTCGCATCATAGGTCGCTGTGGTGGGTTTACAAAGTTCTGAAAGAGATCGTTCAAGCGTTGAAGTTGGTGTTCAAGGTTATTCTCATCTTCAATGGGTTGTGCCATGATGGGAGAAGGAGGAGAATCAGGGTCTGAATCAGATGAAAGATTTATGTGGTGGGGTTGCTGCATAAACAAGGGCGTCGAGGCTTGGCCTCGGCGAGAATGAATTTCTAGAGGAGGTCTTAAAGGTGGTCTCAAGGACCTCCTACCAAACATGCACCGGAAGATGTGATGAGATTAGAAGGTACTGGACCCAATCAAGACACCCCAGAATTGTTGGGTGACTATAGAGGTTCGGGGCAGATGGACCCCTGGATCAGAAGATCGTCCACCTGAGAAATACCTGGGCAGCCAGAGAGGGAGAGTCCCGCAAAGACCCCTACACGGTAGAGCGTCCCTACGGGTTACAGGGTTTCCCCCACCCGACCTCTCTTGTCACTGCGGTTCCAGGTAGACCAGAATGGGGATCTTGACCTCTTAAGTCTACCTTTTTTATTTTAAGATCAAGGTGCTTAATGTTCCACTTGAACTTTTAAGTATTTTGAGTGCAAAAAGTGACCTAATATTAAGGTTGGTTGACCCGAGGGATCAACTTCACCTTTGAGAGCTTTTAGGTCCTTCCTTTTATGATTCAAATGAATTATCAGCCTGATTTGCTTAGGGTTCCTCTTGTATAAATATTTTCAAACACGGTTTAGGCATTCTTTTTGGAAAGTTTGTTTCTTTGTTTTAGAGAAGATGTGTCTCTAAAAACCCTAGCTTTGCAATCCTAACTTAGCTCTAATGGGTCCAATTTAGTTGCCTTAGAATTTAGCACCTCGGGCTCAATCAAGAAAGTTTTAGCCCTAGTTGCCTTAGTTGGATGACAGACAAAAATATGTTGAAATGAAAATCAGGCAACTTGATGAGTTACTAAATATAAGACAGGTAGCCCTAAGTTGACTTCTCCTTTTTTTTTTTTTTCTTTTAGATTGTGAGAGGGTTAAGGGGGAGGGCTTATGGAGATTACCTGCTCCAGTCTGTTGTGCAGTTGCTATTCTTTCCTTTTTGTTTTGCTTTCCCTGTTTGAACACAACAAAAGAGAAGTTAAGTCAGATATTAAATAGAAAAGTTGTACTCAAAAGCTTTACAAGTGCCCGTTGCTCCCCGGCAACGGCGCCAAAATGTTGTCAACGTTTCTGTGCGGATTTAAAGGCGTATTACGTTGTAGTAGAACCGACAAAACGTTTAAACAAATAATTTTATTACTCGAACAACTAGAGTATCCGAGGTCGAACACAGGGAGCAAACTCAGTACTTTGTAAAACCCAAGAATACAACTGTTAAATGCAAATATAATTGATTCAAAGAGTTTTTAAGAAAGATGTAAAAAAAAATAGAATTAGACGTCTGATTTATGTATCAGACGTCTTAAATGTGATCTTTCTTTCTCTTTTTCTTCTTCTGCTTTGCCTTTCAGATCTCTTTGCAATCTTCCCTTGTCCTTCTTCTTCTTCTCCTGCGAAGACCTCTAACCTTTCTGTTTTCCTCCTTCGCCTGCGAAGACTTCTTTCTTTCTTCTTCTTCTGTCTTGCTTCTCCTTTCTTCGTTGCCTTCTTCTTCTTCTTTGTCTTGCTTTCTTCTTCTTCTTTGTCTTGCTTCTCCTTTCTTCTGCAGCGGCCACGTCCTTCTCCTGCAATCAGCCTGCCTGCACAGGGGAACAAAACCTAACCCTTCTCCCTCTACCCGCGCGTGTCTCTCTCTCAAGCTATTCACTCTAACCGCTCTACCAGAGCCAGTCTCAATCGGGTCGGATCGTACCCGGGACCAGGCGCACCTGCAGGTGTGTGATGCGCGAGGAGTGCGTAGGTCTAGGTCGGGTCGGATCCGCCAGGTCCGCGTGGTCAGGCCGCGGACGAGGCGGGTGGGGTCAGTGAGGGACCTCACCCCTGTGCTTTCGAGGCAGTAAACATATATCACAAAAAATCTTTATACCATACCTGTGCCTTGAGATTCCACGATGTGGGACTAAACGTTCCGCCCTTCCTTTGCGTGCGCCCGCAGAATCTCGTGTGCAATTGCCCACGCTGAAGGCCCTGCTGCTGATCCTTGCTGAACTCAGTCACCTCGCAACACTTGCGAGAGTCTGCTGCACCTGCCGCCTGGGAAGCCTGACGCCTGCTGCTGCTCCAAGCTTCCTGCTGCTTCGACTGTTAATGGCGGCCGGAGCGTTTACCTGAACTTCCACAGAACGGCCTATTGGCCCAATTAGAATAGTTGGAAACCTTCGCCGTAGCACGGCGAAGGCGGTGGGTGATGCTGCAGGTTGCCGGTCGGCCTAGGCGTGCCCGCCTAGGTTAACCTGTGGCCGGAGATGGTGGGTTGTTCGGGGGGTGATTATGGAGGTCTGGAGTGGCAGTTGTGGGGTGGAGCGAGTTCCTGGTGGTGAGGCGGAGCTCACGAGGTGGTTGGCGAGCCGTGTGGAGTGGCGGAGTGGTGTGGGCGGCTCGCCGGAGTTCGGTCGGTGATGTGGAAGATGAGGGTGGTCAGCGTCGGTCGAGGGGTAATCAGATGAGATAACAGGGGGAAAAGAGAGAGGATAGGATGGAGAGGAGTTCTAACCTAATTGTAAGGACGAAAGGGGACAGAAGGCGGACAGCAGTACTTGCTGTCGCCGGAGAAGATGACGCCCAGTGGGGGAGAACGGCGGCGACGACGGGGCTGAGGCGGCGTGCGCTGGTACTGCGCGACGCGGAGGGAGGTCAGGAAGCTAACTCTGCCACTGGTTTTGTGGCAGAGCGAAGAGGGAGGGGAGGGGGGCTCGCCGGAGCTAGCTGGGGTATTTGACCGAGCAGGAGGAGAGGAATTGAAGGGGGAAACTCGGCCAAATCAAGCTCAAGATGAGTGGCCGGGTCCGAGGGGTGTTTTATAGGTGCTGGACTTGGTGTGCAGGGCGTGAAGGGCACGTAATTGCCTGAGGTTGGTCGCCGGAGATGGAAAGGAGTTGGGATACCCAAATCTCTCGTGCGTTCGCACGAGAGATTGGGTTCACACCAACGATTGTAATTGACTTTATGAGGAAGGGAATTCCTCAGAGAATCCTCCTTCCATTTCTGGGAGGGAATCTCTGAGGGATTAGAGAGCAATCCCTCTCCGAACCTCGCTGGAGTTCGGTTCTGCCCTAGCAATGGCGGCAGGACCGGTTTGCAAAGAAGGCGAGGAACCTAGGGGGCTCTCTGCAAGGATATTCAAAAGATAGGGACCTCTTTGTGATTTGGGTGTACTAACTTGCAAAGTAGGTCAAGATGGCCTCCCCTTAGGTCCAAATTTTGGTACAAACCTAATTTGGCCCTAAAGAATCCAATGGTGAAGTTGGATTTTAGGTTTGACCTCTTTTGACTGGACATTTTGCGTAAAAACCCAAATTAGGTTAATTGAAGAGCTAAGACCCTAATCTAGGTCAAACTAGGTTCCAAAGGCCAAATTAAGTGTTCTAAACCCCAGAGGATGTTTTTCTATGATTTTTAGAGGGTTTGCTTGATTTTTATTCTGACTGGAACCTTGTTAATTTAAGCGGGTCTGTTTTAGGGTTACCAAGTGTCATTTAATTCTTAGATTGCACATAAACCCATTTCTGATTAATTCAACCCACTTTGGACTATTTGACCTATGTTTTGCTTCTGAGAAATCCCGTTTATGTACTGCAATGGTAAAATTGCAGTTTTAACCTTTATTTCATGTTTTCTTCTCAGAGCACTTGTTCCTTTAGTTAAGCCTTCTTCTAGGTTATGTAGGAGCTTTTATCTTCTTTATTAGGTCAAAATGAGCTAGTTATGGCTCATGATGAGGCTCTCATCAAGAGGCATTGACTACATTGCAAATGCCTTCTTGCAATTCATAATAAAAGATGTGCATTAGTTGCCAACGAGGGATGTCATGATGTGGGAATTTCCTTTGTAATTCATGAAAGCGTTCCCACGCTTCATGAATTGGTTCTCGATTTTGATTATAAGTTGTGATTGCTCGCCTTAAAGCAATCGTGAGACCAATAGGAAAGAATTTCTTCAAGAATGTAGATTTGAGTTCAGCCCAAGTTGAGATTGGTCTTGCAATAATTCTATACCAATATGTAGCTTTATCTCTGAGGCTAAAAGAGAACATCTTCATAAGTAGGATTTCCCTATTTTGATTTCAAGGTCCATGAGTTTGAGATAGATTTTTAAGATCTTCAATATGTTGAAATGGATCCTCGGATGCAAATTCGTGAAAATGTGGGATTAGACATATAATATTTGGCTTTAATTCTGGGTCATTTTCCCTAATGGGAATCCTAACATTAGGCTCTACTTATGGATTAGATGGATTATAATAGTCTCGGAGTAGAGGCCTAGGATGAGGAATCGGTAAATCAGGAAGGTCAAAACCTGCCGTAGGTTGAGGTGGAGGACGGGCTTGAAGATTTTTCAAATTATTTAGAGCTGCTGTCAAAAGATTAATTTAGCGATTTTGTTCAAGCATTCTAAGATTCTAGTTCAGGAGTGCCTCATGAATATCAAAAGGCAGCATCTCCCCCTAACCAGAACAAGAAGGGATCTCGGGATTTTGATTCTGCAATTGATCCATAGAAATAGATGAATCAAATGGGAATTTTATTGGTTGCTAGCTACAACCGGCTTTGGAGCACCTGTCAACTGAGTTACAAGAGGCGGTTTCAAGGATCGTCTCCCGTGCATAAAATGAAAAGAATGTGCAAAGGCACACTCACACCACCAAAAAAATAGCAGCAACAAAACCCACAAAACAATGCAAAAAAGTGGGTTTTTCTCTTCTTTCAAAGAAAAGAAGAGAGTCCTAGAATATGCAAAATACTTTGGACGCAAACAATTATAGTATCAGTATCAAAATACACATCCTAAACCCATGTCTATGCAAGTGTGTATCCTTAAAGCTCAAAGGCCTAAGGTCTAGGATCGAGACCGCTCACTACTGGCTCCCTCGAGCTTTAGTAGTGAGATAGACTTGTTGATCTTCGACCAAAGCCCTAAGAGGTGCAAAGAGGAGAGATAGAAAATTAGACTCGTGTGATTCTAGTGATCGCACTGTGTGCGCGATAGCATTCAACAGACGATAGCGATTGTAAAGACCCGTTCTGATTTGAGCCTTTTAAGATGTCTAGAGTGTTAGTCAGACATCTAGCCAGATGTCTGGACCCCTTCTAGGATGTCTGGAAATTGAAAAATCTGTACATGCTATTGCTTTCTATGTGCAAGCAGCACGCATACCTTTCATCTCACTCCTCCCTTCTTTTTCTTTTTCCCCCACCGAACCCTAAACCCTCGCCTATAAAAGAGACCCTCCTCCTCTCCTTTCCACTCCACCACTACCACCATACTCCCCACTCCACTGCCGTGAGCTGAGGCAAGAGAGAGAGAGAGAGTGAGAGCGAGGAGGAGGAGTGGGTGTGAGGAGGAGAAGGCTGAGGTTGTGAGCTTCGTGGAAGCTCGTCGGAGGTTCGCACGGCCACCGTAGAGTGTGTGGGAGGAGGAGAACGTCAGGACGTCGTCCCCAACCTTTTGTAGCAGTCGGAGCTGCAGCAGAGCGGAAGGAGCCACGGCGAAGAACGGCAAGAGGTGCAGGAGCATGGTCTGGTACTAGATTTTTTCCAGTATCAGATGTCCAGAGGGCCTTCCAAACGACTGGCTGGATGTCTGGTGACAACACTAGATGTCTGAAAGCGAGTGTATCGCGAAGGTACGTCTCCCTCGCGGTTACGGCCATGCAGGCCACACTGTAGGTGTGATTTGCTTGGCTAAAAGAAGGTGCTGCTCTGTCATGCACAGGAGCAGCTTTGGGAAGGTGTGTGGCACGCCCTTCCACGCTTTTCAGACATTTGGATAGCTTACCAGATGATCGGAGGCTGGTCAGACATCTGGAACTGCTTCCAGACAGTCGCGGTGGAGCCCTGGATGTCTAAGATCATCATAGGAGCTTGAGGTGAGTCTCTGATGACTTTTAAGATATCTAGACTTGTTTCCAGACATCTGATTTGGGTCTGCAGACACATTTTTGACTCGTTTAGGGTCCAATCGGGATTCGTTTTACGCAAATGAAGTATCAGTGGTTTCCTTGTGAGTTCCTCTACATATTAGAAACCTCTATACACTATTCTGAATGTTCCGTTGTGATGTGTTCCTTGGTATAGGACTTCGACCTGTTGCGTGTTTGGGGCTTGTAGAGGCACGTGGGTCTGCAGTTCGAGCCCCCAGTACTCCCGGATTGTCTGGTAGAGTGGTCCACGCTTGTTCCATTTATAAAATATGAATGCATCTATGAAAATTAGATAACTAGAAACCTAGGATGTGGCATGAACCCTAGGATGAGAAATGGTTGAACCGCTTCTTTGTGTGATTGAAATTGTAGTTATAAATGAATGAGCTAAATTGTTAGCAACTGCCTATTAATAAATACAAGCTATCTGTTAGAATATGAGCTGCTTAAGATAATTGAACAGTTACCTGTGATATCATTTGTTGCATGTGTTAAATTGTGGAAATACGGGCTGCATGTGTATGAACGAGAACCAAATTATGAATGATGAAACCTTGATTGAAATAATGTGGTAAACATGAGCATGAACCCTACGGGGAGTTTGGAGTAGAGCTCCTGTGGATAGATGGAAAAGCCTGGAATATGGATGGGAAGTGTGCTGGCCCTTGAGTACGTGGCACTAAGGAGAGTGACTGTCCTCTTTTTAGTGTAGAGTGAAGCTAGCCGCCTTTGGGTTGGGACCTGGGGTTAGGATTGGCTACTCTACACCAACTTCTGTTGGTCCTCGCGTACACAGTACCAAGGCGAGCTACTAGTGTGGGGAGGGAGCTAGCCACCCCATGTTTGCACCTCAAAACACGCCTATAGGGACGCCTTCTTATGCTATTTTCTAGCATTAACTATGTATATTATAATCCTATAGTCGCATCTGTAAAAATACTTGCATTCATGCATTTAATTAAGAGGAGGGAAGATTGGAATAAAAGGGCTTCATAATTTACATTCTCCTCAAGTGCCTCTTTGCAAAAATTCCCTTCTCTATTTTTATTTCCTCTTGATTTCTATTTTTTTTTCTCTCCTGCGGCTGCAACTTCTCCGCTGCATCTCCCCGCCATGCGCCTTCCCGCAGCCGCATGCAGCAGTCCCGCCTCTCCCTGCTGTCCTGCGGTCCTTCCCGCGCGCGTCCGCGCCTCTCCCTGCAGCAGCAACTTCCCGCGCCTCTCCCTGCTGCTGCCATGCCTCCCCGCCATGCTCTCCTCCTCTATAAAGCAGCAGCTCTTCCTCGCGACGAGGCCAGGGGGGGAACATTGCTGCAATACGCAGCTGCGGCTGGCTGCAGCAAGAAAGAATCACACCAGCAGGCCGCCACCTTCCTCTCCTCTCTCTCCCCTCCATACGCCGGACCTCCTTCGAGGAGAAACCCGACGGGCAGGAGCTCACTGTGGTGCACACTACCACAGTGAGACCATCACCGCCCAGCTCTTCAAAGAGCCGGTGGGCGTGGTGGCTCTCTGTTTTCATTTGTTTTCCGTTCCTGCCCTTCCCGCCATTGCTGCTTCTTCAAAGTCTGAAGCTGGAAGCAGCAGCAGAAGCAGCTGGAAGCAGCAGCAGAAGCAGCGGAAGCAGCAGCAGCAGCTAAGCGGCGGCAGCAGCAGCAGCAGCGGCAGCGGCCCCCGCAGCTTCCGCGAGCGTCTGCAGGCGCCCCAGCCCCTCTGCACGCGCCTGCAGGCCTTCCCCGCCTCCGTTCGTCTGCTCTGTCGCCCGCCTCTGCGCCCGCAACCGGTCGCTGCGCTCCTCAGCAGCGGCCGGCCAAGCGTCTTCCCGCTCCCTGCCAACCTCTGCAAGCGTCCGCGCGCGCCTGCAGACCTCCTCCGCGCCCGCCTGCAGACTCCCCGCCTCCCTCTCTGAGCGCGCTGTCGCGAGCCTCCGCGCTCGCAGCCGGCGACGCAGACTCCTCTCCTCCTCTGGGCGAAGACGCGCCCGTGCGCCCGCGACCATCAGACGACGGTCTTCACCTCCGGACGTCTTAACTCGCCTCCTGCAGTGCGGCTGCCTCCGTTCTCTCCGCTCCTGCCAGCTCTCTCCTGCTCTCTCTCTCTCCCATTCTCTCTCTCTCTCTCTCACTCTCTCTCACAACACTTTCTCACACACTACACCGACGCACACAGACATCTACACCAACACTTTCACACACACACACTCACACACTAATAGTAACTTATATACATACATATATATATATATATATATATATATACATATACATATATCTATATATATATATACTTATATATACATAGTATATCTATATAGTTATGTATACATACATATAATATAATATATATATACATATACATATATAATATATATATATATATATACACATACTCATATACATATATATATATATACATATCTATATACTTATACATATACACATATATATACATACATATATACATATATATATCTACATATCTAGATACATATATACTTATATACATATATATATATATATCTATATAGTATTATATATATATACTTATATATACATAGTATATCTATATAGTTATGTATACATACATATAGTATTATATATATATACTTATATACATATATACATAGCTATATACATATATACATACATATATATATATATATATATCTATATATATCTATACATATATACTTATACATTTATATACATACATATGTACATATATTTTCACGTTATTTATTATACGCTGTATCGCGGGGATATCTGCACCAGTTGCTGATATTCCCTGATACACGCGTACAAAAAAAAGCGTGGTCCCATACATCATCCATCCTCCATCCACACTCCACGCGGCACCTAGTCGTGTTGGTTGCGTCTCTCTAGACGTCGGCTGACTCGACATAGTGCTACACTCCATCGTCACCTCCACCCCCACCCCTTTATATATATACTACATATAAATATATATCTATAGCTACTATATTTACTTTCTATCTGATAGCTTCCTTAGTAAAAAGATAAAAAAAAGGTATAAAAGTGAAAAGATAATCTTTGATTTGCAGGTACCCCCGTCTTGCAAGTAGCAAGACTTGTTTTGAAACTCTGTTTTGGCTAAAAGCCAAGGACACAATTTTGAGGGTGTGCCTCAAGAACAAGGATTACCAGAAAAAAAACCTAAATAAGAAAAATACCAAAAACAGAATAAACGAACGGAAGAGACGCGTTTTAAGGAAAACGTAGAAACTCGACTTGAACCCCACTTCCCTGAGTTCGACCCTGGGCTTAAAAGTGACAAGATAAAATCAATTAGGCCAGGTTAAAAATTTTGTAAAGAGATGGTTAGGTCTGAATTAGGTTAACCACTATACACATTTCAACGATAAAAATATCATATTAACAACCTATCCAGGCCGACCATCATAGCTTTTCTGGCGCCGTTGCCGGGGACGTGCGCTTTCGAGTAAGTTTCTATCCAATTCCTTTAAATTTGTCTCTTCTCTCTTCACGGGTATTATTGTTTTTGGTGTGCAGGTGAACCTGGTGGAAGGAGAAGAAGGCTAACGAAGTCGAGGACGTGAGCAGATCCAAGGCGGGAACGAGAGCGTGAAGACGCCGACATCGCATTGGAGCTTCGCACACGTTGCCGAACAAGTAGGTTTTCTTTTCTCATCAAATTAGTGTTAACTTGCCACCACAAAAATAAAAAAAAAAATTTTTAAAACTAAAAATTAGAAAAACTTCTTGGGATTTCTTGAGGGCAAGTGGATTAAAATTCACTTGATTGATTGGTTGTCTTCACTCCCACTGCCCCGGGATTTCCCGCCTTACTTCGCATAGCGAAAATTCTAGAATCTTGATTCTTAGATTTTTCGCCATGGGAAGTATTCTTTGAGGCAAAGAAAAAGATTGCTTGTATCCCTCTTTTGCCTCAATTATCTTTAATTCAGGATCATTTTTTTTGGTGGGGAGATTTGGAATTGAGTTGATTCCAACCCCACCACGACTTTTCAAACTTGCCTGTGATTCGATCCTGAATACTTCAACCCCAAAAATTTTATTTTCTTTATCTGTTGGTTGAAGCCTTGTGTGTGGATATCTTTCTGGTGATTGGGAGCACTTGAATTGAAGTGCTTTGGCTCCCTGTCACATTGATATAAAACTGATTCGTGCATCCACACTTAGAAATCTCCATTTAGGGTAGCCCATTGCATTTTAGCATGCATTAACTAACTGATAATTGAAGAAGGGTTTCTTGGGTTTTAGAAGGAAAACCTGTATTTTTGCAAAAAACCCGGAGATTGGTTGAATTGGTAATTCAGCAAAACCCTAAAATTCATACTACTTAAGGCTGAACTCTAAAAAACCATTCACCAATAAAAACTTCAATTCGGGGAGATTTCCCCGTTGCATGCTTGTTCTTACACACTCTTAAAATCAATCACTTGGGCATTACCCGTAAACAACGCCCTTCACATTCCAAAAGCACTTGACCCTAAGCCTCTAATTAAAACTGGTAGTAACTTGACCCTTACTAAGGATTGGAGGTCTAACTACCTGTGTGTAGCGACTACGTGCTGGTGAGAGTTCCCGCGTGCTATCGGGTGTCTAAGACTGGGGCAAACGGCCTTTCAATCTGGCCCGGTGGTTCCGCGGTGCTCGCATTCGGTTCCGTAGTTCGTGATAGTAGGTAACTTAGATCTTTAGGTCTAAGGGCACACTGTAGAGGTTAGGAACTTGACTGTATTGATTTGTAATCAAGTGTACCTGTGCGGCGTCATTTCTCTCATCCCTTTTCCCTTCTCATCTCCCCAATTCTTCCTGCGGTAGTGCATGTTTGGGAGGAGGTCACAAAACCCTGAACTATTTGAATTGACTGATAAATCTAGAAAACAAGTCGAATCGTCCTCCTCCTCCACAAACATGGCTGCACGCCCACCCCCAAATCCCGAGGGAGGAAACCGCCCTCAGAATCCACCAGGTGGTGGAGCCTTAGAACCCATAACCCGCCTCCAAGCCCAAATGGAAATGTATAATGAGCAAATCGAAGCCATTCGGGAAACATTGGAGGAAATGCAGAACCCTCCCGAACGGGAGGAGCCTAGGTCTCTTAGCTCTTATCAGAATCCCGCTGCTACAGAGACCATAGGACAAATTCGGGTTCCCATGGGCGGGGACGACTTTGAATTAAAACCAAACATAATTGGCCTAATCAATTTTCACTTTCATGGTCTTGCAAGTGAAGACCCATTTCTCCACTTGGAAGACCTAACCCGACTTGCTGAAACCGTTAAACCAAGAAATGTCGGGTTATCTATAGTCCTCATGAAGATGTTCCCGTTTTCATTACGGGATAAAGCGTCGCAATGGTTACGCACCCTTGGGAGAACCATCCACTCTTGGGAAGAGATGCGAACAGCATTTCTCAAGAAGTTCTTCCCAATCGGGCGAACCAATGCGCTTCGCCGTGCTATCACTTCATTTATGCAACAAAACGGCGAACAATTTCATGAGGCATGGGAGAGGTATAACGACCTCCTCAGGAAGTGTCCGCATCACGGTCTGCCTAAGTGGCATATAGCCCAGATTTTCTACTATGGGCTAAATGAGACTTTGAAGCAGATTGCAGACGCTTCCTGCGGAGGGAACTTTATGAATAAAGACGAGAATGGAGCATTCGAGCTGTTTGAAAATATGAGTGAAAACTCGATGAACAATGCTTCCATTGTCGCCTTTAATCGTACCAGCCAGCCCCGAAATGTCCACGAAGTTGACACGGGACCCTCCCATTCATCCACTGATCTAAGCCTTATTGCACAAAAACTGGATGAAGTCTCCGTCGTGCACAAGAAGCTGGACGAGCTTCTGGCCAACCCCGCCCGATCTATGGCAAACACCACCTCTTCACCACTTCGTCACAATCCAAGTTCTTCTAATACCAGGCTTATCCCGAGAAACCCCGTTAGACCTTCCTTACCAAGTGTCGCGCCAAGCGACTCGGTAAGTCATGTGGAACTGGCTTCTGCGAGCCAGTATTTCGACACGGAGGACCAAGCCTCCGTGTGCTCTGACGCATATCTACATGCGGACGCGTCTTCTGGCATAGAAGATGCTTGCGCCCTGGGGAACAACCCGTTCTCTGCCACTTATAACCCAGGGTGGCGTAATCACCCGAACTTTGCATGGTCCAACAACCCGCAGCGCCAAAACCCCGCGGGTGGACCAATGCGACCGTCCGCACCCGTCATCCCAAGGGTCCAGTTTAATCCTATGGCAAATCCGCCATCAGGCCCTTGCGTACCACAAACTGAACACGCATCAAGCCCTCTTGACAAATTGATGCGAATGATGACGGAAATGTCAAAGCGCCATGAAGAGAACATGACCTCTCTTCAGCACCAATTGGCGCAGCAGAATGCCGAGATCAGTCAACTACGCATGGCGACTCGATCTCAGGGCACTCTTCCCGCCCAACCTGTTCCAAACCCGCGAAATTTCGTGCCCCGTGGTTCTCAACCACAGGTACGACCTTCTCAGGGACAGGTTAATCAAGTTCTGCAAGCTCCGAACATTCCACCGGGATTTCAGGCTAATCCTGCTGCAGCACCACACTCTTATATCCCCATTGCAAACCCTCCTCCACCGTATGATCCCACTGGACCCGCATCGTCCAATGCTATCACTACGAGGAGCGGTAAGCAGACCGTCGATCCGCCTCGACCTGATCCTGGCCCATCTTCTTCTTCGCCCTCTCATTCGGAATGCATACCGCATTCGCGAGAGGATGATGCACCAAAACTTGTGCCAGAATCAGTCCCATTCCCTGAGGCTCTACTAAGGGAGCCAAAAGGCAAAAAGAAAAATACGCAGGCCTTTGACAACCTACGTAATTTGTTCAGGGATGTAGAAATCAAGGTACCCCTGCTCGAGGCAATCGACCACATACCTACTGTCGCTCGATTTTTCAAAGACTACACAACACCCAGGCGACAGTCAAAGAAGACTAAGAATCCGGTGGTTCTCTCGCCTCATGCGAGTTGTGCTATACTATCAAACTTACCACCGAAGCAGAAAGATCCGGGCACACCACTGATTTCCTGTAGCATCCAAGGCTGCAGTTTTAACCGTGCCTTGCTTGATCTAGGATCTTCCATCAATCTCATACCGACCATCATGCTCAAAAAATTTTCCTTGGGAAATCTGAAACCCACCCCTGTCACGTTACAGTTGGCAGATCGTTCTGTCAAAATCCCGAAGGGTGTGGTGGAAGACGTGGTGGTTAGGGTCAACAGTCTCTGTTTTCCTGTTGACTTTCTTGTTTTAGATATGGAAGTTCCTAGTTCACTTTCTGATTGTCCGATCATCCTCGGTCGACCTTTCTTGGCCACAGCCCGCGCCCACATCGACTGCGAGTCGGGCTGTATTGAGATTGCCGTTGGATCTGAGAAGCTCAAGCTTAACATATTCAAGGCAGCCAAGAACTTTGATTGCGATTGCATTGAGGATGACACGTCTGACGAGGACATGGCCGTCAGCGCGTGTATCGGACTAATTGGGACCTATTCGGACTGTTGCGGATTACCTATAAACACTGATAACTGCCTGACCAACGCATACTGTGACGTTCCCCAATCCCTCCCTTGTCCAGTACCTTCTCCTGGCCAGACTTCTGACGAGGTTTTCTCCGCTTCCCATACCTCGTGGTCTGAGTCATATCCGGGCTACTCACTGTCAGTCCACACTCATGAAGACCGAATTGCCCTTTCTTCCCCGCCAAATCAGGCGGATTTACAAATCCACACTGGGACCTTGAGCCCATATACTTCTCACTGGGGCTATTCATTTTTGGATCCATCTATCCAAGAAGCCCCTCTTCTTGGCCAATCTGAAGGCCAGTTTCTTCCTCCTAACTTGTTCCCCTACCCGTCTGGGACACTCTCGTCCCAAGAAATGCCAGATCCTTCCCCATCCACTCCCGAGCTAAAAGTGCTGCCTAATACACTCAAGTATGTTTTCCTGGGACCAAATGAAACGCTCCCTGTAATCATCAGTTCAAAATTAACCATGGAGCAGGAGTGCAAACTAACTAAGGTCCTCCTAGAACACAAGGCAGCTATTGGATGGTCTTTATCAGACTTATCTGGTATTAGTCCCTCCTACTGCACTCATCGTATATATACGGAGGAGGAGGCTCGACCTTCTCGCGAGATGCAGCGACGTCTCAACCCTAACATGCGGGAGGTCGTTAAGAATGAAATCATTAAGTGGCTGGATGCGGGTATAATCTACCCGATCAGCAATAGCCCCTGGGTGAGTCCGATTCACGTTGTGCCCAAAAAGGCAGGACTCACCATCCGTGTCAATGACAGGGGCGAATCCATCCCTACACGCACTCCTACATCTTGGAGAGTGTGTGTGGATTATAGGAAACTCAATGCTGCAACCAAGAAAGATCACTTCCCGCTACCATTTATTGACCAAATCCTGGAGCGGTTAGCGGGAAATAAATTTTTCTGCTTCCTGGATGGATTCTCAGGATATAACCAGGTGGCAATAGACCCCCGAGACCAAGAGAAAACCACTTTTACCTGCCCTTTCGGCACCTTCACCTTTAGAAGGATGCCGTTCGGACTTTGTAACGCGCCAGCAACTTTCCAGAGATGCATGCTGGCGATATTTCATGACATGGTGGGTGACTTTCTTGAGGTCTTCATGGATGACTTTTCAGTCTTTGGACCATCTTTCGACGAATGTCTTGCCAACCTGACTCGCATCCTTAGGAGATGTATTGATGTAAACCTCGTGCTTTCCTGGGAAAAAAGTCATTTTATGGTGCACGAAGGAATTGTTCTTGGACATATCATCTCCGATAGGGGTATCGAGGTTGACAGAGCTAAGCTCGATATCATTGCTGATTTACCTGTGCCTGGTTCTGTCAAACAAATCCGCTCCTTCTTGGGACACGTCGGTTTCTATAGGAGATTCATCAAAGACTTCTCCAAAATTTCTCGACCCTTAACTCATCTCCTATCAACCGACGTGCCCTTCGACATGGGCCCTGACTGTATACAAGCATTCACGCAACTGCGTAATGCTGTCACCAAGGCCCCTGTTCTCCAGCCGCCTGATTGGTCCCTCAACTTTGAACTTATGTGTGACGCTTCAGACCTTGCAGTCGGAGCCATCCTGGGACAAAGACGCGATAGACACCCCTTCGTGGTATACTACGCCAGTAAGACGTTGGACGAGGCCCAGCGTAATTATACTACCACTGAAAAGGAACTACTGGCAGTCGTCTTTGGGCTGGAAAAATTCCGTTCTTACCTTCTGGGCTCTCACATTATTGTTTTCACTGATCACGCGGCCATTCGCCATCTCATGCACAAGAAGGATGCCAAGCCTAGACTGATTCGTTGGATCCTTCTGCTCCAGGAATTTGACATTGAGATTCGTGATAAGGTCGGAGCCCAGAATGTTGTGGCTGATCACCTTTCCAGACTGGACCCTGACCATATTGGACTTACTCTGCCAATTAATGAAGTTTTTCCTGATGAGCACCTATTGGCAATAAATGCGGCAAGTGGACCGTGGTATGCCGACATTGCCAATTACCTTGCTTCTGGATCTCTTCCACGTGGCTGGCCTAAAAACCAGCGTGAGCGTCTCATGGCAGAAGCAAAGTATTATTTCTGGGATAATCCACTTCTTTTTCGGATAGGTGCTGATCAAATCATCCGTCGCTGTATTCCTGACAGTGAGTTCCCCAGTGTGCTATCCTTCTGCCACGATCAGGCCTGTGGAGGCCATTTCTCTGGGAGGAAAACTGCAGCCAAGGTGTTGCAGTGCGGTTTCTTTTGGCCCTCCCTTCACCAGGATGCGCACGCTTATGCCAAACATTGCACTAGGTGCCAGTCTTTAGGGTCAATGGCACGTCGTGACATGATGCCCTTGCAACACATCCTAGCTGCGGAAATCTTCGACATCTGGGGAATTGACTTCATGGGTCCCTTCCCTCCATCCAACGGCTTCGAATTCATCCTCGTGGCCGTCGACTATGTTTCAAAATGGATCGAGGCTATTCCCGCGCGCCGTGCTGACCATGTTATCTCCACCCGATTCGTCAAAGACCATATCTTTGCGCGTTTTGGGATCCCTCGGGCCATTATCTCGGATGGAGGAAGCCACTTTACCCATGCTTCTTTTCGGGCACTTCTGAGGAGATACGGAGTCCACCATCGTATCGCATCCCCGTATCATCCTCAGACGAACGGCCAGGCGGAAGTGTCGAACCGGCAAATCAAGCAGATTCTCCAGAAAACGGTTCGGCCTGACCGTAAGGATTGGTCCGACAAGCTGACTGACGCACTTTGGGCGTATCGGACCGCCTTCAAGGCTCCCCTTGGTATGTCTCCATATAGAATCGTTTACGGGAAGCCTTGTCATTTGCCTGTTGAGTTGGAGCACCGCGCTTATTGGGCGGTTCGCCAATGTAACCTCGACCCAGACTTGTGTGAACGAGAAAGGAAACTCCAACTCCAAGAGCTGGAAGAGCTCCGTCGTGAAGCCTATGATTCTGCTCTAACCTTTAAACAGCGCACTAAGGCTTTTCATGACAGCCATGTTCGGCGGAAGGAATTTGAGCCATCTCAGCAAGTTTGGCTCTATAATGCCCGACTCAAATTCTTTCCTGGGAAATTAAAGTCCAAATGGACTGGTCCTTTTCTGGTCTCAAGACCATTCCCCAATGGGGCCGTCGAAATCGAAGATCCCAAATCTGGGCGTAAATTTACGGTCAACGGGCAGCGTTTGAAACCCTATCTGACTCATGAACCTGCCCCCGTTGGAGAAACCGTTGCCCTGCTGGAGGGTAACTAATTCTTTGCCTCATTCTGAGTCCAGCTGGGGACATTAAATTCAGCGCTTGTTGGGAGGCACCCTAACAGCACTCACCATCCACCATCACTTTTCACACCTCTATCGCAATCACTTCACTTTTCTCTTCACCACCCACCATCCACCCACCCTTCCACCCTGATCTATACCCTGCACCTCAGCTCTTGTTACCCGATCTTCCTCTGCCTTTCCCTGCATGCATATGAGGACATAGCATTGTTTGGCATGGGGGGGTGGATAGGCATCCATAGGATCCGGGTATTTTATGGTATCAGACAATTACCACCTATTTATAAATATGCAAAAAAAAAAAAAAAAAAAAAAAAAAAAAAAATATATATATATATATATATATATAGTAATAAATGGTGTTTAGTAATGATCTAAAAGCTGAAACAAAAATACAATAAGTGTTTATGGATATTCAACCTCTGTTTTGAAAAATTTCCAGGCCACAGAAGCTTGATTCGCTCAGGCTCGGCTTAATTCACTTAAAGCATTGACGAAATAGATCAAAATCTCTCCTAACTAAGAACGTTTCTTGTACCTGAGACACAGTACAGGATTCGTTGGTTTGCTTTTTCTTGAGAGCTTAAGTAAACTTGGTTCACACTACACATATCAGGAAAGATCAGGTGAACATAAGATCCAACCCTAGTGTTCATTAGGAAAGGTGGAGTCCTTACCTGTGCGTGCAGGTAGACTTTTTATCCCAAGTTTTAGTCTTGTGTTTAGGAGTGGCTCTTTCCACCAAAAAGAAACTCTCCCACAAAAAAAAAAAAAAAAAAAAGTGTGCTCTTTCAAAATGTGTTGTAAGAGATATACTGACATATGTTTCAAAAAAAAAAAAAAAAAAAAAAAAAAAAAAAAAAAAAAAAAAAAGATGTTGCAAAAGAATCAGTATATCTCATAAATGTCGGTATAATTTGTTTTTCAAAAATGGGAGTTGAGTTTTCCGTAATCATCTTAAGGGTCAATCCGAAAACACGAGCTGAAATTGGGACCAACCTGTACTTAAAAATTCGTGAAACCCTGGGAGTGAGTCTTAAGGTTCATCTGGTCAGTCTTGATCCTTCACTATGCACAAACCATAACCTCTTGAGCTCTCGAGTATGGAAAAACCTCCTGGGTCCTGGAAATCGTACTTAAGGTTTAAATATCAAGAGTCCTGGTTAGTTGAGAGATAATCTTTGTCATGTAAGACTTAAAGTACTGGTAGTCTTCTTTACAATTGGTTCTCACAATATCCGATAATAAACACACCGATATCATCTCAGAAGAAAATCTTCAGCTTAAGAACATTTCTAAATACGGTTTTGCTAGGGACTAGCAAAAGATAGGCATGGGGGTATATGTTTGCACCTCAAAACACGCCTATAGGGACGCCTTCTTATGCTATTTTCTAGCATTAACTATGTATATTATAATCCTATAGTCGCATCTGTAAAAATACTTGCATTCATGCATTTAATTAAGAGGAGGGAAGATTGGAATAAAAGGGCTTCATAATTTACATTCTCCTCAAGTGCCTCTTTGCAAAAATTCCCTTCTCTATTTTTATTTCCTCTTGATTTCTATTTTTTTTTCTCTCCTGCGGCTGCAACTTCTCCGCTGCATCTCCCCGCCATGCGCCTTCCCGCAGCCGCATGCAGCAGTCCCGCCTCTCCCTGCTGTCCTGCGGTCCTTCCCGCGCGCGTCCGCGCCTCTCCCTGCAGCAGCAACTTCCCGCGCCTCTCCCTGCTGCTGCCATGCCTCCCCGCCATGCTCTCCTCCTCTATAAAGCAGCAGCTCTTCCTCGCGACGAGGCCAGGGGGGGAACATTGCTGCAATACGCAGCTGCGGCTGGCTGCAGCAAGAAAGAATCACACCAGCAGGCCGCCACCTTCCTCTCCTCTCTCTCCCCTCCATACGCCGGACCTCCTTCGAGGAGAAACCCGACGGGCAGGAGCTCACTGTGGTGCACACTACCACAGTGAGACCATCACCGCCCAGCTCTTCAAAGAGCCGGTGGGCGTGGTGGCTCTCTGTTTTCATTTGTTTTCCGTTCCTGCCCTTCCCGCCATTGCTGCTTCTTCAAAGTCTGAAGCTGGAAGCAGCAGCAGAAGCAGCTGGAAGCAGCAGCAGAAGCAGCGGAAGCAGCAGCAGCAGCTAAGCGGCGGCAGCAGCAGCAGCAGCGGCAGCGGCCCCCGCAGCTTCCGCGAGCGTCTGCAGGCGCCCCAGCCCCTCTGCACGCGCCTGCAGGCCTTCCCCGCCTCCGTTCGTCTGCTCTGTCGCCCGCCTCTGCGCCCGCAACCGGTCGCTGCGCTCCTCAGCAGCGGCCGGCCAAGCGTCTTCCCGCTCCCTGCCAACCTCTGCAAGCGTCCGCGCGCGCCTGCAGACCTCCTCCGCGCCCGCCTGCAGACTCCCCGCCTCCCTCTCTGAGCGCGCTGTCGCGAGCCTCCGCGCTCGCAGCCGGCGACGCAGACTCCTCTCCTCCTCTGGGCGAAGACGCGCCCGTGCGCCCGCGACCATCAGACGACGGTCTTCACCTCCGGACGTCTTAACTCGCCTCCTGCAGTGCGGCTGCCTCCGTTCTCTCCGCTCCTGCCAGCTCTCTCCTGCTCTCTCTCTCCCATTCTCTCTCTCTCTCTCTCTCTCACTCTCTCTCACAACACTTTCTCACACACTACACCGACGCACACAGACATCTACACCAACACTTTCACACACACACACTCACACACTAATAGTAACTTATATACATACATATATATATATATATATATATATATACATATACATATATCTATATATATATATACTTATATATACATAGTATATCTATATAGTTATGTATACATACATATAATATAATATATATATACATATACATATATAATATATATATATATATATACACATACTCATATACATATATATATATATACATATCTATATACTTATACATATACACATATATATACATACATATATACATATATATATCTACATATCTAGATACATATATACTTATATACATATATATATATATATCTATATAGTATTATATATATATACTTATATATACATAGTATATCTATATAGTTATGTATACATACATATAGTATTATATATATATACTTATATACATATATACATAGCTATATACATATATACATACATATATATATATATATATATATCTATATATATCTATACATATATACTTATACATTTATATACATACATATGTACATATATTTTCACGTTATTTATTATACGCTGTATCGCGGGGATATCTGCACCAGTTGCTGATATTCCCTGATACACGCGTACAAAAAAAAGCGTGGTCCCATACATCATCCATCCTCCATCCACACTCCACGCGGCACCTAGTCGTGTTGGTTGCGTCTCTCTAGACGTCGGCTGACTCGACATAGTGCTACACTCCATCGTCACCTCCACCCCCACCCCTTTATATATATACTACATATAAATATATATCTATAGCTACTATATTTACTTTCTATCTGATAGCTTCCTTAGTAAAAAGATAAAAAAAAGGTATAAAAGTGAAAAGATAATCTTTGATTTGCAGGTACCCCCGTCTTGCAAGTAGCAAGACTTGTTTTGAAACTCTGTTTTGGCTAAAAGCCAAGGACACAATTTTGAGGGTGTGCCTCAAGAACAAGGATTACCAGAAAAAAAACCTAAATAAGAAAAATACCAAAAACAGAATAAACGAACGGAAGAGACGCGTTTTAAGGAAAACGTAGAAACTCGACTTGAACCCCACTTCCCTGAGTTCGACCCTGGGCTTAAAAGTGACAAGATAAAATCAATTAGGCCAGGTTAAAAATTTTGTAAAGAGATGGTTAGGTCTGAATTAGGTTAACCACTATACACATTTCAACGATAAAAATATCATATTAACAACCTATCCAGGCCGACCATCACCCCACAGGGCCTGGGGTTAAGCTAGCCACCCTACACCGACTTGTTAGGCCTTCTGGGCAAACCGGGGAAGACAGACGAGGGTGCGCGGACTGTGGAGGGGCGAGACCCCTGTTTGGCTCTGAGGGGCTAGACCCCTATTTCTGAGAGAGCTAGGCTACTCTGTTCCGTGCAGTACTTTGGACGTACTCGCTAATGGAAATAACTAACCATGTGCTAGTGCGGGGTAGCTACCCATGCGCTTATCGCGCATATCGTAGTCACCACTACGTTTGTCAGTGACCTCGAGGTTGTTGACTAGGTGTAGGACTACCACTGGGGACTCTCCCGGCCAGGAGAGCACCACGTGTACCTTCTACTCTTCGGAAAAGGCTGCAATAAAGATTGTTCCCATGAGGAACATGCAAGATCAAGAAAGAAATCTGAAAGTAAACCAATGGGGTGAAAGGAAATTACTTGTAAAATAAATAACTAGAAAAAGGATAAATATACTTGCTAGTTTTACTGCTTCAGATAGTTTGGCTACCACTCTACTCAGCGTTCGCTGACTCCATTTTTACATAACCCTGTTCAGGTCCAGGAGTTGAGCAGCTCGAGCTACCGGCTGCAGAGGGTGTTGGGCCTAGTCGAGCCTAGCCGTAGTTTCTCCATACTGTTGTTGTACTCTCATTTTTGTATAGTGAGTTTCAAACTTTTATGTACTATTCCTGTTACTATTACTTTTGTTCTACTTTCCTGTTGTTGTGGTGGTATGTACTAAACTAGCAACCTTTACTTTCCTTTACTACTTGTACGCTTTTACTGTTAGTTACATTGCATAGTGAATGTGGTTTATTTTCCTGCTTTTCAGTTATTTCTTGTGGGACAACTGGGTCTTGGGATTAGTCGAGGCGAACCGGTCTTGGGTTTTGTAGGGATTCGGGAACCGAGTCATAACAAGATGGTATTAGAGCAAGGTTGTCCCGAGAAATGAACCAATTAGCTTGAGAATAACCATTCATGTGCGTGTAACTAGGGTGACCACCACAACGTACCGCTTGACATCTGTCCTGAGTCCCTTTTCACAAAAGTCCATTAGAGTTGACCTCTTTTGTTTTGCTTTCCGCGTCTCCTTGCAGGAGATGCCTTGCTGAGGAGTTCTTGAGGCAGGCCACGGACGTGGTCGTGGATGAGGTCGGAGGGGTGGACGTGCCAGGCCCGAGGTGCCAGCTGACCCGCCATTTCTCCTGGGCGTTCAGGCCCAGGACCTCACTCAACTAATCAGAGAGGAGCTCCACCAGCCTCCACGGGCACCTCTCCCTGAGGATGTGGAGGGGGAGTCCTCGGTGGGATTAAGAGACCGCAATAGCGCTGGATGAGCAGGAGGGGGAGGGGGTGGTCCTCCACCACCACCACCACACTCTGACACTTCTGAGCATGAGCCCTCCTTGCCTGGAGGCGTGCCCGTTCCCCCACTGTAGCTGCTCCACGAGCTTTTCGAATAGTTCCGGAAGCTGAAGCCCTCCTCCTTCAAGGGGGATGAGGACCCAACTGAGGCAGAGGACTGGCTGGAGTAGATAAAGAAGGTGTTTGACACCCTTCGCCCCCCTGCGGAGTGAGGCACACAAGTGGTGGAGGGTAGTTATAGGCTAAGAGAGGGGAGAGCCGACGTGGGACCAATTCGTGACCCTCTTCTACGAGTAGTACTTTCCACAGACTTGGCAGGACCAGACGATGACTATTAGCGCGTATCGCACATGCTTCCTGGAGTTGTCATGTTTTTCTGCAACAGCCGATGCTACAGAGGAGTGCCTGTGGAGGTTCACTGGGGGGCTCCGACTTGCTATTCGGGGGTATGTCAAATCCCTAAAGCTGTGTACCTTCTCGAGAGTGGTGAAGGCAACCATGACATACAAGGAGACCAACCCGACCGTCTGAGACACCGATAATGAACAGAAGAGGCCCTATTAGCCAGAGTACTCACAGGGTCGACGAGTGAGGAGGCACGCGGCACCCGTGGGAGAGCTGTCTCATTTTGCGGGGATGTCAGTGGCCTTTGGGGTCCCTAGACAGGGGCCAGCTATCTGCACTGGACCCCCGCCCAGCCGTCAGTAGGAACCTACCGAGGGAGGGAGTCGAGTCCCCCTCTACTACCAATGTGGCCAGTCAGGCCACACCAGAAGGGATTGCCCATCTAGGACTGGAGCACAGTAGATGCTCCCCGCACTGAGAGCTGGAGGCCGAGCTGGTGGTCGTGGTCCCCAGGTGTGTGGGGGAGGGCAACAGTCACATGGAGGGTACCAACCAGCGGCTGCTCACTCGAACCAGAGTGTGGCTGCTTCTTCTGCACCGAGAGCTTAGGGGCGTATCAACGCCCTGACACACAGAGATGCCAGGGCATCCGATTCAGTGGTGGCAGGTATGGTTATCATTTCCGGTAGATTGGTTTACGTGCTTTTTGATTCCAGCACCACACACTCTTTTGACGTTGCGAGTTGTGCTGTCAGTTTGGGATAGGACTGTGTGTCGTTAGTGGATCTGTTTGTGATCAGAGGCCCAGGTGGCCAGCTATTTGTAGCTGAGGAGGTCTACACGGACTGTGAGGTCAGTATAGGGGGACACAGCCTCCCCGCTGACCTGATTGTGATATCGATGGAGGATTTTGGCGTGATTCTGGGGATGGATTGGCTGTCCCCCTACCACGCCTTGGTGGACTATTTCGGGAGGAAGATCGTCTTCTCCTTACCGGAGATGCCTTCCTTTGAGTTTCACGGACAGCCGGTGGATGGAGGTTTCAGGTGCATATCTGCGCTTCGAGTAGCAAGACTTTTGAGCCAGGGGTGTGAGGGCTTTCTAGCCTGTGTGGTGGTGGAGCCCAGCCTCGTGGTAGACTTTCAGAGCATCTCGGTGGTTAGTGAGTACCCTAACGTGTTTCCAGAGGAGCTACCAGGACTATCGCCCGAGCGTGAGATCGAGTTTGAGATCTCACTGGTACCGGGGACCAGCCTGATTTCTACTGCACCATATCGGATGGCACCACTTGATTCGTGAGAGCTTAAGTCACAGCTACAGGACCTATTGGAGAAGAGCTTTGTGAGGCCCAGTGCGTCCCCATGGGGTGCCCCTGTGTTGTTTGTGAAGAAGAAGGATGGTACTCTGAGACTTTGCGTGGACTACAGACAGCTGAATAGGGTCACCATCAAGAACAAGTATTCTCTATGGAGGATTGATGACCTTTTTGACCAGTTGTGAGGTGCCACGGTATTCTCCAAGATAGATCTGAGGTCAAGCTACCACCAGTTGAGGATCAGGGAGACCGACATCTCCAAGACAGCTTTTTGCACCTAGTATGGACACTACGAGTTTTTGGTCATGCCGTTTGGGCTGACCAAAACCCCTGCTACTTTTATGGATTTGATGAACCGGGTTTTCAGGCCGTATCTCGATCAGTTTGTGGTGGTATTCATCAATGATGTGCTCGTTTACTTGCAGGATCAGGCACAGCACGGACAACATCTACGGATGATTCTGGACACTTTGAGACAACGCAAGCTATATGCCAAGTACAGCAAGTGCGAGTTTTGGTTGAAGCAGGTGACTTTCTTAGGTCACGTGATCTCAGGAGATGGTTTGGCTGTGGATCCAGCCAAGGTTGAGGCCGTACTCAGGTGGGAGAGGCCACGTACAGTGATAGAGATACATAGCTTCTTGGGACTGGCAGGTTACTACTGGCGGTTTATCAGGGGATTCTTGTAGATTGCACGTCTTATGACTCAGTTGACTCGGAAGGACGTGCTCTTTACCTGGACTGATGCTTGTGAGGCTTGTTTTCTGGAGTTGAAGGAGAGACTGACTTCAGCTCTTGTGCTTACCATCCCAGATAGCAGTGGCGATTTGGTGGTCTACACAGACGATTCGTTGTAGAGGTTAGGGGGTGTGCTCATGCAGTGGGGTCACATTGTCGCTTATGCTTCGCGGTAACTGAAGCCCATAAGCATAGCTACCCTACCCATGACTTAGAGCTGGCAGCTATTGTCTTCGTGCTGAGGACATGGAGGCACTACCTTTACGGTGAGACCTTTGAGATTTTCATGGATCATAAGAGCCTCAGGTACTTGTTTGATCAGAAGGAGCTTAACATGAGACAGAGACGTTGGTTAGAGCTCTTGAAGGACTATGATTGCAGCATCTCCTACCATCCGGGGAAGGCCAAAGTGGTGGCTAGTACCTTGGGCCGGAAGGCACCCGCCCACTTGGCCAGTTTATAGGCATAGAGTTGGAGACTTATGAAGGAGTTGGGTAGTTAGCAACCTCGAGAGTCACAGGGGTATTGTGGGGTAGTGACGGTGACACGACAGACGCGACCAGAGCTGATAGACCGCATCATCGCAAGACAGATGGCAGATCCATACCTACAGACGTTGCGAGATAGAGTGTTGTCAGGGGACTCAGGAGAGTTCTCTTTTACAGATGAGGTGCTGCGCATGAGGGGATGTTTGTGCATTCCCAAGGATGAGGAGTTGTTGAGAGAGCTCCTGACGGAAACGCATGGGTCCAGATTCACCATACATCCCAGGAACACAAAGATGTATCATGATCTGAGATGCGAATTTTGGTGGAGAGGGATGAAGTGGGAAGTGGGTGAGTTTGTACAACAGTGTTTGGTGTGCTAGCAGGTGAAGGCCGAGCACCAGAGGCCTGCAGGGCTGTTACAGCCACTTCCTGTGCTAAAGTGGAAGTAGGAGAGCATCACCATGGACTTGGTGATGGGTCTACCCGTGACCCAGCGAGGACATGATGCAGTCTGTGTGATAGTGGACAGGTTGACAAAGATGGCACGTTTCCTGCCGATTCGAGCCACTTTGGGACCAACACAGTTGGCAGAGAGGTACATTAGTGATGTGGTACGCCTGCACGTAGTTCTGTGTGAGATTGTATCCGATCGGGATACCCATTTTACTTCCCAGTTTTGGGCTGAGTTTCAGCAGGCTTTGGGGACACGGTTGAGGTTTAGTACTGCGTACCACCCTCAGACGGACGAACAGTCAGAGTGCACTATACAGACACTTGAGGACTTTTTGCACGCTTGTGTACTAGATTGGAGAGGCTCTTAGGAGGAGCACTTACCCCTGGCAGAGTTTACATATAGTAACAGTTATCACTCGAGCATCAGCATGGCACCTTACGAGTCTCTGTATAGACGGAGGTGTACTACGCCCTTGAGTTGGGTTGAGGTGGGGACCAAGTGGGAGGTTGGCCCTAAGCTGATCCGACAGAGTCAAGAGGTGATAGAGCAGATCCACAGACGACTCTGCACTGTCAAGAGTAGGTAGAAGAGTTATGCTGACCGAAAACGCAGAGAGGTGTAGTTCGAGGTTGAGGATCACGTCTTTCTTCGCGTTTCGCCTATGAAGGGCCTACAGCGTTTTGGGGTGAAGGGGAAGCTTACGTCGAGGTTTGTGGGGCCATTTGAGGTCCTAGAGCGAGTAGGATCCGTTGCTTACCAGCTTGCCCTTCCTCCCCAGCTTTCTGGTGTGCACGACGTGTTCCACGTGTTCAACCTTAGGCAGTACGTCGCTGATCCTAGTCACGTTCTGAGCCACGAGAGTGTTGAGGTGGGTGATGACCTGACCTACCCCGAGAGACCAGTGCAGATAATAGACAGAGCCATCTAGAGTCTGAGATGGAAGTCGGTACCTCTGGTGAAGGTTTTGTGGAGAAGCCAGAGTACGAGGAGGCTACCTGGGAACCTGAGGCGGCGATGCGAGAGCGGTACCTGGAGCTTTTTGAGGGTATGTATTTTTGGACTGACTTCGATCCTCTTTAAGTTTGTTATGCATTTTATATCCTTTTTCCACATCCTAGCTAGCTCAAGTTTTAGGGACGAAACTTTCTTTAAGTTTGTTATGATGTAAAGACCCATTCTGATTTGAGCCTTTTAAGACATCTAGAGTCTCAGTCAAACGTCTGGACCCCTTCTTGGATGTCTAGAAATTGAAAAATCTGTACGCGCTATTGCTTTCTACGCACAGGTAGTGTGTAGACCTTCCATCTCTCTCCTCCCTTCTTCTTTCTCTTTTTCTCCTGCCGAACCCTAAACCCTCGCCTATAATAGAGACCCTCCTCCTCTCTTCTCCACTCCACCACTACCACCATACTCCCCACTCCACTGCCGTGAGCTGAGGCACGCGAGAGAGAGAGAGCGAGAGCGAGGAGGAGAAGTGGGTGTGAGGAGGATGAGAAGGTTGAGGTCGCGAGCTTCGTGGAAGCTCGTCAGAGGTTCACACGGCCACTGCGGCACGTGTGGGAGGAGGAGAACGTTGGGGCATCGTACCTGACCTTCTACAGCAGTTGGAGTTGTAGCGGAGCGGAAGGAGTCACGGTGGAGTGCAGCGAGAGGTGCAGGAGCGTAGTCTACTATTGGAGTTTTTCTAGTATCAGACATCCAGAGGGCCTTCCAGATGACTGGCTGGATGTCTGGCGATGACACCAGACGTCTGAAAGTGGGTGTATTGCGAAGGTACGTCTTCCTCGTAGTTGCGGCCATGCAGGCTGCACCGCAGGTGTGATTTGCTTGGCTAAAAGAAGGTGCTGCTCTATCATGTGGAGGAGCAGCTTTGGGAAGGTGCGCGATATGCCCTTCCACGCTTTTCCGACGCCTGGACAGCTTACCAGATGACTGAAGATGTTCCCAGACGATCGGAGGACTGGTCAGACATCTGGAACTGCTTCCAGACAGTCGCGGTGGAGCCCTGGACGTCTGAGATCATCATAGGAGCTTGAGGTGAGTCTCTGATGACTTTTAAGATGTTTGGACTTATTTCCAGACGTCTGATTTGGGTCTGCAGACACGTTTTTGACCTGTTTAGGGTCCAATCGGGATCCGTTTTACGCAAACGAAGTATCATTGGTTTCCTTGTGAGTTCCTCTACATATTAGAAACCTCTATACACTATTCTGAATGTTCCATTGTGATGTGTTCCTTAGTATAGGACTTCGACCTGTTGCATGTCTGGGGCTTACAGAGGCACATGGGTCTGCAGTTCGAGCCCCCAGTACTCCCGGATTGTCTGGTAGAGTGGTCCACCCCTATTCCATTTATAAAATATGAATGCATCTATGAAAATTAGATAACTGGAAACCTAGGATGTGGCATGAACCCTAGGACAAGAAATGGTTGAACCGCTTGTTTGCATGATTGAAATTGTAGTTATAAATGAATGAGCTAAATTGCTAGCAACTGCCTGTTAATAAATAGAGCTGCCTGTTAGAATATGAGCTGCCTAAGATAACTGAATAGTTACTGGTGATATCGTTTATTGCATTTGTTAAATTGTGGAAATACAAGTTGCATGTGTATGAACGAGAACCAAATTGTGAATGATGAAACCTAGATTGGAATAATGTGGTAAACATGAGCATGAACCCTATAGGGAGTTAGGAGTAGAGCTCCTGTGGATAGATGGAAAAGCCTGGAATATGGATGGGAAGTGTGCTGGCCCTTGAGTATGTGGTACCAAGGAGAGTGACTGTCCCCTTTTTAGTGTAGAGCGGAGCTAGCCACCCTTGGGTTGGGACTCGGGGTTAGGATTGGCCACTCTACACTGACTTTTGTTGGCCCTTGTGTACACGGTACCGAGGTGAGCTACTAGTGTTGGGAGGGAGCAAGCCACCTCACAGGGCCCGGGGTTCAACTAGCCAACCTACACCGACTTGTTAGGCCTTTTGGGCAAACTGGGGTAGACAGATAAGGGTGCATGGACTGTGGAGGGGCGAGACCCCTGTTTGGTTCTGAGGGGCTAGACTTCTGTTTCTAGGAGGGCTAGGCCCTATACTGTTTCGTGCTATACTTTGGGCATACCTACTAGTGGAAATGACTGACCGCGTGCCAATGCGGGGTAGCTACCCGTGCGCTTATGGCACGTGTCGTAGTCACCACTACGTCTGTTAGTGACCTCGAGGTGGTTGACTGGGTGTAGGACTACCACGGGGGACTCTCCTGGCCAGGAGAACACCACGTGTACCTTCTACTCTTCAGAAAAGACTGCAATCAAGATCGTTCCCACGAGGAACATGCAAGATCAAGAAAGAAATCTGAAAGTAAACAAATGGGGTGAAAAGAAGATACCTATAAAATAAATAACTGGAAGAAGGATAAATATACTTGCTAGTTTTACTACTTTAGATAATTTGGCTACCACTCTACTCAGCATTTACTGACTCCGTTTTTACATAACCCTATTCAGGTCCAAGAGTTGAGTAGCCCAAGCTACTGGCTGTAGAGGGTGCTGGGCCCAGTCGAGCCCAGCTGTAGTTTTTCCGTACTGTTGTTGTACTCTCTTTTTGCTATAGTGAGTTTCAGACTTTTGTTTACTATTTCTGTTACTGTTACTTTTGTTCTACTTTCCTGTTGTTGTGGTGGTATGTACTGAACTAGCAGCCTTTACTTTCCTTTACTGCTTGTACGCTTTTACTGTTAGTTACATTGCATAGTGAATGTGGTTTATTTTCCTACTTTTTGGTTATTTCTTGTTGGATGCTTGAGTCTTGGGATTAGTCGAGGCGAATTGGTCTCGGGTCCTGTAGGGATTTGGGAACTGGGTCATAACAGCGATAAAACTCGCATGCAATCTGCAAATAGATTTAAGTCACAATTTTTATTATCTTATTTTTTTACTTAATCTTTTCAAAAATGTGATAGAAAGAAGTAAAGTGACCGCTTTTTAAGTATTTTCAAGAAAAGAAATGTGGTCTTGATATTAACTCCAGGACAGGGTTCTACGTGGTTTTTCGTGTGTTTTCCCGTTGATGCGAGAAAAATAGTAGAAAACTTTTCCTGAGTCAGATCGTAGAGTTACTAGCAGACGAATGCACTCCTAAGAGTGTATGCCTATAACATGCTGCTACTAGTCAGAAAATATGTATTTTTGTATTTTTGTATTTTTTTAATTTTTTTACTAACTAGATGCAACAATACAACTAAACTAGAGACTAAGAAAAGAATACTTACAATGGTATGTATAGTGAAAATCAAAACAGAAAAAGAAAACCCACCCTCTTTCCTGAGAATACCCGTAGAGGTAAACCTGAAAAGAAGATAGAAAACAAAACAAAAATAAAACTAATTAGTATAAAATAACTAAAAACAGTAATAATGGCAAATATAATTAGAGTTACCTCCCCAGCAATGGCGCCATTAAAATGGTGGTTAACTTTCTCAACATTGTTAATTAAATTAATTGTGCTTAATTATGTGCAAAAGAAAGTAACTTAGGTCAACTTGAATTTATGTAGATTAAGTAGTATAGGGTCAAGCTAACCTAACATTTTAGATTTTATTTCTTTCGAACTGGTTGAGTCCAGGTTGTTTGCTAGGAGGCATAACTTAATTAGAATTCACCATTAATCATAAGCTACTTATGAAAATTATAATTAAATTTACTTTAAGAATATGAATTTTGCTTAAGGATTTCTAATTAAAAGAATATGCAAAATTCTATAAAGTAAACACATTTACTCATATGATTTACTTTTTACAAACAAGTAAACATGTTTATTTCTTTTAATGTCTTTTTATTTACAAGAGATTAAGGCAAGAAAAAGTAATTCTAATGAATATATGCCTTATTACAACATTAAGCTCAAAAAGGAATTAATAAAATGCAAGAAATTAAACCACTAATTTTTCTTCTTTGTCTTCAGCCTTATCTTTCTTCTGTTCTTCTTCTTTTACCTTTCTCTCTCACTCTCTCTCTTTTTACTTTTCTCTTATTTCTTCTCCTTAATCTTTCTCGAGCTCTTCTCTTATGCATCTATTCTTCTCTTCCTTTTCTTTCTTCTTACTCTGCCTGTTATTTCTTTTTAGCTCTTGTGCTTGTCTTCCTTATTCAATCCTTACTAGCTCTCTCCTCCTTCTCTTCTAGCCTTTCTGAACCTTTGTAATCCTTCTCTTCTGAACTCTTGCAGATCTTCTGAACCGAACCGGTTTGACCCTTTGAACCCAAAAATTAGGTTCTAAGGTTGGAGGCTTGGACCAGTCGGGGATACACAGCACCCTTCTCAGGGTGGGACCAGACCCTACTAGGTCCAAGCGTGGTTTTTATTTGGTTCGATTTATTTCCAATTCGCATAGTCTCGAGCCCATCCAGCTCACGACGTCCCAGGCCCACATGCACATCCGGCTCACGGCCTCCCAGGCCCACATGCACATGCCCTCATGGGTCCACACTCGCACGCCCACAGGCACACACACACCCAGGCACTCGCACCGCACGTGCCTACACACACACCCATATGCTCATGCTCTTTCATGTGCCCTGCACTGACAGTTGAAGGGCCTTAAACACAAATTACTTTTATACCAAGATGGCCGCTTCAATTCCACCGATGTGGGACTATGTTTCCCTCTCCCAGTCTAGACTTCACTTGATGATTCCAGCCAATTCAGAGCTCCAATCCGAGCAAATGAAGGCTTGCTGGAAAGCTTTAAGGTTGATCTACATGATTGTAGTATCAATTTGATACTTAGGGAAGGTTTAGCTCTTCGATTTGAAGGGCGAAGGGACCTGGGTCACTACGGCCTGCAGAATGGTATTTTCAGCTCTAAGGTCTTCCAGAAGGACATTTGACCTCCAGATGAGGTGTTGAATAGGTTCAGAAGGTGATTCTGTAGCTGTTGGTGAAGGTAGTGAACTCTAAGAAGCTTCAAGAAGATGATGAAGCTAAAAAGCTTCGCCAGTAAGCTTCAGAACTTGAATTCAAGTTCTGTTAGGTCCAACAGACAGCTAGAGACCTATTTATTCAAATCAAACAACCTCTAGAGGTTGTTAAGAAACTATCTGGGCAGATTATCCACTTGAATCTCATCACAAACCTACTGTCATTAGTTTGGGTTCAAAAACAACCCAAACTGAACAGAAATCAATTTCTACCATAAAATCGATCAGAGCTCATCCAAATTGCATTTGAATCATTTACAAACATCACAGGAACATATTGGATTCCTCAATTCCTTTGATTGAATCCAAATTCCATGAATCAGACTTTAAGTTGATCGTGAAGCCTTGAATTTTGACTTTCTGAATTTAACCATTTCAGATGAAATTAATGCCTTAGTCATCTTCTCTTTCACCTCAAGAACGGATTCATACCCATAGAAGGATGCTTCAGTTAAGATTCCTAGGGTTCGAGGCCTGTTGCCTAAGGTTCTAGATGAGTTTGCTCGAGAGAACAAACCAAGGTCTATCATAGAGATTGACACATTGGAATGGTCTTAGGGTATGTTACTAATGCTTTTAGACTTTTCAAATGAGGCTTAACCCTAACTGACAATCGTCCCCTACTCTGCCGGAGTTTGAGAAGACAAAGATCTAACAGAAGCTCCAGGCATTAAAACCTCAAATAAACTTCTTCAGCATGATCAGTGACCTTTAAATCAGTGATTTGGAGCTTCACACTATGTTTTATGGGTTGAAGAGCTTTTTTGATTTGTCGAAGCTTGTCGGAGCTCCAGTGAGTCCAGAAAAAGGATAAAATGTACAAATATCATGAAAATGTGTCATTGATGATCTAAAAAACTTCCTGAGGTCATAGGGGACCTCAGGAACCCATTAATTCCTTCAATTATCCATTAAAGTAAAAATTATGCAGTGAATTCATAGTAAACAAGTTTTGAATTTGATTAGGCTCAAAACCTATTTTCCCACTCAATTGAGTGGAGAAAACAAGTCAAAATGAAGTTGCGATGGTTTATAGATGGATAATTAATGATCTGAAATCCTCCTGAGCTACCATTGATAGTGAGCTCAGGAGATTAAATTAAATTGGGCATTTAAGTTATAGATGATTATTACTTGAATTAAAGTGAGGATAGGAGCCCTTAAGTGATGGTTAGGTGATGGAGGGCCCCAGTGGAGTTGGAGTAAGCTCAACCACTTCCGCCATGGACAGTGGAAGTAGTTGGTGGAGGTGTAGGTGGTTTAGACGAATAGGTGATCAATTCAGTGATTAAAAGTGATAGAAATGTTCATGAAAGGTTAAAGAAGGTGATCAATGACTTAAAAAGACAAGAGATTGCTCTTGACAAGCTTAACGAGCTCACCGGAGCTGGAGAAGATGAATGAAAAACTAGCATTACACCTATCTAATCTACCTAATTAACTACTCTAACTGATCTACTTACCTAACCTACTATTACCTGGATGAAGGAGGTAGAAGATCTCCGCCGATGGTCCTTAATGGAGGTGGAAATTAGAGGATCAGGGAAGAAGTCCAGTGGGCATTTGTGAAGTGAAGCAGAGGAACTCCTAGTCAGCACTACGTCAGAAGACTTGGCTGACATCAGCGGAGATCCAGAGCGATCAAAGATGGATGGAGGAAGATGGAGAAAGCGAAGGAAAGTTGTTGGAGTTTGGAAAGAATAGCCTATCGGTTAACTTAGTGAAGAAGAGGGAAGGGAGCTAACTTGGTGAAATCGAGGGTGTGGAGGGGTATTTATAGGTGGCGGCGGCTGAGAAGGAGGGTGTATCTTGATGGAAAAGAGGCTAGGAGTGGAGTAACCACCGGCGTCTTCTTCGATGCGGGTGAGGTTATCCACAACCCTAAAATAGGATTGTAGCTTCATCTAGACCGGTGGATGAAAAGGAGATGCTGGCCACAAGCTCCAGGAGCTTGGAGAGGAAAGAATGACATCAGATATGCGGTGATCAGAAGGTGGAAGCACCTCTTAATGTCAGCCATCGAGGAGGCTGAAGAAGGAAAGAAGAAGAAGAAGAAGTTTCAAGGACTTATTCATAATGAAAATTGAGGACCTAAGTGAAGAATAAGGACTTGATCGAAATAAGACATAAGGACTAAAATGTAAACTAAGGTTTTCAAGGTTTATTTTAATTTAAATCTTTTTCAACTTTTTCTATATGATTATAAATAATATAATTATTATATTTAGACTTTGAATTTACATTTTTGACCTTTTTAGCTTAATTTATTTAATTAAGTAATGTTACTTAAGTTATTACATACTTAGGTATAAATTGTACTTAAGTTAGTTAACATGTTAATTAGATAAATTACTGATAATATTTCGAGTCCAATTATTAATTAAATTATTAATAATATTAATTGGATAATAATATAGCATTTTAAACTTATTTTAAGGTCCTTTACTATTTATCCCTTATTTAATAATTAACCCATATATTTACATATTTCTAGCTAATTAACTAGGAAGACTAGTTAATTAGGGGTAATTAAAGACCATGATGAGCTTCTCATCAGTGTCCACCACACGCAGATGCATGGCAGAACTCGAGTATACTGTTGAATTCATTCTCCGGAACACATCGGCGAATAATCTGATCAAAGCCGATGCGGTGCAGTTCAGTGTCCTCCCAGAAGTAATATTTGGCCTCAGATTTAAGTCTATCCCGTTGTTGCTTGGTCAATCCTAGGGGATTTGACCAATGACCAAATAATTAACAATGGCAGCAAACCACAGGGTTTGGACACCTGAAAGTGTAAGGATGGTTTCGTCTGGAAAGGTATCAGCAATCAGGATGTCCGAACGAGAAGAATCACTCAGAAGTCTCGACAAATGATTCGCTACCACATTCTGTACCCTGGATTTATCCTTGAATTCAAGATCAAATTCTTGAAGCAGAAGAATCCAACAAATAAGCTGTGGTTTGGCATCCTTTTTGGCCAAGAGATGTCTCAAGGTTGAGTGGTCGGTATATATAATGACGTGAGACCCTAAGAGATAAGCCCTGAATTTCTCCAAAGCAAATACTACGGCTAATAATTCCTTCTTAGTAACAGTGTAATTCCTCTGGGCCCTGTCCAGAGTTTTACTAGAGTAGTAGATGACAGAGGGCTTCCTATCAACTTTCTGACCTAAAACAACCCCGACCGTGTAATCAGAAGCGTCGGTCATGATCTTGAAAGGGGTTGTCCAAATCGGTGGTTGCAACACCGAAGCACAAGTGACTGCCATTTTAAGAAAATCAAATGTGTTACGACATGATTTGTCAAAATCAAATGGCATTTCTTTGGCGAGAAGATTGCTCAGAGGATGAGCAACCATCGAGAAGTCCTTTATGAATCTTCTGTAGAATCCCACATGACCAAGAAATGATCGAATTTGTTTAACAGATGTGGGAAGAGGAAGTTTAGTGATAGCATCAACCTTAGCTTTATCCACTTCAATTCCACATTCAAAGATTACATGACCCAAGACGATGCCTTCTTGTGTCATGAAATGACTCTTTTCCCAGCTAAGGACCAATCTTGTTTTGATGCATCGTTTAGGAATCATTTCAAGATTAGCTAGATAAGAATCAAATGAGTCTCCAAAAATAGAGAAATCGTCCATGAAGACTTCCATAAACTCTCCCACCATGTTAGAGAATATGGCCAGCATACACCTTTGAAAAGTCGCAGGTGCATTGCATAAATCGAATGGCATCCTATGGAAAGTAAAGGTTTCGTAGGGATAGGTGAAAGTAGTTTTTTCCTGATCCTCGGGATGGACAGGAACTTGGTTGTATCACGAGTAGCCATCAAGAAAATAGAAGTACTTCTGCCCGGCTAATCTTTCCAAGATTTGATCAATGAAAGGCAGAGGGAAATGATCCTTTTTTATGGCCGTGTTTAGCTTCTTGTAATTGATACAAACCCACCAAGAGGAAGCTGAACAAGTTGTGATAGATTCTCCTTTCTCATTAGTCACAATGGTAATCCCGGCTTTCTTGGGAATAATCTGCACGGGACTTACCCAAGGACTATCAGAGATCGGATAAATGATTCTTGCATCAAGCCACTTAATAATCTCCTTCTTGACCACTTCTCACATATTTGGATTTAATCTCCTCTACATCTGGCGAGAAAGGCAGGATCCATCTTCCAAAAATATTCTATGATTGCAACAAGATTGCTCGATCCCCCTAAGGTCAAAAATGGTCCAACTAATTGCCTTCTTGTGTTCCTTCAGGACATCAATCAGTTTAATTTCCTGCTCCTTTATTAATTTAGCATTGATAATCACAGGGAGCATCTTGTGTGGTCCTAAAAACTAATATTTCAGATTCTCAGGCAATGGTTTTAGTTCAAGTTAGGGTGGGCTGATGATTGAAGGTAAGGAAGATGCTGATGACTCATCAAGAGGAAGAGGTTGAGAATAAACAAAATCAATAGCCTCTTCAGAAGATGGTGGGTCTGCCATAGAGGGTTGCGGGTCCAATTCATCATCAAAGGAGGAACTTTCAAATGCAAAAACCATCATACAAGTTTCAATATTCACATTATCGTCCTCAAGTTCCTTGATAAATCCACAATCCTTAAATTTATTAATCGCCTTAAAAACATCCAATTTCATTCGTTGATCCCCAAAGGCAATTTCCATGCTACTGCTTTCACAGTTAATGTTGGCCTTAGCGATAGCCAGGAACGGACACCCCAGAATGATGGACGTGTTCTTCATATTTTCAGGTACATCCATGTCAAGGATAAGGAAATATACAAGAAAATAGAAATCCTTAACCTTAACAATAACATCTTCACTAATGCCTCATGGATTTGCGACTGAACGGTCTACTAACTGCAGCGTTACTGAAGTCGGTCGAAGTTCACCTAATCCAAACTTCTCATAAAGAGAAGTCAGAATTAGGTTGATGGATGCACCCAGATCCAGCAGTGCTCTATCAAAAGTGTAATCTCCGATGACACAAGAAATCAACGAAGCACCTGGATCTCTCTTTTTCTAAGGGAGGTGGTGCAGGATAACAGAACTAGCATGCTTGGAGAGTACCACCTTCCTCGGAATAGATTCTCTCGACTTACGCTTCTGTGTACATAAATCCTTTAAAAATCTCACGTAAGCCGGTATATGCTTGATAGCGTCGAGGAGTGGGATATTGATCTCAACATTCTTAAAAATATTCAGAAGCTCCTCATTACTATCAACAAACTTCTTCCTTGATCTAATCAAAGCTTCAGGAAAAGGAACATGAGTTGGATCTTTGGAATCAGGTTCCTGAGCCTTGATTTCTTTTCCAGAGTTCTCCTTTCTCTCCTCAGGTTCTTTAGGATCAGAACAGTGTGATTGTAGATCTTGAGTTTGTTTACCATTCCTTAAGGTAACAGAATTTGCGGATGCATACGAGTTTGGGTCTTGGGGAGGGTTAGGAAAGATTGGAGGGGCTTCATTAGTCAAGAATCGTTGATTTGTAGAAGAAGGAGAGGAAGGACCCTGCTCAACCAACTGAGCATGTGCGTGTGGGTCACTTTGATTTCTGTACCCATGGGCTTGATTGCCTGGATTTAGGATATTTCGTGGGTTGGGTACAGGTTGGGATGGTAGAGATCTGGGTTGACGAGAGTTAGCTATGAGCCCGGTATGCAAGTTTTCCAGCGAGGTTTTCATTTGCTGCATGAGCTGGAGCATGGATCCTTGCATCTCTACCATTTGTCGATTCAAATCAACCTACCCTACAGGTTGACGGGCATTCCAAGCTGGCTGATTGACCTAATTTGGGGACACCTGAGTATAAACATGACCCTGACCCATTGGTCATTGTGGAGCATAGTTGCTGGGTCAGAATTGAGTTTGCTTCCCTGGGTTTTTCCAAGAGAAGTTCGGGTGGTTTCTCCAAGCTAGATTATAAGCATTGGAGTAGGGGTTGGATCTAACATTCTCCTGTACAACATAAACATCCTCATAGGGTGAGGATGGAGAGAAAGAAAGGGAAGGATTAGAGAAATTGGGATCAAAGGCCCCAGATTGGAACCTGTGGGGTTCTGAATAATGCTGGCTCTCAGGTTGAGCCTCATCAAGTTGATTCACAAACTCCCATCCAGAAGGAGCTCGCGACGAAAGGAATCCTGAATTCTGGGATTGAGTGGATCGAGAGTTGTTCATTGAATTTCCAGCCATCCACACCTCCATTCTATTAGCAACCAAGTCCACCTTATCAAGTTTATTACAAATCAATTCGATATCGAATGAATGAGAGTTGTGGACTTCATTAACATTCGATCTGGGCAACTGGGATTGATTAAAAGTATCCATGGAGGCGTGATTAATCAAATTATCGCTCATTTCCTCAAACAAATCGTGCATGCTATCTGCGTCTTTGTTGAGGAAATTGCCTCCGCAAGAAGAATCCATGTGATTTCTGAGTTGCTTAGTCAACCCGTGGTAGAAGATTTGCACGAGTTGCCATTTCGGCACCTCGTGGTGTGGAAACCTCCGCAATAGGTCCTGGAATCGTTCCCAGGCCACATGAAACTACTCCCCTGACCGTTGGGTAAAGGTAGTGATTGCTTGTCTCAAAGAATTGGTACGTTCAATAGGGAAAATTTTCTTCAGAAAGGCCAATTTCAACTCATTCCTAGTTGCAATTGGTCTTCCAATAGTCTTGTACCAATGAGCGACTTGATCCCTAAGAGAGTGGGGGAAGAGCCTCATGATCATTTGCTCCTCATTCACGTTTTGTGCCTTGGTGGTTTGGACCAAAGTGGTCAAGTCCTCCAAGTGCTGAAATGGATCTTCAGAGCCAAGCCCATGGAAATGTTTGATCAGGCTTAACACCTGCAGCTTGATTTCTACGTCTCCAACAGGAATCTGGACACTGGGACGTTCCCCGTAATTTGAAGGATCACAAAAATCCTTCAAGGGCTGAGTGCCCTACATTCTCTGGAACCATTCTTGCATTCTCTGCATTTGTTCCAGCTGCCTTCGAAATTCCTCCTATGGATCCCGAGGTAGAGGAGGCTGTTGGTCGGCCATGGGATCGAGTTGGCCAAAATCCAATCTACGCCTCCTAGAATACTATAGTGGTCCTTCCAATCAGGGATTCAATGACCTTCTTCCTGGCATAAACAAGGAAAAGGTCGAAGGACTAGGGATAAGAACCCTGTAGCACAACAAAACAAGCTTGTTCTTAAGTGGGGTAGCCTAAGGATCTATAGACTCCCAAAACCCGCCTTAAGATTATAAACGATTTACTCTACTTATGTCTGCTCAATCCAACCAGTTAGAAGGAGGGACTGGGGACAAGGTTCTTCCTTCGGCTTGTGCCTCTAGTTCCTAGTGTACTTCCCCCAGCCGTGGTCGTTTGACGCTACTCCCCTAGCTAGACATCAGATTAATCAGTACAAGTAGGTTAATCGTAAATAATCTTAGACTAGGCCCCAAAGAGCGAATCAGTCCTTAAGGCCAACGTCTACTCGATTTTATTGAGGCTTGGGATTGTAGTGCTTATGGAATGTGGTGGGCCCTTAAAATGGGTTGTGCCCTTAATAAACAATTGAGTATGTGTAAGTGCATGCCCAACTAGGGTTTTCAAGCAAGATTATTTGTGATGCGTAGATTTTAATGTTTAAATCTTGCTTAAGTAGCTTTTAGGGTTTATAATTAAGTTGATTTCAATCAAGTTTGAGGGAAACTAGGTTTTCAAGCACGGGTGAAGATTGCTTTCCTTTAAAAATCAGAAATAAAGTGGAGTGTCTGGTATGAACCTAGATTGAAAACCCTAAGAAGAAGCTACTTGGTGAGTTGATTTTAGATTGAGTGGTGCGGCCTAAACAACTCAAACAATTGGCCACAATTGCACCACTAGGTTAGGCACACAGAAATGATTAACCTAGAATGATTTCTACTCTTTTATGTGTTGATTTGTGTGTACTGGTTCCATAGATTAGAATCCGATTGAGTAGAAGAAAATCAAGTAGGTTAAGTGCCTAGAATGTGGGTGTATGAAATGTGTATGTTGAATTACCACACAAAATTATCTTTTTATTTTTTTTTATAAGCGAGGGTGAAATGTGAGTGAGTAGAAATCCAAACAACCAAATTGATCCTAGGATTTATGCAAACACCTAGGTTAATTGGAATTTGAATTTAATGTGACAAATGAAATCTATGGAGGGTAAAAAAATGGGGAGCACTTACAGTCGTCTTCAACTGTACTTTACTTTGATCTACAGCTTGACGATTCCTTGATAGAGGTCTCTACAAAATAATAGATACAAGAGAAATTAAGTTAGAAGATAGTAAAGTGCGTGAAATGTGAAAAGAAGATCGAAAGATTATTGTCTCTCCGGCAATGGTGCCAAAATGTTGAACGTCGAAGGACTATGCTATTGGAGTTGGTTTTGAAAACCTATCGTCGTAGTTTGAATAGCGAAGAACTTGAGTTAAACAAATAAAATTTATACCAAAATAGAAATCCTAGGTCGAACTTAGGGGGCTATGTCGATCAAGATTCGCAATTATATTCTTTTTGTGTTTTTGTTTAAAAAGAGGAGTACTCACAATGAAATGAAATAACTATAAACAATAAGAGAGAGAGAGAGAGAAAACATCCACTTGAAGTTGCAAAATGTTTGTACAACTAAGAAAGTGAGAAATTACACTAGAAAGCAGGAAAACTATTACAACTAGAAAGCAGGAAAATTCTACTCTAGAAAGTAGGAAAAAGCAATGGGTGAGAGAAGTTATCCTCCTCGACGATCGCTTGGAGGATGAGCTGGATAAGACAAGGTTGGATGACTAGGAACGGAGCGGGAAGAAGGAGGTCAAAGCAGGAGGAATGGGAACGAGGCAGCACGTCGTTGTCATCACGGGATCCACTTTCGGAATGGGGGAGAAAATTTGATTTTATCTCTTGAGGAGCATCCCAGGTGTGAGACAAGCTTCTCTTGAGCTTTGGAGAGGGAGAGAAGAGAAGGAAGGGATGAGAAATTTGTATGGAGGGGGTCTCCTTTTATAGTTGCGAGGAGTGGGGGCATTTTGGACATTTTAATTTGAAAATCATTAATATGGGACCTTTAGTGACGGATAAATCCGTCATTAAAGGCTTGAACATGGCCTTCGGGTGCGCTCGCCACGCACCTCCTCGCCTCCACGTCCTTCAATGCATGCGCACATCTGCACGCTCACAGCCATCCGATCAAGAGATTAGACGACTTAAACCATCCTCGCCTGAACCACGCGCCTGCATGCGATCACGCGTCAGCGCCGCACGTCTGATCGCGCATGGGCACTATTGCTCATGCAGTGCCATCCAATCCTCATCACGCGGCCCCTCTCGCTTACACACTCATTCTTCTGCTCTCCAATTTGAGGCGCCACGGCTTGAATGTGCATCTTCTCTTCTCGCGAAGGTGTGCAACCAACGCACTGCAGGCGGCTTTGTGTGCACGCGGGCCCGCAGCCGTTGGATGAGCATCCAACGGCGGAGAAGTGTTAGTCAGACAAAGAGAAAAGGCAGAGATAGGTCCTTCGGGCTGCTTGGGTAGCTAAGATGGCGCCACATGGCACCATCTTGGTCGTCCATCTTCTGAGTATTATATATGGTGCCATGGGTGTCGGATTGGATTGATTTTCATGTCGTTAGGCTGTGATCGTCGATCCAAATCCATCCGTGTGGTCGGATTTATCGTCTAAGGTGCGGATTAACACCATCTTGTCCCTTGATCTTTAGGGTTCCTCGGTCTCTATCTGGTGCTACAGATGTCCAATTAGGGCGATCTTGGAGTCGTTGAACTCCAATTGTCACCCTGATAAGATCCGTACAGTTGGATCTTTGATCCGAGGCCCCGATAAATAGTCGCCCTATCCCTGACCATAAAAAGGAGACAATTACTGTACGATTTATACAACTTGATCTAAATGCATGATTATGCATGTTATGCACTATTTACAATGTATGATGCTAATGTGACACTAAGAACATGCATTAATAGACATTTTAGGTTGATCAGATGTATGCACATCAGCTGTGCCATGTGGGAGCTTCAACGCCGCTCGATGTTAATCCAACGGCCAAATTTTGATTGTTGGCCTCTTTGCGAATTGAATTCACTCTGCGCTGCTCGAACTCCAACCAAAAAGTGAGTGAAAAAGCATGATTTGATAACATTAGGGTTTTGGATGTGATTTGCTTCGTAGATGCGTAAGAGAAAACACGTCGATGCATTTGCAAAGTGTAGAGAGATTGGAACTAGCAAACACTATTTCTTCTCTTCAAAATATTGTGGAAATATGAAATGTAGCTCTAGAATTTTTCTCTTCTATTTCATATGTACTAAATAAATGTCCAAGGATTTATTTATAGAGTTAGGACCTATGTGGGTCATCTACTAGACGATGGGGTCTAAATCCCTACATTCATATTATCAAAATTGATTTTCTTGCCATTTAGTTTTGAGCCAATGGTTAACTGGTACCAGTACTAGTGACGTACTGTTTTGTGTTTTAATTCAACTTGTCACAGACAATACCTATTAGGTTCTGGTACTAATCATGAGTATCGATACTCGTTGCTTCCAGATTTCGATTTTAAACACTTAACACAAATCTGTAACCCACTTGTACTAATACTGATCATGAGTGCCGGTACTCGTTGCCTCCAATACTGGTACTGATCATGAGTATCGGTACTCATGGGATACAAGTTTGTTTCTTTGAATAAACCCAAACCTGTAACTCACATATACTGGTACTAAACTTTAGTACTGGTACTTATGGATTAACAAGTACCTTTATAAGTAAATTAATCAATTATGTTCTTTGAAAATGATCATAGTACAAATCCTAGTTTATCTCTAATTAATTTTATGATCTAAGTTGATTCTTTGTTAAGAGGCATACATTCTATAAAATAGAAAATCTAATCTAGAAAATCTAAAGGTCGAAGATGATCTTCACCTCTTCGACTCCTCCTTGTCATCTTGCCTCCTTGTCATCATGCCTGTTTGCCTTAATCTTCACCTAAATCTGAAAAGCACTCAATTGCAAACATTAATCCATAATAATTTTGTTAACACCAAAATAAGATGTGGGACAAGGTTCCAACATCTATAAGCTTAGGAACATGCATAAATATGCATATTATCCTAAATAGATGTGTCTACATCAGAGAACAATGTATTCCAATCATTTCTATGTGATCCTGCTAACAAGTAAGAATTAAATGTTGTGTAATAATCCGCTTATATATATGTCTTGCATATTTGATGACTACTAGACTCGCTTACCTTGCAACTCACACCTGTAATACATTAAATCATGTAACAACCTATTATATGTATAATATAACATAGTGATACAATTTGCTAGTACAAAAATGCCCATTCAAATAAATTGAAATATAATTATCTGAGTTCAGCATACATGTAGTTTGATGTAATGCAAATAATGCATTCAACGGATATTCACGGTTCATCGGATAAGTTAATCGCAACACAAAAAACTCCAATAAATGCATTACTTTTAATTTTGGTCTCTTGTAATTACTTTCGAAAATCTCCGATTGTGTAGAAACTATCACCCACCACTTGACAACTACTGTACGGGCCAACATCTACACAATCTTCTATACGGAGGGATGGTCGAGGATATGCTCAGTAAATTACAAGCTTGTAAAAATGGCACAATAATTAATATCATACATGGTAATAGTGTTCAATGTGTGTAGTGTAATATAGATCATCAACGCATACATGGATTGCCTTTTCTTCAAACATTCCATACCTTCCAAGGGAGAAGCGCCTTACTGTATGATGAGTTGCTACTCATCATAGCTAAATCGCCTAAGTTAAGCTAGAAACTAGGTTAAACACTATCAAATTAACACATAAAAAGGGTTAAGTGTGGGAAATAGAGAAAAAGACCTAAAACATCAATTTTGTGTTAAAAATGCATAATTAGGTCATTAAATGAGATATTCTTCTAAATAAAATTAAATGGTGATCCAAGTGCAAATTGAACACACAAATGAATTTAAAAGTTCAAATCAAAAGTGTAATTAACTTCCTAAATGTTCAATTAAGATTCCACAAAAACTTGATTGCATTTGGACATCATTAGGACCTTGCATTTGAAGATTCACATTTAGGTCCTTAGTATATTACATTTCATTCACTAGAAAACCTCCAAGGACCTATTTGTAGGCCGCAAGGACCTTTTTGTAAGCCCTGAAGGACCGTTCTATTGTAGCTTTTTACCACTTATAGGCTTCTGTGTAATTTCTTTACCCCTTTGCTGAGGGGCTTTACCTGTAAATTCACCAAAAGAACTTGCACCCACCTACAGCTTACGTGCACTGTAGCACACAAGAACTCAAGCCATCATGACCGTTGATCCTCCCTCACCTCACGATCTGTGGCTCATGTTGATTTGAAGCTTTACACGAATCAACGCGTGCAATCACCTCCTCACCCAAATCCCATCCAATGGCCGCTTTTTGATTTAAGCTCGCGCATGCTCTCTCCTCAAATCCCCACTACCCACGCCCTTGGAGACTAATCGTACTACCTCAGTACTCTAATCCACTGTCACTCTACTTAAGGAACTCCACAGCTGCGCGTGCGAGGGATTGCTCCCTCCTACACCTTTCGAGCCAATCATTCTTCCCCTCTAGCTCTCCTCCCCATATTTCCCCTTTTCACGGCCACCGACTATGAAATCCCACTTCTTCCCCAACTTTCCTCGCTGCTAAGGACTCCGTAGCACCTGAGGGTGACCCAGAACTCCACTAGCGAGTTTTCACTCTGCTGGAGCGCTTCCTCCCTCCATTCTTCCTCTCCATCCACTGGGTGGAGATCCAAAGGTCCCATTCCTCCATTTAGATTAGGTTTGCTATTTTCTAGATTGGTTGTAGTGTTAGTTAGAGTGGTTTAGCAGTAGAATTTAGATGTAGATTAACTCTGATCTACTGATGCGTAACTATTAGAGTAATTTAGGAGTAGAGATAGAATAGATCCCGCACCTCCTCTGATCAATTCAGATCAGAGGAGAAGAATCTGCCCTCATTCACTGATCATTACTCTCCCTCATGTTTTCACTTCGCATTCTAATTTCCCACATTTTTTGTTTCGCAATCCACCCATCCATTAGAGTCAAACTCTCATCTCATTGCTATCAAGCTTTGAGATGAGGATTTGCACTCAAATCCATCTAGGGTTCTCCCATCCATTTTAGGTTTTCCACAAAGACCCCTAATCTGGTTTTAAATTGAATCAATTTACTTGATCAATTTTTAATTTGGTTTTCAATGCAAGATCGCAAGATTTTGATCAAATTGAGTTTTAAAGGATTTTTGATCATGTGAATTGATAAGTTTCTGTTTAATTCAGTCTATGGTTATAATTCTAATGATAAGTTTTTCCCTCAGATGAGCCATACCTGAATTTGATTTGAATTGGGATGTTTTGATCTTCAATGTGTAGAAAGCCAAGGAAAATCAACCTTCTTGATTTGAGGCTTTCTCCCTTGTATTTCTGTGTGGATTGCATTCTTTTAATTCTGATTTTTCACCTAAGGAATTTTCAATATTCCTTAAGGTTTAGAGAATTGGGATTCAGCTGAATTTAATGGATTGAGTCCAACACTTCATGCTGTCTATAGCATTAGGAAGATGTTAGATCATTAGTTTTATCTCTGATTTGAAAGAAAATGTTGACAAGGATTTTTTGATGTAGAGTTCAACATCTCAAAGTGATTTCAATGTGATTTTTCAGACCTTGTCAGAGTTTTAAAGAGGTTTTTGTTGTGTTTTGAATCCTAAGTCCACCATATTAAATTGTTGCATGATGCAGCTACATTTTGATTGAAATTTAGCAAAGTAATTCTCTAATTTAGACATTTTGTATCTCTGATCAGACTTTCTCAAGTCTGATTTGAGATACAAATGATTAAATCAGGAAATTAGTCTGCTGAGTTGGTGGTCTGGACCTACTGCAGATGGTTTCTCTGATTTCTGGACCTGCTGCAGTATGGATCTGATTAAGTTAAGATGTCTAAGCTCAAGTCTTCAACTACTGGAAGCCGCTGAATGATCTTGGCAGCTCAATGAGCAACTGACCAGGCAGCAGCTGCTACAGATGTTGCTGCTGTTGTTATTTAGCAGCTGCTGCAGCTGTCGCTCATGCTGAATGGTTTGAATTTATTAGGACAGTGAGCTAGGATTTAAGTTCTTTAATTGGCTGACATGTACTATAATGTGTATTGTATTTGTACAAGCTTTCATGTAGTTGAAATGATCTTTAAATCTTATTTGAATGGCTTGTAATCTCATTAATTAAACTCTCTTGTTAGCACTCATGTATTTTAACTGTCCAAAATCAAAATTAATGGAAATCCAAATTGAATTTCATGCTTAACTGCTTGCACCTTTTCCATATCATATGTTGAGCATAACTGAGGTAGTTCACTGCCTATCCAGCCCTTAGAGCTTATTTCTAGGCCTTAGGTTCTCATTGAAAACCCTTTTTAGGCCTAGAATGAACTCACTTTGTAAATAAATAAAAATACTATAAAAAAACCAAAAAAATAAAATAAGCATGTCTTGGTGAAGATTAGGTATATTTTAAAGTACATACCAAGTTTTATGCTATTTTGAACCGCCAAATTGGTAGAGCATACTAGCCAACAGTTTAATATACCTTGGAATTTAATAAAAGAACTCAACTATAAAAACACACAAAATATCTTCATTTTTATCATCTATCTCTTTCTTTCTTATCCCCTACCTCTACAAAACATATAAAACCTTTAAAAATAAGAAAATTCTCCAAAACACCTAAAAAAATGCAATGTTGTATATACTTGTAAATGTAAGCTATATAGTAAGCTATATGTATATATATTGTAAAATAGGTGTATAATAAGTATAATTAACTTATGTATATATATTATGTATTGTAAGTTGCATATTTAAGATTAGTTAAACTATACTTAACTTAATTATTTTTTTGAGAAAGAAAAATTGAGCACAACACGAAGACTTCCCAGGAGGTCACCCAATCTAGTATTACTCTCGCCCAAGCATACTTAACTTTGAAGTTCTATTGGAATCCGATGCATTAATATTAATATGATCGCACCCAAATTAATACTTAACTTAATTATAACTAGTTTTTATTTATACTAACTTATAAGTACTATAACTTAAGTAAAATTATAAAACCCTATATATAACTGTATTCACTATTTATACTGCGTATACATATTTATATATGTACCATGTATATTAGAAATCTTGTATCACAATTTAATTATATATATATAGAATAAATAATTAATTTATTAAGTTACTAGCTAAGTTATTAGATTAAATTAAAATAAATTAGTAATTTAAGTTAAAATTGAATTAACTTATATTGCACATTTATATAATTGTATTTTAAGTAAATTAAACTAATTTAACTATAGTTATATTATATTATGTTATTTATAACTTAAATTATACTTATACACTCTAAATTCACCTATTTAAATTAAAATAAATTAAAATAAAACTTGTAAAATACAATAAAAATATGCGTTAAATACTTTATTATATGTACTAACTTTGTACAAGGTCAATTAGACCATTAAATAACTAATTTATATGTTAATTAAGAAATAAACCTTGAAATCAAGATGTATTATTTACGAATTTTAGCTAATTTATTTATATAGTAAATATAATTATTTTTGTAAATAAATCATATAATTATATAGTCCTATATAAGGGCTTTCCAGCTATATATTTTAATTTAAAATTGGATTGAAATTGGGCCCTCAAATCGAGGGCTAAACATTGCAATTCAGCACAGTCGCGCTGGAATTCCAGTGCTGAGATGCGGCACATATAGTGCCACATCGTAGACACGCGAGCGCCCGACACCACTTATATTGTTTTTCTTTTATCGCCTATTGGTCATCTCGGGTGCCAGGCGCTCGAAACTCATACCCCTTATATCTCCTTGAGCATGATATGACATTGGTCTGTGAATGGTGATGATGGTGTATGGTGTGTGGCTGGGAGCCATGCATTGTGCGAGGGCTTGAATGAGTCCATTAATGAGCATAAAACATGATTAAGAGACCTAATTAACGAATTAGTGTAGCTCTTGGTAGAGGTTTGGTCTCACTTGAGAGGGTGCTGTGTATCCCTCGAAAAGGCCACCCACCAACTTAAGACCTAATTTTTGAACTAAGGGTTAATGAAGGGATTAAGAAGAGAAAGCAAAGAGCGAAATCTAAAATGGCTAAGTATTAGAACAAAGAGAGAATGAGAGAGCCGTAATTAAGTAGAAAAGCAGAAGAACGAAGAAGATGTATGTGTATATGTATAGTGTATATATATAAGTATACTGTAAATAACAAGTATATGTATATTAAAAGTATATGTAGTATAGGTAATGTTTGAGCTATATATGTATATAAATAACAGTATAGCTTTATTGACAGAATTATCCGTCACTGTAGATAGAATAAGTGTCACTATAGCCCTAGTTTTTACCTTAGGTTATATACATAGTTTTTCCTAAGGATTAGCAACGTTTATATCCGTCATTGTACATATTATATATGTTACTGTATATGTTAATATATTAAGTTAAGTTAGTATAGTATATATTATTACTTATTTTTGTATATATATGTAAGTATTAGTATTTTAAGTTATAAATAGATAGTATATACTATATATGCATAGTGTTTGATGCTTGTTTGTATATTTGTGTTTGCAAGCATTTAAATACATTCTTCTGTGCATAAATTAGTTTAATTCTTTCATTAATTAATTCATTCATTTATGATTGTACATAAAATTGATCTTTTTGGAATTAAAGAATAATATTGGACTTAGAGAGTGATGTATATCAATAATTACCTCCCAGTGAACGACCTGGAATAAACCAGTAAAAATTATGTAATTAAATAAAATTAATTACAATAATGGTTTGTATTTGTGACATATACTACAACAACGACGAATATTTTATACAAATCGTTTCACGTCTTATCATCACTTCTTTGCATCATTGACAATCATGGTGAGTAAACCTAGCTACTTGATCTTTGTACTACGACATTGATCTTTGAAATCAACAAGTGTTATGTCATATAAGTCTGGTTGATCTCGTTGTGCTTGACGTATGTAGAGCTTGATAAAAAACAAAGGACCCAATATGACTAAAGAAGAACACAAAAATTTGAATGAAATCTTTGATGCAAGGCCATCCTTCCCCATTCATCTTCCAAGAATTGGATACTACTTGTAGCTTGCTTCAAAGCTAAGGAATTCCAGGTCTATGACTCCTTGGGTCACTATAGGAGTAAGGCTGAGGCCTATCGATGGGTAAGATTGTAATGTATTGATTTTAAAATTATATTAGATAGAAGTTATAATGGGTGTAGCTGAGATGATATAACTATTTTACAACTTTCTTTCCCAGATAGAGAGACATAGCAGCAAGATTCTTTGCAAGAACAATTCAAAGTGAGAGGACATGGGATTGGGGAATACAATTCATCAAGGACATGCCCCAACAACCAAATACGAGCATTGATTGTGGGATATATCTCCTGAAATACATGAACTTTATTTATGACAGAAAGGAGATAAAATTCGAGCATAGAGAGATTGGGAAGTTCAGGGCACAAATAGCGATCGTTCTTCTTGAATGTGGGTCGGATGAAGATGACCAAATTGTTAGCAAATTCATTATAGGTATTCGTTGATGTTCAGTGGTTCTCCAAGGTACATAAAGAAATTGGTGCCCTTTTTAGACTTTTGTTTTCTAGTAGATCTTTACTTTAGATATTTGAACGAGAAATTTTGCTTTTCAGAATATGTCATCGCAGCATGCATCGCGTGGTGGAAAAATCCCAGATCAAAAATATATATAAGTAAAAAATAACCATGGTGGATTAAGTGGTATCCACAGGGAAGAACAAACCAATAAACTGGCATATATTTCAAGTGCATGTTCACAAATAGATTAGCAACACCAAAATAATTAAATTCCAATCTATAAAGTGTCATGTAGGAATGAGCTAAATACATTGAGAGATTAAGATATAGAAAGTGGAAAAGGAGAAATGAAAGGGTCACATACGCAATATCACCTCAATAATAAAATCATGTATTTGAAAACTAAGAGGTGTAAAAACTAATACCCTCTTTGTTGTAGCAAAATAGAGCACTTTATGCAAGTGCTCTCCATGCACAAGGGGAAGGAAGGCTGGTAAAGGAGCTCGTCGGAAGGAGAGTAAGCCGACGCGCATTCGATGGTGGTGGCGGCAAGAAGCGAGATGTTTGGGGGTGGTTGGCTGGTGGCTTGGAGGTCGCCGATGGTGGGTCAATCCACACGTGCACGTGGACCGTGGTTGGCACAGTTGAGGGCTTGGTTAGGTTTGCGGCGTCAAGGTGAGGGCGATGGCATGGTTGAAGAGGAGAGCTGTAGCTAGTGGTGGTTGCTGCTCGACGATGGCTTTCGGTTCCTCTTTGGGGCCGTCTGTGATGACAGAGGTTGAAGATGAAGCTGCTGCTGCATGTGAGGGCATGGTCGTTGATGGAGTTGCTCCTCTGAGCATTGTTGCACGTAGAGTTGACATGAGGAGGTAGTGTGTGTGTGTAGCAAAGGTCGATGGCAGCGAGGAGAAGGTGGCCGGTCATGGGTGCTGATGGGTTACTTCGGGTGCAGTAGAGGTTGAAGATGAAGAAGAGGCTGGGCGTGAGGGCGGTTGTGGGCGCACGATTTGTTGCTGTGTGAGGGGCTTGGGAGCCCTGGCCACGCATGCGCGTGCAAGGTGGAGCATGAAGTGGCTGATGCGGGTGGAGCTATGGTCAGGAGCTGCGTACGGTGGCTGGTGTGTGTGGGTGGTGGTGCGCGTGGTCTGTGTCATGGCCTATGGTTGGAGAGGAGAGTCAGCGGCGATGCTAAGGTCGCCGTCGATGTTGTGGTTGCTACTGTCGCTGAGGATGGAGCATGTGGTGGTGGAGGCTGCTCCTCTGCTGTGAAGCACGAAGGTGGTGAGGAGCTAGAGGTGCGGGTTAAGGATGTACAAGAAGAAGACAATGAAGGGGATGACGCACAATGGTGATGTCAGAGACGTAGTCATGAATTACGGCCACGGTCAAAGAAGACGGCGGAGTGCAGTGATGAACTCGCAGTGAGGAGAGCGAAGTCGCAGTAAGGAGGTAGAGCATGGTGATGGCATTGGCTCTATGACCGTCGACCACGGTGGCAATGTCATGGTGGATAAACTCGTGGTAATGAGCGGCTCACAGTGGTGTTTGGATGTGGAGAGGGGGGTCTCCTCCTTGTGGAGGAAGATGGTGGAGAAGTCGTCCCCATGTGCCTGTATATAGAGAGAGAAAAGAGAATGAGAGTGATTATCAGGGAGAGAGAGAGATTGGAGGAAAAATAGACGGTGCTCTCATTTTCTTTCTTTCTTTCCTTTCTCTTCTTCCACTGTGTGTGTTAGTGTGGAGATTAAAAAATGGTAAGTGGTGGATTTGGTTGATTTGAGGGAAAAAAATTTTGGAGAAAGAATATGCTAGGATTTCTCTCTTTTCTTTGATGCATCAGCCACCACTTTCCTTTTTAATGGCATTTGCCAAAACCAAGAGCCAATAAAGGTAAGCTTACTTGCTTCCTTTTGTTAATATGTTTGGAAAAATTAGATGACAAGATGACAATCCTCAGTTGGTCCTTCAATCAACTCGTTTAAGAAAAATAATGTTAATAGATGAGGTATTCATCAACATATGCCTACAACGTGGAAAATGCTGGAACATCCAAGACGCAAGCTTAACTGATTTCTTAGTGAAATTCATGCTTTAAATCAAATTCTTAATCCAACAATAATGTGCTTAGGCTCTAATTTAGTCCACTAAAGTGGACCTATCAAATACCCCATGCTTAAATTTTGCTAGTCCTGAGCAAAATCATATGGGCGGACCAGGTCTCTAGGTCGAATTTTACCATCAGGATACCTTATCATGCCACATTTCTAGAAGTTAGATCGAAATACCAACTATAGGCCTAAAGGTACTCGAGTATCAGCCAACATACAAACTTGACCAGCCTCAACTTTGGGTTCGCCGCGAAGGCTTCTAAGACCTGCAAAAGCTACCTAGTGGTTCATTGACCCCAGCAATTAAAGCACCCTTGCGTAAGTGTAGCAAGTCTAGGTTCAGTTTGCCAGTGAATTTTTTAATAAGAGGGATAGAGAGATATTATTTGGAGAGTTTTCACTCTTTCTTTTTAAATTCCCCTAAACCCAACATCAGATTGGCCCTAAATACGATCTGTATCGAATTCTGATAAGTCAACTTTTGTGGACCATTATTTAGCCTAAGTACTATTTAATTATTTACTCTTAGTTGTTAATTGACTAGGAGATATATGGTAATTCACCTTGGCCTACATTTAATTTTATGTGCTAATTTTACATTTAATAACATATGATATGATAATATAATTTATTTGATGAATGTAGGCTAGGTGAAAGAGTTTAGACGTGCATTTCTACGTCTATAAGACGTCTGGAGATCAGTATGGACGTCTGGGAAATTGCCATCACAAGTTCCTATTTCTACATATTTTAAGACGTCCGGAGTTAACATCAGACTTCTGATGGAAACTGTGTGGCGTTTATCCTTCTATTCCAACCACTCGCAACTCTCGTCGAGTGGTTGGAGAAGATGGTAGTGGTAGAGAAATAGATGAGAGATTTGTTTTCAAAAGGAGCTTGCTCCGACCCACCAGGAGAAGACGGATGCATGGGCCATCTCTCCCAATGGTGGGAATCTCCTCCCTCTCAACCACCGTGGAACAAGTGCACACCATGAACTCCAGCATGTACCGTGGCTAGAACGTACTGCTCTCTTAGCCTGCCTTGGCGTGTGCGATGACAGAGAGCACACCATCACCGCCACCTACCTGCAGCCATCACCGCCACCTACCTGCAGCCATCACTGCCACCTACCTACAGCCATCCTCTTCCTCTTCTTCCCACCACCTGCAACTTAACACACTCACACCCATCGTCTTCCTCACCGCAGCCATCCTCCACCATCAAACCTGCAGCCACAGCAAGCCTGCGTGCCATCCCCACTTCCTTCACCACGCACGCACACAGTACCACCCCCTTCCTCTTCTTTTCCTTCTTCTTCCCTTGTTTGCACCCAACAGAAACCCAAATAGCATCCTACTCTAGCAGTGCGCCACGCGCGACCACTCCAGCTCTAGCCTTCTCGCCCCCGTGTGTGAGTGCACACCAGCAACGTAACCAGCACTTCTATGTCGTTCCAACAGTAGCATCTCACTCGCGCTTGGCCGCACACACATAGGCCAGCAGTGCACTCCCATCAGCGGTCGGCAGTGCGTGGCCACGCGTATCTCTAGTAGGCCGGCAATGCATACGTGGCCACGCGTATCTCCAGCAGGCCAGCAGCCCCTCTGCCATGCCATCACGCCCACGTACGCCTCCTCGCGTTGCCTACTGCAAGCAGTAGGAAATAACCCACATTCGCTACCGAGCTTCATCTCCTCTGGCCGGTCGTCACCAACCTCCTCGCAATGCGCCGCTGCCACCATTGTGAAGCACTCATCAAGGTGCACCATCCCCTCGACTCTCACAGCCATCCATGCCCATCCCTTCACTCTAGGAGAGAGGAGAAATCCTCAGTTTCTCCTCCAATTAATATTTACCAACCTTTCCAGTTCAGGGGAACGCTATTCCCTTATTTAATGAATTAAAGTATTGAGGTGAATTTGCATATCCATCCTTTTACTTAATCAAAATTGCTTGCAGATGAATATCTCTCATGAATGATTTAATGCATGTCATATAGATTATGGTGAACAAGCTAAATTCTAGAAATTAGTATTTATGGTGTTTACCAGTATCAAGATCATTATTTTACATGCTATTATATAGTGGTGATTTTTCATATGCACACCTGTATTCTTGATTAATTGTTTAAAGCAAGAATTTATGTTGAAAACAAGTGCATTAGTTAGTATGCGCACGCGTTGCGTTTCCCGAATAAATGAGACACCATTCACTAGTTTAATAGGCTAATTCTTCCTTGTGGAGATGACCTAACTATTTTCGTGGTTAGGTTTTGAATATTAAATGTTTTGGAAAGCGATTTTCTACCACCCAACTAACTATAACGGCATGTCATTTTATGTTAAAATTTTTATCAAAAATGAAGATCGCTCTTTCAAATGACGCCGTTGTCGGGGAGGAAACATGCCTATTAATTATTTTGGGTAATTTCTATCAATTTTATGCTATTTCTGAAGCTTTTCTGAATTACTAACTGTTGAACTTTTTCTGTGCAAAAATAAAATATGAATGTGGCGGGAGTGCACGACGGAGACGATATTTTTGGTGGACCTTGACGCCACCTAGAGGTCAGCAACGGGTGCTTGTGGGCCTTGATCCCATGCAAGTGAAGGCATACGGAGGAGCCTTTCCTGATTTAATCAGTCGATTAGACATTAGATTTAGGCTAGATAGACATTAGACATTTAATTTATCTTTTGGACCCTTGTTGGCCATTTTTGGGAACGTGTTCCTAGTGCTTTTTATTTCTTATCGCTCTTGTATGTGGGAGTGTATTTTTAGGAGTGTGCTCCCATTTTATTTAGATTGTAGGTTTATTTGAACTGCATATAGGTTAGTTAGTTGTTAGTTAGATTAGGTTTGTTTGCTTAATATTATTAATATATATATATATATATATATATAAATTGAACTGCCCGCTAGAAGCTACATATCTATAGGGCAATCATCTAGGATTGAATGAGCAGTATCTAGTTTATATTTCTGCATTGCAGACATTTTGCATGAAGAAAGCTGGAGTAAGGTACGTCTTTTCTTTAGCATCAAATACCTATCATGCATTTGCATTGGACTTAAATTCAAGACCACTAAAGTGTTTGAATCGAATTAATTCAGTGGTCACTTTAAAAATTAGGACTGTGAAGAGGTTGGAACTTAAAATCTATGACTTGAAATTGTGTGCAAAAGGATCTTGATTGCGAGATTTTAAAATACAAAACGTGAACGTGTGTTGTACACATGAGATACTGTGCACATCACACATAAGGTCGCTAGATAAATTTCTACCTCTCCTCTTTTGCACCAGAAGGAAAGTTAGTCAAAAATCAACAAGCCTATCCACCAAGTTACTTCAGTTCCTCGTGTGTGGGTTGATTTGAGACTTCCATCCCTTGTGAGTAGGTTGTAGGCACCAACGAATGTCGGCCTAGGAAGCATAATTCTTGCAAAACTTATTTGGCCACCAATTGAACACCTATTCTAAGACCTAGAATCTACTAAAAACAGATCCCACTGTATTTGCGTTTATTTTGACAGTGGTAGAACTCTTTAGGAAGTTTCTGCTTTTTTTTCTGATTGCTTCTAAATCCTAAGAGAGTTTAACCTGTTTAACCTAAAGAAATGGATCACCCTTACTCTTATCATTTAGATTATCAGAGTCAATACTTCCCATCTTTTAACTAGGATCCCATGCCCCGAGTGTATCCATCCTTTGATGGGTACATTGACAATTCATGGGATCATTCATATTCCTATCCTGGGAGCACTAACCCGATAACTCCCACTTTTGAGCAGAGCCTAAGAGCAGGATTTTCCACCCATGGAATCCCCACGACTATGCAAACACCCAACCCTCCCACCCTTCATGATTATCCTTATAGAGGTTGGATCGATACCCCTAAGTAACTAGAGCCTGAGATTGACTATCCTCCCCAATTTGATAGTAGTAATCTCTCCTCTTTTATGATAGAAATGCAAAAATAACAAAAAGAAATGATGGAGTCTATGGGAGAGATGTTGACGAATAATCAACAATTGAATAAAAAAATTAGACAGCTTAGCTACGCTCTTACTAATGATTCTGATCCCTACCCGTATAACCATGACCAACAAAATAATTCTGATGAAACCAATGACAATAGGGATCCCATTTTGAGTAGCTATCACTTAGACTCTCCCCATGAGACACGACTGATAAACGCCAGTTTATCATCATTCTTATCCATTAAAACAAACCTAGCTCTTAGGATTTTACTCCGCAAACGGGTTTTTGGGCTGCATTTAGTCATAAAATAGGTTAGGCATGTATTGCATTTTTTATTATCTTTTTAATATGTTTTTGTGAGTGTTAGGGATGTACAGATATATAGATCTCTAAAACCCTAGCACTCAAGAAGGCAAATGGTGAAGGAGAAGCCCAGACTAGCTGGAACTCAGCCTGATCCAGCTCACCTCAACTTGATCCAGCTCACCTCAACTTGATCCAGCTCACCGTAGCTGGAACCTAGCTCACTTGAACTAGGGTTAGCTCATCCCAGCTCCATTCAGCTAATCTCAGCTAAATGGCAGCTCAAGAGAGTTCATCTTAGCTCACTCTAGCTCAAGTCAGCTCAGATCTAGCTCAACTTAGCTGAGTCTAGCTCATCTTAGCTCCCACTAGTCCACAGGGAGCTCTAGCTAGCTCAGCTGAGTTGACAGGAGTTCACCCCAGCTCAGATCCAGCTACATCCAGCTCCACTCAACTCCAGACAACTGAAGAAGAACTCATCCCAACTCAGGAAGCTCAAGTCCAGCTCCTGGGGACTCAGATTAGCTCAACTCAGTTGAGCTAAGCTACCTTAGCTGCCTCAACCAGCTTGACCCTCCCCGGGAGCACCAGACCCAGCTCACCTTAGCTCATTGTGGAAGAAGCCAGCTCACTTTAGCTTGGCTTAGCAGCTAGCAAAGAACTAGCAAGCTAAGCCAGCTAGAGTAGCTCCATGCCAGCCTCTTCAGCAGCAGCCAGCTCCAGTTTCAGCTCTTGACTTCTCCTCCTCAGCTCCTCCCTCCAAACCCTAGCTCCAACACCTTCTCCTCTACTCCTTCATTAGCTAAGCTAGCTTAGCTTAGCTTAGCTTAGCTAGCAACCAGCTCCTTGGCCATCCACCACCTTCAAAGTCAACCCTAGCTAGCTCCACCAACTTAAGCCAACCTAAGCTAGCTACCCTACTCAAGTTGGCGCCACCTCCTAGCCATCCCTTCACCCCATTATCACCACCAAAAGACACCTTAAGTTGGCGCCAAAAACTACCCCTAACCACCTCTATATTGGCACCAACTTTCAGCCCTTAATCCACCCTACACCTACCCACATAAGCCATCCTAGACATCCACCTACCCCTCCTTATAGAATCCCTCTTGGCGCCAACTTAGACCACCTTCTAGAACCCTTTTTGGCACCAACATCAAGGGGTGTCAACACCCATAACTACCCCCTTGGTGTCCCTTAAGGTGGCGCCAACTCACCTTCGCCATAGGATATTTAACCACCTCCATCTCTTCATCTTGGCCATCCATTTCAAGGGACACCTTAGCCCCCTTCCTATTCTATAAAAACCCACCACCTACCACCATTTTGGGGCATCCTCCATTAGTGTATTTTACTACCTAAACCACCTATACCTACGGCCAAGAAGAAGGAGTAGAGAAGGAGATTAAAGGGGCACATCACCAGCCCTTTTGGTGCCTTCTTCTCCCCACTCTCTTCAACTTGGGCCACGCCAAGGAGGAGGACTCTTCCGCAAGGAGGACGGCCAGGAAAGGGAGAAGGACCTAGGGTGGACGTCCACCCTTGGAGAGAAGCTTAGGGCACGCCCCCTAGGGCTTGCCTTGGAGGACATTACCTTGGCAGAGTACAGCAAGGAAGGAGTTGAAGGATTCCTTTCAAGCTTGGGAGCCACCAACCTTGGAGCAAGAAGCCCTCTTCTTCACCATCTATCTAGAGGATTTGTGTTTGCTTTTCTTTATTTTTATTTTTCTAGTAGTAGAAGCATTCCTCTACTAGGCTTTTTTTTTGTAAAATACTTTTCATCAATCTAAGTTGCCTTTGCAATTTTCTATTTTGCATTTCTACTTGCTTGTTTTTAGCATTCTTCACTCCCTCTCCCTAACTATTCTAGGCCTCCACTTGCCTAGAGTGAGCTTAGGGAGAGGCTCTACTTGCCACTTATAAATAGTATTTTAAATTGAAGTGTAAATCACCTTCCCACCACCATTTCGCATGTTGTCTTAATTTAAAATAAAAAAATGATATATTGAAAAATACTAAAAATAAAGTTGAGATTTGTATTCCAAGCAAGAGAGTCACTTTTGCAAACATTTGGCCTCCTTGGACGACCCTAGATACTCCCCTATCTAGGAATATAAATTTAAGAGTTGATCGATTTTACGCGTTACAACGACTTAATTAACAAACCGCGTGAAATCGCTATCACTTTTTGGCGCCGTTGTCGGGGAGGCACGGCTTTGCATTAGTTAATTTTATCTTGCTTGAAGTGTATCTCATCCCCTTCTCTTTCTTTCTTTTGTGTGTGCAGGAATTACAACGGGAAGGCGGGAATCCGGAAGCGAGAGCTCAAAGATCCTTTTCTTCCCGTGAAATTCAGGTTTGTTCCCCTTTCTTGTCACATTTAGGCTAAAAGACTACCAAAAAATATTAAACTTGGCTTTCAGGACCATAAAAAATTTAATTAGGTGGAGTGGTGCCCATATAAAATCCATTGTTTGCTTGAATGCTTCTTTAACACCACTCCATTGCAAGTATTGTTGTTCTATTTTTCAAGTTTAGATTTCTGTCTGGACTTGAAAAATCGATTCCTAACACCATAGGCCTCCAAAAATCATAAAATTTCATACAGTGATTCCCAATTAAGTTTGGAACATATTTTCCAAATTTCAGATCAATTGGATTTGTATTTAATTTTTAAAAATTTACGGACTGCAGAGGGGTCACACCCTCTAATCTTCCTATTTTTCTACTGTCCGTGAATTTTTAGAATTTTTATACTTATCCAATTTTTGTGAAATTTATCTTGTTGGAATTCTTGTGAAATTTTACACATTATATAAAATCACAAAAATTTTCTGAGGTCAGTGGTAATACTAAAAAGTCCACAATACCCACGGGTATCATTTCTGGACTTTGACACCAGTACAATTAAAAATTCGAAACAATTATCAAACAAATTCCTAAAATATTGCAAAAATTTTTTCTAGAATCTTTGTTTGATTTCACTCAAGGTAGTGGTGTTGGTTACATTGATTGGACCACTATCTATTCAAAAATCTTAAAAATAACTCGTTGATAGTTAAATTTCTATCTTAGGGACAATTGGCTTAGGGTTTCTTCTTTCTCTTTAGAGACGCAATTTAAAGGAAATATACAATCACCCATACAACTTGTCTTTCCTTGGATTGTGAACTTTCAAACTTGTTTGAAAACTTAAAGAGAAAAATCCGAAAACACATTTAATTAAATCAAATCGTAAAAGACAAAAATACAAAAGAAAAATTATGTAACAACTTGATTTTCATTGGAGCCACTCTCCAATTCCTGCACACACACAAAAAGTAAAAATAACAGGGCAACATCCCAATAAACGCTCTCCACAATCCGTGTGCACTATAGCATCCTAGACCTAATTAAAATTTGTAAGAACTTGACCCCTAAGGCTTTATCAACTTAGGTTTGCTATTTAGGTCTTAAGTTTTCTTTAGTTAGTACCAATTCTGTCATCTATATCTAGTGTTCAGGCTGAGGGGCTGTGTCAAAAGATCAGGCGCTGGTTTGTACAAGCACCTGGGGTTTTCCCTGGGAAACGTTTGGGCCCAAACCTCCCCTTAAGCAACTTGGCCAGATTTGTTGATAGAACGGGTATTCACTACTGACTACTTATTTCCTATATAGACCAAGTCTTAGGTTATTATTAGGGAGTCACATTTAAGTTAGGTTTAGCTTTGTTTGTTTGAATTGCACACTTTCTCTCATCTCTTTCTCTTCTCCTCCCCTCCTGATCTTCCATTTTATGCACGGGCGACGGTCTCAAAATCTGCACTTGGAAGGACCATTTGATTTCGCCCCCCACGCAAAAAGACCACTTTTTCTGTCTTCTTCTCCTGAAAAAATGGAAACACAACAAAATAGGTCCACTGACCCTTCCACTTCCACCTCTAACCCCACCACTAACCCTAATTCTAACCCTTCCACCTAAAACCCATCCACCATTAACTTCCCACACTTGGAGCTCCCTAATCTTGAGTTGCCCCACACACAACATCAAGACCCCCTACCTGATCTTTTAAAATTGATGGCCGATCAGATTAATAAATTAAATTCCAATCAACAAACATTGACTAGGAACATCCAAAACCTAGTCAATCCAAGGCCAAACCCACCACCCCGTCAGCAGCCTGTTGTTCCTCTAAAAGATTTCTATGATCCATCTTATTATGAGGAACGACCAGGGGTAGTCATACCGAAGGGGGACTTTGAGATCAAGCTTGCGGTCCTGAACCTAATTAAACACTTTCATGGCCTTCCTAGGGAAGACCCTTTCAGCCACCTTGAAGAGCTAACTCTTCTTGCACAGACAACCTGTTCCCGAAATGTGCAAGAAGACATATGGCTGATGCGGCTTTTTCCATTATCTCTTAAAGATAAGGCTGCTTATTGGTTCATGACCATTGGCCGACCCATCACAACTTGGCCTCAGCTCAAAAGTGCCTTCCTCAAGAAATTCTTTCCCATAGGTCGTACCAATTCCTTGCGAAGATCTATTACGACCTTTCACCAAAAATCTGGTGAGACTTTTCATGATTCTTGGGAAAGATTTCAAGATCTTTTAAGAAGTTGTCTGCACCACGAGATTCCTTTATGGCAGCTCGTGCAAATCTTCTATCATGGATTAGAAGATCAAATTCGACATTTTGTCGACGCCTCGTGTGCCGACAACTTCTTAAATAAAGATGCAGAAAGTGCCTATGACCTGTTTGAAGAAATGAGTGAAAACTCATTTAATAAAGCTTCCATGAACACATTTTGCAGAACTCAAAACCTGCAGTTCGGTGTTCATGAAATAGGCACTCAATCTATACCTGTCACCCAAGACGATCTTCAATTGATCGCTCAAAAACTCGACCAGATGCATATTAATCAAAAGAAAATTGAGGAAAGACTGGCCACATCAACTCAAGCTCCACACCCACATCTAACCCAATATAACTTTCCACAAAGAGAAAATTTGCACAATCTCAACACTACTCCTGCTGATTATTCTGAGGTTGCCCATGATTCACTGGGGAATTACAACTATCCAGATCTTAACCCCACTCAAAATATTTCTACCATCCAGGAGCCCTTTAAAAATTTTTCCAGTTGGAAAAATTACCCGAACTACTCCTGGAATAATCAAGTTTCCTCCCAACCATATCATTTTAATGGGTATGGGTCGAATCCAAACTTCCATCCTGGGCCATCCCAACAAGACATCAATGCCCAGATGCTGCGAACCCTGCAGGATATGCAAACAAAAATGAAGAAAGTAACCCATAACATCACAAATCTGAACAATCAGATTGGGGTTACTCCCACGCAAAGACCTGCAGGGCATCTTCCATCCCAACCCATGCCCAACCCTAATCACCAAGGAAACCATTATACAGGAAGAACTCCACACTATTCGAATCAGCCTCCTCCTAATCCACCACCTCAGCAGCACCCCAGGTTTCAGCAATCACAGGCCCCTCCACCTCCTCCAAATAATAATCCGACTGCACATGCAGTTACTTTGAGGAGTGGGAAAACCACCACTGACCCTGGACCCTCACACAAACCTGGTGAAATACTTGTGCAAATTGACTCCCCACCTCCCCATCAGGAAGAAAAAGAAATACCAAAATCTCAAGACAAGATTCCTATCCCTTTTCCACAAGCTCTCCTCCCCACCACCAACAAAAAAAAGAAATCTGAGCCCACTACAGAAGAACTCATGGATCTTTTTGGGCAAGTTCATATCAATATTCCTCTCCTAGATGCCATCAAATATATACCTGCCTATGCTAAATTTTTGAAGGAGATTTGTAGTCCTAAAAGGTAGGCCAAAAATCTAGGACAGGTGCATCTTTCGGAGACAGTAAGCTCTGTCATACAGAGTAAGCTGGCTCCTAAGATGAAAGATCCGGGGGCGCCTTTAATTTCTGTAATTATTGATGACACTACCTTTAATCGCGCCCTCCTTGATTTTGGTGCCTCAGTTAATATTATTCCCACGAGTTTATTCGAAGAATTTCAGATCGGTGAATTAAAACCTGTCGAGGTTACCCTGCAATTAGCCGACCGATCTACAATTAAACCTCGTGGGATTGTCGAGGATGTTTTAGTTAAGGTCCAGAATTGTGTCTTCCCTGCAGACTTTCTGGTTCTTGACATTGAGTCACCTGAATCATTACTGGACTCCCCAATAATCCTTGGACACCCTTTTTTGGCCACTGCAAAGGCAAATATCAATTGCCACACAGGAAAAATGGATATCACTTGTGCAGGCCAAACTCTCACTTTAGATATTTTCAAATCTTCCAGGAGATTCCATGATGATAACTTCTTTGAGGACTCAGATACTGAAATTTCCAATATGGTGGAGGAGACAATGTTAATAGATACCCTTACCGACCATAATTTTTTTGAGGACTCTGATTCAGAATCAGTAGTCGGCAAAATATGTGATCCGGAAACTTGTCTTGACCCCAAACTTATTCCTGATACCCCCCCTAACCCACCCACTATTCACGCACCTAATTCTTCCACACTAACTTCCCTCAATCCTCCCTTTCTTACAGACCTGCCACCAACCCCGCCCGAGTTTAGAATCCAACCTGATTTAAAACCATGGCCAGACTCGGGCTACACTTATCATTTTCCATCCAACTTTGATCCCGATATTATTTCTAATCAATTTTCTAGGGATCTAGAAGAAGACACCCTTTTTGCAGGCATCCAAGTGTCCAAGTATCTACATGATTTTACGTCTTCCGTGCATACCTTCACGCCCGGCTGAATGGCGTAAAAGATAGCATTGGATGGGAGGTAACCCATCATTTTTTTTTCTTGCTTTCCTTTTTTCTTCCAGGTTTTGTTCATCCTAAACCCGACCATTCTTCACTAAGGTGATCCCTTTTCCCTCCTAATGCATGAGGACATGGCATATCTTAAGCATGGGGGGGGTGTTTTTTTTAAATTTGATGATTGATTTAGGATTTTCAAAATCTAAAAATATGCATTTTTCTTTAATTTATTTCCTACTTGCATACAAAAAAAAAACTTTTTGAGGAAAAATTTTGAAATTGGGACTAAGGTCGAAAAATTCACTTTTGGTACAATGGGATTTAATCTTTAACAAACTAAGGATAAGGACATGGATCTGATCATTAGAATTCCAAGGTCTATTTTAGACTAGATCAGATATCCTTCTCTAAAAATTCCACCTGAACTCATCATAGTTCAGGTGACTTGATCCTATTTTGTAATATGGAAAGTATTTGACTTAGTTTCTGATTCAAAAACTTGCATGTTCTGAGAAACTTCTTGTGTCAATTTTCACACACAAGCCAACACTTAAAAACAACTAAAAATTTGAGAAACTCCCTTGTTTAGACTTAGTAAAAGTCTGAAACAGATCATTGGTTTGAGTTCCCACCGCCGAGAAGGAGGAAAATGCCTCCTTTGAGGACGCGATGTCAACATGTTACCGCCTCGGCGTTGCTCCATATCTATATTTCATATCTTTAGATGGAGCATTAAAGTGCATTTTAGTAGCTCAAGTGTCTTGGACGGTGCTCTACCTATGGTGTCGGAGCAAGGGCTTGAGTTTGCTTGGAGCGTCCCTTTTCACCGCATCGTGTTTTGGGGTTGTGAGCTCCTGGGTGGTGTCATGGACAGTGCTATCCCGAAGTACTGGTGCCAGAGCCCCCTCAAGGAATGGTACGGGAATGATGATCCTGACACATCTGTTGTAAGACTAAGCTAAAAATAAGCATGGGGGAGAAAAAAGGAAAAAAAAAGAAAAAAAAAGTAATAATAAATAAATTAACACGTCCTTATAAATGTTGGCTTTTCACAAGCACAAACACAAGGTTTTAAAGGATTTTGCAAGTTGAGAATCAGATTCATGGGCCAAATATCCTAAAAACAAACATTTCAAGTCATCTGAATTAAAAAGGGGTTAATTTGAGAATTTTCTGGAGGATATATTGATCCCGTTCTATCTAATGGTTGAATCCAAAAATAAATCCCGATGTTTATCTTTAACAAATCCCGTACCTTCAGTGTTTTAATCTACCAAGGTCCCTTAATCTCTTTTTCTCCTCAAAAGTCGAAAAAATTAGATTTCCCAAAAATTCCATTTTAAGTTTTGCTAAGAGATTAGCAAAAGATAAGCATGGGAGTGTGATAAACGCCAGTTTATCATCATTCTTATCCATTAAAACAAACCTAGCTCTTAGGATTTTACTCTGCAAACAGGTTTTTGGGCTGCATTTAGGCATAAAATAGGTTAGGCATGCATTGCATTTTTTATTGTCTTTTTAATATGTTTTTGTGAGTGTTAGGGATGTACAGATATATAGATCCCTAAAACCCTAGCACTCAAGAAGGCAAATGGTGAAGGAGAAGCCTAGACTAGCTGGAACTCAGCCTGATCTAGCTCACCTCAGCTTGATCCAGCTCACCTCAGCTTGATCCAGCTCACCGCAGCTGGAACCTAGCTCACTTGAACTAGGGTTAGCTCACCCCAGCTCCATTCAGCTAATCTCAGCTGAATGGCAGCTCAAGAGAGTTCATCTTAGCTTACTCTAGCTCAAGTCAGCTCAGATCCAGCTCAACTTAGCTGAGTCTAGCTCATCTCAGCTACCACTAGTCCACAGGGAGCCCTAGCTAGCTCAGCTGAGTTGATAGGAGTTCACCCAAGCTCAGATCCAGCTACATCCAGCTCCACTCAACTCCAACTAGCTGAAGAAGAACTCATCCCAGCTCAGGAAGCTCAAGTCCAGCTCCCGGGGACTCAGATTAGCTCAACTCAGTTGAGCTAAGCTACCTTAGCTGCCTCAACCAGCTTGACCCTCCCCGGGAGCACTAGACCCAGCTCACCTTAGCTCATTGTGGAAGAAGCCAGCTCACTTTAGCTTGTCTTAGCAGCTAGCAAAGAACTAGCAAGCTAAGCCAGCTAGAGTAGCTCCATTCTAGCCTCTTCAGCAGCAGCCAGCTCCAGTTTCAGCTCCTGACTTCTCCTTTTCAGCTCCTCCCTCCAAACCCTAGCTCCAACACCTTCTCCTCTACTCCTTCATTAGCTAAGCTAGCTTAGCTTAGCTTAGCTTAGCTAGCAACCAGCTCCTTGGCCATCCACCACCTTCAAAGTCATCCCTAGCTAGCTCCACCAACTTAAGCCAACCTAAGCTAGCTACCATACTCAAGTTGGCACCACCTCCTAGCCATCCCTTCACCCCATTATCACCACCAAAAGACACCTTAAGTTGGCACCAAAAACTACCCCTAACCACCTCTATATTGGCACCAACTTTCAGCCCTTAATCCACCCTACACCTACCCACATAAGCCATCCTAGCCATCCACCTACCCCTCCTTCTAGAATCCCTCTTGGCGCCAACTTAGACCACCTTCTAGAAACCTTTTTGGTGCCAACATCAAGGGGTGTCAACACCCATAACTACCCCCTTGGTGTCCCTTAAGGTGGCGCCAACTCACCTTGGCCATAGGATCTTTAACCACCTCCATCTCTTCATCTTGGCCCTCCATTTCAAGGGACACCTTAGCCCCCTTCCTATTCTATAAAAACCCACCACCTACCACCATTTTGGGGCATCCTCCATTAGTGTATTTTACTACCTAAACCACCTATACCTACGGCCAAGAAGAAGGAGTAGAGAAGGAGATTAAAGGGGCACATCACCAGCGCTTTTGGTGCCTTCTTCTCCCCACTCTCTTCAACTTGGGCCATGCCAAGGTGGAGGACTCTTCCGTAAGGAGGACGGCCAGGCAAGGGAGAAGGACCTAGGGTGGACGTCCACCCTTGGAGAGAAGCTTAGGGCACGCCCCCTAGGGCTTGCCTTGGAGGACATTACCTTGGCGGAGTACAGCAAGGAAGGAGTTGAAGGATTCTTTTCAAGCTTGGGAGCCACCAACCTTGGAGCAAGAAGCCCTCTTCTTCACCATCTATCTAGAGGATTTGTGTTTGCTTTTCTTTATTTTGATTTTTCTAGTAGTAGAAGCATTCCTCTACTAGGCTTTTTTTTTTGTAAAACACTTTTCATCAATCTAAGTTGCCTTCTTTGCAATTTTCTATTTTGCATTTCTACTTGCTTGTTTTTAGCATTCTTCACTCTCTCTCCCTAATTATTCTAGGCCTCCACTTGCCTAGAGTGAGCTTAGGGAGAGGCTCTACTTGCCACTTATAAATAGTATTTTAAATTGAAGTGTAAATCACCTTTCCACCACCATTTCGCATGTTATCTTAATTTAAAACAAAAAAATGATATATTGAAAAATACTAAAAAGAAAGCTGAGATTTGTATTCCAAGTAAGAGAATCACTTTTGCAAACATTTGGCCTCCTTGGACGACCCTAGATACTCCCCTATCTAGGAATATAAATTTAAGAGTTGATCGGTTTTACGCGTTACAACGACTTAATTAACAAACCGCGTGAAATCGCTATCAACGACCACTAGAGGAAAACGACCCTAGCAATTATCCATCTGAGCTATATTGGAGTGAAAAGAAAGGGAAGATGGTACCTCTTGAGGACCTTGACCCTGATGACAGTATTTTCCTTATCCCTGATAACGCAGGTTAAGGTCATATTGTTCATATCACTTCCCCTATTAATCATCTGGTGCAACCTCATTCTATCCTTAGTGAGCCTAATCTTGACCCTCCACTTAAGGAATCAACACCTACCATCCAACATTCTGAGGATTTAAATGCGCCCAATGAAGGTGATCCTAAGGGAATGGAGGATGAATTTGATCAATTTTGGTCTCAGGGGTACAAAGAGTCCATTTTAGAGGAGGATGATAACCTGATGGAGGAACCTGACCTTAGAATTTGGAGTGAATCACAGGGGGATTATGTGTTATTCGAAGACTTACCCGCTGAGGATATAAATAATCTGGTGAAATCCGGATTCCTCCCTTCTTTTGATTTTGAGAGTCATCCTCTGCTAAACCAAGAGTTGATATTAGAGGATGAACACAATAATGAGAAACCGAGGGGAGACTCTCGGGGACAATATACATCAATTGAGGATTTATGCCCCAAGAAGAACAAAGAATTCAGTGATATAGGCTTTCTCCATAACATTAAAGATGATAATCCCCTTAAAGATATTAAGGATAATGAAGTAGCACACAAAGTCCCCGGAAAGGATGTAACTGACAAGAAAGAACTCGAGGATGGATTTGTTGATAATTCTGATCTCGCTACTTCCCAGGAAACCCAACTATTGTCAAAGCATGTTGATCATGAGTCTACTAATGAGATATTGAATTCGATTCATGACTCATCTATTGTAGAGGAGCAGTTGGAGGTTCATAAAACAATGAAGTTCGGTAAGGATGTGGAGGGAATGGAACCTAAATAGAGTAAGCCCTCTTTGGACTTAATAATTACCACCCAATCACTCAAGAAACCTATAGATTCCTTACCTAATCCTCGGCTCAGGTCTCTGCTCATATACTTTCTTTCTGGGGAGCATATCAGGCCAGTACATCCTCGGGTAGAATGGTGAGTGTGAATTGATGCTTGTACTTTTAGTCTCTCCATTCAAGGGTTTGAAATAATTATGTTTATATCATTTAAAACCATCCTACTTTGGAGGATCCTTGTTATCCTCCACTTATTTCATTTCGGGAGGTCCCTTCTCATGTTCCTTTCATTATTCCTAGACCTCTCCCGGAAGCCTACAAGGTTCTCTGCTTTCATGTCTTCTGATAAGCATTTGGGATAACATTGCATCATCAGCTTGCCAACATCCGTGGCTACCTATTTTCTAGACCCACGCTGTTACGCATATTCTTATGGCCTAGTTCTTTTTGTCTGGAACCAGACTTACAGGTTCCCTATAAGTTTGGCTGCCGACAGAAAATGTAGTGCTTGTTGGGAGGCAACCCAGCATTCAGAATAACACCTTCGTCATGTGATTTCCTTCCTTTCTCCCCTTGTTTTAATTTTACAATGAGGACATTGTAGGATTTAGCCTTGGAGGGGTGCATTTTACATTTTAGGAAGTATTCATGCATTTAGGTTAGGTGCATTAGCATAAAAAAATAAAAATTAAAAAAAAAATTTCTCTTTTCTTGAGTTGAATTAGTTAGTCCCTAGCAAAACATCTTTGTCATGAAGGTGTCATTAAAGATTTTCTTCTTAAATTGTTTCTAATGTTTAGAATCCAGTACAATTACTTCACTTGCATATAGATTGGGTAATAGATCTTTGAAGAAAATCAATAAGCATTTTTAGTCTACTAAACCCTGGGGCAATTAATAGGGAGTTAGGCATACTATCTTTTATTAGATCCACCTCATAGTTGTGAGAAGAATGTAGAGAGACATAGTTTTCGCTCTCTGTTCCTACGTGCAAACATTATGTGAATTCTTGAGAGTCACCAAATAAGGCAGATACAAAGAGATGGAGTCCTAACAAAACTATGACTATGGTGGATGGCTACGACTGTCCTTCATAGAGTCCTTAGCTGAAGGAGGGTAGTAATGTCAAAGGTCAGAAATACGATTATCCTATCCATTCCTTCCCGATACTGAGAGTAGGCACTTCCACCAAATAAGCCACACAATATCCTCTTGACCATCATCATTCCTAATAATGCCTCACAAATAAAAGTATGCGTCGTTTTGTGTTAATAGTTGAAAGAGAGAGAGAGAGAGAAAAAGAAAAAGAAATATTTATATTTAGAAAAAATATTAAAAAAATAAGAAAAAAAAAGAAGGAAAAGAGTCCAAGTTTGGAGTTTCATCTTCCTATCATTTTTTTTTATGACGATGTTTTTGAGGCAACAACAAAAACACCCATTACGATCCACCAAATATGACTCGTACCTACTTTTCAGTATTTCTGATTGCTCAAATACTGGCTAAGGTCCTCTAACTTAGTTGTAGGGTTATTGGGACTTTAATTGAAGTGTAAATGCCATGTGAAGCCACCAAACAGTGAGTACTTTTACAAAATCTGGTGAGATTGTATTCTCAGAGAAAAAAGAAGAGTAAGCACAAAGGAACATCTCGAGAGCACATTTGTTTAACTTCTCTCTGGGTTGACTCATTTGATAGTCTAGAGAGTTAGATCTGCAGTACTAGACTACAGGTAGCACCAGATGAGTGTGAGCCACCAGATATAAATCAATTCAACTCAGTATCTCCTACCTAAGCCAAAAGCTGGGGTCAAATTACAGATTATTTTTTGCTTTATCCTTGAGGGAAGTAGTTGCCTATCCCGATAGAAATATTTACCAAGGGATAAGTACGAACTGCAAGTGTAAGTTGGTTATTTTCACTTGGATCAATTACTTAGGCTACTATCACTTCACATTTGTCTAGATTTTTAAATTTTTGAAATAAAAAAAGAAGAAACCTTTTAGTTACTCCATTGTTTTCACTTTTTGCTAGGGACTACCAAAACTTAGGCATGGGGATATTTGATAAGTCCACTTCTGTGAACCATTATTTAGCCTAAGTACTATTTAATTATTTACTGCTAGTTGCTAATTGACTAGGAGATATATGGTAATTCACCTTGGCCTGCATTTAATTTTATGTTCTAATTTTACATTTAATAACATATGATATGATAATATAATTTATTTGATGAATGTAGGCTAGGTGAAAGAGTTTAGACGTGCATTTTTGCGTCTATAAGATGTTTGGAGATTAGTATGGACGTATGGGAAATTGCCATCACAAGTTCCTGTTTCTACATATTTTAAGACGTCCGGACCTAACGTCAGACGTCTAATGGAAATCGTGCGGCATTTATCCTTCTGTTCCAATCACTTGCAACTCTTGCCTAGTGGTTGGAGAAGATGGTGGCTACAGAGAAACAGACGGGGGATTTGTTTTCAAAAAGAGCCCACTCCAGCCCACCAGGAGAAGATGGATGCATGGGCCATCTCTCCCACTGGTGGGGATCTCATCCCTCTCGACCACCGTGGAACAAGCACACACCATGAACTCCAGCGTGCACCATGGCTAGAGCGTACTCCTTTGCCCTTTGCCTGCCTTGGTGTGCACGGTGACAGAGCGCACAACATCACCGCCACCTACTTGCAACCATCCTCTTCCTCTTCTTTTCCACCACCTGCAACTCAATGCAATCGCACACAGCACATCGTATTCCTCGCTGTAGTCATCCTCCACCATTAAACTCGCAGCCACAGCAAGCCTACGTGCACTTGAGCGTGCCATCCCCACTTCCTTCACCACACACACACACAGCACCACCCCCTACCTCTTTTCCTTCTTCTTCCCCTGTTTGCACACAACAGGAACCCAAACCGTATCCTACTCTAGTAGTGCACCACGCATGACCACTCCATCTCCAGCCTCCTTGCCCCTACATGTGAGCGTGCACTAGCAACGCAACCAGCACCTCTATGCCATTCCACCAGCAGCATCTTGCCCGCATGCGGCTGCACACAGGTAGGCTAGCAGCGTGTTCCTATCAGTGGCCAGCAGTGCGTGCACACGTGGCCACACGTATCTCCAGCATGCCAGCAGCCCCTCTGCCACACCATCACACCCGCGTAAGCCTCCTGGCGTCGCCTGCCACAAGCAGCAGGAAATAACCCACATTCAATAGTGAGCTTCATCTCCTCCGCCAGTCACCACCGACCTCCTCGGGATGTGCCACTGCCACTATCGTGAAGCACTTGTCGAGGTGCATCATCCCCTCGACTCTCACAGCCATCCATGCCCGTCCCTTCACGCGAGGAGGAGAGAGGAGAAATCCTTTGTTTCTCCTCCAATTAATATTTACCAACCTTTCCATTTCAGGGGAACACTATTCCCTTATTTAATGAATTAAATTATTGAGGTGAATTTGCATAGCCATCCTTCTACTTAATCAAAATTTCTTGTAGATGAATATCTCTCATAAATGATTTAATGCATGTCATATAGATTATGGTGAACAAGCTATATTCAAGAAATTAGTATTTACGGTGTTTACCAGTATCAAAATCATTATTTTACATGATATTATATAGTGGTGATTTTGCATATGCACACTTGTATTCTTGATTAATTATTTAAAGAAAGAATTTATGTTGAAAACAAGTGCACTAGTTAGTATGCGCATGCGTTGAGTTTCCCGAATAAATGAGACACCATTCACTAGTTTAATATGCTAATTCTTCCCTGTGGAGATGACCTAACTATTTTCGTGGTTAGATTTTTAATATTAAATGTTTTAAAAAGAGATTTTCTACCACGCAGCGAACTATAATGACACATCATTTTTTGTTAAAATTTTTATCAAAAAGGAAAATTGCTCTTTCAGATTCCTTGTCCCCACCATCAATTCTCGCAGGGTCCCTAGCAATCGATGCTTCGGGATAGCATCGCCTATGGCAATCCTCAAAACCCTGGCTTTTGACACTTCCGGATAATGCCACCCATGGCATTCTGTAGTAAAATCCAGACCATGGCAATTGACATTTTGGGATAATGCCGCTCATGGCATTTGAACTAGCACAAGGTGCTTCCATGCCCCCGATAGGATATTTAGATATCCTAGGAGACAAGCACCGAGGAGACGGTATGTTATAATACATCTTTGAGGGGAGAATTTTTTTCATTCCTCCTCTCCACGTTAGGAACTCATCCAATCAACTTGTGTCTTTAAGCTGCTCCTAAGTCAATTTTTCAGGAAAACATTTTTAGAACATACACTTTTTGGCATTATTCTTCATTATGTGCACTAAACTAGACTGGTGTGTGATTTTTTAGGTGCCTAGGTTACCAAGTACCATAAATCAAAGGGTAGGCAACAGGGATGAATGCTTCATAAGCCTTAGACTTAATACATCAGCCTCGTAATTCCCTCAACCTCTTAAGGATTAACAAATACATGAGTGTTTAAGCCATAAAATAGACCCAGGAGGCCTAAAGTTGGTATCCCTCACTTATCTCCTTCTTTGTAGCACTTTAGAACTTAATTCATCATATGATCCAACCCAGATGATGATACCCAAGGGGGCATACTCAAGGGGGTCTTATAAAGCAGTTTTGTAAGTCCATAGTGAGTCATCAAGTTTCCTCAACTAATCTTTCCTGTTGAGTCTTATAGTTTTCTCTAGAATTGGTTTGATCTCCCTATTGGACACTTCAACCTATCCACTTGTCTGCGGGTGATACGGGGTGGCCACCTTATGGGTGACACCAAGACTTTTGAGTGGACGGGTGAAGTGTGCATCCCTGAAATGAGGTCCCCCATCACTAATGATCATCCTCGGGCAGCCAAACTGAGAAATGATATTGCCTTAACGAAAGTTAGGACTGCGAAGTGATCGTTGGTCCTAGTCGGAATAGTCTCTATCCACTTTGGCACATAATCAACTACCATGAGAGATTAGCCTTAATGAGACATTGAGAGATTAAGAGATAGAAAGATGAAAAAGAGGGAATGAAAGGGTCACATACGCAATATCACCTCAATAATAAAATCATGTATTTGATAAATAAGAGGTGGCAATGGTAGGAGATGTAAAAAGTAATACCCTCTTCACTGTAGCAAAACAAAGCACTTTGTGCAAGTGCTCTCCACACATAAGGGAAAGGGAGGATGGAGATGAGGAGCTTGTAGGAGGGAGAGTAAGCTGACACGCATCTGATGGCAGTGCGGTAAGAAGCGAGACAGTGGAGATGGCCGGCCAGAAGCTTGGAGGTCCCTAGTGGTGGGTCAATCCATGTGTGTGCATGTACCGCGATTGCCGCAGCTGAGGGCTTGGATGAGTTCATGACGTTAAGGTCAGGCCGATGGCATGGTCAAAGAGGAGAGTTGTGGCCGGTGGTGGCTGCTACACGGTGATGGCTTTGGGTTCTTCTTTGGGGCCATCGGTGGTGACAGAGGTTGAATATGAAGCTGTTGTTGCATGTGAGGGGCACGGTCGTGGATGGAGTTGCTCCTCTAAGCACTATTGCATGTAGAGTTGACGTGAGGAAGTAGTGTGTGTGTGCAGCAAAAGTTGATGGCAGTAAGGGGAAGGTGGTCAGTCGTGGGTGCTAATGGGTTACTCCGGGTGTATTAGAGGTTGAAGATGAAGAAGAGGCCAGGTGTGAGGGAGGTTGTGGGCGCATGGTCTGTGGTTGCATGAGGGGCTTTGGCATGCATGTGTGTGGGAGGTGGTGCGCAAGGTGGCCTATGTTGGCGGAGCTAAGGTCAGGAGCTGCGCATGGTGGCTAGTGTGCGCAGGTAGTGGTGCACGTGGTCTGTGCTGTGGCCTGTGGTCGGAGAGGAGAGTTGGCGGTGGTGCTGAGGTCGCCATCAATGTCATGGTTGCTACTGTCACCAAGGATGGAGCACACGGTGGTGGTGGCCACTCCTCTACTGTGAAGCACGAAGGTGGGGAGGAGGAGCCAAAGGTGCAGGTCATGGTCACGGAGGAAGAAGACAATGAAGGGGATTAATTGTGCAACAATCATAGGACCTAATATACTTGAATTTAGTTAGATCCTAGCTTAACTTAGGAATAATGCATGCATAAGCACCATATTTTGCATCATAGTTGATTTATTAGCCTTGTAAATAATAATGCTATATTATGTTCTAATTGAGTGGTAATAATAATTGTAGGTAATTCAAGGTCGCGGATGATGAATTCGATCGTATGGATCTGTTTAGGATGACGACAGGAGTCCAACACTTCCGAGATTATCTTGATTGGACTCTTGTAGCATCTTATGAAGTCCATGGAAGAGCAAAGGCCAAGAAGCAAGGTGACAAAAATCCTAACCTCAGATGCCAAATCCAACAATACGGACAAATTCGGATTAACGATCGCAGTCCAGTGGTGTAAAATCAACTCGATCGGAGCCCTACAACACTATCTACAAAGCAAAGAAGATGGACAACCACGATGGCACCACGTGGTGCCATCATAGCCTCCCAAGGTTGCCGCCCCCATCCATTGAAGCATATGATATGCGCTTCGTGGGCCGTTGGATCATCATCCAACGGCCATAAGAGCACCATGTCACCCTCCTCATCGTGCCCTCATCAAAGATAAGTCCATCCCAACCATTGGATCTCCATCCAACGGCTGAGGGCAGTCGAGAGGAAAAGTAAACGCACGACCATCCGCACTCGTAGTACAGTGGTTAGTGCCCTTGAAGACAAGCACGAGATGCCGGGTCGAGACTCACGAAGGGGAAAATCAGAAAGGCGATGCGTGCGAGCAAAATTAACCTGTGCGATGGCCATCGGACGGCATGAAAGTGGACACACAGCATGGAGGTGCGTCTAACTAGGTAGTAGAGGGAAGACAAGGATGCATGCACGTGTCCATGTGCTGTTGTATGCAAGTTAGCAGAAGTAGTTGCGAGCATGTGTTTAAGCCGTCAATCATTTAGATCGGATGGTTGGATTTAAACATGTGTGTACGCAAGATTTCAGTAAAGGTGGCACCGAGGCATGGGCGCACGACTATGTGATCAAGATCTGAAGGCACTGGGAGAACCACGTGGTGCAATCTTATGCGTTACGTGCGTTGAAGGCTTTATGAAGGCTATTTTGAGTCAAAATCAGAGCCATTGATCTCTCGATTGATGAATCTGATTAATCCAAGACCATTGCATGAGTTGGAGGGCCAAATACCTGCTTTGCCCCTCAGTTTGGCTATAAAAAGGACCCTAAAGCCCCATCTGGAGGCATCTGATCATCCAGTCATCACATCTCTACTTCCAACTCTCTCTCCAGACTCCTTCCTCTAAAGCATACATTATGACCACCTTGGTGCATCACTGCTGCTCTACTTGACCTTTCCAAAGGCCACAGAGGACCACTCTTGGTTCTCTTGTTCTAGTAGATTAGATAGCTATTTTATTTCTAGTATTTCTACTATTTCTTCTAGTTCTAGTTTTAAGTATCTGAATAGCCTAATTGTCATCTGAATAAATTTGCTTCATATCTATATGATTATTTGAGTTCTAGTTCTAAACCACTATTACAATCAAGTCATTTTTTGCTTTCCTGAGTTCAACTGTAACTCACAATCTCGTTATATTTTATTTGTTTCGATGTATTTTCATGCTATACTATGACTTATCTATCCTTAAATCGTGATTTCACGTCGAACAAGGATGACGCACAGTGGGGATGTTAGAGATGCAGTCATGAATCACAGTCATGGTTGAAGAAGATGGTAGAGTGTAGTGATGAACTCATGATGAGGAGAGCAAAGTCGTAGTAAGGAGGTGGAGCGCGGTAATGGCGTTAGTGCTGTCATCGCCGACCACTGTGGCGGTGTTGCGGTGGATGAACTCGTGATAATGAGTAGCTCGCAGTGGTGTCTGGACATGGAGAGAGGGGCCTCCTCCTCATGGAGGAAGATGGTGAAGTAGTCCCCATGTGCCTGTATATAAGAGAGAGAAAAGAGAATGAGAGAGAGATTATTGGGGAGAGAGAGATTGGAGGCAAAATAGATGGTGCTCTCTTTTTCTTTCTTTCTTTCCTTTTTCCTCTTCCATTGTGTGTGTTAGGTGGAGATTAAAAAATGGTAAGTGGTGGATTTGGATGATTTAAGGGAAAGAAATTCTAGGGAAAGAATATGCTAGGATTTCTCTCTCTTTCCTTTGATGCATCAGCCACCACTTTCTTTTTTAATGGCATTTGCCCAAACCAAGAGCCAACAAAGGTAAGCCCACTTGCTTCCTCTTGTTAATATGTTTGGAAAAATCAGATGACAAGATGACAATCTTCGATTTGCCCTTCAATCAATCCCTTTAAGAAAAATAATATGTCAATAGACGAGGTATTCATCAACGTATGCTTGCAGCGTGGAAAATACTGGAACATCCAAGACACAAGCTTAACTGATTTCTCAGTGCAGTGCATGCTTTAAATTGAATTCTTAATTGAATAATAATGTGCTTAGGCTCTAATTTAGTCCACTAAAGTGAACCTATCAATATTCAGTAAACATGGTTACAAACAACTTTGATTTGGTGGTTTGAACAAATTAATATTTTTTGGGTTATACTATTTATAAATGTTTAGTGTAGTTGACAACATGTACATGGTATATGGAATGTGTTGAATAGTTGTGAAACTTGTTTTATAATCTTTAGTGTAGTTACAAACTACTTTATTTGCTCTGAAAAATTTTAGCTCTCTTACTTGTGATAACATGTGTTCAAATACTAAAATATTTTCTGTAGTGAACATGAACCTGAATGTGGATTCAATAGAAAAATTGTGATGCATTTTTTTTAATCTCATGTAATTAACATAGCTTTAAACTATATATGTTACTAGATCATATGTTCATCTGAGATTTCACTGATCAACGTCGTATTATATCCATTTTTTTTCATTTGTATTACAACTGAAATAATGTTATTTTAAAAATTATTTGGTGTTTTAGTATACACTGACGAAGTATGTGTGTGCTCTTTTAAAGGGCCACCTCTATGGCGTATTACAAATCTCCAATTGTAATGCAAATGTTTATTGGTTGTATTACAAGTTATGTATTGACTAAATCTTCATAATACAACTACAAAGGTCTGTTATAATACATCTAATCATCAATATAAGATACAAATGCTTTTGTTTTATTCCAACTTGTAATACAATGGTGACAAATACTTATTCGTGAACACATGTTTCAAGACGCACCTTATGGTTTAATCATGAAACAAAATGATTTAGCATCTTCATTCTTGAAGAAATTAACAAACCATGCTATGGAATCTGATATAAGCAAAATTTAATTACTAACAATCAACATATAGTGAATATAAAATCTTATTAATAATGTATCTATCAAATTATTGGGTGGAAAACGTAGCTACAAACAATTATCATATGGAAAAAATTTAAGAAAACGTATGGTTGACTTCAAAATATCATATAGCCTACATGACATGGATCAGGTGCTTGTTAGCCTAATATCGTTCAAATTTAGGTTTGGTTTGCACAATAAGAAAATGAATGAACAAAAAATAAACAAACTATGGTGAGTAATAGTATGGGAAAAAAAGGTCCATTTAATTAATTGTAGATACTCAATACCTGTAAGATGCAGTTTCAGAAGATGCATTCCTCAATGAATAGTTCCTTGAGTCATGACCTATGTTAAACTTTAGGCAATACTTGCATTGACAACCTCGACATTACTTCAATTTAGATGTAGTCTTAATTCGGTCACTAGCAAGTTTTGGCCCACTACTTTTTGCCACTACCTTTCATCTTCGCATATTTTGCTTCCATTATCATTAAATCATTGTGGCAGCAATTGCTTAATGAACAATTAACAGGTTCTTCATTAAGTGAAATCTTCTTGTTTACTAACATACAAACACCATTAATTGTAGACTCGATTGCATCTTTTGCCATTGCAATAGTCTCTTTGTATAATAGCATCGTTGTTGAGAACTGAGCATAGATGGTGTAGCTCCTTAGCATCATCATTATGGCCTGATACCTTGTAAATAGGGTAATTGCCTAATTTCTTAATGTTACTCCTCGATGTAGGAAGAATATAAGAATTCTCGATGCATGATACATTCTTGTGTTTCATAACAGCAAAGATGTGCTTGCATGGTACACTAGAAAAATCCATATATCTGTAATCACATCTATTACTTTAAAAACCATTGAAAATGTAACCTCATTTTCTTCATGCCTCAGATCAATGCTTATTGTCCTATATTTCGATCCACAATCACCAATGCTTGCATCGAAAACATTCAACATAAAAGAACCATTGATCTCTCTTTGAGCATCATAGAAAATAGTCTTTGTTTAAATGTTTGACAGTTGTTTCTTAATTTCCCAAAATGAATGGATGAATGGTCATCTCATCAAAGAGATGTTGTCCATTGCATTCTCGTTCCCTCTAATCCTATTGATGGCAGTTTGAAACCTACATATGAACTCATATAGCATATATATTTTGCTTTGTGATAGAGCTGTTAAGAAATGAATTGAGACTCTTACTTCTCTGTGTAGTCTTTAACCCCACAAAAAATCTCTTACACATGTATACAGGTACCCATCTAGATCTTAAATAAAAAAGACTTTAGCCACTTGTTGTCGAGAAGACTACAACTCTCAATAATGCAGTACAAACGATCATCGAACTCTCTCGAATCCTTGCATTGCCATATCAATTCACTCAATTCTGAAATTGCTTTAGCAGGTGAGTTCCCAAAACCAATTTTTGAGCTAAATTTGTTCACAATGTGCCAAGCACAAAATCGATGTACTATGTTGGGGAAATAAGATGAAATAGCAGCACCAATAGATGGGTCTTAGTCGGTTACAATTGATGATGGGTAAGCACCAACAACGTCAATGACCTTATTAAAAAACCACTCAAAGGATTCCTTCAACTCATTCATTAAAAGTCCATTGGTAAACATAACTGACTTCTTATAGTGGTTTACACCACAAATTGTTGTAAAGATCAATTTGTACTTATTTGTGTTATACGTTGTATCAAATGATACATCGCCAAAAATCTTGTAATCTTCAATGGAGACTGGATCCATCCACATGCAATGTCTCAAACAATTGTCCTCGTCCAAATCATATGAAAAGTAAAATTTTGGAGTCATTGTCTTGCAGTACTCAAAATGATCTATCAGCATTTGTGCATCAAAACCTGATATTTTCTTCCGCTCATCCCTCTTCATATTGTATATATCCCTTACAACATTTGCAACATGTTATAAATGCAACTTGTTTGTTCACAACAATGTCCACGTCAGACATGGTGCCTAATAGAACCTTCATGTGATCAGTGATTTTCTTAATAGGCTTCAAATACCTCTTCTTTGAAGGTGATGATATAGGGTGATTGTGGTTATCCTCAAACTCTTGCACCTCCCATTTGTTATTAAAAAAGTTAAACTTAATTGTCATTTTTCCAGCACCCAATCCTATGTGTACGAAATCACTTCTTCATATTAGACTTCGAAGGTAATGCAGAATTAGGCAATGGATCAAAAAATGATAATGACTTGCTACCCAGCACATTAAATGCTTTGTCTGAAAATCCCTCAGATATACAAACAAACCTCTTATAAGACAATACCTTATCTTTCAAAACCTTGTCTATGGAATATTTTGTGCTACTCGTCCAAATGCTAAATCCATGGGCACTACAACATGCTTTACTTTTGCCGTGGGCTAAAAACCGACGGCAAAGCTGAAATCAACGACGGAACCCAGCGACACCATTATTATCATTGCTGTTTCATTTTACCGTCGGTTAGAGGGCGCATCCAACGTCAAAATAATGTTTGACCATCAGACAGATTGGATATTTCGACGTCGTTTCAAAATCGATGGCAATTGTATTTGCCATATGTTAGTCTCTTTTTCTCACCTTTATGTGCCCTTTTTTATTTTCGTCGTCGTTTAAGTAACTTTACCATCACTTCTATAAGTGATGGCAAAAGTTTTTTTATCATCATTTGTATTAAAATCAATGGCATAGATGTGACTGCAAAAAGATTTTTGTCGTTGCATATTCAAATAAGCGACAGCATATATGTAATGGTAAAAATATTTTTGGCGTCGCTTATCCTAAGAAGAGACAGCATAAAATGGGAATTGTGATTCTTTCGAACCTTCTATGCCGTTGGTTATTGCGATAAGCGGTGATAAAAATATTTTTACCGTCACATATATGCCGTCGCTTAGTTTAATAAGTGACGACAAATGTATGGGTTTTTTTTTTAATTACTAAATGATGGAAACTACCTACTAAACCTACTTAAAAGACTTGCTTTTATAGAAAGACAAGTGATGAAAATGAAGAAAAAATTATATTCCATAAATATAAAATCTAGCACATTAAAGGTTTGAAAATGAAATATTTACATAAAAAAGGTAACTTGAAAAAAATAACAAAAGAAAATGGATAGAAATCAAAATGCAGCTACCCTAATGCCACCAGCTCCACCTACACCACCCATGGAGTCATCGTCATCTCGTCTGTAAATGCTGGGATCTGTTGAAGATGGATGCTCTAACTGACCCTTCTTCTGAAGAAGGGTTATAAGCATCTGAAGCTTATCATCCATGACATTTATCTTATTCTTCATCTCTACCTCTCTCTTCTCCCTCTCCTCCTCTCGTCTCTGTAGTGTGTTAGTCTTTTGATGCAACTGATCAACGACACTAAATGAGGCGACACCTTTCCTCTCATACTAGGTGGATACCGTGTATGCCCTCCCTACACTACGAATGAAACCAGCATGTTCCAGTGGCATCACTCTCATAAATGCCTCCTCTGCACCCAATGGCTGCTGGACGCTGTTGTAGGTCTCGTCAAGGGGGAATGTACTAATTGTACCATTTGCTCCTAAATATATTAAAAAATATTATTATAATATATATACAATGTTATAAATTTTTTGAGTTTAGGAAACTTACGTGTTTCTCCTGGTATGACTCATGAATCCACTTACAAGCACCCTCAGTTGCAGCCTTACTGTGGGTGACCTCGTACATATCCATCTTAGTCATTTCCATCCCATCATGTGCAGCGGACTGAAATTATAAAAATGATACAATTATATTAAAATAACTTAAAAAATAAGTAATATTTAACTGAGAAGTAATTTCAACACTTACACAACGGCTCTTGATCGTCTCGATGCTCCTTCGACCGAAACAATGGGTCTGTGGTGGAGCTTTAGCCTTATTGGCCTTATTTTTTTTGCTTGCTCCTGTAGACATATACAATAATATTTTTTATGAATTTAAGATATATGAAATTAATAAAATAATTTTTAATCATTTACTAACCTCCGTCTTCAGATCCAGCCAATGCTCGCATGCCTTCTTCCAATTGTCAGGCATGACATCAAAAGGATAATTCTCCATTACCTCCTTGGGTGAACTGCAGCTCGAAAAAAACTAAATACCAAATATAAATTATTAGAAATAATATATGAAATTATATATATAATAAAAATGTAAATACTTAAAAAATATTACATTTCTCTTGGTCTTCATCCTCCAATCTGTATAGATTTTGGCAACGTGTTTAAGAATATATCAGGAGGCATTGGTGTCGGTCCCCAATCATAATGTTCCTACATTAATTTTTTTTAAAAATATGTCAATCTTAATTTATAATAATTTTAAGATAAAGTTATAAAAGAAATAACTTTGATAAATGAAATTACCTCCAACTGACGGAGGAACTGTCTCTTAAGCTCTGTGGGCACCTTCCTCCAGTCAAAGTAGCAAATGGGTACAATGGACTTATCAATTGTGCTCACTCGACTGATGAAGCCTGGGTAATTCTTCGCCTCCCCTGTGGTTCTAAGCCTAATCGTTATTCTCAGGCCCTTGGGGACACGCTGGAGGTCTAGATTCTTTGGATCCCTCGTCCTCCTTTTACTTTACCTGCGTAAATATTAATCATATTCATTATATATTTGTGAAGTTATAATAAACTTTAAAATATATAAGTAATTTTAAACTTAAAGGTATATGAGTTCGTACCCCAACTTGTGCCTGCCGGTAAGTGATCCACATGAACTGGGGACATACTCCCCACCATCTCACCCTTTGCCTCCTCTCCCGCCACCTCATCTAATGCTCCATAACTCACTCTGGCAAGGTCTATGCAATCGTCTTCCCCTTTCCCTTCCCCCCCACATGTAGCAAACTTGCCATTTCCCCAGGACGTACGAAATGTGACTTGGGGGGTGGCTGAACTTGTTGTCGGGAGGGGTGGCTGAGCCTGAGGAGACGAATCAAGCTGCGTCGATGGCTGCATCTCAGGAGGACCCTTTCTTTTGAGATTTTTCTTAAATAACTTCATCTGTAACAAGTATAAAATGCAATAATTAATATAGTTGAAAATCATTAATATATAAATTATCAATGAAAAAAGCTTGCAAAATAAAAAGAAATATTTAAAAATTTCGGTAGAGTTTCTCTTTAAATTTGTAGGTTTCTCTATAAACTTGCATATTAAAATTAAAGTGAGCACACTCCACATAAAAAAAAGTGAAAAGACAAACCACAAGTGGGTACACCTCACATCCATTCAAATATAACATGCAACACAAGTGGGTACACCCCACATCTATTTAATGAAATAAAAAATAATATGTGGGCACACCCTACTGTTGGAACCTAGTTCCATTTCTCTTATGTGTTTTGGTGTTAACAAAATCGTGTTTAAATCTAATGTGTTTATGAAGCATTACAGGTCAAAAGAACCTGTGGAGGCAAGCAACAAGATTGCATATCGAAGAAGATTAGAAGGCTAGTTTGTGTTGTATTTATTATTTTTGTAGAATCTTTGTACGTCTCCTAATAAGTAAAACAAAATCTAAAAGTTAAAAACAAAGTAGAGATAATTAGGGTTCAGAAAATTGTTCATTCACTTGTTTCAAAACTAAAAATCATTTTTTCAAAATCAAGTCATTTAGGGTAAGTTGGATTTCTCTAAAAATTGACTTAAACTTACAAAATGTGGTACTTGTAGCAAGTACCAATATTGGCCATAAGTACCAATACATGCTAGGCACAGGTTTTGGCCTAAGTTCCAAACTGTGAACAACAAGTACCGGTACTCCTCATGAGTACCAACACCAAGTGGTCAGTTTGTGCACTTGGTTTTTGCCTAGACCTTACAAGTATCAGTACATGTAGGTCACTAGACCTAAATCTGTGAGTCACAAGTACCGGTACTCATCATGAGTATCGGTACTTGGTGACTTAGTTGAGCTGATTGTAAGTAGTCAGTACCAATACCAAAAGTTTAGTACTGGTACCAACTAACCGTTGTGGCCAACCTGAATGGTTATTTTGCAATTAAACCTATCCTTAAACTTCACAAATTATCCTTAACGAGTAGTAAACATTGGGAAAGTGCTTAGTGGGTTATATAAGCACTCTTTGAGTGTCTTTTGCACACAACCAGGAAGCCAAAATTCTATCTTTGCCTACACCTTCATTTCTCGAATTACTAGCTGCAAAAGAGCTTGTCTTGTTGCAATTCTCTCAAGGCCATTCACCACTTGCAACAGTCTTCAAGGCAATCGTGTTCTTCTCTGAAAAATTCATTTATTTTACGCCTTAATTTTCTTGTTAGATTAATTTACATACTAAAATTAAGCAATATAATTGTTGGAGACTTAGGGATTAGTTGTAAGCTTTTATTTATATTTTGCTTACACCTGTATCTTTATTTCTTTTCTATATCTTGTAATTGAGTTGAGGTAACCTGTTATTTACCTCAGATTTTTAGTAAATTGATTCCCTCCGGGTTGAGGGAATCGGGTTAAAAATTCTAAGTCGAGAGACTTAGGTAGTGGAGTACCCAAGTAAGGGGAACCACTATATATCTTGTGCATTTTGTGGTTTGTTTTGTCTTGAAAATTTTTATTCCACACTATTCATCCCCCCTTGTAGTGTGTTTGTGATTTACAGATCCTACAGGTGGTATCAGAGCAGGTTGTGAATAGAAGTAACAATTCTCTTTTGCAATGGCATCTCTAGTCAAGCGCACCGAAGGACAGTCATCCACTCATCCTCCCTACTTTGATGGGACGGACTATGGATACTAGAAGAGGAGGATGCAAATCTTCCTCAAGGCCATGGATGAGGACTCATGAACGCTTTTCCAAGAGAAGTACATGGATTCAGAGCCACAGGAAGGTGTTGTTTGGACTACAGAACAAAAGAAAAGGATCGCGGGAAATACAAAAGCGATGAACGCTCTCTATTGTGCGTTATCAAGGGAAGAGTTTAACCGTATCTCCGCATGCGAGTCCGCATACAAGATATGGAACACATTGCAAGTCACCTACGAAGGTACAAGTAAGGTAAAAGAAATACATATTTCTATTCTAACAGAAAACTATGAGTGTTTTAGGATGCAAAAAGGTGAAACAATCAAAGGAATGTACACAAGATTTGGAGAGATCATAAATCCATTGAAGAATCTTGGAGTCAAGCTGAAGGAGGAGCAGCTTGTAAGGAAGATCTTGAGATCCCTTTCAAGTGATTGGTCTCCAAAGACTACAGCCATCCAAGAGGCAAAAGATCTTTCTACTCTCTCCTTGGATGACTTGATTGAAAGTCTCATGGCATATGAAGTCCAATTGGAAAATATGAAGAAGATTGAAGAAAAATCCATCAGCAAGAAAAAGGAGCTTGCATTTAAAGCTTTAAAGGAGGAGTCAGACCTCGATGATTCCAACTCTGATGAAGAAGAGGAGCTTACTCTTCTAACGAGAAGATTCAGAAGATTCATCCGAAAACAAGGTAATAAAGTGAATAAATTTACAAATGAAATTATTTGTTTTGAGTGGAAGAAGAAGGGACATGTATGAAAGAATTGTCCAATGATCAAAAAGAAGAAGGAAGAAAAGAAGCAAGACAAAGAACTCGATTGGAAGAAGAAGAAGATTTCAAGAAAGGCATACAAGGCGACTTGGGATGATAGTGATTCCGACATAGAATCATCTTCTGAGGAATCTGAAGAAACAAAAGTTGCACATCTCTGTTTAATGACAAACAACGATAGTTCAGAAAATGAGGTAGAATCTGAAGTTACTTTTAATGAGTTATTACAAGCATATGAAGATTTGTATCATAAAGCTAGGTTAATTAAAAAGGAAAATAAGAACTTGCATGACAATTATAAAACCTTAAAAATAGAGAAATCTTGTTTAGAAATGAAGCTAGAAATGTCAAAAGAAACTAATAATCAATTGCATGCTAAAATAGTAGAATTAGAAGATATTTATGAACATTTTGAGGACACTTTGAATAATCTAAAAACAACAACTAGGCTGAATATAGAATTTTGTAATAATTTAAAAGCCAAGTTCAATAATAAAAAGAACACACAAATAAATCACATGAACCTAGACATGCATGGATTTATCAAAAGGTCAAGAATCCTAAGAATTATAGATCTAACACTAAAATGGTCTATAAATCTAAGGATTTGAAGGGTACTAACCATCAAGAACCCAAAAGAAAATAGATACCTAAAATAGATTTAATAAATTATTTTGTAGGTCAAGAAGGACAAATGAATCCTAGTTAGTGGGTGTTCCAAGCACATGACAGGACACTTTGACCTCTTTATCAAATGGACCAGAATCAAAGATGGAGGACACGTCAAGTTGGGCGACAACAAACATTGTCACATTATTGGTGAAGGTACAATAGGTAATTCTTCTAAGTAGGTACGTAATATTCTTTTAGTAGAAAATTTAAAATATAACCTGCTTAGTGTTAGTCAAATATGTGATAATGGATGTGATGTTTTGTTTACTAAAATTGGATTTAAAATATTAAAAGAAAGAACAAATACAGTTTTAATTGAAGGCTTTAGATATGAAAATATCTATGCTCTTCATTTTTCACAAGAGATATTTGTAAAATATCTGCTTGCATCCCATGCTGAAGTAGATCTTTGGCACCGTAGGCTAGGTCACATTAATCACAAACATCTTAATAGGTTAGCCAAAAATGAGTTAGTAAGGGGCCTACCCAAATTAACTTATAAAAATGATGCTTTGTACAAATCTTGTGAACTCAGAGAAATACACAAAGCTTCTTTTAAACCTAAAGATTTAGTTTCAACAACACGACCTTTAGAATTGTTACATCTTGATTTATTTGGACTAAACACGATTTAAGAGTCTAAATGGATCAAGATTTTGCCTAGTTATTGTTGATGACTTCTCTAGGTTCACTTGGGTCATCTTCTTAAAACATAAGGATGACTCATTTGATTCCTTCCTAAGTCTTGCTCGAAGACTTCAAAAGGAAAAATCATCCTCTATTCTTAGACTTATGACTGATCATGGGGGTGAATTTGAAAATGGAAAATTTTCAAGTTTTTGTGTCAATTCTGGCATAACCCATGAATTTTCATTTCCTCAAGCACCATCTCAAAATGGTGTTGTAGAGTGCAAGAATTGCACTCTACAAGAATGCACCCAAACTTTGCTCTTGGAGTTTGGGCTTCAAAAATATTTCTAGGTAGAAGCCATTAATATGGCATGTTATGTTCTAAATAGAACTCTCTTAAGGCCTATTATTAAGAAAACTCCATATGAGCTTTATTATGAGAAGTCTCCTAGGATTTCATATTTTAGGGTGTTTGGAAGTTGATGTTATTTATTAAATACCCGTGATCGGCTTGATAAGTTTGATGCTAAAGGTGATGAAGGCATCTTTATTGGCTATTCAACAAGAAGCAAAGCTTCTCGAGTCTTTAATAAAAGAACTTTTGTTATAGAAGAATCCCTGCATGTCTCACTTGATGAAACAAACTTAGGTGAACCTAAACCAAATCATTTAGATTCTGATGATGAAGATACCCCCTTCATTAATGATTAAAAATGGAAGATACACGAAATGTACATGATCTTCCAAAAGAATGGGTACACCATAAAGATCACCCTCAAGAACAAATCATAGATGATATTGAACAAGGTGTAAAAACCCGATCTCACTTTAGAGCTGATTTTATCCTTTATGCCTTTGTTTGACAACTTGAACCCAAGAAAGTTGATGAGGCATTAAAGGATGAATCATGGGCTGTAGCTATGCAGGAGGAGCTACTCCAATTTACTAGGAATAATGTATGAAACTTGGTACCCGCCCCTGAGGGTAATTCCATCATTGGAACCAAGTGGGTATTTTGAAATAAATTGGATGAATCTGGTTCAGTAATCAGGAATAAAGCCAGACTTGTAGCTCAAGGCTATAACCAACAGAAGGGTATTGATTTTGATGAGACATATGCTCCTGTTGCTCACTTAGAGGCCATACGGATGCTACTTGCTTTTGCAAGTGCAAAGGACTTCAAACTATATCAAATGGATGTCAAGAGTGCCTTTCTTAATGGTTATATTAAGGAAGAAGTTTATGTTCATCAGCCTCCCAGGTTCGAGGACCCAACACACCTAGAGCACGTATACAAGCTCACTAAGGCTTTATATGGACTTAAACAAGCTCCTAGGTCCTGGTATGATAGGCTTAGTACCTTTCTTCTTCAGCACAGATATAGGATTGGAGTTGTTGATTCAACTCTTTTTGTAAAAGGAGTTGACATCCTACTAGTTCAAATATATGTTGATGATATTATATTTGGATCAACTAAGGAGACCATATGTCAACATTTCTGTGAGACTATGAAGACTGAGTTTGAAATGAGTATGATGGGTGAAATCAGATTCTATTTACGACTCCAAATTCAATAATTAGACATAAGAATTTACATTAGTCAAACAAAATATGTTCTTGAAATTCTCAAGAAATTTGAATTTGATAATGTAAATGGCAAAGAGACTCTGATTTCTCTATCTGCTTCTCTTGGTGAAGGTTTATCCGGTAAGAGAGTAGATGAAAAGAAATACCGGGGCATGATAGGTTCACTACTGTATCTTACAACTTCTAGACCTGATATTCTTTTTGCTGCATGTTTATGTGTGAGATTCCAATCCAAACCCAAGGAATCTCATTTTAATGCAGTAAAAAGAATATTTAGATACTTAAATAGCACAAAAGACCTTGGTCTTTTCATCCTAAAGCACAATCCTTAGATCTATTATCCTATAGTGATGCTTATTATGCAGGGAGTCAGACAGACCAAAAGAGCACTAGCGGCACATGTCATTTTATTGCAGAATCTCTAGTCTCATGGTTCTCTAAGAAATAGACTTGTGTTTCACTTTGTACGACTGAAGCATAATATATTGCTGCTTCACTTGCTTGCTCTCAAGTCATTTGGATGAGATAGACTTTGTTCGACTTTGGATTGATTTTTGCGTAATCCAAAATTTTATGTGATAATACAAGCATAATAAATTTATCTAAAAATTCGGTTCATCTTTCACATACCAAGCACATAGATGTTAGACATCATTTTCTTAGAGATAATGTGCTTCAAGGATTAATTCAACTAGAATTCATTGACACACAAAACCAATTGGCAGATACCTTTACAAAACCTCTTGCAGTAGAAAGATTCTACTTTATAAGAAGAAAATTAAGGCTTTGTACAATAAAAGAAATTTAAAATTAATAAGTTGATTGTTATGGAACTTGTTTGTATTTATGGAAATCTCTAAGGGTCTCATTGCAATTTACCCACATTTGAAAAAAAGGGTAAACTGTAATATTTCCATATGTTTGGAAATATCAAAGTGTTGTTTGCAATATGGTTGCTTAACTTAGGTTGTTGACTACATTATTTTTCAACACCTAAGTTGTCAATTTCATTTCTTTCAACCACTTAAGTGGTCATGTGACTAACACATGACCCATCCCATATATAAGAGGCCAAGTGCAAACACTTGCCTCATTTTGTCGCTTGCAAACCCTAGCTTTCTTCACAAGAGTCTCTCCAAGTCCTAGCCAAGAAGAGATAGATCATCTCCAAGCCTCAACTCTAGGAACACTCTTATCTTCTCATCATTTCTTGCTTCTTTGAGTCATCTTGCATCTTGTTTTCTTTCTCTTCAATCCTTTCTCGCTGCTGCATTTGTTTTCATCGGGTACCAGGTGGTACCCATACCCATCATTGGTATTGGTACTAGCTTGGTGCAGCAGTGCTTGCCTTAGTGAGCAGGTACCTGTACTAAAGAGGAGTACCGGTACTAGTTCAAATTTCTGGTTGGAACAGAAACCAACCAGTATCGATACCAATCATCGGTACCGGTACATGCATGCTTAAATGTGTTTTTCTTTATACAAACACATGAAAGGAAATTGTCTATATTTCTAATTGTTTTCCTATTCTTTGTTATTACATTTTTACATATGACACCTAAATCAAAAAGTAAGGGAAAAGCACCTCAAGATGCTTTTCACAAGTTTTGCATTAATGAGGATGCCAAGTCAAAATTTGATTGGTATAAAGGATTAAAACTCCATCATTATAGGCTAGTTGAGTGGAAAGATTTCTCCCTTCAACTCTTTAGTTTTACCACTCATCTTTCAGAACAAAAACTTATGTATTTCTTTGATGAGTCATTCTTTGCTAATGTTCTTGGAGTATACCCTGACGTTAATTGTCTATTCTTTGCTAACCTCCAAGAACAAGAAAATCGAGGTGACCTTGTCTTAATAACAAATGTTTTCGATCAAAAAATCACCATTACACCTAAACTCTTGTCAACCATCACCGAATGTCTTAATGAAGGTCATGCATTTAGCACACTTAAGGAGTAATTTTCTGCTCATAAAATCCATGAAACTCTTTTGCTCCCTAACTGTCAGGGCAAAGCATTGGTTGCCCCAAATATGACCCTTTTTGCTCACGTCCTTTTTCGTATCTTAGCATGGAATTTAAGGGCTAGGAATTCAGGATTTCACAAAATACCTATTGATATTTTACCCTTAATTTATGTTATCATTACAAGCTTTCCGGTCAATTGGAACACAATTTTCATTCACTTTCTTAGACCTCATTACCGTGCATCAGCTTTACCATTGGATATTTTGGTGTCACACATCCTTCATAAAAATAAAATTGACCTCTCTAATTTTACTCCTCTTTGAAAAGTGGTCTATTTTAAATGGTCTACTCTCCGAAAAATAGGAGTGAAACCTGCTAGAGAGGAATCCTCCAGTGATGACGAAGAAGAAGAAGTTGATCTAAATGCTCAATCTTCTTCTCATCCACCTCCTGAATTATCCTCCACTTTTGTTCCTATAACCTACCTATATATGAAGTGGAAACACTTTGGGTAAATCTATCTAATGTGTCTGGAACTGATCCCAATTTGATAAATACCTTCGACTACATTGGTCAAAATTTAACCAATCTAAATTTTGCCTTCCATCACATGGAATGCAAATTCCATGATCTTTCTCTTTCTATTGAGTCCTTCCATGTCACTTCTTCCACTCAACAATCTAAACAAAGGAAGCGGACTCAACCAAAAGCACCTCAAGAGTACAATGAAAGAAGGCAGAAGCATTTTCAAGATCCATCTCATGTATCAATGGTGGAAGAAGAACCTATTCTTCATGATGATGATGATGAAGAAGAAGACACAGAAGAAGTTTCTTATGAAGAAAGTGATGATGATGATGAAGATGAAGACAACAACGATGATGATGAAGACAATGATGATGACGACAACAATAATGATGATGATGATGGTGGTGGATATGTGTAAAAGCTAATTAGAAAACATCCTAGAAATTAGCTTAATTTTTTCATTTTGATGCTTGTTAAATTTGTATGACTTTTCAAACAATTATATGTTAAGCTTGTTTCAAGACTTATCTTTATGAACTTTATCATGTTATGATTCATGCTTGGTTTGTTTATGAAAACTTGTTGCTTATTCATGTATCATGTTATGTTTCATCCTTGTTATTTGGTCATCTTTTTACTTGCTTGAGAAAAAGGGGGAGAAATAATTGATAATTCATATTTAAAACAGGGAGAGCTTAGTTTGAGGGGGAGGTTTTTCACTCCTTGTGGAGTTTTTTTATTCTTAAATATGAGTATTATCTTGTTTGTTTTGTCAAAACCAAAAAGGGGGAGATTGTTGGAACCTAGCTCCATTTCTCTTCTGTGTTTTGGTGTTAACAAAATTGTGTTTAAATCTAATGTGTTTATGAAGTATTATAAGTCAAAAGAACCTATGGAGGCAAGCAACAAGATTGCATATGGAAGAAGAAGATTAGAAGACTAGTTTTTGTTATATTTATTATTTTTATAGAATCTTTGTTCATCTCCTAACAAGTAAAATAAAATCTAGAAGTTAAAAACAAAGTAGAGATAATTAGGGTTTAGAAAATCATTCATTCACTCATTTCAAAACTCAAAATTGATTTTTTCAAAATCAAGTCGTTTAGGGTAAGTTGGATTTCTCTAAAAATTGACTTAAACTTACAAAATGTGGTACTTGTAGCAAGTACCGATACTAGCCATAAGTACCGGTACATGCTAGGCACAAGTTTGAGCTTAAGTTCCAAACTGTGAACAACAAGTACCGGTACTCCTCATGAGTACCGGTATCAAGTGGTTACAGTTTGTGTACTTGGTTTTTGCCTGGACCTTACAAGTACTGGTACTAATCACTAATACCGGTACATGTAGGTCACTGGACCCAAATCTGTGAATCACAAGTACCGGTACTTATCATGAGTACCGGTACTTGGTGACTTAGTTGGGCTAACTGTAAGCAATCAGTTCCGGTACTAAAAGTTTAGTACCGGTACCAACTAACTATTGTGACCAACCTGAATGGTTATTTTGCAATTAAACCTATCCTTAAACTTCCCAAATTACCCCTTATGGTTAGTAAACGTTGGGAAGGTGCTTAGTGGGTTATATAAGCACTCTTTGAGTGTTTTTTGCACACAACCAAGAGGCCAAAATTCTATCTTTGCCTACACCTTTATTTCTCAAATTACTAACTACAAAAGAGCTTGTCTTGTTGCAATTCTCTCAAGGCCATTCTCCACTTGCAACAAGTCTTCAAGGTGATCATGTTCTTCTCTGAAAAATTCATTTGTTTTATGCCTTAATTTTCTTGTTATGTTAATTTACATACTCAAATTAAGCAATATAATTGTTGGAGACATAGGAATTAGTTGTAAACTTTTATTTATATTTTTCTTACACCTGTATCTTTATTTCTTTTCTATATCTTATAATTGGGTTGAGGTAACCCACTAGTTACCTCAGATTTTTAGTAAATTGATTCCCTCCGGGTTGAGGGAATCGAGTTAAAAATCCTAAGTTGAGAGACATAGGTAGTGGAGTACCTAAGTGAGGGGAACCACTATATATCTTATGCATTTTGTGGTTTGTTTTTTCTTGCAAATTTTTATTCCACACTATTCATCCCCCCTTCTAGTGTGCTTGTGATTTACAGATCCTACACCCACATCTAGCAAAAACCTATATTTTCATCCAATTAAATTTAAGACATTGAAATTATAGCTCTAAGTACAATAGCCTCCGAGTATGCTCGTCATCAATGACCTGTAATTTGAAAAACAAAAGTAATTAAAATGCAATAGAGCAAGAGTAACAAATTTTGAACATGTGTGTGTGATTGGTTTAAGTTTAGGTATTTATAATGTATAGAAAATGCCAGTTGTAGTTTAGGTTTTTTAAATTTGAATATGAATTTGATATAAACATTAATGAAACAAACTAAAAAAAATGTTTCTAACCTTAGATGTCCACATCTACTGCATTTGAATCAATATGACCTTCTTCCGTTAATTCTTGGTATGCTTCAGACTGTACGTCAAAATGATTGTGCGGTACTGTTCTTATTGGTATAACCCATCCCCTTTAGCAATTATCGGGGACGTAGAAAACTTGTGTCCCTTGACATGAAAATGTGAATGGTTCATCAGACTGAAGAATTTGACGATTAGGATTTAAACTCAAGAAATCGTATTTCTTGTCAATTTTGAAACCAATGCTCTCTTTAAAAACATTAAACCAATGGCATTTAAATAGGATAATTTTGCTATCAAATCTGTAGCTGATCTCCACAATTTCTTTGATTTTACCATAGTATTCATCTAGACCGATGGAAAGATCTTAATTAACAACTTCGGCCTGTTATGTAACCTTTCTATCATCAATTTCTTTTATTCTGAATCTAAACCCATTTATTATATACTTAGAGTGGTAATGTGCAGAATGTAATGGTGAATCGGCAATTACATCAAAATCTGGTACCTATCATGGGTCCTTATTTCTTTCAATTGATGAACTCGATCTTTAAACCAATCTAAGAAGCCAAATTTGGTTGTCCTTGAAGAGGTAATCATTCAAATTCCTCCTAAAATGGATCAATTTCAGGAATTTATTTTAAAATATATAGATGTGTGCAACGTCTGCCATTTTCTGAAATAGCCTTGTACTTTGTATAAAGGATCAATCTTCCTTTGATATCAAAAATTGACAAACATTCTTCATCACTATCATTGTATTCCTTGTCATAATTCATTTGAAGTTTATTAAAGCGGTTGTCTATTTCATTCATGTACATGGAGGTAAAATTTATACACTCCTCCATGAGATACCCTTCTGGCTTTGCCTTGTTCAAAAGATAATCTTTTAGCTCTTTCAAAAATCACTCCATAGGATACATCCATTTGAATTGTATAGGTTCACCGATTCTTGCTTCATTTGCAAGATGCAGCGTGAGATGAACCATTACATCGAAGAAGGCTGGGGGAAGAATATGTTCCATCTTACAGAGAGTAATGACTATTTATTTATCCTAATGATCTAGCGTATCATTTTATAGCGTCTTCTAACAAACAACTTTGAAAAACTTGCTCATCGCTTTGAATGAATCAACAACTGGCTCTGGCAGTATCCCTCGTATCGCTAGTGGAAACAATACTTGCATATAAACGTGGGAGTCATAACTTTTCAAGCTAGATATCTTTTTATGCACTTCATTTGCACAACGGGAAAGCTACGAGGAAAACCCCTCTAGCACCTGAATTTCCTTTAAGAAGGAGAGCAGTCTACTCTTCTGGTCCTGATTCAAGCTGTAAATAGCAGGTAGGAAGTAGCCATCATCCTCAAGAATATGTAGCTCCGAACGTATCCCCAAACTCTTCATGTCTTTTCTTGTTTTCACTGTATCCTTTGGATCATCGGTTAGATTTAATACGTCTAAGATATTATCCATCACATTCTTTTCAATGTGCATAATATCTAAATTATGATATATTATAAGATCTTTCCAGTATGGCAGCTCCATAAAGAAAATGCTTTTCTTTCGAAATCTAAAATTCCTTGAGGCCGTTTTGTATTATTTGAATGGTCGACCCAATCGTATCTCACACATTTCTTGTAATCTCTCCATTATAGCCTGACCCGGCAACCTGATAGAATTTGTACTAAGTTTATTTTTTGGATTTTTCTTTGAATACAGACATGTCCTGCCATCAAATTGCTTCCTGAACTATGACATTCGCCTTCTATGTTCAATAGGTAGAAATTTGCGATGTCCTAAGTAACAAAATTTCTTACCTTTTGGCAGTTGTAGGTGATGAGTGTCTTTCATATAGACTGGGAAAACAAGCTTTCCTTTAGTACTCCAACCTGACAAATTTGCGTACACCGAGAAGTCGTTTATGGACCACAACAATGCTACATGCATATTGTAAAATTCTTTCTTTTCTCCATCATACGACTTCACACCAGTGTACCACAACTATTTTAGTCCATCGATTAATGGCTAGAGATAGACAACTATTGCATTTTCTGGTTGTTTTGGACTGAGGATTAATAGGGTTAGCATCATGAATAACGATCTCATACACAACCAGGGAGGTAAGTTATAAGTAATCATTACCACTGGCCATATAGAGTACAATGGGTATATACTCTTAAATTGATTGAATCCATCGCTTGTAAGATCCAACCGCATGTTCCTTGCTTCTAAAGCGAATGAATTGTTTCTTTCGTCAAATCTCTTTCACTCCTCTAAATCAGTAGGATGACATATTCTTCTACCTTGAGATTTACAATCCTGGTGTCAAGTTATCCACCGTGCAGTTTTAGTTGATATAAAAAGGCATTGAAGCCTAGGTGTCAGTGGGAAGTAACGAAGAACCTTCTGAGGTTATTTTCTCTTACTTTCATTTTTACCTTCCTTATATTTCTCAAGTCCACATCTAAGACAATTACTCAAGTTTGCGAATTCATTTCTAAAAAGATGTAGTCATTTAGACATGCATCGATTTTCTGATAGTCCAAACCAAGCTTACAAATCTATTTCCTTGCCTCATACCATGAAGCTGGAAAACCATTAGGGTTATTCAACAACTTAGCAATAAATTGAAGTATTTCTGACATAAATTTAGCACTAGCTCTATTCATAACCTTCAGTTGGAACATCTTCAACAAAAATGGCAACTTTGACATTTCATAACACCGGGAGCAATAGGATCCTCAGCCACCTTAACAGTATCATAGAACAGATCACAATTGAACGAATTTTCCTCATCTATATGTATATCCTCTCCTGCTCTCATCTCGTTCAACATTTCTTGTATTTCTTCATGTTATGACTCGAAGACATCAAACACTTTTAAGACGTCTGGGAGTTGGTTCAGACGTCTGGTCAGACATCTAGACGCCTTCCCAGACATCTGGAAATAAATTTTTACGTGCGTACGATTGCGAGTCTACGCGCACGTGCGTGCAGACTGAACCCGCTGACCTGCAGGCGCTTTTTCTTTCCTCCTAACGCCTTCAAATACCCCACTCGTCTCTCCCCTCTCCCTCGTTCACCACCCTACCGTCTTCCCCTTCCTCCAGTGCGAGCATGAGAGTGGGAGTGAGAGAGGGCAGCAACTGCTGCCGGTTGCGTGCGGAGAGGAGGTGCAGCGAGAGGGGAGAAGAGGGAGAGCACGTGAGGAAGAGAGAGCGAGCTTGCCGGAGCAGCCCAAGGCCGACAGACGGGCGTGCAGCGGGAGCGTGGTGCTGGGGAGGTTGCCCCGATGCTGCTGCAGCTCAGGCAGCAGGCGGGCGAGCGCGGCGCGGCCGTGAGTAGCAGGAAGAAGGCGAGGAGGTTCTGATTCTGGGAAATTTTCCCAAAATTAGACGTTTGGACCTACGTCCAGACGACGTGGGTGACGTCTGGAGGCTGCCCCAGACGTCCGAGAGGTACGTATTTCTTCCTCTGCTTCCTTTTAGGGATACGATCATGCAGGCCGTTTCGCCGATAGTTCTATCTCATGCCGTGTTGAGAGTGTGTTTGCATACGCGTGCAGGTTTCGCTTCGGGAAGGTGCTGGACATGCCCTCCCATGCGATTCAGACGTCTGGGCGAAGCACCAGATGGCGGAGAGAGTCTCCAGACGTCCGAAGTGATAGTTGGACGTTTGGAATTAGGTCCAGACGGTTCAACAAGATCCTGGACGTTTGAAGAATAACTCAGAGTGAGGTATGACCTGGACCACATTTTAAGACGTCTGGAAGGTGTTCCAGACATCTGATTTAAGTCAGAGTTATCATTTTTGACCCGTTTAGGGTCTGTTCGAAGTCTGATTTCCGCGTTTGAGATTTCTTTCTTCTCAGAATTTGTTCCTCTACTTGTTTAAAATACTTTTATCCTGTTCTGAGTGGTTATTTGTGATTGATCCTTGTGTTAGGATCTCGTTCCGTTGCAGCTTTGGGGGTTGCGGAGGCATGTGGACCTACCGATCACGCCCCCATTACTCCCGGTTTTGCGGGTAGAGTGGCTCCCCTTAGTTATTTACCAACATTAATGCATCTCTGAGATGAATGATAGATCCTAGGGTATGGCATGAATCCTAGGACCTAAAAACTAGATTGAATGATAGATCTTAGGGTATGGCATGAATCCTAGGGCTTGGAAACTAGATTGAATGATAGATCCTAAGGTGTGGCATGAATCCTAGGAACAGAAACACTGAACGAATGTCTTGATTACTTGAATTGCAGTCTTGGATAAGTAGATAGAATAATGATAATTGCCAGTAATTGGATAACAGCTACCTGTGAAATGTAGAATACTGTTGCTAGTAACTGCTACATGTAATTCCTGTTATTGGAAACTAAAATTGAGTTGCTTGTATATAAATGGATATTAAATGTTGGAAACACAAGCTATATGCGAATGAAACTGAAATGATGAAACCTATATGGCTTGGCCTGAGAAATATGAGTATGAACCCTACGGGAATTAGGAGTAGAGCTCCTAGAAGATAAATAGAATGGAATTGGGGAGGTGAGCTGGCCCTTGAGTACAGAGTATCAAGGAGAGCGACTATCCCCCTGTTTAGTACAGAGTGGAGCTAGCTGCCCCAAGGACCCGAGGTTAGATCTGGTAACTTTGTATCGACTTTTGGCCCTCGTGTACACAGTACTGGGGAGAGCTACTAGTGTAGGGAGAGAGCTAGCCACCCCACGGGCCCCGGGGTTCAGCTAGCTATCCTACACCGACTTGTTAGGCCCACTGGGCAAACCAGGGTAGTCAGGCGAGGGAGCGCAGACTGTGGAGGGGCAAGACCCCTGTTTGGTTACTGTGGAGGGGCTGGACCCCTGTTACTGAGAGGGCTCTGCCCTATACTGGTTCCGTGCTGTGCTTTGGGCGCACCCATTAATGGAAACGACTGATCGCGTGCCAGTGCGAGGTAGCTACCCATGCATTTATTGTGCATGTCGTAGTCACCGTTACGTCTATCAGTGACCTTGGGGTGGTTGACTGAGGGTAGGATCACTACGGGGGACTCTCCCAGCCAGGAGAGCACCACGTGCTACTTCTACTTTTCGGAAAAGACTGCAATCAAGATCGTTCCCACGAGGAACATTCGAGATCAAGAGAAAGATCTGAGAAATAATTCAAGAAAGTGTAAATAGAGGAATAAAGAAAGAAATTAAAAACAACAGCTACTTGTCCACCTTTACTTTCTTTTAGCTAGCTGGTTGCCACTCTACTCAGCATTTCACTGACGTATCACATTTGTCACCTTTTTCAGGACCAGGTGTTGAGAAGCCAGAGCCTGCGGCTGCGGAGGGTGCTGGGCCTAGTAGAGGCCAGTAGTTGTACTTTGTTGTACCGTATTTCTGTAGTAGTGAGTATTTCTGTTTCACCTTGTACTCTTTTATTGAAATCTTCATATTTCTGTACCTATTTTTAATTCTCTCCTGTTGTGGTGGTATGTACTGTAGTAGTTCTTTTCTTTACTGCTGTACTTTTGTTATTGTTAGTTACATGCATAGTGAATGTGATTTATTTTACTATTTTTTGGTTACTTTCTCGTTGGACGACTGGGTCTTGGGTCAATCGAGTCGGTCCGATTCTCGTGTCCTGTAGGGATTCGGGAACTGGGTCGTAACAAGATGGTATCGGAGCAAGGTCGTCCCGAGAAGTGAACCAACTGGCTGGAAAATAACCAATTCACGTGCTTGTAACTAGAGTAGCCACCACAATGTACCTTTTGACATCTGTTTTAAGGTTACTTCATTGAATATTGATTAGTTTTGACGTCTTTTCTATTCCATATTCGCGTCTCCTTGTAAGAGATGCCTCGACGAGGAGGTAGCGAGGTGGGCTGCAGACGGGGCCGAGGACAAGGTCAGAGGGGTGGGTGCGTTGAGGCCGACACCTCAGTGGACCAGTCACTGCTCCCGAGTATTTAGGCCCAGGACCTCGCCCAGCTGATACGAGACATCGTGCGAGAGGAGCTCCACCCGCTGCCACGAGTGCCTCTCCCTGGGGCTGCGGAGGGGGAGTCCTTTATGGGACCACGCGACGGACACGATGCTAGAAGCAGGGGAGAGGGTGGGCCTTCACCACCCCCACCTTCCTCCAGTACTTCCGAGCATGAGGCTTCTTTACCTGGAGGCGCACCAGCATCCCCACTTCAGCGCCACTTTGAGCTTTTCGGACAGCTCCGGAAGCTGAAGCCCCCCTCCTTCAAGGGGGATGAGGACCCGACCGAGGTGAAGGACTGGCTCAAGCAGATCGAGAAGGCTTTTGACACCCTTCGCCCTCCTGTGAAGTGCCACGTGGCCTTTGCCACGTACCAGCTGGAGAGAGTGGCACACAAGTGGTGGAGGGCGATCAGGGGTCAGGAGAGGGACAAGCTGACTTAGGACCAGTTCGTTATCCTCTTCTACGAGTAGTACTTCCCCCAGATGTGGCAGGACCAGAGGAGGCGGGAGTTCCACACTCTCCACCAGGGGACGATGACTGTGAGCGCGTACTGTACGCGTTTCCTGCAACTATCTTGTTTCGCAGCGATAGCCGTGGCTACTGAGGAGGAGCGCCTTTGGAGGTTCACCGAGGGGCTTCGGCCTGCTATTCGTGGGTATGTCAAACCCCTGAAGCTGCCTACGTTCTCGAGAGTGATGGAGGCAGCTATGACATACGAAGAGACCAACTCGTCCGCACATGACACTGACAGTGGGCGAAAGTAGCCCTACCAACCAGACTTCTCATAGGGCCGATGAGAGAGGAGGCACGTGGCGCCTGCAGGAGAGCCGTCACATTTTGTGGGGCCATCAGTGGCCTTTAGGGGCCCCCGACAGGGGCTTGCTACTAGCATTGGACCCTTGCCTAGCCGTCAGTAGGGACCCAGTAAGGGTGGGAGTCGAGTCCCCCTTTGCTACCAGTGTGGCCAGCCGAGCCACATCAGGAGGGACTGCCTGTCTAGAGCCGAGGGTCAGCAGATGCTTCCCGTGCCGAGCACTAGACGGTGATAGGAGGCCGCAGTTTCTAGGCACGAGGAGGAGGATAGCAGTCGCGGGGAGGGTTCCGGCCAGCGGCTACCCGTCCGACGCAGAGTGTGGCTGCTCTGTCTGCACCTAGGGCTGAGGGGCGTATCAACGCCCTGACACATAGGGATGCCAGAGCTTCGGGATCAGTGGTGGCAGGTATGGTTTCAGTTTCTGGTAGACTTGTTTACATGCTTTTCGATTCCGATGCTACGCACTCGTTTGTTGCTGCCAATTTTGCGGTTAGTTTTGGGCAGGACTATATGATGTTAGAGGATCCATTCATGATTAGAGGTCTAAGTGGCTAGCTGTTTGTAGCTGAGGAGTTGTACACAGGTTGTGAGGTCAGCGTTGGGGGACACAACCTTCCCGCTGACCTGATTTTGTTACAGATGGAGGACTTTGGCGTAATTCTGGGGATGGACTGGCTGTCCTCTTACCATGCCTTGGTGGACTGCTTTGAGAGGAAGATCGTCTTCTCCATACCGGAGTTGCCTTCTTTCGAGTTCCACGGGCAGCAAGTGGATGGAGGCTTCAGGTACATTTCTGCACTTCGGGCGGTGAGACTTTTGAGCCAGGGGTGTGAGGGCTTCCTAGCTTGTGTGGTGGTGGAGCCTAGCCCTGTGGCAGACTTCCAGAGTATCCCGGTGGTCAGAGAGTACCCCGACGTGTTCCCAAACGAGTTGCCAGGACTACCGCTCGAGCGTGAGGTCGAGTTTGAGATCTCACTGGTACCAAGGACCAGCCCCATCTCCACAGCACCGTACAGGATGGCACCACTTGAGCTACGAGAGCTCAAGTCTCAGTTGCAGGATCTTTTCGAGAAGGGCTTTGTGAGGCCTAGTGCATCTCCATGGGGAGCCTCGGTATTGTTCGTAAAGAAGGATGGTACCCTACGCCTTCGTGTGGACTACAGACAGCTGAATAGGGTCACCATCAAGAACAGATATCCACTGCCGAGGATTGATGACTTGTTTGACCAGCTGCGAGGTGCCACGGTATTCTCCAAGATCGACTTGAGGTCTGGATACCACTAGTTGAGGATCAAGGAGGCAGACGTCTCCAAGACAGCTTTCCACACCCAGTACGGACACTACGAGTTTCTGGTCATGCCATTTGGGTTGACCAATGCCCCTGCTGCCTTCATGGATTTGATGAACTGGGTGTTTAGACCGTACTTGACCAGTTCATGGTGGTATTCATTGATGATGTGCTCATCTATTCTCGAGATCAGACACAGCACGGACAACACTTGCGGATGGTTTTGGACACACTGAGACGACGTAGGTTGTACGCCAAATACAGCAAGTGCGAGTTCTGGTTGAGGGAGGTGACCTTCGTGGGTCATGTGATCTCCAGAGATGGCTTGGCTGTGGACCCAGCCAAGGTTGATGCAGTGCTCAGATGGGAGAGACCGCGTACTATTACTGAGATTCGCAGTTTCTTGGGACTGGCAGGCTACTACAGGTGATTTATCAGGGGCTTCTCGCAGATTGCACATCCTATGACATAGCTGACCCAGAAGGACGTGCCACTTACTTGGATAGACGCTTGTGAGGCGTGTTTTCAGGAGCTGAAGGAGAGACTGACTTCGGCTCCCATGCTCACCATCCCAGACAGTAGTGGCGAGTTCATTGTGTACACGGACGCCTCTTTGCAGGGGTTAGGGGGTGTGATCATGCAGAGGGATCACATTGTCGCTTACGCTTTGCGGCAACTAAAGCCCCATGAGCATAGATACCCTACCCATGACTTGGAGCTGGCAGCTTTTGTCTTCGCGGTGAAGACTTGGAGGTACTACTTGTACGGTGAGACTTTTGAGATTTTCACAGATCATAAGAGCCTCAGATACTTGTTTGATCAGAAGGAGCTCAACATGAGACAGAGACGTTGGTTGGAGCTCCTGAAGGATTATGACTGCAACATTTCCTACCACCTGGGAAAGGCCAACATGGTGGCTGACGCCTTGAGTCGGAAGGTGCCTGCCCACTTGGACAGTTTACAGGTGTAGAGTTGGAGCCTCGTGGAGGAGATGGGTAGTTGGCGGCCCTTGGAGTTACTGGGGCACTGTGGGGAAGTGACTATGACATGACAGATGAGGCCAGAGCTGATAGATCGCTTCATCACAGGACAGATGGCTGACCCGTACTTACAGTCATTGCGTGACAGAGTGCTTTCAGGAGACCTTGGGGACTTCTCTTTTACAGACCAGGTACTGCGCATGAGGGGACGTTTGTGTGTTCCTAGGGATGAGGAGCTATTGAGAGAGCTATTGACTGAGGCACATGGTTCCAGGTTCACCATACATCTGAGAAACACAAAGATGTACCATGATTTGAGACGTGACTTTTGGTGGAGGGGGATGAAGCAGGATGTGGGTGAATTCGTACAGTAGTGTTTACTATGCCAGCAGGTGAAGGCCGAGCATCAGAGGCCTGCAGGGCCGTTACAGCCACTTCCAATGCTAGAGTGGAAGTGGGAGAGAATCACCATGGACTTGGTGGTGGGCTTGCCTGTTACTCAACAAGGACACGATGCAGTCTGGGTGATCGTTGACAGATTGACGAAGACGGCACGTTTGTTGCCGATCCGAGTCACATTGGGGCCAGCACAGTTGGTAGAGAGGTATATCCGCGACGTGGTACATCTACACGGAGTTCCGTGGGAAATCGTATCTGACCAGGATACCTGTTTTACGTCTCAGTTTTGGACTGAGTCTCATCAGGCCTTGGGGACACGGTTGAGGTTCAGTACAGCTTACCACCCCCAGACGGACGGACAGTCTGAGCACACGATACAGACACTTGAGGACCTTTTGCGTGCTTGTGTACTGGACTGGAGGGGCTCTTGGGAGGAGCACTTGCCCCTGGCGGAGTTTGCATATAATAACAGTTATCACTCGAGCATCAGCATGCCACCCTACGAGGCTTTGTACGGACAGAGGTGTATGGCACCCTTGTGTTGTGTTGAGGTGGGGACCAAGTGGGAGGTTGGCCCCAGACTGATCCGGCAGAGTCAGGAGGTGATCAAGCAGATTCACAGGCGATTCTGTACTGTCAGAAGCAGATAGAAGAGTCATGCAGATCAGAAGTGTAGAGAGGTATAGTTTAAGGTTGGGGACCATGTCTTCCTTCGCGTTTTGCCCATGAAGGGCCTGCAGCAGTTTGGGGTGAGAGGGAAGCTTGCGTCGAGGTTCGTGGGACCCTTTGAGGTCCTGGAGCGGGTTGGACCCATATCTTACAGGCTTACCCTTCCTCCCCAGCTTTCTGGTGTGCACGACGTGTTCCACATGTCCAACCTCAAGAAGTACGTCATCGATCCCAGTCACGTCCTAAGCCACAAGAGCGTCGAGGTGGGTGACGACCTGACCTACCCCGAGCGGCCAGTGCAGATTCTTAACAGAGCCGTCTGGAGTCTGAGACGGAAGCAAGTACCCCTGGTGAAGGTTTTGTGGAGGAGCCAACAGTACGAGGAGGCTACCTGGGAGCCTGAGGCGGCGATGCAGAAGCGGTACCTGGAGCTCTTTGAGGGTACATCTTTTCAGACCGGCTTTGGTCCTCTTTGAGTTTGTTATGCGTATATTGTTCTTTTTTCGCACCTTGGCGCAAGTTTCAGGGGCAAAGCTTCCTTTGAGTTTGTTACGTTGTTAAGACCGGAAGACATCAAACAATTTTAAGACGTCTGGGAGTTGGCCCAGATGTCTGGATGCCTTCCCAGACATCTGGAAATAAATTTTTTGTGTGCGTACGATTGCGAGTTTGCATGCATGCGCACGCAAACTGAACCCGCCGGCCTGCAGGCGCTTTTTCTTTCCTCCCGATGCCTTCAAATACCCCTTTCACCTCTCCCCTCTCCCTCGTTCACCACCCTACCATCTTCCCCTTCCTCTAGTGCAAGCGTGAGAGCGGGAGTGAGAGTGGACAGCAGCTGCTGCCGGTTGCATGCAGAGAGGAGGAAGTGCGGCGAGAGGGGAAAAGAGGGAGAGTGCATGAGGAAGAGAAAGCGAGCTCGCCAGAGTAGCCCAGGGCCAGCCGACGGGCGCGTAGCGGGAGCGTGGTGCTGGGGAGGTTGCCTCGGTGCTATTGCAGCTCAGGCATCAGGCAGACGAGTGCGACGCGGTGGTGCGCAGCAGGAAGAAGGCGAGGAGGTTCTGATTTTGGGAAATTTTCCCAGAATCGGACGTCTGGACCTACGTCCAGACGACGCGGGCGACATCTGGAGGCAGCCACAGACATCTGAGAGGTGCGTATTTCTTCCTCCGCTTCCTTTTGCGGATACAGCCATGCAGGCCATTCCGCCGATAGTTCTGTCTCATGGCGTCTTGAGAGTGTGTTTGTGTACGCATGCAGGTTTCGCTTCGGGAAGGCACAGGACACGCCCTCCCATGCGATTCAGACGTCTGGGAGAAGCACCAGATGGCGGAGAGAATCTCCAGACGTCCGGAGTGATAGTCGGACGTCTAGAAGTAGGTCCAGACGATTCAGCGGGATCCTAGACGTCTAAAGAACAACTTCGAGTGAGGTATGACCTGGACAACCTTTTAAGACGTCTGATTTGAGTCAGAGTTGTCATTTTTGACCCGTTTAGGGTTCGTTCAAAGTTCGATTTCCACGTTTGAGATTTCGTTCTTCTCAGAATTTGTTCCTCTACTTGTTTAAAATACTTTTATCCTGTTCTGAGTTGTTCCTTGCGCTTGATCCTTGTGTTAGGACCTTGTTCCTTTGCAGCTTTAGGGGTTGCAGAGGCACATGGACCTGCCAATCATGCCCCTATTACTCCCGGTTTTGCAGGTAGAGTGGCTCCCCTTAGCTATTTACCAACATTAATGCATCTCTGAGATGAATGATAGATCCTAGGGTATGGCATGAATCCTAGGACCTGAAAACTAGATTGAATGATAGATCCTAGGGTATGGCATGAATCCTAGGGCTTGGAAACTAGATTGAATGATAGATCCTAGGGTGTGGCATGAATCCTAGGAACAGAAACACTGACGAATGTCTTGAATACTTGAATTGCAGTCTTGGATAAGTAGATAGAATAATGATAATTGCCTGTAATTGGATAACAGCTGCCTGTGAAATGTAGAATACTATTGCTAGTAACTGTTACATGTAATTCCTGTTATTGGAAACTAAAATTGTGCTACTTGTATATAAATGGATATTAAATGTTGGAAACACGAGCTATATGCGAATGAAACTGAAATGATGAAACCTTGTATGACTTGGACTGAGAAATATGAGTATGAACCCTACGGGGAATTAGGAGTAGAGCTCCTGGAAGATAAATAGAATGGAATTGGTGAAGTGAGCTGGCCCTTCAGTACAGTGTACCAAGGAGAGCGACTATCCCCCTGTTTAGTGCAGAGTGGAGCTAGCCACCCCAGGGACACAGGGTTAGGTCTGGCCAATTTGTACTGACTTTTGGCCCTTGCGTACATAATACCGGGGAGAGCTACTAGTGTAGGGAGAGAGCTAGCCACCCCACGGGTCCCGGGGTTCAGTTAGCCATCCTACATCAACTTGTTAGGCCCACTGGGCAAATCAGGGTAGTCAAGCGAGGGTGCGCGGACTGTGGAGGGGCAAGACCCCTGTCTGGTTACTGTGGAGGGGCTGAACCCCTGTTATTGAGAGGGCTCTGCCCTATACTGGTTCCGTTCTGTGCTTTGGGTGCGCCCGTTAACAGAAACGACTGACTGCGTGCTAGTGCGGGGTAGCTACCTATGCGTTTATCGTGTGTGCAGTAGTCACCGTTACGTTTGTCAGTGACCTTGGGGTGGTTGACTGAGGGTAGGACCACCACGGGTGACTCTCCCAGCCAGGAGAGCACCACGTGCTACTTCTACTTTTCGGAAAAGGCTGTAATCAAGATCGTTCCCACGAGGAACATTCGAGATCAAGAGAAAGATCTGAGTAATAATTCATGAAAGAGTAAATAGAGGAATAAAGAAAGAAATTAAAAATCGCAGCTACTTGTCCACCTCTATTATTTTCTTAGCCAGCTGGTTGCCACTCTACTTAGCATTTTGCTGACATGTCACATTTGTCACCTTTTTCAAGACCAGGTGTTGAGCAGCCAGAGCCTGCAACTACGAAGGGTGCTGGGCTTAGTAGAGCCCAGCAGTTGTACTTTTGTTGTACCGTATTTCTGTAGTAGTGAGTATTTCTGTTTTACCTTGTACTCTTTTATTGAAATCTTCATATTTCTGTACCTGTTTTTAATTCTCTCCTGTTGTGGTGGTATGTACTATAGTAGTTCTTTTCTTTACTGCTGTACTTTTGTTACTGTTAGTTACATGCATAGTGAATGTGGTTTATTTTACTGCTTTTTGGTTACTTTCTCATTGGACGACTGGGTCTTGGGATCAGTCGAGTCGGTCCGATTCTCGTGTCCTGTAGGGATTCGGGAACCGAGTTGTAACACTTCACCTCTGCTATTAACAATTTCTTCGTCGATCTCTTCGTCAATGGTGTTCTCATTGTTTATGGCTTTCTCAATCAACTCCTCTCCATGAGCTACCCAAGTAGTGTAATACTGCCACCACCCATTACAAATCAAGTACTTGAGCACAGTATTATGATCATGCAAGGAACCATTCAAACATCTTCTGCATGGGCAGAAGATATTATCGAATTGACCTCCCTGCCTAAATATCTTCCTATCGTCATCAAATTAAGGGCACTGCAGGAAACTAGATAAGATTAGTTGGTATACCAGAGAAGAGCAGGAAGAAGCAACCGAAATTTTACCACACAAGGTTACATGTAATGAGTAAAACTAAGTTGTGATCAAATCTTTAAGGACTGATGAGAACCTCATCATGAGCCATAACTAGCTCATTTTGACCTAATACAGAGGATAAAAGCTCCTACATATCTCAAGGAAAGGCTTAACTCAGAGAATCCTAAGTTTGAGAAGAAAATAAGTCATAAGGGGTAAAAATGCAATTTTACCAGTATAATCTGCATACAGGGTAATTCAGGGCCCAAACATAGGTCAAAGCAGCTTAATAAGAATAAGAGTGGGATGAAATGATCTAGCAAGGGCTACAGCAATTCCAAGAAACTAAATGATAATCTGTAACCCTAAAACAACCCACTTCAATTCACAAGGTTCGAGGCAAAGTAAAAATAGAATAAACCCTCTAAAATTCATAGAAAAATAATCTCTAGGGTTTAGAACCTTCAATTTGGCCTTCAGAACCCATTTTGACCTACATTGAGAACCATGCCCAATTAATAACTTAATTTGGGTTTTTGCGTAAATTGACCGGTCAAACAAGGTTTAATATAGAAATGAAATTCACCATCATATTCCTTAGGTCCTAATTAGTCATGTATAAAAACTTGAGCCTAAGAAGAAACCTCCTTGACCGACTTTACACTTTGGTCCTCATATATTTACTCTTTGGCCCTCAACTTTTGAACCCTCGCATTTTGGCCCCTAACTCTCCTTCGTTCTTTGCGATCAGGTCCCCCCTGCAAAACCTGCCAGCACCATGCTCCGGCGACCTTGCGCGGAGCATGGCGCCGCGCAGGGTGAGGTGGGGGACCTGGCAAGTAAACCGGGGGTGCCCTGCGTCGTCAGCCGTCGCAGGGACACCCCCTTGGTCGTTGTAACCCACCATACCGGCCGTGCGAACGCACGGACGGTATGGGTTTTTGTTTCCGGCCATCCTCCGGCGAGGGAGACACGTCGTCTCCCTCCGCCTTCCTCCCTGTTTGATCCCTATAAATACCCCCCGTTGCTCCACCAACCGGGGTAGCTTGGATCTGACGGAGAAAATCCCCAACTTTCTTCTCTCCCTCCGGCAGACGCCCACCAGCTCCGGCGGTTCCTCCTCCTCCTCCTCTTCGCTCTGCCGCAATACCAGCAGTAGAGACCTCCTCCCCTGCTCTTCCTGCGCCACGCCGTACCCAGCTGGCGCCTCTCCAGCCCTCCGCTCGCCGCCGCCCCTTCCCCTGGGCATCTTCTTCTCCGGCGACAGTCGATATGACTGTCGCCCTGCCCCGGCCCCTTTCGTCTCCGTAGCTAGGTCAGAACTCCTCCCCATCTCCCCCTCTTTCTTTTCCTCACTGTCTTTTATTTGATTAAACCCTCGACCGCTCCTGTTCACCCTCACCCTCTCCGCCTCCGGCCATCCTCCGGCGAGCCGCTCCCATCACCTTAGCAACCCACACGGCTCGCCGACCACCGCAGGACCTCCGCCTCCTCACCCTGATCAACCTCCGCCCTGCCACTTCCCCCACATCACCCTCTGCAACCCCACCGAACAGACCCATCCTCCGACCCACATTCCGACCTAGGGCAGCCCTCGCACGCCGCCCCGCGCCTCGCCACCACCCACACGAGCTTCGCCGCACCCTGGCGAAGCTCCTGGCACTTTCTGATTAGGCCGAGAGGCCGTTTTCTTGTGGACAGACCACCCGACCTCCGCCGCCATTGCCGCGCAGGAGGAACTGCTTCCGCCTGCAGCTACAGGCGCGCCACGCTCAGCGCCACGACCAGATTCAACTCCCAGGCCTTGCGAGGCGTTTTGGCAAAACACCAGGTTCGCAGCTAAGGCAGAAAGCTTCGCGTGACGCCGCAATCTCCTGCTGACTTCCCCGCTGCGGGCGCGCAATTGAGGTGGGACATTTAGTCCCACCTCGGAAACGCCTGAAGAGTCGCAGCGACATAAGATGCAAAAGTGCTGAAGGCTTACTGCCTCAGCACACGGGGTGAGGTCCCCTTCACCCGCCCGGTTACCCGGTCTCGTCCGCGCTCACGCCCCGCGGACCTGACCCGACCCGACCCGACTTAAGACTGACCTGCACTCCTCGCCCACCACGCACGCCGGTGGGCCTGGACCCGGGCCTGACCCGAACCCGGTTACCCGGTAGCTCTGGGAGAGCTTTCCCAAAAGTGGTTTCAGAGAGAGAGAGAGACGCGGGGGGGGAGGGTAGAGTAGGTTTTGCCTCTGACGAGAAACTCTGAAGTGTGCAGGCACAGGCGAAGAAGAAGACCCGCGGAAGAAGAAGGAAGCTGACTGTAGCAACAGGAAGTTAAGTCGTCTGATTTGGAAATCAGACGACGGCCTGAAGGGAAAAGAAGAAAGGAGGGGTGACGTCCCTGGCTGAAAAAGAAAAAGAAGAAGCTGACACTTAGCCGCAGGGAGGAGAAACAAGAAGAAACCTTCACAGAAGAGACTGCAGAAAAAGAAGAAGAAACCAAGGAAGAAGAAGAAGGAGATCTGAAGAAAAGAAAGAGGAGCATCACCTCTGCAGAACAAAGAAGAAGAAGGAGATCTGAAGAAAGAAAGAAAGAAGAACATCACGAGGAGAAAACAAAGAGAACAACAAATTCTTTCCCTCTCTCTTTCTTTATTTTGTAAAAGAAACATGTATATCTCTAGAATACAACTTGCTCCCTGAGTTCGACCTCGGGAACTCTTTTATTTTCCGAGTAAAAAAATTTTTTATATTTGAAATGTTGGTAATAACCGGCTATACTACAACGTTATAACAAACTAAAACCCGGTTATCCCGAAGCCAAGCGTTTCAAGGACCTTCTTTAGTTTGGTACTTTACCGAACTAAAGTTGATCGAGTCTTATGGCATGCTATAAAGACAACACATCATGCATTTAAGTGAGGTATACATACATTTCCTACATTATTCGTATAATATGATCATAAGTCTCGATGGGAAAGTAATTTGAACACAATTTGACTCGGAGGACTTTTACCCTAAGGGTTAGAATACCTAATATTTGGATAAGAACTCAACACGGATAACCTGCAATTTCAAAGGAAAAATTAATTAAAACATATTATAATCTTAAATGTTAATAACAAATATATTCTCATTATAAGGACTTGCTACAAATTTACAAGTGATCATATATATCCTCCCCAAATGCACATCCATTTAGGTGAAATCGAATCACCAAATCCTTATCCTATGTTAATCATACCATTAATCAACAAAGATTAAAAATAATAATAATAAACCCACGATTTGTTTCAAAATTGTTTGTGTTTCCTTTCTATTTTAGTTTCAAACCAAATTTCTAAAGCAAACCTTCATTCCAAAATTATGCAAGTGTGGGTATCTAACAACTATAATAAATATCACCTTAATTACAAAAAAAATTAAATAACTTAAACCATAACCAACCCAACTATATTCCTAGACCCTAACACAACGCAACCATCCAAACCCTAGCCCAAGTCAAATCCTAAACCCTAAACCCTATCCCAAACCAACTGTCCAAACCATAGCCAAGTCAACCCTAAACCCTAAACCCTAACCTAATAAAACCCCAACCAACTAATATATTGAACATTAATGAATTTTAAAATATTTTGATAGAGTTTCTCCTTAAATATTTTGTTTCTCACATAAAAGTGCATTTCAAAACATCACACCACCTAATAAAAGTGGGCACACCCCACCGTAAAAGTGCAGCAAATAAAATGCATAAATGGATACGAAAACACATAAAAGATAATATGTGGGCACACCCTACATCTATTAAAATCTTAAATTGCCATTCAAAACACAAGTAAATGTGGGCACACCTCACCATCAATTTAACAAAAGCACATAAAAGACAATATGTAGGCACACCCCACATTTAACATGATCCTAAAATACCATGAAAATAGCTTTAAAAAATTAAAATTATATCTCTAAAGCATCAAGAGTGATCGTCGTCAACTAACTGCAATTTCAATAATAAAAAATTAATTAAATACCTACCTATTATGGTTTTAATAACTTAAGTACTTAATTCAAGGAAGGTGCGAAGGAAAAGGAGGAGGAAAAGGAGGAGGCGGGGAGGAAGAGGAGAAGGAGGAAGGGGAGGAGGACTCACAGGAGGAGGAGGTGCAACGGAAGAGGAGGAAAAGGAGGAGGCAGGGAGGAAGAAGAGGAGGAAGGGAAGAGGGGGGAGGGGAGGAGGACTCGTAGGAGGAGGAGGAAAAGGAGGAGGCAGGGAGGAAAAGGAAGAGGAAGGGAAGAGGGGGTGAGGGGAGGAGGACTCACTGGAGGAGGAGGAGATGTAGAGGACAAGGAATGGAAGAGGGGGGGAGGGGAGGACTCACAGGAGGAGGAGGAGAAGGAGGAGGTAGGGAGGAAGAGGAGGAGGAAGGGAAGAGGGAGGGAGGGGAGGAGGACTCATAGGAGGAGGAGGAGGTGTAGAGGAGGAGGAGGAGGAGGAGGAGGAGGTGAGGAGGAGGAGGAAGGGAAGAGGGGAGGAGGAGGAGGCGAGGATGAGGAGGAGGGGTAGGAACCGGGGAGGAGGTAAGGGAGAAGTCAAGGAAGACAAGGGGGAGGACAAGGAGGAGGAGAGGTGGAGGGGTGATGAGAGCCTCATCATGAGCCATAACTAGCTCATTTTGACCCAATAAAGAAGATAAAAGCTCCTACATAACCTAGAAGAAGGCCTAACTGAAGGAACAAGTGCTCTGAGAAGAAAACATGAAATAAAGGTTAAAACTGCAATTTTACCATTGCAGTACATAAATGGGATTTCTCAGAGGAAAAACATAGGTCAAATGGTCTAAATGAGATAAAAAGAGGGTTGAGTCAATCAGAAATGGGTTCATGTGCAATCGAGGAATTAAATGACACCTAGTAACCCTAAAATAGACCCGCTTTAATTAACAAGGTTCCGATCAGAACAAAAAGCAAGTAAACCCTCTAAAAATCATGTAAAAACATCCTCTAGGGTTTAGAACACTTAATTTGGCCTTTGGAACCTAGTCTGACCTAGAACAGGGTCCTAGCTCCTCAATTAACCTAATTTGGGTTCTTACGCAAAATGTCCAGTCAAACAAGGTCAAACCTAAAATCAAACTTCACCATTGGATTCCTTAGGTCAAAATTAGGTTTGTACCAAAATTTGGACCTAAGGAGAGGTCATCTTGACCTACTTTGCAATTTAGTATACCCAAATCACAAATTGGTCCCTATCTTTTGAATACCTTTGCAGAGAGCCCCCTAGGTTCTTCGCCTCCTTTGGAAATCGGTCCTGCCGCCATTGCTAGGGCAGAATCGAGCTCCAGCGAAGTTTCGAGAGAGATTTCTCCCTAATTCCTCGGAGATTCTCTCCCAGAAATGGAAGGGGGATTCTCTGAGGAATTCCCTTCCTTCTAAAGCCAATTACAATCGCTGGTTTGAACCCAATCTCTCGTGCAAACGCACGAGAGATTTGGGTATCCACCTTCCTTCCATCTCCGGCGAGCCGGCAGCATTGATTGCGCGGTCTCCACGCACTGGTAGGTGCGGCCAGCACCTATAAAAGACACCCCTGACCCTGCCGCAGAAGGCGAGCTTGATTTGGCCGAGTGTCCACCCCCAATTCGTCTCCTCCTGCCCGGCCAAAAGTCCCAGCAAGCTCCGGCGAGCCCCCCTCCCCTCCCTCTTCGCTCTGCCACAAAACCAGTGGCAGAGTTAGCTTCCTGACTTCCCTCCGCGTCGCGCAGTACCCGCGCACGCCGCCTCAGCCCCGTCGTCGCCGCCGTTCTCCCCCACTGGGCATCATCTTCTCCGGCGACAGCAGGTACTGCTGTCCGCCTTCCGTCCCCTTTCGTCCTTGCAATTAGGTTAGAACTCCTCTCCATCCTCTCCTCTCTCTTTTCCCCCTGTTATCTCATCTGATTACCCCTCGACCGACGCTGACCACCCTCATCTTGCACATCACCGACCGACCTCTGGCGAGCCGCTTCCACCATTCCAACCCCCCACACGGCTCGCCAACCACCTCAAGAGCTACGCCTCACCACCAGGAACTCGCTCCACCCCACAACTGCCACTCCAGACCTCCATAATCACCCCCCGAACAACCCACCATCTCCGGCCACAGGTTGACCTAGGCACGCACGCCTAGGCCGACCTGTGGCCTGCAGCATCGTCCACCGCCTTCGCCATGCCACGGCGAAGGTCTCTAGCTGATCTGATTGGGCCGAGAGGCTCGTTTTGTGCATGACAGTGTTTGAGCTCCTGCCGCCATGGACGACCTCTGATGAAGCTCCAACGAAGCTCCAGGCATCAGGCTTCCCAGGCTGCAGATGCAGGAGACTCACGCAAGTGTCGCGAGGTGAGTGAGCCCAACACGGAGCGCCAGCAGAGCCATCCGCTTGGGCAATTGCATACGAGAGTCTGCGGGCACGCGTGAAATCAGGGCGGAACCTTTAGTCCCACATCGTGGGATTGCAACACTCAGGTACGCTATAAATTGTATTTGTGCTTCATTCCCACTGGCTCCGTAAGCACAGGGGTGAGGTCCCTCACTGACCCCACACCCGCCTCGTCCGCGGCTTGACCACGCGGATCTGGCGGATCCGACCCGACCTAAGCCAACGCACTCCTCGCGCATCACACCACCTGCAGGTGCGCCTGGTCCCGGGTACGATCCGACCCGATTATGGCTGTGGCTCTGGGAGAGCATCCATGAGTGAACTGCTTAAGAGAGAGACGCGCGGGTAGAGGGAGAAGGGTTAGGTTTTGCTCCTGTGCAGGCAGGCTGAATGCAGGAGAAGAAGGACTTGGCCACTACAGAAGAAGAAGAAGGAAAGGCAAGCCAAAGAAGAAAAGAAAGAAGGAGCAAGACAGAGAAGAAGAAAGAAAGAAGCCTTCGCAGGAGAAGAAGGAAAGCAGAAGAAGAAGAAGAAGAAGAAGAAGAAGGGTTCGCAAGACAAGAAAGAAAGCAGAGAAAGAAGCAAACGAAGAAGAAAATGAGAGACTGCAGAAGAAGAAGAAAAGGAGAAATACTTTTAAGACGTCTGATCTTGTGATCAGACGTCCAATTTCATATTTTTGTCCTAATTACTTTTAATTGCATACATTCACATTTGAATTGATATTCTGAGTAAATTAGAGTGTTCAATTACATTTTGACTAGTAGTAAATTCCATTTGCTCCCTGTGATCGACCTCGGATACTCCGGTCTCCGAGTAATAAAATTCTTTATATATGTTTAAACGTTTTGTCGGTTGTACTACAACATGATATACTTTAAACCTGCACAAAACGTCGACAACAAGGGGGCGAGGAGGAGGAGGGGGAGCTGGTGGATGAGGAAGAGGGGGAGGGGGTAGATCGCAGGAGGAGGATGAGAGGCGACGGTCAAAGGAGGACGAGGAGGAGGAGCGCTGGAGGGGGTAGGGAGGAGGAACGGAGGAGGAGGGTCTCACCTGAGATGGCAAGGAGAGGCGATGAGCTACGACGGGGAGGTTGGTGGTGAGGAGGAGGTCAGCACTACAAGAGGGTTTGGGTTTGGCATTCGATTTGGGGAAGATGAATAGTGATGGGAGGTCGGCACCGTGCATGATAGATGAAGCGAGATACGCTATCGGTTTAATCAATAAATCCCTCGATCGCGCTCAAATTTTGGTTGCTAATTTTAAACTACTTTTTTTCATTGCTTATTCCACTAACTGACAGCAAAAGTCACTAATCTCGCCCAAATTTTAGGTGCAAATTTTAACCGTCTTTTCACCGTCGCTTATTAAAATAACTGACGGCAAAGGATAGCATCAATTACTCCTCCATCGCACCCAAATTTTGGCCACTAATGTTAACCTACTTTTTGCCATCGCTTATTCCACTAACCGACGACAGAAGTCACTAATCCCGCCAAAATTTTAGGTGTAAATTTTAACCATCTTTTCACCGTCGCTTATTAAACCAACCAACGGTAAAAATGTATTTGTCGTCGCTTAATAAATCAGTGACAAATATTATTGACAACCTCATGCCCAATCACTTTTCTTCAATTGATGGTAGTTCGAGTACATGCCTTCACCGTCGCTTATTCGAATAAGCGACAGTAGAAATAATTTTGCTGTAAGTTGTATAAACCGATGACAAGTAATTGACGGTATATTCCATTTTTCTAGTAGTGGAGCAATAGTGTAGTGTTCATAAAATATTTTTGCCTCGGCTACAGAGTTAAATTCCTTACCAACTTGAGATCTCAGCCAATCCAGCTCTTCATTCTGAGATGTTTCAACATCAGAGTCATCCAATATAACCAAGGATGGGGATTCTGCATTGAGTAAAAAAAAAACATTTGGTTATAATAAATCATCTAAATTTGAAATAAAAATATGAGCATGAGGATTTGTGAACTAGTTGTAATACAAGGTATAAGTGTTACACCATCATAGATACATAATATTTGGTTGCTGCAAGATCAAAAGATTGTGTTACAAAATTTTTGTTTTACGTATTACAAACAAATTCACGAGTGACTATCTTTCACTGAGATCTGCCCCATTTAAAATTGTTATGTTACAGACTATTGATATGTGGTAATACAAGTACATACACAAATAGTTATCCCTTCATAATTACATCTACATTAAAAATGTATATATAATCTTGGTGTAATATAAGGAATACATGTTACACAATCATAAATGCACCAAATTTGGTTGTTGCTGAATTTAGAGGGTTGTGTTACAAAACTTGTGATTTGCATGAATTACAAAATTTTTATTTTATATATTACAAACAAATTCGGGAGTGATTATCTTTCACTGAGATCTGCTCCATTTAAAATAGTTGTGTTACAGACTATTGACATGTGGTAATATAAGTACATACACGAGTAGTTATCTCCTTGTAATTACAGCTGCATTGAAAATGTATGCGTAGTCTTGGTGTAATACAATGAATACATGTTACACAATCATAAATGCACCAAATTTGGTTGCTGCTGAATTCAAAGGGTTGTGTTACAGAATTTGTGATTTGGGTATTACAAATACATTCGCTAGATGGTATCTTTACCTGGGTACTTTATGGAAACTGTTGTTTTTCAAAGCTATTGATATGATGTATTACAAATAAAAAAATGAGTTCTTATCTCTTGGTGAGAAAAAGTTGCGTTCAAATTAATGTTACAAAACATATGATTGGAAGTATTACAAAATCATGATGAATATTAATCCCTCCATAGAACCAGTGTGTTACAAGAAATTGATAACATAGCAAGGAGAAATAATTTATGTAGAATTCAAAACAAGGTATCGAAGTAACATAATAGGATATTAACATTGTTGTATTCGAATTCATGCAATATAACTACATGAACTGCAAGGTTGAAATATATGTTATCCAAAAAGATATTATGATAAAGGGGTTTCAAAACACTTATTATATTACATATATCATACCATTACTTGGAAGAATGGTCTCATCTAGATTTTTATATTCGAGAGACAAGAGAGCTCTTCCTTCCACGATTGGATATTCACCTATAAGTATAGAAAAAAATGTTGCTACATTCAAAAGATATAAAATCCGATACATATAGATTCAAAACATATACAATCTAAAAATATAAGTGAGCGAGGTTTATACTTACAATATTCCATTGAACATGAGAATAAGGCTTTCACAAAGTGAATATGTGAAGAAGCAAAATGAAGCCACAGAAATAATGAAGAGTACGAGATTGTAATGATACAAACGAAAGATGATGCAGACCAAAAATATCAAAACAAACAAATTTAGTAACTTAACGTAACAAACTGTGCATAAATTAAGGGATACATATTTACTTTTTAAATTTACATACCAAATGTGTAGCGGTGATCTTTTGAAAATGTTGTAAACCGCTTCTGTGATACAAGAGTGGTTTCAACAAGGACGTGTCCAATCGAGCGTACGAGAAAATGGGCTTTTCATGGGAAAAAAGGACACTACGCTCAATGGATACATATCCTATATATATATATTTGCAGTACATGTTTATAACTAAGTATATATGTGTTATATGTGTATTAGTATTACTGTTTAGAATATATGTAAGTGTGTATGTGTTATGTGTGTGTATGCTATATATATGTGTGTGTATTAATATTATATGTGTATTAAGTAAACTAAGTATTTGTATTATATAAGTTGTACATGAGTTATAAGCATATTATATATATATAAGTATGAATATTTAGTTATTAACTTAAGTTTTTTTACCTTGTTTGTACATAGTTTTTAAAGGCATTATATATATATATTTGTTTTCTCTTTCCTTAGAGATAGTTCATCAGTAATGAAACAGACACTTAGATGTATATATAGATCAAATATAATCAACATAGTTTAGTTTAGAGTCATTTTTGTGCCTTCACTTTGTACATATTCTTAAGGCGTTTCTTTAGCAAATTAATTTAATAACATCCATTCATTTGTTCTAACTTGTAAATAATTTAATTAGATTAATTAATTCTTTGATTGTATACATTCTAATTCATTCCTTTGTAAATACAATTCACATTTTTGGGATAAAAGATTAATTTTGGATCTTAGAGAGTAATGTATATCAATAACTGACTCCCAGTGAATGACATAGAATAAAATCAGTAAAAATTATTGATAAATAAAATGACATTTATCTAGATTGTGACACTATACTACTACAACGATAGTGACATTAATAAACCCTAAATTAACTAGCTGTCTGGATAGAACATCATCAACTCAAGGTGAATAATGGAGGTGATTTGGTAGAAGAATTATGAAGTGGATTCATGCGAGGCATGTAGAGTTATGGGGGAGGAGTGGAGCTTGTTAATGGAGGTGAAGCACATTTATGGAGGTGAGAAGGTCTTGCAATAGCTTTTAGGAGTGATGAATCGGCATCAATGATTTCTAGAGCTGCACCTTGATCTACTCAAGCTTCCTCTTGCTCATGCTTAGTCTATATCATGGGTCGACTTCAATGTTGATTTGTCATTCCAAGGCCTAGCATAACCAATACAGAAACATAGATAAAAATGACATTTTATTATGCAAGGAATACGAGTATGCCTAAATGCATGATATGCCTAATGGATGCATGCAACCTAGGTAATCTACCCAAAATTCTCTGACTGAAATGACCCAGGGAACATCGTAGAGTTTTTGAATTGTCTAGGTGGTCCTTGCAATTTTTTCACACATTGAAACATCTACCCAAGGGCCACTTTATTTCTTTTTTTTGGACTCTAGGTGGCGGACTGCAATTTATTAGCATTATTTATAGTCTCTAATAGTCCCAGAAGGTATCCCCAAACCCTAGGAGGCTTGTTCTTAATTTCTACACACTAAGAGGCCCACGTAGGGACCCTATTGCAAAGTTCTTTCCTTCATTGAGGGGTTAGATGCAATTTTGTACCCTCGTGTTTTGTCTCAGGACCCCTACACAAAGAAAAGAGAGGTTGGGGACTGAACTGTAGTCTTCACAACCCTACAAAAACCCTGACGGACCCTAAAACCCTACCCTAACTCTTTAAATGCCCACCTCCTTGACCATCACATCGCACACACCATGAGGCCCCCCATTTTCCTCCTATCTATTGGTGAGAGAGTGAGGGAGGGTAGGAGCTAGGTGGTTGGCGGAGGAGACGACGTAGGTCCTCCTCACCACTCCTCTTTGTTGCGTCTGTAGGGAGGTGAAAGGGGGAGAGGCAGGAAGAGTCTTGAGTGCTCTCTTTCCCTCCCTTTATTCTCTCAGCTAGGGCTTGGGGACAAGTGCTGCATGAGCCATGAGGCTCCGCAAGAACACCAGCTCGCATGGAAAGCCGTCCACATGGCCACAAGGATGCACGTTGCTTGAAGCAGTAACAGGAGAGCGCACACTACTCGAGGGAGAAGGTGCGTGGGATAAAACGAGCATCGGAGAGCTGAGAGAAGCATCAGACGTCTGAGGAAGGGCACTCATGGCTCGAGGAGAGGGGCATGGTCTACGAGGTGTGCATGTGGCAGGCAGGCACGCCATGCATATCTCAAGGCTCGAATAGGATGTCTGAGGCACCAGTCAGATGGCTGGGAGGGCGTAAGACATGCTCTGCTACAAGGTCGGTCGATCCAACTAGACCAGACTGGTTTAGTCCAGTTTAGGTGATCCAGGACCTTTCCCAAGGCTGGTTTGGGGTTCATTGGTCTTTGAATCAGGTGAATAAGGTATCGTTGGAAAGATATTCAAAATCCCTATGTATTGGTGCCCTTTTTCTTTATGTTTGGAGTGCATTAGCCACAGAAAAGTCTTTTGAAGCATCTAACGGTTCCTTTGGCCCCTCTCTTAACCTAGGTGACCTGCTCGAGAGTGGTGTGGCTCGCGAGAGAGAGCTAGTAGCACTTGTGGGGGGTACGGGTAGGCCACCCACACTTGCTTCCTCTTTTTGAAGTATAGGTAGAGTGGTACCCCTCCCCCTCCCCCCACTACATTAACATCCTAATCATCTTACTATTAATTGTAGGCATGTGCTAGGCCAATATCTGACATTGGATTTAAATAGTTGTTTTCGTGACTATAACAATTTTTGTCATGTGACTTATGACAAATAGAAACAACTCAAGAGCATGCTTGAACCCTAAGGACTCGCTAACGCGAGGTAGAGTGTTATTATACATATGAAAGGTGTAAAATGCAATAGCATAGTTAAGGGATTATCCATGTATGAATCCCTATGTGGAGGTTGGTGTGTGACTGCGCATGTACATGTACATTTTCTCTTATATATATATATACGTTGGTGTTGTTGTACGTATACATGACCCTGTATAAGTTTTATGCACGTATGTTGGAGTTTCTAAATGCGCAGGTGCATGTATGAAGTTATGGGTGTAAACTTTTGTTTGAACCTGCCACACCTTAGCCAAGTGGTAGTTAACTTTCCATTAGGAGTATATGAACTCTAAGGAAATTTTAGCAGGCTTTCATACAACATGTGGGATTTTGAAATTGAAGATCTTTGAATCGTTAGTAACTTTCCTTAATGCGGCTTGCTTGTGGAGAAATATTTAGTGCACAAATTCTTTTAGCAACCAAATTAGGAATGGATCTGAATCCTAAGGTAAAATAGAATTGAGCAAAAGGTGAGATTGAGTCTTGGGTTTAATGATGAAACGGAAATGAGAATGTAGGACCGTGACCAGCCAAACGAGTACTAGTGTGTTCATATTAATGTGAGGATGAGTTGGCCTTTGAGTTCATGTGCACCAAGGAGAGCTGACTGCCCCATTATGTGGGGAGGGAGCTGACCTATCTGGGTAGGGACCCAGGATAGGAAAGGCCTTCCCGCACCAACTCCTGTTGGGCCCAAGTGGGGCCAACCAGGATAGTCGGGTGATAAGGTGTGGCTCATCATAGCTAAAATGCCTAAGTTAAGTTAAAAACTAAGTTAAAAACTATCTAATTAACATAATAAATGGGTTAAGTTTAAGAATTAATAGAAATGACCTAAAACAACAAATTGATGTTAAAAATGCATAGTTAGGTAAATTTTTGAGATGTTCTATTCATAAATGCAAATTGATGATCCAATTGCTAATTAAACACATGTTTGAGTTCAAAAGTTCAAATCAAGGGTAAAATTAACTTCTAATATGTTCAATTAAGCTATCATAAAAATTCCATTGCATTTCGACATCAATAGGACCTTGAAACCATCACATTACATATAGGTCCTTCATTCCCTTACATTTCATGCATACAAAACCTTCTAAGGACTCATTTGAAAATTGGCAAGGGCATGTTTTGCAAGCCACAAGGGACCTTTTGCTATCATTCTCTTCACTTATGGGCCTGGGTGCAAAATGTGCAACGTTTCAATTTAAGCCCTTCCTTGCAAATGTTCCAACACACCTGATGCCTGCTCGACCACTGCTCACCACGATGAACACAAACAACAGCAGTTATCGATTCTTTGCTCCATTCATCCTACGATGGATCTGCTACCTTTGATCCTGCACTTTTGCACGAAGCACTATTGCCTCATTCAGATCCAATCCTATGGTGGGCTTTTGTTCTAAACTTCCCACCTCCTCTCGAACCCTCATCCACTGTCCATGCCCTAATCGACTAATCCCACACTACAATGACCACAATCACTCCCTCGCCTAATTAAGCACCTACCCAAATCCCTACGTGCACTATCAACTCCCTCCCCTTCAAGTTGGTCCATTCACTCTACCACCTCAGCTCTCCTCCTTCCATTTCTCACCTACAGTGACAGACTAGGCTCCTCTCTCTCTTTCAATCGTCATTAGCCGACAAATGGTGGCTCATGGACATCCCCTTCATCAGCTGAGGGTCTCTCCCCTTTCGTCGCATCGACCGACGGCTAGTGGGCCTTGGACACCACCTTCGTCTGTAGCTATATTTCCTACTTTCATAGATAGAATTACTACTTTCTAGGTAGATTTCCTGCTTGTTAGATCTAGGAGTAGATAAGATTAGTGTTAGTTTCACTCGATCCGATCTCTCTGATCAATTTTGATCAAAGAGACATTTCCACCCCTTCATTTCGATCCATTGTTCTCCTTCTAAACTCCACAATTCACTACTGATTGTTTACCTCACATTTGTATTTACAATTCACCTCATCCATTGTAGCACCCATTATATCTAAAGTTCATTAACTATTAGATCTAATGGCGTGCTAAGATCAAATGAGGACCTCCTCATACATTCCATAGATCATGAACGTCCTCCCTATGCATGGAATTGAATTTGATTTGATTGGTTAAGGCCAATTTGGTTTTTGTGGTCGATTGAAGAATTTTGCAAGCAATTTGGTTTAATCGATTTTAATCCATCAGATTGACTTTATATGGGTGTGATTGAGTTTTATACGATTGATTTGAGTTAGTTTGATTGGAGTTTGAGTGCATAACTTGGTTACACCAAAAATGTTACCATTGTTACTATTTTGAGGTAGTTTTAGCTGAGGAGAATCAGATACACTGATTTGAGGTCAAAGCAATGACCTAGTTAGTTTAAGAGGATCACTAGGGTGTTCTGAACACCAATCAATGGCGTGTAGATTACTTAAGTGACCAATTCATAGTGGTGATCTCACATTAAAAGCCTAGGTGGGCGACATTGGTTTCTGATTTACAAGGGTTTTAATCTGATATCTGAGGTCTGAGTGAGATTTAGAAGATTTTCAAAAAAAGTTTTTAGATCTCAAAGTGATTTCCAATGGAATTTGAATGATTTTTTATTTGATTTTGGGCATTCTTGTACCTTAGATCAGACTTCCCCAGGTTTAATCTGGGTTGTTTTCAGTGAACTCAACAATAACACTAACTGCTAGTTTGATGTAGCAAGCAGTTGCTAGGTTTACGTTGAAGTAGCTGTTGATTTTCAGGAGCAGTGGTTGATGTGGCTATTAAATTAAGCAGCAGCAGGTCTGAACAGTTTGAGTCTGAGAGAATTTTGAGTTGATTGAAGATGTTACTTGAGCTATCTGATTTTGTAATATTGGAACTTAATGTCATAAGCTTTCAAGTACTTTTATAGCTCAAATTTGATCTAAAGATGACTTGTAAATGATGTTTAGAACACATTTTCAGCAACATGATTGTTTAAATAGTCCAAAAATTAGATTTTAGTGAAGTTGAAGTTGAAATGCATGTTTAAATGTTCAGAACTATTGCATGCTAATGTCCAGAGGTTTTTGAATGTTTAGGTATTCATTCCAATCTTTAGAATTAAAAATGAGTCTTTAGGTTCCATTGTTTAAACACTACAAGAAAAATCACTATTAGAGACATTAAATTTGCGATGGTCATTAAACCGTCGTTAATAGTTCCACATTCACGATGGTTATGTGTTTAAATGTTGCAATCCTTGAGTTGGGAGTGTGTTTTGTGTCAGTGAGGGGTATTTCAGTATAAATCTTGTGACGGTTAAATAAACCATCACTAATTACCATTTGCAACGATTTATAAATCGTCTCTAATTGTCAAAGCATTTGTGAGGGAAGACTAACTTGCAATTTGCGATGATTGTTAGATCAACCATTGCAAATGCATGTCGCTGCACGAAAATATCTACTCTCGCACTGGGTGGGAAAAGTTGTCATTCTCACATTTGCGATGGTTTATCAGAAATTGTCGCCAATGCACTTTCTTAATGGTTCATCCGATTATCCATCGCGAATGTGAGCGACAGCTAGAAAATTTGTATGCCTTACGTTGCTCACATTTTGCGATGGTAAATCCGGTAAATCGTCACGAATGTGAGTTGTAGCAAGAATATATCTATTCCCACGTAAGCTAGGAAAAGTTGCATTACTCACATTTCGTGACGATTGATCGTATCAACTGTTGCGAGTGTGAGCCACCACCTTCCTTGGCCTGCCGCCTGCACCCAGGCTCCCCTCCCCCATGTCGCCTGCCCACGCCGCCTGCCGAGCCGCCCCCCGCTCCCCGCCTAACCTTCTCTGCCACCCCGCACTCCCCCTTGTGCCCACTAGTGCCGCCCTCTGCGGCCGCATTTGTCACCCCCCCACACCTATGCCCTCCCCTCCTTCACCGCCCCTACCCCTTCTCCTCCTCCCCAAGCCACCCCACCTCATCCACCCCCTCCTCCGGTCACCACCTCGATCCCGCTAAACCCTTTCCATTCATTTTTTTATTTTTTTAAGATTTATATTTATTAAAATTTGATCTTAGTTATGTTTGATCTGTAACATTCAATTTAGATTAACCCGTTGTCATATACACCATCATCGATTCTCGTGTTTTATCGAGGTATGAATATAAAATTTTTAGATTAATTATGTTGTGATTGTGAATGATTGTGGGGTGTACCTAAATAATTATGTGAAATTATATGTACATGTATGTGATGATTGTGGGGTGTACTCACTTAATTATGTGAAATTATGTTATTTTTGTAAATGAATATATGTGGGGTGTACCCACTTAATTATGAATGTTCTGTTATTTTCATTTGTGAATGAATGTGATGTGTCAACTTAATTTGTAAATGTTTATATGATTAATTGTGTGTGTTTTATGAATTTATAGATAAACACACTTGCACAAATTTAGATGCACTTGAGGCTAGACAATAGGTATTCTAACCCCTAGGTTATAGGTTTTGGGAGGGGATAATCGTGTCAAAATACTTGCCCGTCGACACTTATGATCATGTTATACAAACAATGTAGAGTGTATGTATATATCACTTATATGCACAAAGTTTTGTCTTTATAGTATGCCATAAGAGTCGTTGTGCTTTGTTCAGAGAAGTTCTGAACATAGGGGGCTCCTTGAGGATTTGATCACAACTTAGGGATACTTGTTACATGGAACCGATGTCTGGAGGAATTTTGGTAGTTTCTTTTCACTCTTCTCTGATATACCAACTAATCTTATCTATGTTCCTAAAGCACCCTTAAATGGGAATTATTGGGAATGTAGTTAAGGTTAGTCTTAGGGGATATACTAGAGAATTGCGAGGAGATGCTGCCGAAATTTCTCCGAACACCGGTTACATGTAACAAGTAACATTGTGATCTAATCTTCAAGAATGGGCTATTAAAGTGAAAATCATAATCAAATACAAATATATATAACATGTCAATGTTTATTCATAATTAGTGGGTGATTTAGGTATATGATATCTATATTATATTATATAGATATAATATGATATTAACTTCAAACCTTTATATCTGTTAATATTATTTAGGTCATTATGGACAAGTCTTGGATTAGTCTAAGAAATTCAAATTACATTCAAGATAAGAATGGAGCGAGGGAGTTCTTGGATTGGGCTTTTTAGGATGATAGGAAATAATTTAGATGAGGGGAACTTCTACAGCTGATTTTCTATCCTCGTCGAAGGTGCTTAAATGGAGAAGTACATGATCGTAACACTGTGTTAGAGCACGTAATCTGTAATGGTTGGTGGTAACATTACACCAAATGGATTGCTCATGGAGAATTCGTCATAGAAACTTATGAAACTGATTCAATGAATGTTAATGAGGAGCCTACCAGTAACATTGAAGGTGACGGATCGAGGAGATGTTGGATGAACTTAGAGTAGCAGATAACATTGTAGATGATAGTGACATGTTACGAAGTTGTAATAACTTTTATGATGCTATTAAGGCAGCCAATGAACCGATTACTCTTGGAGTGAGCTCTATGTCAAGGTTAACATTTCTATTGAAATTATTTCGAATGAAGGTTATCAATAGAGCCACATCTAAATTAATGTTCAAGGAACTTGAATTTATCAGAGAGCTCCTATCTAAGCCTAAAGGTTATCTGGAGTCATGGTATGATGTGAAGAAACATATTAGGGTAGTGGGCTTGAATTGCAAAAAGATTGATGCTTGTCCGAATGATTGTGCATTGTTCAGAAGTGAATATACTGGTCTTGATACTTGTCCAAAGTGTGGTGTGTCAGGATATAAGGTTGGAAAATCTAGGAATCAACATGGTAAGAAACAAGCAGAGAAGATCCTATGATACTTTCCATTGATTCCTAAGATTCAATGCCTATTTATATCAAGCTTGTGAAATTGATGGAATAGCATGAACTGAACAAATCACAAGATGGTCGCGTTAGTCACCCTGTAGATTCTGATGAATAGTTAAAATTTGATAACAGACATGTATCATTCACGCAGGAATCACGTAATGTAAAATTGGGTCTTGTAAGTGATAGATTTAATCCATTTAAGAATATGTATCCGTCATATTCAATATGGCCAGTGGTGATGGTAACTGTTAAGACCCGGCATCAAACGTCTTTTAAGACATCTGGGAGTTGGTTCAGACGTCTGGTCAGATGTTTGGAAGCCTTCCCAGATGTCTGGAAATTAATTTTTTTCGGTGTACGATTTCGCGTCTATGCGCATGCATGCGCAGACTGAACCGCCGCCCTCTTTTCTTCTCTCTCTTCCTCCCCGTCCTACAAGAGCAGCTTTCTCCTCTCTCTCTCCCCCATGGCACCTTCAAATACCTCCCCCTCTCCTCTCCCTCACCATCACTCCACCATCTTCTTCTTCTTCTTCCTATTAGCATGAGAGTGAGAGGGTGAGGGCAGCAGCTGCTGCCGTGTGTGCGCGGGGAGGAGGAGTTGCAGCGAGAAGGAGAAGAGTTAGAGCACAAGAGTGCGAGCCCGCCGGAGTAGCCAAGGCCGGCCGGTGGGTGCGTAGCGGGAGCACGGCGCTAGGGAGGTGCTGCTGTAGCTCAAGCAGTAGGCGAGCGCGGCGCGGCACGGCCGTGCGCAGCAGGCGGAGGGTGAGGAGGTCCTAATTCTTGGAAAATTTCCCAGAATCAGACGTCTGGACCTACATCTAGATGACGCGGGAGACGTCTGAAGGAAGATCCAGACGGCTGAAAGGTACGATATTTTCCTTCTCTTCTCCTTTCGCGTGTACGACCATGCAGGCCATTCCACCGAAGGGTTCTGCCTCATTTGCGTGTTGAGGTCAATTGTGTACGCATGCAGGGTCGTTCAGGAAGGTGCAAGGGCATGCACTCCCACACAGATCGGACGTCTGGGCACAACACCAGACAGCGGAGAGGGTCTCCAGACGTCCGGAGTGACAGTTGGACGTCTGGAACTAAGTCCAGACAGTTCAGTGGGATTCTAGATGTCTGAAGAACCATGCAGAAACAAGGTATGACCTGAACCATCGTTTAAGACGTCTGGAAGATGTTCCAGATGTCTGATTTTGGGTAGACTTGTCATTTTTGACCTGTTTAGGGTCCGTTCGAAGTCCGTTTTCCGCGTTTCAAGTTTCATTCCTCTCAGAATTAGTTCCTCTACCTATTTACAATATTTCTATCCTGTTCTGAGTAGTTCCCTGTGTTTGATCCTTGTGTTAGGACCCTGTTCCGTTGCGGCTCTGGGGGTTGCGAAGGCGTGCGGACCTGCGGATCACGCCCCCAGTACTCTTAGTTTTGCGGGTAGAGTGGCTCCCTTTAATTGTTTATCAAAAATTATGCACTTGTGAGATGATTAATAGAGTCTAGGGTATGGCATGAATCCTAGGACTGGAAAACTAGATTGAATGATAGATCCTAGGGTATGGCATGAATCCTAGGACTGGAAAACTAGATTGAATGATAGATCCTAGGGTATGGCAGGAATCCTAGGACTAGAAAACTAGATTGAATGATAGATCCTAGGGTGTGGCATGAATCCTAGGAACAAAAACACAAAAATGAATGTCGTGAATATATAAATTGCAGTCTTGGAAAAGTAGAAAGAAAAATGAAAATTGCCTGTAATTGGATAACAGTTGCTTGTTTATGAATGGATATTAACTGTTGAGAACATGGGCTATATAAATAAAAAGCTGAAAGGATGAAACGTAAAGTGGCTTAGTTAAAGAAATATGAGCATGAACCCTACGGGGAATTAGGAGTAGAGCTCCTGAGAGGTGAATGGAATGGAATTGGGGAAGTGAGCTGGCCCTTGACTACGGAGTACTGAGGAGATCGACTGTCCCCCTGTTTAGTGCAGAGCGGAGCTAGCCGTCCCAGGGTCCCGGGGTTAGGCCTGGCCACTTTGTACCAACTTTTGGCCCTCGTGTACATAGTACCGGGGAGAGCTACTAGTGTAGGGAGAGCACTAGCCACCCCACGGGCCCTCGGGTTCTGCTAGCCTTCCTACACCGACTTGTTAGGCCCACTGGGCAAACCAGGGTAGTCAGGCGAGGGTTCGTGGACTGTGGAGGGGCTGGACCCCTGTTACTGAGAGGGCTCTGCCCTATACTTGTTCCGTACTGTGCTTTGAGGTGCACCCGTTAACGGAAACAACTGACCGCGTGCCAGTGCGGGGTAGCTTCCCGTGCATTTATCGCGCGTGCCATTGTCACCATTATGTCTATCAGTGACCTTGGGGTGGTTGACTGAGGGTAGGACCACCACGGGGACTCTCCCGGCTAGGAGAGCACCACGTGCTACTTCTACTTTTCGGAAAAGACTGCAATCAAGATCGTTCCCACGAGGAACATTCGAGATCAATAGAAAGATCTGAGGAATAATCCAAGAATGAGTAAATGGGAAAATAAAGAAAGAGATTAAAAATAACAGCTACTTGTCCACCTTACTGTTTTTCTTAGCTTTTGGTTGCCACTCTACTCATTGTTTCGCTGACGTGTCACCTTTGTCACCTTTTCAGGACCAGGTGTTGAGCAGCCAAAGCTGGCAGCTGCAGAGGGTGCTGGGCCTAGTAGAGCCTAGTAGTTTTACTTATGTAGTACCTACTGTACCTTTTCTTTTGTTGTAGTGAGTATTTTCTGTTACCACTGTACTCTTTTATTTTAAGCATCATGTTTATGTACCTGTTTAATTCTCTACTGTTGTGGTGGTGTGTACTATTGTTCACGGGCGTTTCGTGCGGATTTAAAGCGTATTATGTTGTAGTATAACCGACAAAACGTTCGAACAAATACAAAGTTTTTATTACTCGAAGACCGGAGTATCCGAGGTCGAACACAGGGAGAAAATGGAACTTACCACTAAATCAAAATGTAATTGAACACTCTAATTTACTCAAAATATCAATTCAGGTATGAATGTATGCGATTAAAAGGAGTTAGGGCAAAAAAATATGAAATTGGACGTCTGATCTTGTGATCAGACGTCTTAAAAGCATTTCTCCTTTTCTTCTTGATTATTCTTCTTCTTCTTCTGCTGCAATCTTTGCTCATTCTTTTCTTCTTCTGATCTCTGCAAAGTCTTCACTTGGCTTCTCTGTGCCTTTGCTTCTGGCTTGCTCTTTTCTTTCTTCTCCTGCGAAGGCTTCTTTCTTGCTTCTTCTTCTCTGCCTTGTTTCTTCCTCTTCTATTCTTCTCTGCCGTTCCTTCTTCTTTCTTTCTTTTCCTTCTCGCGGCCAAGTCCTTCTCCTCCTGCGTTCAGCCTGCCTGCACAGGAGCAAAACCTAACCCTTCTCCCTCTACCCGCGCATCTCTCTCTCTCAAGCAATTCACTCAAACCGCTCTCCCAGAGCCACAGCCATAATCGGGTCGGATCGTACCCGGGACCAGGCGCACCTGCAGGTGTGTGATGCGCGAGGAGTGCGTAGGTCTAGGTCGGGTCGGATTCGCCAGGTCCGCGTGGTCAGGCCGCGGACGAGGCGGGTGTGGGATTAGTGAGGGACCTCACCCCTGTGCTTACTGAGGCGATAAGAGTAAAACACAAAAACAACTTTTATGGTACCTGAGGGTTGCAATCCCACGATGTGGGACTATCTGGTCTCGCCTTCACGTGCGCCTACAGAAGCCTCGTCGTGCGATTGCCCCGCAGCTGCTGGCTCTGCTAGCGCTCCTTGGCTGGACTCGTGCACCTTGCGACACTCGCGCTAGTATGCAGCACCTGTAGCCTGGAAGACCGGGTGCCTGGAGCTTCGTGGGAGCTTCATCAGAGGTCGTCCATGGCGGTAGCGGCTCAAACCCTGTCATACACAAAACGCGCCTCTCGGCCCAATCAGAATAGCTAGAGACCTTCGCCGTGGCACGGCGAAGGCGGTGGGCAGTGCTGCAGGCCGCAGGTCGGCCTAGGCGTGCGTGCCTAGGTCAACCTGTGGCCGGAGATGGTGGGTTGGTCGGGGGGTGATTGTGGAGGGCTGGAGTGGCAGTGGTAGGGTGGAGTGTGTTCCTGGAGGTGAGGCGGAGCTTTCGAGGTGGTTGGCGAGCCGTGTGGAGGGCTGGAGTGGTGTGGGCGGCTCGCCGGAGTGCGGTCGGAGGCGAAGACGATGGAGGTGGTTAGCGTCTGTCGAGGGTCGATCAAGGGAGATAACAGGGGGAAAAGAGAGAGGAGAGGATGGAGAGGAGTTCTAACCTAACTGTAAGGATGAAAGGGGACGGAGGGCGAACAGCAGTACCTGCTGTCGCCGGAGAAGATGACGCCCAGTGGGGGAGGGCGACAGCGACGACGGGGCTGAGGCGGCGTGCGCTGGTACTGCACGACGCGGAGGAAGGTCAGGAAGTTAACTCTGCCACTGGTTTTGTGGCAGAGCGAAGAGGGAGGGGAGGGGGCCTCGCCGGAGCCTGCTGGGAGTTTGGCCGGGCTGGAGGAGAGGAATTGGGGGTGGAACCTCGGCCAAACCAAGCTCAGCCTCTTCGGCCGGAGTTGTGGGTTCTTATATAGGCGCTGGACTTGGTGTGCAGGGCGTGAAGGGCACGTAATTGCCTGAGGTTGGTCGTCGGAGATGGAAAGGAGTTAGGATACCCAAATCTCTCGTGCGTTCGCACGAGAGATTGGGTTCACACCACGGATCGATATCGGTCTTAAATGGAAGGCAATTCTTCAGAGAATTCTCCTCCATTTCTGGGAGGGAATCTCTTAGGGATTAGAGAGCAATCCCTCTCCGAACCTCGCCGGAGCTCGGTTCTGCCCTAGCAATGGCGGCAGGACCGGTTTACAAAGGAGGCGAAGAACCTAGGGGGTTCTCTGCAACGGTATTCAAAAGATAGGGACCAATTTGTGATTTGGGTGTACTAAATTGCAAAGTAGGTCAAGATGACCTCTCCTTAGGTCCAAATTTTGGTATAAACCTAATTTGGACCTAAGGAATCCAATGGAGAAGTTAGATTTCAGGTTTGACCTCGTTTGACTAGATATTTTGCGTAAAAACCCAAATTAGGTTAATTGAAGAGCTAGGACCCTAATCTAGGTCAAACTAGGTTCCAAAGGCCAAATTAAGTGTTCTAAACCCTAGAGTATGTTTTTCCATGATTTGTAGAGGGTTTACTTGCTTTTTGTTCTGACCGGAACCTTGTTAATTTAAGCGGGTCTGTTTTAGGGTTACCAAGTGTCTTTTAGTTCTTAGATTGCACATGAACCCATTTCTGATTGACTCAACCCACTTTTTATCTCATTTAGACCATTTGACCTATGTTTTGCCTCTGAGAAATCCCGTTTATCTACTGCAATGGTAAAATTGCAGTTTTAACCTTTATTTCATGTTTTCTTCTCAGAGCACTTGTTCCTTCAGTTAGGCCTTCTTCTAGGTTATGTAGGAGCTTTTATCTTATTTATTGGGTCAAAATGAGCTAGTTATGGCTCATGATGAGGCTCTCATCAACTATAGTAGTTCTTTTCTTTACTGCTATATTTTTGTTACTGCTAGTTATATACATGGTGAATGTGGTTTATTTTACTGCGCTTTTGGTTACTTACTCGTTGGACGACTGGGTCTTGGGATCAGTCGAGTCGGTCCGATTCTCGTGTTTCGTAGGGATTTGGGAATCGGGTCGTAACAAGATGGTATTGGAGCAAGGCCATCCCGAGAAGTGAACCAACTGACTGGAAAATAACCAATTCATGTGCCTGTAACTAGAGTAGCCACCACAACGTATCTTTTGACATCTATTCTTAGACTTCTCCGCTTGATATCGATTCATATTGACATCTTTTCCTGTTCTGTGTTCGCGTCTCCTTGCAAGAGATGCCTCGACGAGGAGGTAGCGAGGCGGGCTGCAGGCGCGGCCGAGGACGAGGTCGGAGGGGCGGGCTCGTTGAGGTTGATGCCTCAGTGGACCAGCCACTACTCCTGGGCATTCAGGCCCAGGACCTCGCCCAGCTGATACGGGATATCTTGCGAGAGGAGCTCCACTTGTCGCCATGAGCGCCTCTTCCTGGGGCTGTGGAGGGGGAGTCCTCTGTGGGACCACGCGACGGACATGGCGCTGGACGTGGGGGAGGGGATGGGCCTCCACCGCCCCCACCTTCCTCCGGCACTTCCGAGCACGAGGCTTCTTTACCTGGAGGTGCACCAGCATCTCCACTTCAGCGCCACTTTGAGCTTTTCGGACAGTTCTGGAAGCTGAAGCCCCCTCCTTCAAGGGGGATGAGGACCTGACTGAGGCGGAGGACTGGCTCGAGCTGATCGAGAAGGTTTTTGACACCCTTCGGCCCTCGATGGAGTGCCGTGTGGCCTTTGCCACGTACCAGCTGGAGAGTGCAGCACGTAGGTGGTGGAGGGCGGTCAGGGGATAGGAGAGGGACGAGCTGACCTGGGACCGGTTCGTCACCCTCTTCTGCGAGCAGTACTTTCCCCAGACGTGGCAGGACCAGAGGAGGCAGGAGTTCCACACTCTTCGCTTGGGGACAATGACTGTGAGCACGTATTGCACGTGTTTCCTGGAGCTATCTCGCTTCGCAGCGACAGTAGTGGCCACTGAGGAGGAGCACCTTTGGAGGTTCACCGACAGGCTCCGACCTGTGATTCGAGGGTATGTCAAACCCCTGAAGCTGCCTACGTTCTCGAGGGTGGTGGAGGCAGCTATGACATACGAAGAAACAAACCCGTCCACGCGAGATACTGACAGTGGGCGGAAGAGGCCCTATCAGCTAGACTTCTCACAGGGCTGATGAGAGAGGAGACACGTGGCGCCCGCAGGAGAGACGTCACGTTTTACAGGGCCATCAGTGGCCTTTGGGGGCCCTCGATAGGGGCCAGCTGCTAGCATCGGACCCCTGCCCAACTGACAGCAAGGACCCACTGACGGCAGGAGTCGAGTTCCCCTTTGCTACCAGTGCGGCTAGCCGGGCCACATCAGGAGGGACTGCCCGTCTAGGGTAGGAGGTCAGCAGATGCTTCCCGCACCGAGCACTGGAGGGTGAGCAGGAGGCCACGGTTTCCAGGCGTGATGAGGAGGATAGCAGTCACGGGGAGGGTACCGGCCAGCAGCTACCCTTCCGACGTAGAGTGTGGCTACTTCGTTCGCACCTATGGTTGAGGGGCATGTCAACGCCCTGACACGCAGGGATGCCAGAGCTTCGAGATCGGTGGTGGTAGGTATGGTTTCAATTTCCGGTAGACTCGTTTACATGCTTGTCGATTCCGGCGCTACGCACTCATTTGTCGTTGCCAGTTTTGCTGTTAGTTTGGGGCAGGACTGTATGTTGTTAGAGGATCCGTTCGTGATCAGAGGTCCAAGTGGTCAGCTGTTTGTAGCTAAGGAGGTATATACGGGTTGCGAGGTCAGTGTTGGAGGACACAGCCTTCCCGTTGACCTGATTGTGATACAGATGGAGGACTTTGGTGTAATTCTGGGGATGGACTGGCTGTCCGCTTACCACGCCTTGGTGGACTGCTTTGAGAGAAAGATCGTCTTCTCCATGCCGGAGTTGCCTTCTTTCGAGTTCCACGGGCAGCCAGTGGATGGAGGCTTCAGGTGCATTTCTGCACTTCGGGCAACGAGACTTTTGAGCCAGGGGTGTGAGGGCTTCCTAGCTTATGTGGTGGCAAAGCCCAGCCCTGTGGCAGACTTCCAAAGTATCTCGGTGGTCAGAGAGTACCCCGACGTGTTCCCAAACGAGTTGCCAGGACTACCGCCCGAGCGTGAGATCGAGTTTGAGATCTCACTGGTACCGGGGACTAGCCCCATCTCCACAGCACCGTACTGGATGACACCACTTGAGCTATGAGAGCTCAAGTCTCAGTTGTAGGATCTTTTGGAGAAGGGATTTGTGAGGCCCAGTGTGTCTCCCTGCGGAGCCCTGGTACTATTTGTAAAGAAGAAGAATGGTACCCTATGCCTTTGTTTGGACTACCGACAGCTGAATAGGGTCACCATCAAGAACAAGTATCCGTTGCCGAGGATTGATGACCTGTTTGACCAGCTGTGAGGTGCCACGGTATTCTCCAAGATCGACTTGAGATCTGGATACCACCAGTTGAGGATCAAGGAGGCAGACGTCTCCAAGACAGCTTTCCGCACTCGGTACGGACACTACGAGTTTCTGGTCATGCCATTTGGGCTGACCAATGCCCCTGCTGCCTTCATGGATTTGATGAACCGGGTGTTTAGACCGTACTTGACCAGTTCATGGTGGTATTCATTGATGATGTGCTCATCTATTCTCGAGATCAGATGCAGCACGGACAACACTTGCGGATGATTTTGGACACACTGAGACGACATAGGATGTATGCCAAATACAGCAAGTGCGAGTTCTGGTTGAGGGAGGTGACCTTCTTAGGTCATGTGATCTCCAGGGATGGCTTGGCTGTGGACCCAGCCAAGGTCGAGGTAGTGCTTACATGGGAGAGACCACGTACGGTCACTGAGATTCACAGTTTCTTGGGACTGGCAGGCTACTACAGGAGGTTTATCAGGGGCTTCTCACAGATTGCACATCCTATGACACAGCTGACCTGGAAGGACGTGCCCTTTTCTTGGACAGATGCCTGTAAGGCGTGTTTTCAGGAGCTGAAGGAGAGGCTGACTTTAGCTCCTGTGCTCACCATCCCAGACAGTAGTGGCGGGTTCGTTGTGTACACGGATGCCTCTTTGCAGGGGTTAGGGGGTGTGCTCATCCAGAGGGGTGATGAGAACCTCATCATGAGCCATAACTAGCTCATTTTGACCCAATACAAAGGATAAAAGCTCCTACATATCTCAAGGAAAGGCGTAACTCAGAGAATTCTGAGTTTGAGAAGAAAACAAGTCATAAGGGGTAAAAGTGCAATTTTACCAGTATAATCTGCATACAGGGTAATTCAGGGCCCAAACATAGGTCAAAACAGCTTAATAAGAATAAAAGTGGGATGAAATGATCTAGCAAGGGCTACAGCAATTCCAAGAGACTAAATCTGTAACCCTAAAACAACCCACTTCAATTCACAAGGTTCGAGGCAAAGTAAAAATATAATAAACCCTCTAAAATTCATAGAAAAATAATCTCTAGGGTTTAGAACCTTCAATTTGGCCTTTAGAACCCATTTTGACCTACATTGAGAACCATGCCCAATTAATAACTTAATTTGGGTTTTTGCGCAAATTGACCGGTCGAACAAGGTTTAAGATGAAAATAAAATTCACCATCAGATTCCTTAGGTCCTAATTAGTCATGTATAAAAACTTGAGCCTAAGAAGAAACCTCCTTGACCGACTTTACACTTTGGTCCTCATATATTTACTCTTTGGCCCTCAACTTTTGAACCCTCGCATTTTGGCCCCTAACTCTCCTTCGTTCTTTGCAATCAGGTCCCTCCTGCAAAACCCTGCCAGCACCATGCTCCGGCGACCTTGCGCGGAGCATGGCGCCGCGCAGGGTGAGGTAGGGGACCTGGCAAGTAAACCGGGGGTGCCCTGCGTCGTCAGCCGTCGCAGGGGCACCCCCTTGGTCATTGTAGCCCACCATACCGGCCGTGCGAACGCACGGACGGTATGGGTTCGTCTCCGACCATTCTCCGGTGAGGGAGACACGTCGTCTCCCTCCGCCTTCCTCCCTGTTTCATCCCTATAAATACCCCCCGCTGCTCCACCGACCAGGGCAGCTTGGATCTGACGGAGAAATCCCCAACTTCCTTCTCTTCTTTCTCCGGCAGACGCTCACCAGCTCCGGCGGCTTCCTCCCCCTCCACCTCTTCGCTCTGCCGCAATACCAGCAGCAGAGACTTCCTCCCCTGCTCTTCCCGCGCCACGCCGCACCCAGCTGGCGCCTCTCCGGCTCTCTGCTCGCCGCCGCCCCTCTCCCTGAGCATCGTCTTCTCCGGCGACAGTCGATACGACTGTCGCCCTGTTCCTCCCCCTTCGTCCCTGCAAGTAAGCTAGAGTTACTCCCCTTTCTCCTCCTCTTTCTTTCCCCGCTTTCAATTTAGTCAATTAAGCCCTCTACCGACCCTGTTCACCCTCACCCTCTTCGCCTCCGACCACCCTCCGGCGAGCCGCTCCCATCACCTCAGCGACCCACACGGCTCGCCGACCACCGCAGAACCTCCGCCTCCTCACCCTGATCCTCTTCCGCCCCTCCACTTCCCACCAAACACCCTCTGCAGATCCACCGAACACACCCACTTCTTCGCTCACAGTTTGACCTAGGACGACCTGTTGGCTCCATCACGCCCCCTGCAGACCCCCTGACCACCTTCGCCGTGCCACGGCGAAGGTCCCCCGCCTGTCTGATTTGGCCGAGAGGCCGTTCTTCTGTGACCAGGTGACTCGCCCGCCGTCGCCATTACTGCGCAGGCAGAGCTGCTTCACCTGCAGGTGCAGGCACGCCTTCGCCCAGGTTTGACTCCTAGGTTGCGCAGGGACTCTCCGCGAAACGTCCCAGGTTCACAGATGGGGCGAAGGCCGCGCGGGAAGCCACGATCGCCCACTGCTCCCTCCGCGACGCGCGCTCAATTGGGGTGGGACATTTAGTCCCACCTCGGAACTTCTCGGAGGCGCGCGGACGCATAAAGGCAAAAAGTGCCTTATGCTGTCTGCCTCCTGACCACGGGGTGAGGTCCCTCTCACCCGACCCGGCCTCGTCCGTGACCACGCTCCGCGGACCTGGCCCGACCCGATTATACCGACCTGCACTCCTCGCCCACCACCGCACGCCGGTGGGCCTGGACCCGGGCCTGACCCGAACCCGATTACCCGGTAGCTCTGGGAGAGCTGTCCCAAGAGTGGTTTCAGAGAGAAAGAGAGACGCGGGGGGGGGGAGGGTAGAGTAGGTTTTGCCTCTTGACGAAAAACTCTGAAGTGTGCAGGCCAAAGAAGAAGAAGAAGACCCGCGGAAGAAGAAGTGCAGGCGAAGAAGAAGGAGCTGCACTGTAGCAAATGCTCAGTTAAGTCGTCGAAGCACCGGGCCAGACGACGGAAAGTCAGCAGCCAGAGCAACACAGAAGGCAGGCTGAAGAAGAAGGAAGGGAGACTTAGTAGCTGAAGGCAGAAGCACCACGATTGCAGAAGAAGAAGAAGAGAGGTCAAGGCAGAAAACCAAAGAAGAAGAACAAGGAGCTCTGAAGAAAGAAAAACATCACCAACGCAGGAACAGCAGGAAGAAGAAGAGCATCACCATTGCAGAAGAAGATTATCACCATAGCAGAAACCAAGGAAGAAGAGGAAGGAGATCTGAAGAAAGAGAAAGAAAGAAGAACATCACAACAAATTCTTTCCCTCTCTCTTTATTTTGTAAAAGAAACATGTATATCTCTAGAATACGACTTGCTCCCTGAGTTCGACCTCGGGAACTCTTTCATTTTCCGAGTAAAAAAATTTATATTTGAAATGTTGGTAATAACCGGCTTTACTACAACGTTATAACAAAACCCTCAAACCCGGTGAAACCAGACGTTTCCATTTTGGCGCCGTTGCCGGGGAGCAACGGCTATTCTAGAGGTAAACATTCCTGTATCTTTTAATTTCTGATAATCTCCTTTCTTTTGTGCAGCTACAGGAACTCAAGAAGACAAGCAACCACACAACCACTCCGAAGACAGGTAAATCTTTTCTCTCACTATTAACCCCTACACTCTAAAGAGGAAGAAAAGAAAAGAACAAAGCAATATAGGGCTAACCTGTCTTCCATACTTAGTAACCATAAAAAGTTGCATGTTTTCAACTCATCACTCCTGCACACTATTAAGGGTATTTAAGGGCTAACACATTCTTGCTTGAGCCCTAATTGCCCAACAAAGAGTTAAATGGACCAAGTAGAGCCAACATAAGGTCAAGCATTAGGATTTCAGTAGAGACACACCCCTTAATCAAGAATTGAGGAAATCCAAAAGAGGTGTGCCCAAGCCATTGATTGAAAATAATTAACAAGAAAAATCCTAAACAATTGGCTCTCTCTAAACACTTGAACCCTAAAAGACAGGACCTAAAAGCTCTTAAAGAAAACAATAGGTAAAGTTGACCCCTTTGGGTTAACCAACCTTAAATTAGGTCACTCTTTGCACTTAAAAAGACTAAAGTTCAAGTGAAACCTTAAGCACCCTGATCTTAAAATTGGTAGACTTAAGAGGTCAAGATCCCCATTCTGGTCTACCTGGAACCGCAGTGACAAGAGAGGTCGGGTGGGGGAAACCCTGTAACCCGTGGGGACGCTCTACCGTGTAGGGGTCTTCGCGGGACTCTCCCTCTCTGGCTGCCCAGGTAATTCTCAGGTGGACGATCTTTCTGATCAAGGGGTCCATCTGCCCCGCACCTCTATAGTCACCCAACACATTTTTGGGTGTCTTGATTGGGTCCAGCACCTTCTAAACTTACCTCTCCCAACTGTGCATGTACGGAAGGAGGTCTCTAAGACCACCCTTAAGACCTCCATTAGAAATTCGCTCTCGTCCAGGCCACGCCTCGACGCCCGTATTCGTGCAGCAACACCCTCACATTATTCTCTCTTCTGATTCAGAACCAAGTTCTTCTTCTTCCCCCATCATGGCTCAGCCAGTTGAGGAAGAAAATAATCTGGAACACCAGCTCCAGCGACTCAATGACCTCTTCCAAAACTTCGTGCACCCACCGCAGCGTCCTATGATGCGGGACCACTACAATCCTGCTGCGGTGGCCATTGAGCCTCGAGTCAGAATCCCGATTGGAGGACCTGATTCCGAACTAAAGCCCAACATGATTCATGCTATACCTAAATTCCATGGGCTTAATTCTGAAGATCCCTTCCAGCACATCAAACAGCTTAAGCATCTGGCCCACACTTTTGGATCAGATGCGCAAAATCGGGATATTCTTCTCATGAAGATGTTCTCCTTTTCTCTTATGGACAAGGCCGCCCATTGGTATCAAACTCAGACCCGGCCGATCAACACTTGGGAAGAACTTCAATCCGAGTTTTTGAAAAAGTTCTTTCCCGTTGGTCGAACCAACGCCTTGCGCCATCAGATTACACACTTCACTCAACAATCAGGAGAACCTCTCCATGAGGCATGGGATCGTTTTCAGGATCTCATGAGGAAGTGCCCCCATCACGGAGTTCCTAAATGGGAACAAGTCCAATCTTTTTACCAGGGACTCCGTGAGGACATCCGCCTTTTCGTCAATGCAACCTGCGGAGGAAACATCATGGGTCAACATGAAGACACCGTATGGGAGATTCTCGAAAACATGTGCGAGAACTCCATCAACAATGACTCCATGGGATTATTCGACAGGACGAATACCCGCGCAGCGACGAATCTTAAGGGAGCACATGAGACGCAGGGCCTGTCCGCATCAGTCGACCTGGAATTAATGGCCAGTCGATTGGACAAGGTCTCAATCATTGAAAAGAAGGTGGATGAGCTGACTCAGCACTTGCAGCGAGCCACCTCTGCGCGTAACTCCTTTGCACAACCTCCTTCCACACAGGAGACTGTGCAAAACATCCTACACCGATCCTCCCCTGGGATGGATCCATATCCATCCCCATCTGATTCTTGGACTGGAAGATCATCCGATCCTTTCTTCACCAGCCGGGGGAACTCCATTCCTCCTTTCCCTGATTCTCAGGAGGTTCCTCAGACCTGCGAGGACCTCAACGCCATCCAGAACGACCCATTCTCCAACACTTGGTCCAGATACTCAGGCGGTGCATCGACGTGAATTTGGTTCTTTCCTGGGAAAAGAGCCATTTCATGGTGCCTGAGGGAATTGTCCTGGGACACTCAATTTCGGAGAAAGGTATCCAAGTGGATCGAGCTAAGGTTAATCTGATTTCTCACCTTCCTATGCCTAGCTCGATCAGGGACATCCGATCCTTTTTAGGGCATGTCGGTTTTTATCGACGATTTATCCCTGATTTTTCAAAAATCGCACGCCCCCTGACCACTCTTCTCTCCAAGGATGTTCCCTTCGAAATCTCCAAGGAATGCACTCAAGCATTTGAAATCCTGCGTGACCGAGTCACCCAAGCCCCGATCCTACAGTCCCCTGATTGGTCTCAACCTTTTGAGATCATGTGTAATGCATCCGACTTCGCTGTAGGAGCGGTTTTGGGGCAGAAAAATGACAAGAAACCTGTGGTCATTTACTACGCCAGCAAAACACTCGATGAGGCTCAGCGTAACTATACAGTTACTGAGAAAGAGCTGCTAGCTGTAGTATTTGCCCTAGAGAAGTTCAGATCGTACCTTCTGGGTTCCCATGTCATCATATACTCGGATCACACGGCTGTGAGGCATCTCCTTGCAAAGAAGGACGCGAAGCCTCGATTGATCCGATGGATCTTGCTGTTGCAAGAATTTGACCTCGAGATTCGCGATAAAGCGGGAAAACAAAACGTGGTAGCTGATCACTTGTCCCGTCTTCCTTCTGAAATGATAGACCCTTCCGGACCCATCACTGAGCATTTTCCCGATGAGCACCTGCTGACTATTGGTACTAGCCTTCCATGGTTTGCTAATATTGTAAATTACTTGGCATCTCATCAGACCCCGTCCGATTGGCCGAAGGCCAAGAAAGACAAATTACGCTCCGATGCCAAGTATTACATTTGGGAAGACCCGTACCTCTTCCGCATAGGTGCCGATCAGATCATCCGGAGATGTGTCCCGGAAGGGGAAGTCAACAATATCCTCTCTTTCTGCCATGACCAGGCATGCGGTGGCCATTTTGCCGGGCATAAAACCGCATCAAAAGTCCTCCAGTGCGGCTTTTACTGGCCCACACTGTTCAAAGACGCATACAGTCATTGCAAGGCATGCAGTCGTTGCCAGACTTTGGGCAACATGAGCCATCGCGACATGATGCCTATGCAACCGATTCTAGTATGCGAAATCTTTGATGTTTGGGGGATTGATTTTATGGGCCCCTTTCCTGTTTCGGATGGTTTCGAATACATTCTGTTGGCTGTGGACTACGTGTCCAAATGGATCGAAGCCATACCGACCCGAACCTGTGATCACAAAATCGTTCTCAAATTTATTCATCAACACATTTTCTCAAGGTTCGGGATTCCTCGTGCAATAATCTCTGATGGGGGGACCCATTTCACAAATGCTCAGTTTAGGTCACTGATGACCAAATACGGGGTGTCTCACCGAATCTCTACTCCTTACCACCCCCAAACTAATGGTCTAGCTGAGCTGTCTAATCGGGAGATCAAGAAAATCCTGCAAGTCACTGTTCGACCTGACAGGAAGGACTGGTCGTCCCGACTTCCGGAAGCATTGTGGGCCCATAGGACCGCCCACAAGACCCAATTAGGCATGTCTCCCTTTAGACTGGTGTACGGAAAGGCATGCCACCTTCCCGTCGAACTGGAGCATAAAGCCTATTGGGCAGTACGGAACTGTAATCTGGATCTTTCTAAGGCTAGGTACCCACAGAAAACTCCAAATCAGCGAGATCGATGAGTTACGCATAGACGCGTACGAGAACTCGCAAATCTACAAGGAGCGGGTTAAAGCCTTCCACGACAAACACATCTCGAGAAAGATCTTTCATCCTGGTCAAAAGGTCCTACTCTTTGATGCCCGACTCAAACTCTTCCAGGAAAACTGAGATCTAAGTGGGTCGGACATATTTGGTCCGACAGGTTTTTGGAAATGGAGCAATCGAAATCAGTCCACTCAGCCGCGATTATGAACCTTTCATCGTGAACGGTCAGAGACTCAAGCCGTTCATTGATGTAACTTCTACTGATTTGGCTGAGGCATCTTATATCCTCCTTTCCCCTTGAGCTTATTGCGCCCAGCCGATGGCGTAAAACTCAGCGCTTAACGGGAGGCAGCCCGTCATTCTCTTTGAAAACCTGAAACTTGTTCTGACACCTTTCAGCACTTGAAGTTCACCCTTGTAGACAGCCGACCCCAACTCAGATGTTCGCATCTGAGATTTGAAATCGTCCGCAAAAATTCAACCCGACCCATCACTCACCCAAATTTCTGTCTTAAGGAATGAACTAAGACCCCCTAGGTTACAATGAGGACATTGCAAATCTTAGGCATGGGGGGGTAGGAAAGTGCAAAAACTTGTAAGAAAATGTTTCAAACAAAAAATTCACATATGCCAAAAATACCATAAAAATTAAAAAATTTTTTCGAAAAAGAATAAGAGGAAAAGAGGAGAAGGAAAATTTTGTGAAGGAGAAAAGAAACAAAATGAAAAAGGAGCACAAAATTATGAGAAAAAGTGATAGTCATTAGTAAGGAACTAAGGAATTAACCTAAGTTCTAGACCTCATTCAAGAAAATAACTGAAAAGTGCACAATGAGATTAGTAAGAATGCAAACCTTAGGCATTCTTGAATAGACTCTTAGTACCCATTAAGATCTGGACACTCCTCAAGAGGTTGAGGAAAATGAAAAGCTGAAGTATTAGGTCCAAGGCTTAGGAAGTATTCAGCCTCGTTAACTAATTTTTGGTTTACGGGGACTCAGTAACCTAAGCACCCTAATCTCACACACAGCCTGGTTCAGTAAGCGTAAAAATCAGAATCACGCAGAAGCGTCGCAAAAATCTGAAAAGAACACCTAGAATAAGAGCGGCCGATCAACACAAGTTGATTTGGACGAGTTCCCAGCGCAGAGAGGCGGGAAATCCCCTCGAAGACGCGTAACAAAATATCATCTCCTCGGTGCTTGTCTCTTAGGATATTTACATATCCTACGGGGGGGCATGTAAGCACTCTGCTGGTTCAGATTCCATGGATGGCATTATCTCGAAGTGTCAATTGCCAGGGTCTGGATTCGGCCACGGAATACCATGGATGGGATTATCTCGAAATCTCAATAGCCAGGGTTCCGGGGGTTGCCATGGGGCGGTGCTATCTCGAAGCATCGATCGCCAGGAACCCTTGAGGATTGATGATGGGAGCAAGGAATCTGATACAGACCGTGTTGAAAAGCCAATCCAAGGCTACAACTAAAAAGAAAAAGAGAGAGAAAACTCTCCAAACAGAAAAACTTTCTATCTCTCTCTTACAAAACGCACTGCGACCGAGCCAGGGCTAAATCATTTTAAGCACGGGTGCTTTAACCACGAAGTCCAATAAACCTTAGGTTAGTTCTTGTGGGCCTTAAAAACCCTTTGCTAAAAGACTGAGGCTAAGGCTAGACAGATTTGGATCTTGATTGGTACTAGAGTACCTTTTAGGCCTATGATCAGCATTCTAACCTAATCTATGAAGGCACTTATCTAAAACTATTGAAAACTTCATGGTCTAGAACAAGGGTTGAAACCTTAAGTTTTTTGCTAAGGGACTAGCAAAAGCTAGGCATGGGGGGTATGATGAGAACCTCATCATGAGCCATAACTAGCTCATTTTGACCCAATACAAAGGATAAAAGCTCCTACATATCTCAAGGAAAGGCGTAACTCAGAGAATTCTGAGTTTGAGAAGAAAACAAGTCATAAGGGGTAAAAGTGCAATTTTACCAGTATAATCTGCATACAGGGTAATTCAGGGCCCAAACATAGGTCAAAACAGCTTAATAAGAATAAAAGTGGGATGAAATGATCTAGCAAGGGCTACAGCAATTCAAGAGACTAAATCTGTAACCCTAAAACAACCCACTTCAATTCACAAGGTTCGAGGCAAAGTAAAAATAGAATAAACCCTCTAAAATTCATAGAAAAATAATCTCTAGGGTTTAGAACCTTCAATTGGCCTTTAGAACCCATTTTGACCTACATTGAGAACCATGCCCAATTAATAACTTAATTTGGGTTTTTGCGCAAAATTGACCGGTCGAACAAGGTTTAAGATGAAAATAAAATTCACCATCAGATTCCTTAGGTCCTAATTAGTCATGTATAAAAACTTGAGCCTAAGAAGAAACCTCCTTGACCGACTTTACACTTTGGTCCTCATATATTTACTCTTTGGCCCTCAACTTTTGAACCCTCGCATTTTGGCCCCTAACTCTCCTTCGTTCTTTGCAATCAGGTCCCTCCTGCAAAACCCTGCCAGCACCATGCTCCGGCGACCTTGCGCGGAGCATGGCGCCGCGCAGGGTGAGGTAGGGGACCTGGCAAGTAAACCGGGGGTGCCCTGCGTCGTCAGCCGTCGCAGGGGCACCCCCTTGGTCATTGTAGCCCACCATACCGGCCGTGCGAACGCACGGACGGTATGGGTTCGTCTCCGACCATTCTCCGGTGAGGGAGACACGTCGTCTCCTCCGCCTTCCTCCCTGTTTCATCCCTATAAATACCCCCCGCTGCTCCACCGACCAGGGCAGCTTGGATCTGACGGAGAAATCCCCAACTTCCTTCTCTTCTTTCTCCGGCAGACGCTCACCAGCTCCGGCGGCTTCCTCCCCCTCCACCTCTTCGCTCTGCCGCAATACCAGCAGCAGAGACTTCCTCCCCTGCTCTTCCCGCGCCACGCCGCACCCAGCTGGCGCCTCTCCGCTCTCTGCTCGCCGCCGCCCCTCTCCCTGAGCATCGTCTTCTCCGGCGACAGTCGATACGACTGTCGCCCTGTTCCTCCCCCTTCGTCCCTGCAAGTAAGCTAGAGTTACTCCCCTTTCTCCTCCTCTTTCTTTCCCCGCTTTCAATTTAGTCAATTAAGCCCTCTACCGACCCTGTTCACCCTCACCCTCTTCGCCTCCGACCACCCTCCGGCGAGCCGCTCCCATCACCTCAGCGACCCACACGGCTCGCCGACCACCGCAGAACCTCCGCCTCCTCACCCTGATCCTCTTCCGCCCCTCCACTTCCCACCAAACACCCTCTGCAGATCCACCGAACACACCCACTTCTTCGCTCACAGTTTGACCTAGGACGACCTGTTGGCTCCATCACGCCCCCTGCAGACCCCCTGACCACCTTCGCCGTGCCACGGCGAAGGTCCCCCGCCTGTCTGATTTGGCCGAGAGGCCATTCTTCTGTGACCAGGTGACTCGCCCGCCGTCGCCATTACTGCGCAGGCAGAGCTGCTTCACCTGCAGGTGCAGGCACGCCTTCGCCCAGGTTTGACTCCCAGGTTGCGCAGGGACTCTCCGCGAAACGTCCCAGGTTCACAGATGGGGCGAAGGCCGCGCGGGAAGCCACGATCGCCCACTGCTCCCTCCGCGACGCGCGCTCAATTGGGGTGGGACATTTAGTCCCACCTCGGAACTTCTCGGAGGCGCGCGAACGCATAAGGCAAAAAGTGCCTTATGCTGTCTGCCTCCTGACCACGGGGTGAGGTCCCTCTCACCCGACCCGGCCTCGTCCGTGACCACGCTCCGCGGACCTGGCCCGACCCGATTAGACCGACGTGCACTCCTCGCCCACCACCGCACGCCGGTGGGCCTGGACCCGGGCCTGACCCGAACCCGATTACCCGGTAGCTCTGGGAGAGCTGTCCCAAGAGTGGTTTCAGAGAGAAAGAGAGACGCGGGGGGGGGAGGGTAGAGTAGGTTTTTGCCTCTTGACGAAAAACTCTGAAGTGTGCAGGCCAAAGAAGAAGAAGAAGACCCGCGGAAGAAGAAGTGCAGGCGAAGAAGAAGGAGCTGCACTGTAGCAAATGCTCAGTTAAGTCGTCGAAGCACCGGGCCAGACGACGGAAAGTCAGCAGCCAGAGCAACACAGAAGGCAGGCTGAAGAAGAAGGAAGGGAGACTTAGTAGCTGAAGGCAGAAGCACCACGATTGCAGATGAAGAAGAAGAGAGGTCAAGGCAGAAAACCAAAGAAGAAGAACAAGGAGCTCTGAAGAAAGAAAAACATCACCAACGCAGGAACAGCAGGAAGAAGAAGAGCATCACCATTGCAGAAGAAGATTATCACCATAGCAGAAACCAAGGAAGAAGAGGAAGGAGATCTGAAGAAAGAGAAAGAAAGAAGAACATCACAACAAATTCTTTCCCTCTCTCTTTATTTTGTAAAAGAAACATGTATATCTCTAGAATACGACTTGCTCCCTGAGTTCGACCTCGGGAACTCTTTCATTTTCCGAGTAAAAAAATTTATATTTGAAATGTTGGTAATAACCGGCTTTACTACAACGTTATAACAAAACCCTCAAACCCGGTGAAACCAGACGTTTCCAAGGGGTCACGTTGTCACTTATGCTTCGCGGCAACTAAAGCCCCATGAGCATAGCTACCATACCCACAACCTGGAGCTGGCAGTTGTCGTCTTCGCACTGAAGACCTGGAGGCACTACTTGTACGGTGAGACCTTTGAGATTTTCACAGATCACAAGAGTCTTAGATACCTGTTTGATCAGAAGGAGCTAAACATGAGACAGAGACGTTGGTTGGAGCTCCTGGAGGACTATGACTACAGCATTTCCTACCACCCGGGAAAGGCCAACGTGGTGGCTGATGCCTTGAGCTGGAAGGTGCCCGTACACTTGGCCAGTTTACAGGTGCAGAGTTGGAGCCTCTTGGAGGAGATGGGTAGTTGGCGACCCCTAGAGTTATGGGGGCACTGTGGGGCAGTGATTGTGACACGACAGACGAGGCCAAAGCTGATAGATCGCATCATCACAGGGTAGATGATCGACCTGTACTTGCAGTCCTTACGTGACAGAGTACTGTCAGGAGACCGTAGGGACTTCTCTTTTACAGATCAGGTGCTGCGCATGAGGGGACGTTTGTGCGTTCCCAGAGACAAGGAGTTGTTGAGAGAGCTCCTGGCTGAGGCACACGGTTCCAGATTCACCATACATCTCGAAAACACAAAGATGTACCATGACTTGAGATGCGACTTTTGGTGGAGGGGGATGAAGCGGGATGTGGGTGAATTCATACAGCAGTGTTTAGTGTGCCAGCAAGTGAAGGCCGAGCATCAGAGGCCTGCAGGGCTGTTGCAGCCACTTCCAGTGCCAGAGTGGAAGTGGGAGAGCATCACCATGGAGTTGGTGGTGGGCTTACCTGTTACCTAGCGAGGACACGACGCAGTCTGGGTAATCGTTGACAGATTGACAAAGACGGCACGTTTCTTGCCGATCCGAGTCACCTTGGGACCAGCACAGTTGGCAGAGAGGTATATCCGCGACGTGGTATGTCTACACGGAGTTCCACGGGAGATCATATCCGACCGGGATACTCGCTTTACGTCCCAATTTTGGGCTGAGTTTCAGTAGGCCCTAGGGATGTGGTTGAGGTTCAGTACGGCATACCAACCCCAGACAGACGGGCAGTCCGAGCACACAATACAGACACTTGATGACCTTTTGCATGCTTGTGTGCTAAACTGGAGGGTCTCTTGGGAAGAGCACTTGCCCCTGGCGGAGTTTGCATATAATAACAGTTATCACTCGAGCATCGGCATGGCACCCTACGAGGCTCTGTACGGACGGAGGTGTATGGCACCCTTGAGTTGGGTTGAGGTGGGGACCAAGTGGGAGGTTGGCCCCAGGATGATCTGGTAGAGTCAGGATGTAGTCGAGCAGATCCACAGGCGACTCCGCACTGTCAGGAGTAGACAGAAGAGCTATGCAGATCGGAAATGCAAAGAGGTGCAGTTTGAGGTTGGAGACCACGTCTTCCTTTGCTTTTCGCCCATGAAGGGCCTGCAACGGTTTGGGGTGAGAGGGAAGCTCGCACTGAGGTTCGTGGGACCCTTTGAGGTCCTGGAGCGGGTTGGACCTGTTGCTTACAGGCTTGCCCTTCCTCCCCACCTTTTTGGTGTGCACGACGTGTTCCACGTGTTCAACCTTAGGAAGTACATCACCGATCCCAGTCATGTCCTGAGTCACGAGAGCGTCGAGGTGGGTGACCACCTGACCTACCTCGAGCGGCCAGTGCAGATTCTCGACAGAGCCATCTGCAGTCTGAGACGGAAGCAAGTACCCCTGGTGAAGGTTTTGTGGAGGAGCCAGCAGTACGAGGAGGCTACCTGGGAGCCTGAGGCAGCGATGCAGGAGCGGTACCCAGAGCTTTTTGAGGGTACATCTTTTCGGACCTGCTTCGGTCCTCTTTGAGTTTGTTATGCATATATCATTCTTTTCCACACCCTAGTTAGCACAAGTTTCGGGGATAAAACTTCCTTTGAGTTTGTTATGTTGTTAAGACCCAGCATCAAACGTCTTTTAAGACATCTGAGAGTTGGTCCAGACGTCTAGTCAGATGTCTGGAAATTAATTTTTTTCGACGTACGATTTCGCGTCTGCGCGCATGCACGCACAGATTGAACCGCCACCTTCTTTTCTTCTCTCTCTTCCTCCCCGTCCTGCAGTCATAGCTTTCTCCTCTCTCTCCCCCACGACGCCTTCAAATACCTCCCCCTCTCCTCTCCTTCACCATCACTCCACCGTCTTCTTCTTCTTCTTCCTGTTAGTGTGAGAGTGAGAGGGCGAGGGCAGTAGCTGCTACTGTGTGTGCATGGGGAGGAGTTGCAGTGAGAAGGAGAAGAGTTAGAGCGCGAGAGTGCGAGCTCGCCGGAGCAGCCAGGGCCGGCCGGCGGGTGTGCAGCGGGAGTGCGGCGCTGGGGAGGTGCTGCTGCAGCTCAGGCAGCAGGCGAGCACGGTGCGGCACGGCTGTGCGCAGCAGGTGGAGGGTGAGGAGGTCTTGATTCTGGGAAAATTTCCCAGAATCAGATGTCTGGACCTACGTCCAGACGAAAAGGGAGACATCTGGAGGAAGATCTAGACGTTTGAAAGGTACGATATTTTCCTTCTCTTCTCCTTTCGAGTGTACGGCCATGCAGGCCGTTCCGCCAAAGGGTTCTGCCTCATTTGTGTGTTGAGGTCGATTGCGTACGCATGCAGGGTCGTTCGTGAAGGCGCAAGGGCATGCCCTCCCACACAGATCGGACGTCTGGGCACAGCACCAGACGACGGAGAGGGTCTCTAGACGTCTGGAGTGACAGTTGGACGTCCAGAACTAAGTCCAGACAATTCAGTGGGATTCTGGACGTCTGAAGAACCGGGCAAAAACAAGGTATGACATGAACCATTGTTTAAGACGTTTGGAAGATGTTCCAGATGTCTGATTTTGGGCAGACTTGTCATTTTTGACCCGTTTAGTGTCCGTTCGAAGTCCGTTTTCCGCATTTCAAGTTCCGTTCCTCTCAGAATTAGTTCCTCTACCTATTTACAGTATTTGTATCCTGTTTTGAGTAGTTCCTTGTGTTTGACCCTTGTGTTAGGACCCCGTTCCGTTGCGGCTCTGGTGGTTGCAGAGGTGCGTGGACCTGCCAATCATGCCCCCAGTACTCCCGATTTTGCGGGTAGAGTGGCTCCCTTTAATTGTTTATAAAAAATTATGCACTTGTGAGATGATTAATAGAGTCTAGGGTATGGCATGAATCTTAGGACTGGAAAACTAGATTGAATGATAGATCCTAAGGTATGGCATGAATCCTAGGAACAGAAACACCAAAACGAATGTCGTGAATCTATAAATTGCAGTCTTGGAAAAGTAGAAAGAAAAATGAAAATTGCCTGTAATTGGATAACAGTTGCTTGTTTATGAATGGATATTAACTATTGAGAACATGGGCTATATAGATATAAAGCTGAAAGGATGAAACCTAAAGTGGCTTAGTTAATGAAATATGAGCATGAACCCTACGGGGAATTAGGAGTAGAGCTCCTGAGAGGTGAATGGAATGGAATTGGGGAAGTGAGCTGGCCCTTGAATACGGAGTACCAAGGAGATCTACTGTCCCCCTGTTTAGTGTAGAGAGGAGCTAGCCGCCCCAGGGACCCGAGGTTCGGCCTGGCCACTTTGTACCGACTTTTGGCCCTCGTGTACACAGTACCGAGGAGAGCTACTAGTGTAGGGAGAGCACTAGCCACCCCACAGGCCCCGGGGTTCTGCTAGCCTTCCTACACCAACTTGTTAGGCCCACTGGGCTAACAACGGTAGTCAGGCGAGGGTGCGTGGACTGTGGAGGGGCTGGACCCTTGTTACTGAGAGGGCTCTACCTTATATATTGGTTCCGTGCTATGCTTTGGGGCGCACCCGTTAACGGAAACGACTGACCGCGTGCCAGTGCGGGGTAGCTACCCATGCATTTTTCGCGCGTGCCATAGTCACCGTTACGTCTATCAGTGACCTTTGGGTGGTTGACTAAGGGTAGGACCACCACGGGGTACTCTCCTGGCCAGGAGAGCACCACGTGCTACTTCTACTTTTCGGAAAAGACTGCAATCAAGATCGTTCTCACGAGGAACATTCGAGATCAATAGAAAGATCTGAGGAATAATCCAGGAATGAGTAAATGGGAAAATAAAGAAAGAGATTAAAAATAACACCTACTTGTCCACCTTACTATTTTTCTTAGCTTTTGGTTGCCACTCTAGTCAGTGTTTCACTGACGTGTCACCTTTTCAGGACCAGGTGTTGAGCAGCCAGAGCCGGCGGCTGCAGAGGGTGCTGGGCCTAGTAGAGCCCAGCAGTTTTACTTGTGTAGTACCTACTGTACCTTTTCTTCTGTTGTAGTGAGTATTTTCTGTTACCACTGTACTCTTTGATTTTAAGCATCATGTTTATGTACTTGTTTAATTCTTTATTGTTGTGGTGGTGTGTACTGTAGTAGTTCTTTTCTTTACTGCTGTACTTTTGTTACTGCTAGTTATATACATGGTGAATGTGGTTTATTTTACTGTGCTTTTGGTTATTTACTCGTTGGACGAATGGGTCTTGGGATCAGTCGAGTCGGTCCGATTCTCATGTCTCGTAGGGATTCGGGAATCGAGTCGTAACAGTAACTTACAACCTACCTCCTTGGTTGTGTATGCGATCGTCGTTTATGATGAGGACATTGTTAATCCCAGGCCTAAAGCAACCGGGAAATGCTATAGATATATACTTGCAACCATTGGTGGGTGAATTGAAACTATGGTGGGATAACGGCATTCAAACATACGACATAGGAAAGAAAGAATTCTTTATGGTGCATGATGTATTGCTATGGACTATCAATGACTTTTCAGCATATGCAAATCTGTCTGGATGGAGTACAAAAGGAAAATTGGCATGTCCAATTTGTATGGATGACACACATCATCTCCGATTGCCTGAAAGCACTAAGTTATGTTACTTGGGTTACCGTAGATTCCTTCCAATTGACCACAGATGGCGAACAACACAGTTCAAAGATAAATTTGACAGCAATTCTTGTCGATATTCCTCTAGGAATCCAAGAAATAAGCTAAGCACAGATTTTGTTATGTTGTCAGGAATAACAATAATACAGAAATTGCAAGAACTTCGAAACACAAGATTGGGACATCCTTTTAAAAAAGACCTTATTGCATTAAAGCATTCAGGCTTTAAGAAAAAAAGCATTTTCTTCATGCAACTCCCATATTGTGACAGTTCGGCACAACCTGGATGTGATGCACATAGAGAACAATGTCATGGACACTGATTAGCCCATATTTGTGTGCTATTCAAGTATTTAAGTGCCTAGACATTAAGTTAATTTTAACATTTAGATAGTATTTGTGAGCCCAACCAACAAGTCTAGCTTTTCAATTCCAGAGTTAAGCTTTTCCCAGAAAAATTGAAATCACGTTGGGATGGGCCATACATAATCACCAAAGTGTTTCTGCATGGGGCTGTGGAGATCAAGAGCCCTTCCTTTTCAGCAATGCCCTTTACCTTCAATGGCCAACGATTAAAACCATACATTACTTTGGATGGCCATCTGGTTTACGAGGTCACTCTTGAGGAGCCTTAGCTCCTGTCATTCTCCGCCTCTGGTAATATCTTCCCTTAACTATTTTGTTTCCAATAAGGACATTGTTTGAACAAGGTATGGGGGGATAGGACCTGAGGCATTTGTTTATAGCGTGTCTACATTTTGCATTCATGCATGCATATTGATTCAAAAAAAAAAAGGAAAAAGAAAAAGTTGTTATGCTTAACCAGCTCGGTTCTGCATCTTTAAGCATTAGACCAAGACTTTAGGCTTGCCTAAGCTGACTCAAGGTATCTAATTATAGGAGTTAGGGTTGAACTACTAGCTTTAGACCCTTGGGATCCTTTATGGACTTGAAAACTTAAGTAGGAGTTAAGTTACAGACCATTCCTCAAGAGGTTGAGGAAGGAAAGCTAGGGATTGAGTTAAAGGCTGGGTAGTACCTGGTGTCTTTTTTTATCTTTTGGTTTACGGATCCTTGTAACCTAAGCATCCACATTTCACACACACTTGGTCTTGTGTAAATAGTGATCACCCTAATTCATTTCTTAAAGAAAATTTGGTTCTCTTAGTTTTGACTTAGGGGAAGCTTGAAAGCATAATTTGATTGGAAGAGTTCCTACCGTAGGAGAGGTGGAGTATATACTAACCTTGAGGATGAGATGATAACATGTCACCTCGTCGGTGCTTATCTGTTAGGATATCCATCCTACTAGGGGCATGTAAGTGCATTGTGCGGTTCAGGTACCATGGGCGACCCTATCTAGAAGTGTCGATTGCCACAAGCGTAAATTCGCTTAAGAAATCCATAGGTGATACTATCTTAAAGTGTCAATTGCTAGGTGATGTAAACACATTTACACTACTTAAGATGTCTATTTATGCATGTTCTTAAGCATAGGATTGCATTTCATGATATAAATATTGCATAACATGCATCATCTTGCATTTAGAGTAGTTTGAATAAAATGGAGGTTAATTGTCTCCTTTTATGTGCTTGGATATGGCAAACTTCTTATCGGGGCCTCAGATCGAAGATCCAACCATACGGATGTGATCAGGGCAACGATTGGAGTTGAACGACTCCAAGATCGCCCTAATCAGGCATCTGTAGCATTAGATAGTGATCGGGAAACCCTAGAAGATCAAGGGCCAGGATGGTGTAAATCCACACTTCAAATGACAAATCCGACCACATGGATGGATTCGGATCGGCGATCGCAGCCTAACGACGCAAAAATCGAGTCAATCCGACACCCGTGGCACCATCTACATCATCCAGAAGATGGATGGCCAAGATGGCGCCACGTGGAGCCATCTCGACCGCCCAAATGCCCTCATGCACCTGCTGAAGCTCCTGCATTCGCTCTTCTCCGCCGTTGGATCAAGATCCAACGGCTGTGGATGCAGCGCGTTGAAATCGTCAGCGTGACCTTTTGGGCGAGGCAATGCAGCGGTCCAGCACCTTATCGCGAGGCATTGGTGCATGTTCGAGCCTCGCCACGCGAATTCTGAAGCGAGCGGGCGTGGCATTATCGACCGTCAGATCACAATCCAACGGCCACGCGTGCCCGATAGCGTTCATGCCCTATTGCACGCGCGGCGTAACGTGGCATCGCATGCGTTTGGGCAGGCGTGCAGCAAGCGGGCAACGGCACGATCTGGGCCGTTCGATCTCGCGATCGGCTGGCTGTGAAGGCTGAACGTGTGGCGTGCGTTGAGAGCGAGCAGTTAAGGGAGCACGCCCTATTGGGGCCCACGTTGGGGCTTTAGCAACAGTTTTATCCGTCACTAAAGGCCCCTTATTTAATGTTTTAAAGATGTAATGACCAATTTACCCCCACTCCTTGCAACTATAAAAGGAGACCCCCTCCACACGAAATTCTCATCCCTTCCTTCTCTTCTCTTCCTCTCCAAAGCTCAAGAGAAGCTTGTCCCATACCCGGGATGCTTCTCGCAAGATAAAGTCCAAATTTTCGTCCCCCTTCGGAAGTGGATCCCATGACGACGACGACGTGCTACCCCATTCCCGTTCATCTGCTTCGTCCTCCTTCGTCCTGCTTCATCCTCCTTCGTCCAGGCATTGTCCCGTCCAGCTCATCCTCCAAGCGACCGTCGAGGAGGATATCTCTCTCCCTATTCTTTTTACTGCTTTCTAGAGTAGTTCTGCTCATCCTCCAAGTGATCGCCGAGGAGGACATTTCTCCCTCAATTCTTTTAATGCTTTCTAGAGTAAATTTATTGCTTTCTAGTGTAATTGTTTTCTACTTTCTAGTTGTAATAGTGAAACAAACAATCTCCTTAATTATGAATTCCCTATTTTGATTTCTTTTTGTAATATTCTCTCTCTCTTACTCTCTCTCTCTATCTTCTATTTATTGTAAATAATTAGATAGTTTTAAATTGAATTACTTCGTGACAAATAAAAACAAACGCGTAGTTTTTAAATCAAACGTCCGCCTCCCTGTGTTCGACCCGAAATTTTCATTTCGGTATAAATTTTATTTGTTGAACACGAGTTCTTCGCTTTCAAACTACAATGACAGATTTTCCAAAATCGAACACATTAGCGTAGCAACTCATAAGTTCAACATTTTGGCGTCGTTGCCGGGGAGGCAACGCTCTTTGATTTTTCTTCGCGTTTTCTAACTTACAAATCATTTACCTCACTTCTCTCCTTTCTTATTGTGATTGTAGGTACTCTTTCGAGACAGGCAAAAGCAGTAGATTGGAGTAAAATGCTGTAAAGGTTTTGTAAGTTATCCCCCACCTCCCACCCATTAAATTTCATTCCACAACATAATAACACAAACATCAATCAGCCTAGGTGTTCTTATAAACTCTAAGGTTAGATTGTTTGTTGTTTGACATCCACACCCGCCCCAACTCCCACATTAAAAAAATAAAAATAAAAAAATTCTCACAGAGGTACTCGTTTGATTTTCAAAACTCAACCGGTAAACCGATCTTTGGAGCTGGTACACACATCGAAATACATAATTGAGTAGAAATCAAATTAGGTAATCACCTGTGTGCCTAATAAAGTGGTGCAACAAGCCGATTGTTTGAGTTGATTGGGCTGCACCACTTCAATTAAAATCAACTCATCAAGTAGTTGCCACATAGGTTCAACTCTTAGGGATTTACCAGGCACTCCACATTCTTTTTAAGCTTTAAAGGAAAACATCTTCACTTGTGCTTTCAAAAACCTGGTGTGCCAACAGAACTTGTTTGAAAACACCTAAAGTTGAATCCTAAAAGCTACTAAGCAAGATTTGAACCCTAAAATTCACCACATCAAAAATAATCTTGCTTGAAAATCACTGGTTGTGCACGCACACACAAATCAATCAATCATTAAGGGCACAACCCATTTAAAGGGTCCATCACATTCCAAAGCACATTCAAACCTAGTCCTAAATAAAATAGAGTAGACGTTGGCCTTACGGATTTGACTCGTTCTTCAGAGCCTAGAACGAGATTATTTTTTATTAGTCTGTTTCTACTGCTCAATCTAATGTCTAGCTAGGGGAGCAGAATCAAATGATTGTGGCTGGGGGGTACACTAGGAACTGGAGGCGCAAGCTGAAGGAAGAACCTTCTCCCCAGTCCCTCCTTCTAACCGGTTGGATTGAACAGACAGAAGTAGATCAAATCGTTCCTTTATCTCAAGACAAGTTTTGGGAGTCTGTAGGTCTGTAGGCTAACCTACTTAAGGACAGGTTTGATTGTTTGTATTGCAGGGCACCTTTCTTCCTCCTAGTTCTCGTGAATCCTTCCACATATTACACGCATTCTCGCTCTTTCCCTCCTGTTTTGAATTATCCTCATCATGACGATTATCCCGACTTGTATTGTAATCAACCATCAGTTAGTTGGGATAACTTGGATTGGGGATACAATTCCAGACCTCTGTGTTTAGGGTCTAACCTTGAACACTTTGATTCTGATTTCTATCCTTCTCAGAGCCACATCGATTATAGATCGTCTTCCTTTTGATGAACAACGTAATACAATCTACAATCAAGAAGGATACACCGATCTTTACCCATCCTCTGATTACACTGCCTTTAGGTCATTACCACCTTTTGAACAATCTGAAATGACCTATTATCAGGAAGGTGAGAGAACCTCATCATGAGCCATAACTAGCTCATTTTGACCCAATACAAAGGATAAAAGCTCCTACATATCTCAAGGAAAGGCTTAACTCAGAGAATTCTGAGTTTAAGAAGAAAACAAGTCATAAGGGGTAAAAATGCAATTTTACCAGTATAATCTGCATACAGGGTAATTCAGGGCCCAAACATAGGTCAAAGCAGCTTAATAAGAATAAAAGTGGGATGAAATGATCTAGCAAGGGCTACAGCAATTCCAAGAAACTAAATGATAATCTGTAACCCTAAAACAACCCACTTCAATTCACAAGGTTCGAGGCAAAGTAAAAATAGAATAAACCCTCTAAAATTCATAGAAAAATAATCTCTAGGGTTTAGAACCTTCAATTTGGCCTTCAGAACCCATTTTGACCTACATTGAGAACCATGCCCAATTAATAACTTAATTTGGGTTTTTGCGTAAATTGACCGGTCAAACAAGGTTTAATATAGAAATGAAATTCACCATCAGATTCCTTAGGTCCTAATTAGTCATGTATAAAAAACTTGAGCCTAAGAAGAAACCTCCTTGACCGACTTTACACTTTGGTCCTCATATATTTACTCTTTGGCCCTCAACTTTTGAACCCTCGCATTTTGGCCCCTAACTCTCCTTCGTTCTTTGCGATCAGGTCCCCCCTGCAAAACCTGCCAGCACCATGCTCCGGCGACCTTGCGCGGAGCATGGCGCCGCGCAGGGTGAGGTGGGGGACCTGGCAAGTAAACCGGGGTGCCCAGCATCGTCAGCCGTCGCAGGGACACCCCCCTGGTCGTTGTAACCCACCATACCGGCCGTGCGAACGCACGGACGGTATGGGTTCTTGTTTCCGGCCATCCTCCGGCGAGGGAGACACGTCGTCTCCCTCCGCCTTCCTCCCTGTTTGATCCCTATAAATACCCCCCGTTGCTCCACCGACCGGGGCAGCTCGGGTCTGACGGAGAAAACCCCCCAACTTTCTTCTCCTCTCCCTCCGGCAGACGCCCACCAGCTCCGGCGGTTCCTCCTCCTCCTCCTCTTCGCTCTGCAGCAATACCAGCAGCAGAGACCTCCTCCCCTGCTCTTCCTGCGCCACGCCGTACCCAGCTGGCGCCTCTCCAGCCCTCTGCTCGCCGCCGCCCCTTCCCCTGGGCATCTTCTTCTCCGGCGACAGTCGATACGACTGTCGCCCTGCCCCGGCCCCTTTCGTCTCCGTAGCTAGGTCAGAACTCCTCCCCATCTCCCCCTCTTTCTTTTCCTCACTGTCTTTTATTTGATTAAACCCTCGACCGCTCCTGTTCACCCTCACCTTCTCCGCCTCCGGCCATCCTCCGGCGAGCCGCTCCCATCACCTCAGCAACCCACACGGCTCGCCGACCACCGCAGGACCTCCGCCTCCTCACCCTGATCAACCCCCGCCCTGCCACTTCCCCCACATCACCCTCTGCAACCCCACCGAACAAACCCATCCTCCGACCCACAGTCCGACCTAGGGCAGCCCTTGCATGCCGCCCCTCGCCTCGCCACCACCCCACACGAGCTTCGCCGCACCCTGGCGAAGCTCCTGGCACTTTCTGATTAGGCCGAGAGGCCGTTTTCTTGTGAACAGGCCACCCGACCTCCGCCGCCATTGCCGTGCAGAAGGAGTTGCTTCCGCCCGCAGCTACAGGTGCGCCACGCTCAGCGCCACGCTCAGATTCAACTCCCAGGCCTAGCGAGGCGTTTCGACAAAACACCAGGCTCGCAGCTAAGGCAGAAGGCTCCGTGTGACGCCGCGATCTCCCGCTGCTTTCCCCGCTGCGGGCGCGCAATTGAGGTGGGACATTTAGTCCCACCTCGGAAAAGCCTGAAGAGGCGCAGCGATATAAGATGCAAAAGTGCTGGAGGCTTACTGCCTCAGCACACGGGGTGAGGTCCCCTTCACCCGCCCGGTTACCCGGTCTCGTCCGCGCTCACGCCCCGCGGACCTGACCCGACCCGACCCGACTCAAGACTGACCTGCACTCCTCGCCCACCACGCACGCCGGTGGGCCTGGACCCGGGCCTGACCCGAACCCGGTTAGCCGGCAGCTCTGGGAGAGCTTTCCCAAGAGTGGTTTCAGAGAGAGAGAGACGCGGGGGGAGAGGGTAGAGTAGGTTTTGCCTCTGACGAAAAACTCTGAAGTGTGCAGGCACAGGTGAAGAAGAAGAACCGCGGAAGAAGAAGGAAGCTGACTGTAGCAACAGGTAGTTTAAGTCGTCTGATTTGGAAATCAGACGACGTCCTGAAGGGAAAAGAAAAAGACGGAAGAAGATCTGAAGAACAACAGAAGAAGGCGAGGCAGAGGAGAACACAAAAGAACAAGGGAAGAACTGAAAGAAGAAAAACAAAGAAGAAGAAGGAGATCTGAAGAAAGAAAGAAGAGCATCACCTCTGCAGAACAAAGAAGAAGAAGGAGATCTGAAGAAAGAAAGAAAGAAGAACATCACGAGGAGAAAACAAAGAGAACAACAAATTCTTTCCCTCTCTCTTTCTTTATTTTTTGTAAAAGAAACATGTATATCTCTAGAATACAACTTGCTCCCTGAGTTCGACCTCGGGAACTCTTTTATTTTCCGAGTAAAAAATTTATATATTTGAAATGTTGGTAATAACTGGCTATACTACAACGTTATAACAATAAAACCCGGTTGACCCAACGCCTTCAGAAGGGTATAACGAATCTCAATTCATTAATTCCCCTGCATTGACCCCAAACCCGCCCAACCCTGAACCAACTTATTTGGTTCAGGTTAACCTGGTTCAAGATAAGGTTCTGAGAAACTTGAGGAATATCATACAATCTTTAGAAGTTCAGCCAATACCTTGCATTAAGATATTGGAGCCCCTAATTGAAATGATAGATGATTTGAACAAGTCATTGTTGGATTGGCTCCTGGATGTTAAGGATAAGAACCTGGGTGAGTTTCTACTTGGGAAATTAGCGAAATTGAGGATGAGATTCGTGGTTGCTTTGATTCAATCATGGTATGATTCCCAGGATGAACTCCCTTCAGGAGAGCCAATGACAGAACCCGTTTAGGCACCTGTTGGGAGGGACACGTGTTACGAGGCTGACCAGATTGAATTAGAGCAACCAATTAAGGATGATCTGATTTCTTCTCCTAAGATCCCTGAGCCAGGGTACGAGGAAACGTATGTCTTCATGGATCAGAAAGTGACAGATGATTTTGGGACATACATTGATACGGATCCTGATTTCTTTAATGGTGAAGCTTCAAGTTGCAAAGTCTCACACGAGTTTTCAGAACACGATTTTTGTGAGACGATTGGGCCTGAGGAATCTAATAGATCATTTGATAGCCCAATAATTGAGAAAACTAATCTTATTAGGGCACACATTATGGATCTAGAATCACATTTTCTGGAAGATTCAATTCAATGCCCTGATTGTCAGTTACACCCCATTGAGCTTATTGATGATTCTATTTTTGAGATAATTAGACCCAATTCAATTTTGATTCTGCTACATCATTTAGACTTGAAGATTTCAGATGGGGTGATTAATATACAAGAGGTCCTGGAATTTGACATGCTTAATGAGGAGGATAGGAGCTGAGAAGTTCTGATTTGGGAAGTTAACTTTGGAGGAAATAGAAGATTGAGTCGAAGGGTGCCTATTAAGCTGAAACCATCAAACCAGGACCCTTACGACATTTGTTCTGAGGATGTCAAACCCAAGCACACATTCAACGATTATCCTTTTGAGCTTAATTTCTCTGTAACCTGACTTTGTGGTCTTGGGTTGCATCCTAATAAATCGCAGGCCCGACCCCACTTGCATTCTGATTTTAGGTTTTGGGTAATTTTTATACAGAACCTAAGATATTCTCGATTATGGGGGATGGGTCTGCAACACAATCTGGTCCACATCTGTGGACATCTACTGACAGGTCAGAGGATTCTTTTGCTTATTCTGATTCTAGCCTGCACTTGTGAATTCTTCATTTCTCTTCTTTGTATAGTGTGCCTAGCTGAAGACACTAAACTCAGCACATATACAGTTCTTTTTAGTTTTCATATCGAAGCGGACCTGACATTCATGCAATTCAGGTGCTTTCTACGCTTTTCCACTCTATTTTATGTCTTTTTAATACAATGAGGACATTGCATTAGAAAGGCATGGGGGGTGGATATTCATCTCTGAATTCATTCGTCAGCTCTGTAGATTTGTTTTATTTTCTTTTATTTAAAAAAAAAAGTTTTTGAATTAGGAAAGAGAACTTGAGTTTAAAAAAATTTTCAATCTTACGAAATACTACATTATGATTTGAACATAAAGACCCTTCAGGTCTTTGGACTTAATTAGCCCGTGTATCCACTAAAATGTGGATTTGTTTTTCGAGTTCTCACCAACCTAAATTTTATTTTAATTGGAGTAAATAAGTTTGGGTGATAAGTACACGACTTATCAACCCGCCCTCTGATTTGAGGGAATTTTGAGTTTCTAGCATCTACACACTATCTTGTCACTGACTCGTTGTTCGACGATTTTAATGGAAATTGGGTAGCTAATGAACCTTCTAAGGTGATATGGCTGGCAAGTTATCATGGGTAGCAGCCCATAGGTAGGTTGTCCAAAGCCCAGTCACTGGACCTTTCTCTTTTTCCTGTCCTTAGGTAAATCTTAGACCAGGGAAGCCACCTACTTAAAAAATGAAAAAAAAGAAAAAAAAATCAAAAAGAAAAGGAGAAAAGAAAAAAAGAAATAAACCACACTTCCAACACGAGTATGGCTGGCAAGTTGTTGGTGGTAACAGCTCATCGACCGGTTGTCCAGAACCCAACTCAATAAATGCACTAAAAATTTCCAAAACACTCATGAAGAAGCGGAGAAGTAGAATAAACTGGGGAGATATACACTAGATTCACCCTTGTGTTGACCCCGTAAAAAAAATATAAAAGTAGGGAGAAAGCTACTGGTTGTAAAGATACACCTTTAGGCAGAATTCTTTTTTGAGGTCACCTAGAGGCGTAGAAATCCGAAGTCCGTTTTAATTGCCGGTCAACGAGTCTATCACATTCACAATAAGATGCTTAGAACTTAGAGTTCTCATCAAATTTTGGGTGAGTTGAATGGCCGTAGAAAGCCACTCTTAAACCCTAAAACTTGAAAATCCAAAAAAATTAGAAAAGAGGAAAAAGAGAAAAAGAAATTTTTCTTTGAATAAGGCGAGGGCTTGAGGTGGTCTGCATTTTGGCAGACACTCGGGCACTATTGTGTCTTTGAAAGTTCAGATTTTAAGTAGACAATTTCTTAATGATTGAAAATAACTTATGCCCAAATAATCCAACCTAATTCTTTTATAAATAGCATATAGTTTTTGCTAGGGACTAGCAAAAGATAGGCATGGGGGTATGATGTAAACACATTTACACCACTTAAGATGTCTATTTATGCATGTTCTTAAGCATAGGATTGCATTTCATGATATAAATATTGCATAACATGCATCATCTTGCATTTAGAGTAGTTTGAATAAAATGGAGGTTAATTGTCTCCTTTTATGTGCTTGGACAAGGCAAACTTTTTATCGGGGCCTCGAATCGAAGATCCAACCGTACGGATGTGATCAGGGCGATGATTGGAGTTCAACGACTCCAAGATTGCCCTAATCAAGCATCTATAGCATTAGATAGTGACCAGAGAACCCTAGAAGATCAAGGGCCAAGATGGTGTAAATCTGCAATTCAAATGACAAATCCAACCACACGGATGGATTCAAATCGACGATCGCAGCCTAACGACGCAAAAATCGAGTCAATCCGACACCCATGGCACCATCTACATCATCCAGAAGATGGATGGCCAAGATGGCACCACGTGTCACCATCTCGACCGTCCAAACAGCTGCATGCACCCGCTGAAGCTCTTGCATCCGCTCTTCTCCACTGTTGGATCAAGATCCAATGACTGTGGATGCGGCGCATTGAAATTGTTAGCGCGACTTTTTGGGCGAGGAGCGCAGCGGTCCAGTGCCTTATCGCAAGGCGTTGGTGCGCTTTCGAGCCTCGCCACACGAATTTTGAAGCGAGTGGGTGCGCCGTTATCGACTGTCAGATCGCAATCCAATGGCCGTGCGCGCCCGATAGCGTTCACGCACTATTGCACGCGCAGCGTAACGCGGCATCGCATGTGTTGGGGCAGGCATGCAGCGAGCGGGTGAAGGCACAATCTGGGCCGTCCGATCTCGCAATTGGATGACTGTGGACTACTGAACGTGCGGCGTGCGTTGAGAGCGAGCAGCCGAGGGGGCGCACATGGGCAGCGGCCACTATGCCCATGTTAGGGCTTTAGCGACAGTTTTATCCGTCACTAAAGACCCCTTATTTAATGTTTTAAAGATGTAATGACCAATTTGCCCCCACTCCTTGCAACTATAAAAGGAGACCCCCTCCACATGAAATTATCATCCCTTCCTTCTCTTCTCTACCTCTCCAAAGCTCAAGAGAAGCTTGTCCCATACCCGGGATGCTTCTCGCGAGATAAAGTCCAAATTTTCGTCCCCCTTCGGAAGTGGATCCCGCGACGACGACGACGTGCTGCCCCGTTCCCGTTCTTCTACTTTGTCCTGCTTCGTCCAGGCGTCATCCCGTATGGCTTGTCCTCCAAGCGACCATCGAGGAGGATATCTCTCTCCCTATTCCTTTTACTGCTTTCTACTCTAGATTTACTGCTTTCTAGAGTTGTTCTGCTCGTCCTCCAAGCGATCATCGAGGAGGACATTTCTCCCTCAATTCTTTTAATGCTTTCTAGAGTAAATTTATTGCTTTCTAGTATAATTATTTTCTGCTTTCTAGTTGTAATAGTGAAACAAACAATCTCCTTAATGATGAATTCCCTGTTTTGATTTCTATTTATAATATTCTCTATCTCTTACTCTCTCTCTCTTCTATTTATTGTAAATAATTAGATAGTTTTAAATTGAATTACTTCGTGACAAATAAAAACAAACGCATAGTTTTTAAATTAAACGTCCGCATCCCTATGTTTGACCCGGAATTTTCATTTCGGTATAAATTTTATTTGTTGAACACGAGTTCTTCGCTTTCAAACTACAACGATAGGTTTTCCAAAACTGAACACGTTAGCGTAGGTCGCTATGGGCAGTGCTATCTTGAAGCATCGAAAGCCAGGCACCCTTCGAGGTTTGTTGATGGGGATAATGAATCCGACATAGATCGTGTTGATAATTAATTCGAGGTTAGACTTAGAGGAATCAAACAAAAATATATATATTACAAAAAAAAAATCCTTCTTACTCTCTTTCTAGGTTGGCAATCATACCAACCTCAAATAACTTAGACTAATGCACATGCATGGATGCTTTAATCTCTGGGATCAATAAACCCTGAGGTAGAGTTAGAAATCAACCTGTGCCTGCAACTCGTCCTTAGCTGACTTAGTCTGTAGCTCAACAACTATTTGGGTACCTTTTGATCTAAGGTAAGATGGTTCAACCTAATTTCTATGAAAAGGTCAATTGAGTTAGCTTGGATAACATAGAGTGTTAAGTCATGCTTGAATTTGCTAGGGACTAGCAAAAACTAGGCATGGGGGTTGCTGATAGTGGAAAACTACGCGTTCGAAGTTGGATTCAAAAACCCGTCATTGTAGTTTGAGTCGCGAAGAAATCTGTTCAACAGATAAAATTTATGCTGAAAATCTATAAAGAAGTTCTGGGTTGAACACAGGGAGGCTACGTTGATCTCAAAATCTGCAATTATAATCTTTTTGTATTCCTTTTTTTGTTTAAACGGTGAAATAATCATAACGGAATCGCTATAGACAATAAGAGAGAGAGAGAGAACAATCACTTGGTATTTGAATAATATTTTTACAACTAAGAAAGCAGGAAATAATTACACTAGAAAGCAGGAAATTGTTACAACTAGAAAGCAGGAAATTCTACTCTAGAAAGCGATAAAAGGAGAGAGATGTTATCCTCCTTGACGAATGCTTAAAGGATGAGCCGGACGGAGGCGATGCCTGGAAGACAGCGGATGAGGCGGGAAGAAGGAGGACGAAGTCAGAAGAACAGGAACGAGGCAGCACGTCGTTGTCGTCGTGGGATCCACTTCCAGAACAGGGGCGAAAACTTGGATTTAGCTCTTGAGGAGCATCCCAGGTGTGAGACAAGCTTCTCTTAAGCTTTAGAGAGGAAGAGAGGAGAAGGAAGGGATGAGAAATTCATAGGATAGTAGTCTCCTTTTATAGTTACAAGGATTGGGGGCATTTTGGACATTTTAACTTCAAAAACATTAAAGAGGGGCCTTTAGCGACAGACATAAACGTCGCTAAAGGCTAGTCGTGGATGACGTGTGTGCATGCTGCACGCGCTCGCTCCTCTTCCACGCCTAAATGCACGGCCACGTTTGGGCGATATCAGCCGTCTGATCTCAAGACTGGATGACTTAAAATCATCCTCGCACGCGTCGTTTAAATGCCCCTACCGCGCCCGTGCGTGCGATGAGGCATGTAGATGCACGTCATCGCGCGCGTATGCGATCAAAGATTCCTCCATGTGCCACGTCACCTCCCCTCGGCCGCCCGATCTTCATCTGACGGTCGAACTGAATGTGCCTTGCACCCAGGCTGGATTGAGGTGCTCAGCGAGGCTCGAACCGTGACCCCTGCGTCGCCCACAGGGGCATGACTGCTGTGCTGAGGCCTCAACTTGTTGCGTAGAGGGATTAGGCACGTGCGATCGTGGCCGTTGGATCATGAACCAAAGGCCTAGATCGCCCGTGCCTTTGCCTTCAGAAGTGCAGGTGTGGGTCCATAGGGCTGATTGGGCAGCTGAGATGGCACCACGTGGCGCCATCTTGGCTATCCATCTTCTGTGTGTTGTAGATGGTGCCACGAATGTCGGATTGGACTGATTTTTGCTTCGTTAGGCTACGATCATTGATTCGAACCCATCCGTGTAGTTAGATTTGTCTTCTGAAGTGCGAATTGGCACCATCTTGGCCTTTGATCTTTAGGCTTCCTCGATCTCTATCTGGTGCTACAGATGTCCGATCAAGGTGATCTTGGAGTCATTGAACTCCAATCATCGCTCTGATCAGATCTGTATGGTTGGATCTTTGATCGAGGCCCTGATTAAAAATTACCCTATCTCTGACCATAAAAGAATATAATTACTATACAATTTATACAACTTGACCTAAATGCATTATTATGCATGTTTTGCAATATTTACAATGTATGATGCTAATATGACACTAAGAACATGCATTAATAGACATTTTTGACTATTTAGATGTATGCACATCACACCCCCATGCCTATCTTTTTCTAGTCCCTAACAAAAACTATATGTTATTTATAAAAGAATTAGGGTTGGATTACTCGGGCACAAGTCATTTTGAACATTAAGAAATTTTTACTTAGGACTTGAACTTTCAAAGACACAACAACGCCTGAGTATCTACCAAAATGCAGACTGCCTCATGCCCTCGCCTTATCCAAAGAAAGTTCTCTTTTTCTCCTTTTTCTTCTTTTCTAATTTTTTTGAATTTTTTAGTTTAGGGTTACAGTTTAGCTTTCTACGACCACTCAACCCACCCAAGACTTGATGAGACCCCTAAGTTCTAAGTATCTTTTTGTGAAAGTGATAAACTTGTTGATCAGTAATCAGAACGGACTTCGGGTTTCTACGCCCCTAGGTGACCTTAAAAAGAATTCTGCCTAAAGGTGCATCTATACGACTGGTAGCTTTCTCCCTACTTTTATTTTTTATAGGGTCAACACAAGGGTGAATCCAGTGTATATCTCTTAGGCTTATTCTACTTCTCCGCTTCTTCCTAAGTGTTTTAGGAATTTTTATGTGCATTTCTTAAGCTGGGATTTGGACAACCGATCTATGAGCTATTACCACTGACAACTTGCTAGCCATACTTGTGCGGCGAAGTGTGGCTTATTTCTTTTGTTTCTTTTTTCTTTTTTTTCTCCTTTTTCTTTTTTTTTTCTTTTCTTTTTGAACTTTCTTTTTCTTTTTAAGTAGGTGGCTTCCCTGGAATAAGATTTACTTAAAGGTAGTAGGAAAAGAATGGTCCAGTGGTTGGTCTTTGGACAACCTACCTATGGGCTATTACCCACGATAACTTGTCAGCCATACCACCTTAGAAGGTTCATTAGCTACGTAATTTCCGTTAAAATCACCGAACGAGTGAGTGACGAATAGTGTGTAGATGCTTAGAGTTAAAGTTCCCTCAAATCAGAGGGTGGGTTGATAAGTCATGTACTTATCACCCAAACTTATTTAATAAAATTAAAATAGAATTTAGGATGGTGAGGGATCAATAAATAAATCCACATTTTAGTGGATACCCAAGCTGATTAAGCCCAAAGACCTAAAGGGTCATAGTGTTCAGATCCTACTGTAATATTTCCTAAGATTAAAAGGTCCTAATGTCCAAGTATTCCTTCCTAATTCAATTTTTTTTAATGTATATATAAGAAAATAAGTAGAATTTACAAGAATTCCACAGAGCTGACAAATTGATTCAAAAATGAATCCACCCCCCCATGCCTAGCTGATTCAATGTTCGCATTGAGAATAAAATACATGAAAGGAAGGGTAGAAAGCAGAAGATATCACTTGAATATGAAGCTCGGGTCAGCTCCGAGTCAGACTGTACAACTGCTGATTTTAATGCCATCAGCTAGGCGTAGTTCAGCCAAAGAAGTCACAACATAGCTAGAGCAACCGTGTTTGAGATGGGTTCTGGAACAATACGGTCAATAACAAGTTTCAAACATTGACCGTTGACTTTGAATGAATTACCCATCTTTGAGTTAGAGATTTGAATAGCCCCATTTGGAAAAATATGATCGATGATGAACGGGCCATTCCATTTCGACCTAAGTTTGCCAGGAAAGAGCTTAAGTCAAGAATCGAAGAGGCAGATCTTCTGGTTCGGCTCAAAGCTCTTGCGAGATATCAATTGGTTATGAAGAGCTCTGATCTGAGCCTTGTAGATCTTGGCATTCTCGTACGCGTCATTTCTAAGCTCCTCCAACTCAAATAGTTGGAGTTTCCTGGTCTTCCCGGCTAAACTCAGATCTAGATTACATTGCTTAATTGCCCAGAATGCCCTATGTTCAATTTCTACAGGTAAATGGCATGCCTTTCCATACACCAGATGAAACGGAGACATGCCGATGGGTGTTTTATATGTCATACGATAGGCCCAAAGAGCATCCTCAAGCTTTTGAGTCCAGTCTTTGCGATCACGTCTAACCATTTTCTACAGAATATCCTTGATCTCCCGATTGGAGATCTCAACCTGTCCATTCGTCTGGGGATGGTAAGGTGTGGAGATTCTGTGATTAACCCTGTATTTTGCCAACAAATTATAGAACTGGCCATTAGTGAAATGAGTGCCACCATCACTGATGATGGCCCTCGGAATCCCGAACCGACTAAAGATGTTCTTCTTGACAAAATCGATGACCACCTTGTGGTCATTTGTTCGGGTGGGAATAGCCTCGATCCACTTGGACACATAATCAACAGTGACGAGAATGTATTGATGTCCAAATGAAGGAAGGGTCCCATAAAATCGATGGCCCAACCGTCAAGAATCGAGTTTAGGGGCATCATATCATTCTTGGTTAAGCTCCCAAGTGCCTGGCATCGGGAACACGACCTCGAGAATTCCTGGGCATCCTTGAATAAAGATGACCAAAAGAATCCAGATTACAAAATTTTTGCAACCGTCTTTTTCCCGAAGAAGTGTCCACCACATGCAAATGCATGGCAGAACTCGAGTATACTCTTGAATTCATTCTCCAGAATGCATCGGTGAATAATCTAATCAGAGGTGATGCGATACAGTTCAGGGTCCTCCCAAAAGTAATATTTGGCCTCAGATTTGAGTCTATCCCGTTGTTGCTTAGTCCAATCCTAGGGGATTTGACTAACGGCCAAATAATTAACGATGTCATCAAACCATGGGGTTTGGACACCTGAAACTGTAATGATGGTCTCGTCTGGAAAAGTATCAGCAATCAGAATGTTCGAATGAGAAGAATCACTTAGAAGTCTTGACAGATGATCCGCCACCACATTCTATACCCTGGATTTATCCTTGATTTCAAGATCAAATTCTTGAAGCAGAAGAATCCATCGAATAAGCTGGGGTTTGGCATCCTTTTTGGCCAAGAGATGTCTCAAGGCCTAGTGGTCGGTATATATGATGACGTGAGACCCTAAGAGATAAGCCTTAAATTTCTCCAAAGCAAACACTACAACTAGTAATTCCTTCTCAGTAACAGTATAATTCCTCTGGGCCTCGTCTAGAGTTTTACTAATGTAGTAGATGACAGAGGGCTTCCGGTCAATCTTCTGACCCAAAACAACCCTGACCGTGTAATCAGAAGCGTCGGTCATGATTTCAAATGGGGTTATCCAAATCGGTGGTTGCAACACCGGAGCACAAGTGACTGCCATTTTAAGAAAATCAAATGCCTTACAACATGATTCGTTGAAATCAAATGGCATATCTTTGGTGAGAAGGTTGCTCAAAGGACGAGCAACCTTAGAAAAGTCCTTGATGAACCTCCTATAGAATATTACATGACAAAGAAATGATCGAATTTCTTTGACAGATGTGGGAGGAGGAAGTCTAGAGAAAGCATCAACCTTAGCTTTGTCCACTTCGATTCCCCATTCAGAGATTACATGACCCAAGATGATGCCTTCTTGTATCATGAAACGACTCTTCTCCCAGTTAAGGACCAATCTTGTTTTGATGCATCATTTAAGGATCATTTCAAGATTAGCTAGATAAGAGTCAAATGATTCTCCAAAAATAGAGAAATCGTCCATGAAGACTTACATAAACTCTCCCACCATGTCAGAGAATATGGCTAGCATACACCTTTGAAAAGTCACAGGTGCATTGCATAAGCCAAATGGCATCCTACGGGAAGCAAAGGTTCCGTAGGGACAAGTGAAAGTCATTTTTTCCTAATCCTCGAGATGGATAGGGACTTGGTTGTATCCCGAGTAGCCATCAAGGAAACAGAAGTACTTCTGCCTGGCTAGTCTTTCAAGGATTTGATCAATAAAAGGAAAAGGGAAATGATCCTTTTTTGTGGTTGTGTTCACCTTCCTGTAATCAATACAAACTCTCCAAGAGGATGCTGAATGAGTTGTGACAGATTCTCCTTTCTTGTTAGTCACAACGGTAATCCCGGCTTTCTTGGAAATAATTTGCATCGGACTTACCCAAGGACTATCAGAGATCGGATAAATGATTCCTGCATCGAGCCACTTGATAATCTCCTTCATGACCACTTCTCGCATATTTGGGTTTGATCTCCTCTGCATCTGGCGAGAAGGACAGGATCCATCCTCTAAAAATATTCTGTGATTGCAGTAAGATGACTTGATCCCCTTAAGGTCATGAATGGTCCAACCAATTGCCTCCTTATGTTCCTTTACAACCTTAATCAATTTAATCTCCCACTCCTTTGTTAATTTAGCACTGATAATCACAAGGAGCATCTTATGTGGTCCTAAAAGTTGATATTTTAGATTCTCAGGCAATGGTTTCAGTTCAAGCTGGGGTAGGTTGATGATTGAAGGTAAGGAAGATGCTAATGAAGACTCATCAAGAGGAAGAGGTTGAGAGTGAACAAAATCAATAACCTCTTCAGAAGGTGGCGGGTCTACCATAGAGGGTTGCAGGACCAAATCATCATCAGAGGAGGACTTTCAAATGCAGAAACCTCCATACAAGTTTCAATATTCACATTATCATCCTCAAGTTCCTCAATAAATCCACAATCCTCGAATTTGTTAATCGCCTTAAAAATATCCAATTTCATTCTTTGATCCCTAAAGGCGATTTCCATGCTACCGCTCTCACAGTTAATATTGGCCTTGGCGGTAGCTAGGAACGGATGCCCCAGAATGATGGCCATGTTCCTTAAATTCTCAGGTACATCCATATCAAGGATAAGGAAATCTACAGGAAAATAGAAGTCCTTAACCTTGACAATAACATCTTCAATAATGCCTAGCGGATTTGTGACCGAATGGTCCGCTAACTGCAGCGTTACTGAAGTCGGCCGAAGTTCACCTAATCTAAACTTCTCGTAAAGAGAAGTCGAAATTAGGTTAATGGATGCACCCAGATCTAGTAGTGCTCTACCAAAGGTGTAATCTCTAGTGACACAAGAAATCAAAGGAGCACCTCGATCTCTCTTTTTCTAAAGAAGGTGGTGCAGGATAACAGAACCAGCCTACTCGCAGATTACCACCTTCCTCAGAATAGATTCTCTTGACTTACGCTTCTGTGTACATAAATCCTTTAAAAATTTCATGTAAGCCAGTATATGTTTGATAGCGTCGAGGAGCGAGATATTGATCTCGACATTCTTGAAAATATTTAAAATCTCCTCATTACTATCAACAAACTTCTTCTTCCTTGATCTAATCAAGACCTTAAGAAAAGGAACATGAGTCAGATCTTTGGAATTAGGTTCCTGAGCCTTGATTTATTCCCCAGAGTTCCCCTTTCTCTCCTCAGTCTCTTCAGGATTCTGTAAATCAGAATAGTGTGGTTGTGGATCTTGAGTTTGTTTACCACTCCTCAAGGTAACAGAATTAGTAAATGCATACGGGTTTGGGTCTTGGGGAGGGTTAGGAAAGATTGGAGGGGCTTCATTAGCCAAAAACCTTTGATTTGAGGAAGAAGCCAAAGAGGAAGGACCCTGCACAACCACTTGAGCATGTGTGTGCGGATCCCTCTGATTTTCGTACCCATGGGCTTGATTGCCCGGATTCTGGATATTACGCGAGTTGGGTACAGGTTGAGATGGTAGAGATCTGGGTTGACGAGAATTATCAATGAACACATTTTGCAAGTTGTCTAGCAAGGTTTTCATTTACTGCATGAGCTGGAGCATAGATCCTTGCATCTCTACCATTTGTTGGCTCAAATCAGCCTGCCCTACTAGTTGACGAGCATTCCAAGCTGGCTGATTGACCTAATTCAGGGGCAGCTGAGTGTAAACGTGACCCTAACCCATTGGTTGTTGCGGAGCATAGTTGCTAGGTTGGAATTGGGTCTGCTGTCCCAGGTTTTTCCAGGAGAAGTTAGGGTGGTTCCTTTAACCCGGATTATAAGAATTGGAGTAATGGCTGGACCTAACATTCTCCTGTACAGCATAGACATCCTCATAGGGTGAGAATGGAGAGAAAGAAAGGGAGGGATTAGAGAAACTAGGATCAAAGGCCCCGGTTTGGAACCCGTGGGGTTTCGAATAATACTGGCTCGCAGGTTGAGTCACATCAAGTTGATTCATGAACTCTCGTCCAGAAGAAGCTCATGATGAATGGAATCCCGAATTCTAGGATTGAGTGGATCGAGAGTTGTTCATTGAGTTTCCAGCCATCCACTCCTCCATTCTCTTAGTAACCAAGTCCAGCTTATCAAGTTTATTACAAATCAATTCTATATCGAATGAATGAGAGTCGTGGACTTCATTAACATTCGACTAGGCTGCTGGGATCGGTTAAAAGTATCCATGGAGGCATGATTGATTGAATTCTCGCTCATCTCCTCAAACAAATCGTGTGCGCTATCTGCGTCTTTGTTGAGGAAATTGCCTTTGCAAGAAGCATCCATGTGATTTCTGAGTTGCTCAGTCAACCCGTGGTAGAAGATCTGCACAAATTACCATTTTGGCACCTCATGGTGTGGACACCTCCGCAATAAGTCCTAGAATCGCTTCTAGGCAACATGAAACTACTCCCTTGGCCGTTGGGTGAAGGTAGTAATTTCCCGTCTCAAAGCATTGGTACGTCCGACAGGGAAGAATTTCTTCAGGAAGGCCGATTTCAAATAATTCTAAGTTGCAATTGGCCTTCCTATAGTTCTGTACCAATGAGTGGTTTTATCCTTAAGAGAGTAGGGGAAGAGCCTCATGATCATCTGCTCCTCTTTCACTTTTCGTGCCTTGGTGGTCTGGACCAAAGTGGTCAAGTCCTCCAAGTGCTGAAACGGGTCTTCAGAGCCAAGACCATGGAAATGTTTAATCAGGCTTAACACCTAGGGCTTGATTTCTATGTCTCCAGCAGGAATCTGAACACCGGGACATTCCTTGTAATTTGAAGGATCATAAAAATCCTTCAAGGGTTGAGTTCTCTGGAACAATTCTTACATTCTCTGCATTTGTTCCAGCTGCCTTTGAAATACCTCCTGTGGATCCTGAGGCAAAGGAGGCTGTTGATCGGCCATGGGAACAATTTGGCCAAAATCCAATCTATGCCTCCTAGAATACTCTAGTGGTCCTTCCAATCGAGAATTCAATGACCTTCTTCCTAGCATAAACTAGGAAAAGGTCGGAAGGACTGGGGATAAGAACCCTGCAACACAACAAAACAAGCTTGTCCTTAAGTGGGGGTAGCCTAAGGATCAACAAACTCTCAGAATCCATCGTACGATTATAAACAATTTACTCTACTTGCGTCTGCTCAATCCAACCAGTTAGGAGGGACTGGGGAGAAGGTTTTTCCTTCGGCTTGCGCCTCTATTTCCTAGTGTACCCCTTAGCCATGGTCGTTTGATGCTACTCCCCTAGCTAGACATCATATTGATCAGTATAAGTAGGTTAATCATAAACAAACTCAGATTGGACCCCAAAGAGCGAATCAGTGCTTAAGGCCAATGTCTACTTGATTTTATTTGGGCCTGGGGTTGTAGTGCTTATGGAATGTGGTGGGCCCTTAAAATGGGTTGTGCCCTTAATGATCAATTGAGTATGTGTGAGTGCATGCACAACCAGAGTTTTCAAGCAGGATTATTTGTGATGAGTAGATTTTAGGGTTCAAATCTTGCTTAAGTAGCTTTTAGGGTTTAGAATTAGGTTTAATTCAATCAAGTTTGAGGCAAACCAGGTTTTCAAGCATGGATGAAGATCACTTTCCTTTTGAAATAAAAAATAAAGTGGAGTTCCTGGTATTGACCTAAATTGAAAACCCTAAGGGGAAGCTACTTGGTGAGTTGATTTTAAGTTAAGTGGTACGACTCAAACAACTCAAACAATTGGCTACAATTGCACCACTGAATTAGGCATACAAAGCGATTGACCTAGACTGATTTCTACTCTTTTATATGTTGATTTTTGTGTACTGGTTCCATAGATCAGAATCTGATTGAGTAGATAAGAATCAAGTAGGTTATGTGCCTTGAATGTGGGTGTATGTTGTGTGTATGTTTGAATTACCCCACAAGAAATATTTTTTGATTTTCTATATGCGAGGGTGAAATGAATGTGGGTGGAAATCCAAGCAACCAAACTAATTCTAAGATTTATGCAAACACCTAGGTTAATTGGAGTTTGAATTAATGTTGTGAAATGAAATCTATGGAGGGGGTAAAATGGAGAGCACTTATAGTCGTCTTCAACAACACTTTAATCCGATCTACCACTTGACAATTCCCTGATCGAGGTATTTGCAAAATAATAGACAAGAGATAAAGCAAGTTAAAAAATAGTAAAGTGCGCGAAATGTGAAAAGAAGATCGAAAAAATGTTGACAGTAGAAAACTACATGCTCGGAGTTGGATTTGAAAACCCGTCGTTGTAGTTCGACTCGCGAAGAAATCCATTCAACAGATAAAATTTATACCGAAAATCCATAAAGAAGTTTCGGGTCGAACACAGGGAGGCTACATCGATCTTAAAATTTGCAATTATATTTTTTTGTATTTTTTTTGTTTAAAAGGTAAAATAATCACAATGGAATCGCTATAGACAATAAGAGAGAGAAAGAACAATCATTTGGTATTTGAATAATGTTTTTACAACTAAGAAAGCGGGAAATGATTACACAAGAAAGCGGGAAATTGTTACAACTAGAAATGAGGAAATTCTACTCTAGAAAGCGATAAAAGAATGGAGAGAGATGTTATCCTCCTCGACAAATGCTTGGAGGACGAGCCGGACAGAGGCAATACCTGGAAGATGGAGGACAAGGTGGGAAGGAGGACGAAGTTGGAAGAACAAGAATGAGGCAGCACGTCGTCGTCGTCGTGGGATCCACTTCCGGAACAGGGGCGAAAACTTGGATTTAGCTCTTGAGGAGCATCCCGGGTGTGGGACAAGCTTCTCTTAAGCTTTGGAGAGGAAGAAAGGAGAAGGAAGGGATGAAAATTTTGTAGGGTAGGGGTCTCCTTTTGTAGTTGCAAGGATTGGGGGCATTTTGGACATTTTAACTTCAAAAATATTAAAGAGGGGCCTTTAACGACAGACATAAACGTCACTAAAGGCCGGTCGTGGACGACGTGTGTGCGCACTGCGCGCACCTGCTCCTCTTCCACGCCTAAACGCATGCCCACATTTGGGTGATATCAGTTGTCTGTTCTCAAGATCGGACATCTTAAAATCATCCTCTCTCGCACCGTTTAAATGCCCCTGCCGCACTCGTGCACGCGATGAGGCGTGCAGACGCGCATCATCACGCACGTACGCGATCAAAGATTCCTCCACGTGCCACGTCTCCTTCCTTCGGCCGCCCAATCTTCATCTAACAGCCGAATTAAATGCGCCCCGCACCCCAGCTGGATTGAGGCGCTCAGCGAGGCTCAAACGTGCAACCACTGTGTCGCTAACAGGGGCGCGATCGCTACGCTGAGGCCTCAACTTTGTCGCACGGAGGGATTAGGCCCGCACGATCGTGGTCGTTGGATCATGATCCAATGGCTTAGATCGCCCGTGCCTTTACCTTCAGAAGTGCAGCTACGGGTCCATAGGGCTGATTGGGCTGCTAAGATGGTGCCATGTGGTGCCATCTTGGTCGTCCATCTTCTGTGTATTATAGATGGTGCCACGGATGTCGGATTGAACCGATTTTTGCACTGTTAGGCTGCGATCATCGATCCGAACCCATCCATGTGGTCAGATTTATCGTTTGAAGTGTGGATTGGCACCATCTTAGCCCTTAATTTTTAAGCTTCCTCGGTCTCTGGTGCTACGGATGTCCGATCAAGGCGATCTTAGAGTTGTTGAACTCCAATCGTCACCCTGATCAGATTCGTATGGTTGGATCTTCGATCCAAGGCCCTAATTAAAAATCACCCTATCCCTAACCATAAAAGGAGATGATTACTATACAATTTATACAACTTGACCTAAATGCATGATTATGCATGTTATGTAATATTTACAATGTATGATGCTAATATACACTAAGAACATGCATTAATAGACATTTTTGTCTATTTAGATGTATGCACATTAGGGGTATTTGATTAGCCAATATTTGTAGGCTATTTAAGTATTTAAGTGCCTAGACATTAAGTTAATTTTAACATTTAGATAGCATACATTAGGATGCAAATAAATTAATTCATATTTTTAGCTTAATTGCATAATTCATGTGTGGCATTCATATCTAAATGCATTTACAATTAATTGAGAATTACATGCATTTGATTAGTTAACCAATTAGGTGCATTAGATACATTATTTTAATTAACATAGAAGTTAAGGAGTTATGTATAAATAATCCTAATTATTTTATTATTATTATTATTATTCTTCCACAGGTAACCACTCTGCCTCGTCCTCCTATGCCCATTCATTCCTCACAGCTACCAGCATTTACGAGGATCTGCTCCTCCCTCTTGTGATTTCAAATGTATTGGCTGCAGCTACAAGGAGGGGAAGGAGACAACTGTGTTCGGGAGGCCTCCACCTCGATTCATCACTGTGCAGAGAGTTGACCTCTTTTCCTCTCCACCACCATCTGCCTCAACTGTGGCGACGAGCCTCCACCACCGTAGGCGTGTGTTGTGATAGGCCACATTGCCATCTAGAGCTTGTTTGCATTACTGTGAGCACTTTAGCGTGCACCACCCTCACAGCCATCACTAGCAACCACCACTGCACTCACGTGCCAGTAGTCATTCAGGCAAGTTAAGACGTTCGGGAAGTTTCCCGGACGTCTGAAGTCCCAACTCAACACCACTATTCATCTTCTTCCCCCCCATCTTCTCTTCTTCCTTTTTTTTCAACACCAAAAACAAACCCAACACCAACGACCATCAGCAGCCACCTCCAATGCCATGCCATCTCCATGCGCGCCATGCGTAGCTGTCCACCTGCACGTGCAGCCAAACGCACCGCCCGCATACACCTCCAGCTCATGCAGCAGCTGTAGCTGCAGCAACACGCACAGCCTGCGCTCCCCCTCGCCTCCAGTGCGTGCACCCCCTTGCTATGCCTTTGCCACAGCCAACAGCACGCTCGTGTCTCCCCTTCCATGCACGGTCAGCAGTGCACCCACGCGCACAGCTGCACACACCACCAGCATCCTCTGCGTCCTCCTTGCTGCACCTCCAGCCCACGCGACCAACATACCTGCTATGCATGCTGAGAGAGCGCTTAGCTGCAGCAGGTGCGTCACTCCCACAGTAATGCGCCACCTTCAACAGATCATGCCACCTCCAGCAATGCCACCTTCGACGCACCGTGACTTCCTGTGCTCCACGTGCAACCAGCGCCTCTCCCTCCACCGCACAGCAACAGCGCCGCGTCCCCTCATCTCCGCACAGCAGCAGCAGAGAGCTCCACCGCACCCACCATCCCCTCTTCTCACTGTGAGTCACTCCGACCACCATTTTCCACGAGACCACCACCATAGGATGTACACCAGCCTCGCCCACCTCCGACAAGCTCCTCATCTTCGGTTTCCCTTCCCCTTGTGCGTGGAGAGCACTTGCACAAAGTGCTCTATTTTGCTATAGTGAAGAGGGTATTAGTTTTTACATTCACATGCCATTTCCACTCTTTTTATTTTGATTTTATTAATTAAATATTATGGCTAATTTGTGCAAGTGACCTCCTTCTTTCTAAAAAATGCTATTTTAGCATGATCTCTTATTATTTTCGTAATCTGAAGGTGGATTTGGCTCTATTTCTTGACGAAAGTAATAGTGAACATCAGTTTTTGACCCTTGCGAGTTTAAATAAGCCATTGCCTCCCTCTAGATATGATTGCACAACAAAAATGTACCAACAATTGTGCCATCTTATGCTATTTCCAAGCATTGCTAGTGTATATTAGGTGGCCATAGTCGCATTTGTAAAAATAAACGCATGCATGCATTTTTTTGAGAGGGGAGGAGAGTGAATAATTTGGCCTTGTAATTAACATATTCTTCAAGTGCTGCCTTGCAAAATCTCCATCTTCATTTTTTATTGGCTTTGAATTTCTTCTCCTCCACGGCTGCAGGGCATGGCTTTATCTTCTTCGCGCCATTCTCTGCCGTTGCATACCCTGCCACTACATGGCTAGGCATGCACGCCCAAGGCATGGCTGTGCATGCCTCATTCCTCTTTAAAAAGGGCACAGCCATCATCCTTATGAGAGGGCCTGGTCCACACAACACACACAGCACCCTTCCTTCCTCCAGGCCATCTCCTCCCCTCTCCCTTCCATACGCAGCACCTCTTCCACTGAAGAGATACGCTGCGGGCAGGAGTAGCTCACAGTGGTCCTCGACCACCACTGTGAGTCCCACCACCGCCTAGCTCATCAAAGAGCCGGTGGGCGTGGTGGTTCATTTCGCCATTTCACCCACACAAAGCTCTCTCGCCATTACTGCATCTCTGAGGTCTGAAGCTCCGCAACAGCAGTAGCAAGGCATCAGCAGCAGAAGCAGCAGCCCATGTGCACGCAGGCACCGACAACAGCCTCTTTCCATGCATGCAGGCTACTTCCAGTGCACCCGCGCACACCGCATCGGCTGCAACCAGCTGTCCAGAGCACGCGGCACTGTAGCTACTGTTCACGCTAGAGAGCGACACTATAGCTATAGTGCGGTGACTGGAAAGCTTCTCACTTATCCAGTCACCGTGAACTCTCTCTCCACTCCCGCGACCGCCTCCAGCCCGTCCCGCTCCACGCCTGCACCCGCTCCAAAGTCTGCTCGTGCTAACACCTTCGCCCGCACCCGTTCCAGTGCGCAGCGCAGTGCGCTGCGTTGCAGTCTCCCTCGCACCAGCTCCCTTCAATGTGCACGCGCATCTTCGCGCGCCTACGAGCCTACGCCTATGCGTGGGCCATCAGACGACGGGCGCAGCCTCCAGACGGCTTAAAACGCCCACGCCCTCTTCAGATGCTCTCTCTCTCTCCCTCTTTCACAGCCACTCTCTCACTCCCTCCCGCAGACACACACACACGCACACACACTCTTGTACACACACCCACTCACTTGTACACGATTATATACTTATATATATATATACGTATATATATTTACATATATATATATTTATATACGTATATATATATACATATATCTATACATATATTATTACCTATAAAACTAAGTATAAGTATATATACATATATATATAAATACATCTATATACACATATATTTATACATATATATACATATACAAATATACATACATATATACATATATATCTATAACTATAAATACATACATATATATATATATATATATATATATATATATATATATATATATATATATCTACATATATCTATATGCATATACACATATATATAACTATATACATATATTACTATGTATATATATATATATATACATACATCTATCTATATATATATTTACATATCTATATAGATATACATATACATATATATATACATATATAACTACATATACACCTATATAATTGTAATCATATCTGTATATATACATATAAATATATATTTATATATATACATATATATATATATATATATTTTTGTCATATCACCTACCACACGTTGTATCGCAGGAATATCTGCACCAGTTGCTGATATTCCCCGATACACGCGTACAGAAAGCGTCTCCACACACACCTTCCACCCATCCATCCAACACTCCACGCGACACTTCATCCTGTTGGTTGCGTCTTCCTAGACGACGATCAACTCGACACCGTGCTACACGCCATTTCCACCTCCACCCCACCCCTATATACATATATAATATATATATACTATATTTATCTTATTTCTATTTCTCTTTCCTGCCATTAAAAAGATTAAAAAATATACAAAAGAGAAAAGATAATCCTTGACTTGCAGGTACTCAGTCTTGCGAATAACAAAACCAATTTTAGAACTCTAATTTGGCTCAAAGCCAAGAACCTGATTTTGAGGGTGTACCTCAAGGACAAAAGTTATCATAAAAAAAACTTAAATAGAAAAACACCAAAAATATAATAAATGAATGGAAGAGATTCATTTTAGGAAGGGCGTAGAAACTTATTCACCTCTAATCCCACTTCCCTGAGTTCGACCCTGGGCCTAAAAGTGACCAAGATAAAATCAAGTAGGACAGGTTAAAAATTTTGTAAAAAGATGGTTAGGCTCGATTTAGGTTAACCACTATACTCATTTCAACGATTAAATCACCATATTAACACAACCTATCCAAGCCCAACCACACTTTTTCTGGCGTCGTTGCTGGGGAGGTGCGCATTCAGGTAAGTTTCTACTCCATTCCTTTAATTTTTCTCTTCTCACACCCTTCTCTTCACAGGTGTTTCTGTTGGTTGGTGTGCAGGTGAACCAGTTGCAAGAAGGCAGGCAGACGAAGTCGGAGACGTAGGCAAATCCAAGGCGGGAACGAGAGCGTGAAGTCGCTGACACCGCACTAGAGCTTCGCCCACGTTTCTAAACAGGTAGGTCTTTCTTTCTTAGTAACTTAGGTCAACTTGTCACCTTAATAAAAAAAAAACACTTCTTGGGATCTCTTGGGGAAAGTGTATTAAAAATCACTTGTTTGATTGTTTGCCATCACTCTCACTGCCCCGGGATTTCCCTCCAAACTTCGCTTAGCGAAGATCCTAGAATCTTGATTCTTGAATCTTTCGCCATGTGAAGTATTCTTTGAGGAAAAGATAAATAGATTGATTGCCATCCCTCTTTGCCTCATTTATCTGCAATTCGGGATCACTTTTTTGGTGAGGAGACTTGGAATTGAGTTGATTCCAACCCCACCACGACCTTTCACGTGCCTAAGATTCGATCTCGAATACTTCAACCCCAACAATTTGATTTTCTTTAGCTTATGGTTGAGCCTTGTGTGTGGAACATCATTCTGGTGATTGGGAGCACTTGAATTGAAGTGCCTTGGCTCCCTTTCACACTAATCTAAAATTGATTCGTGCATCCACACATAGAAATATCCATCTAGGGAAGCCCATCGCATTTTAGCATGCATTAACCAACTGACATTGGAGAAGGGTTTGTTGGACTTAGAAGAAAACTTGTATTCTCTCAAAATTGGAAGATTGGTTGAATTGGTAATTCAGAGAAATCCTAAAATCCATACTACTTAAGGCTGAAACTCTACAAACCATTCACCAATTAAAACTTCAATTCAGAGAGATTTTCCCGTTGCATGCTTGGTTTACACACTTTACAAAATCAATCACTTGGGCATTACTCGTAAATAATGCCCTTCACATTCCAGAAGCACTTGATCCTAAGCCTCTAACTAAAATTGGTAGCAACTTGACCCTTATTAAGGATTGGAGGTCTAACTACCTGCATGTAGCGCCTACGTGCTAGTGAGGGTTCCCGCGTGCTATCGGGTGTCTAAGACTGGGGCAAACTGCCTTTCAATCTGGCCTGGTGGTTCCGCAGTGGTCGCATTCGGTTCCGTAGGTCATGATAGTAGGTAACTAAGATCTTTAGGTCTAAGGGCACACTGTAGAGGCTAGGAATTTGATTGTAATGATTTGTCATCAAGTGTACCTTTACAACGTCATTTCTCTCATCTCCCATTCCCTTCTTATCTTTCCAATTCTTCCTGTGGTAGTGCATGTTTGGGAGGAGGTCACAAAACCCTGAACTATGTGAATTGTCTGATAATTTTAGAAAAGAAGCTGAATCATCGTCCTCCTCCACAAACATGGTTGCATGCCCACCCCCAAATCCCGAGGGAGGAAATCGCCCTCAAAACCCACCAGGTGGTGGAGCCTTGGATCCCATAACCGGCCTCCAAGCCCAAATGAAAATGTATAATGAACAAATTGAAGCCATTAGGGAAACATTGGAGGAAATGCAGAACCCTCCCGAACAGGAGGAGCCTAGGTCTCTTAGCTCCTATCAGAATCCCGTTGCTACAGAGACCATAGGACAAATTCGGGTCCCCATGGGCGGGGACGACTTTGAATTGAAACCTAACATAATTGGCCTGATAAATTTTCACTTCCATGGTCTTGCAAGTGAAGATCCTTTTCTCCACTTGGAAGACCTAACCCGATTGGCTAAAACAGTTAAACCAAGAAATATCGAGTTACCAATATTCTTCATGAAAATGTTCCTGTTTTCATTGCGGGATAAAGCGTCGCAGTGGTTACTCACCCTTGGGATAAGCATCCACTCTTGGGAAGAGATGCGAATAGTGTTTCTCAAGAAGTTCTTCCCAATCGGGCGAACCAATGTGCTTCGCCGTGCTATCACTTCCTTTACGCAACAAAACAGCGAACAATTTCATGAGGCATGGGAGAGATATAATGACCTCAGGAAGTGTCCGCACTACTGTCTGCCTAAGTGGCATATAGCCTAGATTTTCTATTATGGGCTAAATGAGACTTTGAAGCAGATTGCGGACGCTTCCTGCGGAGGGAATTTCATGAATAAAGACGAGAATGGAGCATTTCAATTATTTGAAAATATGAGCAAAAACTCAATGAACAGTGCCTCCATTGTCACCTTTAATCGTACCAGCCTACCCCGTAATGTCCACGAAGTTGACACGGGACCCTCCCATTCATCCACAGATCTCAGCCTTATCGCATAGAAATTGGATGAAGTCTCCGTCGTTCACAAGAAGCTGGACGAGCTTCTGGCCAACCCCCCCATTCTATGGCAAACACCCCACCTCACCACTTCGTCACAATTCCAATTCTTCCAACAACAGGCTTATCCCGAGAAACCCCGTAAGACCTTCCTTACCGAGTGTCGCTCCGAGCAATTCAGTAAGTCATGTGGATCTGGCTTCTGTGAGCCAGTATTTTGACATGGAGGACCAAGCCTCAGTGAGCTCGGAAGCATATTTACATGCGGATGCGTCTTCTGGCATAGAAGATGCTTGCGCCCTGGGGAACAACCCGTTCTCTACCACTTATAACCCAAGATAGCGAAATCATCCGAACTTCACATGGTCCAGCAACCCACAATGCCAAAACCCCGCAGGTGGACCAATGCGACCGTCCGCACCCGTCATCCCAAGGGCCCAGTCAAATCCTATGGCGAATCCGCCATCGGGTCCTTGCGTACCGCAAACAGAACACGCATCAAGTCCTCTTGACAAATTGATGCGAATGATGATGGAAATGTCAAAGTGCCATGAAGAGAACATGACCTCTCTTCAGCACCAATTGGTGCAACAGAATGTTGAGATCAGTCAACTACGCATGGCGACTCGATCTCAGGGCACTCTTCCAGCCCAACCTGTTCCTAACACGCAAAATTTCGTACCCCGTGGTCCTCAACCACAGGTACAACCTTCTCAGGGACAGGTTCACCAAATTATATAGGCTCCGAGCATTCCACCAGGATTTCAGGCTAATCCCATTGTAGCACCTCACTCTTATGTTCCTATTGCGAACCTCCTCCCCCTTATGATCCCACTGGACCTGCATCGTCCAATGCAATCACTACGAGGAGCGGTAAGCAGACCGTCGATCCGCCTCGACTTGATCCTGGCCTGTCTTCTTCATCGCCCTCTCATTCGGGATGCGCGCCGCATTCGCGAGAGGATGATACACCCAAATTGGTGCTAGAATCAGTCCCATTCCTTAAGGCTCTACTGAGGGAGCCAAAAGGAAGAAGAAGGATACACAGGCCTTTGATAACCTGCGTAATTTATTCAGGGATGTTGAAATCAAGGTACCCCTGCTCGAGGCTATCGACCACATACCTACTGTCGCCAGATTTTTTAAAGACTACACAACACCCATGCGACAGTCAAAGAAAACTAAGAATCCGGTGGTTGTCTCACCTCATGCAAGTTGTGTTATACTGTCAAATCTACCACCGAAGCAAAAGATCCGGGCACACTGCTTATTTCCTGTAGCATCCAAGGCTGTAATTTTAACTGTGCCCTGCTTGATCTAGGATCTTCCATCAATCTTATACCAACCATCATGCTCAAAAAATTTTCCTTGGGAAATCTGAAACCCACCCCTGTCACGTTATAGTTGATAGATCGTTCTGTCAAAATTCCAAAGGGTGTGGTGGAAGACGTGGTGGTTAGGGTCAACAGCCTCTGTTTTCCTGTTGACTTTCTTATTTTAGATATGGAAGTTCCTAGCTCACTTTCTGATTGTCCGATCATCCTTGGTCGACCTTTCTTGGCCACAACCCGCGCCCATATCGACTGCTAATCGGGCTGTATTGAGATTGCCATTAGATCTGAGAAGCTCAAGCTTAACATATTCAAGGAAGCCAAGAATTTTGACTGCGATTGCATCGAGGATGACACGTCTGACGAGGACATGGCCGTCAGCGCATGTATCGAACTAATTGGGACCTATTCTAACTGCTGCGGACTGCCTTTAAACACTGATGATTGCCTGACCAACACATATTATGACATTCCCCCATCCCTCCCTATTGCCGTACCTTCTCCTGACCAGACTTCTGATGAGGTTTTCTCCGCTTCCCATACCTCATGGTCTGAGTCATATCCGGGTTACTCACCGTCGGTCCACACTCTTGAAGACCGGATTACCCTTTCTTTCTCGCCAAATCAGGCAGAGTTGCAACTTCACACTAGGACCTTGGGCCCATATACTACTCGCTAGGGCTATTACTTTTTGGATCCATCTATCCAAGAAGCCCCTCTTCTTGGCCAATCTGAGGGCCAACTTCTTCCTCCTAACTTGTTTTTCGATCCGCCTGGGACACTCTCGTCCCAAGAAATGCCAGATCTTTCACCATCCACTTCTGAGCTAAAAGAGCTGCCTAGTACACTTAAGTATGTTTTCTTGGGACCAAATGAAATGCTCCTCTAATCATCAGTTCAAAATTGACCAGGGAGCAAGAGTGCAAACTAACAAAGGTCCTTATGGAACACAAGGCAGTCATTGGATGGTCTTTATTAGACTTAACTGGCATTAGCCCCTCCTACTGCACTCACCGTATATATACGGAGGAGGAGGCTCGACCTTCCCGCGAGATGTAGTGACGTCTCAACCCTAACATGCGGGAGGTCGTTAAGAAGGAAATTATTAAGTGGCTGGATGCAGGTATAATCTACCTGATCAGCGATAGCCCCTGGGTGAGTCCGATTCACGTCGTGCCCAAAATGGCGGGACTCACCATCCTTGTCAATGACAGGGGCGAATCCATCCCTACACGCACTCCTACATCCTGGAGAGTGTGTGTAGATTATAGGAAACTCAATGCTACAACTAAGAAAGATCACTTTCCGCTACCTTTCATTGACCAAATCCTAGAGCGGTTAGCGGGAAATAAATTTTTCTGTTTCCTGGATGGATTCTTAGGATATAACCAGGTGGCAATTGACCCCCGAGACCAAGAGAAAACCACCTTTACCTGCCCCTTCGGCACCTTTGCATTTAGAATGATGCCGTTCGGACTTTGTAACGTGCCGGCAACTTTCCAGAGATGTATGTTAGCGATATTCCATGACATGGTGGGTGACTTTCTCGAGGTCTTCATAGATGACTTTTCGGTCTTTGGACCCTCTTTTGATGAATGTCTTGCCAACCTGACCTGTATCCTTAGGAGATGTACTGATGTAAACCTCGTGCTTTCCTAGGAAAAAAGTCATTTTATGGTACACGAGGAATTGTTCTCGGACATATCATCTCCGATAGGGGTATCGAGGTTGACATAGCTAAGCTTGATGTAATTGCTGATTTACCTGTGCCTGGCTCTGTCAAACAAATCCGCTCCTTCCTGGGACACGTCAGTTTCTATAGGAGATTCATCAAAGATTTCTCCAAGATTTGTCGACCTTTAACTCATCTCCTATCGACCGACGTACCCTTCGATATGGGCCCCGATTGCATACGAGCATTCACACAACTACATAATGTTGTCACCAAGGCCCCTGTTCTCCAGCCACCTAATTGGTCCCTCAACTTTGAACTCATGTGTGACACTTCCAACCTTGAAGTCGAAGCCATCCTAGGACAAAGACGCGATAGACACCCCTTCGTGGTGTACTACGTCAGTAAGACGTTGGACGAGGCCCAACGTAATTATACTACCACTGAAAAAGAACTACTGGCGGTCGTCATTGGGCTGGAGAAATTCTGCTCTTACCTTCTGGGCTCACACATTATTATTTTCACTGATCACGCAGCCATTCGCCATCTCATGCATAAGAAGGATGCCAAGCCTAGACTGATTCGTTGGATCCTTCTGCTCCAAGAATTTGACATTGAGATCCGCGATAAGGCCGGAGCCCAGAATGTTGTGGCTGACCATCTTTCTAGACTGGACCCTGACCATATTGGACTTACTCTGCAGATTAATGAGATTTTTCCCGATGAGCACCTATTGGCAATTAATGTGGCAAGTGGACCTTGGTATGTCGACATTGCCAACTACCTTGCTTCTAGATCCCTTCCTCGTGGCTGGCCTAAAAACCAGCGCGAGCGTCTCATGGCAGAAGCAAAGTATTATTTTTGGGATAATCCATTTCTTTTTCGAATAGGTGCTGATCAAATCATCCGTCACTGTATTCCTAACAGCGGATTCCCCAGTGTGCTATCCTTCTGCCACGATCAGGCCTGCAGAGGCCATTTCTCTGGGAGGAAAACTGCAGCCAAGGTGTTGCAGTGTGGTTTCTTTTCTCCCTCCCTTCACCAGGATGCACACAATTATGCCAAACATTGCACTAGGTGCCAGTCGTTAGGATCAGTGTCACGTCGTGACATGAGGCCCTTGCAACCCATCATAGCTGTGGAAATCTTCGACATTTGGGGAATTGATTTCATGGGTCCCTTTCCTCCTTCCAACGGCTTTGAATTTATCCTCGTGGCTGTTGATTATGTTTTGAAATGGATCGAGGCTATTCCCACACGCCGTGCTGACCATATTGTATCCACTCAATTTGTCAAAGACCATATTTTTACGCACTTTGGGATCCCTCGAGCCATTATCTCGGATGGTGGAAGCCACTTTACCCATGCGTCTTTTCGGGCACTTCTGAGGAAATACGGAGTCCACCATCATCTAGCATCCTCGTATCATCCTCAGACGAACGGCCAGGCAGAGGTGTCGAACTGACAAATCAAGCAAATTCTCCAGAAAATGGTTCGGCCTGACCGTAAGGATTGGTCTGATAAGCTGATTGATGCACTTTGGGCGTATCGGACCACCTGCAAGGCTCCCCTTGGTATGTCTCCTTATAGAATCCTTTACAGGAAGCCTTGTCATTTGCCCGTGGAGCTGGAGCACCGCGCTTATTGAGCTATTCACCAAAGTAACCTTGACCCAGACCTGTGTGGTCGAGAAAGGAAACTCCAACTCCAGGAGCTGGAAGAGCTCCGTCGTGAAGCCTATGATTCTGCCTTAACTTTCAAGCAACGCACTAAGGCTTTTCACGACAACCATATTCGGTGAAAGGAATTTGAGCCATCTCATCAAGTTTGGCTCTACAATGCCCGGCTCAAATTCTTTCCTGGGAAATTGAAGTCCAAATGGACTGGTCCTTTCCTGGTCTCGAGACCATTTCCCAACAGGGCCGTTGAGATTGAAGATCCCAAATCTGGGCATAAATTTACGATCAATGGGCAGCGTTTGAAACCCTATCTTACTCATGAACTTGCCCCCGTTTAAGAAACTATTGCCCTGCTGGAGGGAAACTAATGTCGTGCCTCATTCTAAGTCCAACTAGGGACGTTAAATTCAGCGCTCGTTGGGAGGCACCCCAACAACACTCCGCCACTATCACGCTCACTTCACTTTTCACTTCACCACCCACCATCCACCCACCCTACCACCCTGCTGATTACCCTGCACCTCAGCTCTCGTTACCCGATCTTTGGTCCTTCCTCTACCTTACCCTGCATGCATATGAGGACATAGCATTGTTTGACATGGGGGGGTGGATAGGAATCCATAGGATCTGGGTATTTTATGGTATCATGAATATGTAAAAAAAAAAAATGGTGTTTAGTAATGATCTGAAGACTGAAACAAAAATACAATAAGTGTTTATGGATATTCAACCACTGTTTTGAAGACTTTCCAGGGCACAAAAGCTTGATTCGCTCAAGCTCGGCTTAATTCACTTGAGCATTGACAAGATAGATCGGAATCTCTCCTAACTAAGGACATATTCTTGTACCTGAGACACCAGTACAGGATCCGTTGGTTTGCTTCTACTCAAGAGCCTAAGTAATCTTGGTTCACACTACACATATCAAGAAAGACCAGGTGAACATAAGATCCAACCCTAGTGTTCATTAGGGAAGGTGGAGTCCTTACCTGTGCGCACAGGTAGACTTTTTATCTGAAGCTTTAGTCTTGTGTTTAGGAGAGACTCTTTCCACCAAAAAGAAACTCTCCCACCAAAAGAAAAGTGTGCTCCTCCAAATAAAGTTGTAAGAGATATACTGACACGTGTTTCAAAAAAAAAAAAGGGAGGATGCAAATAAGTCAGTATATCTCGCAAATGTCTGTAAAGTCTTCCCTCTACAAAAGTTCTTCAGGGCAAGTTACAAATACCCAGTTTTCTTTGAGCCGCAAATGTAATAAAATGGGAGTTGAGTTTTCCGTCATCTTTTTAAGGGTCAATCCAAAGACACGAGCTGAAACTAGGACCAACCTGCACTTAAAAATTTGTGAAACCCTAGGCTTGAGTCTTAATGTTCATCTGGTCAGTCTTGATCCTTCACTATGCACAAGCCATAATCTCTTGAGCTCTCGAGTATGGCAAAAACCTCCTGGGTCCTGGAAATCATACTTAAGGTTTAAATATCAAGAGTCCTGGTTAGTCGAGAGATGGTCTATGTCATGTGAGACTTAAAGAACTGGTAGTCTTCTCTACAATTAGTTCTCACAATATCCAACAAATAAACACACTTATGTCGCCTCAAAAGAAAACCTTCAGCTTAAGATCATTTCTAAATACAATACAAAAATGTTTTGCTAGGGACTAGCAAAAGATAGGCATGGGGGTATGATTGCACAGAAAAAAAGCACAATTGTGCCATCTTGTGCTATTTCCAACCATTGCCAGTGTATATTAGGTAGCCATAGTCACATTTGTAAAAATAAACGCATGCATGCATTTATTTGAGAGGGGAGGAGAGTGAATAATTTGACCTTGTAATTAACATATTCTTCAAGTGCTGCCTCGTAAAATCTCCATCTTCATTTTTTATTGGCTTTGAATTTCTTCTCCTCTGCGACTACAGGGCATGGCTTGATCTTCTTCGCGCCATTCTTTGCTGTTGCATACCCTGCCACTGCATGGTTAGGCATGCACTCCCAAGGCATGGCTGTGCACGCCTCATTCCTCTTTAAAAGGGGCACAACCATCTTCCTTGCGAGAGGGCTTGGTCCACACAACACACACAGCACCCTTCCTTCCTCCAGGCCGTCTCCTCCCCTCTCCCCTCCATATGCAGCACCTCTTCCACTGAAGAGATATGCTACGGGTAGGAGTAGCTCACAGTGGTCCTCGACCACCACTGTGAGTCCAACCACCGCCCAGCTCATCAAAGAGCCGGTGGGCATGGTGGTTCATTTCGCCGTTTCACCCGCGCAAAGCTTTCCCGCCATTACTGCATCTCCGAGGTCTGAAGCTTCGTAGCAGCAGCAGCAAAATCAGCAGCCTGCTTGCACGCAGGCACCGACTGTAGCCTCTTTCCACGCACGCAGGCACCTTCCAGCGCGCCCGCGCACGCTGCACCGGCTGCAATCGATTGTACAGAGCGCGTGGCACTGTAGCTACTGTTCACGCTAGAGAGCGCGACACTATAGCTACAGTGCGGTGACCGGAAGCTTCTCACTTATCCGGTCACCGCGTGCTCTCTCTCCACGCCCGCGATCGCCTCCAGCCCGTCCCTGCTCCACGCCCGCACCCGCTCCAGAGTTTGCTCGTGCCAACGCCTTCGCCCGCACCTGCTCCAGAGTTTGCTCGTGCCAACGCCTTCGCCCGCACCTGCTCCAACGCATAGTGCAGTGTGCTGCGTCACGCATTGCTCTGCGCTGTAGTCTCCCTCGCACCTACACGCCTACGCCTGCGCGTGGGCCATCAGACGATGGGCACAGCCTCCAGACGGCTTAAAACGCCGGTGCCCTCTTCAGACGCTCTCTCTCTCTCCCTCTTTCACAGCCACTCTCTCACTCCTTCCTGCAAACACATACACACATGCACACACACTCTTGTACACACACCCACTCACTTGTACACGACTATGTACTTATATATATATATATATACATATATATATTTACATATATATATTTATATACGTATATATATATATATACATATATCTATACATATATTATTACCTATACAACTAAGTATAAGTATATATACATATATATATATATACACATATATATACACATATATTTATGCATATATATACATATACAAATATACATACATATATACATATATATATATATAACTATAAATACATATATATATATCTATCTACATATATCTATATACATATACACATATATATAACTATATACATATATTACTATGTATATATATATATATAGTTATATATACATACATATATATCTAATTATAAATATATATATATATATATACATACATCTATCTATATATATATTTACATATCTATTTATATATACATATACATACATATATATACATATAAATATTTTTTTTTTTTCATATCACCTACCATATATATAAATACATATATATATATATATATATATTTTTTTTTTTTTTTTTTTTTTTCATATCACCTACCACACATTGCATCGCGGGAATATCTGCACCAGTTGCTGATATTCCCCGATACACGCGTGCAGAGAGTGTCTCCGCACACACCTTCCACCCATCCATCCAACACTCCACATGGCACTTCGTCCTGTTGGTTGCATCTTCCTAGACTACAATCAACTAGACACCGTGCTACATGCCATTTCCACCTCCACCCCCACCCCTATATACATATAATATATATATATACTATATTTATCTTATTTCAATTTCTCTTTCCTGCCATTAAAAAAATAAAAAAGTATACAAAAGAGAAAAGATAATCCTTGACTTGCAGGTACTCAGTCTTGCGAATAGCAAGACCAGTTTTGGAACCCTAATTTGGCTCAAAGTCGAGAACCTGATTTTGAGGGTGTACCTCAAGGACAAAAATTATCAGAAAAAAATCTTAAATAGAAAAACACCATAAACATAATAAATGAACGGAAGCGATTCGTTGTAAGAAGGGCGTAGAAACTTATTCACCTCTAATCCCGCTTCCCTGAGTTCGACCCTGGGCCTAAAAGTGACCAAGATAAAATCAAGTAGGCTAGGTTAAAAATTTTGTAAAAAGATGGTTAGGCTCAATTTAGGTTAACCACTATACTCATTTCAACGATTAAATCACCATATTAACACAACCTATCCGAGCCCGACCGGGATACGACCCACTCCTAATTGAGTGGTTATTTTAATTATTTTGATTAGTCAATTGTCCACCACTTAGAAATACAATGACAAATCATCTTAATCATCATTTTCAAAAGCAAAAATCGACACGTCATACAATATGTTGGATGTCCTAAATTTAATAGATAGTCCAAAAGACACAATAAAAATAATAAAAGATATGAAGATTTTGGGAATTCATCCAGAGCTACATATGACAGAGAAGGATGATGGCAGTGTTGAGTTCCCAGATGCTATATACAGTTTAAAGCATTAACAGGTTTAGAAAATATTCTCATTTTTGAAGGAGATACGGGTGACAGATGGCTACTCATCACAATTGTCGTGTTGTGTTAATGAATCTCAAAAAAAAAATTAGTGGGTTAAAAATTCATGACTCACATTTTTATATGCAAGTGTTTTTCCTATTGGCCATACATGGAATCATACCTGATCCCGTTGTAAATGTTTTTGTAGACATGAGTCAATATTTCAAAGCTATCTGTTCAAAGACTTTAGATGCTAAAATGCTACGCTACTGGGACAAACAAGTTGTCATCACATTGTGTAAAATGGAACAGATTTTTCCCTTAGCATTTTTGACATAATGGTGCATTTAACAATACATTTAGCAAATGAAGCAAGGATCGTAGGGCCAATTCAATACAGATGGATGTATCCAATATAGAGGCATTCGTAAAAACTAAAGGATTTCGTGTTAAATAAAGCTAAGCCAGAAGGGTCAATTGTCGAGTGATATTTAGTTAAGGAATCCATGAACTTCTGTAGCATGTATCTGGGTGAGACAGACCATAAATTCAATCATTTCGAGAGAAATTATGATGGGGGATACAATGAACATGATAGAGATTATCTTTCTATTTTTGAAATTCTAGGAAGGTCAATTCTGCACATAGAATTTATTGAGATTCCAAAAGTAGATCAAAAATTGACACACTTGTATATATTAAAGCAAATTCCTAAAGTCGACCCTTTTTATGATAAATTTAAATAATCGCTACATCCAAATGCACGTGATGTACTCTTTCCTGAATGGTTTAAGCAATGTGTTACTAAAATGAAAGAAGATAAGGACCCGCGATGGGTGGAAGATTTTGATGTAATATCCGATTGTTCATTGAGTTATGGACATTACCATTCTGGGTACATCATAAATGGCTTCAGATACAGAATCAAATCTGTTGATGATGTAAAGGCTACACAGCAAGCTGTTGTTGTTCCTTGTGAATTAGGTGACAGGTGTGATGGTTATTATGGATAGATTGAGGAAATTCCCAAGATTAGCTTCAGATATGATCGCAGACTTATCCTCTTCAAGTGTGAATGGTTTCACGTTTTCAAGGAAGGAGTCGGGTTTAAGGTTGATAAGAAGCACAAGTATATAAGTCTGAATAATAACCGTCTAATTCTTCATAACACTGAACCATTCACTTTAGCTTGTCAAGTCTCTCAAGTCTTCCACGTGACTGATAATAGCAAAAGTGGATGGATAATTCCCGTTAGAACAATGCCATGTAGATATTATGATTCTCAAAAGGAAGAGGAGCCTGAATTAGAAGCTGAAGCATATCAAGAATTTCAACTAGATTTAGATTAAGTGAAATAAACATTGGTATATAAGGTATAATTTACAAACTTTTTTTTTATAATATAAATTTCCTCATAAATCATTCTTCTACTGATATAATAATTAGTTTACTCTTATTATAGGTTATTGATACAGTTCTGTTAACTTTTTTCTTCTACACAGCTAATATTATTTCAGGGTAATATTAATGATTGCTTTCAGTTATATGCATGCTTTTCATATGAATTATATATTTATGTAATTTTTCGTCACTAATTATTTCTTTATGTTGTGTAGATGGTCAAACTAAAGAGGTGAGCTTCTCGTTGGAGGAGTCCGGACATCACCCCCGATAACTAGAATCCCCATACCACACAACCGCCTTCCACGTAGCCACCTACCACATAGCCTCCTTCCACGCAGCCACCTACCACATAACCTCCCCGTACATGGTCTCCCTGCACCCAGACCTTCCCTACCTAGCCTACTCCCTCCCAGGACCCCTACACTCTTACCACCAATACATATTTAGTACCTAGTCCCAGTTTCAATCCCCCCCATACACACACATATATCCCTCCTGATGCACTTGCACAGTCCCTTTTTTCTTGGAAGGGGAAGAAGTCAGTCATCCTTAAGTTTGTGACGTTACTCGAGCCTGAGGATGAGGTTGACAGCCATGACCCTGGCCAAGACGAGGGGGATGGGGACGATGCACAGGACTCCCATGACAATGAGGATGAGGAGGGGGATGAGGAGGAGGATGAGAGGGAAGCTGAGGTTGGCCACCCTGAGGCCAACATAGACCCTGATCAGACAGGGCCTAATACTAGTGGTAAGTAAATTGTTATTTTCTATATTTTAAAAGTTTTTAAAATTCATATTTACTCTTCATTCATAATACTATTATTGTTATTAATTTTAGTGAAGAAGAAAGGAAGAGGCCCAGCGAGAAATAAGGACTTGGAGGCTATATGAGAGGACATGAAGATGAAGGTGAAGGTGAAGATCCCAACTACCCTCCATTTAGTAGCAGGCTCTCCAAGGTTGTGAAGAGCATCATCCACCTCTCTTATTTTGATTGGCGGATTGTCACAAAGGAGCTCAAGAGGGACATCATTCATCACTTAAAGGTAATTAACATGTATTGAGGTTTATATATGTCTCTTTTAATGTTATTTGATGTATATAAATTTTTAATTTATAGGTGATCTTCGATTGGGGGACGATCCAGAGGCCTCCAAGTATATCCTTAACAAAAAATTTTTGAAATTTCTTTGATATATACATTTTAATTATATATATATTTGTTATTTAGTATTTTGTGAATAGGTCATATGAGGAGGCCTTAAGGAATGTACCTCCTTCCATACTGCCAGAGGTATGGAAGGATTGTTGTCAGCATTGGAAGAAGCCTAAGACAGAGGTAGTTAAATAATTATTATGCGTTAAAAGTTAATTATTATTAATTTGTTTACTAATAAAAAATATATATATGTAGTTTCTATAGGATGTGGCAAAGAGGAACAAGGCCAACATGGCCAAAGCTCCATCACAGAATCATGCCTTGGTTCAGATGAGTATTGATAAGCTCAAGATAAGATATGTAAGCACATTTCCTATTTATTTATATTTCTAATTAACATGTGACTTTAAATTATTAACTATCTCTTATATTTACTTAATTTTAGGCAGGTACACATGATGGTGCCCAATTTGATCATCTTGAAGTCTATGCTCATAGCAAGGTTATGGATGGCGAGCGCACATGGATTCACGAGACATACCAATCTAAGCATGTAAATTATTTCTTTTTAATTATTTAAATTTAACTTTCATTTTAGTCGAACATATTACTTAGATAAAAATGTAAATAGGGAGAAATGTACGACTTGGTCCACCCACCTCCACCTATAGATGAGAACTTTGTGACCCAGTAGCCTCTTATGATACCTGAGGAGGCTTTCCGGATAGTCATGCCTCTGGAACATGGTGGATTTGTTCACAGTGGAGGTGAAAGCCAGGCGCTCACCACTTGGTATGGATAGAAGGGATTGTCTAGTGCATCTTTTGCTAAGGTAGAGCAGTTGAGGTCTCATGTACAGTAGACTCAGACATAGTTGAACAACTTGACTAGAGAGTTGCAAGTTGCTAGAGAGGAGATATGCCAATAGAGGCTAGATTTCAAGGAGCAGATGGTACAGTAGCAGGTGTAGCAGCAGGCGTAGTGGGCAGAGATGATGTCCATACTTCGAGGTGGAGGTGGACTTGATCACAGCAGCTTCCATTATCCGGTACATCGTGGGCTAGACAATGATTTTGGCACAGGAGGTCTGGTCATGGTATTGGTGCGGGAGTTTAGCTTACATCTTTACTTTATATTTCTTATTTTTATTTATGTAATGTTTAGGGTTTATTTATGTAATGTTACTCTTTTGTTAACATTCTCTAAGTTAATTTGTAGTAATGTAATGCTTATTTCCAATTATATTTATTTTATTGAATGTTATATATGTGTTATTAGATGTTATGTAGGTTCATTTGACTGTTACCTTTGATTATCATTGGTAAAATCTAATCAATTAAAAAAAATTATACTTGGCAACAGTTATTCTAATAACCATTGCCAATATCCTTTTGAGACGGTTTTACAACTGTCGCGAAAAGTTAGCAAAATGACCCCCCTCCTCACAGCCTACTTATGCAACCGTGGCAAAATTATATTTAGAGATATTTATCAAAGAACCAACGACATTAATAAATTTGAGACAATTATTTAATAACTGTTGTGAAAGTGTTTTAACGATGGTTATAAGTCATTGCAAACGAAAGTTAATCACGATAGATAGGGTCGATACTATTAAAGATGGTTGGTATTAATAATCATCGTGAAAGACTATTCACTTGGCAACCTTACGCGACACCAACTTAAGACAGTTTTGTTCCTTTTGGCAATGGTTTTTAATCATTGCCAAAAGTAGTTTTTATTGTAGTGAAACTCATTGAAGGCCTATTTTGGGTGAAATTGTAAATATATAAAAAAATCCAAAAAAATAATAAATAATAAAATAAACCTATCTTGAGTAAAATCAGGTATTTGTTTAACTGTACGCAAAGTTTCAAAGTATTCTAAACCATTGGGCTATTAAAACATACCAGCCGATAGTTTAGTCTACTCCGAAACTTAATAAACACATTTGAAAAACCAAAAAAAAAGAATTTCTCTCTCTTATCTCACCTTTCTCTCTCTCCTACTTCTATTAAATATATAAATACCATAAAAACTCAAGAATACCTAAAATTGCATAAAAATACCATGTATATAGTATTTATACTTGTAAATATAACTTAATACTAAGCTAAATGTAACTAGTAAAGTATATAACTTAAATGTATACAAATAACTTATATCCATATTATATCTATTTAAATAAGTATTTATGTTAAGTTAAACTATATATACTGTAATTATATAATTATCTATTTATTTAATTAGATTAAATGTATATAATACTAAGAAATTATAAATAACTATGTACTTACCTATAATTATATCTATTACTATAGATACATATTTAAGTAATTATTATATATTGTATGATACATGTATGTTGATATATTTATCTATTAATTGCAAGTAATTAAGTTATTAATTAAGTAAATTATTAAGTTAAAATAAAATAAATTAGTGAATTAACTTATTACTGAAGTAATTTATATTGTACACTTATATATATATATTAATTTTGATTATTTTCATCCTATTTATAATCTATTTTTACTGTATAATGATATTTATAACTAAATTATATGTATATCTAATAAAAGCATGTAAATAAATGCATATAAATTAAAATAAATGTTCTAAAATAAATTAAAAAATGTATAATAAATACCTTATTATGTTAATTAACTAATTATAAGGTCTATTGACTTATTAAGTTATTAATTTGTACTTTAATTGAGAATTTAAGTTGTAAATTAACATGTATAAATCACTAACTTTAACTAATTTTTATATATAATTAAATAATTTATTATGCCAAATTAATTATATAATCTTGTAGCCCTATGTCAGGGCGTTTCAATCCTTTAATTTATTTTGGGAAAGATGAAGCTTTGACACAAAAAATGAGGCTCGAATTGGCATCTTCCAAACATTGTTATGCATCGAATCCACACTGATTTCACGGTGGCCTTAGTGCCACATCGTTGGATGTGGAGCGGCAGGCAGCGCATAAGTTTAATCTCTCCTCCTTGGCATCCTCAGTCATCATGCACTGGGCACACCAATACCATATACCCATTACCCATGAGCATTATCTAAGCATTTGAATTGAAATTAAGAGGGCTAGGAGCCCGGTCTGGTCTAGGCCCAGTTTAACTGAGCCAGGTCTGGACCAAAACTATGCACTGAAATACACTAAAAATAAACTAGGACTAGGCTTAGTAGTGGTCTGGTCCCACCTAGGAGGGTGCTATGTAACCCACGAAAAGCCCAGTTCGCCCATTAAAAACCTAAATTTTGGTTAAGTGAAGGCTTAATGTGAGTAAGGGAACAAGTTGGGGAAAAAAATCTAATTTTTGAGCCCTCTGTGTGTGCTTTGTATATGAGCTGTGTTGCCTATGTGTTGTGTGTGTGTATTGTGTTGTGTATGTATATATGTGTGCATATGTATATATATACATATATGTTTATAGTAGTATATATATATATATAATATAGATGTATGTAATTAGTATATAATGTATACGTACATGTATATTTATATGGAGTATATGTACATATATATATAGCATAGTTAGAGTACATAAATTCTTGAGTCTTATGTGTATATATATTTGTGTTAAGGCTTTAGTGACAATTTTATTCGTCACTATAGGTATATATGTTAGTAAATATAATTCTTTTGCCTTATAGTTTATACATACTTTTACTAAGGCTACAGTGACACTTATATATGTCACTAAATATATAGTATATGTTAGTATAACTTAGTATAGTACATATTAATAAATATTTTTGTACCTATACTTAAGTATTATCTAGTATAGTATATATAATTAATATAGAGTTGATTTACTTAGTTTCTTATGCCTGTTTGATTGTAAATATGTTTAAGGAATTATAATTTGTATTAGTTGATTTTTTTGTATATAATTAACTCATTTATTCATTCTTTGATTTATTTATTCATTTTGTATATAAAATTGATATTTTTGGAATAAAAGAGCATTTTTGGAACATAGAGAGTGATGTATATCAATAACTGCCTCCCATTGAATAACCTAAAAGAAAATAGTAAAAGTTATGTAAATAAATAAAATAACATGACGTTTGTTTGCGTTACAGCTATACTACGATAACGACATCATTAAATCACTATTTTTTACCATGCAAATGGTGTTCATGAACATCAGGCAAGGGTGTGCAAACTGCTTGAGGAGTATGACCCCTCAGTTGTTCTATGCCACGCTGTTAGTGTGTACCCGTTAGCGGAAACCATTGACCACGTGCCAATACGGGGTAGTCCCCGTGCATTTATCACGCATGACATAGTCATCGCTACGTCACGACCATGACCCCGAGGGTGGTAGACCGTGTGTAGAACGGCATGGGGTGCTCTCTTGGCAAGGAGAGCGCCATGTGTGCGTCCTACATCACGAGGATACCACAACAAGATCTTTTCGCTAGGGAACATGTGAATAAAGAGAAAGTGACTCTATTCTAGTACACGTTGGAAATCACATGACAACTAAGTAACGGACTGATATAAACATATTAAATGCCTATACTTTTGTCTCTTTTTCTTTTCAATTTATTCTTGTTGTTTTTGTTTACTGTACTCCTGCCACTCTACTCAACTTTTTGCTGACGCCTACTACTTGTACTTAGGTCAATGGAGTGAGCAGCCAGTTCCATCGGCTGTAGAGGGAGTTGGGCCTAGAGTAGCCCAGCCTTAGCACTAGTTGCCTTTCTTTCTGTTGTAACCTGTTCTTACCCCCGTTATAGTGAGTATTTTAGTTTCAAAACCACTAATTCATGCTCCCTTTCTCTTTTCCTTTATTGTGATGGCTATGTCAATACACTACTCTTATTTCTCGAAATGAATGCTAGTGCATGGGCTTATTTGTTTTCCACCTATTGTTTACTTTTTATTTCTTGCTATAATGCATGTGTGAAAATAATTTGGTTTCGGTTTATTTCTCGTTGGACTATCGGGTCTTGGGGTATTGGACATGATCTGACCTGGTTTCCATGTGGAGATGGATCGGGTCGCAACAGGATGGTATCAGAGTAAGGCCGTTTCGAGTAATAAACTAAAATAGATTCGAAAAATCACCTATGCAGTTGTAGCTGGAATAGCCATCACAAACTCTCTCTTGATCTCGTTTTGAGTCTCGTGTCAGGTTATGTTGATATTGATCATTATTTCTCTTAGCTTTTACAGGAGATGCCTCGTCATGCAACTTGCAAGGCTGGCTGAGGACGTGGCCGCCAGCACGGTCATAGGGGTGGACACGTCGGGCCTGAGGTAGGGGTAGTTCTGCCCCTCCTTTAGGGTGTTCCAACCCAAGAGATTGCCCAGCTGATTTGGGAGATTGTGTAGGAGTTTCAACACCCACCACCTCCATTGCCTCCGTCGCCTCCTTCCGTCCCGTCAGAGGACTCGGAGGGGGAATCCTCTGTGAGGTAGGGGATTCACTGCAATGCCAAACGAGCTGGTGGACGGGGGGTGGCCCTCTACCACCCCCACCACCTTCAGACAATACTAAGCAGGAGTCCTCCCTGCCTAGGGGTGTCCCGTGCCCCTGTTGCGGCTTCACCACGAGCTGTTCATGCAATTCCGAAAGCTGAAGTCCCCTTCCTTCAAAGGGGAGGAGAGCTCGTTTGAGGCAGAGGACTGGCTAGAGTAGATGGAGAAGATCTTTGATACGCTCCACCTTCTTACAGAGTGCTACGTGGCCTTTGCCATGTATCAGCTGGAGAGTGTCACTCATAGGTGGTGGCAGGGGTTCGAGGGCAGGAGGAGTGAGAGCCATCCTAAGACAGGTTTGTGACTATTTGCATGAAATCATCGTTGTTTAAGATAATGTTGTAGTATAGGACAAAATCGCTCAAAACATTTAAATTTATAAAACTCAGATTCAGAAAGGAGTCCGAGATCGTTCGTAGGGAGCAATTATGCAATTCAATTCAGCAATCACAAGAAATATATATGCAATTGAAATCAATAATATTCAGAATGATATTTCAATAAAAATGAAAAGAATAGTGCAAAAAGATTAGGTTAAAATGGTGATTTGAATCACCAAATTAGCCATCTAAGTTTAAGCTCACAACAATTCAAATAATTGAACAGTAAATCACAACCATTAATCCATGTCAGTTAAGCTATTCAAATAGTCCAATAGTAACTAGCAAGTGCCTCAGACGACAGACCAAAGGCTTCAGATGCCTTATCAGAAGAGGTTCAACCCCACAGAAGAAGCACAAGGCTCCTCTTTTCTTCAAGAGCCTCAGAAGAACACAGTAGAAGCAATGAATAGAGGCTTAAGCGTCTCTTCAGAAATCTCGCTAAGTATAGAGAGAGGAGAGGGCTCAAATCCCAAGGTAGCTAAACCCACCCCTCTCTCTCTCTCTCTCTCAGATTTTCTTTCTTCCCTCTCTAAGCTTAGAACGAACCAGACCCAAGTAGCTGGTAAACAGAACCACCGCCTAGACCCGCGAGGCATGAGCGTGGGCAAGGGCATGGACAAGCACATGAGGAGAGCATGTACAGGGTCGTGTGAGTTGGGACCTGACCCTAGTGATTCGAAGGCGAATAGGCAATGTGAATTTTAGCTTTTATCTGCTGCGGGGATCCTTTCACTCCACGAGGTGGGGAGCCTTTCACCCCACCGAGTCTTCCTCTGCAAGCAACAACAGACTATGAAACCTCCAATTGGGGCAGCAACTGTAGCCGATGGCTTTGATTGAGGAGTTGGACAACTGCAGATGAAGGCTCTATGTTGATTACTTTCTACAGCTGGGTGAGTTGGGGGATGGGGATGACGAATGGGATTGGATAAGATGAGGGAGGCGGTGGAGCTCCGGTGGGTACCTGAAATGCAAAACACGACCTTGCGGCAATGTCAAAGAATCTCAGAAAGATTGTCGTAGCACGACGAGTGTAGTGGTGGTTGTGGCATGTTGTGAAGGTGCATGTCGTGTCTTAGTGAGATCGAGGAGGAGGTGCGGAGTAAGTCAAATTCATTGGGGGTGTTGAGTGGCCAATCCCCTCAATTTCTTGAGTGGTTTTGGTGGGCATGGGACGGTGAAGGTTTTAGGACCGATGGCAGGCGAGTTGGTGGTCTATGGTGCTAGAACGGGCTTATTGGAGCCCTTGCTGGAGGTGGAGAAGATGGAGTGGGTGTGGTTTTGTTGGCGGTCAAAAAAGGAAAGGAAGGGATTAGGAAGATTCAGGAAGGAGAAAGGAAGAGAAAGAGAGAGTTAGAGAGGGAGAGAGTGAGCAGATGCGACCGGCTATGATAGGCCGACGCCAGAGAAGGAGAGGGAGATGGCAATCGTGCTTTGGTTGGAAACGGTCGTTAGGACAAGGGGAGGATGTTGAGCCAGTCAATTTGACCATTGGCTAGCTCCATGAAGAGGATGGAGAGGCTTGCCGAAGACAAAGGTGCGGACGGCCAAAGATGAGGAAGGGAGGGTTTTTCCAGCTCTAAAATTCACTAAGGACTTTGGTTTCTCGATGGGCTTTACTAAGGGTTTTTCACATGGGCTTCTCGATGCAAATCAATGGCCAATCTGTGGTTCAGATGATAGAGGATCTCTCAAAGAATCTTCTTTCCAATTTTCGGAGGATTTGATTGAGAATCGAGCGAGAAAACTTCATTCGAATCTTGGTAGAAGAGCTCCATTCACACCAATAATGGTAGGGACCCTTTTGCAAAAATGATGATAAACTTAGGGACCTAATTGTAAATATTTTGAAAGTTAGGGGTTTAATTAAGAGGAATAGAGTTTAAATGGACTAAAATGTAAACTAGGTCAAGATGGACTTTGATTGGGCCAAAATTTTGGTACAAACCTAATTTGGATCCAAGGAATCTAAAGGTGAAGTCGGATTTCAGTTTTGAACAAGTTTGACTAGGCTATTTGCATAGAAACCCAAATTAGGGTAGAAATCTGTCTGACTCTATTTAAGGTCAAAATAGGTTCAAATGCTCAAATCAAGGATACCAAACCTCAAGGAATATTTTGCTATGAATTTTAGGAGATTTAGATGAATTTTATCCTGATAGAACCTCTATAATTTAAGCAATTCTGAAATTAGGGTTTTGGGTGCTGTATTAATTCTTGAAATGCGTGAAATCCCATTTCTGTCTGCATAAACCCACTTATTTGTCTTTAATGCTCATTTAACCTTCAGTTTACCCCTGACAACCCCTTGGTTCTTCTATGTTCATGATATGCTATTAAAATTACATAATTAACCCTAGCTTCTTGTTCTCTTCTCAAAACATAATGAAGTGGAGTTATAACCCTTAGATGGTTAGGTAGGAGCAATTACCTTTGAAGCTTGAATAAAATTGGCCAGTTATGGTCTATGATGATGTTCCCATCAGTGACTTTCTTCAGCAAGTAGTATTTCCCACATATGTGACAGGACCAGATAAGGCGGGAGTTCCATACTCTCCACCAGGGGGCGATGATAGTTAACGCATACCACATGCGTTTCCTGGAGATGTCACGCTTCGCCCCGTCTGGAGTGGCTACTAGGGAGGAGCACCTGTGGAGGTTCACTGAGGGCCTCTGACCTGCCATATGAGGGTATTTGAAGCCCTTGAAGCTACCCACTTTCTCTTGCATGGTCGAGGCAGCGATGACCTATAAGGAGACCAACCCGATTGTGCGAGACACCAATGGAGGGGGTCAGAAGAGGCCCTACCAGACCGACCACTTCCAAGGCCGTTAGGAGAGGAGGCTCCCTCTGCCTTAGCATACTGCACCAGTGGGAGAGGCATCTCGTTCTGTTAGGATGCTAGTGACCTTTGGAGGCCCCAGGGAGGGGTTAGCTGCCAGCGCCAGACCCCAATCTAGCTACCAGTAAGGATAGACTGAGGGAGGGGGTCATGTCCCTCTCTACTACCAGTGTGGCCAACTGAGCCACATGAGGAGGGACTTCCCATCTAGGGAAGGAGCATACTAGTTGCTGCTCGCATAGAGCATAAGTGGCCAAGCTGGCTGCTGTGGGTACCAGGCTCGAGGAGGAGGATAGCAGTCATAGGATGGGTACCGGCCAACCGCAACTCACCCATCCCAGAGTGTGGCTGCCTCTTTTGCACCCAAGATTGAGGGGCGTGTCAACACCCTGAGTCATAGAGACGCCAGAGCTTCGAGTTTAGTGGTGGTAGGTATGATTACAGTTTCCGACCGATTAGTTTATGTACTCTTTGATTTTGGTGCCTGATAACTGCCAGTTTATAATCATTCTTATGCCTTAAAACAAACCTAGCTCTTAGGATTTTAAGTCCACAAATGGGTTTTTGGGCTGCATTTAGGCATCAATTTGGTTAGGCATGCATTGCATATTTTGTTGTATTTTTAATATGTTTGTTTGAGTGTAAGGGTCAAACAGATAGACGGATCCCTAAAACCCTAGCACTCAAGAAGGAAACTAGTGAAGAGGAAGCTCATTCTTGTTGGGACTCAGCCAGATCCATCTCATCATAGTTGGATACCAACTCACTTAAGTTAGGGTTAGCTCCATCAAGCTCCATTTAGCTCCATTTAGCTCATCTTAGCTTAATGGTACCTCAGGGTAGCTCATCTTATCTCACCTTATCTCAAGTTAGCTCAGACCCTACTCAACTTAGTTGAGTCTAGATCACCGTAGCTCCATTCAGTTCACTGGGAGCTCTAGCTAGCTCAGCTAAGTTGATTAGAGTCCACCTCGACTTAGGTCCAACTACTTCCAGCTCCACTTAACTTAAGTCAGCTGAAGATGACTTCATACAGCTCAGGCCAGCTCAAGTCCAGCTCTTGGGGACTCCACTTAGCTCAACCTAGTTGAGCTAAGCTACCCTAGCTACTCCAGCTAGCTTGGTCCTCCCTAGGAAGATCAGACCCAACTTACCTCAGCATATTTCAGCAGAAGCCAACTCACTTTGGCTTGGCTTAGTAGCTACTAAAGAAATAGCAAGCTAAGCCAGCTAATGTAACTCCCTGTAGCTCCCTTCAGTAGTTACCAGCTCCATACATTCCTTCCTCAACTCCTCTTCCCTAAACCCTAGCTCCATCCCACCTCCTCCTCTACTCAACTTCTAGCCAAGCTAGCTTAGCTTAGCTACATCTTAGCTCCCACTGGCCATCCACCACCTACAACCTAACTCCACCTCACCACCTAACTAGTCCACCAAATAAGCTAACCACCTACACCTACTCTGACTCCAACTTGGCTTCACCACCATCACAACCCTTCACCCCATCACCACCTCCAAAAGCCACCAAAAAGGTGGTGCCAAAACCCCCATAACCACCCTTGTTTTGGCACCACTTTTTCCCTCCAAAAATCCCTCCATCACCACCATACACCTACCCCTACAACCCATCCTAACTATCCACCTACACCCCTTCTAGAACCCCCTTTAGTTGGTGCCAAACCATGGCACCCTTCCATGGTTGGCTCCAACTTTAAACACCCCTTGGCCAACCATAACCACCCCCATAGCATCCCCTTAGGTGGAGCCAACTAACCCCTCCATTGGATCCCTTTAACCACCAATAACTACCCTTTAACCCATCCTAGCCCTACATGTGTCCATGCCAACCTCTCCCTTCATAAGCCCTATATACACCCCCCTTAACCACCACCATAGTTTCATCCTTTGGCTTCATATTCTCTACCTTCATTCCACCAAACCCATGACCAAGAGAAGAAGAAGAAGAAGATTAAGGGGACACTCTATCCCCTTGGTGCATTCCCTTCTTCCCTTCTCTCTTGTGCCCCCACCAGCCAGAGGAGCAGCCAAGCAAGGAAGACCTTAGGAGGAGGTCTTGAGGGTGGTGCACGCCACCCTAGGAGGAGTTTTGTGGGTGGACATCATCCACCCTTGGAGGAGCAAGGGCACGCCCCCTTGGGCTTGCCAAGGAAGATACCACCTTGGAGGAGCTTTTCAAGGAAGGAGTTGGAGAGACCCTTTTCAAGCCCAGGGGAAACTGAGCTTGGAGCAATGACTCTCTCGTCTTCACCACCATCATTAAGAGGATTTGTGTTTTACTTCTTTTGTATTTTTATTTTATAGTAGAACCATTCCTCTACTTGTCTTTTGTAAAATATTTCTTTTCTACCTAATTAAAGTTGCCTTCTCTTCCTTTGTGACTACATCTTTTTTTTGTTGTTTCTAGCACTTTTCACTCTCTCTCTAATTACCCTATGCCTCCACGTGCCTAGGGTGAGTTTAGAGAGAATACTAGCTTCTCACTTTAGTGTTAGTATTAGCAAGTTAGGTGTAGTCTCTTTCCCCACTTAAAATTTTATAGTTTCCCATTATTTCAAAACCTAAAAAAATCCTATATCCAAAATCCTAAAAAGAAAGTTGATTTCCCCATTTTCAAGCAAGAGTGTTGAATTTTGCAAACTTGCCTCCTTGGACGACCCTAAATATCCCATTATCTAAATTTTATAAATTGTAAAAGTTGATTGCAAAGATACATGTTACAATGACAATAAAAACCTACTTTTAACAAAATGCATATTTTTGACATCACTTTTTAGCACTGTTGCCGGGGAGTCACGACTTTGCATTTAGTTAATTCTCTTGCTTGATAAGTGGATCTCATCCCCTTTACTTTCTTTCATTTCATGTGTGCAGGAGCATTACAGGAAGGAAGCGGGAATTTGGAAGCGAGAGCTTAAAGTCCCTTTTTCTTCCAATGGATTTCAGCTTAGTTCCTTGCTACTTGTCACATAATTTCTCTTAAAAACTAATAAAAAAATACTAAATCAGGCTTTTAGGATCATAAACATAAAAATTAGATAGAGTGGTGACCTTTAAAAGTAATTGTTTGGTTGTTTGATTCATTTAACACCACTTTACCTTAAGAGTTGGTGTTCTGATTTTTGGATCCAGACTTCTATCCGAACTTCTAAAATCAATTCATAACACCACAGGCCTCCTAAATTCTTGATATTTCACCCAAAGATTCCAAATCAAATTAGGAACATCTGTTCCAAATTCAGAGTAATTGGAGCTGTAGATAATTTTTAAAAATCCGTGGACCTCAAGGGGGTCATCTCCTCTGATTCCACTATTTTGCTACTGTCCGAGAATTTTAGGAAATTTTCTACTTACCCAATTTCTGTGAAATTTAGCTTTCTGGAATCCTTTTGAAATTCTACACATCATATAAAATCACAAAAAATTTTTGGTGGCTAGTGCTGGTACTGAAAAGTCCAAAATACCTACAGATATCATTTTTGAACTTTGACACTATCACAAAGAAAAATCTTAAAAAATATCAAAAAAATTCCTAAAATCACAAAAATATTAGTAGTGGTGTTTCTTACTTTGTTTGGACCACTACGTAAAAAGAAAAACCTGAAACAATTCACCGATAGTAATATTTCTGCTTAAGGATCAATTCGATTATGGTTTCTTTTTATTCTCAAACCTCTTCCCCGTTTACTCTCTCACACTTTTGGGTGGGACCTTCTAAATAAATCAGGAGGTTTTGACTATATGTCACGCCAGCACAAGGTGCTCCTTTTTGCTGCCGTACATCACATTCCCTTCAACTATTGCCACCTCATTGCTCATGTTATGAATGAGGACCATGGGGCGTCTCTACTTTTTGGGTCCATTTTATTAAAAATTTTTGCAAGCCATCGGATCTCCATCAATGACCAAGCAATTGAGAAAAAGATTGAGCCCCAAAATCGAGCCATAACTGCCAAGATGCACATTCTTAGAGAGCATCTTGAGCCAGCCAAAGAGCTCGCTAAAGAAGACCCCTTCCACCCTTTCCAGATCTCCATGAAGAACGTCCACTTCAAATAGAAGCTCCTCGCTCAAGCTTTGATGACGCATGGGATCCCGCCATGGATTCCCTCTCCTCCAGCATCTCTCTCTTGTTGCGATGAACTAACGAGATGTACACTTATATGGGAAGTATGTGTCGCGACATCAATGAACTTCGTTCTGATGTTCGCAATCTGCAGATGGGACAAGGACCTGCTCACCGCCACTGCCACCATGATCAAGAAGACTAGTTTAGTTCTTTTGTTTGTCTTTCTTTCTATCTTTCCATGTTGGCTTGTATTAAGGGGCCTTGACCCTATACTTATATATTTCTTTGGGAACAATAGCTAGTTTGTGCTTAGGGCACACGCATTCCTTTCCTAGTTAATTTATTTTAATGTTCTGCCATTTTTATTATATTTCAGCATGCAGATTTTATTAATGATCTCCGCTTTATAAATGTCATTACATAGCACTTGTAGTTTAAGTATCAACCCCTTTCAGAACCCTGCATGATAATATTCAAAAAGGGGGAGAAGAACGTACAAAAGAACTTAGGGAATAACATAAAAAGTTACGAAAAATCTTCTCAAAATAGGTATAGACTACTAAGTAAAACTTTCAAGGGGAGAAAATAAGAACCTACTGGTATATTTTGAAAATCATCAAAAAGGGGGAGATTGTTAGTTCAACCCCTCATATATAATATTTTGATGATTTTACAAAATGAATAAAAAGAGATAAAATATAAGCATAGCATATTTTTCTCTGTAATAACACAATTGCAGGTTTCATTGAGTTTTCCAAGTCGGAGGATTAAAAACGTGAAGACTAGGTAGCATGAGTATTGTCATTGGTCATAGGCTTTTTATGTAAACTTTCAAAGGTTGTAATCTTTATTTCATTTGAGTCTAGAGATGTTGTAAAGAACCCCCAAACATAACTTATAAATAGATAACTTAGGCTCTCTACACTTAGGATAAATTAGAAACAAAAACCTAACATTAAGACTCAAATCAGACATCCATAACAACTGTCAGACGTCTGATTTTCAACTTTAAGACGTCTAATTAGTGTTTCAGACATCGAATTACCTATAGCATTGCTTTTGGTTTCTGACTTCTTAAACATCAGTCGAAGCAACCTTCTATCAAACGTCCAAAGCCTCATCCAAACGTCTAATAGTTTGCCTGGACATCCTTAAAACAACCGTTAGACTCAAGCACCCATCTTCTTTTTGAAAATAATGGGAAAAATACATTTTTAAACGTCTGGACATGTCTTCAGATGTCTATCTTTAGACCTTTGCTCATTTATTTTTGTGCGAATCTCATTAGGAACAAATGATCTAGTATTAGATTTCCAAGACAAGTCCTTTTTATGTTTCCAGGCGTCTAGGAAATCATACAAACATCCATATTGACGTCTGTTCCTTAAAATCTAGAACCCTATTTGGATCTGGTCAAAACAGGAACAAATCCATGTATAATTAGACATCTAGTATTTTTATTAGAGGTCTTATGTGAAAATATCAGACGTCCCTATTTTGATCTAATGAAACTAGTAAAGCTTGGCTAATAGTATCAGACGACCATAGTAAGACGTCTGATCCTAAAATTTGATGTCTGATATTGCTATCAGATTCATCATTACCCTGATTTATGTTGGATTTCGTCCCAATCTCTTGGGATTTGCCTCAAACGGCTATAAGACCTCTCTCAAGCATTCTTGAAGGTTCCAAACTTGCTTATAAATAGACTACAAATCCCTCTTAAGCAAGGCACACCTCTTGAGATTCAATTCCCTTAGAAAATCACTTGCTCCCTACTCTTAGCTTCCTTTTGCCCTTGTACTATTCCAATACTCTGATTAAAGAGCAAACCCACACTTCCGGTGCACTTCATTTTGCAAATTCTCAGGGAGTTTTCTTTATGCTTAATAGATAAGGAAGTCATCAAATTATTAAGGTGCTCTATAGGTGTTGTTTCATTCTTACTTTTGTAGTTTGGGTATCCGGCCTGTCGAGTCCCCATCTCTTCATTGTGATGGGAGAAACCTCTGTTTAGGGATCGAAGGTAGGATTTGTAATTGAGGTACACTACCTTTGTTTAAGTAGTGTGGTTAATGGATTGATCACTTTGTGATCGAAAATCCTAAGTCAAGGGATTGACTTAGGTGGTGGTTTTCACTCATCTTGGGTTTCCACCTAAAAATCTGGTGCCTCTTTTGGTGATTGTGTTTTTTGTCTTACAATATTTTATAAATTCACTATTCACCTCTCCTCTAGTGCAATTTCATTATTAACTTCTGATGGGTATTTTTTATCAATGGTTCTATATAACTTATTCAGCAATTCTCCCTGTATTTCCAAAAACTTCTTGAGGTCTTCCGGAAATGAAGGATTTGACTAATATTGTAGACAATCGTTGTTGTGTAATTTCACCAATTCAATGTGTTCTGCTAAGAGATCATCTCGGGTTGAATCGTGGTTCATTCGTATCCATATTATCTCCATATGGTTCACAATGTGATCCATTGTTGTCTTAAATTTATCCTGAATGTCCCTATTAAGATATTTCTCATGCTGTCTATAAGCATCCTCAATCATCTTATCCTTGATAGCCATTTGGGACATAGGTTTTCTAATCACTTTTCCTAACATGTCAGGTTGCATTTTTGAATCAAGTGGTGGAATCAAGATTTAGAATCAAACTCAGGTTAGATTGAAGTTGATCAGATCTGAAAGAGATTCCCAAGAAGATCTAATGAGGCCTCTTAGGTTAAAAACCTAAGGATCTTCCTGTGTGTGTGCTCTAGAGAAAAGATAAGGGACTAGATGTTATTTGGACCCAATCAATGCACACAAAGATTTTTTGATGACTAAGGCTGTTTCGAGGTGAATATACCTCTAAATCAAAAATCCACACACCTGAGAAATACCTGGGCAGCCAGGAAGGGAGAGCTTCGCAAAGACCCCTACACGGTAGAGCATCCCCATGGGTTACAGGGCTTCCCCCACCTAACCTTCCTTGTCACTACGGTTCCAAGTAGACCGGAATGCACGAACTTGAGACCTTAAGTCTACTAATTTTAACCTAGTTTGTGTCTTGAATTTCACTTGATTAGAAGTTGATTTGACTTGTGACCTAATTTAGGGGTTGGTTGGCCCACAAAGTAGACCAACTTCACCTAACCTACCCTGAAAGATGGAGAATGAAATCTAGATCAAGACCCAGAAATCACCCTAATTTGACTCTTAGGTTATTAGGTCCAAGATTTTTAAGGTTCAAGTGAGTCTTAGAGCCTAATTTTAAGGTTCTTCTTGCTTAGATCTTTTCATACAAGGGTATGCGTAGCACACAAATGCGAGAGAGTTTATTCTCTTTAATGCAGGCAAATGTGAGCTAATTCTTCAAAACCCTAGTGTTGAAACCCTAATTGGCTCTATTTCAGGTCCAATTTAATCTCAAAATGCTTAACTTGGGCTTCAAGCAAGAAGTGTGTTAGCCCAAAGTGATTTAGAAATTAAGTGTAGTCCCTAATAAGTACAAGCAATCAAGGTAGGGATTTTTAAATAGAATCGCCTAAAGCTTCAATCATATATGAGAAATTTTTGCAAATCAGGAAAACTTGCCTTTTAATGATAATTACTATGAAAATAAGGCAGGTAGTTCCTAATTGATTTGTTTCCTTTTCTATCTTCTCAAGATTAAAAGGTTGATTAGGAAAGAATAGAAAAGTTACCTGCTCTAGAGTGGTTGAATTAAGCGGAAGTTCACCTCATGAAGTACCTCGTAAAATCACAAGAAACAAGCAGGGCAAGTTAGTGCTCAGATATAATCAATTAAAATAAAGAATAGCGGTGAATTATACATTGCTCCCTGGCAACGGCACCAAAATGTTGAAGGTAGGTATATTTAAATGAAGTTCGAGGTCGAACACAGGGAGCAAATATTGCATTCACGTGCTAATCTCAATCCAAATATAAATGAGCACAAGAAATAAGCAAAGAATAATGATATTCAATGAATAACTACTCAAAATTGATATTCAATGCATAACATGAATATTTCAAGAGTTTAAAAGACCAAAAAGATATCTAAGACAAAATAATGGTGATTTAAATCACCAATTATCAATCTAAGCACATATATCAATTACTCAATAATATTAAATAAATAAACAGTGGCCTGAACAACTTATGCTTTTAGTTTCACAAAGGTAAATAGATCCACAGTGTTGCTCAGAGGGTTATCAGATGTCGGCTTTGGTAATCAGACAACTTAAATGTCATTGCTACAGTGCTCCGTAAAGAGCTTTCTTCTTCAACTCCTCTTCTTTCTCTCTTCTTCAGGTCTTCTCCTTCTTCTTTCGTAGCCAGTGCCTTCTTCCTTTCCTCTTCTTTTTTTCTCCTTCAGAAACCTTTTCTTCCTTTCTTCCCGGCGACTAAGTGTCGCACAATGCATAGAGGAGCAAAACCCTCCCCTCTCCTAATGCAAACACCATCATGAGTCATAACTAACTCAATTTAATCTGATTAAGTCATTAAATGCTCCTACATAACCATCAGAAGGCCATAATTCATGCAAATCCTTTCAGAGAGAAACATAGGAAACCTGGGTTAAAACTGCAATTTTACCATCATATCTTGAATGCAGAATAATCACCGATTTTCTCAGGGGTTAATTAAGGGTCAAATGATCTTAAGAGTCTAACAAGTATGTTAGTACAGACAGAAAAGTATTTTTGCGTGTTTTGAGAATTAAATGACTTTCGAAACCCTAAGAATAGACCCACTTAATTAAGTGAGGTTCTGGTCAGGATAAAATTCACCTAAACCTCTAAAATTATAGAAAAATATTCTCTAGGGTTTGGTACCTTCAATTTGACCATCAGAACCAGTCTTGACCCAAAATAGAACCACAGATAGACTTTTGCCCTAATTTAGGTTTTTGCATAAATTACCCAATCAAACTAGATCAAAACCAAAATCCAACTATACCATTGGATTCCTTAGGTCCAAATTAGGTTTGTACCAAAATTTGGTCCCAATTTGAGATCATCTTAACTTAGTTTGCAATTTAGTCCTGACAGATTCTTTTATCTCACACACATGCCCCTAACTTTTGAATTTCTTATAAATAGCCCCGCAACTTTGTCGTCTTCTTCACAAAAAGGTCCCTACTACCCTGAAATCCTATTCCTACAACTCTAACGACCTTTGATTTAAGAGAACTCCTCTGATCAATCAATCCCTTCCAAAATTGGAAGGAAGATTCCTTGAGGAGTCCTCTTTCTATTGAATTCGATCTTGAGCCCCAAAGCCTTCCCAGTCTCTCATGCGAACGCATGAGAGATTTGGGTATCTTTAAGTTTCCAACTCCGGCAAGCCTTCCAAGCTTGGGAAGCTTTCTTCCCAAGCTCTGACTAATTCCTGAGGCCTATATAATAATCCCTAGGGCTTGACTGAACTTTTCAGCAAGTCTTGGAGAGTTAAACGCCCCCTATTCCCCTTCTTCCAGCCTTCAAGACTGCTTCTCTAGCGACCTTCTCGATTCTCTTTCGACTGTCCAACGACCAAATTGGTCAACTCTCTCGACTTCCCTCTTCGTCGCGACCCTCCTCGGCCAAAGGGAGGGCGTAACTCCACCTACTTCATTGTCATTGTCTCGTTGTCTTCTACTTCTCCGACGTCGGTCCACCACAACCGGTTGCCTTCACCTCTCTATCCCATCGCTAAGTATCTCTATCCCTTTCTCTCTCATTCCACTTCTTTTTCTTACACTCACAACTCACGCACGACCGTTGTATCACCCCGACCACCTTCACCTTCTTCCACTCTAGCCACATCTCCGTTGAAGTGCCTCCACCGCTCCACACCTCCATTCACTTCGCCACCGACTCCAAAAGCTCCACCATCACACAGAGGGCAAAAGCCCTCTACCAATTCACCCTATTCACCACTCCATGACCTCCCTGAACTCAAGCACTTCCGCACCACCTTCTCAAGGTTGTCAGGCCTACACCATCACTCACACCACACGCTGCACCCACCACCGCATTTGCCATTCCACAATGATCCTTCTGAGCCTGTTTGACGTGGCTGCATGGCTGTTCTCATGATTTCAGGTTTCTCACCGATCTCTGCCACCGCTGCCATCTTTGCCACCATGTTCATCGTGTTCAAAGCCACACACATCCCAGGTGCTATGCCTAGGTCGCACGGAGAAGCTCCAGGCAGGTCTCCAAGTCTGCAATTGAGCGTCACAACCTCAGCTACTGCCTCAACCGAGCAAGGTCTTCACCTACAGTCATGCGTGTTGAATCTCTGTGCGATAGTCACACATCAAATAGAGCAAACCCCTCCGCAACATACAAATTGGATTTGTGCTTACGGCTATTCGCCTCAACACGCACACAGGGTGAGGTCCTGACCACGCACACACATACGCACGCCCTCACCTGAGCTCATGCCTCGCGGGTCTGGGCCTTGGTCCGTTTACCTAGTTACCCAAGTCTGTTTTGGATTCGCCTGATTCTGAGAAAGAAAGAAGAGAAAAGAGAGAGAGGGGAGGGGGGATTTTGCTTTGCCACCCTCCTCTCAACACTTGGTGATCTTTGAGGGAGGCCTTTGCCTCTACTGGTGTTGCTAAGCTCTGTATTGTGCCTTTTCTAGAGCTTAAGGAGGCAGAAGAAGAGAGAAAGGGAAGGAAGGGGAAGGGTGCCCTCTTGGCACTATAGCAGTTGGATGGCTAAGCTGTCTCGTTGAGAATTCCATCATCTTATCTTTAAAGGGAGTGCACTGTGCACTCATCCTACGTGGATTTAAATTGATTGATATTGTTGAGATATTTGATATTATTGTAAGGGGTAATTAGTGATTCAAATCACCATTTTACTCCATTCTTTTTACACTATTTGACATTTGCTTTCATTTATATATCATTATTGTTTGGAGTTCTATTATAAATAATTTATATTGTGCTTGAATTGCAATCTTGAGAATTATTTTGCTAATTGCTCACTATGTTCGACCTCAGACTTCCATTCAAGTATAAATTCTATTTGTTCTTTGACGTGCCGTAGTGCGTGTGTGTTAAGAGGTGTCGTTATAGTTGCACTTGATATGTCGATTTTAAAAGAAGTAAACAGAGGTGAGTCCGAGTGTCGGTCTCAAGGAGGTGTGGAAATCGGATTTTGTTTACCACTTGTTGTCACGAAAAAGGTGGAGTTTTGCTTGCGAAAGAGACGATTTTGAAAAGCGAGAGATAGAGAGAGTTTAGGGTTAGAAAGCTCTTGGTTTTGATCATGCACTTTAAACAGAAATTAAAATGGCGACTGAACGAAAAATAATTTCATTAAACATGCATTCATAGTTCATGGTTTACAACATTAAATACATGCTTCAACAAAAGTAAATGAAAGCTTAAAAGAGAGAGAGAGAGAGGTAGAGAGAGAGTGGAGAGCGACGAGGTAGCCACGGCGGTGGAGGAGGCTCCGTCAGCGGCTCGTCGTCTCCGGCGATTACAAGAGTGCCTAAAGCTAGCTAGGAGAGGAGTGGAGTAGTTGCAAGTGGGAGAGTATGCCTTGAATGGTGGTAGAAGGGGGTTTAAATAGAGTTAAGGGCTTCCTAAAAGAAGAATGTGCTTTAGCGACATCCAGAACGTCGCTAAAACCACTTCCAGATACGTCAGTGAAGCCCTCCTGCCGCCGGTCAGCTGCCCGCCCCGCTCTCTCTCCATGCGCGATCCGTGGACGTTGAACGAGAGCCGTCCGATCTGAGATCCTCCTGCGCCCGCGCTGAGATCGCGCCTCGGGCGCGCCTGCGAGCGCGCGTTTCCGCCCGGCGTGCGCGCGCGCGTGGGCACTCGGGAGTTGTCATCGCGCCGCGTGGCGCGATCCTGGCCGCCCGCGGCTGATCGGGCGGCCCAATTTTGCCGCGCCCTTCGCTCGTGCTTGATTTCTGCTCCGCGCGATTCGAACGCGCATCGCTGCGATGCGGGCGTGCGCGCTAGCCGTTGCGCCACGCTCGCTCTTTGTCGCGGCGACCGCGGGCGAGCGCGCGGATCTCGGCCATTCGATCGAAGATCAACGGCCGAGATTCTTCCTTGGCTGGCTTGAGGGCGTGCGAGTGGTGGGGGGCAGGGCGACGTGGCGCTTTCTGGGCCGTTGATCTCCAGATCAATGGTCAGAATTTCTTGCGCCCATTATGGGAGCTCCGGATGTCGGATTTGGCCGATCTTGAGTCCTTTGGACTCCGTTCGTCGTTCTGAATCCATCCGTGCGGTCCGATTGCTCATCTGGGGCCTGCTTTGACAAATGCTTTACACAAATGGCCATTAATACAGTTTATAAGCAATCTTGGTACTTGATGCATGCAATGCTCCTATTCTACTTTATGTTGTGCCTTTTATTCTAAAGATGGGCCATATTCAACCTAATTACTACCCCCTTGCGTGGTGTTATCATTCTTCACACTGATTCAATCTATGCTGCAACACATCGATTTTAAAATCTGATTCAAAGAGATTAAGATCTCCTGCTCTCTTTCTCTTTCCTTCCTCCTCTCTCAAGCTTGGGCTAATCGGGTATACAGGTATGCACAGTAACCGGGTCCAGGGCTGCATGCGTGTTGTTGTAGCTGAGGAGTGAATAGGTTAGGTGGGTCAGGTGAGTATGAGTGAAGGGGACCTCACCCCTGTGTCTTGAGGTGAATAGCTCTATGCAGAAAAACCACTTATATCACTGTGTTGCTTCCAATTCCCATGACATGGGACTAAATCCCACAACCCCTTCGAATGTCAGTTGTGGATGAAACCTTGTCCAATTGAGGCAGCTACTGAGTTTGACGCCTTCAATCGAGGACTTGGGAAGATGCCTGGAATGAAGCCGCATGTCCTGGAGGTAGCACCTGGGGCTTGCATGGTCTAGAACACGAAGAATGAGGCTGGAGAGATAACATGGTGGTGAAGCAATGATGAGGAACCTAAAAAGCATGAATACGGCCTTGTGGCCAAGTTAAACTAGCTTGGGACCTTCACCGAACCACAGCGAATGTGTGGGTGGTGGTGGCGTGCTGTGAGAGGGTGTATGGTGGCCGGACGGAGTCGAGGGTAGCATGCGAAGGTAGGTTTGGTTGATGGGGGATTTGGGTGGATGGAATGGTGAAATAGGAGAGGGCTTTCGGTCATGGTGGAACAACGGAGCTTTTGGGAGTGTTGGCGAGGCGTTTGGAGGTGTGTAGCATGCGAAGGACCTCGCCAGAGGTGGAGACGACGGTGGCATGCGGTGGCGTCAAGGGCTAACTTTTGGGTTTTAAATAGAGAGAAAGATAGAATACGGAGATAGAAACCTAGCTAACCTACTCTAACAAACAAAAGGGAGGATCCGCGCCAATTTTGGCAAGTTGGCAACGGAGAAGAGGAAATCTTCGGTGCTGAAGGAGTGGCATGGAAGACAAGTTAGATGGTGTTTGTTGGTATTGCAAGGCGCAGATGAATGTGGGGAAGAAGGATCACCTACTATTGTCTGTGAGGGTGGATGAAGAAGGTGGTTGGAGGGCTCGCCAGAGTTGGTAGAGGAGGAGGCTGGGGAGAAGGGAAGGAGGAACCAGTCTTCAAAACAAGTTAAGGAGCACAGCATTGCAAGGTGGGACCTTTTATAAGCCTAGAGTTGAGCTTCAAGCTTGGAAACCAAGCTTGAGAGCTCAGAAATCATGGAGTAGGTTTAGGATTTCCAAGAGTTTGCATGAACTCCATGAAGGGAATCGGAAGGTAGGAGTCGGTCCAAATTGAAGGGCAACTCTTCATGATTCTTCCTTCCAAATTTAGAAAGGTTTGGCCGTGAAATTAGGGAGTAATCTCTGATTGAAGGTCGCCGGTGATGGGTTTAGGAGTTCTACAAGTATGGAGGCAGCGATGACTGTTTGGTGAAGATGATGAAGTTAGGGGCTATTTGCAATATATTTTGAAAGCTAGGGGTTTAAGTGAGAGAAAAAGAATCAGATTGGAGTAAAATGCAAACTAGGTCAAGATGATCTCTGATTGGGTCTAAATTTTGGTACAAATTTAATTTGGACCTAATAAATTTGATGGTGAAGTCGGATTTTGGTTTTGGTCAATTTTTATTGGGTAATTTATTCAGAAACCCAAATTAGGTTAACTATTTGTCTGAGACTCTATTTTAGGTCAAATTGGGTTCCAATGGTCAAATCAAGGACACCAAATCTTAGAAAATATTTTTCAATGATTTTTAGAAGGTTTAGATGAATTTTATCCTAACCAGAACCCTAGTTAATTAAGTGGATCTATTTTTAGAGTTTCAAATGTCCATTAATTCTTGTGATGCGTGAAAACCTGTTTCTGTCTACATGATCCTACTTATTAGACATTTATGACCATTTGACCTGTAATGAACCCCTGGAGAAACTCGTGATTTCTCTGCATTCATGATATGATGGTAAAATTATAGATTTAACCCTATTTTAATGCATTTCTCTCAGAATGAATATGCAATGAATTACGGCTCTTCGGCAGTTATGTAGGTGCATTTATCAATGGATTATGACTAATTAAAGCTAGATATGGCTAATGATGACGTTATCATCACCTGCTGAGATGGTGGCTCTCTCGTTCTTATGAAGAAGGAAGAAAGCCATACGGAAGGCTTGAAAGAAAGAAAAGGCATTGAAGGAAGATGAGTCGTACCTGAGAAGAATGGAAGGCTTATTGAGAAGGAAAGAAGCTGAAGAATAGAAGAATGAAGGAAAGGGTTAAAGGAGGATGGAGAAGAAGGAAGAAAGAAGAAAAGCTTTCTGAAAGCCTTGTGCTTGTGCTATTAAGTCATCTAAAAAGAGAAACCCAACATCTAGTTGGAATGATTGATTAGAGTTACTGTTGAATAATTTAAGTACTATAGTTTACAATTGAATTCTAATTGAAATAATTGAGTAATTGAATGCATGTTTAATTGAAGAGTATAAGTGGTAATTCAAATCACCATTGTTTTGATTCTTTTTTCTTTTTTATTGATGATCTTCTGAGATATTAGAATTACATTGAATATCAATCTGATCAGTTTCATTCATTGCATATCTATTTTGTGATCAATTGATTGTGCTCATTGATTCAGAATAAAGATTAATTTGACAGTTCCATTACTTTCTCCCTATGTTCAACCTCAGACTCCATTTTAGAATCTGAGTTATAAATTTAAATGCTTTCGAGCAATTGAGGCTTTACTAGAACGAAATCACTTAAAACTCCTCAATAGCACATACAACAATTTGGCGCCATTGCCGTGGAGCAACGTGCAATTCACATGTTAGTCTTATCTTTCTTTATTGTTATCTGAGCACTAACTTGCCCTGTTTGATTTGATTGTGATTTTGTGAGATACATCACGAAGAGATCTTCCATGCAGATCAAAATGTTAAACGGGCTATCAAGGAGTTTTAAGTCGTTTTGTTGTAGCAATGCCTCAAACACTTGAAAATAATTAAATTTATAACTCAGAATCTAAAATGAAGTCTGAGGTTGAACACGGGGAGCAAGTAATAGAATTCACAACATTAATCTTGAATTAAAATGAATGGAGTACAATAGAGATATTCAATGAATCAAACATTCATAAATATATTAAATAAGAACCAATGTATGATGAAGCAAAAAAAGAAAGAGAATCAAAACAATGGTGACTTTAATTACCACTTATCCTCTTTAAATAAGCATGCATTCAAAGTATTCAATTTAAACTTAGGTTCTTAAATCATTCAATAGTAACTCTAATCAACCATTCAAATAACTTAGTTGAATCTAACTCACCTCAACTCCATTTAATTCACTGGGAGCTCTAGCTAGCTCAACTAAGTTGACAAGAGTCCACCTCAGCTCAAGTCCAGCTACTTCCAGCTCCACTCAACTCAAGTCAGCTGAAGATGACTTCACACAACTCAAGCCAGCTCAAGTCCAACTTTCGAGAACTCCACTTTGCTCAACCTAGTTGAGCTAAGCTACCTTAGCTACTCCAACTAGCTAGGTCCTCCCTGGGAAGATCAAATCCAGCTCACCTTAGCATATTTCAGTAGAAGCCAGCTAGAGCAGCTCCCTGCAACTCCCTTTAGCAGCTACCAGCTCCAGTTTAGCTCCAAACATCCCTTCCTCATCTCCTTTTCCCTAAACCTTACCTCCATCCCACCTACTACTCAACTACTAGCTAAGCTAGCTTAGCTAGCCTAGCATAGCTACATCTTAGCTCCTAATGTCCACTTCCTACCTAAAACCCTAACCTAGCTCCACCTCAACTTAACTACTAGCTCCACAAAAACACCTCCACTCCCTTCCCTTTTTGGCGCCAACCACCAACCCCACATCCCTTCACACCACTACCTCCAAAAGCCAGCATATAGGTGGTGCCAAAACCCCCATAACCACCTTATACTTGGCACCACCTTTCCCTCCAAAAACCCCTCCATCACCACCACCTACCCCTATAACCTATCTTAACCCTACACCTAACCCCCTTCTAGAAACCCATACTAGGCGTTACCTAACTTCACCTTAACCACCTCCTAACCACCATATAAATGGTGCCAAAACACCACCCACACCCCTTCACCTTGGCGCCATTCATACTTACCCTTGATCTCACAACCACCACCACATGGAACCATCCTAGCCCTTCATAAAGTCCATGCCACTTAACCCACCTAAACCCTCCTAAAGTTGGTGCCAAAACACTTAACCAAACCTCCACACGTCCCTTAAGTTGGCACCAACTTACCCTAGCCATCCATCTCCTAACCACCACCCTATGACCTAGTCCTAGCCCTACAACACATCAACCTAACCCTTAACTCTAACCCACATAGAGTTGGCACCAACTCTTCCACCCACCATAACCACCACCTCATGCATCCTTCTACCTCTACGCCAACCCTGATCCATCATTCATCCACCAACTTCCATATCCTAGCCATCCATAACACCACTCTTCCCTTAACCATAGTCAACACTAACCTACACCCCCTCCACTCTATAAAAAGACCCATAACCACCAACATTTCCTTCATCCTTTGGCTTCATAATTTCCACCATTACTCCACCTTATAGTCGGCCAAGAGAAGAAGGAGAAGAAGAAGATTAAGGGTACACTCTATCCCCTTGGTGTCTTCCCCTCTTCCCTTCTCTCTTGTGCCACCACTAGCCAAAGGAGCAACAAAGCAAGGATGACCTTAGGAGGAGATTTGCAGGTGGAGATCATCCACCTTTGGAGGAGAAAAGGCACGCCCACCCTAGGGCTTGAAGTTTCCGGCCCTACCAGGAGGGGGTGACGTAATAATTGCGGAAATAAAATAAACAATCTTACAAATAAGCAATCACACAAAGTACACATGAATTTATAGGTGGAAACCCAAACCGGGTGAAAACCACCACCTAACCCTCTCGAGTTAGGATTTTCCAATCAACCAAGTTGATCAAAATCCACTAAACCGAATCACTTTAAATGAGGGTGATTCAACCTCAATACAACCACGCTACTTAGACGAGGGTAGCATACCTCAACCCCTTCTCTCCACGAGAAGGATTTTGTCTCGCGAAGGAGACAGGAATTCGCAAAGCGAATACCCAACCAAATAACAAAGATAAAATAAACAAGTAATCCTATAGAGCCAACAAAGTAATTATAAACCTAGCTTCTATAGGAATTAGGAAACTCCCCTTTGCAAGGAGTGCGTTGAGTTGATGACGCGGTGCGTGAGCCACGCGACGGCGCAACTTCGCTTTCGTGAACAACGGCGGGAGAGCGGGTGCGCAACAGCTTGATGCTCTTAAGAGAAAGGAACTTATCTTGGAGAGCAAGAGCTAGCTAGGACACAAGAGAGTGGAAAGTATATTACAAAGTGTTTCTTGTGTATCTTGGTCTCTCTAGGTGTGTCTTAGTGTGTATATGTGTTGCAAAGGTTCCCCTCTATTTATAGAGGCCTTAGGAAGGCTTTGGAAGGCTTAGGAAGGGTTCTATAGCCGTTGGGAACAAAGCCCAAGAGAATCAGCTCGAAATCAGGAACAATCATTGCTCTAACAGGCTTATCAGACGTCTAATTCTGGCATCAGATGTCTGGAACTTCACTTTAAGATGTCTGATTTCAAGGTTAAACGTCTGATTTTGGGCGGGTCTCTTCCTGACTTGGATCAGATCTAAACAGGGTTCTAGTGCAAGTCCATCAGACGACATATAGGACGTCTGGCACTATGTCTGGACGTCTGGAAACCTACTTTTACTGTGGGAATGGATTTTCCAAATGTTGCAACAGCTAGAAAATCTCTGAGAAGAGATTTTGGGTCAGCCGAGGCAAAACGGTCAATTATCAGACGTCTGGACAGTCCTATGGACGTCTGATAAGGCTCTAACGATCATATTCTTGAGTGTTTGCTAAGTCAGCCAACGGTCCACTAATTGGACGTCTGGCGAAAGCATTAGACGTCTCCTAAGACATTTGGTCTAAGGTCTGGACATCTGATTTCATCAGACAGAACTAACTATGTCCAGCCTAATAGTTATCAGACGTCTGAATCAACAGTTGATTTGAGAATTAGACGTCTGGAAGTGTTGTTTAAACCCTATATTGGTTTTCTAAGTTCTCTACAGAAAACCTAAGTATCCTAGGGTTGTGCCGATGTTCCTAGAACTATTGTTAGGGTACTTTGAGGCTCTTTAACATAATATTCTAAGGAAATAAAGAGCAAGAAAATAAGGACAAAAGATACATGAAAGGTTTAAACAAAAATATATCCTATTCTTCTTGACATTCCATCTTCAATCGATCGCTCCTCGCGAATCTCTTCTGTTCTCCATCAAGCTCCTCCAATCCATCCTGGATGCGAGCTCGAACTCCGTCTAATCACGTATCCATTTGTGATTGACCTAAAATCTAGGACTCAAAGTGCAAATGTTAAATGACACGTGTTTTGTTATCATCAAAACAAATGATCGTGGTGCTCTAGCACTAACAGGGCTTGCCAAGGAGGACACCCTTTTGGAGGAGCTATTCAAGGAAGGAAATGAAGGAGAGCTTCTTTGCAAGCCCAGGAGCAGCTGAGCTTGGAGCAAGAAGCCTCTCTCTCTTCTTCACCACCATAATCAAGAGTATTTGTGTTTTACTTCTTTCATTATTTTTTTTCATTTTAGAGTAGAAGCATTCCTCTTCTTTTCCTTTTGTAAAACAATTCTTCTTCCTAATTAAAGTTTCCTTTCTTCAATTGTGTTACATCTTTGTTTTGTGGTTTCTAGCACTTTTTCACTCTCTCTCTAATTACCCTATGCCTTCATGTGCATAGGGTGAGTTTAGAGAGAATCATATCTTGTCACTATAGTGTTAGCATTAGCAATCTAGGTGTAACCGTATTCTCACTCTCAATTGTGTAATTTAGCATTATTTCAAAAATAAAAAAAATCTTATATTTAAAAACTGAAAAAGAAAGTTGATTTCCTCTTTGTTAAGCAAGATTATTACATTTTCACCTCCCTGGATGACCCTAGATACACCACTATCTAGGTTTTACAAATTTTAAAAGCAATTGCAAAATTACGTGTTGCAATGACTTAAACCCTAGTTTTAACAAATCACGCATTCTTCGCATCACTTTCTTGCGGCGTTGCCGGCAAGGCACGACTTTGCATTAATTGATTCTCTTGCTTGATAAGTGATCTCATCCCCTTCTCTTTCTTTTCTTTTGTGTGTGCAGGCATTATGGGAAGAAGGCAGGATTTTGGAAGTGAGAGCTTAAAGTCCCCTTTTCTTCCCTAGGATTTCAGGTTGGTTCTTCTTTCCTTGTCACATTAATCTTTAAGAAACTATCAAAAAAATATTAAATCAGGCTTTCAGGATGACACACATTAAAATCGGTTAGAGTGGTGACCTTTAAAATCAATTGTTTGATTGTTTGAATCATTTAGCACCACTTTACCTTTAGTGTTGGTGTTCTAATTTTCAAGTCCAAGACTTTTATCTGAAATTCTAAAATCAATTCTCAACACCCCAGGCCTTCTAAAATCTTGCAATTTCACCCATAGATTCTAAATCAAATCAGGAACATCTATTCTAAATTTCAAATCAATTGGAGTTGTACAAAATTTTTAAAATTCACGGACCACAAGGGTGTCATCTCCTCTGATTTCACTATTTTTCTATTGTCTACGAATTTTAGAAAATTTTCTACTTATCTAATTTTTGTGTAATTTAACTTTCTGAATTCTTGTAAAATTTTTCACATCATATAAAATCACAAAAGTTTTTGGTGGTCAGTGGTGGTCCTGAAAAGTCTAAAATACCCACGAGTATCATTTTTGGACTTCGACACCAGCACAAAGAAAAATCTTTAAAAAATATTAAACAAATTCCTAAAATCGCAAAAAAATATTTTTTGGAGTTCATGTTTGATTTTCCTTCCAGTAGTGGCGTTGCCTACTTTTTTTGGACCACTACTTTAAAAGAAAAAGCCTGAATCAATTCATTAGTAGTAACATTTCTGCCTAGGGATCAATTCAATTAGGGTTTCTTTCCATTTTTATAGACCCACATCTAAAAAGGAAATTTACATTCACCAATACAACTTGATTTCTTTTTGTTTGTGGATCTTAAACTTGTTTGAAAATGTAAAATGAAAACCCTAAAAGACACTAAGCTAAATCAAATCCTAAAAGCAGAAAACAAAAAATTTTGTGTGACAACTTGATTTATATTGGAATCACTCTTTCCATTCCTTGTACACACTAAAAAATTGAAATAATAGGACATTACTCCCATCAACGCCCTCTACATTCCCGTGCATAATTAAAACACCCAAGCCTAAATTAAAACAAGTAGTCATTTGACCACTTAAGGACTTCACAAAAACTTAGGCTTGATATCCAATATCTAAGGGTTATTAAGCGCTCCTAATTCCTTTTGATATATGCAGCGACATACTTAAAGGGAAGTCAAATGACAGGTGCAAGTTTACACAAGCCCCTAGTGACTTTCCCAGGAAATGTTAGGGCCCAATCCACCTCTTTAGTCTAGTCGAGCACTCTTAAGGAACTAGGTTCTCTTATTAATTTCTTCTTTATTGGGTTCACAAGTCTTAGGTTGCATTAAGGAGTCAACCTTAGGACAAATTAGGTTTGTTTGTTTGATTTGCACACTTTCTATCATCTCTCTCTCTCCTCCTCCCCTCCTGTTCTTCCATTAAAGTGCATGCACAGGCGAAGGTCCCAGAATCCACATCTTGAGGGACCATTTGATTTTTCCCCCCGCACCAAAAGATCATTGTTTTCTTCTTCTTCTTCGTCTGTTTTTAAAATAGACAATAATTCAACAAATTCTACTTCCACTTCCCAACCTGCCACTAACCATCAGCTGATCCACAAGTTGACTTCCCCATCCCTAACCTCCCACATCTGGAGCTGCTGCAGAACCCTGAACAGCTAGGTGGCTCTTTCAATCAAAATTCAAACCCCTTTTCTCTTATGGTTAACTAATTGGTTCAACTTCAACAAAACCAACAACAATTGGCTAGAACTATCACGAACCTAGCCAATCGAAGACCGAGTCAGTCACTCGAGGAACCTCTCGTGCCGCTTAAGGATTTTTATGATCCTTCTAATTATGAAGAGAGACCCGGAGTGGTTATACCCTAAGGGGATTTTGAGATTAAACTTGACATCCTAAACCTAATTAAACATTTCCATGGTCTTCCGAGAGAGGACCCCTTTTGCCACCTTGAGGAGCTAACTATCCTCGCTCAAACCACACATTCCTGCAATGTGTAGGAAGAGGTGTGGGTCATGAGACTCTTTCCTCTCTCTTTAAAGGACAAAGCATCACATTGGTTTAGAATGGTCGAGCACCCTATCACCACCTGGCCCCAATTAAAAAGTATTTTTCTTAAAAATTCTTTCCGATAGCTCATACAAATGCTTTACACCGATCAATAATGACCTTTCAACAAAAATCTGGTGAACCTCTCCATGAGTTTTGGAGAGATTTCAAGAACTTCTCAAAAGTTGCCCCCACCATGAAATTTCGCGATGGCAGCTAGTGTAGATCTTCTATCATGTATTAGAAGATCAATTAAAAAGATTTGTGGATGCTTCATGTGGGGATAATTTCCTTAATAAAGATGCCAAAAGTGCCTACCTCCTTTTTGAAGAAATGAGTGAAAACTCATTTAATATGGCTTCAATGGACACTTTTGGTAGAACCAACAACCCCAGACTTGGAGTCAATGAAATTGACTCCAATTCTACATCTGTTCCAATCACTTAAGATGATCTACACTTGATAGCTCAACGACTGGATCAGATGCAAATCAGCCAGAAAAAAATGAAAGAAAAGCTTACCCAAAAACTAGCTCCTTATACTAACTCCCCTCACCTTCTTAAAAGGGAAAATATGCACAATATCAATGCTACCCCTGCTAGGTAGCAATTTTCTAATTACTCACAAGATCTGTTGACTGGGACTTTCGATTATATGAATCAAAATCTTTTTGACTCCACCACTGAAAGCATTTCTGCTCTCCAGGAGCTATTTAGAAATCCCTCCAATACTTACAATCAAAACTAGAGGACTAACCCGAATCCTTCCTGGAAAGCCCTAAATCAAGTTATGTTTCCCAAACAAAATCAATTTGAGAATTATGGGAAAAACTTATATCAACATGGGACATCCCAAGAAGATATCAACACCCAGGTCATGAAGACTCTGCAAGGTATGCAGAATCAAATGAAGGAAGTAACCTGCATGATAACCAACTTGCAACATCAAGTTAAGGTTACTCCTGATCATAGATCTGCTGGCAATCTACCATCCTAACCCATGCCCAATCCTAACAATCAACAGAATCAGTATCAAGGTGGATATCCAAGTCAACCTATCTACCCAGCACCACAGCACCCGTCGGGTTTTAATCAAAATCAGGCCCCCCATCATCCTCCTAGAAACAACCACACTGCAAATGTGCTAACTCTAAGGAATGGGAAAACCACTCATTATCCTTTGCCTACTCAAGAAACCTTCCAAAAAAGAAAAGCATATCAGCTCTTCTCCCTCTTCTTCTAACCATGTTCAGGAACCCAAAAATGCACAACAGGTACACCCAGCCCCTTTTCCACAAGCCCTTCACTCTTCACAAAATAGAAAAAAGAAATCCAACCCACTAATAAGGAATTGATGGATCTTTTTGGGCAAGTAGAAAGCAATATCCCTCTCCTAGATAACATAAACTACATTCCTGCCTATGCCAAATTTTTGAAAGATTTGTGTACCCCAAAAAGGCAGCCTAAAAGCCTAGGAAAGGTAATCCTTCTAGAGACAATAAGCTCAATTATGCAGAGCAAACTGCCTCTGAAAAGAAAAGATCCAGGCGCTCCCCTGATTCAAGTTGTCATTAATGATAGTTCATTTGATCACGCCCTATTGGATCTCAATTAATCTGATCCCCACTATTTTTTTTGAGGAATTCAAGATCGGTGAATTAAGGTCTGTTGAGATAACACTTCAACTAGTAGACTGATCCACAACAAACCCAAGGGGATTGTTGAGGATGTAATTGTCCAAGTCAAAAATTGTCTATTTGCGATAGACTTTTTGGTCTTGGACATTGAGGTACCGGAAGCTTTAAAGAATGTCCCTATAATTCTTGGAAAACCATTTTTAGCCACCGCCAAAGCCAATATTGATTGTGATTCTGGAAAGTTGAAGATCATGTGTGGCAGTGAATCTATTTCCCTAGATATTTTTCAAGCTTCTAGGCATTCCCAAGAACTAGATTTCTTTGATGACTCGGATTTAGAAATTGAAAATTTAGTGGAGGAAACAATGTAGATTTCACACCTGGGTTCCTATTTTGCAATTCACACGGTTCCTGAACAATCTGATTTACCTCACCCTCCCACCCTAACCACATCTTCTCCATTTGACTCTCCATCTAACTCTCTCCCTCTTACTTCACCCCTCACTCCATAAGCAGAAATCATTTCAGAGTTGGGTTCTCAACTAGAATTGAAACCCTTGCCCGACTCCCTTAAATATGTTTTCCTTGGTCCAAATTAGACCATGCCCCTAATTATCAATTCTGGACTTTCTAGGGTGCAAGAGGAAAAACTTCTCCAAGTCTTGAGTAAAAATAGAAAAGCTATTGGCTAGACCCTTTCTGATCTTAAGGGTATTAATCCATCCTATTGCACCCACCGAATTTATCTTGAGGACGATTCTCGACCCTCCCTCCAACCACAAAGGCGTTTGAACCCTAATATGTAGGAGGTGGTAAAAATGGAGACAATATAGTGGCTTGATGCTGATATAATCTACCCTATTTCTAACAGCTCCTGGGTTAGTCCCACACAAGTAGTTCCTAAAAAGGCTGGACTAATAGTTGTCACTAATGAACATAGGGAAAATATAGCTACTCGAACCACTTCTTATTGGTGCGTGTGCATTGATTACAGAAAATTGAACACTGCCACCAAGGACCATTTTCCACTCCCTTTTATCGATCAAATCTTGGAGCAGTTAGTTGGACATGATTACTATTATTTTCTTGACGGTTATTTCAGCTATAATCAAGTTGCGGTCCATCCTGACGATCAAGACAAAACCACATTCACTTGCCCCTTTGGAACCTTTGCATTCCAAAGGATGCCTTTCGGTCTTTGCAACTCACTTGCAACTTTTCAAAGGTGTATATTTGCAATTTTCTCGGACATGGTAGGTGAATGTCTAGAAGTCTTTATGGATGACTTCTCTGTATTTGGAGATTCTTTTGACCTTTGTCTTAGAAATCTTGAAAGAACTCTCCAAAAATGCATAGAAGTTAATCATATCCTTAGTTGGGAAAAAAGTCATTTCATGGTCTAGGAAGGCATTGTCCTGGGCCATGTCATTTCCAAAAAAGGAATCACGATAGATCGAGATAAAATTGATGCTATCTCTATGCTTCCACCACCCACTTCTGTAAAACAGATAAGATATTTTTTGGGGCATGTGGGCTTCTACCACCGTGTCATTAAGCATTTTTCCCAAATCTCCAAGCTTTTAAGTCATTTGCTTACCAAAGACAATCCTTTTGACTTCATTGCCCAATGCATAGAGAGTTTTAATCAACTATAGAAAACTATCACAGAGGCACCCATTTTACAGGGACCTAACTGGAATTGTCCCTTTGAACTCATGACAGATGCCTCTAATTTTGCCATAGGGGCTATGCCCTATTCTAGGGCAAAAAATTGACAAGAAGCCCATTGTGATCTACCATGCCAGCAAAACCCTCAATGACTGTTTGTTGTGCTGAATCAGGTTTTAAAAGTATTGCATTGCAATATAGAAGAAAAAGCGTTCAAAACAAATATAATTTCATTACTCGAATTTGAAGTCTGAGGTCGAACACAGGGAGCAAATTTGGTATTTAGAAATCAAGATCACAATTCAAAGTAAAAGGATTTACAATAATAACAAGATCAAAATGCAAAAATATGGGAGTAAATGTAGAGCACAAAATACTAAAGAACTCAATGTACATGAATTAAACTCAAATTGGATGTCTGATTTGTAAATCAGATGACCTAAACTGATGCTACAGTGCTCCTATTGGTTTCTATACTTCTCTCCTGTAGCTCTTTTTCTTTCTTCCTTCTTCTGCTTCTACTCCTCTTCTTTCTCGTTACCTTTGGCTTCTATCTTCTTCCTTTACGATCTTTCTCTGCCTTTTTCCTTCTCTCTTACTTTGCCTTTCTCTGCCAACTGCCTCTTCTCTTTCCTTCTCTTTTTCTTCGGCCTCTGTCTTCCTTCTTCCTTAGCTTCTCCTTCTTCCTTTAGCTTCTTCCTTCTCTGCCTTAGGTTCAACTTCTCTTTCTCTTCAGCCTACAGCAAAACCTACCCCCTACCCATGCGCACTCTCCTCTCTTTCTCTATTAGGTTCCACTCTCCCAGAGCCACACGTATTCAAGTAATTGGGTCAGGTATGTACCCGAGACCAGGCCTACCTACGTGTGGTGGTGGGCGAGGAGTGTAGTCGGGTCAGGTCAGGCCAGGTCTGCGGAGGCAAGGTCATGGACGAGACCAGTGAAGGGTGAGTGGGACCTCACCCCATGGTAACTAAGGCGATAAGGTGATAACACTTTTTCAATTTATTCTGGTGCAGGCGCTCATTCGTATCCGAGGTGGGACTATCCACCCACCTTTCTTCGCGTGCGCTTGCATCCGAGACAAGGCCTCCAATTGCAGCAGCTGCTACCGCCTTTAACTCCAATTAATAGCCTGGATTCGTGCGTGAGAGTCTTCCACGCAACCTGGGATAGGGGCCTAGAACTGGCAAATCCTGGAGTGACCTCAAGCTTGCTTCAAGCTTGGTCACCAATGGCGGAGGATGCTTGTACCTAAAATTACAAAGACGGCCTTGCAGCCACGCTAAATCATTCAGGAAGTGTCGCCGAGACATAGCGAATGTGCTGCGGTGGTTGACATGGCGTGAGGACGCCTGTGCGAGCGTGCCTAGGGCACACTGTGGGCGAAGGTGTGGGTGTGTTCGATGAGGTGCATGAGTGAGTGGAGTGATATGTGAAGTGGGGGGAAATGTTCACTGGCGTGAGGGGAAGCTTATGGGTGTGTCGACGAGGAGTGGGATGGCCTGTGGAGGTGGAGCAGCCTCGCCGGAGGTGGTGGCTGGAGATGAAGGAGATGAGGGTGTTGGAGGTCGGTAGTGGTTGATTTAGGGAAATAGAGAGTGGAGAAGAAAGTAGAGGGGGAAGGGAACTTAGCTAGCATGTTAGCGGACGAAGGGGAGACAAAGATGGCATCGGATGCATACTAACGATGCTGGAGATAAAGGTGCTCAGAGAGGGATGGTTGGCGAGGATGAAGAGGGCAAGGGTGTCGGCGGGTGCTACGCGACGCGGACGAAAGGAGGAAGAGACTGCCACTAGTATTGTGGTTAGGCGATGAGGGAGAGCAGAGAAGGTCATCGGAGCTTGACGAGAGAATCGGCTGGAGGAGGAGAGAAGAATTTAAGGGGGGTTTATGGTCGAATTCAAGCTTAGAGGAGTCGGTTGGATTTGTGGCTTCTTAAATAGATCTCTAGATGGGGATTTGTGCTTGGAAGCCAAGCTTCCAAGCAAGGCATGCTCGCCGGAGAAGGAAACTCAAAAGTGACCCAAATCTCTCATGCATTCGCATGAGAGATTGGGAAGAAACTAGAGCATCAAACTGGGTTCACATTGGAGGGATTTTCTCAAAGAATCTCCCTTCCAATTTTGAAGGGGATTCTTTGAGCAATCAGGGAGAAACCACCTTCCAAAGCTCGTCAAAGTAGGATTCCTCCGCTATAATGGTAGAGGGACCTAATTGTGAAGATGATGAAGAAGTTAAGGGGCCTTTTGTAAGGGTTTTTGAAAGATAGGGGTACAAATATAATCAAGCTAGACCTTTTTGCAAACTAGGTCAAGGCAAACTCAACATGGGTGCAAATTTTGGTACAAACCTAATTTGGACATAAGGAATCCAATGGTGAAGTTGGATTTTGGGCTTGACCACGTTTGACTGGGAAATTTATGCAAAGACCCAATTTAGGGTAAATATCTGTCTGAGACCCTATTCTAGGTCAAGATGGGTTCCAATGGCCAAATTGAAAGTTATAAACCCTAGAGAATATTTTTATATGATTTTTAGAAGATTTAGGTGAATTTTATCCTGACCAAAACCTTTCTTAATCAAGTGGGTCTGTTTTATGGTTTCAAGAAGTCATTTAATTCTCAAGGTACACACAAACCCTTTTCTATCTGATCCAACCCACTTATTATCTTATTTAGACCTTTTGACCTTTGTTTAGCCCTTGAGAAAACCCGTTGTTGCACTGTAATGGTAGAATTGTAGTTTTACCCCATGTTTGTTGCTTTTCTCTTAGAAAGGTTATGCAGTGAATTAGGACCTTCAGTTAGTTATGTAGGAGCTTTTATTCTCTTCATTAGGTCAAAATGAGCTAGTTAGGACTCATGATGGTGTTACCATCATACCCCCATTCCTCTCTTTTGCTAGTCCCTTCATAAAATTTTAAGGTTTTAACTTTGATTCTTGACCATGTAATCTTTTTTATGCTCAAAATTGGGATGTGTGCTTTCTTCTGTGGATTAGATTAGACTGTCGATAGTAGGTCTAGAGGTACTCAAGTACCAACCAAGATTCGGGCTTGACCAGCTCTAGCCTCAATCTGTCACGAAGGTTTTTAAGGCCTGCAGGAACTATCCTAAGGTTCGTTGAACTCCGCGGTTAAAGCACCCGTGCTTGTAACATATTTTAGCCTTGGTTTAGTTTGCAGTGCATTTTTGTAAGAGAGAGATAGAGTAATTTTCTTTGTTTGGAGAGTTTTCTCTCTCTTTTCTTTTTATTTCTTGCTTCGGATTGGCTTCTCAACATGGTCTGTATCGGATTCCTAGTCCCCATCATCAATCCTCGAAGGGTCCCTGGCAATCGATGCTTTGGGATAGCACCGCCCATGGCAACCCCCAGAACCCTGGCTTTCAAGATTTTGAGATAATCCCACCCATGGCATTCTATAGCTAAATCCAAACCTTGGCAATCGATATTTTGGGATAATGCTGCCCATGGCATTTGAACTAGCACAGGGTGCTTACATGCCCTTGGTAGGATATGTAAATATCCTAGGAGACAAGCACTGAGGAGATGATATGTTATTGCTCATCTTCGAGGGGAATTTCCTACCTCTCTGTGCCAGGAACTCGTCTAAATCAACTTGTGTTGATCGGCCGCTCCTTATCTAGGTGACTTTTTCAGAACAATTTAAATGCATTTGCATGATTTTGATACTTATGCACACTGAACCAGACAATGTGTGGATTGGGGTGCTTAAGTTACCAAGTCCCGCAAACTAGAGGTCAGTTAACGAGGCCGAATTCTCCCTAAGCCTTAGACCTAATACTTAAGCTTCACATTTTTCCCAACCTCTTAAGGACTATCCGGATCCTAGCGGATACTTGAATTTTTAAGCCTAGGAGTATATCCCAAGAGGCCTAAAATCAACATTCCTACTAATCTCTTCTGTGTTTTATTAGCACTTCTTTCATTTTCTTTTTCTTGATATGGTCTAGAACTCAATTAATCGCTTAATTTCTTACTAATGACTATCTCTTTTCTTTTTCTTTTCAACTTGTGCTCCTTTTTAACATTTTTTACTCTTCCCCTTTTTCTCCTCAAGATTTGTATGGCCTTAAAATTTTCTCTCCCCTCCAAAATTTTTTTGTTCCTTTTCAAGAATTTTTTTATTTTTTTGGTATTTTTGGGATATGTGATTTTTTTGATGAAACCTTTTCTTGTGAGATGATTTTCATGGCATTTTGCACTTTCATAACCCCCCATGCCTACGATTTGCAATGTCCCCATTGTAAATTTGGTGGGTTCGAGTTCAGCTTAGATCATTCATTAGAACAGGTTCTGGGTGGGCGAATGGGTCAAGGTGACTATTGCAGACAATTTCAAGCTCAGGTACGGGTACTTGAGGTGGGGTCGATTGTTCTAATGGATGAACCCTAAAGTGCAATATGAATTCAGCATAGGAATGTCAAGAAAGGTTTTGGGTTTTTCAAAAATGATGGGTTGCCTCCCGTTAAGCGTTGAGTTTTATGCCATTGGCTGGGCATAATGAGCTCAGGGAGAATGGAGGATAAAGGAAATCTCAGTCAAATTTGTATCGGTAGGGTCAATGAATGGTTTGAGTCTTTGACCGTTCATGATGAAAGGTTCTGAATCGTGGCTGAGTGGACTGATCTCGATGGCTCTATTTCCAAAGATTCATCGGACGAGGTAAGGTCCAATCCATTTCAATCTGAGTTTTCCTTGGAATAGTTTGAGCTTGGCATCAAAGAGTAGGACTTTTTGACCAGGGTGAAAGATCTTTCTAGATATGTGCTTGTCGTGAAAGGCCTTAACCCGCTCTTTGTAAATTCATGAGTTCTCATACGTCTAATGGCGTAATTCATCGATCTCGCTCATTTGAAGTTTTCTGTGGGTTCCTGCCTTAGAAAGATCTAGGTTGCAGGTCCGTACTGCCCAATAACCTTTGTGCTCCAATTCGACAGAGAGGTGACATGCCTTCCCGTACACTAATCGAAAGGGCAACATACCTAATTGGGTTTTGTGGGCAGTCCTATAAGCCCACAAAGCTTCTGGAAGTTAGGATGACCAGTCTTTCCTATCATTTCGAACAGTAACCTGGAGGATTTTCTTGATCTCCTGATTTGATAGCTAAGCTAGACCATTAGTTTGGGGGTGATAAGGAGTAGAGATTCGGTGTGACACCCCGTATTTGGTCATCAGTGACCTGAACTGAGCATTAGTGAAATGGGTTCCTCCATCAAAGATTATAGCACGTGGAATCCTAAACCGAGAAAAGATGTTCTGATGAATGAATTTGATAACCACCTTATGATCATTAGTTCGGGTCGGAATGGCTTCGATCCATTTGGACACATAGTCAACAGCAAGTAGAATGTACTCGAAGCCATCCGAAATAGGAAAGGGTCCCATGCAATTAATCCCCCAGATGTCAAAGATTTCGCATATGAGAATCAACTGTAAGCGCATCATATCACGATGGCTCATGTTGCCTAAGGGCAACAAGTGCATGCCCTACAATGATTGTATGCATCATTGAAAATTGTAGACCAGTAGAAGTCACACTGGAGGACTTTTGCTGTGGTTTTATGACCTGAGAAGTGTCCACTGCATGCCTGGTCATGGCAAAAGGACAATATGTCCTGAATTTCCACTCCCGAGACACATCGTCGAATGATTTGATCAGCATCAATGCGGAAAAGATATGAGTCTTCCCAGAAGTAATACTTGGCATCGAAAAGTAATTTGTCCTTCTTGGCCTTCAGCCAATCAGATGGAATCTGATGCAATGCCAGGTAGTTTACTAGATCAGCAAACCATGGAAGCCCTTTACTGATAGTCAGGAGGTGCTCATCAAGAAAAGGTTTCGTAATGGGTCTGGAAGGGTCGATAATATCAGAAGGAAGGTGGGACAAGTGATTAGCTACCACTTGTTTTCCCACTTTGTTGCGAATCTCGAGGTCAAATTCTTGCAACAGCAAGATCCAGCAGATTAATCAAGGTTTCTCATCCTTCTTCGCAAGGAGATGCCTCACAGCTGTGTGATCAGGGTAAATGATAACACGGGAACCCAGAAGATATGATCTGAATTTCTCTAGGGCAAATACTACGGCTAGCAACTCTTTCTCAGTAACTATGTAGTTACGCTGAGCCTTGTCAAGTGTCTTGCTAGCATAGTAGATGACCACGAGTTTTCCATCAATTTTCTACCCAAGTACCGCTCATATAGTGAAATCAGATGCATTGGACATGATCTCAAAGGGTTGAGACCAATCACGGGACTGTAGGATTGGAGCTTGGGTAACTCGATCACGCAGGGTTTCAAATGCTTAAGTGCATTCCTTGGAGATTTCAAAAGGAACATCCTTAGATAGTAGAGTGGTCAAGGGGGGCGCGATCTTTGACAAATCAAGAATGAATCGACGGTAAAAATCGACGTGCCCTAGAAAAGATCGGATGTCCTTGATCGAGCTATGCATAGGGAGTTTGGAAATCATATTCACCTTGTCTTGATTGACCTGGATGCCTTTTTCTGATATGAGATGTCCCAGGACAATTCCTTCAGGCACCATGAAATGGCTCTTTTCCCAGGAAAGAACCAGATTCACGTTAATGCACCGCCTGAGGATCTGGACCAAGTGCAGGAGGCAATCATCAAATGATTCGCCAAATACTGAAAAGTCATCCATGAAGACTTCCAGATAATCACCTACCATATCTAAGAATATGGCAAGCATGCACCGCTGAAAGGTAGCGGGTGCATTGCAGAGACCGAACAGCATCCTTCGGAATGCGTATGTCCCGAAGGGGTAGGTGAAAGTGGTCTTTTCATGGTCCTCAAGATGGATTGCCACCTGGTTATAATCGGAGTACCCATCCAAAAAGCAGAAGAACCTATTTCTCACTAGTTTCTCAAGGATCTGATCAATAAACGATAGAGGGAAATGATCCTTTTTTGTGGAGGTATTGAGTCTTCTGTAATCAATGCAGACTCTCCACAAATTTGCCACACTGGTCGGTATGATTTCTCTGGTTTCAGTCGTGATCATGGTGAGTCCTGCCTTTTTAGGCATAAACACTTGATGATCTCCTTTTTCATGACCTCCTACAGATTAGGATTCAAACATCTCTGCATTTCACGGGAAGATCGTGTGCCCTCTTCAGTATAGATATGGTGTGCGTAGTAAGAGGGGTTGATGCCAGTCAAATCATCGAGAGTCCATCCAATGGCTCTTCCATGTTGCTGGAGAATAGTAATCAGACGGGATTCCTGATCAGGTGTGAGTCTGGAGTTGATAATCATAGGAAACATCTGATTGGAACCCAAAAAGACGTACTTTAGATGATCGGGAATAGGCTTGAGTTCCAAAACAGGGTTATCAGCAGCAGTGGGTGGTTCAGGGTGTGTGTCAGAAGCAAGGGAAGGAGTTATGGGTGTGTCTAGGTCAAGTTTGGGCTCCTCTGATTGTGGGTTTTGATCCTCTTGTGGTTGATCAAAAGTAGTCAGGTTTTCCTCAATATACGGATCATCAACCATAGCCTTGATATCACATATCTATTGTATAACTCCGCAATTAATCCCTTGTTGGGCCTTAAAGATGTCGATCTTTAATATTTGGTTCCCAAATTTCAGTTCAATTTGGCCCTCACAATTTATGTTGGCCCTATCAGTGGCCAGAAAGGGTCTCCCTAGTATAATTGGTGTATTCCTCAAGTTTTCTGGAGCATCCATATCCAAGACTACGAAGTCCACCGGGAAATAGAAATCCCAACCCTAACAATGACATCCTCAAGAACTCCTTTAGGTGACTTAATAGATCGATCAGCCAACTGTAATGTCACCTCGTCGATTTAAGCTTAGATTCATCAAGATGGTCAAGTAGGGATGTAGGTATTAGGTTTATAGAGGCTCCTAGATCCAATAAAGCTCTATAAAATTGGATATCACCAATTGTATAGGAAATCAGGGGAGTACCTGGGTCTTTTGCCTTAGGTGGGAATTTGCTCAAAATTACAGAGCTGGCTTGCTCTGACAATACGATTGGGCTCCCACTTTTGGTTCGTGGCTTATGCTTAGGTGTACACATGTCTTTCATAAATCGTGCGTAAGCTGGTACGTGGTGAATTGCATCCATCAAGGGGTTTTTATTTGGACCTGTTCAAAGAGCTTGACCAGATCTTCCTCAGGTGCTACGGGTTTGTTTGTCCTCTTTCCCTTGGTCAAGGCCTCGGGAAATGGAACCTTGGATGGTTCCTCTAGAATAGGTCCAGGTTCTTGATCAGGGACAGGGGTACCCTAGATAACTATCCTAGGGTTTGGGTTACTACCAGGCTGAAAGTGGCTTGGGTAAGGTGGGTCTTGTGTTGCTTTGCCACTACAAGTTGTAACTGAATTTCGTCCTGCCTGGTTTTGGTTCGGTGTTGGTAAAATAGGTGGCTGCTGCTAAAATCCCGAGTATGATGTTGAAGCTTCCATTCAGTCAGGTGATGGAGCAGAAGAGGCTTGATAAATCATGTGGGCTTGGCCTGAATTTGGGTTCATAACGCGACTCTGCTTCGGCATGTTATTAGGATTCGGTAGAGGTTGAGAAGGGAGTGTGCCAGGTTGGTGAGAATTCGCCATCTGGGCGAGTTGATTACGAACCTCTGTGATCTCATTTTTATGCTATTTTGCATAGCCGCATTCATCTTTTGAATGTCAGCCAAAGTCTGAAGGATAAGAGTCATCTGATCTGTCTAAGTTGGCCCAGATTGATAGGTGGGGTTGGGCCGAGGCTGAGGCGGCTGAAATGGATGAGGAGCTTGTAGACTTGGTTGATATGGTGGTCTCTGATTCTGATTATTTCCTACCCATAGGAAATTGGGATGATTTCGCCATCCAGGTTTATAGGTATTAGAGAATGGGTCATTCTGGATGGCGTTGAGGTCCTCGCAGGTCTAAGGAACCTCAAAAAAATCATAGTATGAGGGTTCAGAGTTCCCTCAACTAGAGTAGTCAGGATTGGAGAGTTAGATGAGGGTAGATATGGGTCCATCCCCTGAGAAGATCGGTGATAAATGTTATGCATAGCCTCCCTCCCAGAGGGCGGTTGTGCGAACAGGTTTTGCGTAGAGGTGGCTCGCTGTAGATGTCGAGTTAGCTCATCTACCTTCTTCTCAATGATAGAGACCTTATCCAAATGACTGGCCATTAATTCCAAGTCAATGGATGAGGACAGGCCCTGTGCCTCGTGTGCTACCCTTGGATTCGTCGATGCGTGGGCATTCGTCCGGTTGAATAAGCCCATGGAGTCATTATTGATGTAGTTCTCGCACATATTCTCGAGAATCTCCCACACAGTGTCTTCGTGTTGACCCATGATATTTCCTTCGCAGGTTGCATTAACAAATAAACGGATATCTTCACCGAGTCCATGGTAAAAAGACTGAACTTGTTCGCATTTAGGAACTCTGTGATGAGGGCACTTTCGCATGAGATCCAGAAAATGGTCCCATGCTTCATGAAGTGGTTCTCCAGGCTATTGGGTGAAGTGTGTGATTTGGTATCGTAAGGCATTCATCCAACCAACTGGGAAGAACTTTTTCATAAACTTGGATTGTAGTTCAACCCATGTGTTGATTTGACGCGTTTGAGTCTGATACTAGTGAGCTACTTTGTCCATGAGAGAGGGGAACATCTTCATGAGAAGAATATCCCGATTTTGGACATCTGACCCGAAAGTCTGGGCTAGATGCTTGAGTTGTTTGATGTGCTGGAAAGGATCTTCAGAATTAAGCCCATGAAATTTTGGAATAGCATGAATCATGTTGGGCTTGAGTTCAAAATCAGGACCTCCAATCGGGATTTGGACTCGAGGTTCGATCGCCACCACAATGGGATTGTAGTGATCTCACATCATAGGACACTGCGGTGGATTCACAAAGGCTTGGAATAAATCATTAAGGCGCTAAAGTTGGTTCTCAAGGTTATTCTCTTCTTCTATGGGTTGTGCCATGATGATGGAAGAAGAAGAATTGGGTTCAGATGAATCAGAGGAGATGTCTATGTGATAGGGTTGCTACACAAACACGGAAGTCGAGGCCTGGCTCCGATGGGAGTGAATAACTAAAGGAGGCCTCAAGGATGGTCTTAAGGACCTCCTACCAAACATGCACTGATGGTCTGGATAAGAGTAGAATGTGATGGACCCAATCAAGACACCCAAAAACTTTAGATGACTATAAAGGTTCGGGGCGGATGATACCCCTTAGTCAGAAAGCTGTCCACCTGAGAAATACCTGGGCAGCCAGAGAGGAAGTCCCGCAAATACTACATGGTAGAGTGCCCCCATGAGTTGCAGGGTTTCCCTCAGCCGACCTCTCTTGTCACTGATGTTCCAGGTAAACCAGAATGGGGACTTGACCTCTTAATTAAGTCTACCAATTTTATTAAAGAGCAAGGGTGCTTAAGATTTCACTTGAACTTTAAATGTATTGAGTGCAAAAAGTGACCTAATTTCAAGGTTGGTTGACCTAGCAAGGTGGGTCAACTTCACCTATTTGTCCTTTGAGAAGTTTTAGGTCCCTTCCTTTAGGATTCAAGTGAGATTAAGAGCCTGAATTTTAGGGTTTGCTTGAATAAATCACTTCAACCAAGGCTTAGGCACACATCTTTTTGGAGACTTGATTCTTGCTTATGAAAGTGTGTCTCTAAAACCCTAAATTGAAATCCTTAATTTGGCTCTAATCTTGGTCCAATTTACTTTGACAAATGTGGTATCTAGGGCTCAAACAAGAATGTTGTAGCCCTAGTTACCTTAACTGGGCGCACAAATCAATTTTCTTGTTGAAATCAAATCAGGAAACTTGATGGATTAGCTAAAAATTGAAAGCAAGTAGCCCTAATTGATTTTATCCTTTTTTTCCCTTTTCAGAATGAGGGGCTTAAGAGAAAGTGATTAGAAATTACCTCCTCCTAGCGTGTTTGATGTGCGGCTATCTTTCTTTGAAATCTTCTCCCTGAAACAACCACAACAAAAAGATATAGCAACTTAATACCAAATCAGAAATTGTAATCAAGAATTCTAAATCACTCATTGCTCCCCGGCAATGGCGCCAAAATGTTTGTTACGCTGAATTGGGTTCTAAAAGTATTGCGTTGTAATATAGCCGAAAAAGTGTTCAAAACAAATATAATTTCATTACTCGAATTTGAAGTTCGAGGTCGAACACAAGGAGCAAATCTGGTATTTAGAAATCAAGATCACAATTCAAAGTAAAAGGATTTGCAATAATAACAAGATCAAAGTGCAAAAATATGGGAGTAATTATAGAGCACAAAATACTAAAGAACTCAACGTATGTGAATTAAACTCAAATTGGTTGTCTGATTTGTAAATCAGACGACTTAAACTGATGCTACAGTGCTCCTTTTGATTTCTCTGCTTCTCTCCTACGGCTCTTCTTTCTTCCTTCTTCTGCTTTTACTCCTCTTCTTTCTCGTTGCCTTTGGTTTCTATCTTCTTCTTCCTTTACGATCTTTCTCTGCCTTTTTCCTTCTCTCTTCCTTTGCCTTTCTCTGTCGACTGCCTCTTCTCTTTCTTTCTCTTTTTCTTTGGCCTCTGTCTTCCTTCTTCCTTAGTTTCTCCTTCTTCCTTCAGCTTCTTCCTTCTCTACCTTAGCTTCAACTTCTCTTTCTCTTCAGCCTGCAACAAAACCTATCCCCTACCCGCGCGCACTCTCCTCTCTTTCTCTCTTAGGTTCCACTCTCCTAGAGCAACATGTATTCAGGTAATCAGGTTGGGTACGTACCCGAGACTAGGCCCACCGGCATGCGGAGGTGGGCGAGGAGTGCAGTTGGGTCGAGTCAGGCCAGGTCCGCGGAGGCAAGGTCACTAATGAGACTAGTGAAGGGAGAGTGGGACCTCACCATGTGGTAACTGAGGCGATAAGGTGATAATAGTTTTTCAATTTATTCTGGTGCAGGCACTCTTTCGTATCCTAGGTGGGACTATCCACCCACCTTTCTTCGCGCGTGCCTATAGCCGAGACAAGGCCTCCAATTGCAGCAGCTGCTATGGCCTTGGAATCCAATTGATAGCCTGGATTCGTGCGCGAGAGTCTTCCACGCAATCTAGGATAGGGGCCTCAAACTGGCAAAGCCTGGAGTGACCACAATCTTGCTTCAAGCTTGGTCACCAATGGCGGAGGACGCCTGTACCTAAAATTACAAAGACGGCCTCGCGGCCATGTTAAATCTTTCAGGAAGCATTGCCGAGGCACGGTGAATGTGCTGCGGTGGTTGGTGTGGCGTGAGGACGCCTGTGCGAGCGTGCCTAGGGCACACTGTGTGCGAAGGTGTGGGTGTGTTCGGTGAGGTGCGTGAGTGAGTGGAGTGGTCTATGAAGTGGGGGGAAATGTTCAGTGGCATGAGGGGAAGCTTATGGGCATGTCTACGAGGAATGGGATGGCCTGTGGAGGTGGAGTGGCCTTGCTGAAGGTGGTGGCCGGAGATGGAGATGAGGGTGTTGGAGGTCGGTAGTGGTTGATTTAGGGAAATAGAGAGGAGAAGAAAGTAGAGGGGGAAGGGAACTTAGCTAGGGTGTTAGTGGACGAAGGGGAGACAAAGATGAAGTCAGACGTGTACTGCCGACATAGGAGATGAAGGTGCTCAGAGAGAGATGGTCGGCGTGGATGAAGGGGGGCAAGGGCGTTGGTGGGTGCTATGCGACGTAGATGAAAGTAAGGAGGAAGAGCCTGCCATTTGTATTGTGGTCAGGTGACGAGGGAGAGTAGGGAAGGTCACCAGAGCTTGACAAGTGAATTGGCCAAAGAAGGAGAGAAGAATTTAAGGGGGGTTTCTGGTCGAATTCAAGCTTAGAGGAGTCGGTTGGATCTGGGGCTTCTTAAATAGATCTCTGGAGGGGGATTTGTGCTTGGAAATCAAGCTTCCAAGCAAGGCATGCTCGCCGAAGAAGGAAACTCAAAAGAGACCCAAATCTCTCATTCATTCGAATGAGAGATTGGGAAGAAAGTAGAGCATCAAACTGGGTTCACATTCGAGGGATTTTCTCAAAGAATCTCCCTTCCAATTTTGAAGGGGATTCTCTAAGAAATCAGGGAGAAACCACCTTCCAAAGCTCACCGGAGTAGGATTCCTCCACTATAATGGCAGAGGGACCAAATTGCAGAGATGATGAAGCTAGGGGGCCATTTGTAAGGGTTTTTGAAAGATAGGGTTACAAATGTAATCAAGTTGGACTTTTTTGCAAACTAGGTCAAGGCAAACTCAACTTGGGTCCAAATTTTGGTACAAACCTAATTTGGACCTAAGTAATCCAATGGTGAAGTTGAATTTCGGGTTTTACCACATTTGACTGGGAAATTTATGCAAAAAACCCAATTTAGGGTAAATATCTGTCTGAGACTCCATTCTAGGTCAAGATGGGTTCCAATGGCCAAATTGAAAGTTCTAAACCCTAGAGAATATTTTTATATTATTTTTAGAGGGTTTAGGTGAATTTTATCCTAACCAGAACCTTGGTTAATCAAGTGGTCTGTTTTAGGGTTTCAAGAAGTCATTTAATTCACAGGGTACACAAACCCTTTTCTATTTAATCCAACCCACTTATTATTTTATTCAGACCTTTTGATGTTTGTTTAGCCCTTGAGAAAACCCTTTGTTGTACTATAATGGTAAAATTATAGTTTTACCCCTTGTTTCTTACTTTTCTCTCAAAAAGGTTATGTAGTGAATTAGGACCTTCAATTGGTTATGTAGGAGCTTTTATTCTCTTCATTGGGTCAAAATGAGCTAGTTAGGGCTCATGATGGTGTTCCCATCAGTGATGCACAACGGAACTACACAGTTATTGAAAAAGAACTTCTTGCCATTGTCTTTGCCCTAGAAAAATTTTGCTCTTATCTATTGGTGTCACATGTCACAGTATATACTGACCACTCAGCACTTAAATATTTGCTGAACAAGAAGGATACGAAACCTCACCTTATCCGTTGGATCGTATTACTCCAAGAATTGGACCTAAAAATCAAGGATAAAGCAGGATCGCAAAATGTAGTGGTCGATCATCTCTCTCGTCTTATGACGAATGATATGTTGACCCCCCTGATAAATTCCCTGATGAAACTATCTTAGTTGCCAATACCCTCCCATTGTTTGCACCTATTGCAAACTACCTAGCAACAGAACAAATCCCCTCTGATTAGCCAAAAACCAAAAGGGATAAGTTCTTTGCTGACATGAAATATTATTTTTGGGATGAACCTAACCTTTTCAACATTTGTACCGATCAGGTCATTAGACGATGTGTCCCCAATTCAGAAATTCATGATATTTTGACACATTGTCACTCAATGGCCTATGGCAGACATTTCTCAGGCAAGAAAACTATAGCTAAGATCCTCAATTTTGGATTCTTTTGGCCCAGCATGAACAAAGATGCTCATACCTTTGTTCGATCCTGTGTACGTTGCCAGAGTATCGACAACATGATTCGGAAGGATATGATGCCCCTTAATCCCATCTTAGAGGTTGAAATTTTTGATGTTCGGGGCATCGACTTCATTGGACCATTGATCAACTCTTGTGAGTATTTGTACATACTAGTCGTAGTCGACTATGTATCAAAATGGATAGAAGCAACACCCACACGCACCAATGATCATAAAGTTGTTGTCGAATTTATTAAGAAAAACATCTTTTCGAGATTCAGCATTCCCAAGGCCATCATCAGTGACGGCAGATCACATTTCTCTAATTCTCAATTCCGTCACCTTCTTTCAAAATATGGGATTAATCATAAAATTTTCACTCCTTACCACCCCTAAACAAATGGCTAAGCGAAATTTTGTAACTGGGAGATAAAAAATATTTTACAAAAGACGGTTAGGCCTGACAGAGAAGACTGGTCCAATAAATTGGATGATGCTTATGGGCCTACCATACCGCTTTCAAAACCCCGCTAGGCATGTCTCCTTTCCGTCTGATTTTTGGAAAGGCATGCCATCTTCTGATAGAACTCGAACACAGGGCTTTCTGGGCAATAAACTAATTAAATATGGATTTTTCTGAAGCCGGTACCCATACGGAACTGCAATTAACTGAATTGGAAGAATTACGTAATTTTCTTATGAAAGTGCAAGAATTTATAAAGACCGAACAAAGAAGTTTCATGATAAATATATCGTTTGGAAGCATTTTGATGTCAATCAACGCGTTTGGCTTTTTGATACTAGATTACGTATTTTTCTTGAAAAATTAAAATCCAAGTGGATCGGCCCTTTTATTATCCTCAAAACATATCCATATGGCGCTATTGATCTTCTCAATCCTAAGATAAACAGTACTTTTCAAATCAACGGCCAACGTTTAAAGCCCTATCTCGATAATACTCCAAATATTCCTTTTGACATACTTGATTTAACCGACTTACCCACTAATGATCACTGATGCACATCACGCCCAGTTGAATGGCGTAAAAGATAGCACTGGATGGGAGGTAACCCATCATTTTTTTTCCCTTTTTGTTGGAACCTAGTTCCACTTCTCTTTTGTGTTTTGGTGTTAGCAAAACCATTTTAAAGTCTAATGCGGTTATGAAGTGTTACAAGACTATACAAGAAATAGAATTTGTGGATGCTAGCAAGCAACAAGATAGCACTGAAGATATGAAGGTAGAAGATTATAGATTTTGTTTCATTTATTGTATTTTAGAATCTTTGTATGTCTCCTAACAAGGTAGTTATAATCTAGGAGTTAAAATCAAAGTAGAGAAAATTAGGATTCATGTTAATGCTCAATCGTTTATTTTTTCAACTCAAAATTGATTCTTTCAAAATAAAGTCATATAGATTAGATGGGTTTACTCTAAAAATTGACTTACACTTATAATATTAGGTACTTGTAGCAAGTACCGGTACTGGTCATAAGTACCGATACATGCTAGGCACAAGTTTGGGCCTAAGTCCCAAACTGTGAACAACAAATATCGGTACTCATCATGAGTATCGATACCAAGTGGTCATAGTTTGTGCACTTGGTTTTACCTGGACCTTACAAGTACCGGTACTAATCACCAGTATCGGTACATGTAGGTCACAGTCCCATAGCTTGTGAGTCACAAGTACCGGTACCAAGTGGCTTTGTTGGTACTCAACAGAATGTATTGAGTACTGGTACCAGTGATCAGTACCGGTACCCCAAGCACTGTTGAACTGACTGTAGGCAGTCAGTACCGGTACCAAAAGTTTAGTATCGGTACCAACTAACCGTTGTGCCTAATTTGAATGGCTATTTTATAATTAATCTTAATCCTACACTTCCCTTTTTGCCCCTAACGGCTAGTATTCGTAGGGGAGGTGTTTAGTGGCCTATATATACACTCCTTGAGTATCATTTGCACATACTAATAAGCTAAAAATATTCTCTTTGCCTACACCTTTTTCTAATTTTCTAGCTGCAAAGGAGCTTGTCTTGTTTATCTCTTCACAAGGCTATTCTCTGGTTGCAACAAGTTCCCAGGTGATTGCATTCTTAGTAAATTGTCTATTTTTGCTCTCATTCTAGTTAGAATTTATATATCATCTATTAAGAAATACACTTGTTGGAGACTTAGGAATTAGTTGTAAGCTTTTATTTGTATCTGCTTACACCTGTAATCTTTATTTCTTTTTATCATCATGTAATTAGGTTGAGGTAACCCTTTAATTATCTTAGGTTGTTAGTAAATTGATTCCCTCCAAGTTGAGGTAATCGGGTTAAAAAATCATAAGTCAGAAGACTTAGGTAGTGGAGTACCCAACTGAGAGGAACCACTATACATCTCGTGTGCTTTTTGTGGTTTGATTATTCTTGCAATTTTTTATATACCACACTATTCATCCCCGCTTCTAGTGTACTTGTGCCCTACAGATCCTACACTTTTTGCTCTTTTTCCTTTCTTCAAAGGATTTGACTATCCCAATTTTGACCACCTTCACGAAGGTAATCCCTTTCCCCTTCCATTTGCATGCAGACATGTAATTTTCTATTTTATTTTCTGCTTGCATACCCAAAATAAATAAATAAAATAAAATAAATAAAATGAAAATGTTGAAAACTTTTTGAGGAAATTTTGAAATCTATACTAAGGTTGAGCATTCACTTTTTGGACAATGGGATTTAATCTTTAACAAACTAAGGATAAGAATATGGATTTGATTATTAGAATTTCAGGGATTACCTTTAGACTAGATCAAATATCCTTCTCTAAAATTCCACCTGAACTTATGATAGTTCAGGTGACTTGTTCCCCTTTTGTACCATGGAAAGTATCCATCTTAGTTTCCGATTCAAAAACTTGCATACCATGCAAAATTTCTTGTGTCAAAATTCACACACAAGCCAACACCTAAGGAACAATCAAAAATTACAAAAACCCTTATTTGGCTTTAGTAAAAGTCCAAAACAGATCATTGGTTTGAGTTCCCACCATCGAGAAGAAGGAAAATGCCTCCTTTAAGGATGCGATGTCAATATGTTACCGCCTCGACGCTGCTCTATATCTGTATTTCATATTCTTAGATGGAGCATTAAGGTGCATTTTTGCATCTCAAGTGTCTTGAACGATGCTCTACCTGTAGCGTCAGAGCAAGAGCTTGAGTTTGCTTGGAGCGCCCCTTTACACCGCATTGTATTTTGGGGTTATGAGCTCTTGGGTAGTGTCATGGACAGTACTATCTCAAAGTACTGGCACCAGAGCCCTCTTGAGGATTGGTAACGGGAATGATGATCTCGACACATCTGTTATAAGACTTAGCTAAGAATAAGTATGGGGGAGACCAAAAAAAAAAGTTTTAAACCAAAAACATGACCTTATTAATGTTGGCTTTCCACAAGCATAGACACAAGGTTTAAAAGGATATTGCAAGTTGCAAATCAGATTCAAGAGCCAGAGAAATCCTAGCTACAAAAATTTCAAGTCATCTGAATTAACAAGGGGTTAATTTGTGAATTTTTGAAGGGTATATTGATCCCGATTCATCTAATTTTTGGATCCGAAAATAAATCCCAATGTTTATCTTTAACAAATCCTATACCTCCCGTGCTTGGACCAACCAAGGTCCCGTGATCTCTTTCTCCTTAAAAAAGCTAAAAAAAATTAGTTTTCCAAAGAATTCCATTTCGTAAAAATTTGTTTTGCTAAGATAGTAGCAAAAGATAAGCATGGGGGTGTGATAAATGCCAGTTTATCATCATACTTATGCCCTAAAACAAACCTAGCTCTTAGGATTTTAACTATGCAAACAAGTTTTTGGGCTACATTAGACATCAATTAGGTTAGGCATGCATTTGTATTTTTTATTGTATTTTTGATACGTTTGTTTGAGTGTTAGGGATAAATAGATTGACAGATCCCTAAAACCCTAGCACTCATGAAGGCAACTGGTGAAGAGGAAGCTCATTCCAGCTGGGACTCAGCCAATTCCAGCTCATCATAGCTAGATATCAACTCACTTGAGCTAGGGTTAGCTCCATTAAGCTCCATTCAGCTCATCTTAGCTGAATGGTAGCTCAGGGCAGCTCATCTTAGCTCACCCTAGCTCAAGTCAGCTTAGACCCTACTCAACTTAGTTGAATCTAGCTCACCTCAGCTCCATTCAATTCACTAGGAGATCTAGCTAGCTCAACTAAGTTGACTAGAGTCCACCTCAGCTAAGGTCCAACTACTTCTAGCTTCAGTCAACTCAAGTTGGCTGAAGATGACATCACACAGCTCAGGCCAGCTCAAGTCCAGCTCTCGGGGACACCACTTAGCTCAACCTAGTTGAGCTAAGTTATCTTTGCTACTCCAGCTAGCTAGGTCCCCCCTGAGAAGATCAAACCCAGCTCACCTCAGCATATTTCAGTAGAAGCCAGCTAAAGCAGCTCCCTACAACTCCCTTCAGCAGCTACCAACTCCAGTTTAGCTCCAGACATCCCTTCCTCAACTCCTTTTCCCTAAACCCTAGCTCCATCCCACCTCCTCCTCTACTTAACTACTAGTTAAGCTAGCTTAGCTACATCTTAGCTCCTAATGTCCACTTCCTACCTAAAACCCTAACCTAGCTCCACCTCAACTTAACTACTAGCTCCACCTACAAAAACACCTCCACTCCCTTCCCATTTTGGCGCCAACCACCAACCCCACATACCTTCACACCACCACCTCCAAAAGCCACCATAAAGGTGGCGCCAAAACCCCCATAACCACCTTATACTTGACGCCACCTTTTCCCTCCAAAAACCCCTCCATCACCACCATACACCTGCCCCTACAACCTATCCTAACCCTCACCTAACCCCCTTCTAGAAACCCATACTAGGTGCCACCTAACTTCACCTTAACCACCTCCTAGCCACCATATAAATGGTGCCAAAACACCACCCACACCCCTTCACCTTGGTGCCATTCATACCTACCCTTGATCCTACAACCACCACCACATGGAACCATCCTAGCCCTTCATAAAGCCCATGCCACTTAACCCACCTAAACCCTCCTAAAGTTGGCACCAAAACACTTAACCAAACCTCCACACATCCCTTAAGTTGGCATCAACTTACCCTAGGCATCCATCTCCTAACCACCACCCTATGGCCTAATCCTAGCTCTACAACACATCAGCCTACCCCTTAACTCTAACCCACATAGAGTTGGCGCCAACTCTTCCACCCACGATAACCACCACCTCATGCATCCTTCTACCTCCAACTCTTCCACCCACGATAACCACCACCTCATGCATCCTTCTACCTCTACGCCAACCCTCATCCACCATTCATCCACCAACTTCCATATCCTAGCCATCCATAACACCACTCTTCCCTTAACCATAGTCAACACCAACCTACACCCCCTTCACTCTATAAAAAGACCCATAACCACCACCATTTCCTTCATCCTTTGGCTTCATAATTTCCACCATTACTGCACCTTATAGTCAGCCAAGAGAAGAAGGAGAAGAATATTAAGGGGACACTATGTCCTCTTGGTGCCTTCCCCTCTTCCCTTCTCTCTTGTGCCACCACCAGCCAGAGGACAAGCCAGGTAAGGAAGACCTTAGGAGGAGGTCTTGAGGGTGGTACATGCCACCCTAGGAGGACATTTGCAAGTGGAGATCATCCACCTTTCAAGGAGCAAAGGCACGCCACCCCCCCCCCCCCCCCAAGGGCTTGCCAAGGCGGACACCCTTTTGGAGAAGCTATTCAAGGAAGGAAAAAATGGAGAGCTTCTTTTCAAGCCCAGAAGCAGCTGAGCTTGGAGCAAGAAGCCTCTCTCTTCTTCACCACCATAATCAAGAGGATTTGTGTTTTACTTCTTTTGTTTTTTTTTTTTGTTTTAGAGTAGAATCATTCCTCTACTTTTCCTTTTGTAAAACAATTCTTCTTCATAATTAAAGTTGCCTTTCTTCAATTGTGTTACATCTTTGTTTTGTGGTTTCTAGCACTTTTTCACTCTCTCTCTAATTATCCTAGGCCTCCAGATGCCTAGGGTGAGTTTAGAGAGAATCCTATCTTGTCACTATAGTGTTAGCATTAGCAATCTAGGTGTAACCATATTCACACTCTCAATTGCATAATTTCCTGTTATTTCAAAAAAAAAATCTTATATTTAAAAACCTAAAAACAAAGTTGATTTCCTCTTTGTTAAGCAAGATTATTAAAATTGCATTTCTGCCTCTTGGACGACCCTAGATACCCTACTATCTAGGTTTTACAAATTTTAAAAGTGATTGTGAAATTGTGTGTTGCAATGATTTAAACCCTAGTTTTAACAAATCACGCATTCTTCGCAACAATAAAGCCTTAGCACGAATTCAACTTATGTGTGGTCGTGCTCCTGTCTATTCACGATGTGGCACTAAGGTGCCACATTCCTTCTTCACACAAAGTCGCAGCATAGGCTTCTTTAATTAGAGCGACTAAGGCCTTAGGTCTTCAATTGAAGACCTAGGGCAAGTGCCTGGAGTTTGGCCGCATAGCTTGGAGGTGGAGTTGAGGTGGATTGCGGTCGGAGAATAGCGACCGAGGTCAAAGACGATGGCGGTGGCAGTGGTCATTCGGTAAAAGCCTGAAACACGTAGCATGGGCTAAAAGCCCCAGTTAGATGGTTCACTAAAGTCGCCGGCGGACATGGAGTCCGATGGGGGTGTCTATGTGGCAAGTGGAAGCATGTGGTGGCCAGACAGTGATGGAGAAGGTGAGTGAGGGAGGTCGAGTTTAGTGGTGGGATGGAGTGGGTTTTTAGTAGAATTGAGTGAGGGGTTTTGTGCGGTGAGGTGAGGCGGAGGTTCTGAAGGTGGAACGGGTGCGTTTGGTGGTGTATGGCGTTGGGGAGGCCACGTCGAAGGTACACCGGACGTGGGGAAGATAGAGAGGGATAGGTGTGGTTTGTGGTCAAAATTAGGTTTTAAAGAGCTAATTCTAAACTAGATGAAGAGAGGGAGAGATAGAGACCTAAGTCATTGGTTGAAAGGGGCAGGAGGGCATCAGCTTTGAATGGCCAATTCCATGGAAGAGAATGTCTCCGGTGGTGGAACGAAGAGGAAAGAGAGAGTCTAAGAGCTCCTCGCTGGTATTGCGAAAAGCGAATGGAGAGGAAGGCAATCCCGCTGCCTATGGTATGTTGCAGTGGGCGACGAAGTCAAGGGAGAAGACATCAATAGAGCTAGTTAGAGGAGGTCGGAGGGAGGAGTTTTTTGGTGAAGAAGTGCGGCCAAACCAAGCCAATTTGGAGCGGTTGTGTTGCCAGAGTTTATATAATGCTCATGGAGAGCTTTAGAATAGGAAAAAAGGTTGATTGGTTTGCTTAGGATTCAAGAAGAACCCTAGTGATTTTGTGAGTTTGCACACACGAATTAAAGAGATTTAGGATCTAAAACTGGTCCCAAATGATTCTCCTAGGTGTGAACATCAATCCCACCAAACTTGGTGGGATTTAGTGTAGATTCGAGTAGGTTTAGGAGTAGTCAAACCTTGCTTGGAGGTCAAGATTGACCTCAATGGTGGTAGGGACCTCCTTGCAAATAAGATGACAAACCTAGGGGGCTCTTTGCAAGGATTTCAAAAGTTAAGGGTGTGTGTGAGAGAAAAAGAGTCAGACTAGACCAAAATGCAAACTAGGTCAAGATGATCTCTAATTGAGCCCAAATTTTGGTACAAAGCTAATTTCGACCCAAAAAATCTAATGGTGAAGTTAGATTTCAGTTTTGACCAAGTTTGACTGGAAAATTTGCATAGAAACCCAAATCAGGGTAACTTTTTGTCTGAAACTATGCTTGAGGTAGAAATGGGTTCCAATGGTCAAATCAAGGGTACCAAAACTCATGGGATATTTTTCTATGAATTTGAGAAGTTTTAGATAGAATTTATCCTAACTAGAACCTCTGTTATTTAAGTAGGTCTGAAATTAAGGTTTTGGGTTCTGAATCAGTTCTTGAAGTACGTGAAATCCTGTTTTTGTCTGCACGAACCCTCTTATTAGTCATTAATGAACATTTAACCTTAGATTAACCCCAAAGAAACCTTGTGATTAATCTGCATTCATGATATGCTATTAAAACTGCAGAATTAACCCTGATTTAAAGCATTCTTCTTAGAATGAATATGCAGTGAATTATGGCTCTCAAGCAACTATGTAGGAGCATTTGTCAATTGATTCTGTCAAATTAAAGCTAGTTATGGATCATGATGATATTGTTATCATAGCCAAAGCCAATATTGATTGTGACTCTGGAAAGATGAAGATCATGTGTGGCGATGAATCTATTACCCTAGATATTTTCCAGGCTTCTAGGCATTTCCAAGAACCATATTTCTTTGATGACTCAGATTCAAAAGTTGAAAATTTAGTGGAGGAAACATTGCAGATTTCACACCTGGGTTCCTATTTTTCAATTCACATAGTTCCTAAACAATCTGATTTAAACCACCCTCCCCCAAACCACACCTTCTCCATCTGACCCTTCCTCTAACTCTCTCCCTCTCACCTTACCCGTCACTCCACAAGCAGAAATCATTTCGGAGCCAGGCCCTCAATTAGAATTAAAACCCTTGCCCGACTCCCTTAAATATGTTTTCCTTGGTCCAAACTAGACCATGCCCTTAATTAGCAATTCTGGACTTTCTGGGGCACAAGACGAAAAACTTCTCCAGGTCTTGAGCAAACACAGAAAAGCTATTGGCTGGAACCTTTCTGATCTTAAGGATATTAATCCATCCTATTGCACCCACCGAATTTATCTTGAGGACGATTCTTGCCTCTCCCGCCAACCACAAAGGTGCTTAAACCCTAATATGCAGGAGGCGGTAAAAAAGGAGATTATAAAGTGGCTTGATGCTAATATCATCTACCCCATTTCTGATAGCTCCTAGGTAAGTACCACACAAGTAGTTCCTGAAAAGGTTGGATTAACAGTTGTCACTAATGAATATGGGGAAAATATAGCCACTCGGACTACTTCTTCTTGGAGTGTGTGCATTGATTACAGAAAATTGAACACTGCCACCAAGAAGGACCCTTTTCCGCTCGCTTTTATTGATCAAATCTTGGAGCGGTTAGCCGAACGTGATTACTACTATTTTCTTGACGATTGTTCTGGCTATAATCAAGTTGTAGTCCATCCTAAGGATCAAGACAAAACTACATTCACTTCCCCTTCAGAGCCTTTGCTTTTCAGAGAATGCATTTCGGTCTTTGCAACGCACCTGCGACTTTTCAACGGTCTATGCTCGCAATTTTTTTCAGACCTAGTAGGTGAATGTCTAAAAGTCTTTATAGATGACTTCTCTGTATTTGGAGATTCTTTTGATCTTTGTCGAAGAAATCTTAAAAGAACTCTCCAAAAGTGCATAGAAGTTAACCTTGTCCTCAACTGGGAAAAAAGTTATTTCATGGTCCAGGAAGGTATTGTCCTAGGTCATGTCATTTCCAAAAAGGGAATTGCGGTAGATAGAGCTAAAATCGATGCTATCTCTAAGCTCCCACCATCCACTTCTGTAAAACAGATCCGATCTGTTTTGGGGCATGTGGGCTTCTACCTCCATTTCATTAAAAATTTTTCTCAAATCTCGAAGCCCTTAAGTCATTTACTTACCAAAGACCATCCTTTTGACTTCAATGCCCAATGCCTAGAGAGTTTTAATTAGCTGAAGAAGACTGTCATAGAGGCACCCATTTTACAAGGACCTGACTGGAATTGCCCCTTTGAATTAATGACTGATGCCTCTAATTTTGCTATGGGGGTCGTTCTAGGGAAAAGAATTGACAAGAAGCCCATTGTGATCTACTATACTAGTAAAACACTTGATGATGCACAACAGAATTACACAGGCTACACACCAAGTATAGCAAGTGCGAGTTTTGGCTAAGGCAAGTTACCTTGTTGGGTCATGTGATCTCTGGAGATGGGATCGTTGTGGATCCGGCCAAGGTTGAGGCCGTGATCAAGTGGGAGAGGCCACACACAGTAAAAGAGATACGCAGCTTCTTGAGACTAGTAGGCTACTTCAAACGGTTTATCAGGTGCTTCTCCCAGATTGCATGCCCTATGACACAGTTGACCAGGAAGGATATGCCCTTCACGTGGACTGACGAGTGCAAGGTTTGCTTTTAGGAGTTGAAGGCAAAGCTGACTTCAACTCTTGTAGTTACTATCGTAGACAACATGGCGGGTTTGTGGTGTACACTGACACCTTGTAACAGGGGTTGGGTGGTGTGCTCATGCAGCGAGGACACGTTGTTGCATACGCATCACGACAGTTGAAGCCCCATGAGCATAACTACCCCACTCACGAGTTGGAGTTGGCGACTATTGTCTTTGCTTTGAAGACATGGAGGCATTACCTATACGGGCAGAGATTTGATATTTTTACAGATCATAAGAGCCTCAAGTACCTATTTGATTAGAAGGAGCCCAACATGAGACAGAGGCGTTGGTTGGAGCTCCTGAAGGATTATGACTACAACATCTCTTACCATCCAAGGAAGGCCAATGTGGTGGTCGATGCCTTGAGCTGGAAGGTGCCCGCCCACTTGGCTAGCCTACAGGCATGAAGTTGGCAGTTGATGCAGGAGATTAGTAGCTAGCGACCTCAAGAGCCATGTGGCACTATGGGGCTGTGATAGTGATGAGACAAGTACGACCCAAGCTCCTTAATCGTATTACCACTGGGCAAATGACAGATCCATACTTGCAGACACTGTGGGACAGGGCACTGATAGGAGACCCAAGGGACTTTACCTTCACTGATGAGATCCTGTGCATGAGAGGGAGGTTGTATGTTTTCGAGGATGAGGAGTTGTTGAGAGAGCTTCTGGTGGAGGCATACAGGTCCAGGTTTACCATACATCCCGAGAACACTAAGATGTACCATGATCTACGATGTGACTTCTGGTGAAGGGGGATGAAGAGGGATGTTGGAGGGTTTGTGCAACAGTACTTGGTATGCCAACAGGCGAAGGCCGAGCACCCAGAGGCCTATAGGGCCACTACAGCCACTTCCTGTGCTGGAGTGGAAGTGGGAGAGTGTTCCCATGTACCTGGTGGTAGGGTTGCCTATTACACAGTGGGGACACAATGCCATTTGGGTCAAAGTGGATAGGTTGATGAAGACAACGCAGTTCTTGTCGATGCGAGTCACCTTTAGACCTATGATGAGGTATGGCTCATCATAGGTAAAATACCCAAGTTAAGCTAGAAACTAAGTTAAAGACAACAGAATTAACACATGAAGAGGGCTAAGTGTGGGAAATAGTGAAAAAGACCTAAAACATAAAATCTGTGTTAAAAGCAGGAAATTAGGTCATTAAATGAGATATTCTATTCATTAATGTAAAATGATGATCTAATTACAAATTGAACACATAATTAAGTTCAAAACTTCAAATCAAAAGTGAAATCAGCTTCTTAAATGCTTAATTAAGCTTCAATAAAAATATCATAGCATTTGGACATCATTAGGACCTTGCAATTATTAAATTACATTTAGGTCCTTTGTTCACATGCATTTCATTCACATTAAAACCTCTAGGGACCGATTTGATAGCTTCCAGGGACCTTTTTGCAAATCCTAGGAACTACTTCGCATGCATTCTCACCACTTATGGGTTTGCTTGCAACCCTTTTACCATATCACCCATAAGAACTTCCATGCAAAAGCACCAATAGAGCTACCACCGTAGGTGTACTATAGAAGCCCAAAGAACTTGCTCAATCTTGGTTGTTGCTTCCTTGATCTCTTAATCTGATGGCTGAAACCAATTCGAAGCTTTGCGTGCTTCAATGCGTGTGATCACCCTTTGCCCCATATCTTATCCTACGATGACGATTTGGATTGGAGCTTCACGTGCTCCCTTCTCTCCATCCCATCATCGAAGCCTTAGGTGCTTGATTTCACCCTCACGGTGAGCACACTCACTCTCTCTTCTACTTAAGCACCTAATCAGCTCCTGATGCTCAGTAATCAACCTCCCCTCCTACTTTCTTGAGGTGATCCCTTCATCCTCTCCAACTCTCCTAACCTCTTCACTCACCACGCCTATGATAGAGGCGTGGTTTTTCACCTTCAATTCTTCCTCGCCGCTAGGGATGACGTACACCTGAGGATGACCCTAGAGCTCCTCTTATGGGCTCTTCACTCGTTGGAGATCTCCCCCCATTATTCATCCTTAGCCACCGACTTTGGATCTAGGCAACCCCATTCCATCTGCTAGATAGATTTCCTACTTTCTAGATTAATTATATAGTGTTAGCTAGAGTAATTTAGGAGTAGATTAGATGTTAGAATTCACTGGTTTGATGAATTAGTGTACGGTAGGAGTAGATTAGCTTAAATCCACTCCACCCTCTCTAATCAATTCAGGTCAAAGAGGTGTTTTTCCACCTCCATTTTGACTCATACAACTTTCTCTATGCTTTGCAATTCATTTCTGATTTCCTCGCATTTTTATTCATTGATCACCCATCCATCAAGGCCTAATTTCAGATCTAGAATTTTGGTTCCTAAATCTAAAATTAGCACCTAAAACCCATTTGGGGGGTCTCCCATTCACTCCATAAATTTAGAAAGACCCCCGATCTAGTTTTATTGTCTTAAATTGCTCGATTCCTTTCAAAGTTACTTTTAATGCCCAATCTTATGATTTGGAGATCATTCGATTTTTATCAGATTCAATTGAGTTGTTAAAGGTTTTTAATTGCTTAATTAGGTGTCATGCAATGAGTCGAAGGTTTTGAATTTGGTTTTGATTTTGTGGATGAGCATGCACTTAATTTAAGTATTATTTTGGATAGTTTGACCAAGGATAATCAGTGACACTAATTTAAGGTTGAACAAGGACCCAATGGATCCTAAGATGATTTCAAGATCACCTTGAACACCAATCAATGGTGTTCAAGACGATCAGGTGATCAGATCAATAAAAGATCCATATCAACAGCCCAATCAGGGCAACATTTAATTTTCACATCAAAACAATTTCTGAGTTAAGAATTGCCTAAATATGAGTTGCAGAAGTTGATTGAGGTTTGGAATAGTTTAATGAAGGTCTAGAAATGGTTTGACATGATTTTAATGTCTATTACAATCCATTACTTACACACTACTGTTAGTGTGAAGTAAAGACCGTATTGGGGTTTTTAAGGTTTATCAAACCTTTGATTTGATTTTGAAAGGATTTCTAACCTTCTGATCAGCATTTGTGAATTTTACAACATGAAGATTTTTTGATTTCGAGTGTATATTTTGGACTGTAAAGATTGCTGCAACTGATTGATGCACAACATGATAATAATCATAAGAATGCACTCTTGTCGGGTTCAAAATGAGAGAAATGAACTTGTTTTTGGTGTTTTTGATCTTGAGTTCTTTTATTAAGTTCCGAGGTATACTAAACCATCGGATGGTATGTTGACCAAGCCAGGGGTTCAGATGACCTTGAAACTTGGTATATACTTTGAAATATACCCAATCCTACTCGCTACACATTTATTTTATTTTTTTGGAATTTTTATAGGGTTTTTATTTATTTACAAAGTTAGCACAATTTAAGTCTTTCTAAGAGTTTTAAAGTGGAACCTAAGACCCTAAAAGGAGTTCCAATGGCTGGAATGGCAATGAAAGTGTTTAGAAGTGCTCTATACAATTTAAGAAAGATGTTCCAGCCAATAAACATGATTTTCATTCATTTTTTTCCTTTAATTTTCCAATGTGGACAATAGGCACAATAACTAGCTGACAATGAATGATTAAATAGGGTTACAAGCAATTCAAAAGAAATTTAAAGACACTAACAGATATGTAAATGCTTGTACATGAAGTTCCAATACTATAAACATGTCAGCCTCTCAAAATAACTCAAATCCCAGCTCACTGTCCTACAATTACAGGCCATAAACAACAATAGCAGCTATTGCAGTAGCAGCAACAGCACAGCAACAACATAGCAGCAACATATGCTGGCCTAATCAGGAATCAAATAAGATGCTCCAGACATCTAGAACTTGGTTCAGACGACTTAAAACCAAATAGAGTGGTTGCTACAGTGACCAATCCCATTTCCAGTAGCTCTAAAATGGGAATTTTAGTAATTGCTGAATTGACCAAATCTAATCCATTATCTCTGTCATAGACAACAAAGACCATGGGATTAGATTGGAAATTAATCCAACAAAAATGTCACTGCTATGAAGCATTTTAATATGTGAAATTTGGGATTAAAAACACAACATTAAATACTGTAAAGTCTAACAAGGTCTGAAAATCACATTAAAACTAGATTGAAGTGTCAAACTTTGCATCAAAAAAAAATCTCAACAGTAGTACTCACTTCAAATCAGGAAGAATACCCTGATATAACACCTTCCTAATGCTATAGACAGCATGAAGGAGGGTCTTAGATCAATCCAATAAATCCAACTTGAATCCCAATTGTCTAAAACCTTAAGGAATACTGAAAATTCCTTAGGTTGCAAATCAGAATCCCAAACAACAATTCCACTAAAAAAAACATGGTAGAACCTCAAATCAACAAGGTTGATTCTCCTTGGCTCTCCCACACATTGAAAACCATGAAATCTCCAATTCATATGAAAATTTAAACATGGCTCATCTGAGGAAGAATTCTTCATCAGGAACATCTCAGATTCATGGCCATGATTTGAATTACATAAAAATATATCGATTCACTTGATCAAAAACCCTTCAACACTCAATCAGATCAAAATATTGCAATCTTGCATTGAAAACCAAATTAAAAATCGATTACACAAATCGATTCAATTTAAAATTAGATCAGAGGACTTTGTGGAAAATCTGAAATGGATGGGAGAACCCTAGATGGTTTTTGAGTGCAAATCCTCGTTTCAAAGATCAAAAGCAATGGGATGAGGATTTGACTCTAATGAGTAGGTGGATTGTGAAATAAAAATCGAGGGAAATCAGAATGCAAAATGGAAATCTGAAGAGGGAGATCAGTGATCAGCGAGTGAGATAAAATCATCTCCTCTAATCTGAAGTGATCAAAGGAGGTGGAGGTGACTTCTACATTAATCTACTCCTAACTAAACTATAATCATACATCATATCAGACAATTCTACATCTAATTTCTACTCCTAAATTTCTCTAACTATTACTACAACTAATCTAAAAAGCAGTAAATCCTAATCTAATCAGAGGAATGGGACCTTTGGATCCAGAGCTGACGGCTAAGGAAGAGGAATGGGGGGAGATCTCCAGCAAGGGAAAAGCCCATAAGAGGAGCTTCAGGGTCATCCTCAAGTGTACGTCATCCCTAGCGATGAGGAGGAAATGGTGGTGAAAAACCACACCACTATCACTGATGTGGTGAGTGAATAGGATAGAAGAACTAGAGGGGATGAAGGGATTGGCCTGAAGGAAGTAGGAGAGGAGGTTGATCCCTTGCGCGCGAGCACTAGGAGGTGCTTAAGTAGAGCTTGCCACTGATTCCACTCACCACGAGGGTGAAATTAGCCAATTAGGTCATGGGCGGTGGAGATGAGAGGAGAGGAGCACGTAAGGATTCAAGTCAAATCCTAGCCACTAGATGGCATCTAGAGGTAGAGGTGATCGTACGTGCCAAGTTGCGTGAAGCTTCAATTGAGGAGCAGCCGCAGATCAAGAGGATCGAAGAAATGAACGGCGAGGATGATCCCTATTCTTCAATGAACAGTGCACCAAGAGGTGCACCATTTTCTCAGGCTTAATGGTGAATTTGCATGAAATGCCCCTCAGTGAAGGGGTAGAAGAATTACAAGAAGGCCCATTAGTTATAAGAATGCCTACAGAGCAGTCCTTAGAGCGTAACAAATGCATCCATACAGCCTTCAAGTAGGTCCTTGGAGATTTTCTAATGCATAAAATGTGATGTATGAAGGACCTAAGTATGAAACTCTAATCGCAAGGCCCTAATGATGTTCAAATGCAACCAAGTTTTTATTGAAGCTCAATTGAACATATTAGAAGTTAATTCACTTTTGATTTGGAGTTTTAAGCTCATTTGAGTGTTCAATTTGCAATTGGATCACCATTTTACATTATTTAATAGAATATCTCAATAAATGACCTATTTATGCATTTTTAGCACAAAATTGATGCTTTAGGTCTTTTTCTCTATTTCCCACACTTAACCATTTTTATGTGTTAATTTAATAGTGTTTAACCTAGTTTCTAACTTGGGCATTTTAGCTATGATGAGCCTCAACACATCACTGATCTACTGATTGTTTTCAGTAAAGAATGAAGCAACTGTTGGCTGCTGAAATGCTGCAACAGTAGCTGCAACATGGGATTAAGCCATCTGACCTATTGAGCTATCATCTAAGGTGGATTTTTGGAGCAGCAAATCAGACCTTAAATCTGACCTTAAATGTCTGATCGCTTTGCTGAATAGCAACACTGATCTACTGAACAGCAACAGTAGCTATTGTTGAGAATTGGAGAAGGGTCTAAGTTGAGATTTTCAGTTGGGACTTGAAGTTTCTATGAACTGACATGTGTTTAGTGTTAGAACTTAATTTGTACAAGCATTCATGTAATGAAAGTGTATTTGAATTCAACTTGAATTGCTTGTAATCCTATTTAAATTCCTTTGTCAGCTACTTGTGAATGTGCATAACTGTTTAAATCTGAATTTTAGTGAAATTTGAGATAAAAACTTGGTTTAATGGCTCATACATGTTTGTTGTATTGTACTGAATGTTTTCAGATGCTTAGATATCAATTTTAGATCCTTAGCACTGATTTGAGGCCTTAAGATTCACTTCAAATTCTCTCTAAGGCCTAGAAGTGTGTTAACTTTGTTTATAAATAAAAACTATATAAAAATTCCAAAAAAATTAAATAAATGTGTCTTGAGTAATATTAGGTATTTTTCTAAGTGTATGCAAAGTTTTAAGGTAATCTGATCCTCGGCTTAGTAGAACATAGTAGCCGACGGTTTAGTATACCTTGGAAATTAAAAAAAGAACTTAGACATCAAAAACACCAAAAACAACTCTTCTTTCTCATCTCATTCTATTAATGCGAAATTGTCGAATCTAAAAAAATGCATCGTAGTATAGTTGAGAAATCGTCAAAGCACTAAAATTTATAATCTCAAGAAAGCACGAGATCGTTCACTAAGAGCAATAATGGCAATTCAATTTCAAAGATCACAATTATAAGCACAAATATGAGAAGCTCTAACCAAAATTTCATTAAAAAATGATATATATATGAGAGTCAATATTAGAGTGCAAAAAGAATGGGGTAAAATGGTGATTTAAATCACCAATTAGCCCCTGAAATTAAGCTCACAATAACCTCAAATAAATGAATAGTAAACTCAATCAGATATTCCACGTCACTTAAGTATCCAATATAGCCACAGAAGCACAGAACCACCAAAATCAGATGACAGCGTCAAGCCTTAGATGGTTTAAGTGTAGTGATGTAAACACATTTATTGAGAGTAAAATGCCTATTCATGCATGTTCCTAGCCTTATATTTGTATTTCATGTTATAAATATTACATAGCATGCATCATTCTGCATTTAATGTATTGTATATAATTTAGGTTAATTGCATCCTTTTTGTGGTTAGAAGAGAAGGACATTTATTTCGGAACCTCGAATTGACGATCCAACCGTATGGATCTGATCAAGACGACGATCGGAGTCCAATGCCTCTAAAATTGCCTCGATCGGAGTCCCGTAGCACCATATGCAGTTCGAGGAAGATCAACGACCAAGGGACTAGGAGACATAATTCAGAGCTTCAAATGACAAATCCGACCATGAAAATGGATTCTAGCCGATGATCGCAACCTAACGGCGTGAAAATCGACTCAATTCAACCTCTATAGCAACCCCTACAACAAGAAGAAGATGGATGGCCCTGACTGCCTCCATGTGGTGCAGCCCAGGCCGCCTAGCACACGCACGTGCCACCACATGCATGCAGCAACGCGGGTGCGCATGCGCAGGCACACATGCTCTCAGCGCAGTGCCAGTGCGTGGGCACGCGCGCAGCAAAGGCGGGGAGCACAATGCCAGCGATGCATGAGCTAGCCTACAGTGATGTTTACAGCCATCGCTAATTCTTCGTGCGCCAGCAAAGCCAGCTATGGGCATGAGCAGGCATGAGCTACCTACAGCAACGCTTCCAGCGACGGCCTGGATGTCACTGATGGTCCCATAGTTATTTTTGCCTCTTCTCCTCCACTACAAAAGGACTTACACCTCCTCCCTTTCAAGTGATCTCTACCTACTCTACTCCCACCTACTCTTAAGCTCTAGCAAGCCTATCAATGCTCCATTAGAGCTTGTTCTCAAGCTCCTAAGGCACCTATTAATGTAGCGAACCTCTACCCCACCAAATATTCCTCCAACCTCCCATCCCCATTCATAGGTCACCTTGGAGCCATCCTCCCACCTCCATTCCAATAGTAGATCATCTTCGTCTTCTCACCTCCATTCCAGACCCACGCCGAAGCTTTCCTCAACCCGACGTCCTCCTGCATCTCACCTCCGTCATCCCACTCCTCACCTCCTTCGTCCGAGCTTCCGCTAGGCGGCGTCGTCTCGCTGAACAGCCAATTCAGGAGATTTCCTCTCACCCCCCTCTCTTTTTATGCTTTCATAGTAGGTTGTAATAGACATTGAAGTGATATCTATACCATTTTCGTTCCATCTCTATCTTGTGCTTCGTTTGCTTGTTTTCTTCTTACAAAAATACAAAAAATAACAAAACCCTAAACCAAAAAGAAACAAAATGAAGCGTGGTTTTCAGTTAAAGTAAACGTCACCTCCCTGTGTTTGACCCAGGACTCCCTTGGAGTTTCAGTATAAATTTTATCTGATCGACGTGCTTTGCAACTACGACGACGGGTTACTTGTAACCCCAATTTCTAACACACGAAACTCGCCCGACCATTTTTGGCACCGTTGTTGGGGAGGCAACAGAATTTACTTTATTGTTTTCTGTGCTTCTTTGCATTTACATAGCACTAACCCCGCTTGTCTTTGATCTACTGTCTTGCAGGTACCCTAGCATGGCGATCCAAGTGAGGTAGATTAGAGTAAAGTGCAAGTAGAGTGTTTTGTAAGTGTCCCCCAAACCAACCCCACCTTAGTCTTCATTCCATAACCTAATAACTCAAACCCAAATCAACTTAGGTGCTTTTTATAAACCCTAGGATAGATTTGGTTATTTGTCTGCCACCTCCACTCACCTCGCCATCCACATAAATTAAAAAAAAAAATGTTATCTGATTGTGGGATTTTCTGAAAGTGACACACCATAACACCCACAACATCTCACCCTAAGGCGCACAATCACATCGATTCTACCACTTAATCAGGATCTGACCTGTGGACCCGGTACACTTAATTCAACACACAAATCAGTGAGTAGAAATCTGAATAGGTCAAACATTTCTTTGTGCCTTAACTAAGTGGTGTAATAGGCCAATTGATTAAACTGTTTGGGCCACACCACTTAAGATAAAAGCAATTCATCAAGTAGCTTGCCACTTAGGGTTGATTTTTAGGACTGAACCAGGCACTCCACATTTTATTTCTGATTTTTAAAGGAATATATCTACACCAATGCTTTCAAAACTTGGAGTGTTCTACTGAACCTTGATTGAATATACCTAAAGATTAAAGGTTGAACCCTAAAAGACTCATTAGCAAATAACCATTTTTGCAAACCCTGGTTGAGCACACACTCACACATTTTAACTGATCATTAAGGGCACAACCCATCTAAAGAGCCCATCACATTCCTGAAGCACCATTATCCCAAGCCTAACTAACATTGATTCGACGTTGGCCTTAAGGACTGGTTCAATCGTCGGGATCCAAATTGAGATTGTTCACGATTAACCTGCTTATACTAGTCAATCTGATGTCTAGCTAGGGGAGTAGCGTCAAATGACCGCGGCTGGCGGGTACACTAGGAAACGAAGGTGCAAGCCAAAGGAAGAACCTTCTCACCAGTCCCTCCTTCCAACTAGTTGGATTGCCTGGACATAAGTAGAGTAAATCATCCATAATCTGAGGACGAATTCTGAGAGTCTGTAGACCTTTAGGCTACCCAACCTAAGGACAGGCTTGTATTTTTGTATTGCAGGGCTCCTTTCTCTTCTGATTTCCCTCCTTACTTCACCATGTACCCTTCCACATCCTACACACATTTCACATCCTATCCTCCTACCACCACTTACCCCCAAGATGATTACTATCCCGACTTAACTTGTAATTACCCATCCACTAGCCAGGATAACTTTGATTGGGGATGCGAATCCGAACCTCAGTGTCCAGGGCCTAACCGTGGATAACAAGACTATGATTAGTATCCTTCCCAAAGCTACAATGATTATAGATCTCGATCCTTTGATGATCAAACCAACCCAATCTACAATCAGGAAGGATATGATGATTATAACACCTACCCTCCCCAGTACTCCACTGAATATAGGTCACCACCATTCTTTGAACAACCTGAGACAACCTACCATCAGGGAGGAACCCAAGAACCTTGACATCTTGACTCACCTAGATTTAACCCAAACCCACCCAAACCTGAATCAAACCAGTTGGTTCAGGTGAAGCAGATCTAGGATAGGGTGTTGGCTAACTTGAGGAACACCATCCAATCTTTAGAAGCCCAGCAAACACCATGCACTGAAGCATTGGAGCCTATGATCAAAATGATTATGAGCTGAATAGCTCTTTATTGGATTTGCTCCAAAGCGTTAGGGATAGGGACCTGGGTGAGTTTCTTCTTGGGAAGTTGTCGAGGTTGAGGATGAAATTTGTGGTTGCACTAGTCAAATCTTGGGATGATTCTCAAGATGAACCCTCTTCAGGAGAGCCAATGTCTGAACCTGCTCAGGCACCTGTCGGGGTGGATGCATATTTGGAGATTGGAGATGACCAGGTTGGTCTAGAGCAACCCATTGAGGATGAATCGAGTTTCTCACCCAAGATCCTAGAGCCAAGGAATGACGAAAAATATGTCTCCACGGACCATGAAATGACATATGATTTTGAGACATATATAAATGAGGATCATGAATTCTTTGATTTTGAGGGTGAAGAATCTTTTGGTGAAGTCTCATTTGAACTCAAGGAAGAGGATTCTAGTGAGACAATCAGGCTCGAGGAGTATGACGAACTATTTGATAGCCCTATCATTGAAGATTATGATCATGTTGGGGCTAACTTGGACGATTTGAATCCTGATGATTCAATCAATAGCCCCATTCCTCAAACACACACTAAAGAATTGAATGATGATATTTTTGAGATCACCAAACCTAAGTCAATCCTGATTCAGCCACAATTGTTGGACTTGGGTACTTTAGATGGGGTGTACAATGATTTGGAGGTCCCACAAACATTGATTTTGAAGGATAGGAAGTTGGAATTAAAAATCTGGGAAGCTAATTTTGAGGGAACTTTGATTTTGGATCTAAGGGTTCTTGTTGACCTGAAACCGCCTACTTTCTACTAGGACCCTTACGATATCTTTCATGTGCGACCCAAGCCTGGAATAACTGATTATTTTTTTGAGCTGAATGTTAAGTGGACATCTGAAACTAGTAAACTAGATCTACCTATTGTCTGCCATTTTGGTCTTGGGTTGCATACCCCAAAATTGCAGGCCCGGCCCCGCAAGCTTAACAACCTTCGATTCTGGGTGATTTTCATCCAGAACCTGAGAACCACTCGACCCTAGGGCATGGGTCTACACCATAATCTGGTCCACATCTGTGGACATATTCTGTTGGCAGGTTTGAGGATCAATATTTTTATTTTGATTCTGACCTGCACTTGTGAATTCTCAATTTATTCTTTGTATGTATGTTATGCCTAGCTGAAGGCATTAAACTTAGCACGTGTGTATACACTCTTCTCCCTGCGGAGCTGACCAGATTTTCACGACACTCGAGTGATGTTCTGTTTACTCCGTCCTTTTCATGTCTTTATTTTTACAATGAGGATATTGCATCATTTAGGCATGGGGGGTGGATAATCAATTCCTGAAATCATTTTGTTAACTCCGTAGAATTTCTTTTAGTTTCTTATAAAATTTCAAAAAAAATGAAAATTTGAAAAAAGATAAAAGAAGAAAGAAATTAGGAAAAGAGAACTTAGGCATTTGGAAGTTATTAACTTTAGGAAATGATACGAGAGGACCTAAACACTTAGACCCTTCAGGTCTTCGAGCTTAATTAGGTCGGGTGTCCACTCGAATGTGGACTGTCTCGAGTCCTCACCAATTCAAATTCATTTTTAATTTGGCTAATAAAATGGGATGATAAGTATGCGACTTATCAACCCACTCTCTGATTTGGGGGGACTTTAAGCCTAAGCATCTACACACATTTTCTGCACTGACTCACTTTTCGACGGTTTCTTCGAAAATTGGGTAGCTAATGAACTATCTAAGGTGGTATGACTGGCAAGTTGTCAATGGTAATAGCTCATCAGCCGGTTGTCCAGAGCCCAATCACAAGACCATTTTCATTGTACTGCCTTTAGGTAAATCTTAGATCAGGAAAGACACCTACTAAAAAAAAGGAAAAGAAAATATAGAAAAAAATAGAAAAAGGAGAAAATAAAAAAACAAATAAAACCATACTTCACCGCACGAGTATGGCTAGCAAGTTGTCGGTGGTAACAACTCATCGGTCGGTTGTCCAGAACCCAGCTCACAAAAAAATGCACAATAATTCCCAAAACAACTAGGGAAGAAGCGAGGAAGTAGAATAAACTAGGGAGATATACACTGGGTTTGCCCTTGTGTTGACCTTATAAATAAAAGAAGTAGGGAGAAAGCTACCGATCGGAAAGATAAACCTCTAGGTAAGGTCACCTAGAGTCGTAGAAACCCGAAGTCTGTTTTAACTGCCGTCTAGTGAGTCTTTCACTATTTTCACAAGATGTTTAGCACTTAGAGTCCTTTTTGAGTCTTGAGCAGGTCGGGTAGCTGTAAAACGTTATCCCAGAAATCTCAAACTCCAAAAGTACAAAAAAATTAGAAAAGAAGAAAAATAATAAAAAAAATGTATCTTCCTTTTTCAAATAAGGCGAGGACTTGGGCAGTCTACATTCTAGCAGGCACTCAGGTACTGTTGAGTTTTCGTAGTTTAGGACCTTAGTTGAAATTTTCTATTGTTAATAAATGACTTAGGCCTAAGCGATCTAATCCTAATTCTGCTTTTATACATGTAGTTTAATTTTGCTATGGACTAGCAAAAGATAGGCATGAGGGTATGATGTAAACACATTTATTGAGGGTAAAATGTCTATTCATGCATGTTCCTAGGCTTAGATTTTCATTTCATGTTATAAATATTGTATAGCATGCATCATTCTACATTTAGAGTAATTGTATATAATTTAGGTTAATTGTGTTCTTTTTGTGGTTGGGAGAGAAGGATATTTATTTCGGAGCCTCGAATTGATGATCCGATCGTACGGATCTGATCAAGACGATGATCGGAGTCCAATGCCTCTAAAATTGCCTTGATCGAAGTCCCGTAGCACTATATGCAGTCCGAGCAAGATCAACAGCCAAGGGGCTAGGAGACAAATTTTGGAGCTTCAAATGACAAATCCGATCACGCAGATGGATTCGAGTCGACGATCGCAGCCTAACGGTACGAAAATCGACTCAATCCAACCTCTGTAGTAGCCCATACAACAAGAAGAAGATGCACAGCCCAAACTGCACCATGTGGCATAGCCCAGGCCCGTCAGCGCATGAACGCGCCACCGCACGTGCGGGTGCGCGAGCGTGCACGTAGACGCGATGCGCATAGCGCAGCGCCAGTGTGTGGGCATGCGCACGGCAAAGTCGGGGAGCACAGCGCCAGCGACGCATGAGCTAGCCTACAGCGACGTCGCTAATTCTTCGCACACTAGCAATGCCAACTGTGGGCATGAGCGGGCATGAGCTGCCTATAGAGACGCTTCCAGCGACGGCCTGGTTGTCACTAATGGTCCCATAGCTATTTTTGCCTCTTCTCCTCCACTATAAAAGGACCTACACCCCCTCCCTTCCAAGCGATCTCTACCTACTCTACTCCCACCTACTCCCAAGCTCTAGCAAGCCTACCAACGCTCCATTAGAGCTTGTTCTCAAGCTCCCAAGGCGCCTATTAGTGCAGCGAACCTCTGCCCCACCAAATATTCCTCCAACTCCCATCCCCATTCATAGGTCACCTTGGAGCCATCCTCCCAACTCCATTTCAGTAGCAAATCATCTCCATCTTCTCACCTCCATTCTGGAGCCACGCCGAAGCTTTCCTCAACCCGACGTCCTCCTACATCTCACCTCCTTCATCCGAGCTTTCGCCAGGAGTCATCGTCTCACCGAACAGTCGATTCGGGAGATTTCCTCTCACCCCCCCTCTCCTTTTATGCTTTCATAGTAGATTGTAATAGACATTGAAGTGATATCTATACCATTTTCATTCCATCTCTATCTTGTGATTCGTTTGCTTGTTTTCTTCTTACAAAAATACAAAAAAATAACAAAACCCTAAAATACCAAAAGGAAACAAAACGAAGCACAATTTTCAATTAAAGTAAACGTCGCCTCCCTGTGTTCGACCAGGGACTCCCTTGGAGTTTTGGTATAAACTTTATCTGATCGACATGTTTTGCAATTGCAACGACGGGTTACTTGTAACCCCGATTTCTAACACACGAAACTCGCCTGACCATGTAGCCTGCTATAGTGCCAGCAAGAGGCTCAAGGGCCTCTTTCCTTCTTCCTTCAAGCCTTGAGAGAGAGACTCATAGTAGCATCACAATAGAGGCAAAGGCCTCCTCTAAAATTCTTCTAAGTGTTAGAGAGTTAGAGAGTGAGGCAAAACCACCCCCCTCTCTTTCTTCTTCTCCTTCTCATAAACCCAACCGTAGTCATGTAAACAAGCGGGTATACGGATCTAGGCAGGGGACCAGGGCTACTGGGTGTGAGTAATAGCTAAGGAGTGAGGAGAGTGTGTGGAGGGACCCGACCCCTCGTGTATTGGGCAAGGGGTCTAATGCAGGAAAATAATTTATGCGACGCGAAGGACTCGTCAGGCACCAATGTGGGACTAAAGTCTTTGCTATTCTCCGCATAAAGCTACTGCTGATGAAGTTCTTTATTGCAATTGAAGAAGAGGTCACTCCTTCAATTGGAGACCTGGGCACGCTCCTGGAAGAAGAACGCGTCACTTGGAGGTGTTGGCGATGAAGAACACGGTGGTCAAGAAAAATGGCCTCTCGACCCTATCAGAATACCTCAAGAGCTTTACGCGAGTGTGAAGAATGTGGTGGTGGCAGTGGCATGCTGTGAGAGTGTGTGTGTGAGCATGGTGAAGGCAGAGAGGGTCGGAGCACATGAAGGTGTTCGGTGGAGGGCTAGGGCGAGCAATCCCCTCAATTTCTTGAGGGGTTTTGCTCGTGAGGGTTCGGCAATGGTGTAGGGACTGGTGGCATGTGGTTTAGTGAGGTGTAGTGGTCAGACGGGATCACCAGAGGTATGCTGGCGAGTTGGAAGATGACGGTGGAGCAGGTAGATTCGTGGTCGAAGTGAGGTTTGATGATGTTGGGGTGATTAGTAGAAGCAAAGGAGTCAAAGAGGGTAGCTAACTAACGAGGAGGAAGTAGAGGAGGCATCCGCTGTGATGAGCCTACACTGGAGAAGATGAATGCTCTGGGAGGGAGAACGGTAATGAAGAGGGGGTTGGAGAGCTCCTCGCTGGTATTGCGAGGCACGGAATGAAGAGGGGATTTGGAATCAACCACCTATAGTATGTGGCGGCCGGAGAACTGAGCAGGGAAGGATAGTCATCAGAGCAAGCTTCGGAGCAAGCCGGAGAGGGAGAAAGGAAGAGGTTATTGGCCTAAAAGCTTGCTAAGGAGGTAAGGGAGGCAAGGAGAGTCTTATATAGGCCGTTAGACGAGCTTCTAAGCTTGGAAACAAGCTTGAAAGATAAAAAATCAGGGATTTGGATTTGGTGATTTCCATGAGTTTGCATTAGGTTTTGGGCAAGAATTAGAGCCCAAGATGCGACTCAGATTGTAGAGGATCTTCTCAAGAGTTCCCCTTCCAAGTTTGGAAGGGTTTAGGCATGAAATCATGGAGATCTTCCTGATTGAAAGTTGACTGCAGGTGTGTTCATACAGCCATGGCAGTAGGGACCTAAACGTGAAGAAGATGACAAAGTTAGGGGGCTGTTCACAAGGATTTCAAAAGCTAAGCGGCTATTTGAGAAAAGAAAAGTTAGACTGAACCAAAATGCAAACTAGGTCAAGATGATCTCTGATTAGGCCCAAATTTTGGTACAAACCTAATTTAGACCCAAGGAATCTGATGGTGAAGTTGGAGTTTGGTTTTGACCAAGTTTTACTAGGTAATTTATGCAGAAACCCAAATTAGGGTAACTTCTTGTCTAAGACTATTTTATATCAAAATGGATTCAAATGGTCAAATCAAGGATACCAAACCTTATAGAATATTTTTCTATGATTTTTAGAAGGTTTGGATGAATTTTATCCTGACTAGAACCTTAGTTAATTAAGCGAGACTAAAATTAGGGTTTCGAATATCCATTAATTTTTGAAATGCTCGAAAGCCCATTTCTATCTACATAAACCCTCTCATTAAACATTAATGACCTTTGACCTTTTATTAACCTCTGGAATTCCCCGTGGTTATTCTGTACTTATGAAATGCAGTAAAAATTGCAAAAATAACCCAGTGTTCCTCTCTTTTTCTTAAAATAAAATAGTAGCACATAGGACCCTCTGATGATTATGTTGGAGCTTTTATCAACTTTATCAGATCAAATTGGGCTAGTTAGGACTCATGTTGGTGTTCCCATCACATTCTTTCTCTCTCTTACCATATCTCTACTATATGTATAAAACCCAGAAAAATCACAAAAACCATAAAAATACCTAAAATTATCATGTATACTATGTATATACTTGTATACATATAATTTAATATAAGCTACATATATTGTTTAATATGTACATAATGTATATAATTAACTTATAGATGTATTCTATATATTAAATTAAGTATTTAGAATAACTTATTTTATATATAACTTTATTGTATTATTATATATTAAATTATATTACTTAAATGTATACTAAACTAAATAATTTTATAAACCTATTTAAATGTACATATTTATATCTAATACTGTATATACATATTTATATACATATTATGAATATTATAATGCCTGTAATTCAATTTAATTATATATATAGTAAATATTTAAATTATTAAATTAATTAGGTAATTTATTAACTTAAAATAAAATAAATTAGTAATTTAAGTTAATATCGAGGTAATTTATAATGTATATTTATAATATATTATATTAAGTACTTTCAACTAATTTAAATTATATTTATACTGTATTATAGTATTTATAATTTATTTATATGATAACCCACCTAAAACATGTATTTAATTGAATATAAATTAAAATAAAGCTTCTAAGGTATACTAAAAACATGTAATAAATAATTTATTATGTATATTAACACTGTACAAAGTCAATTGCATAATTAATTAGCTAATTTATACTTTAATTAACAAATTAATTTCTAATTTAATGTGTATAATCAGTAAATTTTTGTTAATTTAATTATATAATAAAATAACTTTTTTTTGTAAACTAATTACATAATTATGTAGCCCTATGTAAGGGCTTTGTAACCCTATAATTTATTTATAATTTAAAGTAAATTATGGTCCTCAAATCAAGGGCCAAAGTTGTGAAATCAAACACGTAGATGCATGCTGCTGCATCACCTGAACAATGCTAAAATAGTGCCACATCAAAAGTGCCAAACCACTCAATGCATTATAAAGCAGATTTGTGACACTAGCGTTACAATCGTCACGATGCCGGGCACTAATAACTAAACCATCATCTCTTCTCTCTCGATCTGATATGGCATATAAGTATACTGTGTGCGGTGCATAGGGCCGGGGGCCATGCACTATGTGTGGGCCTGATTAGGCCCATTAGCGAGCATAAATCTGGATTAATACACCTAATAATGAACTAGGGTGACCCTAGTAGAGGTTTGGTCCCACACTGAAAGAGGTGTTGTGTATCCCTCGAAAAGGCTGCCTGCCCATTAAACCAAATTTTTGGGTTGAACCGAATCGATTTGAGAGAGAGTAAGCTTTAAATTTGGCTAAGTGTTGAGTAAGAAGCTAAGTGTTTGAAGAACCCCCTTGTGCATATGTGTGTTATGTGCATGTGTGTGTATATGTATATATATGTAAAGTATACAGTATATAATATATATGTATATAAATATATATGTATATAAATAATGTAATTAAATGTAAATAAATAAGTATACATATGTATAGTATATATATGCGTGTGTGTATGTAGTATAAGTAGAGTAAGTAAGCTTGTTTGAGGTCTCAGATATGCATATAAATAACTTATGACCTTTAGTGACGTATACATCCATCACTGTATATATATATGTTTGTTAGTATAAGTAGTTTTTGCCTTAAGTAGTGTAAATATGCTACTAAGGCTACATTGACATTTATGTATATCACTGTACATAGGGGTATATGTCAGTATAGATAGTTATTTTTTCTTATGTATATAATTTTACTAAGGTTTTCGTGACACTTAGATATGTCACTGTAAATATAATATATGTTACTAAAGATTTTAATATATTAACTTTACTTAGTATAGTAAGTATTATTAACTATTTTTATACCTATACTTAGGTATTAACTATATTAGTTGTAAATAATTAATATAAAGTAATTATATATGATTTTTAATACTTGTTTGCGTACAAATGTTTTCAAGCATTGTAATGTGTTTTAATTAATTCTTTTGTACATAATTAACCAAATTCTTTTATTCATTTATTCATTCATTCATTCTGTAAATAAAATCAATAATTTTTGGAATAAAAGAATATTTTTGGACTTAGAGAGTGCTGTATGTCAATAACTGCCTCCCAGTGAATGACATGGAATAAACTAGTAAAAATTAAGTAAATAAATAAAATTGATGCGACATTCGTTTGCATTTGTGACATATATACTACAACAACGACATTTAAAACTCCTTTTTAGTGCGAACCGGTGTCGACGATCAACTAGCACAGTGAGTAGAGTAATACATCTGGGATGTGGTGCATCTCCACAGAGTTCTCGGAGAGATCATATCTGACAGAGACACTCGATTGAGTTCCTAATTCTGGGGAGAGTTCTAGTAGGCTTTAGGGACTCGCTTGAGGCTCAGCACTGCATACCATCCTCAGACCGATGGATAGTCAGAGCGTACCATCTAAACCCTTTAGGACCTTCTACACGTCTGCATGTTAGACTGGAGAGGCTCCTAGTAGAAGCACCTGCCCCTAACGGAGTTTGCATACAACAATAGGTACCACTCAAGCATCGACATGGCACCTTATGAGGTTTTGTATAGGCGGAAGTGTACAACTCCTTTGAGTTGGGTCGTGGTTAAGACCAAGTGGGAGGTTGGTCCTAAGATGATCCACTAAAGCCAGATGAAGTAGATCCATAGGCAACTTCGCACTATCAGGAGCAGGCAGAAGAGCTACGCTGACAGGAAGCTCACGTTGAGATTCGTGGGACCTTTTGAGGTCTTGGAGCGAGTTGGACCCATTGCTTACCAGCTTGCCCTTCCACCTTAATTGTCAAGTGTACATGACGTGTTCCACATGTCCAACCTAAGGAGATACGTTGTTGACCGCAGCCACGTACTGAGCCACAAGAGCATCGAGGTGGGAGATGACTTGACTTATCCAGAGAGGCCAATGCAGATTCTGGGTAGAGCCGTCAAGAGGCTGAGATAGAAAGAAGTGCCTCTAGTGAAGGTCCTGTGGTGGAGTTAGAAGCACGAGGAGGCAACATAGGAGCCCGAGGCAACGATGTGAGACTAGTACCTGGAGCTTTTTGTGGGTACGTATTTCTTACTGACTTGGATCCTCTTTAAGTTTGTTATGCACTTATCTTACTTATTTTCGCATCATGGTTACGTTTAAGTTTCAGGGGTGAAAGTTCCCTTAAGTTTATTATTTTGAAATCACCCAGGGACCATCGTAGAGTTTTCAAATTCTCCAGGGTGGTCCCTGTAATTTTTTCAAACATTAAAATATCTACCCAAGCACCACTTCATAATTTTTTTCTGGACTCTAAGGGGTGGACCAAAATTTCAACATGTTATTTATAGTTTCAAATAGTTCCGGGAGGTATCCCTAAACCCTAGGGGGCTTGTTCTTAAGTTTTACACACTAGGAGGCCCACGTAAGGACCCTATTGCAAAATTCATTCCTTCATTGAGGGGTCAGATGCAATTTCACACCCTCACATTTTGTCTCAGGACCCCCACTCAAAGAAAAGAGAGGTTGGGGATCGAACCGTTGTTTTCACAGCCCCACAAGAACCCTAACGGACCTTAAAACCCTACCCTAACCCTTTCAATGTCCACCTCCTCGACCATCACGCTGCACGCAGCATGAGGCACCCCATTTCCCTCCTGTCTATGGACGAGAGAGTAAGAGAGGGTAGGAGCTCGGCGGTTGGGGGAGGAGAGGATGTAGAACCTCCTCACCACTCGTCTTCGTTGCGTCCGTAGAGAGGAGAAAGGGGGAGAGGCAGGTGATGGACAACTATCTATCTACGATAAAAATGATGTTTTAGATGTCGTTGTTGTGGTATAATCATCACAACGCAAACAGATGCCACATCATTTTATTTAATTACAATTTTTACTGGTTAGTTTCCAATTCATTCACTGGGAGGTAGTTATTGATATACATCACTCTCTATGTCTAAAAATGTTCTTTTATTCCAAAAATGCTAATTTTATTTACAAGATGAATCAATAAATCAATTAATGAAAGAATTAGTCAATTATATACACAAGAATTAATTAATTCTACTGTTTTACCGAAGCGAAATTGGGTTTTAAAATAAATGTGTCATAGTATAGCCAAAATCGCTTTGAAAACAAATGAATTTTATTACTCGAAAAATGTAAATCCGAGGTCGAACACAGGGAGCAAATTAGGGTTCAAAAATCAAGAACACAACTTTCAAATTTATAATATGCAATGAAGAATCAAAGTTATAATGCAAGAAATGTAATCTCAATGTATATACAAGCACAAAATAAAATATGGACGTCTGATGTGAAAATCAAATGTCTTAAATGTCAAGTGCTATAGTGCTGGCAGATCTCTTTCTTCTTTCCTTTCTTTCTTCTATTCTCTGTCCTTCTTTCTTCTTGGCTTCTTCTTCTTCTTTATGCTCTAGCCCTTGATTGCTTTGGCCTTTAGCTTATTCTTTCTCTTCTTTTTTTTCTCTTTCTGTAGCTTCTTTCTTCTTTCTCCTTCTGTCTCTGACTTCAGCTCCTCTTCAACCTTGCCTTCTCTTCATCCATGCCTTCACCTTCCTTAGCTTCTCTGGCTTCTGTCCTCTTCTTCTTCTTTCTTTGGCTTCCTCTACCTTAGCTTCCTTTCCTTAGCTTCCTCTGCGGCTTCCTCCTTCTTCTTCCTTGGATTCACCCTTAGCTTCTTCTTCCTCTTTTTCCCCTGAGAGAAAAACCTACCCCTAACCTCCCTGCGATCTCTCTTCTTCCTTCTCTCTTAGGCTCCCTCTCCCAAAGCCTTCTCGGGTTAATGGGTCAGGTATGCGCGCCCGGGACTAGGCCGACCAGCGTGGGTGGTGGGAGAGGAGTGCACAGGTAGTCAGGTATCTGGGTCAGAGCCAGGTCCGCAGGTAGTGGACCGCGGACGAGGCGGTGGGTGAGTGGGACGGTGGAAACACCTCGCTAGTGGTCTGCCTGGAGTGGAGAGGGTGGAGGTGGTTTGCGAGCGTTGAGGCGTAATAGCAAAATTAAGTGACAGAAAAATGATGAGCAGTGAAAGAGGACTTATCTAAGGGTGGTTAGACGAAGGGGGAAGCGAAGGAGGTGGTTGGCTCATATGTGTCGTTGCCGGAGACGAAAGCCCAATGAGAGGAGGACGGCGACGACGAGAAGGTGGCAGGAGCGTCGGCTGGTGCAATGCAACGCAGACGAAGGAGATAAAGGTAACTCTGCCACTGGTATTATGACAGAGCGACGAGAGAGGGAGATAAGGGTCGTCGAAGCTTGCTGGGAGGTTGGCCGGAGGGGAAGAGAGGAAATTGGGGGTATCTCAGGCCAATTCAAGCTTGGGTGGAGCAGAATGATCTGGGGACCCTTTTATAGCCCCTGGCAGAGGGTCTTGTGCCTGGAAGAAAAGCTTCCAAGCACGGGCAAGTCACCAGAGTTGGAAGGTCAGGGAGACCCAAATCTCTCATGCGTTCGCATGAGAGATTGGGTAGAAATTAGAGCTCCAAATTAGGTTCACATGAAAGGGGATTTCTCAGAGAATCTCCCTTTCGAATTTGAAAGGGATTCTCTGAGGAATCAAGGAGTTCTTTCCCTTGAATCCTCATCGGAGTAAGATTTCCTCCACTGTAATGGCAGAGGGACCTAATTGCAAAGAACGACGAGGAAGTTAGGGGTGCTTCTGTAATGGTTTTCAAAAGCTAAGGGTAGAAATGTAATTAGGCTAGACTAGTTTGCAAAGTAGGTCAAGGTGAATTCCCCTTAGGTCCAAATTTTTGTACAAACCTAATTTGGACCTAAGAAATCTAATGGTGAAGTTGGATTTTGGGTTTGACCACTTTTTCCTGGATAATTTACATAAAAACCCAATTCAGGGCAAATAATTGACTGAGACCCTAATTTAGGTCAACATAGGTTCTAAGGGCCAAATTGAAGGTTCTAAACCCTAGAGGATATTTTTCCATGAATTTTAGATGGTTTAGGTGAATTTTATCCTTATCAGAACCTTGTTAAATTAAGTGGGTCTATTTTAGGGTTACAAAAAGTCATTTAATTCCCAGAATTCACATGAACCATTTTCTGTTTGAACCAACCCACTTTTTATCTTGTTAAGACCATTGGACCTATGTTTAGCCCATGAGAAATCCTGTTGTTACACTGCAATGGTAAAATTACAGTTTTACCCCTTGTTTCTTACTTTCCTCTCAGAAGGGTTATTTCTTGAGTTAGGACCTCCAGTTGGTTATGTAGGAGCTTTTGTTCTCTTTTCTAGGTCAAAAAGAGCTAGTTAGGGCTCATGATGGTGTTCCCATCATACTCCCATGCCTAGCTTTTGCTAGTCCCTTAGCAAAATTTTAAGGTTTATCTTCTGTTCTAGACCATGAATTCCTTTGATGTTCAGAGATTATGAGGAGTGCTCTTTTCTTTTTTATTAGGTTAAAATGCTGACAGTAGGCCTAGAGGTACTCAAGTACCAATCAAGATTCGGACCTGACTAGCTCTAGCCTCAGTCCTCCGCGAAGTTTTTAAGGCCCACAGGAACTATCCTAAGGTTCGTTGGACTCCGCAGTTAAAGCACCCGTGCTTGCAATGTATTTTTGCCTCGGTTTAGTTTGCAGTATGTTTTTTTGTAAGAGAGAGACGGAGGATTTATTTGTTTGGAGAGTTTTCTCTCTTTTTTCTTTCTATTTCTAACTTCGGATTGCCTTCTCAACATGGTTTGTATCAGATTCCTCATCCCCATCATCAATCCTCGAAGAGTCCCTAGCAATTGATGCTTTGTGATAGCACCGCCCATGGCAACCCCCAGAACCCTAGCTTTCATGATAATCCTTCCCATGGCATTCTATAGCTATATCCAAACCTTAGCAATCGACATTTCGTGATAATGCCGCCCATGGCATCTGAACCACCACAGGGTGCTTACATGCCTCCGGTAGGATATGTAAATATCCTAGGAGACAAGCACCGAGGAGATGATATGTTATTGCGCATCTTCAAGGGGAATTTCCCGCCTCTCCGCGCTGGGAACTCATTCGAATCAACTTGTGTTGATCGGCCGCTCCTAATCTAGGCGACTTTTTTCAGAACATTTAAATGCTTTTGTGTGATTTTGATAGTTATGCGCACTGAACCAGACTATGCGTGGATTGGGGTGCTTAGGTTAACGAGTCCCGCAACCAAAGGTCAGTTACCAAGGTCGAATGCTCCCTAAGCCTTAGACCTAATACTTAACTTCGCATTTTCCCCAACCTCTTGAGGACTATCCAGATCTTAGCGGATACTTGAATTTTTAAGCCTAAGAGTCTAGCCCAAGAGGCCTGAGATCAGCGTTCTTACTAATCTCTTTTGTGTCTCATTAGCACTTTTTCCTTCATTTTTTTTTCTTGATATGGTCTAGAACTTCAGTTAATCCCTTAATTTCTTACTAATGACTATTTCTTTTTTCTTTTTCATTTTGTGCTCCTTTTTTGACATTTTCTCTTTTCCTCCTCATTTTCTCCTTATGATTTGTATAGCCTCAAAATTTTCTCTCCCCTTAGTATTTTTTTGTTCTTTTTCAAGATTTCACATTTTTTTTTGTGTTTTTTGGGATATGTGATTTTTTTGTTGAAACCTTTTCTTGTGAGATGAGTTTTCATGGTATTTTGCACTTTCATACCCCCCCATGCCTATGATTTGTAATGTCCCCATTGTAAATTAGGTGGGTTCGAATTCAGCTTGGATCATTCATTAGAATAGGTTTTGGGTGGGCGAACAGGTTGAAGTTTCTAAATCGCCCGTTGCTCCCTGATAACGGTGCCAAAATGTTTTATCAAAGTGAAATCGGGTTTTAAAATAAATGCGTCGTAGTATAGCCAAAATCGCTTTGAAAACAAATGAATTTTTTTACTCGAAAAATATAAATCCAAGGTCAAACACAGGGAGCAAATTGGGGTTCAAAAATCAAGAACACAACTTTCAAATTTATAATATGCAATGAAGAATCACAGTTATAATGCAAGAAATGTAATCTCAATGTATATAGAAGCACAAAATAAAATATGAACGTCTGATGTGAAAATTAGACATCTTAAATGTCAAGTGCTACAGTACTGGCTGATCTCTTTCTTCTTCTTTCCTTTCTTTCTTCTGTTCTCTGTCCTTCTTTCTTCCTGGCTTCTTCTTCTTCCTTATGCTCTAGCCCTTGGTTGCTTTGGCCTTCAACTTCTTCTTTCTCTTCTTTCTTTTCTCCTTTTGTAGCTTCTTCTTTCTTCTTTCTCCTTCAATCTCTGACTTTAGCCCCTCTTCAGCCTTGCCTTCTCTTCAGCCGTGCCTTCACCTTCCTTAGCTTCTCTAGCTTCTACCCTCTCCTTCTTCTTTCTTTGGCTTCCTCTGCCTTAGCTTCCTTTCTTAGCTTCCTCTGCAGCTTCCTCCTTCTTCTTCCTTGGCTTCAACCTTAGCTTCTTCCTCTTCTTCCCCTGAGAGCAAAACCTCCCCTACACTCCCCGCGATCTCTCTTCTTCCTTCTCTCTTAGGATCGCTCTCCCAGAGCCTTCTCGGGTTAACGAGTCGGGTATGCACGCCCGGGACCAAGCCCATCGACGTGGGTGGTGGGTGAGGAGTGCACGGGTAGTCGGGTATCCAGGTCAGACCCAGGTCCACGGGTAGTGGGTCGCGGATGAGGCGGTGGGTGAGTGGGACCTCACCCCGTGGTCAGGAGGTGGTAAGCCCCTGACACTTTTTCACTTTATAGCACAGCACCCGCTCCTGATCTTCCAAGGTGGGACTAAATGTCCCACCTTCTTCACATGTGCCCGCACAGTAGATGTTCTCACGAATTGCAGCAGCTGCATAGGGCTTTGACTCCAATTGCTAGGCTGGAGATGTGCACGAAGGAAACCCGCATGGCCTGGGACCTGAAGCCCTGGTCCTGGAACATGCTCTCGAGCTTGCTTCATCCTCCGTCAATGGCGGCGAAGACCTATACCCTGTTCATAAGAAAACGGCCTTGTGGCCTCGTCAAAACACACAGGAAGCTTCACCTGAGCATGGCAAAGTTGGTCGACATGGCGCGGGGTGGCCTAAGCATGCGTGCCTAGGTCACCCTGTGCGTGCGAATATGGGTGCGTTCGGGGGATGTGTTGGGGGCATGTGATGGTGAATGGAAAGAGGGTTTAGGGTCAGTGAGACATGGTGGAGCTCGTGAGGTAGTTGGCGAGGTGGATGGATGGGTGGAGCTGCAGGAACACCTCGCCGGTGGTCTGCCTGGAGGTGGAGAGGGTGGAGGTGGTTTGCGAATGATTTTTAGACTCGGGTACGGGTACCTGAGGTGGGGTCGGCTATTCTAATGGATGAACCTTAAAGTGCAATATGAATTCAGCATAGAAATGTCAAGCAAGGTTTCACGTTTTTCAAGAATGAAGGGTTGCCTCCCGTTAAGAGTTAAGTTTTATGCCATCAGCTAGGTGCAATGAGCTCAGGGAGAATGGAGAGTAAAGGATATCTCAGCCAAATTTGTGTCGGTTAAGTCAATGAATGGTTTGAGTTACTGACCGTTCACAATGAAAGGTTCAGAATTGTGGCTGAGTGGACTGATCTCAATGGCTCCATTTCCAAAGATTCTTCGGACTAGGTAGGGTCCGATCCATTTCGATCGTAGTTTTCCTGGGAACAGTTTATGTTTGGCATTGAAGAGTAGGACTTTTTGACCAGGATGGAAGATCTTTCTTGATATGTGCTTGTCATGAAAGGCCTTAACCCGCACTTTGTAAATTCGTGAGTTCTCATACGCGTCGTGGTGTAATTCATCGATCTCGCTCATTTGAATCTTTCTATGGGTTCCTGCCTTAGAAAGATCTAGGTTGCAGTTCCATACTACCCAATAGGCTTTGTGCTCCAATTCGACAGGGAGGAGACATGCCTTCCCATACACCAATCTGAAGGGAGACATACCTAATTGGGTTTTGTGTGCGATCCTATAAGCCCACAAAGCTTCTAAAAGCCGGGACGACTTGTCCTTCCTGTCAGGTTGAACAATAACCTGGAGGATTTTCTTGATCTCCCGATTTGATAGCTCAGCTAGACCATTAGTTTGGGGGTGGTAAGGAGTAAAGATTCGGTGTGACACCCCGTATTTGGTCATCAGTGACCTGAACTGAGCATTAGTGAAATGGGTCCCTCCATCGAAAATTACAGCATGTGGAATCTCGAACCGTGAGAAGATGTTTTGATGAATGAATTTGATAACTACTTTATGATCATTGGTTCAGGTTAGAATAGCTTCGATCCATTTGGACACGTAGCCAACAGCGAGTAAATGTACTCGAAGCTATCCGAGATAGAGAAGGGTCCCATGAAATCAATCTCCCATATGTCAAAGATTTCGCACACCAAAATCGGCTGTAAAGGCATCATATCATGATGGCTCATGTTGCCCAAGGTCTGGCAACGAGTGCAAGCCTTACAGTGATTGTACGCATCTTTAAAAATTGTGGGCCAATTGAAGCCGCACTGGAGGACTTTCGCTATGGTTTTATGACCTGAGAAATGTCCACCACATGCCTGGTCATGGTAGAAAGACAATATGTCTTGAATTTCCTCTTCCATGACACATCGTCGAATTATCTGATCAGCACCGATGCGGAAAGGATATGGGTCTTCCCAGAAGTAATACTTGGCATCGGAAAGCAATTTGTCCTTCTTGGTTTTCGGCCAATCAGACAAGATCTGATGTGATGCCAGGTAGTTTACTAAATCAGCAAACCATGGAAGCCTTGTATTGATAGTCAGAAGGTGATCATCAGGAAAATGTTACATGATGGGTTCGGAAGGGTCGATGATCTCAGAAGGGAGGCGAGATAAGTGATCAGCTACCACATTCTATTTTCCCATTTTGTCGCGAATCTCGAGGTCAAATTCTTGCAGTAACAAGATCCAATGGATTAATCGAGGTTTTGCATCCTTCTTTGCGAGGAGATGCCTCACAACTATGTGATCTGAGTAAATGATAACACGGGAACCCAGAAGATAAGATCTGAATTTTTCCAAGGCAAATACTATGGCTAGCAGCTCATTCTCAGTAACTGTGTAGTTACGCTGAGCCTCATCAAGTGTCTTGTTAGCGTAGTAGATGACCACGGGTTTCCCGTCAATTTTCTGCCTAAGCACCACTCCTACAGCAAAATTATATGCATCACACATGATCTCAAAGGGTTGAGACCAATCAGGGGACTGTAGGATCGGGGCTTGGGTAACTCGGTCACAGAGGATTTCAAATGCTTGAGTGCATTCCTTGGAGATTTCGAATGGTACATCCTTAGAGAGTAGAGAGGTCAGGGGGCGTGCAATTTTTGAGAAATCAGAAATAAATCAATGGTAGAAACTGACGTGCCCTAGAAAAGATCGGATGTCCTTGATTGAGCTAGGCATTGGGATTTTGGAAATCAAGTTCACCTTGGCTCGATCGACTTAGATGCCTTTTTCTGAAATAAGATGTCCCAGGACAATTCCTTTAGGCACCATGAAATGGCTCTTTTCCCAGGAAAGAACCAGATTCACGTCAATGCACCACCTGAGGATTTGGACCAAGTGCAGGAGACAATCGTCAAATGATTCTCTGAAAACTGAAAAGTCATCCATGAAGACTTCCAGATAATCACCTACCATATCTGAGAATATGGCAAGCATGCACTGCTGAAAAGTAGCGGGTGCATTGCAGAGACCAAATGGCATCCTTCGGAATGTGTAAGTCCCGAAGGGGCAGGTGAAAGTGATCTTTTCTTGGTCATCATGATGGATTGCCACCTGGTTATAACCGAAGTACCCATCCAAAGAGTAGAAGAACCTATTTCCTGCTAGTTTCTCGAGGATCTGATCAATAAACGGTAGTGGGAAATGATCCTTCTTCGTGGAGGAATTGAGTCTTCTGTAATCAATGCAGACTCTCCACAAGTTAGTCACATGGGTCGGTATGACTTCTCCGATTTTAGTCGTGATAATGGTGAGTCCTGCCTTCTTAGGTGCAACTTGGATTGGACTCACCCACCAACTGTCGAAGATCGGGTAGATGATCCTTGCATTTAACCACTTAATGATCTTTTTCACGATCTCCTGCAGATTAAGATTTAAGCATCTCTGCATTTCACGGGAAGGTTGTGTGCCCTCTACGGTGTAGATACGGTGTGTGTAGTAAGAGGGGCTGATACCAATCAAATCATCGAGAGTCCATCCAATGGCTCTACAATGTTGCTAGAGAACAGTAATCAGACGAGATTCTTGGTCAAGTGTGAGTCTGGAGTTGATAATCACAGGAAACGTCTAATTGGAACCCAAAAAGACGTACTTCAGATGGTTGGGAAGAGGCTTAAGTTCCAGAATGGGGTTATCAGCAACAGCAAGTGGTTCAGGGTGTGTGTCAGGAGCAAGGGAAGGAGTTATGGGTGTATCTAGATCAGGGTCAGACTCCTCTGTTTGCAAGTTTTGATCTTCTTGTGGTTGATCGGGAGTAATCAGGTGTCCTCGATATATGGTTCATTAACCACAGCCTTGATATCACATATTTATTCTATAACACCGTAATTAATCCCTTGTTGGGCCTTAAAAATGTCAATTTTCAGTGTTTGGTTCCCAAATTTCAGTTTTATTTGGCCCTCCTCAAAGTTTATATTGGCCCTAGCAGTGGCTAGAAAGGGCCTCCCTCGTATAATTGGTGTGTCCCTTGGGTTTTCAGGTGCATCCATATCCAAGACTATAAAATCCACCAAGAAATAGAAATCTCGTACCCTAATGATAACACTGCATCTTGGGGTGATAATTCTATCAATTAGGGTTTATCTTAAAAGCAAAATGCACAGATAACACATCACAAATAGGAATAGGAGCATCGCATGCATTGCACATCAAGATTGCTTATAATGCATTATTAACGGCCATGTGTACAAGAACATGTCAAAATAGGCCTCATATGAGCAATCGGACCACACAGATGGATTCAGAGCGACGAACGGAGTCCAACAGGCTCAAAATCGGCCAAATCCAACATCCGGAGCTCCTGCAATGGGCCCAAGAAATTTTGACCGTTGATCTGATGATCAATGGTCCACAGTGCTCCACGTGGCACCCGCTTGTCACATCCTCACCACCGCCCACTTTTGACTTCAACCGGAGGATAACTCTCAGCCGTCGATCTTCGATCAAACGGTTGAGAGCCGCCCGCGCACCTGCCCTCTCCACAACAATCCGCTGCGACAGCGTAGCGGTCGACCGCTCCACGCCCACGCATCCAACGCGGGATCGAACTGCACTACGCAGTAATTGGAAGGTGAAGGCGCGCTGTGGAAAATTGAGCCGCCCGATTAGCAGCAAATAGCAAAGATCGAGCCACGCAGTGCAATGGATGCGCACGGACGCTCACGCACGCGATGACGCGACAAAAGCGCATGCCTTAGCAGCGATCCGTGAGCGCTCCCTTCACGAGATCTCAGCCGTCCAATCTTTGATCGGTCAGCTCACAACGCACGTGTGCGGACTGCCACAGAGGAAGCACAAGGCGCGCTGGCGACCGGCGGGCAAAGGGGGCTACACCGACGGATGCGGTATGGGTTTAGCAATGTTCCGGACGTCGCTAAAGCCCATACCTAAATTAGAAAACCCTTTTTCCTATATAAACTCCATCCAACCACCCATGGAAGGGCATTGAATTCACTTGCAAGTGCTCTACCCCACTCCTAGCCACCATTAGCTCTCTTTGTAATCACCGGAGCCGACGAGCCACCGACGGAGCCCCTCCCCACCGCTGTGGCTACCTTGCCATCTTCTGTCTCTCTCTTTCCCTCTTTATCTTAAGCTTTACTTTACTTGTGTTTAAGCATTTATCTAGTGTTGTAATTATAAAACCAAAGTTGCATGTCAAATGAGGTTGTTTCCTATCTAGTTACTTGCCCTCTTTTATGTTTAAGTTGCATGTTGTGAATGAAAGATTCTAACCCTATTCTCTCTCTCTCTCTCTTTCTCTCTCTCTCTCTCACTCACTTTTCACCCACGTCTTCTCGCAAGCAAAAACCCATCATTTCCATGACATCAAGTGACAAGAAAAATCTGGTTTTCACGCCTCCCTGAGATTGACACTTAGACTCACGTCCATTTCTTCATTTAAAACCGACATTGCGAGCGCAAGCTATAATGACTCTTTTAAACATACGCGTCTTCCGCACGTCACCTAACGATGACATCCTCGAGTACTCCTTTAGGTGACTTAATGGATTGATCAGCTAACTGCAATGTCACCTCTGTCGATTTAAGCTTAAATTCCTCAAGGAGGTCAAGGAGGGATGTAGGTATTAGGTTTATGGAGGCACCTAAATCTAATAAGGCTCTATCGAATTGGGTAACACTACCTAGGTCTTTAGCCTTAGGTGGGAGTTTGCTCAAAATGACAGAGGTGGCTTGCTCTGACAGTACAATCAGACTCCCACTTTTGGTTCATAGCTTATTCTTGGGTGTACATACGTCCTTTAGAAATCGTGCGTAAGTCAGTACATGGCGGATTGCATCCATCAAGGGGATGTTTATATGGACCTATTCAAAGAGCTTGACTAGATCCTCCTCAAGAGCCACAGGTTTAGTTATCCTCTTTCCCTTGGTCAAGGCCTCGGGAAATGGAACCTTGGTTGGTTCCTCTAGAATAGGTCCCGGTTCTTTATCTGGGACAGGGGTGTCTTGGATAACTATCCTAGGGCTTGGGTTCCTACCAGGCTTAGAGTGGCTTGGATAAGGTGGGTCATGAGTTGCTTTACCACTACGGGTTGTTACGGAATTTAGTCCTTCCTGGTTTTGGTTTGGGGTTGGCAAAATAGGTGGCTACTGTTGAAATCTCGCATAAGATGTCGAAGCCTCCATTCCGTCGAGTAATGGAACAGAAAGGGCCTGATAAATCATGTGGGCTTGGCCCAGATTTGGGTTCATAACGCACCTCTGGGTCAACATGTTATTTGGATTAGGTAGAGGTTGCGAAGGGAGTGTGCCATGTTGGCGGGAATTCACTATCTGGGTGAGTTGATTGCGAACCTCTGTGATCTCATCCTTGTGCTACTTTTGTATTGCTGCATTCATCTTCTAAATGTCAGCCAGAGTCTGAAGGATGAGGGTCATTTGATCTGCTTGGGTTGGCCCAAACTGATAGGTGGGGTTGGGCTAAGGCTGAGGCGGCTGATATGGACGAGGAGCTTGTGGACAGGGTTGATAAGGTGGTCTTTGATTCTGAGTATTTCCCTCCCACAGGAAGTTGGGATGATTCCGCCATCTAGGGTTATAGGTATTGGAGAATGGGTCATTCTGGATGGTGTTGAGGTCCTCGCAGGTCTGAGGAACCTCGGGAAAATCAGAGTACAAGGGTTTAGAGTTCCCCCAACTAGAGTAGATCGGATCAGAGTTTCCTTCGATCCTGGAATCAGACAAGGGTGGATACGGGTCCATCCCTTGAGAAGATCAGTGATAAATGTTCTTCACAGTTTCCCTCCCAAGAGGTGGCTGTGCAAACGGGTTTTGCGTAGAGGTGGCTCACCACAGATGTTGAGTCAGCTCGTCCACCTTCTTCTCTATGATAGAGACCTTGTCCAACCGACTGGCCATCAATTCCAAGTCGACGGATGCGAACAGGCCCTACGACTCATGTGCTCCCCTTGGATTCGTCAATGCACGGGCATTCGTCCAGTCGAATAAGCCCATGGAGTCATTATTGATGGAGTTCTCGCACATATTCTCAAGAATCTCCCACACAGTGCCTTCGTGTTGGCCCATGATATTTCCTCCGCATGTTGCATTGACGAATAAGTGAATGTCTTCACGGAGTCTGATGAGAACCTCATCATGAGCCCTAACTAGCTCATTTTGACCTAAGAAAGAGAATAAGAGCTCCTACAGAACCTAGAGAAGGGCCTAATTCAAGGAAGAACTACTCTGAGAAGAAAACATGAAATAAAGGGTAAAACTGCAATTTTACCATTGTAGTGCATCAATGGGATTTCTCAAGGGCTAAACATAGGTCAAATGGCCTGAAGAAGATAAAAAGTGAGTTGGTTCAATCAGAAATGGGTTATTATGAGAGCTAAAAATTAAATGACATCTTGTAACCTTAAAACAAACTCACTTAATTCAATAAGGTTCTGGTTAGCATAAAAATCAACTAAACCCTTTAAAATTCATGAAAAAATATCCTTTAGGGTTTAGAACATTCAAATTGGCCTTTGGAACCTATTTTGACCTACGTTGGGGTCCTAGCTATATATTTGACTTAATTTGGGTTTTTATGTAAAATGTCCAATCAAACGTTGTCAAACCTAAAATCCAACTTCACCATTGGATTCCTTAGGTCCAAATTATGTTTGTACCAAAATTTGGACCTAAGGGGAGGTCACCTTGACCTACTTTGCAAAATAGTCCACCCAATTACATTTTGACCCCTAACTTTTGAAATTCATTGCGGAAACCCCCTATCTTCCTCACCACTCTTACAATTAGGTCCCTCCACCATTAAAGCAGAGGAGTCCTACTCTAGCGAGGAATTGAGGGGGATTTCTCCCTGATTCCTCAGAGATCTCCCATATTTGGAAGGGAGATTCTCTGAGGAATTCCCTTCCATTTGAGCACAATTCCCTGACTTGATTTGCACCCAATCTCTCGTGCGAAAGCTCGAGAGATTTGGGTATCTCCCTGAATCCTTCTTCGACGAGGACTCTAGTGCTTGGAAGCTTGTCTTCCAAGCACAAGAGCCCTTGCCAGTGCTTATAAAAGAACCACCATCTCCAGCTGCACAAAATCAGCTTGACTTGGCTGGAGAACCACCTCAAATTTCGTCTCTTCTCCTCCGGCCAGGTGTCCAGTAGGCTCCGGCGACCTTTCTTCCTCCTTCTCGTCGCTCTACCAAAATACCAGTAGCAGATACATTCACCATCTTCCTCCGTGTCACGCCATACCCGCGCACGCGCCTCCAGTCCTGTCATCGTTGTCGTTCTCCCTCCACTGGACTCATCTTCTCCGGCAATGGTAGGTATGGCCAGCCACTCTTCTATCCCCCTTCGTCCACTTAGTTAGGTTAGAACTCTTCCTCTCCTTCTCCTCTTCATTTCCCCCTACTTTATTTCTACTTTTAAACCCCTCGATGCAGCAGACCACCACCACCTTCTTCATCTCCGGCCGACAACCGACGAAGGCACTTCTGTCGCTCTGCCCATCCACACGCCTCACCGCCTACCTCATAACCTTTTCCGCCATCCACTGAGCACATTCCGCCCCTCCACTAACAGCCAACACCTCCCCACTTATTCCCTGAACACACCCATTACCACGACCATAGAGCGACGTAGGCACGCACGTCTAGGCCACCCCATGGCCAACCACCCACCGTTTCACCTTCGCCCTGACACGGAAAAGCTCCCCATGTGGTTTAATGAGGCCGTCAGGCCGTATTGAGTGATTTCAGATCCGACCCACTTTCTGCCATTGAAGCAAAAGCAAGGAGCTTGTATCCTCGCTCCAGGTCGCATGCTCCAAGCAGAAGCGTCCCAGGTGACACGCATTGAGTGCACGAACACATCCAGACAGAGAACGAGCCTTGCGAAGCGCCCAGCTACAACAATTGAGAGAAGCACCCCACCTGCAGGCGCAAGCGAAGCAGGTGGGACTTTTAGTCCCACCTCGGAAACTCAAGAGTGAGGTGAGTGCCTTAAATTAATTTTGTGCTTTCTTCTCTTCACCTCAGGACACGGGGTGAGGTCCCCTCGCCCATGCTTACCCGCCTCGTCCGTGACCCACGCCCCCGCGAACCTGGCTGACCGACCCGATTAACCTTGCACTCTTCACCCACCACCTACGCCGGTGCGCTTGGACCCGAGCGCACGTAACCCAACCTGATTACTAGAATGGCTCTGGGAGAGCAGACCCAAGAGAGAAATAGAGAGAGAGTGTATGCAGGGGGGTAGGGGATAGGTTTTGCACTCGTGTGTGTGTGCAGGGAAAGGAAGAAAGGAAGAGGTAGGCACAGCCGCAGAGAAGGAAGGAGAAGGAAGAGGAGTGGCTAAGGCAAGGCAAGTAGAGTAGCTAAGGAAGAAGAAGGAAGGAGGACGTACGACTGAAGAAGAAAGAAAAAGAAGAAAAGCAAAGGACTGAAGGCAGAAGCTAAGGAAGCTGAAGCAGAAGCCAAAGACAAGGAAGAAGGAAGAAGGCACTGTAGCCAGAGAAGGTGCAACTAAAGAAAAAGGCTAAAGAACAGGAGGAGAAGAAGAAAGGAAAATAAGGTGTGGCTAAGGTAGAGGAAAGGAAGAAGCCAAGAAGCCAAAGTCAAAGTGTTACGAACGCGTGCTTCAGACGTCTTTTAAGACGTCTGGGAGGTGGCCCAGACGTCTGACCAGACGTCTGGAACCACTTCCAGACATTTGGGAATCAGTTATTTTTGGCACGAGTGTTTCGTCTACGCGCCTGAGCGCGCAGACCTGCGTATGCTCTCTCTCCCTCTCTTTTTCCCTCTCTCCTGCGGCCGCAGACCCACCCTGTCCGTTCTCTCTCTCCTCCTCTCCCTCACTCCCGTCACCTCTGCCCCCTTCCTCTTCTCCTTCCAGCCAGTGCACGAGAGCGAGCACGAGTGAGCGGTGGCAGCGACAGCTGCGGTGAGCGTGGGAGGAGGTGCTGCGCGTGGAAGAGGTGCCCGGCCGTGAGGGCGAGCTCGCCGGGGCTGCTAGGGCCGGCCGGCGGGGGCGCAGCGGGCGCGGAGCGATGCGGGGGGACTTCTGCAGTTTGAGCAGTAGGCGGACGAGACGCGGCGCGGCCGGGCGTCGCGAGCGGAGGGCGAGTCGCGCCCTGGTTCTGGAAACTTTTCCAGAATCAGAAGTCTGGGCTTCTAGCCAAACGACGTGCACGACGTCTGGAAGACTGTCCAGACGTCTGAAAGGTGAGTTATTTCCGTCTTCTTCATTTTCTTCGATTGACCGTACTGGGAGAGAGAGATGGGTACACGTAGGTTCGGTGACTCGCCATCCAATGCGAATCAGATGTCTGGCTGTAGCACTAGATGACGGTAGCGACATCCAGACGTCCGGGGTGACCATCGGACGTCTGGGAACTAGGCCAGATGCCCCCACAGGCTTCTGGACGTCTGAGAGACCACGCAGATCAAGGTAACCCCTGATCCACTTTTTAAGACGTCTGGAATAAGTTCCAGACGTCTGATTTTGCACTGTTTCATCGTTTTCGACCCGTTTAGGACCCATTCGGGTTCCGTTTTCCGCGTTTCGAGTTACGTTCTTTCGGAATTAATCCTCTACCTGTCTACAGTAGCTATATACTATTTTGAGAAACTCCCTGTGTTTGATCCTTGTGATAGGACCCCGTTCCGTTGTAGTCTCGGGGTTTGCGGAGGCACGCAGGATTTCCAGCCACGCCCCCAGTACTCCTGTTGTAACCGGTAGAGTGGCATTTAAGTTTATTAGCATAATCTGTTAAATTATGGAACCATAAATAGAACCTAGGACATTGCATGAATCCTAGGAATGAGAAACGAGATTGAATGATAGATCCTAGGGTGTTGCATAAATCCTAGAGCTGGAAAACTAGATTGTATGATAGATCCTACGGTATGACATGAATCCTAGGATGGGAAAACTAGTGGAATATGTGAACACTGCAGTCTTGAAAATGTGGAAAAGAAATAATAGCTGACTGTAAATTTGTTTAAACAGCTGCCTGTTATGAATAAATGAACATGATTAAGAATATGGGATGTATGAACGTGAAACTGGAAAGGTGAAACCGGAATGCGCTGAGTTAAAGAGCTGGAACCCTACGGGGAATTAGGAGTAGAACTCCTGGAAAGTGAATGGAATAGAATTGGGGAAGTGAGCTGGCCCTTGAGTACGGAGTACCAAGGAGAGCGACTGTCCCCCTGTTTAGTGCAGAGCGGAGCCAGCCGCCCCAGGGACCCGGGGTTAGGACTGGCCACTCTGTACTGACTTGCTGGCCCTCGTGTACGTAGTACCAAGGAGAGATACTAGTGTAGGGAGGTACTAGCTACCCCACGGGCCCCGGGGTTCTGCTAGCCTCCTACACCGACTTGTTAGGCCCACTGGGGCAAACCAGGGTAGTCAGGCGAGGGTGCGCGGACTGTGGAGGGCAAGGCCCCTGTTTGGTTACTGTGGAGGGGTTGGACCCCTGTTACTGAGAGGGATCTGCCCTGTACTGGTTCCGTGCTGTGCTTTGGGCGCACCCGTTAACAGAAACGACTAACCACATGCCAGTGCGGGTTAGCTACCCGTGCGTTTACGGCGCGTGCCGTAGTCACCGTTACGTCTGTCAGTGACCTTGGGGTGGTTGATTGAGAGTAGGATCACCACGGGGGACTCTCCCGGCCAGGAGAGCACCATGTGCTACTTCTACTATTCGGAAAAGACTGCAATCAAGATCGTTCCCACGAGGAACATTCGAGATCAAGTGAAGGATCTGAGAAATAGATAAATTGTGAAACAATAGAAAGACGTAAATAAAGGAAGAAAGAAAATTAAAACAGCTACTGTACACTTTACTGCTTCTTTAGTTTAGCTGCCACTCTACTCAGCATTTTGCTGACGTGTTACACTCGTTACCTTTCAGGACCAGGTGTTGAGCAGCCAGGGTCAGCGGCTGCAGAGGACGCTGGGCTGAGTAGGGTCTAGTAGAGTTACCACTATTCTCTTGTACCTCTTTTTGGTTCCACTGTAGTGAGTAGTTCTTGTTACCGTTGTACTTTTCTTTACCTGCAGTTCCATATTATGTTATGAATGTTGTTCTACTGTAGTGGTTTCTTTCCTTACTACTGTATTTTCTTACTGTTAGTTATATTCATGCTGAATGTGGTTTATTTTACTGCTCTTTTGGTTACTTCCTCGTTGGACGACTAGGTCTTGGGATTAGTCGAGTCGGTCCGGTTCTCGTGTCTCGTAGGGACTCGGGAATCGGGTCGTTACACAGAAAAGAAAGAAGGAAGAAGAAAGGTAGAGAAGGCAAGACAAGAAAGAAGAGAGAAGAAAAGCTAAGGCAGAGAAGAAGAAGAGAAAGAGAAGATCCAAAGAAGAAGAATCAACTATTTTTATATCTGATTCAATCTCTCTATTTTTGCTACATTTTATATTCATAAACTCCCGCATTATCTTCTGAATTAGATTTTAAGTAGATTTAAGTGTTCAAATTACATTGATTAATATTAGTGAATAAATTCCATTTGATTCCTGTGTTTAACCTCGGATACTTAGGTTTTCAAGTAATAAAAACTTCTTATTTGTTTTCAACGCTTGATCGACTATACTACAACGTGACTGACTTACTTAAAACTCGATCAAGTGCGTGTTAACACAGTCCCTGGTAAAAAGACTGGACTTGTTCCCATTTAGGAACTCTATGATGGGGGCACTTTCGCATGAGATCCAAGAAACGATCCCATGCTTCATGAAGAGGTTCTCCAGATTGCTGAGTGAAGTGTGTGATCTAGTGGCGCAAGGCATTCGTCCAATCAACGAGAAAGAACTTTTTCAAAAATTCAGATGCAGTTCAATCCACGTGTTGATTGGACGCATCTGAGTCTGATACCAATGAGCTGCCTTGTCCATGAGAGAGAAGGAAAACATCTTCATAAGAAGAATATCCCGATTTTGTACATCTGACCTGAAGGTCTGGGCCAGATGTTTGAGTTTTTTGATGTGTTGGAAGGGATCTTCAGAGTTAAGCCCATGAAACTTTGGAATAGCATGAATCATGTTAGGCTTGAGTTCAGAATCAGGACCTCTAGCTGAGATTTGGACTCGAGGTTCAATCGCCACCGCAGCGGGATTATAGTGATCTTGCATCATAGGTCGCTACGGCAGGTTTACAAAGTTCTAGAATAGATCATTCAGGTGTTGGAGTTGGTGTTCAAGATTGTTCTCTTCCTCAATTAGTTGTGCCATGATGATGGAAGGAGAATTTGGTTCTAATGAATCAAAGGAGAGGTCTATGTGGTGGGGTTGCTGCACAAACACGGATGTCGAGTTTTGGCCTCGGTGAGAGTGGATTTCTAAATGAGGTCTTAAGGATGGTCTCAAGGACCTCCTACCAAACATGCACTGATGGATTAGACGAGATTAGAATGTGCTGGACCCAATCGAGACACCCAAAAGATTTGAATGACTATAAAGGTTCAAGGCGGATGATACCCCTTAGTCAGAAAAGCCGTCCACCTGAGAAATACCTAGGCAGCCAGAGAGGGAGAGTCCCGCAAAGACCCCTACACGATAGAGTGTCCCCATGAGTTACAGGGTTTCCCCCACGTGACCTCTCTTGTCACTGAGATTCCAGGAAGACCAGAATGGGGACCTTGACCTCTTAAGTCTACCACTTTTACTTAAGATCAAAGGTGCTTAGGGTTCCACTTGAACTTTAGATGTTTTGAGTGCAAGAGTGACCTAAGTTCAAGGTTGGTTGACCCAACAAGAGGTCAACTTCACCTATTTGTCCTTTGAGAGCCTTAGGTCTTTTCTTTTAGGGTTCAAGTGAAATTAAGAGCTTGATTTTTAGGGTTTCTCTTGAATAAGTCTTTTCAATCAAGGCTTAGGCACACCTCTTTTCGGAAAAGTTGATTCTTGCTTAGAAAAGATGTGTCACTAAAACCCTAAATTGGAATCCTTAATTTGGCTCTAATTGGTCCAATTTAGTTGCCACAAATATGGTATCTAGGGCTCAATCAAGAAGGTGGTAGCCCTAGTTACCTTAAATGGATGCACAATTTAAAATTTGTTGAAATCAAAATCAGGCAACTTTGGTGAATTAGCTAAATATGGAAAGCAGGTAGCCCTAAATTGATTTTTATCTTCTTTTTTCTTTCCAGAATGAGGGGATTCAGAGAAAAGGCTAATTAAAGATTACTTGCCCCGGGTGTGGTTGTTGTGCGGCTGTCTTCTTTTGAATTTCTCTCCCCTGAAACAATCACAAGTAAAGAAATAGATCAAGTTAGTATTGAATCAGAAGTTGTGATCAAGATTTCCAAATCACTCGTTGCTCCCCGACAACGGTGCCAAAATGTTTTATCAAAGTGAAATTGGGTTATAAAAGAAATGCGTCCTAGTATAGCCAAAATCACTTTGAAAACAAATGAATTTTATTACTCGAAAAATGTAAATTCGAGGTCGAACATAGGGAGCAAATTGGGGTTCAAAAATCAAGAACACAACTTTCAAATTTATAATATGCAATGAAGAATCAAAGTTATAATGCAAGAAATGTAATCTCAATGTATATAGAAGCACAAAATAAAATATAAACGTCTGATGTGAAAATCAAACGTCTTAAATGTCAAGTGCTACAGTGCTGGCTGATCTCTTTCTTCTTCTTTCCTTTTTTTCTTCTGTTCTCTATCCTTCTTTCTTCCTGGCTTCTTCTTCTTCTTTATGCTCTGGCCCTTGGTTGCTTTGGCCTTTAGCTTCTTCTTTCTCTTCTTTCTTTTCTCCTTCTGTAGCTTCTTCTTTCTTCTTTCTCCTTCTGTCTCTGACTTCAGCTCCTCTTCAGCCGTGCCTTACCTTCATTAGCTTCTCTGGTTTCTGCCCTCTCCTTCTTCTTTATTTGGCTTCCTCTACCATAGCTTCCTCTACGACTTCCTCCTTCTTCTTCCTTGGCTTCACCCTTAGCTTCTTCTTCATCTTTTTCCCCTGAGAGCAAAACCTACCCATACCCTCCCTGCGATCTCTCTTCTTCCTTCTCTCTTAGGCTCCCTCTCCCAGAGCCTTCTCAGGTTAATGGGCCAGGTATGCGCACCCGAGACCAAGCCCACCGGCGTGGGTGGTGGGCGAGGAGTGCACAGGTAGTCAGGTATCCGGGTCAGAGCCAGGTCCACAGGCAGTGGGTTGCGGACGAGGCAGTGGGTGAGTGGGACGGCGGGAACACCTCGCTAGTGGTCTGCTCGGAGGTGGAGAGGGTGGAGGTGGTTTGCTAGCGTCGAGGCGTAAGAGCAGAATTAAGTGAGAGAAAAATGATGAGCAGTGAAAGAGGACTTATCTAAGGGTGGTTAGACAAAGGGGGATGCGAAGCAGGCGGTCGGCTCGTATGTGCCGTTGCCGGAGATGAAAGCCCAATGAGAGGAGGACGGCAACGACGAGAAGGTGGCAAGAGCATCGGCTGGTGCAATGCGACGCAGACGAAGGAGATAAAGGTAACTCTGCCACTGGTATTGTGACAGAGCGACGAGAGAGGGAGATAAGGGTCGCCGGAGCTTGCTGGGAGGTTGGCCGGAGGGGAAGAGAGGAAATTGGCGGTATCTTAGGCCAATTCAAGCTTGGGTGGAGCAGAATGATCTGGGGACCCTTTTATAGCCCCTGGCAAAGGGTCTTGTGCTTGGAAGAAAAGCTTCCAAGCACGGGCAAGTCACCAGAGTTGGAAGGTCAGAGAGACCCAAATCTCTCATGCGTTTGCATGAGAGATTGGGTAGAAATTAGAGCTCCAAATTAGGTTCACATGAAAGGGGATTTCTCAGAGAATCTCCCTTTCGAATTTGAAAGGGATTCTCTGAGGAATCAGGGAGTTCTTTCCCTTGAATCCTCACCGGAGTAAGATTTCCTCCACTGTAATGATAGAGGGACCTAATTGCAAAGAATGACGAGGAAGTTAGGGGTGCTTCTGTAATGGTTTTCAAAAGTTAAGGGTAGAAATGTAATTAGGCTGGACTAGTTTGCAAAGTAGGTCAAGGTGAATTCCCCTTAGGTCCAAATTTTTGTACAAACCTAATTTGGACCTAATAAATCTAATGGTGAAGTTGGATTTTGGGTTTGACCACTTTTTCCTGGATAATTTACATAAAAACCCAATTCAAGGCAAATAATTGACTGAGACACCAATTTAGGTCAACATAGGTTCTAAGGGCAAAATTGAAGGTTCTAAACCCTAGAGGATATTTTTACATGAATTTAAGATGTTTTAGGTGAATTTTATCCTGATCAGAACCTTGTTAAATTAAATGGGTCTGTTTTAGGGTTACAAAAAGTCATTTAATTCCCAGAATTCACATGAACCCTTTTCTATTTGAACCAACCCACTTTTTATCTTGTTAAGACCATTGGACCTATGTTTAGCCCATGAGAAATCCCGTTGTTGCACTGCAATGGTAAAATTACAGTTTTACCCCTTGTTTCTTGCTTTCCTCTCAGAAGGGTTATTTCTTGAGTTAAGACCTCCAGTTGGTTATGTAGGAGCTTTTATTCTCTTTTCTAGGTCAAAAAGAGCTAGTTAGGGCTCATGATGGTGTTCCCATTATCTACCTAAAATGCCTTAAACATATTCACAAATAACAAGCATAAAAAACAATCAAAACTATACTAAGTTAGTTATATACAACTACTCTAAGTAATACCTAAGTATAGGTACAAAAATAGTTACTAATATATACTATACTAAGTTATATTGACATACTAATATCTTTAGTAACATATTCTATATATACAATAACATATATATATATTAGTGTAGCCTTAGTAAAATATATACACAACATAAGGCAAAAATAACTATCTATACTAATATATATACATATATACAGTGACAGATGTAACTGTCACTAAAGCCTTAATGTTATTTATATATATATATAAGGCTCAAACAAGTACTCTATTCTACTTATATTCTACATATATACATATACATTTATAGTATACATTCGTATACATTATTTACATATATTTTATTTAATATATATATCTTATTATGTTATACTATACATATATGTATACATATACATATACTTACTATGCCTATGTACAAGTATGCACACACAACACACAAAGTTCTCACTATCAACACTAAGTCGATTTCACTCACACTCCTCTTCTTCTTCTCTTTGGTTCAACACTTAGTTTTTTTTTCTTAGATCCCTCTCTCACTCACAGTGGTCGATTCACTATCCATTAACCCAAAATTTGGGTTTTTAATGGGTAGGCCGATCCTTTTCGTGGGATACACAGTACCCCATATGAGTAGGACCAAACCACTACTAAGGACCAGTCCTAGTTCAATTATCATATATTTTCATCCAATTTTAGGCCCATGACAGGCCCAATATGGGCCCAGCTACAATGCGTAGCCCCTGGCCCACCACTGTTCAGAATACATGCTCATATGCTCAAGAGAGGAGAGGATAGGTATGTTGTATGTGTGCCGAGTACTAACAACAGAACGATCGTCGGTGCTCATTCATCTTATACCGCATTGCGCGCTTCTTAGCACATGATGTGGGACATTCTTTAGTGCCTAATTGGTGCTCACATGCATACTGTGCATGTTCTGATTGTAAAGATTTAGTGCTCGATTTGAGGGCCATAATTAGCTCTAAAATAAAAATAAATTATATGGTTACAATGACCTTATATAAGGCTACATAATTGTACAATTAATTTAGAATTATAACTTAGTTAATTATATATATAAATATTTAAAATTAGTGGTTTATACATGTTAAATTAAGGTTTAATTTCTTAATTAAAGTGAAAATTATTTAATTAAACATGAAATTGACTTAATATAGAGTTAATTTATATATTAAGGTATTTATTATACATTTTAAATTAATTTTAAAGACTTTATTTTAATTTATTTACATTTAAATACATGTTTGAGTTAGTTATATACATATTTAAGTTATAAATACTGTAATACACCATAAACATAGTATAATTAAGTTGAAAATAATTAAAATAATACTATACAAGTATACATAATAAATTACTTTAGTATTATCTTAAATTACTAATTTATTTCGTTTTAAGTTAATAATTTACCTAGTTAACTTAATAACTTAATTATCTATTGTAATTATATAATTAAATTAATTTACAAGTATCATACAGTATATATTTTTGAGTTAAATATGTATGTACAGTATTAGTTATGATTATAGACATATACATAGGTTTCTATAATTACTTAGGATTATATCTATTTAAGTTAATATAAATTAACATATAATTATACGATAAAGTTATATGTTTAGTAAATCATTCTAAATACTTAATTTAATATATAAAATACAAGTATAAATTAATTATATACATTATTTACATATTTTACGCTATAGACATTTAGCTTAGCATTAAATTATATTTACAATTATAAATCTACTATACAAGGTATTTTTAGATATTTTTAGACATTTTCTGATTTTTATGATTTATATATATAATAGAGGTAGGGGATGAGAGAGAAAGGGTGAGATGAGAGAGAGAGGAATTCCTTTTGGTCTTTTAAGTTAGGTTTCCTTTATTAAGTTACAAGGTATATTTAACCGTCGGGTAATATGTTCTACCAAGTTGGAGTTTAGAAAACCTTGAAACCTAGCTAACACCTAGAAAATTACCTGATCTTACTCAAGGCAAGTTTATTTTATTTTTTAATCATTTTTTTATCATTTTTATTTATTTACAAGTTAACACCAAATGTGGCCTTGAAAGGATGTTTTAAGTCAAACCTAAGACTCTAAACTTGATCCTAAGGGATTGGAGAACTAATTAAGCATTCACAGACTTTAGCACAGCACATAGAGGATATTCAAACATTTAAACATGAATTTTATCATAAATGGCATTAAATTCACATATAGACAGTTATACAACACGAAAACTAGCTGACAATGATGAGAACATGGTTTACATGACATTCAAAATGAATTTAAATCAGATACAAGTACATGAATGCTTGCATATATGTTCTAGCAATATACAAAACATGTTAGCTCAATGAATTTCTCAAAAACCAGCTTAGATCCATCTGAAATCAAACAGCTGATTCAGATCAGTACTTCTGCTCGGCAGTAGAATTAGATGTTGCTGCTCAATGATTTCCAGCAGCTACTGCTGCTATTGTTGCTGACCTATTCAGCTGATGTTTATCAAGTTTTTAGGACTTTAAATAGGTTTCGTTGTAGCAAAGTTTCCTAAATAGCTCAATCAACAGATACAATTTATAAACTCAGAATCAAGAAATGAAGTCTGAGGTTGACCACAGGGAGCAAGCATTGCAATTCATGCACTAATCAAAATGAATATATAAATGAACACAAAAAATCAAACCAATAACGAAATTCAATGAATAATATCTACTCAAAACTGATCTTCAATGGAGAACATGAGTATTGAAAGAGTTGAAGAGGACAAAAAGATATGTAAGACAAAATAATGGTGATTTAAATCACCAATTATTAGTCTATGTATACATATATATCAATTAGTCAATGTCTAAAATAAATGAACAGTGGCTTGAACCACTTAAGCCAATTTCCACGCCAACCAATGTTTCTACAGTACTGTTCTCAAAGCAAATCAGATGTCGCCTTCCTTGGATCAGATGACTTAAATGCTGACTTCACAGCACAACACAAGGCTTTCAAAGCCTTTCTCCTTCTCAAGCCTTTCAAAGACCAAGGCTTCTCTCTCTCGACAACCTTCTCCTTCGTCTTCTTCCTTCCTTCTTCTTTCAAAGAGTACAAGGGCTCTTTCTCATAGCTAACTGTTGGATAGGGTTAAACATTATAGAGCAAAACCCCCCTCTCCCCGCTCTCTCTTTCCTTCCTCTTCTCTCTCAGACAACTGGTCAACCAATCAGGTATTCGGGTTAAGCAGTATCGGGTCTAGGGCTACTGGCATGGGTAGTAGTAGCCAAGGAGTGAAGGCTTAGGCGAGTACGGGTGAGCGGGTAAGGGGGCTGATGGTTAAATTCCTCAACACAGTTAATTAAGTTATTTAGGCTTAATTAAATGCGCAAGAATGTAACTTAGGTTAACTCGAATCAAAGTCATAAATGTCGTATAGGGTCAAGTTAACCTAACATTTTAGATTTTAAAGTTCTTTTTTAACTGGTTGAGTCTAGGTCGTTCACTAGGAGGCGTAACTTAATCCTAATTCACCATTACCATTAGTCTCTAAGAAATAATTGATAACTATTTAATTAGTCAGAATATAATTGTAATACTTTAGGAACATGAATCTTGCACAAAAGATACATCAAACATAAGCATACAGCATTCCATTAGGGTAAAACATGTTTACACAAGAAATCTATCATTAAAATTCAAGTAAACATGTTTATTACATCATTTATATCATTTTACAAGAATATAAAGCAAGAAAATGATTTACAAGGAATATATTTGCCTTTAACAACATTTGATGCTCAAAACAATAATAAAAGAATATGAAATTGTAATATAAGATCAAATCAGAAAATCAGACGTCTAAGAATAATATTGGACGACTTAAAAAGAAAAATAAGAAGTCTAATGCAAGTAAGAGACGTCTGATATTTCTCCTTCTTTCATTAAATGCCTTCAGCCCTTCTTTCTTCTCTTGTTCCTTTTCTTTTCTTCTCTTCTGTTATTGCTCTCTTTCTTTCTCTTTTATTTCTTGAGTTTCTCTTCTTTCCTTATATTTTTCTTAAGTTCTTCTTTAGTTAATCTCCTAAGTCTTTAACTTTCCTTAACCCTCTCTCAACACTTAAGCTTTTGAGCCCTCTTCTCTTCATCTCTTCTTCTTTATTTCTTCTTTAACTCTCCTTTGTACTGTGCATATACCCTTATGCACTTAGCCATTTGTGTGAACACTTAAACCCATTTTGCCTTTAATTATAAAAATTATTTTATTAATGGGTGGTCAGACCTCTTTCGGGGATACACAGCACCCCATAGGGGTGGGACCAGACCCTACTAGAGATCCAACTTAGTTTTAATTAGGTGGATTTCCATATGTTCATATCAATGCACAGTACCGGCCTCCCAGGCCCATGCTCACGCCCACAAGCACACACATACACCCATGCGTAGGCACATGTACACGCATGCACCCGCACCCAATGCTCATAAGCTGTGCCCTGCGCTGATGACCAAAACATCCTATGCACAAAATCACTTTATACGATGTCGCGTGCTCCAGAATTCCCGAGGTGGCACTATGTTTCACCTTTCCAGGCCAGACTTCAAGACTCAATTCCGATCGATTGCCTGGATGGTTTCGATCGAGCAAAGGCTCGATCAAAAGCCCTATGGATGCTCTATTAGGATTCAACACTAATGTGGTGCCCAGATTTGGTTTAGCCCTTTGATTTGAAGGGCGAAATCAATGGTTATGCATGGCCATTAATAGCCTGCAGAAGAAGAGACTCAGGTCAATTGAACTGTAGAGGCTAGGCAGCTCTCAACTGAAGGCCTGTGTGACCTCATTGATGCATTCCGCATCAAACTGGAGAAGAAAGAAGTCTGAAGAAGCTCAGGAAGCAGTAGAAGCTGAAAAGCTTCGTTCTTAGTGTTCAGAGCTTGAAATTAAGCTCCAATTCATCCAACAGATGGCTCAAATCACTAGGAGTTGATATAAAATGATTTATAATGCTTATAGTAATTGCTCTGATCAGGATTTGACTCCAAATTTCAATGAAAAAGTTCAATGGCAATTTTTGGGTTCCATATGAACCCAAACCGTGCAGTAGGTCAAATCTCAATTAATCCTCAATAAGATCCTAACAAATCACCCTAAGAACATTCTAAATATTTCCAAAAACCTAATTAGCCCATTCAATCAAAGATTCAACAATCTAATCCTTAAATTCACTCCCAGTTTGACCATTAAAGCTCAGTAGTTGACTTTTAAAATAGATCACCACAGCTTCAAATTAAAGACCTAAATGTCCTCAAATCAACTCAATGAATTGTTTCTTCATTCCAAAATAAAGTTTTGAGCCTACCTTGAGTGCTTACAGTTACTATCGCCTGGGTTGCGAGAGAGGTGTGATCAGCAGAGCAATCTATAGGTTTTCAGTCTAATTAAAGACCTAGAATGGATTACTTAGGTTTCGTTGAAGCTTCTGAACCTATTCCTATATTCTAAACCCTAACAGGTTTGTCTCTTCAACTCTGTCGGAGATGGAGAAGACTGAGATCAAACTAAAGCTTTAAACATTAAAACACAAATCTGACTCCAGAAAATTAATCCTTAAGTCTAAAAGAAGTAATCTGGAGCTTCTCAAAGAGTTCTAGATGCTGAGGCTTATTTTCAACTCGCTGGAGCTCCGGTGAGTCCAGTTCTGATAGATTGGAGTATAAAACTCCTTGAAATTGTCTATCAAAGGTCTTAGAAGCTTCCTGAGGTCATAAGAAACCTCAGGAGCTTATCAATTATAGCAATTAAAGATCAAGTCAGAAGATAAGCATCGAATTTAGTAAGAATGTAATCTGAGTTCACTGGAACTCAAATCAATTCCTCTCATTCAATTGAGTGAGGGGAATTTCTCATTGATGATCGACGATGATGTCGAGGTGATTAATTAGGCGAAATTACTCCTCTGAGCTTGCCATTGACAGTGAGCTCGGAGGTTGAAATGTAAAATTGTACATTTCTGATATAGATATTAATTGATCAAATTAATACACCGAATGGGGCCCTTAGATGATGTTTAGGTGATAGAGGGCCCCAGTGAGTGTGGTCTAAGCTCGGGGGCCTCCTCCATGGACAGTGGAGACCACCAGTGAATGTGGTGATGACTTAGGCATTTTAGGTGTTAACAGTGAGGGGAAGTGGAAATGATTCATGGAAAGGTTAAGAAAGTGGAATTGTGCTTGGATCAGTGAAAGAAGGCCCAGTGAGGCCGGACATGGCCTTGCCAGAGCTGAGGAAGGTGAAGCTTAATCATACTGAAATCTAAGCTAAACCTACTCCTAACTACTGCTAAACTACTCCTATGAGTTAGAACTACTTACCTGAATGAAAGGAGATGAGAAACTCAATCAATGGCGCATAACGGAGGATGAAATCAGAGGAAAGGGGATAAAGTTCCAATTAGAAACTAAAATCGGTGAGAGAGAGAAGATGACGCTCTAAGGATCTATCACAGCCTTCCGAAGAGGAAGAAGGGGTGAGAGAGACGAGCTTCCTCTCGGAAAAGCTCCGGAGGGATGAGAGGTCGCCGAAGGTGAGTGATGAATAGCCTATTGTTGACTACTATTGGGGAAGGGAGAAAGGGAGCCAACCTTTGGACCGGAGGGGTCCTAGGGTATTTATAGGTTATGATGGTGGTCAAGGAGTTTGAATTTGAACGTAGAAAGGGGTGGGTACAAGCTAACCACCAGCGTCGTCTCCGACATCGGTGAGGTTATCGCCGTGACCTAAATAGGATTATAGGATGATCTAAACTGATGGATGAGTTTGTGGCAGTGATCGCAAGCTTCTGTAGCTCAGCGAGGAAGGACTAACACAGGATGGACGGTCATTAGAGGGTGACAACACCGCCGCTCGCCAGCAGTTCAAACGGCTGAAGAAGAAACAAAGAAGTGTGTTCACAAGGACCTATGTGCAAAGAAAGGCAAGGACCTATGTGCATGGAAAGGACTCAAGTGTAATGAAACTAGGACTAAAACGTAAATTGAGGTTTTCAAGGCTTATTTTAATTTAATTCTTTTTCAACTTTTTATATATGATTATAAATTAGATAAATATTATATATATACCTTGAATTTACATTTTGACCTTTTTAGCTTAATTTATTTAATTGATTAAGTTACTTAAGTTATTACATACTTAGTGTTAAATATTTATAATGTTAACTTAATTATTAATTAGGTAACTAAATATTTATAATTTGAGTCCAAATTATTATTTAAATTATTAATAACAGTAATTAATATTTAATGTAGTATTATTAGCTTATTTTATGGTCCTTTAATATATTGTCCCTTATATTATAATTAAACCCTAAATAAACATATTCTTAGCTAATTAACTAGGGAAACTAGTTAATTAGGGGTATTTAGGAGCCATGATGAGTATCTCATCAGGGACCTCACCCCATGATCTTGTGGCGATAAGCCTAAGGCACAAAATACATTTATGCGCTACCGAGTGCATCTCCCTCTATGATGTGGGACTATGTTCCCACATCTCTTCTTCGTGTTCCACAGTGAGGTGTTTTCAAGCAATTGGAGTGGCTCACTTGTTGCTTCCTTCAATTAACTGCCTAAGAAGACTCTTGGGTTGAATCTACATCACCTAGAGCAAGAATTGGGGAAGAACATGACCGAAAGAGCTTGAATGACGTCGAAGATGGAGGCAGCGATAGGAGGCAGCCGGTGCAACCCTAAAAAAAGAATATAGGTGTGAAGGCCCAAATTAGAAAGATCCTTAGCTTCGCCATAACAAGGCGAAGGTGACAATGGTGGTAGAGTGTCATGAGAGTGGTCATAGTTGGCTGGCGAATATGGTGGAGGTGGTGTGACAGTGGGTTGCTCGGTGGAGGGTTTTAGTGGGTGAACAATGAAATTGATAGAGGACTTTTGAAAGTGGAGTCGAGGCAGAGCTTCTGGAAGTAGAATGGAGGTGTTTGGTGGAGTGTTGCGCTGTGGAGGCATCGTCGGAGCTTCGCCGGAGCGGAGGAAGATGGAGGCATGCGGTGGAGTCGAGGGGTTGAAAGGAAGAGTAAAGGTGAGGGAATTGATCTACGGTATTAGAGGAACCTAATTAACCTATTCTAATGGTCAAAATGGGAGGAATGGCACCAACTTTGGTTGGTCGGCGCCAGAGAAGTAGAAATATCTGGTGGACAAACGACGAGAAAGAAGGAGGGAGACGGTGTCTACTGGTACCACATGACGTGGATGGTCGTGGGGAAGGAGAATCCACCAGCTATTATCTGTGATGGTGGACGAGGAAGGTGGTCAAAGGCTCTCGTTAGAGTTGGTGGAGAAGGAAGTCGGGGAGAAGAGAAGAGAGTGTATCCGACCTCCAAACCAAGCTAAGGAGGTTGGCTTGACCTCAAGGAAACTTTTATAGGCTTCATTGGAGCTTTCCAAGCTTGGAATCATGTGGTTCTTGCACGACAAGGAGACCCGAACCTTTGAAAGGTTCACATTAGGTTTTGAGTATGATTCAGAGCCCAATGAGTGGCTCAAATGGAAGAGGATTTCATAAAGGATCTCCCTTTCTATTTTGGGAGAGATTCGTCAAGAGATCAAAGAGAAATCTCTGATTGAAGGTCGCCAGAGTAGGAGTTCCTCCGCAATAATGGTAGAGGGACCAATATGTAAAGAAGATGACAAACTTAGGGACTTATTTGCAAATAATTCAAAAAAGTAGGAGTGTGTGTGTAAGAAAAAGAGTCATACTGGACTAAAATGCATACTAGGTCAGATGATCTCTGATTGGGCCCAAATTTTGGTATATACCTAATTTGGACCCAAGGAATCTAATGGTAAAGTCAGATTTTGGTTTTGACCAAGTTTGACTAGGTAATTTACTCAAAAACCTAAATTAAGGCAACTTCGTGTCTGAGTGTTTTAGGTCAAAATGGGTTCCAATGGTCAAATAAAGGATACCAAACCTTATGGAATATTTTTCTATGATTTTTAGAAGGTTGAGGTGAATTTTATCCTGACCAAAACCTCAATTAATTAAACAGGTCTGAAATTAGGGTTTCAGATGTCCATTAATTCTTAAAATACGCGAAACCAGTTTCTTTCTACACGGACGCTCTTATTAGTCATTTATGACCATTTGACCTTTGATTAACCCCTGGAATTCCCCGTGATTGTTCTACATTTATGATCTTCTGTTAAAACTGTAGATTTAACCCTGATCTAATGTATTCTTCATAGAAGGGTATGCAATGAATTACGACTCTTCAGCGGTTATGTAGGAGTATTTGTCTGTTGATTATGGCTAATTAAAGCTAGTTATGGATGATGATGACATTATCATCATGAACCCATGCCTAACTTTTCCTAGTCCCCTAGCAAAATCTTATGAAAAAAACTAGAGTTCTATACCATGCTTACTGTTCAGGGTACTAATTTGTATTACTTTTAAGAAATTACGTCAGAATGCTAATAGTAGGCCTAGAGGTACTCAAGTATCAACCAAGATCCAGGCTTGATGAGCTTTAGCCTCAGTCTGCCACAAAGGTTTCTAAGGCTTGCAAAAACTATCCAAAGGTTCGTTGAACCCAGCGGTTAAAGCACCCGTGCATAAACGTAACATGTCTAAGTTATGTTTGCAGTGCATTTTTGTAGAAGAGGGATAGAAGAAGATTTTCATTTTTGGAGAGCTTTCTCTCTCTTTATCTTTTGATCATTTTTCCTTAAATCTAGCCTCAGATTGGCCCTAAACACGGTCTATATCAGATTCCTTGTCCCCACCATCAATCCTCGCAGGGTCCCTGACAATCGATGCTTCGGGATAGCACCGCCCATGGCAACCCCCAGAACCCTAGCTTTTGACACTTCAAGATAGTGTTGCCCATGGCATTTTATAGCTAAATTTAGGCCCTAGAAATCGACATTTCGGGATAATCCCACCCATGGCACCTAAATCAACACAAGGTGCTTACATGCCCTCGATAGGATATTTAGATATCCTAAGAGACAAGCACTGAGAAGATGATATGTTATTATGCATCTTCAAGGGGAATTTCCTACCTCTCCATACTGGGAACTCATCCAAATCAACTTATGTTTTAAAGCTGCTCCTAATCTAGGTAGCTTTTTCATAACAGAATAAACGCTTTTGTGTGATTTTTATTGTTAAGTGCACAGAACCAGACTGGTGTGTGGATCAAGGTGCTTAGGTTACCAAGTCTCGCAAACTAGAGATCAGTTAATGGGGTCGAATAATCCCTAATCCTTAGACATAATACATAAGCTTTGAATTTTCCTCAATCTCTTGAGGATTATCCAAATCTTAACGGATATGTGAATGTTTAAGCCCTAGAATAAGCCCAAGAGTCCTAAGATCAGCACTTATACTAATCTCCATGTCTCTCTATTATTTTAGGACTTAATTTTTTCTTTTGATTTGGTCTAGAACTTAAGTAATTTCCATGATCAAGTGCTAAAGACTATTAATTTTATTTCTTGATTGTTGCTCCTTTTTTGACATTTAAACTCTCTCCTCTTTTCCTCCTCATGAATGATATGCAATCAATTCTCAAAATTTTCCTCCCCTTTCCATATTTTTTTCTTTTTCAAAAAAAATTTATTTTTTTGGTTTTTTGAATATGTTTTTTTTGTAAGAACCCCTCAGAAACTTGATTATTTATGTGTTTGCACTTTAATACCCTGCAATGCCTAAGTTTTGCAATGTCCTCATTGTAAATCGGAGGGTATGAAATTAGCTTGGTTCATGGGTTAGAATAAGGTAAAAGGTGAGTGAATGGGTTGGGGTGACTGTTGCAGATGATTCCAATCTTTGATACGAATACCAAAGGTGGCATCGGCTATTCTAATTCTGAACTCTAAGTGCAGTTGGAGTGTAGCTCAAAAGGATGATTAGAAGGGTCTCGATTTTTTAGAATGATGGGTTGCCTCCCGTTAAGCGCTAAATTCAATGCCTTCAGCTGAGTAGAAGATGATCATGGAGAGGGAGTGGTCAAATTAGAGAAGTGTTGTAGAACAAGCACCTTATCAATAACCTGGTTGGTCCAACCAGGTGCTTGTTTAGATTGACAAGCTGAAGGTGCTTATTTAGATTTTCTGGAATGTAGCCCAAACCCAATCAATTTGGTGGGTTGATGGATGTGAATCAATAGATGTGGAGCCCACCAGATACTTTGAAGCTCAAATAGATATAAAAGTGAGAATCTGGGGTTTGGCTGAGTCAATTCAATTCGGTTAGAGTAGGGATGCTCAAAAGGAAATGGAGCTGAAAAGGATGTAGGAACCCTACAGGTAGGATCAGAAAAGGATAGGACATGATTATTGATCTAATCAATGTTCAAAACCCGATCAGCAGATGGAGAAGAGTCATGTGTGACTGGATCATAGAAAGGAGAATCAGAGTAGAAATTGATTCCGGTGGTGGGGTAGGGTTGAGAATGGATTTTGGAAGGCTCTGTACGCAGATCAGAAGATGTGGCTTCTATGAGATCTGTTTGTGTTGAGGTCTCCTCTAGAAAGATTCAAAAGTAGGTTCATCTAGAGAGTCCTTATAAAGCCCAACAAAATCAAATGTAAATGCCTGGAGAGTGCTTATAGGGTCATGGAAATCTAAGTCAAGAAAAGGTTCAAACTCTAGATTGCAGACACTCTAGGCACTTGTTTCTGATTCCTGTAGATCAAAAAGGAATGATTCCATCTCAATGGAACTTGATTTCGAATCAATGATCTCAGGATTAGGGACCCCAGAGTCAGAGTCGAAGAATGAGTTACGGATGCTGAGGTCATAAACTGGTTCATAGATGTCAGAAAACAAAGGCTCTCTGAAATCAGAGTAGGATTCGAAATCGTCGGAGAATTTGCGAAGATCGTGTTGTGAACTCGATTCCTGATCAGAGGTTCCACCACAGAAAGGATCAAGATATGTAGAAGCAACAACTTGACTTGGATCTAACCTATTTTCATATTTTGACCTCAAAGAGGTGTTTCCATTAGGCATGGGCTTAAGTTCTTGGCTCTTAGGGTAGACCAAATTGAATCCCAATTCTTCCATCTCCTTGATTTTTGTATCATAATTTGGCGTGTTTTCCAAAAAATCAATCTATTTTTTAGAGGTGTCTGGAGAGGTGTATTCATCAAATGCAGGCCCTAAATCGTATTTCAAATTCGAAATCTGTATTTCATCACATGGGGCCTCATAATCATCCCAATTAGGCTCAGATCTAGATTCTAGGTCAAAGGTAGGCATTGGGTCACTAGGATCTAGGCTGGGCTCTACTGGGATGTTAGAATTGCTCTTGAGAGTCACCTCATTAGAATAAGGGGGAATTTACACCCTTGAGATGTTCTGTTTCAATTTCACCATCACAGGTGTCTAGGAAATCCAAGCTTGATGGACCAGCTTCTTGGTTTCCTAGGTCTAGTTCGAAATCATGATCACCTGCAATCAGGTCCTCCCAACCCATCTCAAGATCAGATGTATCAATCTATATGTAATCTGAATCAAATTCCATTTGGGTTGGGAGTCTACAACAACCTCGATCATCAAACCCGGGCTTTAGGAAATTATGTAGATCACTAGAATTACTCCAAGATGTCTTATTAACTTATGACGGTATTTTTGATCAATGGTTTTATATAACGTATTCAGTAATTTTCCCCGTCTCTCCAAAAGATTCTGGAGTTCTTTCAAACATGAAGGATTTGACCAATGTTGCAGACAATCGTTGTTGTGTAATTTCACTAATTCAATGTACTCTGCTAAGAGATCATCTCGGATTGAACCGTGGTTTATTCATGTTAGTATTATCTCGATACGGTTCAAAATGTGGTTTGCCATTTTTGCAAAAATGTCCCTATCTAAGGCTCCATAATATTCTTCATGGTGTCTATAGGCAGCCTCATTCATCTTATCTTTGATAGCCATTTGGGACATAGGTTTTCTAATTACTTTGTCGAAAATGTCAGGATGCATTTTCGAATCAGGTGGTGGAAGCAAGATGTAGAATCAGACTCAGGTTCAAATTGGAGTTGATCAGATCAGATTAGACATCCCGTAGAAGATCTAATGAGGTCTCTTAGGTCAAAAACCTACTGACCTTCCTATGTGTGTGCTCTATAGAAGGGGTGAGGGACTAGATATGAATTAGACCCAATCAAGGCAACCAAAAATTTTTTTTTGATGACTAAGCCTATTTTGAGGCAGATGATGCCTCTGAATCAAAAATCTGCAAACCCCGAGATTTACCTGGACAACCAGGAAGGGAGAGCCCCGCAAAGAACCCTACATGGTAGAGCGTCCCCACAGGTTACAGGGTTTCCCCCACCCGACCTTCCTCGTCATTGCAGTTCCAAGTAGATCAAAATGTATGAACTTAAGACCTTAAGTCTACCAATTTTAGCCTAATTTGTGCCTTAGATTTCACTTGATTCGAAGTTGATTTGACTTGTGACCTAATTTGGAGGTTGATTAGCCCAGAAAGTAGACCAACTTCACTTGACCTACCCTACAAGATGAAGAATGAAATCTAGGTCAAGACTTAGAAATCACCCTGAAATGATTCTCAAGTTATTAGGTCCACAATTTTTAAGGTTCAAGTGAAATTAGAGCCTGATTTTAGGGTTCTTCTAGGTAGATCTTTTCAAGCACGGGTTTGGGTAGCACACAAATGAGGGAGGGTAACTTTCCTTTCATGCAGGCAAAATGTGAGCTAACACTTCAAAACCTTAGAGTATAAACCCTAGTTGGCTCTATTTCAAATCCAATTAAATCTCAAGATGTACACCTTGGACTTCAAACAAGAAGGTGAGCAGTCCAAGATGCTTAGAATTAGGCGTAAATCCCTAGTTGGTATAGGAAATCATGGTAGGGAATATCTAATTGAAATCGGCTCAAGCTTTAATCAGATATGAATTTTTTCGCAAATAAGGAAACTTGCCTTTTTAAGTAATATTTAATAGAAAAGTAAGGCAGATGAATACTAACTAGTTTTGTTTCCTTTTCTCTCTTCCAAGGATTAGGAGATTAGGGAAGAAGAGAGATTACCTGCCTTGGGAGTGGTTGATTTGCATGGAAGATCTCCTTGTGATATACCTTGCAAAATCACAAGAAAACAATAGGGCAAGTTAGTGCTCAAATATAATCAAATGAAATAAAGAATAGAGGGGAATTACGTGTTGCACCTCGACAATAGCACCAAAATGTTTATCAAATTTTTAGGAGTTTAAATAGGTTTCGTTGTAGTAATGTCTCTTAAATAGCTCAATCAACAGATACAATTTATAAACTCAGAATCAAGAAATGAAGTCCGAGGTCGAACACAGGGAACAACTATTGCAATTCACGTGCTAATCGAAATGAATATATAAATGAGCACAAGAAATCAAACCAATAATGATATTCAATGAATAATATCTACTCAAAACTCATATTCAATGGAGAACATGAGTATTGCAAGAGTTGAAGAGGACAAAAAGATATCTAAGACAAAATAATGGTGATTTAAATCACCAATTATTAGTCTATGTATACATATATATCAATTACTCAATATTTGAAATAAATGAACAATGGCTTGAACCACTTAAGCCAATTTCCACGCCAGCCAATGTTTCTACAGTACTGTTCTCAAAGCAAATCAGACGTCGCCTTCTTTGGATCAGACAACTTAAACGTCGCCTTCACAGCACAACACAAGGCTTTTAAAGCCTTTCTCCTTCTTAAGCCTTTTAGAGACCAAGCCTTCTCTCTCTTCACAATCTTCTCCTTCTTCTTCTTTCAGAGAGCACAAGGGCTCTCTCTCACGGTTAAATGTTGGGCAGGGTTAAACATGTGAGAGAAAAACCCCCCTCTCCCCCATTCTCTCTCTCTCTCTTTCCTTCCTCTTCTCTCTTAGACAACTGGTCAGCCAATCGGGTATTCGAGTTAAGTAGTATTGGGTCCAGGGCTACCGACGTGGGCAATAGCCAAGGAGTGAAGGCTTAGGTGGGTACAGGTGAGTGGGTAAGGGGACCTCACCCTATGATCTTGAGGCGATAAGCCTAAGGCACAAAATACATTTATGTGCTGTCGAGTGCATCTCCCTCAGATGAGTTATGACTCATCATAGCTAAATCACCTAAGTTAAGCTAGAAACGAGGTTAAACACTATCAAATTAACACATAAAAAGGGTTAAGTATGGGAAATAGAGAAAAAGACCTAAACATCAATTTTGTGCTAAAAATGCATAATTAGGTCATTTATTGAGATATTCTTTTAAATAATGTAAAATGGTGATCCAATTGCAAATTGAACACACAAATGAGCTCAAAATTCCAAATCAAAAGTAAAATTAACTTCTAATATATTCAATTGAGCTTCAATAAAAACGTGGGTACATTTGGGCATCATTAGGACCTTGCAATTAAGGATTTACATTTAGGTCCCTAGTACATCACATTTCATCCTTAGAAAACTAGCCAAGGACCTATTTAATACCTGCAGGGACCAATCTGCAATATCCTAGGGACTGCTCTGTCATCATTTCTAACCACTTATGGGCATCCCTACTATTTCTCTACCCCTTCGCTGAGGGGTGTTCCTTGCAAAAACACCAATAGAAACCTAGAGCACCTGCAACCCGTGCGTGCACTGTAGCACGCCAAGAACACGGGCCATCCTGTCCGTCAATCCCCCCTTGCCTCTTGATCTATGGCTTTATTTGATTCAAAGTTTCACGCAAATCAGCACATGTGGTCACCACTACCCTCAAATCCCATCCAACGATTGCTTTTTGATTTAAATCCCCATGCGTGCCTCCCCTCTCATCCTCACCGCCAAAGCCACTAGCGCCTAATCTCACCATTGCGGTGAGGAGAATCACTCCCTCTCGCTAGTTAAGCACCTTCGCTGCCTCGCGCATAGAGGATTGCTCCCTTCTACACCTCTCGAGCCGATCATTCATCCACTCTAGCTCTTCTCCCCACAGTACACGTTATTCATGGCCACCGGTAGTGAAGCTCCACTTCTCTGACTCTCCTCGTCTCTAAGGACATCGTAGCACCTGAGGGCGACCCAAAACTCCACTAATGAGTTTTCCCTCCACTAGAGTACCTCCTTCCTCCATTCTTTCTCTCCATCCACCAGGTAGAGATCCAAAGGTCCCATTCTTCCATTTAGACTAGGTTTTAATGCTTTCTAGCTGTAGCATAGTTGTAGTGACTAATAGTGTAGTGTAGATCAGATAGGAGTAGATCAGTTAGAAATTCACTGGTGTGATAGTTAGCTTAGGAGTAGATTAGAGTAGAATTCACCTTTTGTCTCCTCTGATCATGTCAGATCAAAGGAGATGATTTCACTCACCTCACTTATCACTATTTTCTCCCTCTTCATATTTCCATTTCGCTTTCTGATTTCCCTCGAGTTTTAATCCACAATCCACCCATCCATTTGGAGTCAAACCCTCATCTCATTGCTCTCAAGCTTTGAGGTGAGGATTTGTGCTCAAATCCATCCAGGGGTCTCCCATTCATTTCAAAAATCCACAAAGACCCCTGATCTTGATTTAAAATGGAATCAGTTCATTTGATCTGATTTTAATTTGGTTTTCAATGCAAGATCGCAAGATTTTGATCCATTTGAGTTCTAAGGGATCTTTGATCGAGTGAACTGATATATTTTTGTGTTATTTAGTCCATGGCAGTGAATCTGAGATGATTTTAATGATAGATTTTTTCTCAGATGAGCCATGGTTGTATTTGATTTTAATTGGAGATTTTGATGGTTTACAATGTGTGGGAGAGCCAAGGAGAATCAAGTTTGTTGATTTGACTCTCTACCTAGTATTTGTGAGTTGTTTTGAGTGTGATTCTGATTTTTAACCTAAGGAATTTTCAATATTCCTTAAGGTTTCAGAGGTTTGGATTCAAGTTTTTGGATTAAATTGACTGATTTAATCTCTTCCTTCATGTTGTCTATAGCATAAGGAAGGTATTAGATCAGTAGTTTTCTCTAGTTTGGAATGAAAAATATTGTTTGAGAATTTTTGATGTGGATCCTTTCACCTGATTTGATTGCAAAATGATTTCCAAGTATCGTCAGATTTTGTTTTAAGGATGCTTACTGTTTGGTTTTTGAATCCCAATTCAGCACATTAAAGTGCTGCTTCAACAGCAACATTTCCATGGTTTTTCCAACTCCCATTTGATACCAATTGATATTAACTCAAAATCATGACCTAAATTCAATATGCATGATCCCTGATCAGACTTTCTTAAGTCTGGTCTGGGATAATTCATATTGAATTTGACATCAGACCTACTGGAGCTGCTGAATTTTAATGATTAGATTTCATTGCAGCAGCCTTTTGCTTATTTTTTAAGACATCTGAATTCAATTTAGATGATCTAAATTGGGCTACAACAGCAACAGCTGATCCTATAGCTACTGTTTCAGCAGCTGTAGGACCTGTTCTTGTTGCAATGGTTGTTGCTGCTTTAGGTCAGTAGTTGTTCTAGTTTAATTTGTAGGACAGTAAAGGCTAGGATTAGGTTCTGTAAATTAGCTGACATGTTCTCAATGTTGTGTAGTAATTGTACAAGCTTTCATGTATCTAAAATGGAATTTTAATTGCATTTGAATGGCTTGTAATTTGAATTTCAACTCTTTTGTCAGCTTACTTGCATGCCTAACTGTTCAAATTCTAAATTAGTGGAATTTTGGGTTGAAATTCATACTTGTCTAATTGAACACCTCCTATAGCATGTTTAGAACACATTTGATTTCTTCCATTGCCTATTCAACCCTCAAACACAACTTTAGTGCCTTAAGTTCACCTTGAAGATCCCTTTTAAGGCCTAGGTTGTATGAACTTTGTAATTAAATAAAAGTGATATAAAAAAATCCAAAAAAATAAAATAAACCTATCTTGATGAAGATTAGGTATATTTTTAGGCATATGCTAAGTTTCAAGGCATTCTAAACCTTCAACTTGATAGAACATACCAGCCAACGGACCAATCTACCTTAAAACTTAATAAAAGACCTTAACATATAAAAACACCAAAAATTATCTATTCTTCTCATATCTCACTTTCTTTCTCACCTCCTACCTCTATAAAATATATAAAACCCATAAAAATCATAAAAACCCCAAAAATACTCAAAAATACTACGTATAGTATGCATATACTTGTATATATAACTTATATTAAGCTATATATTTTTATATAATGTAAGATATGTACATAATAGATATATATAACTTATATATTTGTTATATAATGTAAATTAAATATTTAATATCATATAAACTGTATATAACTTAATTGTATAACTATTTATTATTTATACCAACTTATAAGTATTATAACTTAAGTAAATATATAAAACACTGTATATAAATGTAATTGGTAATTATACTGTATATACATATCTATATATGTATTATGTAAATTATGAACCCTATAGTATAATTTAATTATGTATATATAATAAATAATGAATTTATTAAGTTACTAACTAAGATATTAAATTAAATCAAAATAAATTAGTAATTTAAGTTATAACTGAACTAACATATACTGTACATTTATATAATTGTATTTTAAGTAAATTAAGCTAATTTAACTTCTTTTTTTTTTTGAAACTAAAAGGAAAGCTATCGTGTTACGATAGCAATCCGGGAAGACATTTTATTAATAAAGAGGTAAATAAAAAATTACAAATTAGATCCCCATCTATGTATGAGGGACCAACACTCATTTACAATTTGCTCACAACATACTGGTCTCTCTTGAAGTAACCTCTCATTTCTTACCCTCCACACGTAGCAAAGTGTTGCGGCCATGCGCAGGTGCGGTCTCTCCAAAATTAAAAAATTGTGCCACAATGAATCCCATAAGGGGAGTGGTTCCTGACAAATCTTCCTCCATATTACATGAGTAATCAAGAAAGAAGAAAAAAAGGTGGCTAAGACTGTCAGTGTGCATTCCACATAAGTGGCATTCATGAAGAGTAGCTCCCATCCTTTTGTGCCTTAGATCCCCTGTTATCAAGCCCTCTCTTCTGCAAAACCAAAGAAAAATTTGTACCTTGAGTGGGATCTTCAAGGACCATATTTTTTTATCAATGTGATCATAACCCCAACCTCTGCCATCTTCCATAATCTTTCCATAAGCATGCTGAACTATATATATTCCATCCCAAACATAGCTATCTTCCACGCCAAGTCTGGGTTTGAATCTTTCCAGGTCTTAAATCATGTCCATTCTTTCTTCCCATAGCCGGGTGCCCTCCTTGATGGACTCAGCTTCATTCAATTGCCAGCAGACCCTTGTTTCAGACCAATAGCAGTTCACAGTAACTATTTTGTCCCTTGCTGTAGCAAATACCCTTGGGTAGGATTCCTTTAAAGGGCCCAGTGGGGACCATTGTTCACACCAGAAGTCAAATGTCCTGCCGTCTCCTAGTATAGGCTACAACATATGCCAATTACATTTTAGAACTTGAATCATAGACTGCTAAAAAGGTGATGATCTGGTAGGATATAACCTCTTTGGCGCACTGTTGGACTAACCGTAGCTATCTTTAATTAGCTCGGTCCATGGCTTCTCTTCCCCCTTCAGAACTCTTTAGCCCATTTGATCAATAAGGCCTCATTAAATTCTTTCAAAGCTTTGATTCCCAATCCACCACTTTCCTTAAGCCGACAGATCTGCTCCTACTTCAAAGGCTACATAAATCTACCTTCATGCTTGGCACCTTTCCAGAAGAACCTCTTTCAAATTAAATCCATGTGCTTCTAGATAGATTTTGGAGCTTTGAAGAGGGAGAAGTAGAAGATGGGGTCGAGGTAATAGCAGAGTTCAGTAAGATGAGTCTACCACCCTTAGATAAGAATATGCTATTCCATCCTACCAACTTGACTGAAATTTTATCAAAAAGATTATTCCAGTCACATTTTTTCATTTTTGAGCATCTTAGGGGCAACCCCAAGTATCTGATAGGAAGGTTGGTCGTGGAGTCCCCAAAATATCCAAAATAGCTTCTTGTTCTTGCTCATTCAGACCAAAGCATACCAGATTGGACTTCTCCCTATTTAATTTTAGACCTGAAATGTCACTAAAGATATTAACCATATGACCAAGTGCATGGGCTTCACCCTCTGACCCTTCCACGAAAAAGACCGTATTATCTGCATACTGGAGAATAGGAGCTATGTCACTCCTGTTAGAAAGAGAGTATCCTCTGATAATGCCCGCCTCAGAAAGTTTGCAAGCATATCTCACCAGACCATCAACAGCAAGGTTAAAAACCAAAGGGGCCAAAGGACATCCTTGCCTCACCCCGCACTGCGGTTGAATCCAGGCTCCACAAGGTTTCCCATTGATCAAGGGAGTGAAAGAAGTAGTAGTGATGCACCTTTTCATCCATTGAATCTAGAGAGGAGGAAATCCTCTTCTCTTGAAAACCTCCCATAAATAGGGCCACAAAATAGAATATATGCCTTACGGAAATCAACTTTCCACATAAAGGCTTTACATTTCCTTTTTTGCCAACCACACACCATCTCCTGGGCCATGATGAAAGACTCTTGCAAGGATCTATTAGGGAGGAATGCAGATTGGACTAGATGAATCAAATCCTGCAGGACGAGTCGTAGCCTATTTGCCAAGATTTTGCTCACCACCAAATAAATAGAGTTCGAGAGAAGGTATGAAGTCCAGGAATTTCTCTACACCTTGTGTCTTTGGCAGCAAGAAAAGAAAGGATCTGTTGATCTTATCAAAGCCAAAGTTGCCCCCCTTAAATTCCCTAATAACATCCATCACTTCTTTACCAACCACACCCTACATCTCTTAATAGAAAAAAACTTGGATACCATTAGGACCAGGAGAACCTTCATTATTAAACTTATTTATAATATATTATGTTATTTATAACTTAAATTATACTTATTCACTCTAAATTCACCTATTTAAATGAAAATAAATTAAAATAAAACTTGTAAAATACAATAAAAATATGTATCAATTAGACCATTAATTAACTAATTTATGTGTTAATTAAGAAATAAACCCTGAAATCAGGATGTATTATTTACGAACTTTAGCTAATTTATTTATATAGTAAATATAATTATTTTTGTAAATAAATCATATAATTATATAGCCCTATATAAGGGCTTTCCAACTATACATTTTAAGTTAAAATTGAATTGAAATTGGGCCCTCAAATCGAGGGCCAAATCTTGCTAATTGAGCTGTAGCTCTGTAGCAGTAGCACCGTAAGAGGCACTAGATAGCGCCACATCGGGAGTTTTAGAGCTCCCGCAACACTTTATATTATTTTTCTTCCTCCCCTTCTTTAATCTTCAGGCATCGGGTACCCTTATAACCCCATCCCCCTCCCCTTACAAGCATATGCATGATGATATGGCATTGGTTTGTGATTGTGTGTGGTGCGGGCCAAGGGCCTGGCACTGTGCATGGGCTTGAATGAGCCCATTAACGAGCTTGAACCAAAATTAAGAGGATAATTAACAAATCAGGGTGGCCTTAGTAGAGGTCTGGTCCCACTCGAGAGGGTGTTGTGTATCCCTCGAAAAGGTCGCCTGCCAACTTAAAACCCTAATTTTTGATTAAGTGAATAGTAATTATGCCTTAATCACCTAAAGGAAGGGAAGAAAGAACCTAAGTGTGAGAGGGAGGCCTTTTGCCTCTGTGCAGTTAAGTGAAGAACAGAAGAGCAAGAAGAAGAAGACTAACCATATATATGTATATGTAGTATAAATATAAATACTGTATATAAGAATAAATGTATATATGTATACTGTAAATAAATAATAGGTATACGTATAGCGTTTGAGCTCTTAGATGTATATAAATAACATAATAGCTTTAGTGACGAATACATATGTCACTATATATAGATATATCTGTTAGTATAAGTAGTGTATGCCTTTTGTATTGTAAATATGTTACTAAGGCTACACCGACATTTGTATATGTCACTGTATATAGAATAAACATCATTACATATCTTATTTATACCTTAGTTCTTGTATATAGTTTTTCTAAGGTTTAGTGATGCTTATATATGTCATTGTACATACATTATATGTTATTGTAAATGTTAATATGATAACTTAAGTTAGTATAGTAGATATTATTACTTATTATGGTACATATATCTAAGTATTATTAATATAAGACGTAAATAGATAGTATATAGTATTTAATTGAAGCGTTTAATACTTGTTTCTAAATAGATGTTTGACAGCATTTTAATTCATTCTTGTGTACATAAATTGTTTCATTCTTTCAATTATTAATTAATTCATTCATATTTATACATAAAACTAATCTTTTTGGAATTAAAGAATAATATTGGACTTAGAGAGTGATGCATATCAATAACTGCCTCCCAGTGAACGACTTGGAATAAACCAATAAAAATTATGTAATTAAATAAAATGGATGCAACAACGGTCTGTATTTGTGACAATACTACAACAACGACGATTTTCTTTATATGAACTGTGATCGATCGTTTCCATATTTTTGTACGATGTGGGACTATGTTCCCACATCTCTTCTTCACATACTGCAGTGAGGTGTCATGGAGCAATTAGAGTGGCTCACTTGTTGCTTCCTTCAATTAACTGCCTAGGAAGACTCTTGGGTCGAATCCGCAGCACCTGGAGCAAGAATTGGTGAAGAACACAGTCGGAGGAGCTTGAATGACATCGAAGATGGCGGCGGCGATAGGCTGTGGCCGGCGCAACCCTGAATCAAGAATATGGGTGCGAAGGCCCCAATTAGAATGCTCCTTAGCGTTGCCGTAACACGGTGAAGGTGACGGTGGTGGTAGCGTGTCATGAGAGTGGTCGTAGGTGGCTTGTGAATATAGTGGAGGTGGTGTGACAGTGGGTTGTTTGGCGGAGGGTTTCAGTGGGTGAACAATGAAGTTGATAGAGAGCTTTTGAAGGTGGAGTCAAGCTAGAGCTTTTGGAAGTGGAACGGAGGTGTTTGGTGGAGTGTGGCGTTGTGGAGGCGTCGCCGAAGCTTCACCGGAGGGGAGGAAGATGGAGCCATGCAGTGGAGTCGAGGGGTTGAAATGAAGAACAAACATGAGGGAATTGATCTACGGTACTAGAGGGACCTAATTAACCTATTCTAACGGTCGAAATGGGAGGAATGGTGCTGGCTTTGGTTGGCCAGCGCCGAAGAAGGAGAAATCTCTAGTTGGCAAATGGCGAGGAAAGGAGGGAGACAACGTCTATTAGCACCACAAGACGCGAACGATCTTGGGGAAGGAGAATCCACCAGCTATTGTCTGTGATAGTGGACGAGGAAGGTGGTCGAAGGCACTCGCTGGAGTTGGTGGAGAAGGAAGTCGGGGAGAAGGGAAGAGAGGGTATCCGACCTCCAAACCAAGCTAAGGAGGTTGGCTTAACCTCAGGGAACCTTTTATAGGCTTCATTGGAGCTTTCCAAGCTTGGAAACCAAGCTTGGAAGCATGTGGTTCTTGCGAAACAAGGAGACTCAAACCTTTGAAAGGTTCGCATTAGGTTTTGAGTAAGATTCAGAGCCCAATGCATGGCACAAATGGAAGAGCATTTCATCAGGGATCTCCCTTTCTATTTTGGGAGAGATTCATCAAGAAATCAGAGTGAAATCTCTGATTGAAGGACGTCAGAGTAGGATTTCCTCCATGATAATGGTGGAGGGATTAATATGTAAAGAAGATGACAAACTTAGGAACCTATTTGCAAATAATTCAAAAAGCTAGGGGTGTGTGTAAGAAAAAAAGTCAGACTGGACTGGAATGCAAACTAGGTCAAGATGATCTCTGATTGGGCCCAAATTTTGGTACAAACCTAATTTGGACCCAAGGAATTTGATGATGATGTTGGATTTTGGTTTTGACCAAGTTTGACTGGGTAATTTACGTAAAAACTTAAATTAGGGCAACTTCCTATCTGAGACTATTTTAGGTCAAAATGGGTTCCAATGGTAAAATCAAGGATACCAAATCTTATGGAATATTTTTCTATGATTTTTAGAAGGTTTAGGTGAATTTTATCCTGACCAAAACCTCAATTAATTAAGCGGGTCTAAAATTAGGGTTTTGGATGTCCTTTAATTCTTAAAATGCGTGAAAACCCGTTTCTTTCTGCACGGATGCTCTTATTAGTCATTTATGACCATTTGACCTTTGATTAACCCCTAGAATTTTTCATGATTGTTCTGCATTTATGATCTTCTCTTAAAACTGCATATTTAACCCTGATTTAATGTATTCTTCTCAGAAAGGGTATGCAATGAATTATGACTCTTCAGCGGTTATGTAGGAGCATTTGTCTACTGATCATGACTAATTAAAGCTAGTTATGGATGATAATGATGTTATCATCAGCTAATCTGCTGAATCTAAACCAAGTCCAACTCAAGAAGATGTCATTCATACTCATTCATTCATTCGAAATTCCCTTTAATACCTACCCATCTAGATAAAATAGCAACTACTACAATAGCTGCTGTTGGACCATGCCAAATCTGAGATTCTTCTCAAATCAGAGAAAACCCATTAATTCAGATAAACCATAAATGCTTTCTTTCTCTTTTCCAAAAAAAAAATAATTGCTTTCTTTCGAATGCCATAAACAACATGAAGAAATGAAAATAGCTATGCATTAGACTCAAATAAAAACTCTCAATTCTATAGCATGAAAAGCCCATCTCAGATTGAAATCATTTTCTAAATATTAATCCAATCCTGTTGCATTGTCGCAATTGTCCTATAGAGGATCTGAAACACAAATATAAACAGCTCAAGGTCGAGAAACTCAAGAAACCATAAATTGATTTCTCACCTATCATTCTAGACAATGTGGATGAGAAGATCAATCTAAGCATTAAAACCAACTATGATCTAGTTCCAAACCTTCTTCCACATCTTTCCAACACATTCAAACTCCCAAACTTCACATTAAAACAAGTTGGCATTGAATTCAAATTGTCACCCAGGTGGCTATTAATATAGGTTCGCTAAGATGATATAATAATCTATTCTTTCTGCACACCATTAGTTGGTGTTCAAAGAGAATAAGTGATCCTCTAAAAACTTAGGTCATTGTGAGGACCTCAAATCCATGCATCAGATTTTCCTTAGTCTTCACTACCCAGAAATCAGTATCCAACGTTCAAATTGGGTAAAAGCTCATCTGAGAAATGAAATTAAATCAAAGCAACTTAAAGTCATCACAATAAACCCAATTAAATACAAACAAACTCAATTTGCTCAATTAAATCCATTTAAGATCAAATTGACCCAAAATCTTGCGATTGAGCGTGAAATCCAAATACAAGTCAATTGAACAAATTGGTTTAATCAAAATCGAATCAGAAGTCTTGTGAACATCTGAAGTGGATGAGGAGATCCCCGTATGAGTTTGAGCATGAATTGGATCTAGAAGTTGGTAAGCTTCAGATCCAACTCAATTCTGATGGGTGGGGTGGAATATGGATTAAAATGCTAGGAAATTAGTGAAATGTGGATTGTGAACTGTAAGGAGAGTTGTATGAATCGATGCGAGAATGCGAAAAACTTCTCTATGATCTGAATTGATCAGAGAGGTCGGGTTGGGGCTAAACTAGATCTATTCTAATCTAGAACTAAACTAAACAATTCAAACACTATACTACAATCTACCCTATCTAATTAAGCTAAGAAGTGATAAATCTAACCTATGAAAGTAGTAAATCCTATGCAAAATGAAAGAATGAGACCTTGAAGAAGAACTACAGCTGGTGGCTATAGCGAGGAAGGAGGGAGGATCTCTGGCAGAGGGAAAGCTCTCTAGTGGAGCTTAGATCGCCCTCAGGTGGTATGATGTCCTTAGCCGCGAGGTGAGGTCGCAGGAGGAGGAATTCACACTACCGTAGCCGTGGAACAGGGCTTTGTGAGGAGGGGAACCAGAGAGGAGGAATTGCTCAGCTCGAGAGAGTGGGAGGGAGTGATGCGTATGCATCTGAATAGCCTAAAATGTCTATTTATGCATTTTCTTAGTATTATAGTTGCATCATACATTATAAATATTGCATAACATGCATCATCTTGCATTTAGGTTAGGTTGTGTAAATTTTAGGTTAATTTTCCCTTTTTGTGGTTAGGTAACAGGATGACTTTTAATCGGGACCTCGGATCAAAGATCCAACCGTATGGAAGTCCGATCAGGGCGATCTTAGAGTTCAACTTGTGATGCATATGCATCTGAATGGCCTAAAATGTCTATTTATGCATGTTCTTAGTATTATAGTTACATCATACATTATAAATATTGCATAACATGCATCATCTTGCATTTAGGTTAGGTTGTGTAAATTTTAGGTTAATTTTCCCTTTTTGTGGTCAGGTAATAGGATGACTTTTAATTGGGGCCTCGGATCGAAGATCCAACCATATGGATCTGATCAGGGTGACGATTGGAGTTCAACGACTCCAAGATCGCCCTGATCGGACTTCCGTTGCATCAGATATAATCCAAGGAAGGTTAGAGATCAAGGGCCAAGATGGTGTAAAACCACACTTTAGATGACAAATCCGACCACACGGATGATTTGGATCAACGATCGCAGCCCAACGACACAAAAATTAGTCCAATCCAACATCCGTGGCACCATCTACAACTCAATGAAGATGGACGATCCAAATGATGCCACATGTCACCATCCAGACCCTCCAAATTGCTCGCTGCCTTGCCTTCTCATCCAATGGCTGAGACTTGATCAGGTTGCCTCCCTCAAGCCACACCTCATGTGAGAAGAACCATACATTTGATCTCAACCGTTGAATCAAAATCCAATGGTTGACATCAAATAACACACAAATGCTCTCCTTGCCTATCCATGCATGTAGCGTGGTGGATAAAATCCTTAAGTACGTGAGGTCACGAGGTCGATCCCAGCTGCGCCTTCAAATCAAGGATTAAGCATGCGAGTGCAGGCAAAATTCCACCTTTGGATTTCGATCGTGCAGCAGCGGGCACGCCACGTGGTGCGTTGGATGAAGCAATTGCCCATAGGCGTGCGTAGCGGTTGAAACATGAAGCGGCACAGATGCACTTTAAGCCGTCTGATCTTGCAATCAGACGACTGATATGAAAAGAACATGGATATGCATTGAGGCAGCTGAAGGTGAGGAGGCGGGCGTGCACGTGGATCTTCAGCCCACGTTCAGGTCTTTATTGATGGATAAATCCATTACTAAAGACCTAGCGTTAATGTTTTGATGACAAAAGACCTTTTTGCCCCATCCAAACTACACCTATATATAGCCCTACGACCACCACATTTTCTTCATCCCTTCTTCTCTTCTCTCACGCCCTCCAAAGCTCTAAGAGCTTGTCCTAAACCCGGGATGCTCCTCTAGAGTAAAAATTAGAAATTTTCCACCTTCTCCCCCCTTCGTGGAGCATCTTGCAGTTGTCCTCTCACTCCATTCGAGAAGCCGATCCCGTGATGACGACAACATCCTGCCTCGCCCCCGGTTCCTCCCGCTTCATCCTCCTTCTTCTCGCTTCATCCTCCGTCTTCTAAGCATTGCCCCATCCGGCTCGTCCTCCAAGCAATCGTCGAGGAGGATACTTCTCTCTCCATTCTCTTTATCGCTTTCTAGAGTAGATTTACTACTTTCTAGCATAGATTTCCTACTTTCTAGTTGTAATGAACAGCATTTGATGATGAAATCCATGTTTATTCTACCTCTTTTTTGTCTTTATTTGTAATATTCTCCCTCTCTCTTCTATTTATTATTTATTAAATAGCTAGTTTTCAACCAGCTAATCTATTTCGTGACAAACAAAACAAACGCGTATTTTTAATCAAACGTCCGCCTCCCTGTGTTCAACCTGGAATTTCTTTATGAATTTCGGTAAAATTTTATATGTTGATGAATTACATCGCAAATCGAACTATGACAGGTTTTCAAAAATCCAAATCCTTTTTACATAGTTTTCCACATTCAACATTTTGGCATCGTTGCCAGGGAACGAACCCGGGTCACCCGCGTGATAGGCGGGAATACTTACCACTATACTACAACGACCCATCAGGGAGTTGATCCCTTCACACGAGGTCAGTGAACATTCCTATATAAGTGTGCGAGAGATCTGGCAACTGCGGTGATGGATTTAGACGATTAAGGCTTTCACGGTGGAGATGAGCTTTGAGGAAGGTGGGAAGGATTAGGAATGAATCCCACCGTTAGATGGGATCTAGGTGAAGGAATGATCCTCTGCGCAAAGGCGAGAGAAGAATGGATGAAGATTGATCGTAGGATCAATGGTGCAGTGGATCAACGGTAGCTATAACGTGAGTTCATCGCGATTTACAGTACCTAAGGAGAAGAGAAGAGTCGCAGGGGTTTTAGGCAAATGCATTGAAGGGCTTAAATTGAAATGGTGGAAGATTTATGCAGAGGCCCATAAGTGATAAGAAGTATAGCAGCGCAGTCCTCCGTACTTGCTAATAGGTCCTTGGCAACTTGCAGAAAGGTCCATGCGTGTTTTTAGCTTATGAAAATGTGAAGGATGAAGGACCTATATGTAATGTCACGAATGCAAGGTTCTAGTGATGTCCAAATGCTACCAAGTTTTTATTGAAGCTCAATTAAACATTTAGGAACATAATTACACTTTCAATTTGAACTTTTGAACCAAACTATGTGTTCAATTTGCCATTAGATTATCAAATTACATTTAGCAATAAAATACCTCATTTTGTGACCAAATTATGTGCTTTTGACACTGATTTGCTATTTTAGGTCATTTTCCTTAATTTCCACACTTAACCCTTTTCTTGTGATAATTATGTAGTGTTTAACCTAGTTTCTAGCTTAACTTGGGTATTTTAGCTATGATGAGCCATACCTCATTAGCGGGAAGAGGAGCCACGAGTGCCCTCTTTTCCTCCCTTTGTTTTCGTGCCTAAGGCATGGGGACGAGCGTTGCACAAGCCACGAGGCTCTGCAGGCATGCCAGCTCGCATAGGAAGTCATGCGCACGGCCACGAGGACGCACATTGCTCAAAGTAGCAGCAGGAAAATGCACACTACATTAGGGAGCAGGCACATGGGCTGAAATGAGCATTGGATGACCAAGATAAGCATCAGGCATTCGAGGAAGGGTGCACATGGGTTGAGGTGAGGGGAGCGGTCCATGAGGTGTGAACATGGCAGGTTCGCACATCGTGCGGACCTCGACGTGCGAATAGGACGTCTAAGGCGTGAGTCAAACGACTGGGAGGGCGTGAGGTGCATTTTGCTGCAAGGTTTAGCCGACCCAACTAGATTGGACTAGTCTGGTCCAGTTCAGGTGAACCAAGACCCTTCTCGGGGCTCATTTAGTCACTGAATCGCATGAATAAGGTAACATTGGAAAGATATTTAAAATCCCTACGTATTGGTGCACTTTTTCTTTATGTTTGGAATGCATCAGCCACTGAAAAGTCTTTTGAAGCATCTAACGGTGCCTTTGGCTCCTTTCTTGAACTAGATGACCCGCCTAGGAGGGGTGCGACTTGTGGGAGAGAGTTACCAGCACTTGTAGGGGGTACGGGCAAACCGCCCACACTCGCTTCCTCTTTTTGGAGTAGAAGTAAAGTGGTAACCCATTCCCCCCTCACTACATTAACATCCTAATCATCTTACTATTAATTGTGGGCATGTGCTAGGCCAATAACTGGCATTGGATTTAAGTAATTATTTTCGTGACTATAACAATTGCCTATTAGTGAGTGAGATTTCGTACGTGAAAAGATTTGAGTTATGGAAACCCGCCATTGTAGTACGTAGAAATCCGCTACCAGATAAAATTTATAGCAGAAGCGCGAGGTGAGCCTCAAGTCGAACACAGGGAGGCGAATGTTTGGCTTATAGAAATTCGCATTTTGATTTTATTTGTTTTTGGTGTTTTTATCTTTGGTGATTTTTTTAGTATTTTATAAGGCAAGATATCAAGGGAAAATTGTTATCTAATCTTATCTACTCTAGCAGAATAAGAGAGAGAGAGAATATTCATAGAATGGAGCAATGTCAATTATAATTAATTAAAACTACACTAGAAAAGAAATAAAAGATAGATAGAGGTGAAAAGAATCCCCTTCGACAGTCTCTTCGAGGATGACTCGCTTTGACGGCTCCTGGATGAAGGTGGTTGGAAGTTGGACGAAGAATGGAACCGGAGGATAGAGGGGGGATAGGATGGTGTCGCAGTGAGGATCTTCTTTTGGAAGGTGGTGAGAGGATGGCCATGGGATGCTCCATGAAGGGGGTGAGAAGTGGGAAAAAATATTTAATTTCTACTCTAGAGGAGCATCCCAGGCTTGGGACAAGCTCTCTCTAGAGCCTTGGAGGTGGTGAGGGAGAGAAAGGAAGAGATGAAAAGAAATGGGAGGGGCGTAGGGCTTTATATAGTGGTGGGAGGAGGGTGTATTTTGGGTATGGGTCAACAACGACATTTAAAACGTCATTGAAGACCTACCTTGGACGTCGCTGAAGACCCACCTTGGATGTCGCTGCAGGCCATCACTCACCACCGCCGCCATCCGCGTGTGCAAGCTGGATCAGGCAAGGTGGAATTATGGTGTCAAATTGCTGATGGATGCTCCGAATCTCGCACACATCGCACGCTTGAGATCGCAACCGCCCTCATGATTAAGGAGTGTGCTGGCCCATTGGATGCGTGACAAGGGGCTAAGATTACACAAGAGAGGATGCTCCTGATCGTGCAATGGACATGAGTGTGATCAAGCATGCATTCAAGTGTTATAGAGAGCGTGCAGATTGCGCAGATCAGAGTGCCACATCTCCACCTTGGCTACACTCATCTTCGATCGAATGATCAAATTTTGATTCTTGTGGAGAGGGTGCCTCAGTTAGACTTGAACACGCATCCTTGGCATAGGAAAGGTGCTTGTTTCCAATGCATTGTGGCCACGGATGGTTGCGTGGATGATCCCGCATGCACACGCTCATGGTCGTTGGATCTTCATCCAATGGTCGTGAGCTTGATGAGGCATGGCACTTCATCAGCCGTGAGATCTTCATCTGACGGTGGAGATGCAGCGATGACATCCTTCAATAGGGGCAAGGCGGCCTTTGAGCGGCCCAAATGATGCCACGTGGCATCATCTGGGTTGTCTATCTTCATATGCTTGTAGGGGATGCTATGGATGTCGGATCGAACCGATTTTTGTTCTGATGGGTTGCGATCGTTGATCCAGATCCATTCGTATGGTTGGATCATTCATCTGAAGATATGAAATATATCACCTTGTCTCCTAGCCACAATAATGCATAATTTACTATACAATTTATACAAGTTATTCTAAATGCAGAATTATGCATGCTATGCAATATTTATAATATGGAATGCATCTATAAGCTTAGGAACATGCATAAATAGGCATTTTAACCTAAATGGATGTGTATACATCATACCCCTATACCTATCATTTGCTAGTCCCTAACAAAACTAAATAAATGCTATGTATAAAAGCAGAATTAGGATTCGATCGCTTAAACATAAGTTGTTTATTAACAAGAAGAAATTTCAACTAAGGACCTAAACTACGAAGACTCAACAGTGCCCACGTGCCTACCAAAATGCAGACCGCCCAAGTCCTCGCCTTATTTTGAAAAGAAAAGACACATTTTTTTGTCTTTTCTTCTTTTCTATTTTTTTTTTATTTTTGAGTTAAGAGTTTTGAGGCAGCTTTCTATGGCTACCCAACCCACCCAAGACTTGAAAAGAACTTTAAGTTCTAAGCATCTTGTGAAAAGTGATAGACTCACTAAGCAGCAGTTAGAATGGACTTCAGGTTTCTACAACCCTAGGTGACTTAAAAGTTTCTTCCTAAAGGTTTATCTTTCTGATCGGTAGCTTTCTCCCTACTTTCAAATTTTTAATGAGATCAACACAAGGGCAAACCTAGTATATATCTCCCTGGTTTATTCTACATCCCCGCTTCTTCTCTAAGTGTTTGGGAATTATTTGTGCAGTTTTTGTTAGCTAGGCTCTGGACAAACGACCAATGAGCTATTATTCACGACAACTTACCAACCATACTCGTGCAGTGAAGTGTGGCTTATTTATTTTTCTCCTTTTTTTTGAGTATATATTTTTTCTTTTTCTAAGTAGGTGGCTTTCCTGATCTAAGATTTACCTAGAGGTAATAGAAAGAGTATGGTCATGTAGCTAGGCTCTGGACAACCGGCTAATGAGCTATTACCCATGACAACTTGCCAGCCGTACTTCCCTAGAAAGTTCATTAGCTACCTAATTTTTATAAAAACCACCAAAAAGTGAGTTAGTGCAAATAGTGTGTAGATGCTTTAGACTCAAAGTCCCCTTAAATCAGAGGGCAGGTTGATAAGTCATGTACTTATCACCCCAATTTATTAGCTAAATTAAAGTAAAATTAACATGGTGAGGACTCGAGACATAGGTACACATTTTAGTGGACAATCAAGCAGATTAAGCCTGAGGACCTGAAGAGTCTAAGTGTTCAGGTCCTAAAATATTATTTCTTAAAGTTAACAACTCCTAATGCCTAAGTTCTCTTCTCCTAATTTTATTTTTTTTTACTTTTTGAATTTTTAATATTTTTTTAAATAAAATTAAAAATATTCCACGGAACTAACAAAATATTTTTAGGAATAAGTATCAACCCCCCCATGCCTAAAGATGCAATGTCCTCATTGTAAAAACAAAGACATGAAAAGAGCAGAATAAACAGAATATCACCTAAATTTCATGATAAATCTGGTCAACTCCGCAGAGAATATACACAAGTGCTAAATTTAATGCCTTCATCTAGGCACGGTGCACAAGCAAAGAAGACATTAAAAATTCAGAAGTGTGGCTCAAAATTAGAATAAGAAGATTGATGTTCAATCCCACTAACAAAAGATGTCCATAGATGTTGACCAAGTTGTAGTGTAGACCTATGCCCCAGGGTTGTGTGGTTCTAAGGCTCTAGATGAAAATTATCCAGAATAAGAGATTGTTGTGTTTGCCAGGCCGGACCTATGATTTTGTGGTGTGCAACCCAAGTCTAAAATGTCAGACAATGCATAGATCTGGTTCACTAGATTCGGATGTCCACTTAGAGTTCAACTCAGAAAGATAGTCAATTGTTCTGTACTTGGGTTACACGTCAAAGACATCATAAGGGCCCTAGTAAAAGGTTGGTGGTTTCAGGTCAATAGGAACCTTTAGATCCAAAATTGTATTTCCCTCAGAATTAGTCTCCCAGATTTTCATTTCCAAATTTCTACTCTCCACAGTCATAATTTCATATTCCGGGACCTCCTGCATATTATTTACCCCATCTAAATTATCCAAGTCCAATAATTGTGGCTGAATCAGGATTGACTTGGGTACAATGATCTCAAAAGTATCATCATTCAACTCTTTGGGTTGTGATCAAAAATTAGGGCTACCGATTGGATCATCTATTATAATAGGATATGAATCCTCCATGTCAATCCCAATCAGATCATAATCCTAAATTATCAAGCTATCAAATGGTTCATCATGCTCCTCAAGCCCATTCATCTCACTAAAATCATTTTCCTTAAGCTCAAGTGAGACTTCACCTAAAGATTCTCAACCCTCAATGTCAAAGAATTCTTGATCCTCATTTATGTATGTCTCAAAATTATCTATCATTTCCTGGCCCATGAAGACATTTTTCCTCGTTCCCTAGCTTGGGAATCTCAAGTGAGAAAATCGATTCATCCTCAATGGGTTACTTTAGACCAACCTAGTCATCCCCGGTTTCATAAAAATTGTCCCCTCTACAAGTGTCTGAGTGGTTTCTGACATTGGCTCTCCTGAAGGGGATTCATCCTGAGAATCATCCCAAGATTAGACTAGGGCAACCACGAATTTCAGCCTTAATCTTGATAATTTCCCAACTAAAAACCCACCTGGGCCCTTATCCTCAATATCTTGGAGCCAATCCAATAATGAACTATTCAAATAGTCAATCATTTGAATCAAGGGCTCCAATTCTTCATTGTGGGGTGTTGGCTTGGTTTCTAAAGATCGTATGGTGTTCCTCAAATTGGCCAAAACCCTATCTTGGACCTAGTTCACCTGAACTGAATGGTTCAATTTAGGGTTGGGTGGGTTTGGGTTAAATCTAGGGGAGTCAAGAAATTGAGGTTCTTGGGGCCCCACTAATAATAGGATATTTCAGGTTGTTCAAACTAGGGTGGTGACCTATATTCAGTGTAATCCTGGGGAGGGTAAGAGTTGTAATTAGCATATCCTTCTTGATTGTAGATTGGGTTAGGTTGTTCATCAAAGGGTGAAGATCTATACTCAGTGTAGGTGTGAGAAGGATAATAATCATGGTCTTGTCCAAAATTAGACCCTGGACAATGAGGTTCGAAATTGTATCCCCAATCTAAGTTATCCCAACTAGTAGATGGTTGAGTATAGGTTAGGTCAAGATAATAATCATCATATTGGGGATAAGAAGTGGATGGAGAGTAGGAGTGGAAGTGCGGTTGTGGTGTGGAAGAATACATGGTGAAGCAGGAGGGAAAGCAAAGGAGAGAAAGTGTCTTGCAGTACAATCAAGCCAAACCTATCCTTAGGTGGGTAGCCTAAAGACCTACAGACTCTCATAACCTGTCTTGAGATGAAAGAAACGATTTGGTCTACTTCTATCCAGTCAATCCAACCAGTTACAGGGAGGGATTAGGGAGAAGGTTCTTCCTTTGGCTTGCGTCTCTGGTTCCTTTGATAATACCCCCCAACCATGGTCATTTGACGCTACTCCCCTAGCTAGACATCAGATGAACTAGTAGAAGCAAATTAATCAAAAAAAATCTCAATTGGAGTCCCAAAGAGCAAGTTAATCCTTAAGGCCAATGTCTACTTAGTTTTAATTAGGCTTAGGATGATTGTGCTTTTGGAATGTCATGGTCTCTTTAGATGGGTTGTGCCCTTAAGAATCGATTAATATGTGTGTGCATGCACAACTAGGGTTTTCAAGCAAGATTATTAAAAATGAGGTTGATTTAAAAGTTGAAATCTTGCTTAGTAGTTTTTAGGGTTTAATCTTTAGGTATATTCAATCAAGATTCAGTGGAACACTCTAAGTTTTGCAAACACAAGTGTAGACATATTCCTTTAAAAATTAGAAATAATGTAGAGTGCCTGGTTCAGCCCTAAAAATCAACCCTATGGGGTAAGCTACTGATGAATCACTTTCATCTTAAGTGGTGCGGCCCAAACAGCTCAATCAATTGGCCTATTGCACCACTTAGTTAAGGCACACAAGAATGTTTAACCAATTAATATTTTTTACTCACTTATTTATGTGCTGAGTTAAGGTGTACCGAATCCACAGGTTAAATTCCGGTTAAGTGGTAGAATCAATGTAGAGTGGTGCTCCTTAGGTCGAGAGTTGTGGTGGTTAATTGTGTCTCTTTTAATTTAATCCCACAACAAGAGAAGAGTTTTTTTTTTAATTTATGCGAGTGGGTGAGGTGAGGTGAAGTGACAACCAAACAACCAGGACTAACCTAGGGTTTATGCAAGATCCTAGGTTAATTAGGCTTTGAGTTATTAGATTGTGAACTGAAATCTAGTGGGTGGGGGTGGGGGTACAGTTACAAAACCTTCATCCGCACTTTTCTACAATCTAACCACTCTACTCCACATTGAAAGAGTAACTGTAATCACAGCAAGATCAAAGAAAAAGTGATAAAAGTTAGGTAAGGCGAAAAACGTGAGAAAAACCAAACAGAGTTGCCTCCCCAGTAATGGCATCAAATGGTGAGTGAGATTTCATACACGAAAGGAATTGAGTTATGGAACCCATCGTCGTAGTGCGTAGAAATCTACTACTAGATAAAATTTATAACCAAAGCTCAAGCTGAGCCCTGGGTCGAACACAGGGAAGTGAACATTTGGTTTATAGAAATTTGTGTTTTGATTTTATTTGTTTTTGGTGTTTTTATGTTTTGTGACTTTTTTGGTATTTTATGAGGCAATATATCAAAGGAAAATTGTTATCTAATCTAATCTACTCTAACAAAATAAGAGAGAGAGAGAGAATATTTCATAAAATGGAGCATTGTCTATTACAACTAATTAAAGCTACACTAGAAAAGAGATAACAGATAGAGGTGAGAAAAATCCCCCTCGACAGTCGCTTGGAGGACGACTTGCTTTGACGGTGCTTGGATGAAGGTGATGGGAAGTTGGAAGAAGAAGAACAAAGCCGGAGGACGGAGGGCGGGATAGGACGGCGTCGCAACGAGGATCTTCTTCCAGTAGGTGGTGAGAGGATGGCCATGGGATGCTCCACGAAGGGGTGAGAAGCGGGAAAAAATGTTTAATTTCTACTCTAGAGGAGCATCCCGAGCTTGGGACAAGCTCTCTCTAGAGCATTGGAGGTGGTGAAGGAGAGAAAGGAAGAGATGAAGAGAAATAGGAGGGGTGTAGGGCTTTATATAGTGGTAAGAGGAGGGTGTATTTCGTGTATAAGTCAACAGCAACATTTAAAACGTCATTGAAGACCCACCTTGGACATCACTGAAGGCCATCACTCACCACCACTGGCATCCACGCATGCAAGTTGGATCAGGTGAGGCTAAATTGTGGCCTCTGGATCGTTGATGGATGCTCCAGATCTCGTGCACATCGTGCGCTTGAGATTGCACCCACCTACGCAATTGAGGAGTTCGTTGGCCTGTTGGATGCGTAATGAGGGCTAAGATTGTGCAGGAGAGGATGCTTCAAATCTTGCGATGGGCACACATGTGATCGAGCGTGCATTCGCGCATTATCACACACGTGTAGATCGCACGGCGCTTAGAGCGCCACATCGCCACCTTGGTTGCTACTCATTTCGATCGAATGGTTGAATTTTGATTCCTGTAGAGAGGGTGCCTTAGTAAGACTCGAATGCACGTCCTTGGCATGGGAATCACACTCGTTTCCAATGTGCTGTGGCCACGGATGGATGCATGGACAATCCCACATGCATGCGCTCATGGCCATTGGATCTTCATCCAACAATCGTGAGCCTGATTAGGCGTAGTGCTTCGCCAGTTGTGAGATCTTCATCCGAAGGTGGAGACGTGGTGATGACATCCTTTAGTGGGGGTAGGGCATCCTTTGAGCGGCCCAGATGATGCGACGTGGCATCATCTGGGTTATCTATCTTTAGATACTTATAGGGGATGCTACAAATGTTGAATCGGACCAATTTTTGCATCGATGGGCTACGATCGTCTATCTGGATCCATCCGTATGGTTGTATTCTTCATCTGAAGCTCTAAAATATATCACCTTGTCTCTTGGCCACAATAATGCACAAATTACTATACAATTTATACAAGTTATTCTAAATACAGAATGATGCATGCTGTGCAATATTAATAACATGGAATGCATATATAATCTTAGGAACATGCATAAATAGTTATTTTAACCTAAATGGATGTGTATACATCACCTGTCGTGTTACTTATGAAAATAGAAGCAACTCAGGAGTATGCTTGAACAGTAAGGATTCCCTAACGCGAGGAGAGTGGTATTATACATATGAAAGGTGTATAATGCAATAGTATAGTTATGAGATTATGCATGTATGAATCTCTATGTGGAGGTTGGTGTGTGACTATGCATGTACATGTACGTTTCTCTTGTGTGTGTGTGTGTGTGTGTGTGTGTGTGTTGGTGTTGTTGTACGTATACATGAGCCCGTATAAGTTTTATGCACATATATTGGAGTTTTTAAATGTGCAAGTGCAAGTATGAAGTTATGGGTGTAAAATTTGTTTGAACCTAGCACACCTTAGCTAAGCGGTAGGTAACTTTCCATTAAGAGTATATGAACTCTAAGGAAATTTTAGCAACCTTTCATACAACATGTGGGATTTCGAGATTGATGATCCTTGAGTCGTTAGTAATTTCTTTGATGTGGCTTGCTTGTGGTGAAATATTTAGTGCACGAATTCTTTTAGCAACCAAATTAGGAATGGATCTGAATCCTAAGACAAAATAGAATTGAACTAAAGGTGGGATCGAGTCTTGGGTTCGATGATGAAACAAAAATGAGAATGTGGGGCCACGACCAGCCAAGTGAGTACCAGTGTGTTGGTGCTAGTGTGGGGATGAGATGGCTCTCGAGCGCACATGCACCGAGGAGAGCTAATTGCCCCGTTGTGTAGGGAGGGAGTTGACCTATTTGGGTAGGGACCCAGGATAGGAATGGCCTTCCCGCACCGACTCCTATTGGGCCCACGTTAGGCCAACCAGGATAGTCGGGCTAGGGTGTGTAGACTGGTTAAGGGGTATGACCCCTGAGTTGTTTTGTGCCATGCTATTAGTGTAGACTCGTTAGTAGAAATGACTGATCGCATGCCAGTGCAAGGTAGCCTCCCATGTGTCTATCACGCGTGCCATAGTCACCGCGACCGTGACCCTGGAGGTGGTAGACCAGGAGTAGAACGACACAGGTTGCTTTCTCAGCCAGGAGAGAGCCACATGTGCATCTTGCATCACGAGGATACAGCAACAAGATCGTTCTGCTAGGAAACATGTGAATAAAGAGCAAGTGCGACTCTATGCTAGTATACGTTGGAAATCAAATGACAATTGACTAACGAACCAATATAAAAATATTAAATGCCTGCACTGTAATTTTGTCACTTTTTCTTTTTAGTTTGTTCTTGTTGTTTTCGTTTACCATACTCCTACCACTATACTTAGCTTTTTGTTAACACCTACTACTTATACTCAGGTCAAGAGAGCGAGTAGCCAGTTCCATCGGCTGCAAAGGGAGTTGGACCTAACCAAGCCCAACTTTAGCACTAGCAACCTTTTTTTCTATTGTAGCCCATTCTTCCCCCCGTTGTAGTGAGTATTTTAGTTTCAGAACCACTAGTTCCTACTCTCTTGCTCTTTTTGTTTATTGTAATGGCTATGTCAGTACACTATTCTTATTTCTTGGAATGAATGCTAGTGCACGGACTTATTTGCTTTCCCCCTGTTGTTTACTTTTGTTTTCTTGCTATAATGCATGTGTGAAAATAATTTGGTTTTGGTTTATATCTCATTGGATGATCGTGTCTTGGGGAATTGACACGGTCCGACCTGGTTTTCATGTGAAGTTGGATTGGGTCCTAACACTGAGTTACTACCAAAATCAAGTCATGGGTTATACAAAATGTGGTTCATCAGTGGTGCACGAGACAGAGAGGAGGATGATTAAGGGTTTAATTGGGTGGCTGTTGGTGGTATATATAGATGTAGGTCAGGGTGTGGTGTACCTTAGGTCTAGGTTAGGAACCAGTTAAGGGGGTACAACCTAAGGTTAGAGTGTTGGACCATATTAAGACTTAGCCTAATTGAAATTAAGTAGAGTTAAATAGATTAGGCTAGTCTAATTAGGAACCAATTAGCCTAATCAATCTTCTACTTGACCTAATTGGACCTAATGGGTCCAATGTGTTTGGGAATGTGAAATTAGGTTAAAGCTCGGACAATTAGGATAGTAAGGGGTAGGGATAAGGTCATGGATAGTGGAATAGGACTATGGATAGTGGGATAGGGTTATCCAGGGTTTTGGTTCATAAGATTGGGTTGCGTAGGGTTTTAGATTCAGGGTTTAGGTTATCTTAGGTTCTGAAATAGGATTTAAGATTATGGTTCATGGTTATCCTCCTCTCATCCTCTTGATTATTCCATTCTCTCTCCTATTCTTCTGATCTTTATTCCTCACTCTTTATTCTATTGCAGGTGTCCATAACACTGCTACAAAGCTTTATTTTGCATCTAAATCACAACCTGATCTTCTTACTACCTACAATTAAAAGCAAAAGCATCAAATAGTAGGATAAACCATCATTATTTTATGTATAACTATATAGAATGAAGTGATGCATGATATGCTAATTATGAATGCAATATGTACAAACTAGTTAGGTTTCTAACGTTATTTAGGTACTTTTAAGTCCTTTGATTGCTACATAATCAACCTTAATGTACCTCAGTATCTTTTAAGAGCTTCAAAATAAACATTTGTAAGTTGATGCATGAACTATGAGAACTTTAATATTCTGCTTTGGCTACCATGAAATTGTTTAGCTTTCACTTGTTTAAGCCTTGGGCATAGCCCTCTTTTGATGGGTTATGATAGAGGTTATTAGATACCTAGTTTAATTACTAACCTTAGCTTACTCATGTTTCACAGATGCAAATTTATTTTCGTGGATTATGATTTAACAACCCTAAATTGAAGTTCCAACTTCATATATGGATTAAATAGCTTGAAACGAACCTAATGACATTTGTTGGTTATCAATCAAAGTTTGAGCAAGCAAATTGATGTGGAAAACTACATGGTTCTCATATTTATACTATGGACCTCAAATTAATTATTCAAAAGTGATTTTAGGTTCCTGGCTTCACGAGGATTCTAACAACAAACTTCACACATAAATCATACCTCATATGTGTGAAATGCATGCAAAACTTGTGTGTAGGCCATTTAGATATCTTCATTGTGTAAACAATCTCTTATTCAAGATTTGAGAGTTGAATTGGACTATTCAACCTTCATCGATTCCAACAGCACCTACTTCATGAAAATTGGGGGTTGCAAGGCCATTTATGAGAGTGCATGTGTTTAAGGAAAGTAGCAAAAAAAGTATTATTTAAAAATCCCAATCCTACACGTACTCATCTCCCTTGCCATATATAACTATGCCTATGCCTACAGGCCCACGTCAACATCATTACCATCCCCTTTTCCTTCCCATGTTCTTTCATGTGTGCATATGAAAAAGAAAGGAAAGGAGAGTGAAAGGGAAAACAAGAGAAGGGATCAAGAGGGAGAGAGGGAAGAGGAGTAAGAAGTGAAAAACAACAGCACCAACGGCCAAGAGACAGTAGAATGGCAATGGTTATGGTGGGTGTACAGGGCACAATTGTAGCTATAGAGTGCAATCAATGGAATAAAAGCTCATGAGATGGTGCATGAGGTGCACAACAATGAAGGTCAGCAATGAAGGGCTAATTGAGGTCTCAAGTGGCATTGGAGGTGTAGCGTCCTCCCACAAAGAAAATGATGCAACAAATGGGGATCATCAGCGTGATAGCACAATAGCACACAAATGGCCAACAATGGCAGTGGATCACTCTCTCTAACATTACATGATACATGATTTCAATAAATCACTCACTCTCTCTCTCTCTCTCTCTCTCTCTCTCTCATAACACATCAAATATAATCACACATGGTCATTACATCATACATACATCACATGATCACATCATCATTGTTACCACATCTTTCGCATGAAAAATGATGAGAAATGCATGCAACCATTACCATATCATATACGAGGAATGAATGAATAAATAAGCACTATGAGTACTATATAATCATACAATGTAAGAAATTTCGATTTTTATAATACATCGTACTTTGTTGTATGAGATTTAAGAAGACATAGGAACCTTAGTTTTGAAAAACCTTCCTTTTATCCATCACATAATTAATCATATTAATTTGCTAATGACAAAAGCAAGATTTGTTTTTAGAAAACCTCTTTTTTGAATCTCTTTTAACTTTTAAGATGTTTAATCACATGCATATATATATCATACATATCACATAATGAACGCTAAACATCCACAATCAAACCAAGAGAGTAAAGAACCAAATTCTCCACTTTTTATATTCCATTTTTTATATTTTGGAATTCTTAACTTCATATGAATTAAGTCCTAAAGTCATAAAATCCAAATCCCAAACCAAACCATAAGGTAAAGATTAAGACCTAAATCTACATAATAAAATTAAATGCTCAATAACTTTAATTAAATGATTAACAAGGATCTACACAACAAAACTAAATGACTAATAACTCTTATTAAATGTTGAATAACCCTGCAAAACAAATTAAAAGATTAATAGCCTTTTATTAAATGTTTAATGGAAACAAACTTCATTTGTTGCCCTATTCTAGTTGGATAAATTATTAAGATTTTTTTCCTTCATTGATTAATTAGTCTAAAAAATATTTAATAACTTTTACTAAGCAATTATTAGGCATCTACAATTGCAACTTATGTTTGGAAAAACATCCAAAATATATGTGTTTCTCAAAAAAACTTCAACAAAGACATGGCTCTAACACCACTTGAAGGAAGTGGTGCATCATGTAAGTGTGAGGAATCATTTTAAACTTCTTTGAAACCATGAAAAAATGATCCTAAAGGCAATCAAATTGGATCAAAACATGGAAAACCTTTTCCAATCACATGAGTTAGGGAGTATACCTCCTTGATTGGCTATTACAACATTAATGTTATAAGGGTTTACAAATTTACTATGCTTAATTTGGCTAATCAAATCCTATTTCAAATGCCAAATGATAGGTATGGTTATTTGGCTAAGCGATGCATTGACACTGATGAGGGACAAAAAGCACTCTCAATTAAAACTTCGCAAAATACATAAGGGGCCCAGTTGCTCAGCATCCAGGCAAATCCTGGTAGATCCAGCTGATCAAGGATTCACCATATCCGACCCGATCCTAGGATCCGACAACTTGCCTGAGGACCTGATTAACCAAATTTGAAGAGGCGGCAATTACGTCGGCATTAGCACTAACGGTCCGCATCAGTTGCACACTTAAATGCTATTAATAACCAAATAGCGGGAGAAGCTGTAAGGACTATAAGATCCGTTATGAGAGGTGGTTATGTATTATAAATACCAAGATGAGACACTTTTGTTTTTTACGCAATCAGAGAGAGAAAAGCCAGAGTAATTGTACCACCTACAAAGACACAGTGAAATATTAGGAGCACCGCTCTCCCCCTAGACGTACACCTCTTTGGGTGGAACTAGGTCACCAATTCTCTATGTGATTGCCTTGTTGGTTCTTTGAGTCAAGGCTCCTAGTGATAGGACCTCAATCAATGGGCGTCATCTGTGGGAAACGTTTATTATCGTCACCACGTTCCTTGTTCCAAAACCTAAACAATGTCTTCCACCACACGTCACTCTTCTCGTGCTAACCTCGAAAAAGCTGCTTCGATAGAATTCAGTGTCTCTGTATCTAGGAGACACCATCAAGACCTTAGACCCAGCAAGGACAAGGCAGTGCAACCTAGCCTCCAACTCAAGCCTTCTCATCATGAGAATCCTCAGGGAGATCCTCTCCTTGAGATGCAAGTGAAAGAGGAAGAGTACGAGGCCAAACTAGCGACCTTGGAGGCTGAACAGCAATTTGTTGCAGACTAACTCTTGGAAATCAAATTGATCAAAGAAAGTTGGAAGGTTCAGTTGGAGGAGCCCCAGAACTCTATCTCACCGATGGCCAACTAAAATGGTGTCATGTGGTGGAGGAAGAAAACGCCTGCCTGCGTGAATTGCTCGAAAAGTTAAAACACGAGCTTAGTAGTCAGAAGGGGGAGGTCCCTCCTAACCTACCTCAAGCTCCCCCTCTACCTTTTCTAGAGTTGGAGGAGCAATCCAGGGCTGATAAATGCCAGTTTATCATCATTCTTATGCATTAAAACAAACCTAGCTCTTAGGATTTTGCTCCGCAAATGGGTTTTTGAGCTGCATTTAGGCATTAATTAGGCTAGGCATGCATTGCATTTTTTATTGTGTTTTTGATATGTTTTTGTGAGTGTTAGGGATAAGCAGATTGCTAGATCCCTAGAACCCTAGCACTCAGGAAGGCAACTGGTGAAGGAGAAGCCCAAACCAGCTAGAACTCAGCTAGATCCAACTCACCATAGCTGGATTTCAGCTCACCTAGACTAGGGTTAGCTCATCCTAGCTCCATTCATCTCATATTAGCTGAATGGCATCTCAAGAGAGCTCATCTTAGCTCACCCTAACTCAGGTCAGCTTGAATCCAGCTCAACTTAGCTAAATCTAGCTCATCGCAGCTCCCATTAGTTCACAGGGAGCTCTAGCTAGCTCAGCTGAGTTGACTAGAGTTCTCCTCAGCTCAAGACCAACTACATCCAGCTCCACTCAACTCTAGCCAACTAAAGATGACTTCATTTCAGCTCAAGAAGCTCAAGTCCAGCTCCCGGGGACTTAGCTTAGCTCAACTCAGTTGAGCTAAGTTACCTTAGCTACCTCAACCAACTAGATCCTCCTTGGGAGCGCCAGACCCAGCTCACCTTAGCTCCTTTTAGCAGAAGCCAGCTTACTTTAGCTTGGCTTAGTAGCTAGCAAAGAACTAGCAAGCTAAGCTAGCTAAAGTAGCTCCATACCAACCTCTTCAGCAGCTGCCAGCTCCAGTTCTGCTCCAGACTTTTTCTGTCCATCTCCTCTCCAAAAACCCTAGCTCCCATTGCCTACTCCTCTACTCCATTACTAGCTAAGCTAGCTTAGCTTAGCTTAGCTTAGCTAAACTCCAATTCCCTTTTCCATTCACCACCTTAAAACCCTACCTAACTAGCTCCACCAACTAAGCCCTACATAAGCTCACCTTAGCTAGCTCCACCCTACTCCCTTTGGTGCCACCACCTTTACCACCTTTCACCCCTCAACCAACCACCAAAAGACACCAAACGTTGGTGCCAAAACTAACCCTAACCACCTCCCTTTTGGTGCCAACTTTTAGCCCCCTTATCCACCCTACACCTACCCATATAACCTATCCTAGATATCCACCTACCCCTCCTTCTAGAACCCTACCTGGTGCCACCTAAGCCCCCCTTCTAGAACCTACTTTGGCCCCAACTCAAAGGGCACCTAGGGTGGTAACTACCACCCTTAAGTTGATGCCAATTTCCCTCCACCCTAGGATCTATTAACCACCCCAAAAACTCATCCTAACCCTCCATTCCAAAAGCCACCTACACCCCCCATCCTACTCTATAAACAGACCCATAACCACCCTCATTTCTTCATCCTCCATTAGTGTATATTCCACCATAGACTCACCTACAACTCACAACCAAGAAGAAGGAGAAGAAAAGAAGATTAAAGGGGCATCCTACCCGCCCCCTTGGTGCCTTCTTTCCCTTCCATCTTCTTCTTGTGCCACGCCAAGAAGGAGGAGCATTTCTTCATCAAAGAGGATGGCCAAGCAAGGGAGAAGTACTTTGGGTAGACATCCACCCTTGAGGAGAGGATTAGGGCATGCCCCCTTTGGGCTTACCTTGGAGGACACCATACTGGCGGAGCTACAGAAGGAAGGAGTTGGAGATCTTTTCAAGCTTGGGAGCTACCAGGCTTAGAGCAAGAAGCCTCCACCTCTTCTTCACCATCATCATCATCAAGACCATTAGTTTTCTTTTATTTTTTTACCTTGATAGTTGTAGGAAAAGCTTTCCTCTATTAGGGTTTTATGTAAAACATTTTTTTAGTCCTAAAATTAAAGTTGCCTTCTTTGCAATTTTTGTCTCATTTGATTGCTTTTGTTCTAGCACTTTTCACTCCCTCTCCCTAATTACTCTAGGCCTTCACATGCCTAGAGTGAGCTTAGGGAGAGGCTCTACTTGTCACCTTAGTAGTAGTATAGTGGATTAGGTGTTAGTTGTTTCCCGCTCTCAACAAAATTCGAATTGCCGTTATTTCAAAAATCCATAAAAATTATATATTTAAAAAGAGTAAAAAGAAAGGTGATTTCTATTTCCAAGCAAGAGACATATTTTTACAAACATTTGGCCTCCTTGGACAACCCTAGATACTCCCCTATCTAGGAATATAAATTTAAAAGTGTATGCGATTTCGCATGTTGAAACGACCCTAAAAACCCTAATTACAAATCACGCTAAATTTTGCATCAAGGGCCCACCCTATGGTGACTAGCAGAAGAGGCTCCTTGCCTAAGATCATTCAACAAGTCACTCAGGAGATGAGGGGTATATGCCCATGAGCGTATGTCCTTACATACCCCTTCACGGATGAGGTAATGACAATCCCTCTGCCAAAAAAAGTTAAGCATCCTATCATGGCACATTACGATAGGACAACAAACTCCAACAGCATTGTGGGGAGCTACCATCAGATGATGCTCGTCCATGGCTGCCCTGATGAAGTACTCTGTTAGGTGTTCCCATCATATCTCTCCAGTATGGCTCACAAATGGTTCAATGAGCTACCGGCAGGGCAAATTGCTTGCTTACAGGAATTGGAAGACAAATTCTACCAATACATTGTAGGGTAGCAGAGGGTTAGAGACAACCTAAAAGGACTATAGGAGATCTGGCAGCAAAAAGTTGAGTCTTTCCGGTCCTATCTCAATCGATTCAAGACTCAGCACTTCAAGTGTAGAAGGCCTCATGATACCATTGCCAACCAATACTTTAAGTCAGGCCTCCTAACCTAGAGGTTCTAGTATGACAATGATGATTTTTTGCCAAATGACATGGAGGAACTATGGGATCGAGCCACAAGGTTTGTAGAACAAGATGACTCGTTTTGCTCTTGCAGCCGGTTGGAGGATGGATATGGGGACGACTTCTATTCCCCTGATGAGAAGAAAACCCCAGGAGAGGCTGCCTCTATATCCATTCGTGGTGACGTCTACTTCAACAAGCAAAAGGCAAACTTCCAAGAGCAAAGGAATGAAAGGTCCAACAAAGGCCGAAATAACAGGCCCCGCCAACCTAGGCGAGACTTTTTTGAAGAATACATTCCCCTAGCCATGAAGCAGGTAAATGTGTTGGCAGCGGTGTGGTCCACTGATAAAGACCTCTTACACCTACCAAAGCCTCTCAAGAAGAAGGCTGACTTGGGGCCTTATTGCAAGTATCATCGGGACTGAGGACATGCTATGGAGGATTGCTGAGATCTGCGTGACAAAATTGAGTCTCAGATCCAACACGGCAACTTATCACATTTCTTTAAACGAAATGAAAGTCAAGATAAGGGCAAAAGACCCATGGAGGGTTCAGAAGAATACCATAAGGAGAAGCTTCAGTAGCTATGGGGAGTGAATGTGGTCTTCCTAGCTAACCAGGAGTAGGATGAATCCATGGCTCATCAGGGTGAGCAAAGGATATCTTCATGTCTTCTTCCTATGGAGTATCATCAGCACGTCCTGACAGCGACGGTAGCGTAACCCCAAAACACCCATGCACTTAATCTTCCTCCACCTAAATTAATGGCCAAGGAAGTCGAGGTCATTTTTGGGGTCAACGTTGCTCCCAATCCATAAACCACTCATGCTGAAGAGGTGCCCCAAGATGATTTCCCTACCCTTCAATGGGGAGAAAGGAGCACTGTCAGGTAGGTGGCTTTGAAGCTCTTCTCCACACTATCGGAACCAGCAGGACATATGGATTTGCTTCTTGTGACTCCCTTGCTAGTGGGACAACTCCAGCCTAGGCTCCTTATTAACGATGGCAGTGAAGTGGATGTCTTATTCTTGAAAACACTACTAAGGTTGGGGTTTAAAGAACACCTTTCCCCCTCAGCCCACCTAGTGGTAGGGTTTGGGAACCATAAGGTGATGCCCAAGGGAGAAATCAATTTGCCTGTGTCTATTTGCGATGGGGACAAGCATCTAAATTGAACAGCCACATTCATCATGATTGGCTTGGTCGTAGCATTTGACGACATCATTGGCCATCTAACAACCCATGCTTTCTGGGTGATCCCCTCTTCATATTTTCAATTTATGCTCTTTCACACTCTTTGTGGAGTGGGAATAGTGCATGGGGATCAATCTGCTGGGTGTGAGCTTCTGCAGATTAAGCTAAAGCGATCCATGAAGCCAAGGCCCCTGAAACCACAAAAATGGGCAAAAAAGAGGAGCCAGATCTTGGCCATTCAATAAGAAGTGAATTCGACCAATCCCCCAGTGGCTTCAAAAGTTTAGCCAGGCTCTTCAAATATGACCACACAGTTATATCCTGAAGTGAAGGACAAGCTTGTTCGAGTTGGAGCAGACTTTGATCCCTCCGAAGTCCATGAATTGATGCTCTTATTAAGGGCCAACATGGATATTTTTGCTTGGTCTGCCAATGACCTACAGGGGGTCTATCCGTCTTTAATTCAACACCGTCTCAATATTCAGGCAAACACCTGAGTGGTGAACATGCCTACCGACATAAATGAGCGGAGCAATGGCTAACAGCTAATGTAGAAGTGAAAAAGCTTCTGAAGGTCAGATTCATTGAAAAATCCCTATACCGTACATGGCTATCCTATGTAGTCATGGTCAGAAAGATGAATGGCAAGTGGCAGATGTGCAAAGACTTCACAAACCTGAATGAAGCCTACCCCAAGGATGAATTCCCCCTGCCAAGGGTCGACACTCTTATGGATTCATGTAGTAGCTAGTCTCACATGTCTTTCCTAGACACCTACAGTGGATACCACCAAGTAAATTTAGCTCCAACAGATAAACCTCATACTTCATTCATAACTAATAGGGGTCTATTTCAATATAGAGTCATGCCTTTTGGCTTAAAAAATGTTGAAGCAACTTACCAGCGCATTGTAAACATGATTTTTTCTCACTTAATTGAAAAATCATTTGAAGTGTATATCAATGGCATGTTATTGAAGGGATTGAATTTCCCCTAGCATCTCACAAATCTCGTTGAGGTGTTCCATGTCTTGAGGAACACCCGACTCCACTTGAATCCTGAGAAGTGTGTTTTCGATGTTTCTTCGAGAAAGTTTTTAGGGTTTTTAGTCTCTAACTGCGGAATAGAGGTCAATCCTGACAAGATCTAAGCGATCATGGCTCTCACACCACCAAACACTCTAAAAGGAATACAATCGTTAGTCGACAAGATCGCCTTTTTAGGTCATTTCTTATCTTAATCTTCCGACAAATGTCTTCCATTCTTTGAGTGTATTAAAAAAGGCAAAGGCTATACAGCCACCCATTGGACCCCCCACTACGAGAAGACTCTAAAGGAGGTAAAGAACACCCTTTAATGCCCTTCAATTTTGACGACTCCTAGGGCCAAGGAATCTTTATTCCTCTACTTAGCGGCATCTATGTCTGTCGTCAGTGTCATACTATTTAGTGACTGAGAAGGGGGCAACAGCCAGTATATTTTGTCAGCACGACCTATTAAGGTGTGGAGACCAAATATACTATGATCGAGAAGCTTGAGCTAGCACAGGTGATTGCCGCAGAAAAACTACACCAATACTTCCAAGCCCACTCAATAGTAGTCTTATTTAACTACCCTCTACACTGAATTCTACAAAGACCATAGGATTTTCCCGGCAGATAAAGTGGACCATGGAGTTGGTAGAGTTTGACATCTAGTACTAGCCAAGGAAGTTAATCAAAGTCCAAGTTATGGCAGATTTCATGGTTGAATTCACAGATCCAAATGCTTGCCTTACTCTACCTTAGAAGTTATATGTGGATGGCTCTTCTATGGTAGCTGGGTCTGGGGCTGGCATAGCCTTGACTGCCCCAGACGGTACCGCTCACAAATATGCCATCAAGCTTATTTTCCCTGCCTCCAACAACGTGGTTGAATATGAGGCTATGTTAGCTAGCATTCGGGTGGCCAAGTCAAAGTGCACTTCATCGTTGGAGGTATATACAGACTCCCAATTGGTAGCTAACCAAGTAAGCAATGAGCACCAAGCTAGGGATTCAAATATGATTCTATATGCCGATAAAGTCAAGGAGTTGTCGAATTTCAATACTGTTTCAGTCAGTCAGGTACCCAGATCTGACAACCCTCAAGGAGATGCTTTATCCTGCCTGGCGTGTGCGATCCCACTAGAGCAAGAATAGGACATATGCCTCCAAACGCTGGACGAGCCAACGATGCTCCTTCCTAGAACATTCATGATACAATAGTCCATATCTTGGATGATCCCTATCATACAATTCTTGAATATTGGCGAGTTACCCCCAAAGGAGCTACGGCCTAAGGCATTCCACCTTAAAGCATCCAATTATACCCTGATTGGAGGACAATTATATAAGTGTTTACAGGAAGGCGAGATCGGTTTATAAGATAAAGGATGTACCATCATAGTATAGGTGAAATCGCCTTGTAAACAAATAAGAATTTTTATTACTCGAATGTTGAGTCCAAGGTCGAACACAGGGAGCAAATTGAATTTATTCACTAATCTCAATCAATATAATTTGAACACTTAAATCTACTCAAAATCTAATTCAGAATATAATGCAAGAGTTTATGAATTAAAATGTAGTAAAATAAAAGAGAAATTGAGAGGGATAGAAAAAAGGTTGATTCTTCTCTTGGCTTGTTCCTCAGCTTCTTTTTCTTCTTTGCCTTTGGTCTTCTTTGGTTCTCCTCTTTCTTCTTTCTCTGACATCTCTTTCTTCCTTTGACTTTCTTGCCTTTAGCTTCCTTCTTCTTCCGTCTCTTCTTTGCTTAGCTTTTCCTCTTTCTTCTTTCTTGCCTTAGCCTTACCTTCTCTGCCTTACTTCTTCTTCTTCTGTTCTTTGGCCTTCTTCGTTTCTGACTTCTCTTCTTTATTTCTTTCCTTCAGCTTTTCCTTTGCCTTTTTCTTCAGCCACACCTTCTTTGCTATAGTGCTTTCTCTTTCCCTTGGCCTTGGCTTCTTCTTCAACTTCCTCAGCTTCTACCTTCAGCCCTATGCTTTCCTTGCCTTAACTTCTCCTACCCTTGAGCTTTGCCTTTGCTTTTCCTCCTTAGCTCCTCGACAGATTCCTTTGCTTTTACTTTTTCGCTTCAGCCTTTTCTTCCTTCTTCCTTTCCCTACACACACGAGTGTAAAACCTACCCCTACCCTCCCCCGCATACACTCTCTCTCTATTTCTCTCTTCGGTTTGCTCTCCCAAAGCCAGCCAATCAGGTATTCGGGTCTGGTTACATGTACCTGGGTCTAGGCGCACCGACGTGGGTGGTGCGTGAGGAGTGCTAGGTAAACGGGTCGGGTAGCCAGGTCCGCGGAGCGTGGGTCGCGGACGAGGTGGGTGAGTGGGCGAGGGGACTGGTCGTTTCTCACCTCAACTCAGTTAATTAAGTTAATTTCACTTAATTATGAGTAGAGATAAGTAACTTAGTGATAACACTGCACAAGGGAGTGATAATTCTGTTAAATAGGGCCCATCTTAAGAATAAAAGGCACAACTTAAGTAGAATGGGAGCATTGCATGCATCATGAACCAAGATTGCTTATAAAACTGTATTAATGACCATTTATGTAAGTACTTGTCAGAGTAGGCCTCAGATGAGCAATCGGACTGCACAGATGGATTCAGAACGACGAACGGAGTCCAACGGACTTAAGATCGGCCAAATCCGACATCTGGAGCTCCTACAATGGGCCCAAGAAGTTCTGACCGTTGATTTGGAGATCAACGACCCTCATTGCACCATGTCACCCCCGCTCCACCGCTCGCCGCTTCAACCATCAGCTGAGATCAAATCTCGGCCGTCGATCTTCGATCAGACGGTCGAGAACTGTGTGGTCGCCGCGACAAAGCATGGGCATGGTGCAACGGTTAGCGCGTATGCCCGCACGCACCCGATGCGGGTTCGAGCCGTGCGGTGCGTGAAATCAAAGATGAAGGACTCACGCAGCGAAATTGGGCCGCCCGATTAGCAGCGGGAGGCCGAGATTACGCCACGCAGCGTGCCCACAGATCGCGAGCGCTAACGCGTGCACGCAAGCCGGGCAACGACACCCGCACACACGCGCGCCCGAGTCACGATCCGAGTGCCTCCAAGAGAAGATCTCAGCCATCCAATCTTCGATCAGACGGCTCTCACGCAGCGGCCACGGATCAAGCGTGAAGAAGAACGTCACAAGCGGTTGACCGGCAGGCTGGAGGGCTTCACCAATGCTTTTGGAGTGGTTTTAGCGACATCCCGGACGTCGCTAAAGCCCCTTCTTTTAGAAAGCCCTTAACCCTATTTAAACCCCCTCCAACCACTCATTCAAGGCATTCACTTCCCTTGCAACTACTCCACCCCTCTCTTAGCTAGCTTTAGGCCCTCTTGTAATCGTCGGAGACGACGAGCTACCAACGGAGCCTCCTCCACCGCCGTGGCTGCCTCGTCACTCTCCATCCTCTCTCTCTCTCTCTTTTAAGCTTTCCATTACTTTTGTTTGAGCATGTATTTAATGCTGTAAGCTATGAACTAAAAGTGCATGATTAATGAAGTTATTTTATGTTCAGTTGTTACTTTAATTTCTGTTTAAGTTGCATGATCAAACAAGAAACACTCTAACCCTAATCTCTCTCTCTATCTCTCTCTCACTTTTCAAAATCGCACCTTTTACAAGTAAAACTCCGCACTTTCCGTGACAACAAGTGATAAGCAAAATCCGATTTTCACGCCTCCCTGAGACAGACACTCGAACTCACCTCCGTTTACTTATTTTAAAACCAACGTTGCAAGTGCGACTATAACGACACTTCTTAACACACACGCACAAGCGCACGTCAGTTTTTGGCACCGTTGCCGGGGAGGTAACGGATTTGTTTTGTCACCTCCATTCCACATTCATTCTCACATCGTCTAATGCCCTATTTTCCTTTTTACTTGATGGTTGTAGGAATTCGGCGCGTGGACAGCGAAGCGATGCATCCCACGACGGTAGCAAGGGAGTAGGCACTATGAGGATCGATAGTGAGTAATTCTTCTCTCATGATTGTTTGCTTGCGTGAAAAAAAAACTAAAAAAATTGTAAAAATTGAAAAAAAATTGGCGTGGTGAATGATTGCTTGACCCACATCCCTAACACATCACCCCACAAAAAAAAATGTACACTCTAATATTCTGAATAAATTCTTGGAGTGTTCTTTTCTTTTTCTTGTGTGGTGTTTGCGAAGCCACCGTGAGTTGACCTGGGCCGCACCACTCAACCCTAAAATCGACTCATCTAATAGAAGCTGGATGATCATTAGGATGAGTACATTAGGGTTTTAGACCCTCTACAGAATTAAAAAAAATCTACTTTCACCGAATTGTGTGCAGAACTTGACGTGCCCACTGAAACTTGTTTGAAAACATTATGACACGTCAACCCTAAAAAAAATACTAAAGTAAGGATGAAACACTAAAAGACACCACATCTTAAAAATCCTTGCTTGAAAACCATGTTTTGATAGAAGCACACACTTTGAAAGTGGAAAATTAAGAGGCACCACCCCAATCAATGCCTCATCACATAACCCTAGCACAAGCACTCTCCTAGCCCTTTAAAACTGAGTAGACATGCCCTAGGCAGGACTGAGTTAAGTCTCGAAAGGTGACGTTTTGTTCACTGGGCACTTGGCTTTCATTCCCTTGGTAGAATCTGGTGACTAGGCTGCGGGGCAGTGTCAAACAACCGCGGTTGTGGGGTCTACGGAACCGGAGGCGCAAGCCAAAGGAAGAACCTTCCCTGCAATCCCCTCGTAATCAACCTGGCCAGATTAGCCTTGGGAAAGGGAGTCCAGTGCTTACGGACTTAATCACCCTTTGTGAGATTTCTAGGTCTTCTAAGGAATACACCATAAGGACTAGGCTTGTGTGCTTGATTGAAACACATTTCTCGCATCTGTCGCCCTCCGCATCCCCTCTTGTTCTTCTCTAGTGTATGCACAAGAGACGCTCACTGCATCCCGAGTTGTGTGTTTTGGGGCAGGAATCTAGGCGACGTAATTCTGTTGGAAACATGGCTGAACCTAGGGTAGATGAGGCTGAGGATCAACCCCCACCAGACGTTATGGCCATCATCCAAGGTCAATTTAATTCTAACCACCAGCTTCAGAAACAACAAATCCACACCATCATGTAAGTCATACAACAGTTACAGAACCCACAAGAACAACCACCACCACCTTTCCAAGACATACCAAGGCAACCACCACTTGATATACCACCATTTCAAGATCAGCCGAGGCCCCTCCACGATTTCTATAATCCCTCTGCTATTAAAGTCGAGCCACACCTTAGGATCCCCGAGGGGGGAGATGATTTTGAGCTGAAACCGAATGTCTTAAGTCTGATCCAGAGCCACTTTCATGGAAGCTCAAATGAGGACCCCTTTCAGCACTTAGAGGATCTAGACCTTATAGCGCGAACTGTGAAACCTAGGAACATTAGCCTTGACATTGTTCTAATCAAGATGTTTCCCTTCTCATTAAGTGACAAGGCCTCTCATTGGCTTAGAACCCTAGGTAGATCCATCACCACCTGGGAAGAAATGAGGCATAAATTTTTAAAGAAATTCTTCCCCATAGGAAAGACCAATGCCCTCAGAAGAGCTATTACTACCTTTACACTCCAAGGTGGGGAACAATTTCATGAGGCATGGGAAAGATTTAATGAACTCTCGAGGAAATGCCCACAACACAAAGTACCAAGGTGGCAATTGGCCCAGATTTTCTACCATGGTCTGGACAGCAACCTGCGGAACTTCGTCGATGCCTCATGCGGGGGGAACTTCCTAAACAAAGACGAGGAGAGCGCGTTTGAGCTCTTTGAGTCTATGAGTGAGAATTTGCTCAACAATGCCTCTATGACCCAGTTCAACAGGTCCAGTCAACCCCGTTGTGGGATTTATGAGGTACAAGCAAATTCTAGAATGGTTGACATGGGCATCATTGCCAATAAATTGGATCGAGTGGAATTGGTGGACAAAAAGATTGCTGAGCTACTAAACCAGACCAGGAACCCCTTACAGACTTTCTCCCTAGCAAAGGGAGCACATAATGTTGACCTGGTCCAGCCCTTTACCCAACTGAACCTGGAACAACCCCTAACCACGTTCCAGGGAGGGACCTTTGCTCCCTCAACCCTTGATTACTCCCTTCCCTCTTCATCAACATCGGCTATCCTAGAAGATGTGCAAGCTGTCCAAGGTTATGCGAAACCTGACCCTTTCTCCAACACTTACAACACTGGCTGGCGTAAGCACCCCAACTTTGGTTGGACAAACCAGAAACCACCGCAATTCCAGAACTAGCCCAGGCCAAACCAGCAACCACACTTGCCCCCCTATCAGCAAGGACCACCAGTTAGACCCCAATATAATAAGAATAGGGCACCCCCTCCCCCACAAAACCAAATGGATACCCTAATAAAGATAATGGTTGACATGAACCAGAAACATCAGGAGGGAATGGCCTTGGTAAAGGGACAGTTAAGCCAACTCTTGGACTGTAAACAACAAGGATCCCTACCTTCCCAACCACAACCGAACCCGCGAAACATAATTAACAGAGGCCCCAATTCGCAAGGGTTCCAAAGCAACCCCGGGCAGGCTTACATGGTCCAGCCAGCCTTGCAAAAACCTCCTAGGTTTGGTGCTTCTTCGTCCTCGTCTTCTCAAGGATCAACCCATGGCCCCAATGCCTCTGCGAATGCGGTGACCTTGAGAAGCAGCACCAAAACCCAAGATCCCAATGGCCGACTCTCCCTGAGACTTCACCCGCTGAAATACCAGACTCAAAAGAGGCACCAACCAAGGACCCAGAAATAGAGCCAATCCACATTCAGACACCCTACCCTGAGGCCTTGGAAACAATCAAGAAAAAGAAGAATGTTGTGGAAACTGAGGAGCTGTTAGAAATCTTTAAGCAAGTACAGATTAATATTCCGCTCCTTGAAGCCGTCAAACACATCCCTACTTACGCTAAGTTTTTAAAGGATGCCTGTACACCCAAGCGTAAGCCAAGACCTCAAGCACCTAGGAAGGTTGTGCTCTCTGAACAAGCAAGTTCCGTGATATCAAGCAACCTTCCACTCAAGCGAACTGACCCAGGAGCGCCCCTAATTTCCTTCAATATCGGGGACACGACGTTTGATAGAGCGCTCCTGGACCTAGGTGCTTCTATCAATCTAATTCCAACAACCCTGTACCACCAATTTGGTTTGGGAGAGTTGACACCAACCCCTGTCACCATCCAACTGGCTGATAGATCAGTGAAAACCCCGAAGGGGGTTGTCGAGGACGTGATTGTACTGGTCAAGGACTTCTATTTCCCGGTCGACTTTTTGGTGCTCGACGTGGAAGTCCCTGAAAAATTACAAAACGCACCGATAATCTTAGGCAGACCTTTCTTAGCTATGGCTAAGGCAAACATTGATTGCGACACGGGATGTATGGAAATCACCTTCGGGGACAGGAAAATGCAATTGGATATCTTCTGGGAGACAAAGTCTTTTGATTGCGATTGCGTTGAGGAACATGATCCCGTAGAAACTCTAATCGAGGAATGCCTCACCCTTAGTTCTGTATCAGACCACCAAACCTGTAGTGACTATGCTGACCCGTCACCATCATTACCCGTGGACCTCTGTAAGGCTGAGTACCATCACACGGCACCATTTGAGGAGATCGATGTTGATAAACTCCCACCCTTTCCCTTCCCATCGACTGTGGTTCCACCCGCACCTGAACTTAAACCATTGCCCGAGAATCTCAAGTATGTCTTCCTGGGACCTGACTAGACCTTCCCAATGATTATTAATTCTCCTCTAACCAAGGATCAGGAACTCAGGTTGACTACGACCCTTTCAGAACATCGAGCCACCATTGGTTGGACCATTTTGGACTTAAGAGGAATTAGCCCCACCTATTGCACCCATAAGATTTACCTAGAAGATGGGGCACGACCTTCCCGCCAGATGCAGAGACATTTAAACCCAAACATGCGGGAGGTCATTCAAAAAGAAATTATCAAGTGGCTTGATGCCGACATCATATATCCTATCTCCGATAGCCCCTGGGTGAGCCCCAACAAGTGGTTCCAAAGAAAGCTGGGCTCACCGTTGTCACCAATGATCATGGCGAATCCATCCCCACCCGCACCACCACCGCATGGCAGGTGTGTATTGATTATAGGAAGCTCAATGAAGCCACTAAGAAGGATCATTTCCCCTTGCCATTCATTGACCAAATACTTGAAAGATTGGCAGGGCAGAAGTATTTTTGCTTCCTAGATGGATATTCAGGATATAACCAAGTCGCAATTGCTCCGGAAGATCAAGAAAAGACCACATTCACTTGCCCGTATGGCACGTTTGCATTCCGTCGAATGCTGTTCGGGTTATGCAATGCACCTGCGACCTTCCAGCATTCCATGCTAGCCATTTTTTCAGAAATGGTGGGTGAATACTTAGAGGTCTTTATGGATGATTTCTCTGTATTCGAGAATTCATTCGACCATTGTCTGAGCAACTTGGAGAAAATCTTAAAACAATGTATCGAGGTTAACCTGGTGTTAAGTTGGGAAAAGAACCATTTTATGGTTCAAGAAGGAATTGTCCTCGGTCACATCGTATCGCATAGGGGCATCGAGGTAGATCGGGCTATGGTTGATTTAATTTCCAAACTTCCTCCACCTAGCTTGGTCCGACAGATTTGCTCCTTCCTAGGACATGTTGGCTTCTACCGAAGGTTCATTAAAGACTTTTCCAAGCTTTCCAAACCCTTGACCGACCTTCTAGCCAACGACGCCCTATTCCACATGTCTTATGATTGCATCCAGGCTTATCACACCCTCCGGGACTTAGTCTCCACCACACCTGTACTTCAACCCCCAGACTGGTCCCAGGACTTTGAGATTATGTGTGATGCATCAGATTTTGCCATAGGCACTGTCCTGGGACAAAGGCAAGACAAGAAGCCCATGGTGATCTACTACGCGAGCAAAACGTTGGACGAAGCCCAACGAAATTATACGGTCACAGAGAAAGAGTTGCTCGCTGTAGTCTTTGGACTTGAAAAGTTTCGATCATACTTGCTAGGATCCCATGTGACTATTTACACTGACCATTCAGCCATCCAGCACCTATTGGCCAAGAAGGACGCAAAGCCCAGGCTCATCAGATGGATCCTGCTTTTGCAGGAATTTGACCTGGAAATCCAAGACAAGGCCGGATCGAAGAATGTGGTGGCTGACCACTTGTCTAGACTTCATCCAAACCACATTGGACCCTCCCTACCTCTATCTGACGCCTTCCCTGATGAACACATCCTGGCTGTGCAAGACAAGAAAATGCCATGGTATACTGACTATGTCAACTACCTAGTTGTAGGACAAACCCCGCACAGCTGGTCCAGACAGCAACGGGATAAGTTCTTGGCTGAGGCCAAGTACTATTTCTAGGATGATCCCATGCTGTTTCTCCTCTGTGCCGACCAGATCATCAGGAGGTGTATCCTTGAAGACGAAGTTCAGAGTGTGCTTTCCTTCTGTCATGACCAGGCTTGTGGTGGCCACTTCTCTGGAAAGAAAATAGCTGCAAAAGTTTCACAGTCTGGATTTTACTAGCCATCCCTATTTAAGGATGCACACAACTTTGCCAAGACTTGCTCATGCTGCCAAATGCTGGGGACCATGACCAAGAAAGATATGATGCCCCTTCAGCCCATTTTGATTGTCGAAATCTTCGACATTTGGGGTATCGATTTTATGGGCCCCTTTCCACCATCCAACGGCTTCGAGTACATCATGGTCTAGGTTGACTATGTTTCCAAATGGATTGAAGCCGTTGCCACCTGCCGATGAGATCACAGGACTGTCATAGACTTTGTTAAAAAGAACATCTTTTCCCGATTTGGAATACCCAAGGCCATGATCAGTGATGGTGGAAGCTATTTTATTCATTCCCAATTCCGTGCCCTACTTAGAAAATATGGGGTGAACCACCGCATTGCTACCTCGTATCATCCGCAAACAAACGGGCAGACTGAGGTATCAAATAGACAAATCAAGAACATTTTACAGAAGACTGTGAGACCTGACAGGAAAGACTGGTCCACATGACTTGATGATGCCCTGTGGGCATACAGGACCACTTTCAAGACCCCGATAGGCATGTCGCCTTATCGCCTGGTCTTTAGCAAAGCCTGCCATCTTCCTGTCGAATTGGAACACCGGGCTTACTGGGCTGTCAAGCAATGTAACATGGATCCCTAGTTAGCCGGTGCACAGAGGACTCTCCAATTATCTGAGCTCGAAGAAATTCGTCAAGATGCCTTTGACAATACTCGACTGTATAAGGAGAAAATGAAAGCCGTCCACGACCGACTCATTCATAGAAAAACCTTTAAGCCTAACCAGCAAGTCTAGCTGTTTGACGCACGCCTAAAACTCTTCGCAGGGAAACTCAGGTCCAAATGGACAGGACCATTTCAGGTGGTTAAGCCCTACTCTAATGGGGCGGTTGAAATCGCTGATCCTAGCACTGGGCACACTTTTATAGTTAATGGTCAAAGATTGAAGCATTTCCTGGCCCAGGTTCCCCCAAAGGAGAGTGTCACCCTCGTTGAGGGCTGACACGGAGCACCGCCCAGCTGGAGGCGTTAAACTCAGTGCTTCCTGGGAGGCAACCCAGAGGATTCAGACTGATCCGGTATTTTACATCGCTCAGGTACTATCTTTTTGAACCCTTTTGCATCCATGTACTTGTCAATGAGGACATTATCCAACTTAAGCATGGAGGGGTGGTAAATTGCACAATCCTGAGTTCATTTAATCAGTCTGAATAATAAAAAAATAAATAAATAATTTTAAATTTAGGAAGAAAACTTAGGCATTAGAAACTTGTCAATAGTGGGAAATAATACAAAAAGAACTTAGACACTTAGACTTTTCAGGCCTTCAGGCTTAATCAGCCCTGGTGTCTGTTAAAATATGGATTTACCTTCGAATCCTTGCAACCTCAAGCTATTCTAATCCACCTACTAAATAATGTGATAAGTATACGACTTATCAACTCACCCTCTAACTCAGAAAAACTTTGAGTCTAAGCATCTGCACACATTTTTGCACAGACTCACTTCTCGGAGATTTTGACAGAAATTGGGTAGCTAATGAACTCTCTAGGGTGGTATGGCTGGCAAGTTGTCGTGGGTAACAGCCCATTGGCAGGTTGTCCAGAACCCAGCCACAGACCATTTCTTCTTCATTGCTTCTAGGTACATTTGAGATCAGGGAAGCCACCTACAAAAAAAGAAGAAAAGAAGAAAAGAAAATAAACCACACTTCACCGCACAAGTATGGCTGGCAAGTGATCGTGGGTAACAGCCCATTGGTCGATTGTCCAGAGCCCAGCTCAATAACTGCACAAAAAGAACCAAAACACTTAAGGAAGAAGCGGGGAAGTAGTGAAAGCCGGGGAGATATACACTAGAAAAATCCTTGTGTTTACCCCAATTAAAACAAACGTAGGGAGAAAGCTACCAATCGAACAAATACACCTTCAGGAAAATCTATCTCCTCTTCCGGTCACCTAGGGGCATAGAAACCCGAAGTCTGTCTAAATTACCATTAAGTGAGTCTATCACAACCTTCACACCAAGATGCTTAGCACTTAGGGTTTTTGACCGAGTTTTGGGTGGGTTGGGTAGCCGTAAAAAGTTACCAACCCACACTGAATTCTGAAAAAATTCTAAAAAATATATATATATATGTATAGTTATATACATTAAAGCAAGGATTCGGGAGATTCATATTTTGGCAGACACCTGGGCGCTGCTTAGTCTTTGTAGATTAAGATCTTCGTATATTTCCTCCTATTGACAAGTGACGAAGTGTCTAAGCAATTACTTCTTAAATTCTAAAAGAAAAGAAAGGTTAGAATAAACCTTGCTAGGGACTAGCAAGGAGTAAGCATGGGGGTATGATAACACTGCACAAAGGAGTGATAATTCTGTTAAATAGGGCCCATCTTAAGAATAAAAGGCACAACATAAGTAGAATGGAAGCATTGCATGCATCATGAACCAAGATTGCTTATAAAACTGTATTAATGACCATTTGTATAAGTACTTGTCAAAGCAGGCCTCAGATGAGCAATCGGACCACACAGATGGATTCAGAACGACGAACGAAGTCCAACGGACTCAAGATCGGCCAAATCCGACATTTGGAGCTCCTACAATGGGCCCAAGAAGTTCTAACCGTTGATCTGGAGATCAACAGCCCTCATTGTGCCACGTCACCCCCGCTCCACCGCTCGCCGCTTCAACCATCAGCTGAGATCAAATCTCGACCGTCGATCTTCGATTGAATGGCCGAGAACCGCGTGGTCACCGTGACAAGGCACGAGTGTGGCGCAACGGTTAGCGCACACACCCGCACACACGGGACAAGGGTTCGAGCCGCATGGTATGTGAAATCAAAGACGAAGGACGTGCACGGCGAAATTGGGCCGCCCGATCAACAGCGGGCGGCCGAGATTGCGCCACGCAGCACGCCCATAGATCGTGAGCGCTAACGCGTGCGCGCACGCAGGGCGACGACACCCACGCACATGCGTGCCCGAGGCGCAATCCGAGCGCCTCCAAGAGAAGATCTCAGGATCGGACGGCTCTCATGCAGCGGCCGCGGATCGAGCATGAAGAAGAACGGCGAGGGCGGTTGACTGATGAGATGGAGGGCTTCACCGATGCTTTTGGAGTGGTTTTAGCGACATCCCGAACGTCGCTAAAGCCCCTTCTTCTTTTAGAAAGCCCTTAACCTTATTTAAACCCCCTCCAACCACTCATTCAAGGCATTCACTTCCCTTGCAACTACTCCACCCCTCTCTTAGCTAGCTTTAGGCCCTCTTGTAATCGCCGGAGACGACGAGCCGCCGATGGAGCCTCCTCCACCGCAGTGGCTGCCTCGTCACTCTCCATCCTCTCTCTCTCTATCTCTCTCTCTTTTAAGCTTTCCATTACTTTTGTTTGAGCATGTATTTAATGTTGTAAGCTATGAACTAAAAGTGCATGATTAATGAAGTTATTTTCTATTCAGTTGTTACTTTAATTTCTGTTTAAGTTGCATGATCAAACAAGAAACACTCTAACCCTAATCTCTCTCTCTCTATCTCTCTCTCACTTTTCAAAATCGCACCTTTCGCAAGCAAAACTCCGCACTTTCCGTGACAACAAGTGATAAGCAAAATCCGATTTTCACGCCTCCCTGAGACCGACACTCGGACTCACCTCCGTTTACTTATTTTAAAACCGACGTTGCAAGTGCGACTATAACGACACTTCTTAACACACACGCACAAGCGCACGTCACTTAGGTTAACTCGAAATTGTGTCATTTAGTAGTATAGGGTCGAATTAACCTAACATTTTAGAATTTTTAATTGGTTGAGTCTAGGTCGTTCGCTGAGAGGTATAATTCATTTTAAATTCACTAATTAACTTTTATTTTTCTTTATAAGTATAAGAGGTATAGTTAAATTAATTATAGAAACATGAATTTTGCAAAAATTGATTTAATTTGAAGTAACATGCAAAATCCCATATGAAATTTCATTTACAGCATTTATTTCAAATGATTAAAGGCAAATAAGAGTTTATACATTCAACATATACCTTATTACAATTAAAAGTAAAGGAAATTTAAAAAAATATATAACAAAAGTAACTCTTTATTTTCTCTTCAACCTTTCTTCCTCTCTTAACCTTTATCTCTTCCTTTCTTCTTCTCTTCTCTATTTCCTTTTATTCTATTTACCTTTATTTTTCTCTTTCTTTTTTTTATTTCTCTCTTATTCTCTCGAGCTCTTTCTTTCTTTTCTTCTTTCTCTTCTGCTCCTACCTTCTTTATCTTCTCCCTTAGTCTTTTTCTTCAGTATTTCCTTAGCGTCTGTCTGCTCTTCTCCTTTCTCCCTTTACCTTTCTTTCCCTTTTTTTCTTTACCTTTCCTTAGCTTCTCCAACACCTACTTCCTTCAAGCCTTAGCCTTCTTAGCTTCTTCATTCCTTCATTTCTTTTCAGCTGAATCGGGTTTTTCCTTTAACCAAAAATTGGTTTAAGGTTTGCGGTGAGGTCCTTTCGAGGATACACAGCACCCTTGTGAGGGTGGGATTAGACCCTACTCGATCCTCGCCTAATTTGATTATGGTTCATTTTTTGTTTTTTTTTCTTTCTCGAGTTGAACCGGCCCAACCACCTCCCAGGCCTTGCCCTCCCAGGGCCAACATCTCACATACACCCACTCGGGCGTACACCTGCAGGTGCACACGCCTGCACACACACACACACTATGCTCAGAATGGTCAGAGGTTCAGTTCGCATCGAGTGCTTGACGACTAGTGAGCAGTAAACACAAAAACCTTTTATACCTATGCACACGCTCTACAACTTCCGATGTGGGACATTGCTTTCCCTCTCCAGACCCGACTTCAAGTGAAGGTTTCTCCCTACTCAGAGCTCAAAATCAAGCGAAACAAGGCTTGATGGAAAGCTCTAAGATGGCTCTACAAGATTACAGGGTCAATTTTAAGTTTAAAGGATGTTTTCCTCTTCGATTTGAAAGGCAAAGTTAGGGGGTTCCTACAGGTTATGACTGCCTGGAATTGAAGTTATTCTTGTTGTGTCTACAAGATGGTTTTTCTAGCTTAACTAAGGGTCTGAGCTAACTCTACAGGTAATTCCGCATCTATAGGAGTGGATCCTGAAGCTCTTTTAGCTTCTAAAACTGTAGAGAAGCCTCAAGCTTCTTTGAAAGCTTCAGAGAACAAAATTTTCAACTCTGATTAAGTGAACAGACACTTAAGAACATTTCTAATTGATTTCAACAAGTTCTATGGGTTGTTACAAATTGATATGGGCAAGATTCGAGATCAAACCTCATCCAAATGTCACTGCCATCAGTTTCGGTTCGAAAACAACCCAAACTGGTAGGTTGTTAAATCCAATAGATTTACAAGTCTGAGCTCTTCAAATTCACTCTAAAATCATTCAATCGAATCTCAAAATCCATTTAAGCTCCTTAATTCCTCAAATTGAGCTTGGAATCAGAATTTCCTCCTCAGGTTTGACTATGAAGCTTAAAAATTGACTTTCTAATTAATGCCTTCTTGCAAGCAATTGGAGCCTAGAATAGAATCCTAACAACCTCAAGAAATCATTCAACTTCTTAAACAGATGAATTGGCCTTAAAAACTAGGGTTCCAGGCTCATTGCCTGAACTCTAAAAGTGCCTTGTTCGTCAGAAAAATTGAAAGGTTGTTACAATGTTCTAAGGACATGAATGGCTTCAGTGCATTGCACTGAAGCTTTTAGACCCATCAAGTGTGGCTTTTGGTCTTCTGTCAAGCCTCTCCAACTCCACCGGAGTTGGAGAAGATGAAACCTAATGTGCAACTCCAGATGTTAAAATCCCAAATAAACATCATCAAACAAATCAATGATCAACATTAAGTCAATCTGGAGCTTTTAAACACCTTATGTAGGCTGAAGCTCAAAAATGACTCGTCGGAGCTCGTCGAAGCTCCGGTGAGTCCAGAAAAATTCAAATTATGTTCAGAATGGTGAATTTTTGCCATTTTTGATTTGAAAAGGATCCTGAGGTTGCAAGGAACCTTAGAATCACATTTAATTCTTCTTCAATTCATTACATAAATGATTAATCAGTAAAATTCAAGTTTAATAGATTTTAGTGGTTGAGGCTCAGGACTTGGTCTCCCACTCAAATGAGTAGTTGAGACAAGTCAAAATTTAATTGCGATCATAAATACTTAATTAATTTTAAGTTTTAACTACTGAGCCGCCATTGATAGTGAGCTCAGGAGCTTAAATAGAATTAGGTTTTTACATCAGAGTTAATAATTATTCAAATTAAGGTGTGGATTAGGGTCCTTAGATGATGAGTACGTGATGAAGAACCCTATGAATGTGAATCTAAGCTCAGCTACTGCTGCCATAGACAGCAACAGTAGCTGTTGAAGGTGGATATGATTTAGGCGATTAAATGATAGAATTAGTGTTTTAATGATTAAGAAGTGATCATGAGTGATAAAAGAAGGTGAACAGCAAATTCAAAAGACAAAACAAGAGCTCCAGCAAGCTCAAGGAGCTTGCCAGAGTCAAAGAAGACGATCTCAGAAATCTGACATTAAGCTAAGCTAACTAACTAACTACCTAGACTACTACTCCTACTCCTATTCCTACCTACTATTACCTGGACGAAGGGGTCAAAGGGACTCCGTCGATGGCTCACGACGGAGGACGAAATTAGAGGGTATGAGGAAGATCTCCAGCGGAAGAATTTGGATGGAGCAAATGATCTCCTTGGTCGTCGCCTTTGTCCAGAGATGCGGCTAACCTCGGCGAAGTTCCTAAGCTGGTCAGGATGGATGGAGGAAGTCGGAGATTGATGTGGAAGATCGCCAGAGTTGTAGACGAATAGCCTATTGGGTCAGCTCAGTGATAGAAGAGGGAAGGGAGCCAACTTGCAGAAATCAAAGGGGTAGGGGTCTATTTATAGTTGACGATGATGAAGAGGGCGGCGAAGTCTGGACGAAGGAGAAGCTAGGGAAGGTTAACTGCCGGCGTTGTCTCCGACGACGGTGAGGTTAACTCCCACCTAAAATTAGGATTAAAGAATCATCCAGACCGATGGATGAGAATGGAATGGTGAGCACAAGCTCCAAGAGCTCAGAGAAGGTGGAACGACGTCGGATGTGCGGTGATCGAGTGGTGGAAACACCCTCTGTCGTCAGTCGTTCAACCGGCTGAAGGAAGAAGAAGAAGAAGAAGATAGGGACCTTGTACGATGAAACCTAAGGACCTATATGAAAATTAAGGATCCGATTGAAATGGATAATAACGATCTAAATGTAAACTCAGGTTTTAAAGGTTTATTTTAACTTAGATCTTTTTCAACTTTTTATATATGATTATAAATAAGGTAATTATTATGATTATACCTTGAATTTACATTTTTGAACTTTTTAGATTAATTTATTAAATTAGGTAAAGTTACTTAAGTTATTATATACTTAGGTATACATTATGTTTAAGTTAATTAACTTATTAATTAAAGGAATGATTGATAAGTTCTCGAGTCCAATTATTAATAAAATTGTTAATAATATTATTTGAATGATAAAATATCATTTTTAACTTATTTTAAGGTCTTTTACTATATATCCCTTATTTTATAATTAACCCATATATACTCATATCCTTAGCTAATTAACTAGGAAGACTAGCTAATTAGGGGTAATTAGAGATCATGATGAGTCCCTCATCAAGGACCTCACCCCGTGAACTAAGGCAACAAAGTGGAAACACAAAATCAACTTATATCACCCTGCGCACTCCTGACTTTCCGAGGTGCTTCGCTAGCACACCTGCAGGGGCTCACCTTCAATTGCCGAGGTTGGATGTTCTCTCAAAGCACGTTCTCTGTCTGGATGTGTGCGTGCACTCCTTGCATGCCACTTGGACCTGGAGACCTGAAGCAATGTGGCCTGGAGCAAGCTTGCAATCTCCTTGCTCGTGCTTCAATGGCGGAAAGGGGGTCGGACCTGAAATGCACATATACGGCCTTGCAGCCCTGTCAAACCACATAGGTAGCTTCTCCGTGTCACGGTGAAGGTCAAGCGGTGGGTGGCTGGCCGCAGGGTAGCCTAGGCATGCGAGCCTAGGTCGCTCTATGGCCATGAAAGTGGGTTTGATCGGGGGGCGAATGTGGAGGTGTTGGCTGTAAATGAAGGGGCGAATGATGATCAGTGGGTGATGGCGAAGGTTATGAGGGGTCTGGCGAGGTGGATGGAGGTGTGGAGGTGACGGAGACACCTCACCGGTGGTCTGCCGGAGGTGGAGAAGATGGAGGTGGTCAGCGGCATCGAGGGGATGAAAATAGAAATAAAGATAGGGGAAATAAAGAGAGGAGAGAGGCGAGAAGTTTTAACCTAACTAAGTGGACAAAAGGGGACAGGAGGGCGGCTGGCCGTACCTGCCGCCGCCGGAGAAGACAGATCCAGTGGAGGGAGAACGGCACACGTGCGGCTATGGCACGACGTGGAGGAAGGAGGCGAAGACGTCTTTGCCACTGGTATTGTGGTAGAGTGACGGGAAGGAGGAGGAGGAGGAGTTGCCAGAGCCTGTTGGACACTTGGCCGAAGGAGAAGGGAAGAAATTGGAGGTGGTTCTCTGGCCAAGCGAAGCTGATTTTGAGCGGCCGGAGACGAGGGTCCTTTTATAGGTACTGGCAGAGGCTCTTGTGCTTGGAAGGCAAGCTTCCAAGCGCAAGAATCCTCGCCAGAAAAGGAATCAGTGAGAGACCCAAATCTCTTAAGCGTTCTCACAAGAGATTGGGTGTGAATCATGGCATTTGATTGCGTTCAGATGAAAGGGAATTCCTCAGAGAATCTCCCTTTCAAATCTAAGAGGAGATCTCTGAGGAATCAGGGAGCAATCCTCCTTGAATCCTTGCCGAAGTAGGACTCCTCCGCTGTAATGGCAGAGGGACCTAATTGCAAAAGGTGACGAGGAAGATAGGGGATCTTTGCAATAGTTTTTAAAAGTTAGGGGTCAAAATGTAATTAGGTGGACTATTTTGCAAAGTAGGTCAAGGTGACCCCCCCTTAGGTCCAAATTTTGGTACAAACCTAATTTGGACCTAAGAAATCTAATGGTGAAGTTGGATTTAAGGTTTGACTACTGACTAGACATTTTACACAAAAATCCAAATTAGGTCAAATAATTATCTAGGACCCCTGTTTAGGTCAAAATAGGTTCTAAAGGCTAAATTGAAGGTTCTAAACCCTAGGAAATATTTTTCCATGAATTTTAGAGGGTTTAGTTGATTTTTATCTTGACCATAACCTTGTTGAATTAAGCAGATCTGTTTTAGGGTTACAAGAAGTCATTTAATTCTTAGTTTGCACATGAACCCTTTTCTGACTAAACCAACCCACTTTTTATCTTGTTAAGACCATTTGACCAATGTTTAGCCCTTGAAAAATTCCGTTGATGTACTGCAATGGTAAAATTGCAGTTTTACCCTTTGTTTCATGTTTTTCTCTCAGAATAATTATTCCTTGAATTAGGCCCTTCTCTAGGTTATGTAGGAGCTTTTATTCTCTTTTCTAGGTCAAAATGGGCTAGTTAAGGCTCATGATGATGTTCTCATCATACCCCCATGCCTAGCTTTTACTAGTCCCTTAGCAAAATTTTAAGGTTTTAACTTCTATTCTTGACCATGAGTTTCTTTCACCAGTTATGATAAGTGTTTTTATTTTTCTTTTGATTAGGTTAGAATGCTGATAATAGGCCTAGAGGTACTCAAGTATCAACCAAGATCTGGACCTGACCAGCTCTTGCCTCGATCCTCCGCGAAGGTTTTTAAGGCCTGCAAGAACTATCCTAGGGTTCGTTGGACTCCACGGTTAAAGCACCCATGCTTTGAGACATATTTTAGCCTTGGTTCAGTTTGCAGTGCATTTTTGTAAGAGAGAGACAAAGAATTTATTTGTTTGGAGAGTTTTCACTCTCTTTTCTTTTTATTTCTAGCTTTGGATTGGCTTCTCATCACGGTCTGTATCGGATTCCTCGTCCCCATCATCAATCCTCAAAGGTCCCTAACAATCGATGCTTCGTGATAACACTGCCCATGGAAACCCCTAGAACCCTGGCTTTCGAGATTTTGAGATAATCCTGCCCATGGTGTTCCGTGGCCGAATCCAGACCCTGGTAATCGACATTTCGTGGTAATGCCACCCATGGTATTTGAACTAGCAGAGTGCTTACGTGCCCCCGGTAGGATATGTAAATATCCTAGAAGACAAGCACCGAGGAGACGATATGTTGTTATGCATCTTCGAGGGGAATTTCCTGCCTCTCCACGTCGAGAACTCGTCCAAATCAACTTGTGTTGATCAGCCACTCCTAATCTAGGGAACTTTTTTCAGAACACTTAAACGCTTTTTCGTGATTTTGATAGTTATGCTCACTGAATCAGATTGTGTGTGGATTGGGGTGCTTAGGTTACCGAGTCCCGTAAATCGAAAGTCAGTTAATGAGGCCAAATACTCCCTAAGCCTTAGACCTAATACTTAAGCTTCGCATTTTCCCTAACCTCTTAAGGATTATCCAGATCTTAGCGGATACTTGAATTTTTTAAGCCTAAGATTCTAGCCCAAAAGGCCTAAGATCAGAATTCCTATTAATCTCTTTTTGTGTCTCATTAACACTTTTTTTTCTATTTTTCTCTTTTCCTTTGATGTGGTCTAGAACTTCGGTTAATTCCTTAATTTCTTACTAATGACTATCTCTTTTTCTTTTTCATTTTGTGCTCCTTTTTGACATTTTGCTCTTTTTCTCCTCATGTTTATGTGACTTCAAAATTTTCTTCCCTGCTCCATTTTTTTGTTCTTTTTCATAATTTTCTATTTTTTTGGTATTTTTGACATATGTGAATTTTTTGTGAGAATCCTTCTAACTTTTCTTGGTTTCTATATGTATGCACTTTACCACCCCCCATGCCTAAGTTTTGCAATGTCCTCATTGTAAACGGAGGGTGTAAAACAGTGTTGGGTTAAGGGACTTAGAACAGGATATATCGGGTGGGTGAATGGGTCAGTAATGACTGATGTAGACGATTTCAAGCTCTGGTACGTGTACTGATGAGAACCTCATCATGAGCCATAACTAGCTCATTTTGACCTAATACAAAGGATAAAAGCTCCTACATATCTCAAGGAAAGGCTTAACTCAGAGAATCCTGAGTTTGAGAAGAAAACAAGTCATAAGGGGTAAAAATGCAATTTTACCAGTATAATCTGCATACAGGGTAATTCAGGGCCCAAACATAGGTCAAAGCAGCTTAATAAGAATAAGAGTGGGATGAAATGATCTAGCAAGGGCTACAGCAATTCCAAGAAACTAAATGATAATCTGTAACCCTAAAACAACCCACTTCAATTCACAAGGTTCGAGGCAAAGTAAAAATATAATAAACCCTCTAAAATTCATAGAAAAATAATCTCTAGGGTTTAGAACCTTCAATTTGGCCTTCAGAACCCATTTTGACCTACATTGAGAACCATGCCCAATTAATAACTTAATTTGGGTTTTTACGTAAATTGACCGGTCAAACAAGGTTTAATATGGAAATGAAATTCACCATCAGATTCCTTAGGTCCTAATTAGTCATGTATAAAAACTTGAGCCTAAGAAGAAACCTCCTTGACCGACTTTACACTTTGGTCCTCATATATTTACTCTTTGGCCCTCAACTTTTGAACCCTCGCATTTTGGCCCCTAACTCTCCTTCGTTCTTTGCGATCAGGTCCCCCTGCAAAACCTGCCAGCACCATGCTCCGGCGACCTTGCGCGGAGCTTGGCGCCGCGCAGGGTGAGGTGGGGGACCTGGCAAGTAAACCGGGGGTGCCCTGCGTCGTCAGCCGTCGCAGGGACACCCCCCTGGTCGTTGTAACCCACCATACCGGCCGTGCGAACTCACGGACGGTATGGGTTCTTGTTTCCGGCCATCCTCCGGCGAGGGAGACACGTCGTCTCCCTCCGCCTTCCTCCCTGTTTGATCCCTATAAATACCCCCCGTTGCTCCACCAACCGGGGCAGCTCGGGTCTGACGGAGAAAACCCCCAACTTTCTTCTCCTCTCCCTCCGGCAGACGCCCACCAGCTCCGGCGGTTCCTCCTCCTCCTCCTCTTCGCTCTGCCGCAATACCAGCAGCAGAGACCTCCTCCCCTGCTCTTCCTGCGCCACGCCGTACCCAGCTGGCGCCTCTCCAGCCCTCTGCTCGCCGCCGCCCCTTCCCCTGGGCATCTTCTTCTCCGGCGACAGTCGATACGACTGTCGCCCTGCCCCGGCCCCTTTCGTCTCCGTAGCTAGGTCAGAACTCCTCCCCATCTCCCCCTCTTTCTTTTCCTCACTGTCTTTTATTTGATTAAACCCTCGACCGCTCCTGTTCACCCTCACCTTCTCCGCCTCCGGCCATCCTCCGGCGAGCCGCTCCCATCACCTCAGCAACCCACACGGCTCGCCGACCACCGCAGGACCTCCGCCTCCTCACCCTGATCAACCCCCGCCCTGCCACTTCCCCCACATCACCCTCTACAACCCCACCGAACAAACCCATCCTCCGACCCACAGTCCGACCTAGGGCAGCCCTTGCACGCCGCCCCTCGCCTCGCCACCACCCACACGAGCTTCGCCGCACCCTGGCGAAGCTCCTGGCACTTTCTGATTAGGCCGAGAGGCCGTTTTCTTGTGAACAGACCACCCGACCTCCGCCGCCATTGCCGCGCAGGAGGAACTGCTTCCGCCTGCAGCTACAGGCGTTCCACGCTCAGCGCCACGCCCAGATTCAACTCCCAGGCCTTGCGAGGCGTTTCGACAAAACACCAGGCTCGCAGCTAAGGCAGAAGGCTTCGCGTGACGCCGCAATCTCCCGCTGATTTCCCCGCTGCGGGCGCGCAATTGAGGTGGGACATTTAGTCCCACCTCGGAAAAGCCTGAAGAGTCGCAGCGATATAAGATGCAAAAGTGCTGGAGGCTTACTGCCTCAGCACACGGGGTGAGGTCCCCTTCACCCGCCCGGTTACCCGGACTCGTCCGCGCTCACGCCCCGCGGACCTGACCCGACCCGACCCGACTTAAGACTGACCTGCACTCCTCGCCCACCACACACGCCGGTGGGCCTGGACCCGGGCACGACCCGTACCCGATTACCCGGCAGCTCTGGGAGAGCTTTCCCAAGAGTGGTTTCAGAGAGAGAGAGAGACGCGGGGGGGGGAGGGTAGAGTAGGTTTTGCCTCTGACGAAAAACTCTGAAGTGTGCAGGCACAGGTGAAGAAGAAGAACCGTGGAAGAAGAAGGAAGCTGACTGTAGCAACAGGCAGTTTAAGTCGTCTGATTTGGAAATCAGACGACGGCCTGAAAGGAAAAGAAGAAAGAAGGAGGGGTGACGTCCCTGGTTGAAAAAGAACAGAAGAAGACAGAAGAAAAAGGAGGAGCAGGAACGGCAGGAAGAAAGAGGAGCATCACCTCTGCAGCAACAAAGAAGAAGAAGGAGATCTCAAGAAAGAAGAAAGAGGAGCATCACCTCTGCAGCAACAAAGAAGAAGAAGGAGATCTGAAGAAAGAAAGAAAGAAGAACATCACGAGGAGAAAACAAAGAGAACAACAAATTCTTTCCCTCTCTCTCTTTCTTTATTTTTGTAAAAGAAACATGTATATCTCTAGAATACAACTTGCTCCCTGAGTTCGACCTCGGGAACTCTTTTATTTTCCGAGTAAAAAATTTATATATTTGAAATGATGGCAATAACTGGCTATATTACAACGACATAACAAACTATGACCCGGTTATCGCTCGAAGCCATCGTTATCATGTACCAAAAGTGGGATCGACTGTTCTAAGGTTGAACTCAGGGTGCAATAGACGTGGAGTACAGACAGATAATCAGATGGATCTTAAGTTTTTGGAATGAGGGTTGCCTCCCGTTAAGCGCTAAATTCAATGCCTTCAGCCGAGCGGGAAATGGGATGGAGAGGGAGTGGTTAAATCAGCAGAATTTTGTAGAATAAGCACCTTGATTACGAGCCTGGTTGGTCCAACCAGGTGCTTGTTAAGATCAACAGGATGATATGCAGCCCAAACCCAATTAATCGGGTGGGTTGATAGATGTAGATCAAGAGATGTGGAACCCACCATATGTAATGGAGCTCGGATGGATGTGGAAGTGTAAATTCAGGTTTTGGCTGAGTCGGATCAGCCTGGTCAGAGTAGGGCTCCGTAAAATAATCAGTGAATGACGTGGAAACCCTACAGGGGTGATCAGAGAATGATGGAGCATATTCTTCAGTTTGATCAATGTTTGATACCCGATGTATGTGTGGAGTTAAATCATCAGCAATCGACTCAGTGAGAGGGGAATCTGAATAGAAATTAAGTCCGATTACGGGTCAAGATTGAAAATGGGTTTTGATCGATTCTGTATATGTGGAAGAGGTTGCTTCAATGAGAATTGTGTATGAGGGCTTTTCTAGAAAGAAGTTACAGGTGGTCTCATGTAGAGAGTCCTCATAGTAGCTTTCAAAATCAAAAGTGAATGCCTGAAGAGTGTTTATAGGATGAGGGAAATCTAAATCAAGAAAAGATTCAAACTCTGGGTTGCAATCACTCTCGGCATTTTCTGGTATTGATTCCTGAGGATCGAAAAGAAATGATTCCATGTCACTGGAACTTGATCTTAAATCAGTGATCTTGGGAATCGGGACCTCAAAGTCGGAGTCGTAGACTGAATCATGTGAGCTGAGGTCGTAGATTGGTTTGTTGTATTCAGGAAGCATATTTTTCTCCGAAATCATGGTCAGATTCAAAATCATCGGAGATATTGCGAAAATCAAATTCTGAATGAGATTCGAGATCAAAGGTGATGAGAGCCTCATCACCTTTGATCTCGAATCTCATTCAGCCTCATCATGATCCATAACTAGCTCATTTTGACCTAAAAAAGAGAATAAAAGCTCCTACATGGCTTAGAAGAGGGCTTAATTGGAGGAATAAGTGTTCTGAGAAGAAAACATGAAATAAAGGTTAAAACTGTAATTTTACCATTGTAGTACATAAACGGGATTTATCAAAGGCAAAACATAGGTCAAATGGTCTAAATGAGATAAAAAGTGGGTTGATTTAATCAGAAATGGGTTCATATGCAATCCAGGAATAAAATGACATCTGGTAACCCTAAAACAGACCTGCTTAATTCAACAAGGTTTCGGTCAGGATAAAAATCAATTAAACCCTCTAAAAATCATGGAAAAATATCCCCTAGGATTTATAACATTCAATTTGGCCTTTGGAACCTAGTTTGACCTAGATTCGGGTCCTAGATCATCAATTGACCTAATTTGGGTTTTTATGCAAAATATCCAGTAAAAAGTCGTAAAACCTAAAATCCAACTTCACCATTGGATTCCTTAGGTCCAAATTAGGTTTATACCAAAATTTGGACCTAAGGGGAGGTCATCTTGACCTACTTTACAATTTAGTACACCCAATCACATTTTGGTCCCTATCTTTTGAAAACCATCACATAAACCCCCCTAGCTTCCTCTCCAATCTTACAATCAGGTCCCTCTGCCATTATTGGGGAAGAATCCTTCTCCGACGAGGATTAGAGAGGGAATACTCTCTGATCCCTCAGAGATCCCCACCCAGAATTGGAAGGGAGATTCTCTGAGGAATCCCCTTCCATCTGAGCCCGATCACAACCCCTGATTTGCACCCAATCTCTCGTGCGAATGCATGAGAGATTTGGGTATCTAACTACCTTCCATCTCCGGTGATATGTCGGTGGCAGAAGGCGTGCCCTCCACGCACCAGAAGCATGGCCAGCACCTATAAATTAAACCCCAACTCCGGCCGCACCTCCTCAGCTCGACTTGGCCTGGATTCCACCTCAAATTCATCTTCTTCTCCGGCCAAGGGGTCCAGCGAGCTCCGACGAGCCTCCCTCCTCTTCCTCTTCGCTCTGCCACAAAACCAATGGCAGAGCCATCCTCCTCATCCTCCTCCGCGTCGTGCAACACCTGCGCGAGCTGCCCTAGCCCCGTCGTGGCCGCCGTCCTCCTCCACTGGACATTTTCTTCTCCGACGACAGCAGGTACTACCAGCCGCCTTCTAGTCCCCTTTGTCCCTTTTGTTAGGTTAAAACTATTCCTCTCTATCCCCTCTTTCATCTCCCTCATTTTATTTCATCAAACATCTCTCGACCGCCACTGTTCACCACCACCTTCCTCATCTCCGGCCACCCTCCGGCGAGACGCTCCTATCGCTCCGTAGCCCCACACGCCTCACCGACCATTGCATAACCTCCACCTCACCTCAATGAATAACCTCCGCCCATCCATAGACCCTCTACGCCTCCACAACAACCCCCCGAACACACCCATCAGTCCGGCCACAGAGCGACCTAGGAACGCACGCCTAGGCTGCCCCGCGGCCTACCACCTAGCTCTTCACCTTCGCCATGACATGGAGAAGGTTCCCCGGTGATCTGATTAAGCCGTGAGGCTCTTTTCATGTCTGACAGGTTTCACGCCTCGACCGCCATTGGTGACAACTCAAGGAAGCTCCACGCTTGCTCTAGGCTACGATTCTTCAGGGCTCCAGGTCCAGCTAGCTCGGGGAGGCATCGCGAAGACAGTCGACCCAGCAAGTGACACTGCAGAGCCTGCAATTGTGGGAATTGAAGGCATGGTCTGCTGCGGGCGTGCGAGAGAAGGCAATGAGCATTAGTCCCACATCGTTAACTCATAAAGTGCTGGAGTGATTTATAATGTTTTTGTGTTATTAGCTCGTTGCCTCCGAATGCACTTGGGGTGAGGTCCCTCACCTACTCTCACCACCTCATCCGTGAATTCACCACATGATCTGGCGACCCGACCCGACACTACCCTGAGCATTCCTCGCGCACCACCCTCTCATCGGTGCGCCTGGACCCGGGCACGAGATCCGACTCGTTTACCTGGCTCTGGGAGAGCATACTGAAGATTGGTGTACACAGAGAGAGAGAGACACGCGGGTGTGGGTAGAGGGATAGGTTTTGCTTTGCTTTGGTTTGTGCAGGGAAGGCAGAAGGAGGAAGTGAAGCCAACACTTAGCTGCTGCTAGCAAAGGAAAAGAAGAAGGAAGGAAGCCATTGCAGAGGAAAAAGAGAAGGAAAGGAAGAGGCGAAGGAAAAAGAGAAGAGGAACTAAAGAAGAAAGAAGAATAGAGAAAGGTAAAGACAAGCAGAAGAAGAAAAGAAACTGAAGGCAAACAGAACCAAGGAAGAAGAAAAAGGGAAGTAGAGCCAAGGAAGAAGACCCGTAGAGAGAAAGTAACTGCAAAAGAAAATAGGAAGAAAGAAGCAAGGCACTGTAGAGAAGAAGAAAGAAGCACAAAGAAGAAGAAAGGAAGAAAATCAGAAGAAGAAGAATAAGAGAAGGGAAACATATTTTTAAGACGTCTGATCCCATGATCAGACGTCCAATTTCTTCTTTTTGCCACAATTACCTTTCAAACTCATGCATTTATATTTGAATTACATTTTGAGTAATTAAGTGTTCAATTACATTCTTGAGATTAGTAATAAATTCCTATTTCTCCCTATGTTCAACCTCGGATACTTAGGTTTTCGAGTAATAAAACTTTTATTTGTTGACAACGCTTGATCACCTATACTACGACGTAACTAATTGTTAAAACACGATCGAGCACATGTCAACATTTTGGCACCGTTGCCGGGGAGCAACGCGCAATTTATCACTAGTCTGTACATTCTTTTTATCATATTGAACACTAACTTGCCCTACTTTGCTTTGTTGTGATCTTGCAGGTATTTCACAAGAAAATCCCTCCCGCAAGTCAACCACTCTAGGGCAGGTAATTTCTTTTCTTCCTTAAACTATCCCCTAAGCTTTGAAAGACAAAAGGAAGAAATTAATTTAAGAATCAATTGCCTTCTTTCTATAGTAATCACCATCTTTAAGGCAAACGTTTCCTAATTTTGCGAAAATTTTTCAAATCTTCTTGAAGTTGGAGCGATTTTTTTAGATTCTATCCTACAAAATTCATGTGCCTAATAGAAATCATGCTTAATCTCTGCTGACAACACACTTCTTGTTTTTAAGTCCAAAGAGAATTTTTGTGAAAAAGAGGAATGGAAATAGAACCAAATTAGGGTTTCTACAATAGGATCTTGGAGTGCTAGTCACACATGCCTGCATAAAAGGAAATGAACCCTCCCGCATCAGTGTGCTACCCAAGCCCTTGATTGAAGAGATCTAAACAAGACAAACCCTAAGAAAAATTGAGCTCTAAAATCACTTGAATCTTAAAATCTTGGACCTAATAAACTGGGAGTCAAATTAGGGTGATCTCTAGGTCCCAAACCTAGAATCATCCTGCCATCTATAGGATAGGTCAGGTGAAGTTGACCCCTTGGGTCAACCAACCTCCAAATTAGGTCACAACATCAAAACATCTAAAGTTCAAGTGAGAACCCTAAAGCACCTTTGAAATAAAAGTGACAGACTTAAGAGGTCAAGGTCCCCAATCTGGTCTACTTGGAATCTCAGTGACAAGAGAGGTCGGGTGGGGGAAACCCTGTAACCCGTGGGGACACTCTACCGTGTAGGGGTCTTTGCGGGACTCTCCCTCTCTGGCTGCCTAGGTAATTCTCAGGTGGACGATCTTCTGATCCAAGGGTACCATCCGCCTCAAACCTCCATAGTCATCCAAACGTCTTTAGGTGTCTTGATTGGGTCAAAAACATCTCCAGTCCCTCATCTTTTCTCTTTAGAGCACACACACACATTTTCAGTGGGACTCGTTATTCAGATCTAATCGCTTCATAACTTGATTCTACATCTTGATTTAAACCTGATTCTACATCTTGATTCCACCACCTGATCCAAATATACAGCCAAACCACTTAGGACTACCATTCAAGAAACCTGAATATCGGAGATCCATGAGAGATAGAATGATTCAGGATGCCATGAAATTCTATGAAAAAGAAGAAACCTCAACACCAGTAGGAAACATTCAGGTTGATGTCCCAACAACCATACCTTTATCATAATTTGTGCCCAAGTACTATTGGCAGAAGCCACAAAAGGATCAACCTGTGACTTGCTCATTACTGGATACATTGAGATAGAAAAACTGCACAATCTTGAATACCTTCAATGTATGACAAATCCTCGACTTTGGAAGCAACACCAAGATAGTCTTGAAAAACGGGAAGAGATAATGAGATTAGTAAAACAAATTATCGACCAGAAGTACCCGTATATAACACAAATAGATGATGAACCATCTTGGGAAAACATCAAGGATCAATCTGATCTCAGGTTTGAGGCACAAAATGGTTGTGGATTCCCAACCCAGATGGAGTACAATGTGGCTGATAGTGAAGAAGGTTGGGAAGCTCCAAATGCAGGAAAACACCATGTTGAGCCCACTCTAGACCATAATTCACCAGGCTTAGAATCACAAAACTCCTGCAATAATGAGAGTAGAACTGAACCTCTCGAGGGTGTAAATCCTGTCCCTTATTCTGATAAGGTGACCCTCGAAGGTTATTCAGACCTAGATTCTAGTGATTCAACCCACACCCTAAGCCCAGAATCTAGATATGAAACCTATTGTGAAGATTTCAAGGCCCCATATGAGGAAGATCAATCTTTTAATGAAGAATATGATTTTGGGCCTCTATTTGATGAATATCCGTCGCCAACATCCTCAGAGGAACTAATCGATTTTCGGAAGTCATGCCAATCTAAAATACAGAAACTGAGGAGTTGGACGAGTAGAGTTTCAATTTGGTCTACCCTACTAGCTTAGAACTTGAGCCTCTACCGGATAGGGACACCTTTTTAAGCTCAGAATTAACATCTAGGATAGACCCCAATCAGGCTGCTGAATCTACAGCACATGATTTATTCTATGGTGGAACTCATGATCTTGAATCTCATTCAGATTTTGATTTTCGCAAACTCTCCGACGATTTCGAATCTGACCATAACATCGAAGAAAATCTGCTTCCTGATTATAACAAGCCAATTCTCTTTGAAGCCACCTGCTCCACATATACAGAACCAATCAAAACACATTCTCTACCTTGACCTGCAACCGAACTCAATTTCTTTTCTGATTCACCTCTCACAGAGCTGTTTGCAGATGAGTCAACTCCATATCTATACCTACTTCAGCCTTTTCTTCCTTCTTCCATTCCCTGCACACACGAGTGTAAAACCTACCCCTACCCTCCCCTGCATACACTCTCTCTCTATTTCTCTCTTCGGTTCACTCTCCCAGAGCCAGCCAATCGGGTATTCGGGTCGGGTTACACGCACCTGGGTTCAAGCGCACCAGCATGGGTGGTGCACGAGAAGTGCTGGGTAAACGGGTCAGGAAACCAGGTTCGCAGAGCGTGGGTCGCGGACGAGGCAGGTGAGCGGGTGAGGGGACCTCACCCCGTGAACTGAGGCGATAAGGTGGAAACACAAAATCAACTTATATCACTCTGTGCACTCCTGACTTTCCGAGGTGGGACTAAAAGTCCCACCCGCTTCGCTCGCACACCCGCAGGGGGTCACCTTCAATTGTCGCGGCTGGATGCTCTCTCAAAGCCCATTCTCTGTCTGGATGTGTGCACGTACTCGTCGCGTGTCACCTGGACCTGGAGACCTAAAGCAATGCGACTGGAGCGAGCTTTAAAGCTCCTTGCTCATGCTTCAATGGCGGAAAGGAGGTCAGACCTGAAACGCACAAATACAGCCTTGCAGCCCTATCAAACCATGTGGGTAGCTTCGCTATGTCACGGCAAAGGTGAAGCGGTGGGTGGTTGGCCGCGGGGCAGCCTAGGCATGCGTGCCTAGGTAGCTATGTGACCGTGAAAGTGGGTTTGATCGGGGGGCGAATGTGGAGGTGTTGGCAATCAGTGAAGGGGCGGATGATGATCAGTGGGTGATGGTAGAGGTTATGAGGGGTCTGGCGAGGTGGATGGAGGTGTGGAGGTGACGGAGACACCTTGTCGGTGGTCTGCCGGAGGTGGAGAAGATGGAGGTGGTCGGCGACATCGAAGGGGATAAAAATAGAAATAAATATAGGGGAAATAAAGAGAGGAGAGAGGGGAGAAGTTTTAACCTAACTAAGTGGACGAAAGGGGACAGGAGGGTGGCTGGCCATACCTGCCGCCGTCGGAGAAGACAGATCCAGTGGAAGGAGAACGGCGACGACGAAGGGGCTTTTGGCCCGCGTGCGGCTATGGCGTGACACAGAGGAAGGAGGTGAAGATGTCTCTGCCACTGGTATTGTGGCAGAGCGATGTGAAGGAGGAGGAGGAGTCATCAAAGCCTACTGGACACTTGGCCGAAGGAGAAGGGAAGAAATTGGAGGTGGTTCTCCAGCCAAGCCAAGCTGATTTTGAGCGGCTGGAGATGAGGGTCCTTTTATAGGTACTGGCAGAGGTTCTTGTGCTTGGAAGGAAAGCTTCTGAGTATAAGAATCCTCGTCGAAAAAGGAATCAGTGAGAGACCCAAATCTCTCGAGCGTTCGCACGAGAGATTGGGTGTGAATCATGGCATTTGATTACATTCAGATGAAAGGGAATTCCTCAGAGAATCTCCCTTTCAAATCTGAGAGGAGATCTCTGAGGAATCAGATAGCAATCCTCCTTGAATCCTCGTTGGAGTAGGACTCCTCCACTGTAATGGTGGAGGGACCTAATTGCAAAGGGTGGGGAGGAAGATAGGAAGGTCTGCGCAATAGTTTTCAAAAGCTAGGGGTCAAAATGTAATTGGGTAGACTGTTTTGCAAAGTAGGTCAAGGTGACCTTCCCTTAGGTCCAATTTTTGGTACAAACCTAATTTGGACCTAAGGAATCCAGTGGTGAAGTTGAATTTGAGTTTTGACCATGTTTGACTGGACATTTTACACAAAATCCAAATTAGGTCAAATAATTAGCTAGGACCCCTATTTAGGTCAAAATAGGTTCCAAAGGCCAAATTGAAGGTTTTAAACCCTAAGGGATATTTTTCCATGAATTTTAGAGGGTTTAGTTGATTTTTATCTTGGCCAAAACCTTGTTAAATTAAGCAGGTCTATTTTAGGGTTTCAAGAAGTCATTTAATTCTTAGTTTGCACATGAACCCTTTTCTGACTAAACCAACCCACTTTTTATCTTGTTAAGACCATTTGACCTATGTTTGGCCCCTGAGAAATCCCATTGATATGCTACAATGATAAAATTGTAGTTTTACCCTTTGTTTCATGTTTTTCTCTCAGAATAATTATTCCTTGAATTAGGCCCTTCTCTAGGTTATGTAGGATTTTTTATTCTCTTTTCTAGGTCAAAATGGGCTAGTTAGGTCTCATGATGATGTTCTCATCAATAAGCAGGGATATTCCACCCCTCTATTATGTTGCCTCACATAGAAGGAGGAGTCACAAACCCTTCAGGAAGTCCACGGTGGCATCTGTGGCAACCACGGAGAGTACAGGGCACTCCTAGCCTGGCTATTTTAGTCGATGTACTTCTAGCCTCAAATGAAACAGCATTGCAAGAGTTTTGTGCATAAATGCGATAAGTGCTAGTGATTTGCTTCGCTACACCATTTGCCACTTGTAAAGTTGGTGTCCATCATGTCACCCATCCCTTTCGCAAAATGGGGAATGGATTTCATTGGCCCTTTTCCATCGGCACCTACTCTGAAGGATTTCATCTTGGTGGTAGTAGATTACTTCTCCCAATGGGTAGATGTTGAAGCCATGGCTAGCCCAACGACTGACAGGATCGTGTCCTTTATGGGAAAGAACATCATAGACCGATATGGAATACCTTGTGCCATTGTCACCGACAATGGCACCCAGTTTGCTTGTAAAAAATTTGATGAAATTTGTGCAAGTTGGGACATCCGCCTATGTTTCACATCCGTAGCACACCCTCAAGCAAACAGATGGGCAAAAGTAACTAACAGCGCTATCATTACTGTGTTGAAACGACGGCTAGATTCCTCAAAGGTTAGATAGACAGAAGAATTGCCTGACATATTATAAGGTTGCAGGACTTGCCAAAGGACTTCCACAGGCCACACACCTTTCAACTTGGTGTACAAGATGGAAGCCCAGATACCTATAGAAATAGTCCTTCCTACACACCGCTCCCAACTATATGACCCTAACACTAACGATGATCAAGTCCCCCCAGCCCTGGACTTGGTAGAAGAAATGAAAGAAAAGGCATCAAAATTGGCGCTACGATACAAGGAGGCAACTGCAGAAGCCTACAACAAGCAGGTCCGCAAGAGAAATTTCTCTAAAGGAGACTTAGTCTTACAAAAAAGCAAAGTGTCTATGCCGAGTAACTCAAGTGGAAAGCTTGACGCTCCATTGGAGGAACCTTATAGAGTTTGCAAAGACAGTCCAGGAGAATTTTATAAATTACAAACTTTAGGCGACAAGTCAATTCCTCAAACTTGGCATGCTAGTAATTTAAGGATTTATCATGTATAAGATCAAATGAAGCAAACAAAGAAGTCTTTCTGGTTGTTTTACATTTTCCATAAGGGTTATTCCTATCAAATGACCCATAAAAGAAATGAGAAAAAGTTTAAAAAAGGGCAAAAAAGGGACACCAACAACAACCATAGTCTTTTCATTTGGAATCGTCAAGGGAGATCAGCCCAGGGAGTCGGAGGGGGTGAGGTGGCTGCATAGGCGAGGTTCACAGGATGAGAAGTTGTTTAAAGGCCTCTAACGAGCCAAACTTGTCCACCTCCTCTTCAGGAGCTGGACTACCCAGCTAGTCCTCAAGCGGCAATATTGGAGCCTTGTCTTCTATCAATCCCTAAGCCTTTTGACGGTCAAACTAGAAAGTTAGTCTATCCATGGACCATCCACATAGTTCTTCAATAGTAGTTTGACCACCCTCTAGGAGGGCCTACGTCGCCACCAGGGTATACTTCCTGGCCTCTTTGGAGATGAGGTCCCTTCTCTCCTTCATATACAAATTTGAGGAAAAGACATCCATCACTACCTCAGGGTTCATCCCCAGCACGGGAGCATCCTCCAATTCAAGGACCCTTTTGGCCCTTTGTTTTGCGAGCTAGTGAGCTTTGGAAAGGTCCTCCCTTACCCCCTCACACGTCCGCCTCCGCCTTCTCATGAGCCGCCTTGATGTTGGTGAGCTCATCTATGGTTGCACTAAGGCAGAGGTGCTCCTCTTCTAGGGTCGCCTCATACCCTTCTACTACAGAAAAGTGTGCAGCCTTCAATACATGTACCTCCTCTTTCAACCAAAGCACACTATTAGAAGTAGATTGCAGTCTTTTGTCAAGATCGCATAATTTCACAAGATCTCTCCTATGAATGGTGCCAAGTGAGTTTTCAAACTTACCGGCAAGCACTCCAACTATCCTCAACCCCAAGCGGGCTTCCTTTAATTCTTTTTATAGGAAAGATATCCAACCGACTACTTGCTGCTGTAGCTGGAGTTTCTTGGTAGCTTCCTCAATAATCTTCTCCGCCTTCTTGCAGGCAGCACTAGCTTCCTCAAGCTGGCGGGCAAAGTTCCTCTACTTTGGCCTGGCAGTCATTGCCCATGTTGCAGCCATATCAGCTGCTTTGCAAGGAACCTCAAAGTCAACATTCCCAGTTGCATCACCGCTACCAAGAATAAAAGCAGTCCCAAGAGTCTCAACCTATCAACAACAAATTAGTGGGATTTAGAAATTTATTGTCCTTCGAGTACGAAGACCTCAAGGAGAGTAAGAAAAGTATCTTACCACACGCATGTAGTAGAAGAAAACGTGTTTGAAATTCATCCCTCCTCGAGGAGGGTTAGCCCACGTTAAGGCATCCTGTAGGTGTTGCAACACCTGCCTCTACAAAATAAGAGCACTACTTGAAGAGCCCACTTTAGCCGGGTTCTCCCGACTGGGTAAAGCACCCTCCTGGGTTCCTTCCAACAATAACCCCCTTACGTCCCCAAAGGTTTGGCCTATAACCCCAAAGCCTCCTCAGCTACGAGGGTCCACCAGCATCCACACCCATGTTGTGCTCTGCCTGTAGTGTGGCCGATCGAAAATGCTGTCACCCAAAAAACCTCCCAAAGTCGCCACCTCCTATGCCACCTTTGTAAAGGCTCTCGGAGGTCCAATCGAAGGGATGGGTAGGTCAGAACTTCCCTTCTCAACCACCATGCTAGGAACTTGACCCGGGGTGACGAGTAATGTGGTGTGCTCAGATTGTCTAGGTAGGGATGAGGAGGCGTCCATTATTTTAATCCCACCAAAACTTGAGGACTTGAGAACTGCCGCCTCTTCTACCGGGGTCGCCACAATGGGCCCTCTCCTCAAGCACTTAAGGGGGACTTCCTTCAGACCGTTGTCTGCCGACTACTTCCTTTTTCCCTCCTTAGGGTGGGAAGATCTGCTTCCCTCACCTCACCCTTTAGGCTTATCTTACGCCTCCCCTTGCCTCAACCCAATATGAGATGAGCTCTCGGGTCATCGCCTTAGAGTATCTAGATGGGCAAACTACCCAAAAAGTTGGCAAAATAAAAAAAATCCATTATTTAGATTGTTGGGAAAAATATATTATCTAAAGCTATTACCCTCCAACTTACATGGCGTGGGATAAGAATCAGCCACTCATGACAGCACTGCCAATACATCAACTCGCATCAATTCTAACCGAGCTATAGGCCCAAAACTCATGACTATTTCAGCGTCATTAGAAGCATCTAGGTCAAGCTCGTGTGCACTAGGCAGGAGGACTTTCTCAGGTGAACCCTGCCACTTACTAGGAACTTCTAATTTCTTCACATTGTGGAGAAAGAAAAAGTGGCGATCATGCCCCTTCAGACTATCTGGCAGGTGATGGGAACACCATCATAAGCCATACCTAGATCAATTTGGTCTGATAAAGTCAATAAAAGCTCCTACATATCAGTCAGAAGGTCTCTTGAGTAGGTTGAGTTATTTTGAGAAGAAAAGATGAAAATAGGGTTATTTCTGCAATTTTACCATCTTATCACAAATACAGAATAACCACGAGGTTTTTCAGGAGTTACTAAAGGTCAAATATTCATTTAAGTCTAATAAGTGGGTCCATGTAGATAGAAACGGGTTTTCACGCATTTCAAGAATTAATGGACATCTGAAATCCTAAAAATGGACCTGCTTAATCAAATAAGGTTTTGGTCAGGATAAAATTCATATAAACCATCTAAAAATCATATAAAAATATTCTCTTGGGTTTAGCATCGTTGATTTGACCATCTAAACCCATTTTGACCTAAAATAGAGTCTCAGACAGATAATTGCCCTAATTTAGGTTTCTATGTAATTTACCTAGTCAAACTTGGTCAAAACCTAAATCTGACTTCACCATCAGATTCCTTGGGTCCAAATTAGGTTTGTACCAAAATTTGGGCCCAATCAGAGATCACCTTGACCTAGTTTGCATTCTAGTCCATACAAACTCTTCTTATCACACAATGGCCCTTAACTTTTTGAATTCTTTACAAATGGGTCCCTAACTTTTTCAACATCTTCACATGTAGGCCCTTATTGCCATTGGTGTGAACACACCAAGCTCCATTGAGATTCGACTGAGGATTTCTCTCTCAATTATCAATCAAACTCTCCCAAAATTGAAAAGGAGATTCCTTGAGGAATTCCCTTCCAATTAAACCCAGCCATGAATCCTGATTCATTCCCAATCTTCCATGCGAATGCATGGAAGATGTGGGTATCAAGTTTGCTCAAACATTTCAAGCTTCGCAAGCTTGTTTCCAAGCTTGGAGCTCCTCTTTTTTGGCCTATAAAAGGATCAGGGGCAAGAACCCATGCTCCTTAGCAAATTTTGGTCAAAGAAAACCTTCTCTCTTCCCTCTCAGGCCACCTCCGCAGTTTGCTCCAGCAACCTCTCTCCGACCTGCTCCTCCGCACCTCCAACCATCAAATTAGAGTTGCAACATCTTCCTTTCTTCCTCGCACACCTCTCCGGTCAAAGGGAGGGTGTTCCTCTGCCGCAATCATCATTGCTACTTCGCCGTCCTTACCATCTTCTCTGGGTCCGATCAGCCACAACTAAAAACCTCCTCCCATCTCCTCTCCTAAGACCCTCTACATCTTTCTCTTTCCCTCTATTTCTCTTTCCCACACTCACAACACATGCACGACCACCAATCATTTATCTCCCCCTCCGCCTCTTCGCCTCCGGCAAAACACTAGTGAGTTTGCCCACACTCCACAGACCACCATCTACCTCGACACAACTCCCAAAAGCTCCGCCGTTCCACCATGACCAAAACCCTTCTCCTATTTCACTGATTCACCCACTGAATCGCTCCACCAAACTCCACCTCCTTTGCACACCTTCTCCAACTCCATCAGCCCTCCACATGCATGCATTCACCACAAAACCACCACTAACGCACTTGCCCTCGCATAGCGACCCTTCTTAGCTTATCTGATAAGGCTGAAAGGCTGTGCTTTCCTTTTCAAGTGTTCATCGAACATTCGCCGCCACAACCTTTTTCTCCGACCTCCACTGCAGTACTCTGATTGGGTTCTTCAGTGCAATCACCTCCAGGTGTTGCGGGTTATCTCCAGGAGTCTCCCCAGGCATCCAGTTATGGTCACCAGCGTCATCCTCTACCTCAATTGAAAGCCAAACCTGCTGCTACTATGCAAGCGATGAAGGTAGGTGGGATAGTCCCACATCGTGGGACACAGAAGCGAGTGCAACATACAAATTGAATTTGTGAAGAGAGCTCTTCACCTCAGTAAGGACGAGGGTGAGGTCCTCCCACGCACGTGCATACGTACGCCCTCGCCCATGCTCACACCTTGTGGGTCTATGCATTGGTCTGTTTACCTGGTTACCCAGGTTTAGTCTGGTTCGCCTGATCCTGAGAGAGAAAGAAAGAGATGAACGGGGGCTTTTGCCCTCTATTGCTCTCTACACTTAGAGAAATCTGAAGAGGCCTTCGCCTCTGTTGGTGTTGTGCTATGATTGTGCCTCTCCCTGAGGCCTGAAGGAAAAAGAGAGGCCTTTGCCTCTATTGCTGGTTCTGAGTCATTGTTGCATTATTGAGACACTTAAGTTGACGTGGAAATTGTGTGGTTGATACTATAGCATTATTTGAGTATATTGTTAATAGGGTAAATTGGTGATTCAAATCACCATTTTTACCCTAATCTTTTTGCTACATTGACTCTAACTCTTCCATTTATATCATTTGTGCTTGAAATTGCTATTACATTGTTATATTCTTGCTTAAAATTGTGATCTTGAGATAAATTGCCATATTATTCCCTGTGTTCAACCTCAGATTTCTTTCGAGCTATAAATTTTATGTGTTCTACGCGATTTATCGGCTATACTACAGTGCATTACTTTTAAAACACCGATTCAGTGCATTAACATTTTGGTGCCATTGCCAGGGAACAACACGCAATTTGATCTCTTGATTGCAATATCTGATTTGATACTGACTTGCTCTATCTATTTTGTTGTGATCTGTGTAGAGGAATCTAATCAAGGAGAGTCAAACACGCACCAAACACTCCAGGGGCAGGTAAACTCCATCCACTTTCTTCTAAGCCCCTAATTCTGAAAAAGCTAAAAGAAGAAAAATCAATTAGGGCTAACTTGCATTCTATTCTTAGATTAATCATCACAAGTTACCTGATTTGATACATTCCTTTTAGAACACATCCCAAACCCAATTCTTACACCTACTTAGGGATTTGAGACACCTAGGGCTACCACCTTCTTAATTGAGTCCTAGGTGCCAGATTTGGAATTAATTAATTGACCAATTAAGAGCAAATTAGGGTTTCCATTCTAGGGTTTTAGAGACACACTTGCTTGAAAAAAAAAAGAATCAATCTTCCCAAACTGTGTGTGTCCTAAGCCTTGATTGAACTTACCTAAGAAGCAAACCCTAAGAATCAAGCTCTAAATCTCACTTGAATCCTAAAAGCGGGACCTAATAATCAAGGACAAATCAAGTGAAGTTGACCCACCTTGCAGGGTCAACCAATCTTCAAATTAGGTCACCACTCACAAAAACATCTTAAAGTTTAAGTGAAATCCAAAGCACCCACACTCTAAACTTAAAATTGGCAGACTTAAGAGGTCAAGTTATCCATTCTAGTCTACCTAGACCCTCAAGTGACAAGGAAGGTCAGGTGGGGGAAACCCTGTAACCCGTGGGGATGCTCTACCATGTAGGGGCCTTTGCGAGACTCTCCCTTCCTGGCTACCCAGGTAATTCTCAGGTGGACGACTTTCTGATCTAGGGATATCATTCGCCCCAAACCTTTATAGTCATCCAAAGATATTTGGGTATGTTGATTGGGTCCATCACACCTTCTATCCCTCATCTTCTTCATCGGTGCATATTTGGGTGGAGGTTCATAAGACCACCCTTGAGGCCTCCATTAGCTATTCACTCTCGTCGAGGCCAAGCCTCGACTTCCTTGTTTGTGCAACCACCCAACCATGTTGACATATCTTCTGATTCATCTGAGCCTAGATCTCCTTCATCCATACTCATGGAACAATCAGCAGAAGAAGAAAACAACCTCTAGAATCAACTTCAGCACCTCAACGATCTATTCCAAGCCTTTATGAATCCACCGCAGCGTCCTATGATACGAGATCATTACAATCCCGCTATGGTGGCGATCAAACCTCAAGTCCAAATCTCTGCTGGAGGTCCTGATAATGAACTCAACCCCAACATGATTCATGCTATTCCTAAATTTCATGGGCTTAATTCCGAAGACCCCTTCCAGCATATCAAGCAACTCAAGCATCTGGCCTAGTCCTTCGGGTCAAAAGCTCAAAATTGAGATATCTTGCTCATGAAAATGTTCTCCTTCTCTCTCATAGACAAGGCCGTTCACTGGTACCAAACCCTAACTTGTCCAATCAACACATGGGCTGAACTACAATCCGAGTTTCTGAAAAAGTTCTTCCCTATTGGTCAGAAAAATGCTTTACGGCACCAGATCACACATTTCACGTAGCAAGCAGGAGAACTGCTTCATGAGGCATGGGATCTCTTTCTGGATCTCATGCAAAAATGCCCCTACCACGGAGTTCCTAAATGGGAACAAGTCCAGTCTTTTTACCAGGGACTCCATGAGGATATTTAATTGTTCGTCAATGCGACCTGTTGAGAAAACATCATGGGTCAACATGAAGACACCTTGTGAGAGATTCTCAAGAACATGTGCGAGAACTCCATCAATAATGAATCCATGGGCATGTTCAATCAGATGACTGTCCGTGCATTGATGAATCCACGGGGAGCACATGAGACGCAGGGCTTGTCCTCTTTCGCTGACTTGGAGTTAATGGCTAGTCACCTAGACAAGGTCACTATCATTGAGAAGAAGGTGGATGAGCTGACTCGACATCTGCAACGAGCCACCTCTGCACAAAACCCATTCTCACAACCACCCTCTGGGAGGGAGGCTATGCACAACATCTACCACCTATCTTCTCAGGGGATGGATCCATACCCACCCCTATCTAATCTAGGGTTCAGAGGAAACTCTGGATCCGCTTACTCTAATTAGAGGAACTCTGAATCCTCATCTTCTGATTTCTCCGAGGTTCCTCAGACCTGCGAGGATCTCAAAGCTATCCAGAACGATCCTTTCTCAAACACCTACAACCCTGGATGGCGAAATCATCCTAATTTCACGTGGTCAGGGAACAATCAAAATCAGAGACCTCCATATCAGCCCCGACCACAAGTTTCTCATCCATATCAGCTGCCTCAGCCTCGACCCAACCCAGTTTACCAAATCGGGCCAACTCAAGAAGATCAAGTGACTCTCATCCTTTAGACTCTGGCTGACATTTAGAAGATGAATACGGCTATGCAAGAATAGCACAAAGACGAGATCACAGAGGTTCACAATCAACTCACCCAGATGGAAAATTCCCACCAGCCTGGTGCACTCCCTTCGCAACTTCTACCCAATCCAAATAACATGTCGAACCAGAGGTGTGTTATGAACCCGACTCAGGGCTAGGCTCACTATGTCTATCAAGCCCCTTCTGCTCCATCACCTAACGAGATGGAGGCTTCAACATCATATGCGAGTTATCGATATCAACCACCTCTTTTGCCTACCCCAACCCAGAACCAGGCAAGACTGAATTCTGTTACCACCAATAGTGGCAAAATAACTCAGGACCCACCTTACTCGAGCCACTCTTAGCCTAGTAGTTCAAAGCCAAACCCTAGGTTGGTCATCTAGGATACCGCTGTCCCAAAGTAAGAACCTGGACCAATTCTAGAGAAACCTGCAGAGGTTCCATGTCCAGAGGCCTTGTCCAAAGGAAAGAGGAAACCCAAATCCGTGGCTCTCGAGGAGGACCTAGTCAAGCTCTTTGAGCAGGTCCAAATAAACATCCCATTGATGGATGCAATTCGCCACGTACCAGCTTATGAGTGATTTCTGAAGAAAGTATGTACACCTAAGCATAAGCTGCGAACCAAAGGCAAGAATCCAATCATACTATCGGAGCAAGCCAGCTCCATAATTTTGAGCAGACTCCCACCTAAGGCAAAAGACCTTGGTACTAATAGCGAAAATATGCGATTTGTTAATTAGGATTTTGGAAGTCATTGTAACGCGTAAATCTATTTCGCTTTTAAAATTTATAACCTAGACAGTGGAATATCTAAGATCATCCAAGGAGGCAATTGTTGCAATTATAAATCCCTTGCTTGAAAACATGGAAATCACCTTTCTTCTTGGTGTTTTTCAATATATGTCTTTTAGGGTTTTTGACTTAACAAGGCAATACAAAGATTGGTAGCAGAAAAGACTAAACCTACTTAGCACTAGGTGACAAGAATGACTTCTTCCAAAGCTCACCCTAGGCAAGTGAGGGCCTAGGATAATTGGGAAGAAGGTGTGAAAATGCTAAAACAAAATTAAAGCGAGAAGAAGATGTACCAAATTTTAAAAGGCAATTCTATAAAAAAAATGGAAAGCTTCTAAAAAAAATAATTGAAACTAAAGGCAAACGAAACAAAAAAATCCTGATTATGCTGGTGAAGAAGAGATGCTCTTGCTCCAACTACAGCTGCTCCCATAGTTAGAAAGGGCTCCTTCCTTCTCCTTCTCTTTGTTGCAGGCTCCTCCTAGCTGATATCCTCCAAGGCAAACCCTAAGGGGGGCATGCCTTAAACTTCTCCCAAGGGTGGGCATCCACCACCCTTTCTCTTCTAATGCCTGGCCATCCTCCTTGATGTGGAATGCTCCTCCTTCTTGGCATGGCACAAGGTGAAGGAATGGGGAGAAGGCACCAAAGGGGCGGGTGATGTGCCCCCTTAATCTTCTTCTCTACTTCTTCTTGGTCGTAGGCATGAGGTGGGTATAGGGTAGATTTAACTAAAGGGAGGATGGGAATTATGTGGTGGTAGGGTAGGGTATTTATAGGATGGGAAGGGGGGTGGTTATGGTGTTTTTTTTTAGGGAAATGAAGGGGTGCTTGGATATTTTTGGAGGGAAAAATGGGAGGGAAATGAAGAGGTGCGTTGATTTTCCGTCCAAAAATACCTTCTATATGGTATTGATTTTGTTGGAAAAAAATGGAGGGTGGAGATGGGTTTTAATGGTGGATGTAGGGTGGTGATGAAAGGGATAGTTGGCACCAAAATAGTGTAGGAGTAGGTGGTCTTTTTGCTGGAGCTTAGGTAGTATGGTAGCAAGGTAGTAGGTTTTGGTGACATGGAGGTGGACTAGCTAAGCTAAGCTAGCTTAGCTAGTAGGGAGTAGGGTTGGAGGCATTTGGAGCTAGGGTTTTGAGGGAGAAGAGCTTGAGGTAGTCATCTTGAGCTACATAGGAGCCGGTGGTTGCTGAAGAGAGCTGCAAGGAGCTACCTTAGCTGGCTTAGCTTGCTAGTTCTTTGCTAGCTGCTAAGCCAAGCTAAAGCAAGCTGGCTTCTGCTGGAAGGAGCTGAGGTGAGCTGGGTCTGATGCTCCTGGGGAGGACCTAGCTAGTTAAGGTAGCTAAGGTAGCTGAGCCCAACTAAGTTGAGCTAAGCTAAGTCCCCGGGAGCTGGACTTGAGCTTCTTGAGCTAAGATGAAGTCATCTTCAGCTGGTTGGAGTTGAGTGGAGCTGGATATAGCTGGTCCTGAGCTGAGGTGAACTCAGTCAACTCAGATGAGCTAGTTTGAGCTCCTAGTGAACTGATGGGAGTGAGATGAGCTAGATCTAGCTAAGTTGAGTTGGATCTGAGCTGACTTGAGCTAAGGTGAGCTAGGACGAGTTCTTTTGAGCTACCATTCAGCTGAGATGAGTTGACTAGAGCTAGGATGAGCTAACCCTAATTCAAGTGAGCTATATTCCAACTATGATGAGCTGGATTAAGCTGAGTTCCAACTGGTTTAAGCTTCTCCTTCACCAGTTGCCTTCCTAAGTGCTAGGATTTTAGGGATCTGACAATCTATTTATCCCTAACACTCACAAAAATACATCAAAAATACAATAAAAAATGCAATGCATGCCTAACCTAATTAATGCCTAAATGCAACCCAAAAACTCATTTTCGGAGCAAAATCCTAAGAGCTAGGTTTGTTTTAGCATAAGAATGATGATAAACTAGCATTTATCACACCCCCATGCTTATCTTTTGGTAGTCTCTTAGCAAAACTTTAATTTTTACAAAATGAAATTTTTGGGAAATCTAATTTTTTTTTTACTTTTGAGGAGAAAGAGATTACGGGACATAGGATGATCCAAACATAGGAGGTATGAGATTTGTTAAGGATAAACATTGAGATTTATTTTCGGATCCAAAAATTAGATAAAAACGGGATCAATATATCCTCCAAAAAATTCACAGATTAACCCCTTGTTAATTCAGATGACATGAAATTTTTATTTTTAGGATTTTTCTAGCTCTTGAATCTAATTTGCAACTTGCAATAACTTTTAAAACTGTGTCCATGCTTGTGAAAAACCAACATTTATAAGGGCATGTTTTTGGTTTAAAACTTTTTTTTCCTTCCCCTATGCTTATTTTTAGCTTAGTCTTACAACAGATGTGCCGGGATCATCATTCTCATTACCAATCCTCGAGGGGGCTCTGGCACCAGTACTTCGAGATAATACTGTCCATGACACCGCCCAAGAGCTCACAACCCCAAAACACAATGTAGTGTAAAGGGGCACTCCAAGCAAACTCAAGCTCTTGCTCCGACACTATAGGTAAAGCACTATCCAAGACACTTGAGCTGCAAAAATGTGCTTTAATGCTCCGTATAAAGATATGAAATATAGATATGGAGTAGTGCCAAGGCAATAACATGTTGACATCATGTCCTCAAAGGAGGCATTTTCCTCCTTCTCGATGGTGGGAACTCAAACCAATGATCTACTTCAGACTTTTACTAAGGCCAAACAAGGGGTTTTTCTAATTTTTAGTAGTTTTTAGGTGTTGGCTTGTGTGTGAAATTTGGCATAGGAAGTTTCACATGAAAATAGGTTTTTGAATCAAAAACTGAGCCAAATACTTTCCATATTACAAAAGAGGATCAAGTCACCTGAACTATCATGAGTTCAGGTGGAATTTTGGAGAAGGATATCTGATCTAGCCTAAAGATAGGTCCTGAAATTCTAATGATCAGATTCGTATCCTCATCCCTAGTTTGTTAAAGATAAAATCTCATTGTACCAAAACTGAGTTTTCAATCTTAGTCCCGATTTCAAAATTTTCCTCAAAAAATTTTCAACATTTTTATTTTTTTGGATATGCAAGCAAAAAATAAAACAAAAATGACTAAAGAAAAATGCATGTTTTTAGGTTTCGAAAATCCTAAATCGATCATCAAAATTTTAAAAACACCACCCCATGCTTATGATATGCAATGTCCTCATGCATTAGGAGGGAGAAGGGATCACCTTAGTGAAAGGCAGTTGGGTTTAGAATGGTTAAAACCTAGAAAAAGAAAGTAAAAAGAAAGCAGGAAAAAATGATGGGTCACCACCCATCCAGCGCTATCTTTAACGCCATTCAGCTGGGCGTGAAGGTATGCACGGAAAACGGACAATCATGTAAATAATTGGACACTTGAATGTCCTCAAGAAATGTGCTTTCCTCAAGATCCCTAAAAAGATGATTGGTAAAGAAATCAGGATCAAAATAAAGTGGAAAAATGGAAGGATGACCTAGATCTGGCCATTGTTTAAGTTCATGTAAAATGCCAGAGTTGGGTGGGTTGGGTGGTAGGTCCAATGGAAAGGGAGGGAGAAAGTAGTCAGTGAGATGTAGGGTGGGTGAAGCTAGTGTGGATGTTTTTGGTGAAAAATCAGGAAGATTGAAAGAGTAAAAGTCAAATCCTAGTTGATCTGAAAAGTTTTCGACCACATAATCATTAATAAAATCTAGATCCATGGTGGTCAGAGATAAGTAGGATTTGATCAACATCGACTTCTCAAATACTGCTTCCATTGTATTATTAGTGTCCTAAAAAATGTCATGATCAATGGACCTCTTGGAAGCTTGAAATAAATCTAATGAGAAAATCTAGTTACCGCAACTTATATTCATTTTCACAGAATGATAGTTGATATTAGCTATTGCAATAATCAAAAAGGGTCTTCCAAGGATAGAATTGATGAGAGCCTCAGGTACCTTTATGTCAAGGACCAGAAAATTTACCGAAAATAGATAATTTTGGACCTTAACCATACTATCCTCAAAAATTTCCCGCAGTTGAATGATAGATCGATCTTCCAATTGAAATTAAACCTTAATAGGTTTAAAATCACCGAATTGAGACTCCTTGAATAAGATTGGGGAAATGATATTAATGGAGGTACCTAAGTCGAGAGGGGTGCGAAAAAAAGTGGTGTCATTGATGACAACCGAGATGGGTGATGCGCCTGGGTCCTTTTTTGTGAAAGGCAGATTGCTCTAAAAAACTGAACTGGTTGTCTTTGAAGGACCATCCATCCTAGATTCTGAGCCTGCCCTTTTGGAGTAAACCTTTCTTTCAAACATTTAGCAAAGGCAGGGGTGGCATCTAGGAGGGGGATATTCTTCTCGACTTGCCCAAATAAGTTCGAAAGATCTTGGTAAGAGGGCTCTGATTTCTGATTAAAAAAGATTGGATTGTAGTGTTTGAGAGTGAGAAGTAGGATTTGAACCAAGTGTTTTTGGTGTTTCTTTTTCTTCTTCTTGAGTGGGGTTAGGAGAGTCAATTTGCAAAGGTTGAGAGTGGGTTTCATCAATTTGATTTGAAAGCCCTAAATCAGTGGTGGTGTTCCCACTCCTCAATGTATCTGCATATGCAGTTTGGTTGTCACTAAGAGGAGGTGGGGGGGCCTGATGTTGATGGAAACCGAGTTGGTGCTGAGGTATTAGGTTAATAGGAAGCTAATTAGTATGGTTCTGATGTTGGTGTCCACCCGGGTGTTGGTTCCTTTGATTGACAATGTTTGGTGTGGGCTAAGATGGTAAATGTTCTGCAGGTCTTTTGAGTCGGAATAACCCCAATTTGATCATTGAGATTGTTAATAACATGGGTGATTTCCATAATTTTTCGTTGCATCTCCTACAGGGTTTTCATCATCTGGGCATTGCTATCTTCTTGAGATGGCCCAAATTGATAAGTTTGATTTGAACCATACCCTCCAAAAGGGTTTTGTTGTTGGTGAGGAACCAGATTAGTCCAAGAGTGAGTCGGATAATTCCTTCAATTAGAGGAATTTTGCAATTTCTCCTAGAAGGTGGAGACATTTTTAGTGGGGTAATGATTTGGATAAGTATAATTCCCCGTTGAACCATAGAAAGCCTCAGAATAGTAATTACACTTAGCATGAGAATTATGCAGATCTTCCTCTTTGGGGTGTTAGAAGGGGTGAAATGTGGAATGTGTGGAGCTTAGGTAGGTGCGGCAGGACTCCCTTGGTTGGCTAGGTTTGTTAAATCCTTATACAATTGTTGTTGCTTAACTTGTAGTTGAGTCATTATGGAGCAGAAATTAGGTTAGAGGACCAATTTTGATTGTGGAAAGAATAATTAGCACGTAGGTTAGAGGACCAATTTTGATTTTCCATTTTTAAAGAAGAGAAAAACTGCAAGAAAAGTCTTTTTGGGGAGGCAAAATCAAGTGGTCCCTCCAAGTGTGGAGTTTTGGACTGCCGCCCGTGCAAAATGGAAGAAACGGTAGGGGAGAAGAAGAGATGGAGATGAGAGAAAGTGTGCACACAAGCAATCAAAATTCTAGACCTAACTTAAATGTGACTCCCAAAAAATTAACTTAAGACTTGATCTACCTAGGAAATAAGAAATCAATAATGAATACCCATTCTATCAACAAATCTGGCCAAGTTGCATAAGGGGAGGGTTGGGCCCAAGCATTTCCCAGGAAAATCCCCAGGGTCATGTGAAAACCCTCGCCTGGTCATTTGACACGGCCCCTCAGCCTGACACCAGATATAGATGACAGAATTGGTACTAACTAGAGAAAACTTAAGACCTAGATAGTAAGTCTAAGTTGATGAAACCTTAGGGGTTAAGTTGCTACAATTTTTAGTTAGGCCTGGGATACTATTGTGCACATGGAATGTGGAGGGCGTTGATGGGGGTATTGCCCTGTTATTTCAATTTTTTCTATGTGTGTGTGTGTGGGAATTGGAAGTTGATTTCAATGAAAAGCAAGTTGTCACAAAATTTAATATATTTCTGTCTTTTAGAATTGGATTTAAGTTAGTGTGTTTTAGGGTTTCCTTCTTAAGAGTTCAAACAAGTTTCAAGTTCCACAATCAAAGGAAAACAAGTTGTATTGGTGAAGATCAATTTTCTTTAAAGTGGGTTTCTAGAAAATGAAACGGAAAACCCTAATCCAGTTAGTCCTAAGACAGAAAATTAACTACCAATGAATATGTTTAGGATTTCTGTATTAACTAGTGGTCCAAACAAATCAAACAACACCACTACCTTATGGTAAATCAAATAAGGATTCCATAAAAGATTTTTTTAAGATTTTAGGAATTTGTTTGGTATTTGTTTTGAATTTTTCTTTATGCTGGTGTCAAAGTCCAAAAATGATACCTTTGGGTATTTTAGAATCTTCAGTACCACCACTAGCTCAAAAAATTTTGGTAATTTTTTGTGATGTATAGAATTTCACAATAATTTCAGAAAGCTAAATTTAACAAAAATTGGATGAGTATAAAAATTCCAAAAATTCACGGACAGTATCAAAATATGAAAATGAGAGGGTGTGACCCCTCTATAGTCCACAAATTTTTAAAAATTAAATACAAAGCCAATAGTTTAAAATTTGGAAAAAATGTTCTTAACTTGATTTGGAATCTCTATGTGAAATTTCAAGATTTTAGAAGACCTGTGGTTTTTGGAATTGATTTTTCAAATCTGGATAGAAGTTTGGATCCGAAAAACAGAACACCCGCAATTAAGGTAGAGTGGTGTTTAATGGGGCAATCAATCAAACAATGGATTTTAAATGTACCACTCTACCAAAATTTGATGTTTAAACCTGAAAGCCAAGTTTAGTGCATTTTGGTAGTCTTTTAGGCTAAGTGTGACAAGAAAGAAGAAACCAACCTAGACTCGTGGGAAGAAAAGGAACTTTGAGCTCTCGCTTCCAAATTCCTACTTTCTTCCTGTAGTTCCTGCACACACAAGAAAGAAGAGAGGCAAGGGGATGAGATCCACTTCAATCAAGAGAAAAATAATTTGCAAAGCCGTGCCTCCCCGACAACGACGCTAAAAAGTGATAGCGAAAATACACGATTTGTTAATTAGGGTTTTAAAAGTCATTGTAACGCGTAAATCCGATTCGCTCTTAAAATTTATATCCTAGATAGTGGAGTATCTACGGTCATCTAAGGAGGCAATTGTTGCAATTATAAATCCCTTGCTTGAAAACATGGAAATCACCTTTCTTTTTGGTGTTTTTCAATATATGTTTTTTAGGGTTTTTGACTTAACAAGGCAATACAAAGATTGGTAGCAGAAAAGACTAAACCTATCTTAGCACTAGGTGACAAGAATGTGTTCTTCCAAAGCTCACCCTAGGCAAGTGAGGGCCTAGGATAATTGGGAAGAAGGTGTGAAAATGCTAAAACGAAATTAAAGCAAGAAGAAGATGTACCAAATTTAAAAAGGCAATTCTATAAAAAAAAAATGGATTCTTGTTTACACTTGTAGAGGAAAGCTTCTAAAAAAAATAATTGAAACTAAAAACAAATGAAACAAAAAATCCTGATTATGTTGGTGAAGAAGAGATGCTCTTGCTCCAACTACGACTACTCCCATAGTTAGAAAGGGCTCCTTCCTTCTCCTTCTCTTTGCTCCCGGCTCCTCCTAACTGATGTCCTCCAAGGCAAACCCTAAGGGGGGCATGCCTTAAACTTCTCCCAAGGGTGGGTGTGCACCACCCTTTCTCCTCCAATGCCTGGCCGTCCTCCTAGATGTGGAATGCTCCTCCTTCTTGGCGTGGCATAAGGTGAAGGAATGGGGAGAAGAAGGCACCAAAGGGGCAGGTGATGTGGCCCCTTAATCTTCTTCTCTACTCCTTCTTGGTTGTAGGTATAAGGTGGGTGTAGGGTAGATTTAACTAAAGGGAGGATGGGAATTATGTGGTGGTAGGGTAGGGTATTTATAGGATGGGAAGTGGGTGGTTATGGTGTTCTTTAGGAGGGAAATGAAGGGGTGCTTAGATATTTTTGGAGGGAAAAATGGGAGAGAAATGAAGAGGTGCCTTGGTTTTCCCTCCAAAAATACCTTCTAGAAGGTATTGATTTTGGAGGGAAAAAATGGAGGGTGGAGATGGGTTTTGATGGTGGATGTAGGGTGGTGATGGAAGGGATAGTTGTCACCAAAATAGTGTAGGAGTGGGTGGTCTTTTTGCTGGAGCTTAGGTAGTAGGATAGTAGGGTAGTAGGTTTTGATGTCATGGAGGTGGACTAGCTAAGCTAAGCTAGCTTAGGTAGCTTAGCTAGTAGGAAGTAGGGTTGGAGGCATTTGGAGCTAGGGTTTTGAGGGAGAAGATCTAGAGGTAGTCATCTTGAGCTGCACTAGAGCTGGTGGCTGCTAAAGAGAGATGCAAGGAGCTAGCTTAGTTGGCTTAGCTTGCTAGTTCTTTGCTAGCTGCTAAGCTAAGCTAAAGCAAGCTAGCTTCTGCTAAAAAGAGCTGAGGTGAGCTGGGTCTGATGCTCCCGGGGAGGACCTAGCTAGTTAAGGTAGCTAAGGTAACTTAGCTCAAGTAAGTTGAGCTAAACTGAGTCCTCGGGAGTTGGACTTGAGCTTCCCAAGCTAAGATGAAGTCATCTTCAGCTGGCTGGAGTTGAGTGGAGTTATATGTAGCTGGTCCTGAGTTGAGGTGAACTCCAGTCAACTTAGCTGAGCTAGCTAGAGCTCCCAGTGAACTGATGGGAGTTGAGATGAGCTAGACTTAGCTAAGTTCAGCTGGATCTAAGCTAACTTGAGCTAAGGTGAGCTAAGATGAGCTCTCTTAAGCTACCATTCAGCTGAGATGAGTTGACTGGAGCTAGGATGAGCTAACCCTAATTCAAGTGAAATGGATTCCAGCTATGGTGAGCTAGATCAAGCTAAGTTCCAGCTAGTTTAAGCTTCTCCTTCACCAGTTGCCTTCCTGAGTGCTAGGGTTCTAGGGATCTGATAATCTGTTTATCCCTAACACTCACAAAAACACATCAAAAATACAATAAAAAATGCAATGCATGCCTAACCTAATTAATGCCTAAATGCAACCCAAAAACTCATTTTCGGAGCAAAATCCTAAGAGCTAGGTTTGTTTTAATGATAAGAATGATGATAAACTAGTGTTTATCAGGTACCCCTCTGATTTCATGCAAAATTGGTGATTTAGAATTCAACAGAGCCCTTTTAGACTTAGGAGCTTCCATCAATTTGATCCCTATGTCCCTACTAGATCATTTCGAGGAGATTGACCTAAAATCGACTGAGGTGATTTTACAGTTAGCTGACCGATCAATCAAGTCACCTAGAGGAGTTCTAGAGGATGTTCTAGTTCAGATCCGTGATTTCTACTTTCTTGTGGATTTCATTGTGTTGGATATGGAGACTCCTGAGAATCTAAAGAATACATCAATTATATTAGCTAGACCATTCTTAGCAACAGCTAGGGTGAACATTAATTGTGAAGAGGACCAGATTAAATTGAAATTCGGGAACAAGACACTAAAAATTGATATATTTAAGGCCCAGAAAGGAATTAACTATGAGGCAGTGGAACAAGTATGCAACATCAGTTCTATGGTTAAGGACACATTTCTCAAGGACAACCCGATTATTCCTGATCCTCAGCCCCAAGCAGATCATACCCTGCAGATAGAGGAGCCTAGCACCGATCTTGACCCACATACAGCTCCTACCTTTTCTTCTGAGGCCCATCCCAACCCGCCTGCTACTGTTGATAATCCTATTATGGAACTAAAGCCTCTTCCTGATCACCTAAAATACATCTTTTTGGGTTCTAATCAAACATTTCCTTTGATTATCAATTCCCACCTTACCTCTGATCAGGAAACACGTCTAATTTCTATCCTCCAGCAGCATTGAAGAGCCATTGGTTGGACTCTCGATGATCTGACAAACATTAGCCCTTCGTATTGCACACACCGCATTTATACCGAAGAAGGCTCACAACCATCCCATGAAATGCAGAGATGCCTGAATCCAAACCTATAGGATGTCGTGAAAAAGGAGATCATTAAGTGGTTAGATGCAGGTATCATCTACCTGATCTCCGACAATCAGTGGGTGAGTCCAATCCAGGTTGTGCCTAAGGAAGCAAGACTCACCGTGATCACGACTGAAATCAAAGAAACCATATCGACCTATATAGCAAACTCGTGGAGAGTCTGCATTGATTACAGAAGACTGAATGCCTCCACAAAGAAGGATCATTTCCCACTTCCATTCATTGATCAGATACTCGAGAAACTAGTGGGAAATTGTTTCTTTTTCTTTTTGGATGGGTACTCCGGTTATAATCAAGTGACAATCCATTCTAAGGACCAAGAAAAGACCACCTTTACCTACTCCTACGGGACATACACATTCCGCAGGATGCCTTTCGGTCTTTGCAATGCACCCACTACCTTCCAGCGATGCATGCTTGCCATATTCTCAAATATGGTAGGTGAATACCTTGAAGTCTTCTTGGATGACTTCTCGGTATCTGGGGAAACTTTTGATGATTGCCTCCTGCACTTGGTCCAAAGCCTCAGGCATTGTATCAATGTGAATCTGGTTCTTTCCTGGGAAAAGACCCATTCGTGGTACCTAAAGGAATTGTCCTGTGATGCCTCCTCTCTGAAAAAGGCATCCAAGTTGACCAAGCCAAGGTTAATTTGATTTCTAAACTACCCATGCCTAGCTCGGTCAAGGACATCTACTCTTTTCTGGGGCACGTCGATTTTTACCATCATTTCATTCCTGATTTCTCAAAAATTATGCACCCCCTGGCTAATCTTCTCTCAAAGGATGTCCCTTTTGAGATCATCGATGAGTGCACTCACGCATTTGAGAGCCTACGTGATCGAGTTACTCAAGCACCAATCCTACAATCCCCTAACTGGTCTCTACCCTTTGAGATCATGTGTGATGCGTTTGACTACATAGTGGGGGTGATGCTTGGGCAGAAAGTTGACGGGAAACCTGTGGTCATCTACTATGCCAACAAGACGCTGGACAAGGCTCAGTATAACTACACGGTTACTGAGAAAGAGTTGTTGGTAATAGTATTTGGCCTGGAGAAATTCAGATCTTATCTTCTGGGTTCCCGTGTCATCATTTACTCAAATCACACCACTGTGAGGCACTTACTTGCAAAGAAGGATGTGAAACCTTGATTAATCCGTTGGATCTTGTTGTTGCAAGAATTTGATCTCGAGATTCACGACAAGGCGGGAAAACAGAATGTGGTAGCTGACCATTTGTCCCGTCTTCCTTCTTCAGTCATCGACCCATCTAGTCCAATCACTGAGCATTTTTCAGACGAACATTTACTGGCTATTCACAGTCTCCCTTGGTTTACTGATATAGTGAACTACTTGGTTATGGGGAAAGCCCCGCTAGATTGGGTGACTTCCAGGCGGGACAAGTTGATTTTCGAGACCAAGTACTATATTTGGGAGGAACCGTATCTCTTCCACATGGGCAATGATCAGGTGATCCAAAGATGCATTCCTAATGATGAGGTCACTGACGTGATCTCATTCTGTCACGACCAGGATTGCAGTGACCATTTCTCTGGGAGTAAAATCGTAGCGAAAATTCTCCAGTGTGGGTTCTTCTGGCCCACGATGTTCAAAGACACACAAACGTATTGTAGGGCATGCGCTCGTTGTCAGACCCTTGGCAACATGGGCCCACGGGATATAATGCCCTTGAACCCGATAATTATGTGTGAAATCTTTAACATATGGGGAATCGATTTCATGGGACCATTTCCAGGATCTAACAACTTCGAATACATCTTGCTTACTGTTGATTACGTCTCTAAATGGATCGAAGCTATCCCCATGAGAACTTGCGATCATAAAGTTATTCTCCGATTCATCCAGGAGAACATCTTTTCCAGATTTGGGGTTCCTAAGGCCATCATCAGCGATGGCGGGTCTCATTTCAACAATGTGCACTTCCAGTCCTTGATGAAAAAGTATGGGGTGTCGCATCATATCTCAACTCCTTACCACCCCCAGACTAATGGACTGGCAGAGCTGTCAAATCAAGAGATCAAGAAGATCCTTCAGGTCACTGTTCAACCTGATAGGAAGGACTGGTCTACTCGCCTTCCGGAAGCTTTGTGGGCCTATAGCCCACAAGACCAAATTAGGCATGTCTCCCTTCAGATTAGTATACGGAAAGTCATGTCACATTCCCGTAGAGATGGAGCATAAGGCTTATTATGCAGTACGGAAGTGCAATCTAGAGCCGATGAAGGCTAGAATACACCGCCAGTAGCAAATGAGCGAGATCGAGCAACTACGCAATGACGCGTACGAGAACTTGCATATCTACAAAGAGTAGGTCAAGGCCTTCCATGACAGGCACATTGTGCGAAAATCTTTCCACCCTGGTTAGAAAATCTTACTCTTTGATGCCAAGCTCAAACTCTTCTCAGGCAAACTCAGATCTAAGTGGATTGGACCTTTCTTCGTAAGAAAAATCTTTGGAAATGGAACCATTGAAATTAGTCAACCCAGCATTGATTCTGAACCTTTTATTGTGAATGGCCAGTGACTCAAGCTGTTCATTGAACTCACTAATACAAACTTGGCTGAAGTATCTTTTAATCTCCATTCTCCCTGAGCTAATTATGCCTAGCTGATGGCATTAAACTCAACGCTTAACGGGAGGCAACCCATTATCTCTTTAAAACAAAGCCAAAATCCTTTTGACATATCTCTTCGCTGAAATCATATTACACTTTAGGGTTCGTCCATTAGAACAGCTGACTCCACCTCTAGTACACGTACCAGAGCTTGAAATCGTCCGCAACAATCACCCCAACCTATCCACCCACCCTTTGAACCTGTTCTAATGTACAATTTAAGATAAACTCGAACCCACCTAATTTACAATGAGGACATTGCAAATCGTAGGCATGGGGGTATTAAAGTGCAAAATGCCATGAAAATCAATTCACAAAAAGGGTTTCATCAAAAAAAATTAAATATTCCAAAAAATCAGAAAAATGAAAAAAATTTTGAAATTGAAAAAAAAAAGAGGAGGATTAAGGAAAGAGAAGGTCCATTTGAGAGAAAAATGAGAAAAAGGAGGGAGGAAAAATTAAAAAGAAAAGAAAGGAGCAAAAAGATAAAGAAAAATGGAGTCCCTTCAAAACAATATAGAACTTACCTAACTTTTAAGTTGGATCGAATGATGAATTAAGACCTAGAAGGCTAAACTTAAGGGATTAGTAGCGAATACTGACCTTAGGCCTCTTGGATCTGATTGAATTTAAACACTCACGTACTTATCAAGATCTGAATTAGTCCTCAAAAGGTTGAGGAAAATGCAAAGCTTATGTATTAGGTTTAAGGCTTGGGTAGTATTCGGCCCCATTAACTAACCTCTGGTTTGTGGGACTCAGTAACTTAAGCACCCAAAAATCACACACAGTCTGGTTCAGTATGCTTAAATATGAAATTATCCCAAAGCATTTATGTTGTTCTAAAAATGGTCCTAAGATCTCGATTAGTAGCAGCTCGAAAACACAAGTTGATTTGGACGAGTTCTCGACACGGAGAGGTGGGAAATTTCCCTCGAAGATACATAATAACATATTGTCTCCTCAATGCTTTTCATCTAAGATATCTAAATATCATACCGGAGGCATGTAAGCACCTTGTACTGGTTCAGATGCCATGGGCGACATTAGCACAAAATGTTGATTGCCAGGGTCTGGATTTAGCTACAGAACGCCATGGGTGGCACTATCCTGAAGTTTCGAAAGCCAGGGTTCTGGGGGTTACCATGGGTGGTGCTATCCCGAAGCATCGATTGCCAGGGACCCTACGAGGATTGATGGTGGGGACAAAGAATCCGATACAGACCGTGTTTAGGGCCAATCCAAAGATGGATCTAGGGAAAAATATAATAAAAAGAAAAAAAGAGAGAAAGCTCTCCACAAATAAAATTCTCCTTCTATATCTCTCTCTTACAAAATGCACTGTTAAACTGAACCTGGATTAACCATGTTTCAAGCACAGGTGCTTTAACCGTTGGGTCCAACGAACCTTACGTTACTTCCTACGGGCCTTAGAAACCTTTGCGGCAGACTGAGGCGAAAGCTAGTCAGGTCTGGATCTGGGCTAGTACTTGAGCACCTCTAGGCCTATTGTTGGTAATAAGATCTTATTCCTAGAGACGCAGCTTAGTAAGGCATCCTGACGGTTACATCCAACCTAGATAACTGGTTTGATCCATAAAGTTTTACTAAGAGACTAGGAAAAGCTAAGCATGGGGGCATGATGGGAATACCATCATAAGCCATAACTAGATCAATTTGGTCTGATAAAGTCAATAAAAGCTCCTACATATCAGTCAGAAGGTCTCTTAGGCAGGTTGAGTTGTTTAGAGAAGAAAAGATGAAAATAGGGTTATTTCTGTAATTTTACCATCTTATCACAAATATAGAATAACCACAGGACTTTTCAGGGGTTACTAAAGGTCAAATATGCATTTTAAGTCTAATAAGTGGGTCCATATGGATAGAAATGGGTTTTCACCTATTTCAAGAATTAATGGACATCTGAAACTCTAAAAATAGACCCGCTTAATTAACTGAGGTTCTGATTAGAATAAAACTCATCTAAACCCTCTAAAAATCATAGAGAAATATTCTCTATGGTTTGGCATCCTTGATTTGACCATCTGAACCCATTATGACCTAAATAGAGTCTCAGACAGACAATTGCCTTAATTTGATTTTCTGTGCAATTTACCTAGTCAAACTTGGTCAAAACCTATATATCCAACTTCGCCATCAGATTCCTTGGGTCCAATCAGAGATCACCTTGACCTAGTTTGCATTCCAGTCCAGATAGACTCTTTTTATCACATAATGGCCCTTAACTTTTTGAATTATTTACAAAAAGGTCCCTAACATTTTCATCATCTTCACATTTAGGTCCCTGCCACCATTGGTGTGAACACACCAAGCTCCGTCAAGATTAGAGCAAGGATTTCTCAATCACACCCTTCCAAAATTGAAAAGGAGATTCCTTGAGGAATTCCCTTCCAATTAAACCCGGTCATGAATCCTGATTCATTCCCAATCTTTCATGCAAACTCGTGGAAGATGTGGGTATCAAGTTTGCATGGACTTTTCGATCCTCGCAAGCTTATTTCCAAGCTTAAAGCTCCACTTTTTTGGCCTATAAAAGGATCAGGGGCAAGAACCCTTGCTCCTTAGCAAACTTTGGTTAGAGAAAACCTTCTCTCTTCCCACTCCAGCCACCTCCGTAGTTTGCTCCGGCGACCTCTCTTCGACCTGCTCCTCCGCACCTCCAACCATCAAATTGGAGGTGCCAACATCTTCCTTTCTTCTTCGTGCACCTCTCCGGTCAAAGGGAGGGCGTTCCTCTACCTCAATCGTCATCACCGCTTCATCGTCCTTACCATCTTCTCTGGCTCCAGTCAGCCACAACTGGAGCCCTCCACCTATCACCTCCTCTCCTAAGACCCTCTACATCTTTCTCTTTCCCTCTACTCTTTCCCAGACCCACAACACACACACGACCGCCAATCACTTATCTCCCCCTCCACTTTCTCTTCCTCCAACAGAACTCCAATGAGTTCGCCCGCACTCCACAGACCACCATCTGCCTCGCCACAACTCCCAAAAGCTCCGTCATTCCACCATGACCAAAACCCCTTTCCTATTTTGCCGATCCACCCACTGAATTGCTCCACCAAACTCTACCTCCTTCGCACACCTTCTCCAACTCCGTCAGCCCTCCACACGCACACATCCACCACACAACCACCACCGATGCACTTGCCCTCGCACGGTGACCCTTCTGAGCTTATTTGACAAAGATGAGAAGCCATGCTTTCCTTTTCAAGTGTTCATCGGACGTCCGCCACCGCGACCTTTTTCTCCGACCTCCACTGCAGTACTCCGGTTGGATTCTTCAGTGCTATCATCTCCAAGTGCTACGGGTTATCTCCAAGAGTCTACCAAGGCATCCAATTGCAGTGGCCAGCGTCACCCTCTGCCTCAATTGAAAGCCGAACCTACTGCTTCTATGCACGCGACGAAGGTGGGTGGGATAGTCCCACATTGTGGAACACAGAAGCGAGTGCAGCATACAAATTGAATTTGTGAGGAGAGCTCTTCACCTTAGCAAGCACGAGGGTGAGGTCCTCCCACATTCGTGCATACACACGCCCTTGCCTGCACTCACACCTCGCGGGTCTAGGCCTTGGTCCATTTACCCAATTACCCAGGTCTAATCTGGTTCGCCTGATCCAAAGAGAGAAAGAAAGAGAGGAAGGGGGGGTTTTTCCCTCTACTTCTCTCTACACTTAGCAAAATCTGAAGAGGCCTTCGCCTCTGTTGGTGCTATGTTGTGATTGTGCCTCTCCCTGAGGCCTGAAGGAAAAAGAGAGGCCTTTGCCTCTGTTGCTAGTTCTAAGTCACTAATGCATTATTGACACTTAAGTTGATGTGGAAATTGTGTGGTTGATACTGTAGCATTATTTAAGTATATCGTTAATAAGGTAAATTGGTGATTCAAATCACCATTTTTACCCTAATCCTTTTGCTACATTGACTCTAACTCTTCCATTTATATCATTTGTGCTTGAAATTGCTATTACATTGTTATATTCTTGCTTAAAATTGTGATCTTGAAATAAATTGCCATATTGCTCCCTGTGTTCGACCTCGGATTTCTTTCGAGCCATAAATTTTAAGTGTTATACGCGATTTATCAGCTATACTATAGTGCATTACTTTTAAAACACCGATTCAGTGCATTAACAGCAGGTTAGTTATCCTATACTTTGTCTGTCAATTGTAAAGGGTATAGGCTCCGAACATTGACTTTCCCTTCTTCACTTTAAGAGGCATTAATGCAAAGAGGAGGCGGAATAGCCCTACCTAAGGGCAGATTCCCAAGTGAAAACAAATGACGATGAAGTCATTAAAGATAGGCCAGCAGTTAAGGCTAAGCTGAAAGGGGGCAACTCAGTAGTAGTCGAGGAAGGAGGTAAGAAAAGGGTTTAATGGCACACGAAGACCATTCTCTATGGCATATTTACAAATAATAAAAAATCCTGTCCACCATCGGAACACAGGTGGGTCATGGATCCTGCGTGTTGGAAACGAACATGGCCAAGCCCATGAGTCGTCAAAAATTCCTGAATGGATGACTTGCTATGAAAGTCTAAACTAAAATCATATAATCACCTCATCTCAGGTGATATTCCCGACAAGGAAGAGGTGGACTCACCCTTCCCTACAAGGCCTGAAATGTTCTTTGCAAAAAGAAAAGACAACTTCGGTAACCTTACTTCTCTGTAAGCAGCGAGCCTCACGCTGCTAGGGTTTGCAAAGATTTCGTGTGCAGAAGGCTCACAATAAAAGGGGGTTGGGTAAGGCATTTACTTCCTCCCAGCACCCTTATTTATAACCTTGGGATGAAAGGATTTCAATCCAATCAAATCCTGCCATGCACCATTGCTGGCATTAAATGCCCCTGCACGCATATCATTTCGCCGTAATTCATTTCTAATAGATGCCTCGCTGCTGTTGCAATATTTGTTGGTAACACTAGCATTTCTCATATCTAGTCTAATTTGACTAAATTCTAAGGTTAATTTACTTTATTAACCAACAAAAGGGTATAACTTAACAATATCAAGAATTAAGAGGAATGGCATCAAAATTGGTTAATTTTGCTATTTTAATATCAAACTACAAATGTAGAGTAACTAAAGGGTGAACCTACATTAATTGAAGGTCAAATAAGCTTAAAATTCAAATAAGTGAGCTTGCAGGGATTGATTTAGAGTTTTTTAGAAAAATCAAGCTAATTTACATATTAAAAATCCTAATTTCAGCCCAAACTTTAATTGAAAGGGTTCTAATGAAAATAAATGTAATCTAAACGTTCTAAAAATCATCGAAAAATAATTTAGAAGGTTTAGAACATTCAAGTTTACAAAATGAACCTATTTTGACAAAAAACAGAAACCAAAGTGGGTAATTGATACATTTTAGGTTAAATCATAAATTGGCTAATCAAACTTCATTAAAACCCAAAATTAGATTCATTGGGTCCAAATTAGGTTACCTTAAAACTTTTAGACTAATTGGACATCATCATGACCTATTTTGGATATTGGCCTTCAACTTTTGAATATCTTACAATTAAGTCTAGATTTAATTCTTTTCACTCCTTCACTGACATTACCGTCATCTTCTTCCTCAACCATCGCAGCAGCAAGGCAAGCTACGTTTTGTGCAATTTTGGAGCAAATTTTCTCCCAATCCTCGTAGTAAGAACCTACCAAAATTGGTAGGAACCTTCCATGATCATTCCTCTACGCGTAGATGGAAATCACAGCCTTGATTTCCATCTGTGGCTGCCACATTCAAAGCCCAAAATCTAGCTAGAGCTCATGCATTTTTTGCCATTTCAAGACCTCGAGTCATCCATCTTCGCGGCCGCCGCGCACCTATTTAACAAGGCCGTGTCTCCACGAGCCTTTTTGTCAAGTTTTTTGGGTGTTTCCACCTATTCTTCTTCGTTCATGAGCCACCATTGAAGCCGACCTTGGAGCTCCTCAACCTCGCTTCTTCATCGCACCTCACCATCAAACGAGGTTGCCGATCAGCTCCCTCTTTCATCGCCAAACCTTCTGCCACATAGGTCAGTCTATCTTCCTTGTCATTGCTCCATTTTTTCTCACCAGATTTTTCCTTCTTCCCCACGTCCGGAAACCTTCCGTCGACGTCTTTACCCTCCTCATCTTCTATTATCTCCTTTCTCCCTAGCATGGGATAGGCATTTTAGATCTAGGTTTAAATACCAAAACCACCTCCACGCTCATCATCTTCTCCACAGCCAACGTACTCGCCGATGATTTCCTCTACCTTGCTCCACGCCGCCGCGCACACCACCAACCACCTTCAAAGGTCCGCCACGTCACCACGAACAAAAGCTCCCAATTCATTTGGGGTTTCAAAGCATTCTCCACTCCACCAGACACCTCCTATAACCGATGACCTCTACGACTCCGGTACATCATCTCCAAAGCCCCCACACCTAATTACCATCGCAACCAGCTTCACCAAGGTCTAGTGGAGGCACTCAGCTACTCGCCTATGACCGAGGATCATCCCTTCACCGAGCCAGCCACTGTCAGAAGCCACCATCTTCTCTGTCGCCATTCACCGTCCACACCACTTCCAATTGATGATCGAACCTCACCACCCAATCCACAGTACCCCGCCAATCATTCTTAGCCAATGCCAGCCCCATCCAATAGCTGGAGAGTGCGGCCAACATCCCTTCGGTAAGCCTTCGGCAAGTCCTGCCGGTTAAGAAGAGGGGTAGGGACTAAATTGCAAACTTTCAGGGACTAATTTAGAAATTTGTAGGGGTCTGATTGTGAGAAAAGATTATTCCCAAGGATTGATTTGTAATTCAGATTGCTCAATTGGGGATTAAATTTTATTATTGAATTCCTTGTGGATTATTGCATTATTATGATAAAAACATTATTATCATGGATTAGTTAAGTGCTTAATCTCATTGATTTTCATTTTATTTAATTAAGCATTTAATAGCAAGAGAGGCCCACAAGTGCTAGAAATTAAATCACACAATAAATTTCTCGTTGATTTGCTTACATACTTGAGTCCACATCAGTTGGTTGCAAAGCTTGTACGATTATTATCTAGTAATCTATTCTCATAGTCCCTAGTGAATATTTTCTTAATTTTATAGAGCTAGAATGCCTACAATTGAAAGTCAAACTACCTGCATCTAGTTCTTGAGTTGAAATTTTTTAATACTTAGATAGTGGTTTTCACGCAACATACTTGCTCCTAGCAAACGACCTTAGAATATGAAATCTCTGTTTTGAGAATTATAAATTTTAAAAGTCGATTTGTACGATTTGACTATACTATAACGTGTTTTTAGTGAAACTCATTTCACACACGTCAATATTTGAGGCAAATATTCCTCTTGATTATGGTAATTAATGCCAACTTGTCGCACAAGACAACAAATTCGTTCCCACAATGATTGGTCACCACTCGTGAAAGGTGATGCTTACATCACATTTATTCCTAGGATGTTGGCCTCTTAAAGTCGACTGGAATTTAAGCAGCGACGTACCATGTTCCCTCCAATGAGCAATGGTACGCCTACCACTCCATTAATGGTGCCTTGCTCACCTAAAACTTAACCATACACCTCTTGTAACTAACTATCTCAACTAAAAATTAGCCGGCATATCATTGGGGCACCATCCATGCGAAGTTTTAATATACTTACTACTCTCTCAGCAATATAAGCTAGCTAGAGAGTAGGGGCATCTAATGAGGGACAAAAGGCACTCTCAATTAAAACTTCGCACAATACTTAAAGGGCCCGATTGCCTGGTGTCTTGATAAACTTGGCTAACCGATTACTTAGCATCCTGGCAGATCCTAGCAGATCCGACTGATCAAGGATTCACTGGATCTGATCCAATCCTGGGATCTCATCATATCCTAGCGAATTCAACTGATCGAGGATTCATCGAATCCGACTCAATCTTGGGATTCGACAACCCGCCTGAGGACCCAATTAATCAAATTTAAAGAGGCAGTTGTTACATCGACATTAGCATTCTCGATCTGTGCCAGTTGCCCACTTAAATGCTAGTAATGGCCAAATAATGAGAGAAGCAGTGAGGACCGTGAGATCCGTTATGAGAGCTGGTTCTATATTATAAATACCAAGATGAGATACTTTTGTTGTTTACGTAATCAGAGAGAGAAAAGCCAGAGTAATTGTACCACCTACCAAGGCATAGTGAAATATTGGGAGCACCACTCTCCCCTCAAACATACACTTCTTTAGGTTGAACTAGGTCACCAATTCTTTGTGTGATGCCTTGTTGATTCTTTGAGTCGAGGCTCCTAGTGATAGGACCTCTATCAAACATCTCCCCTCAAACGTACACTTCTTTAGGTTGAACTAGGTCACCAATTCTCTGTGTGATTGCCTTGTTGATTCTTTGAGTCGAGGCTCCTAATGATAGGACCTCGATCAGACATCATTAATAAAACCTTAGTGGAGTGGCTCCAAGTAAGAGGGATAGAGTTTGGAGACTTGTTACTAATTATCCTCTTGGGTGAAAGGGTAACGAGAAAAAAGACCCATTCACTATAAAATAGGTTTGGGATAAACATGGAATGATCATTTGTTATTTTTTCTTATAAATACTCATCCTCCTCCCCAACCTAACTCCTTTCTTCTTCCTCTTCTCTTCCACCGACCTCCACTTACATCTTCTTCTCCAACTTACTACTGCTAGAAGGAGTTTGGGGGATTGAATTAAGCCTTGGGATTCTTCTTCACCCAACATAGCTTAACCCTTCCTTTTTCCTTAGGATTTGAAGAAAAGAGAAGGAGGAAAGGAGGGAGTTGTTGTGGTCGGGGAAGGCTACACGACCTCGAGGAAAGGGAGGTGTGGGACACGCTAAAGGAAGCCAAGGTAAGGAAAGGTTAAGGAGGACAGTTTTGGAGGTGATCTTCTTCATCATCACATCCAAGAAGAAGCATTACTTGAGAATCAAGCTCCAATCAAAGGTAGGCGCTCTACTTAATGCCTTCTTATATCTCCTCTTGAATTCTTGAAGCTAATTAGGCCCTTTATGAGATTTAAGCCATAAAGTTGATGCATATTGGTCTTACATGTGTATGTAAAGGATTTAGACATGCATGGGGATTTTAATGGTTTGGATCATTAAATACATAAGGTGTACTTGTGAATTGGAGAACTAATGATGTGGTGATTGATTTAATGGAAGTATATGATTTTTATAATCCCTATTAATGATTCAGGATAGTAGAAATGTGAAAAAAAAAAGGTTCTGGTGGCTATATTGGGTTTTCATTTTATGAACATGAGCCTTGGGTGGGCTATTCGAAATTGGATTTGTAGATCATGATTTTAAATTGCTCTTGGCTTAACCACCTTGTGCAATAGGTTATATACACTATCCTTGTATCATTTATGGTGAAGATTAAAAATTATTTATGCGGGATTTTGTTATAAGTATAAATTTTCATTAAAGGTTTGTGCAGATTTTTAAAGATGGTTTTTGCAACCTAAAATTAGTCGATTAACCTAATTGATTAATATCTACCCTATTGAATTTCTTAATCAACTAATGTTTCCACCTAATCAATTAATTTTAGTTCCAACAAAACACTGAGACTATATTTAGGCTAGCTTAGCAAATTCAGAATTTGATTGACCAAGTTAGTTTTAAATGGCCTATTTGGGATGCGAATTGAGGATTAATCACAATGTTAGTCTTAATTAAGACCAAGTAGTAATTAATTGGGGGTTTAGCCATGAATTAAGGATTGAATGAGAATCCTAATGATGAAGGAAATTGTCATTAGGTTAAATGGATCTTGGTGTTTGTTAAGAGCCTAAGCTAGTCAATAGCCTAAACTTTGATTGACTAAATTGTTGGGTTACAACTCTAGTGAAGCTAGTTGCTTTTGGATAATCATAATGAATGAAACCAAATACTAGAAAATGGCTTGTAAAGCCTTAGGGACTAAATCCAATGATAGGAATAAGGGTTAGGGTGGAGTCCTTGGGTGATGTTCAGGTATCTCAACCAAGGCCTTGAATAAACTCTAATCTATAACAAGTGTAGACTCTAGGAGGATGTCACAAACACCTCATAGAATCTAGTTAGAATCTAAGGGTTATACCCTAGGTTGTGTAGCTATTTATGCATAGTTATGTATGACATTAGCTAATAAGCTAATAAAGAGGGGTTAAGCAGGGTTATGAACTTGTATGTGGATAGTTAATACAAGGAAGGTTATTATATGGTTAATAACCAGGGATAAGCGAAAATCAGCTAGTTGAATGCTGACAGGTTTGCGTAGGAGACACAACTTGGACGTAGTGAACAATGGATTCACAAGGAACCTAGATGCTCCCAAGGAAGTTGGTAGATGGATTCTACCTTAGATATGGATCCAAAACTGGACAATTCCTAATTGTGGTGGTTGGCCGAGGACCAACAACCAAGACTCAAGGATTCATGCAAGGGGTATTAAGGTAGTTGCCTAGCCAGCAACTGCAAGTGCAGAAGATGTTGGGTACCCTAGTGGAGCTTAGATGGGGGGCATTCTTTCCTATCAGAAAGTGAATAGGAATGTCAAATGGTTTGGTGTTTTGGAACACTCAATAAATATTGCTCCTATCCGGAGCTAGACATTCTAGGTGTCCATCTACTCTCATAACCCAAAGATTCAAAGATCAACTAGAGAAGTACTCGAGTAGTCCTATGTGGAATAGCTTTTCAAGGATCTCAAGTGTTAGGAAAAGGGTCTTCCTCAAGGCTGACTCGTTTGGCATTTAGTCAATATTCTGATACCCTGAGTAGGTATCCTTATTTGAAGGACACAAGTGCTTTTAACCATCTAAAGGCCAAAGAGTTATTTGTATGGGTGGATCAATAGAAAAGATACAACTCGATTTCCTTTAATAGGAAGGGTTGATTAACCACTCTAATAACCTGAGTGGCAAGTAAGTGTTTCACTTGTTAATAAAAATGGAATCAAGCTAACGTGTTAGCTTTAATCAATGAGATTGATTAACAAGCTTAAGCAAATGGAAATTGGTAAGGTAAAGGTATATAGGATTTGAAACTTAATCCCGATGAGGGTTTAGTTGACTGAAATTGAGTTTTAGGAGACGTTAAGACCCGTGCCACCAAAACCCTTTTAAGACGTCTGGGAGTTGGTCCAGACATCTGGACACCTTCCCAGACGTCTGGAAATCTATTTTTGTGCGTACGACCGCGAGTCTACGCACGTGTTGCGTGCAGACTAAGCCCAGCCGTATTCTTCTCTTCCTTCTTCCCCGGCCGAATTGCAGAGCCTTTCCCCCATGCCTACTTATACCCTCTCCTCTCCCTCACTCCACCCCACATCCATCTGTCTTCTCCTTTCTCCAGCGTGAGAGCGAGAGCAAGAGCGAGAGTAGCAGTTGCTGCCGAGTGCAGCGGCAGAGAGGAGAGGGGCAGCGAGAGAAGGGAAGAGAGGAGAGCGCACTAGCCGTGAGGGAGCTCGCCGGAGAGGCTCGTGGTCGGTCGGGAGAGCGCGAGGCAGAGTGTTGTTTCGGGGAAGTCCTCCCCGACGCTACTGCAACAGCAGCAGGCAGACGAGCGCGGTGCAGTCGCACGCAGCAGGAAGAAGACGAAGGAGCTTCTGATTCTGGGAATTTTTCCCAGAATCAGATATCTGGACCTACATTCAGACTACGCGAATGATGTCTAAAGGATGCTCCAGATGACTGAGAGGTACGTACTGTGTCCACTGCTTCCCTTTTTGCGGATACGGCCATGCAGGCCATTCTACCGAAGCTCTGTTGCATGCCGTGTTAAGAGATTTTGCGTGCGCATGCAGGATTGGCTTCGGGAAGGCGCGGGGCACGCCCTCCCACGTGGATCAGACGTCTAGGCGAGGCACCAGACGGCGGAGAGCGTTTCCAGACATCCGAAGAGATAGTCAGATGTTTGGAACTAGGTCCAGATGGTCTGACAGAATCCCTGGATGTCTAGGGAGCAATGCAGAGTGAGGTATGGATTTAGACCCCTTTTAAGACGTCTGATTTGAGTCAGAGTTGTCATTTTTGACCCGTTTGAGGTCTGATTTCCACGTTTAAGATTCCTTTCTTCTCTGTATAAGTTCCTTTACTTGTTGGAATGCTTTTTATCATGTTCTGAGTGGTTTCTTGTGGTTGATCCTTGTGTTAGGACCTCGTTCTGTTGCAGATTTGGGGGTTGCGGAGGCAAGTGGACCTACCGATCACACCCCCATTACTCCCGATTTTGTTGGTAGAGTGGCTTCCCTTAGTTAATTACAAACATAAATGCATGTCTGGAATGAATGATAGATCCTAGGGCATGGCATGAATCCTAGGACCAGAAACATTAGATTGAATGATAGATCCTAAGGTATGGCATGAATCCTAGGACTAGAAACACTGGAACGATTGTATTGAATGCCTGAATTGCAGTCTTGGATGAGTAGATAAAATAATAATAATTGCCTGTAATTGGATAACAGCTGCTTGTGAAATATAGAGTACCGTTGTTAGTAACTGCTACATGTAATTCCTATTGTCTGAAATTAAATACGAGCTACTCGTATATACATTGGAAAAGAAGGATTGAATGTTGGAATCACGTGCTATATGTGAATAAACCTGAAATGATGAAACATAGTATGGCTTGGCTTAAGAAACATGAGCATGAACCCTACGGGGAATTAGGAGTAGAGCTCCTGGAAATAAATAGATTGGAATTGGAAAGGTGAATGGGGAAGTGAGCTGGCCCTTGAGTATGGAGTACCAAGGAGAGCGACTGTCCCCCTGTTTAGTGCAGAGCGAAGCTAGCCACCCTAGGGTTGGGACCCGGGGTTAGGATTGACCACTTTGTACCGACTCTGTGGCCCTCACGTACACAGTATCGGAGAGAGCTACTAGTGTAGGGAGAGAGCTAGCCACCCCACGGGACCCAGGGTTCAACTAGTCGTCCTACACCGACTTGTTAGGCCCACTGGGCAAACTAGGGTAGTCAGGTGAGGGTGCGCAGACTGTGGAGGGGCGAAACCCCTGTTTGGTTACTACGGAGGGGCTAGACCCCTGTTATTGAGAGGGCTATGCCCTATACTGGTTCCATGCTGTGCTTTGGGCGCACTCGTTAACGGAAACAACTGACCGCATGCCAGTGCGGGGTAGCTAGCCGTTCGTTTATCGCGCATGCCGTAATCATCGTTACATCTATTAGCAACCTTGGGGTGGTTGACTGAGGGTAGGACCACCACGAGGGATTCTCCCAACCACGAGAGCACCATGTGCTAATTCTACTCTTCGGAAAAGACTGCAATCAAGATCATTCCCAAGAGGAACATTCGAGATCAAGAAAAAGACCTGATAAATAAACCAAGTGATGAAAGAAGGAATAATTAGTTGAATAAAGAAAGAAATTCAAAATAACAGCTACCTGTCTACCTTTACTATTCTCTTAGTTAGCTGGTTGCCACTCTACTCAGCGTTTCGCTGACGTGTTATACTTACAACCTTTTCCAAGTCCAGGTGTTGAGCAGCCAGAGCCTACAGCTACAAAGGGTGCTGAGCCCAGTAGAGCCCAGTAGTTGTACTTTGTTGTACCCCATTTTCTGCAGTAGTGAGTATTTTGTTACATTCTTGTACTCTTTTATTGTAATTTTATATTCCTGTACCCTTTTTAAATTCTCTACTGTTGCGGTGGTGTGTACTGTAGTAGTTTATTTCTTTACTACTGTACTTTTGTTACTTTTAGTTGCTTGCATGGTGAATGTGGTTTATTTTACTACTTTTTGGTTACTTTCTCGTTGGACGACTGGGTCTTGGGATCAGTCGAGTCGGTCCGATTCCTGTGTCCTGTAGGGATTCGGGAACTGGGTCGTAACTAGATGGTATCAGAGCAAGGTCATCCCGAGAAGTGAACCAACTAGCTGGAAAATAACCAATTCACGTGCTTGTAACTAGAGTAACCACCACAACGTACCTCTTGACATCTGTTCTGGGGTTCTTTCGTTGAATGATGTTTAGAATTGACGTCTTTTCTGTTCTGTGTTCATGTCTCCTTGCAGGAGATGCTTAGACGAGGAGGTAGCGAGGCGGGCCGCGGACGCGGCCAAGGACGAGGTCAGAGGGGCAGGCGCGTTGAGCTCGACGCCTCAGTGGACCAGCCACTACTCCCAGGCATTCAAGACCAGGACCTCACCTAGCTGATACGGGAGATCGTGCGAGAGGAGCTCCACCCACCGCCACAAGTGCCTCTCCCTGGGGCTGTAGAGGGGGAGTCCTCTGTGGGACCACGAGACGGACACAGCGCTGGACGTGAGGGAGGCAGTGTCCCTCCACCGCCCCCACCCTCTTCTAGCACTTTAGAGCACGAGCCCTCTTTACTTTGAGGCGTACCAACTTCTCCACTTCAGCACCATTACGAGCTTTTCGGACAGTTCCGGAAGCTGAAGCCCCCTCCTTCAAGGGGGATGAGGACCAAACCAAGGTGGAGGACTGGCTCGAGCAGATCAAGAAGGTGTTTGACACCCTTTGCCCCCCTGTGGAGTGCCGCGTGGCCTTTGCCACGTACCAGCTGGAGAGCGCGGCACACAGGTGGTGGAGGGCAGTCAGGGGTCAGGAGAGGGATGAGCTGACTTGGGACCAATTTGTCACCCTCTTCTGCGAGCAGTATTTCCCTCAGACGTGGCAGGACCAGAGGAGGCAGGAGTTCCACACTCTCCACCAAGGGACGATGACCGTGAGCGCGTACCACACGCGTTTTCTGGAGTTGTCTCGTTTCGCCGCAACAGCTGTGGCTACCGAGGAGGAGTGCCTTTGGAGGTTCACCAAAGGGCTCCGGCCTGCTATTCGGGGGTATGTCAAACCCCTGAAGCTGCCTACATTCTCGAGGGTGGTGGAGGCAGCCATGACGTATGAAGAGACCAACCCGTCCGCACGTAACACAGACAGCGGGTGGAAGAGGCCCTACCAGCCAGACTTCTCACAGGGCCGATGAGAAAGGAGGCACATGGCGCCCGCATAAGAGCCGTCACGCTTTGCAGGGCTGTCAGTGGCCTTTGGGGGCCCCCTACAGGGGCCAGCTGCCAACATTGAACCCCCGCCCAGCCGTCAGCAGGGACCCACTGAGGGCGGGAGTCGAGTCCCCCTTTGCTACCAGTGTGGCTAGTCAGGCCACATCAGGAGGGACTGCCCATCTAGGGCTGGAGGTCAGCAGATGCTCCCTGCGTCGAGTACTGGAGGGCAAGCAGGAGGTCACGGTTTCCAAGCGCGAGGAGGGGGACAGCAATCGCAGGGTGGTTACCAGCCAGCAGCTACCCGTCCGACGTAAAGTGTGGCTACTTCGCCCGCACCTAGGGCTGAGGGGCGTATCAATGCCCTGACACACAGGGATGCCAGAGCTTCAGGATCAATGGTGGCAGGTATGGTTACAGTATCTGGCAGACTTGTTTACATGCTTTTTGATTCTGGCACCACGCACTCATTTGTCGCTACCAATTTTACAGTTAGTTTGGGGTAGGACTGTGTGTTGTTAGAGGATCCATTCATGATCAGAGGTCTGGGTGGTCAGCTGTTTGTAGCTGAGGAGGTTTACACAGGTTGTGAGGTCAGTGTTGGGGGACACAGCCTTCCCGCTGATCTGATTGTGATACAGATGGAGGACTTTGGCGTGATTCTGGGGATGGACTGGATGTCCGCTTACCATGCCTTGGTGGACTGCTTTGAGAGGAGGATCGTCTTCTCCATACCAGAGTTTCCTTCCTTCGAGTTCCACAAGCAGCCAGTGGACGGAGGCTTTAGGTGCATTTCTGCACTTCGACCAGCGAGACTTTTGGGCCAGGGGTGTGAGGGCTTCCTAGCTTGTGTGGTGGCGGAGCCTAGCCCTATGGCAGACTTTCAGAGTATCCTAGTGGTCAAAGACTACCACCCGAGCGTGAGATCGAGTTTGAGATCTCACTGGTACCGGGGACCAGCCCCATTTCTACAGCACCGTACAGGATGGCACCACTTGAGCTGCGAGAGCTCAAGTCCCAGTTGCAGGACCTTCTGGAAAAGGGCTTTGTGAGGCCCAGTGCGTCTCTGTGGGGAGCCCCGGTATTGTTTGTGAAGAAGAAGGATGGTACCCTATGCCTTTGTGTGGACTACAGACAGCTGAATAGGGTCACCATCAAGAACAAGTATCCGCTGCCGAGGATTGACAACTTGTTTGACCAGTTGCGAGGTGCCACGGTTTTCTCCAAGATAGACTTGAGGTCTGGCTACCACTAGTTAAGGACCAAGGAGACCAACGTCTCCAAGATAGATTTCCGCACCTGGTACGGACACTATGAGTTTTTGGTCATGCCATTTGGGCTGACCAACGCCCCCGCTGCGTTCATGGATTTGATGAACCGAGTGTTCAGACCTTATCTGGATCAGTTCGCGGTGGTATTTATTGATGATGTGCTCATCTACTCTCAGGATCAGGCACAGCACGAACAGCACTTGCTGATGGTTTTGGACACACTGAGACGATGTAGGTTGTACGCCAAATATAGCAAGTGCGAGTTCTGGTTGAGGGAGGTGACCTTTTTAGGCCATGTGATCTCCGAGGATGGCTTGGCTGTGGACCCAGCCAAGGTTGAGGCAGTGCTCAGGTGGGAGAGATCGTGTACAGTTACTGAGATCTGTAGTTTCTTGGGAATGGCAGGCTACTACAGGCGGTTTATCAGGGGCTTCTCGTAGATTGCATGTCCTATGACACAGCTGACCTGGAAGGACATGCCCTTTTCTTGGACAGACGCTTATGAGGTGTGTTTTCAGGAGCTGAAGGAGAGGTTGACTTCGACTCCCGTGCTCACCATCCCAGACAGCAGTGGCAGGTTTGTTGTGTACACAGACGCCTCTTTGTAGGGGTTAGGGGGTGTGCTCATGCAGAGGGGTCACATTGTCGCTTACGCTTTGCAGCAACTAAGGCCCCATCAGCACAGCTACCCTACCCACGACCTAGAGCTGGCAGCTGTCGTCTTCGTGCTGAAGACTTGGAGGCCCTACTTGTATGATGAGACCTCTGAGATTTTCACAGATCATAAGAGCCTCAGATACTTGTTTGATTAGAAGGAGCTCAACATGAGACAGAGACGTTGGTTAGAGCTCCTGAAGGATTATGACTACAGCATTTCCTGCCACCCGGGGAAGGCCAACGTGGTGGCTGACGCCTTAAGCCGGAAGGCGTCTGCCCACTTGGCCAGCTTGCAGGCGTAGAGTTGGAGCCTCATGGAGGAGCTGGGCAGTTGGCGGCCCCTAGAGTTACTAGGGCACTGTGGGGCAGTGACTGTGACATGGTAGACGAGGCCAAAGCTGATAGACCACACCATCACAGGACAGATGGCCAACCCATACTTGCAGTCGTTGCGCAACAGAGTGCTGTCAAGGGACCCTGGGGACTCCTCTTTTATAGATGAGGTGCTGCGCATAAGGGGACGTTTGTGCATTCCCAAGGACGAGGAGCTGTTGAGAGAGCTCCTGACTGAGGCACACGGTTCCAGGTTCACCATACATCCCGAAAATACAAAGATGTACCACGATTTGAGACGCGACTTTTGGTGGAGGGGATTGAAGCGGATGTAGGTGAATTCGTACAGTAGTGTTTAGTGTGCCAACAGGTGAAGGTCGAGCATCAGAGGCCTACAGGGCCGTTGCAGCCACTTCCAGTGCTAGAGTGGAAGTGGGAGAGCATCACCATGGACTTGGTGGTGGGTTTGCCCATTACCCAGCGAGCACACGACACAGTCTAGGTGATCGTAGACAGATTGACGAAGATGACACGTTTCTTGCCGATCCGAGTCACCTTGGGACTAGCATAGTTGGCAGAGAGGTATATCCGCGATGTGGTACGTCTACACGGAGTTCCGTGGGAGATCGTGTCCAATCGGGATACCCGTTTTACATCCCAATTTTGGGCTAAGTTTCAACAGGCCTTGGGGACACGGTTGAGGTTCAGTATAGCGTACCACCCCCAGATAGACGAACAGTCTGAGCGCACGATACAGACACTTGAGGACCTTCTGCGTGCTTGTGTACTGGAGTGGAGGGGCTCTTGGGAGGAGCACTTGCCCCTGGCAGAGTTTGCATATAATAATAGCTATCACTCGAGCATCGGCATGGCACCCTACGAGGCTCTGTACGGACGGAGGTGTATGGCACCCTTGAGTTGGGTTGAAGTGGGGACCAAGTGGAATGTTGACCCCAGGCTGATCCAGCAGAGTCAGGAGGTGATCGAGTAGATTCACAGGCGACTCCGCATTGTCAGGGGCAGACAGAAGAGCTATGCAGATCGAAAATGTAGAGAAGTGCAGTTTGAGGTTGGGGATCATGTCTTCCTTCGCGTTTCGCCCATGAAGGTCCTGCAGCGGTTTGGGGTGAGAGGGAAGCTCGCGTCGAGGTTCGTTGGACCCTTTGAGGTCCTAGAGCGGGTTGGACCCGTTTCTTACAGGCTTGCCCTTGCTCCCCAACTTTCTGGTATGCACGACGTATTCCACGTGTCCAACCTCAGGAAGTACGTCGCCAATCCCAGTCACGTTCTGAGCCACGAGAGCATCGAGGTGGGTGACAACCTGACCTACCCCGAGCGGCCAATGCAGATTCTCGACAGAGCCGTCCGGAGTCTGAGACGGAAGCGGGTACCCATGGTGATGTGGATTCCCTACCAGGAGGGGGTGACGTAATAAAATGTGGAATAAAATATATACCAATCTCACAAAATAAACAATCGCATAAGGTACACAATTACTTTTAGGTGGAAACCCAAACCGGGTGAAAACCACCACCTAACCCTCTCGAGTTAGGATTTTCCGATCAACCAAGTTGATCAAATCCACTAACCGAATCACTTAAACGAGGGTGATTCAACCTCAATTACAACCACACTACTTTATACGAGGGTAGCGTACCTCAAACCCCTTCTCTTCACGAGAAGGATTTTGTCTCACGAAGGAGATGCGAATTCGTAAAGCGAATACCCAACCAAATAACAAAGATAAAATAAACAACAATCCTATAGAGCCAACAAAATAATTTAAACCTAGCTTCTATAGGAATTAACATGGTTCCCTTTGCAAGGAGTGCGTCGGATCGATGACGCGGGTGCGTGAGCCACGCGACGACGCAACGTCGCTCTCGTGAACTACGGCGGGAGAGCGGATGCGTGAAGGCTTGACGCTCTCAAGATGTAGAACTTGAGCTTGGAGAGCAAGAGCTTCTTTAGGACACAAAAGAGTTTGAAAGTGTATTACAAAGTGTTTCTTGTGTATCTAGGTGTGTCTTGGTGTGTAAAAGGTTCCCCTCTATTTATAGAGGCTTTAAGAAGGCTTTGGAAGGCTTTGGAAAGCTTCCATAGCCGTTGGATGAAAAGCCCAAGAGAATCAGGCCGAAATCAGGAACAATGATTGCATTGACAGGGTAATCAAACGTCTAATTCTTACATCAGACGTCTAGAAGACCACTTTAAGATGTCTGAAAATAAGGTCAGACGTCTGATTTTGGGCGGGTCTCTTCCTGACTTGAATCAGATCTAAACAGGGTTCTAACGCAAGTCCATCAGACGACATGCAGGACGTCTGTCACTATGTCTGGACATCTGGAAACCTACTTTTTCTACGGAATGGATTTACAATGGCTAGAAAATCTCTGAGAAGAGATTTTGGGTCAGCCGAGGCAAAATGGTCACCTATCAGACGTCTGGAAAGGCTTAAGGACGTCTGATAAGGCTCTAACGGTCATCTCCTTGAGTGTTTGCTAAGCCAGCCAACGGTGCACTAATTGGACGTCTGGCAAGTCCATCAGACGTCTTCTAAGACGTCTGGACTAATGTCTGGACGTCTGATTTCATCAAACAGAACTAACTAAGTCCAGCCTACATGTTATCAGATGTCTGAATCAACAGTCAGACATCTTAAAATACATTATCAGACATCTGATTTGGGAATTAGACGTCTGAAAATTCTGTTTGAACCCTATATTGGTTTTCTAAGTTTTCTACAGAAAACTAAGTATCCTAGGGTTGTGCGGGTGTTCCTAGGACTACTGTTAGGGTACTTTGTGTTGGTACTAGATCACCACGATCATTTGTTTTGATGATAACAAAACAAGTGTCATTTAATATTTGCGCTTTGAGTCCTAGATTTCAGGTCAATCGCAAATGGATACGTGATTAGACGGAGTTCGAGCTCGCATCCAGGACGGATTGGACGAGCTTGATGGAGAATAGAAGAGATTCGCGAGGAGCGATATATTAAAGATGGAAGGAAATGAAGAATAGGATAGATTTCCTTCTTTTGTACTTGTTGTATTTTTCGTTTCTTTTGTTGCTCTTTATTTCCTTAGATAATTCATGTTAAAGAGCCTCAAAGTACCCTAACAGTAGTCCTAGGAACACCTGCACAACCCTAGGATACTTAGGTTTTCTGTAGAAAACTTAGAAAACCAATATAGGGTTCAAACAGCACTTCCAAACATCTAATTCCCAAATCAAACGTCTGATAAAGTGTTTTAAGACGTCTGACTGTTGATTCAGACGTCTGATAACTATTAGGCTGGAGTTAGTATTCTGTCTGATGAAATCAGACGTCCAGACGTCTTAGAAGACGTCTGATGGACTTGCCAGACGTCCAGATAGTGGACCGTTGGCTGGCTTAGCAAACACTGCAGAATATGACCGTTAGAGCCTTATCAGACGTTCTTAGGCCTTTCCAGACGTCTGATAAATGACCATTTTGCCTCGGCTGACCCAAAATCTCTTCTCAGAGATTTTCTAGCCGTTACAACGTTTCAAAATCAATTCCCACAGTAAAAGTAGGTTTCCAGACGTCCAGACATAGTGCCAGACGTCCTATATGTCGTCTGATGGACTTGCGCAAAAACCCTGTTTAGATCTGATCCAAGTCAGGGAGAGACCCGCCCAAAATCAGATGTCTGACCTTGAAATCAGATGTCTTAAAGTGAAGTTTCAGACGTCTGATGCCAGAATTAGACGTCTAATTAGCCTGTCAGAGCAATGATTTATCCTGATTTCTGCCTGATTCTCTTGGGCTTTGCACCCAACGGCTATGGAAGCATTTCCAAGCCTTCCAAAGCCTTCCTAAGGCCTCTATAAATAGAGGGAAACCTTTGCAACACCAAGATACACCAAGACACACCTTGCAATATACTTTCAAACCATTTTGTGTCTCTCTTGCTCTCCAAGCTTAAGTTCCTACACCTAGAGAGCTAAATTACCTTTGCGCACTCGCTCTCCCGCCGTTGTTCACGAGAGCGACATTGCGCCATCGCGTGGCACACGCACCGCGTCATCAACTCGACGCACTCCTTGCAAAGGGGAGTTTCCTATTTCCTATAGAAGCTAGGTTTAAATTACTTTGTTGGCTCTATAGGATTACTTGTTTTATTTTATCTTTGTCTTTTGGTTGGGTATTCGCTTTGCGAATTCCCGTCTCCTTCGTGGGACAAAATCCTTCTCGTGGAGAGAAGGGGTTGAGGAACGCTACCCTCGTACTTGTAGCGTGGTTGTATTGAGGTTGAATCACCCTCGTTTTAAGTGATTCGGTTTAGTGGTTTTTGATCAACTTGGTTGATCGGAAAATCCTAACTTGAGAGGGTTAGGTGGTGGTTTTCACCCGGTTTGGGTTTCCACCTAAAAATTCTTGTGTTCTTTGTGTGATTGTCTTTTTGTGATTGGTTTTCTTTAGTGAGATTGCTTTATATTTTATTTCCGCATTTATTACGTCACCCCTCTTCGTAGGGAAACCTTCACTTTGAGGCTCTTTAACATAATGTTCTAAGGAAATAAAGAGCAAGAAAATAACGACAAAAGTACATGGAAGGAATAAAATGGAATTCTATCCTATTCTTCTTGTCCTTCCATCTTCAATCTATCGCTCCTCGCGAATCTCCTCTGTTCTCCATCAAGCTCCTCCAATCCGTCCTGGATGCGAGCTCAAATTCCGTCTAATCACGTCTCCATTTGCAATTGACCTGAAATCTAAGACTCCAAGTGCAAATGTTAAATAATACGTGTTTTGTTATCATCAAACAAATGATCGTGGTGCTCTAGCACCAACAGGTGAAAGTCTTGTGGAGGAGCCAGCGGTACGAGGAGGCTACCTGGGAGCCTGAGGTGGCGATGCGAGAGTGGTACCCGAAGCTCTTTGAGGGTACGTCTTTTCGGACCGGCGTCGGTCCTCTTTGAGTTTGTTACGCGTATGTTGTTCTTTTTCCACACCCTATCTAGCTCAAGTTTCGGGGATGAAACTTCCTTTGAGTTTGTTATGTTGTTAAGACCCGTGCCACCAAAACCCTTTTAAGACATCTGGGAGTTGGTCTAGATGTCTGGACACCTTCCCAGATGTCTGGAAATCAATTTTTGTGCGTACGACCGCGAGTCTACGCGCGTGCCGCGCGCAGACTAAGCCCAGCAATATTCTTCTCTTCCTTCTTCCCCCACCGACTTGCATAGCCTTTCCCCCCATGCCTACTTATACCCTCTCCTCTCCCTCATGCCACCTTACATCCATCCGTCTTCTCCTTCTTCCAGCACGAGAGTGAGAGCGAGAGCGAGAGCAAGAGCATCAGTTGCTGCCAAGTGCAGCAGCGGAGAGGAGAGGGGCAGCGAGAGAAGGGAAGAGAAGAGAGCACACTAACCGTGAGGGAGCTCACCAGAGAGGCTCTCGGCCAGTCGGGCGTGCGCGAGGCGGAGTGTTGTGTCGGGGAAGTCCTCCCTGACCCTGCTGCAAGAGCAACGGCGAACGAGTGCGGCGCGGTCGCGCGCAGCAGGAAGAAGATGAAGGAGCTTCTGATTCTAGGAATTTTCCCAGAATTAGATGTCTGGACCTACATCCAGACGACGCAGACGACGTCTGGAGGAAGCTCCAGACGACTGAGAGGTACGTACTACGTCCACTGCTTCCCTTTTTGCAGATACAACCATGCAGGCCATTCCGTCGAAGCTCTGTTGCGTGCTGTGTTAAAAGATTTTGCGTATGCATGTAGGATTTGCTTCGGGAAGGTGCAGGGCATGCCCTCCCACGCAGATCAGACGTCTGGGCGAGGCACTAGACGGCGGAGAGCATTTCCAAATGTCCGGAGAGATAGTCGGACGTCTGGAACTAGGTCCAAATGGTCCGACAGGATCCTTGGATGTCTAAGGAGCAACGTAGAGTGAGGTATGGATCTGGACCCCTTTTAAGATGTCTGGAAGATGTTCCAGACATCTGATTTGAGTTAGAGTTGTCATTTTTGACCCGTTTGGGGTCCGTTTGAGGTCTGATTTCCACGTTTAAGATTTCGTTCTTCTTCGTATAAGTTCCTTTACTTGTTGGAATGCTTTTTATCATGTTTTGAGTGGTTTCTTGTGGTTGATCCTTGTGTTAGGACCTCGTTCTATTGCAGATTTGGGGGTTGCAGAGGCAAGTGAACCTGCCGATCACGCCCCCATTACTCCTGGTTTTGCGGGTGGAGTGGCTTCGCTTAGTTAATTACAAACATAAACTCATGTCTAGAATGAATGATAGATCCTAGGGTATGACATGAATCCTAGGACCAGAAACACTAGATTGAATGATAGATCCTAGGGTATGGCATGAATCCTAGGACTAGAAACACTGGAACGATTGTATTGAATGCCTGAATTGCAGTCTTGGATGAGTAGATAAAATAATAATAATTACCTATAATTGGATAACAGCTGTCTGTGAAATGTAGAGTATTATTGTTAGTAACTGCTACATGTAATTCCTGTTGTCTGAAATTAAATACGAGCTACTTGTATATACATTGGAAAAGAAGGATTGAATGTTGGAAACATGTGCTATATGCGAATAAACCTGAAATGATGAAACATAGTATGGCTTGGCCTGAGAAACATGAGCATGAACCCTACGAGGAATTAGGAATAGAGCTCCTGGAAATAAATAGAATGGAACTGGAAAGGTGAATGGGGAAGTGAGCAGGCCCTTGAGTATGGAGTACCAAGGAGAGCGACTGTCCCCCTGTTTAGTGCCGAGCAGAGCTAGCCACCCTAGGGTTGGGACCTGGGGTTAGGACTGGCCACTTTGTACCGACTCTGTGGCCCTCGCATACACAGTACCGGGGAGAGCTACTAGTGTAGGGAGAGAGCTAGCCACCCCACGGGGCCCGGGGTTCAGCTAGCCATCCTACACCGACTTGTTAGGCCCACTGGGCAAACCAGGGTAGTTAGGCAAGGGTGCACGGACTGTAGAGGGGCGAGACCCCTATTTGGTTACTGCGGAGGGGCTAAACCCCTGTTACTGAGATGGCTATGCCCTATACTGTTTCCGTGCTGTGCTTTGGGTGCACCCTTTAACAGAAACGACTGACCACGTGCCAGTGCAGGGTAGCTACCCGTGCGTTTATCGCGCATGCCGTAGTCACCGTTACGACTGTCAGTGACCTTGGGGTGGTTGACTGAGGGTAGGACCACCACAGGGGACTCTCCCGGCCAGGAGAGCGCCACGTGCTACTTTTACTCTTTGGAAAAGACTGCAATCAAGATCATTCCCACGAGGAACATTCGAGATAAAAAAAAAGACCTGATAAATAAACCAAGTGATGAAAGAAGGAATAATTAGTTGACTAAAGAAAGAAATTAAAAACAACAGCTACCTGTCCACCTTTACTATTCTCTTAGTTAGCTGGTTGCCACTCTACTCAGCGTTTCGCTGACATGTTATACTTACAACCTTTTTCAGGTCCAGGTGTTGAGCAGCCAGAGCCTATGGCTACAGAGGGTGCTTGGCCCAGTAGAGCCCAGTAGTTGTACTTTGTTGTACCTCGTTTTCTGCAGTAGTGAGTATTTTGTTACATTCTTGTACTCTTTTATTGTAATTTTATATTCCTGTACCCTTTTTAAATTTTCTACTGTTGCGGTGATGTGTACTGTAGTAATTTATCTCTTTACTGCTGTACTTTTGTTAATTTTAGCTGCTTGCATGGTGAATGTGGTTTATTTTGCTGCTTTTTGGTTATTTTCTCGTTGGACGACTAGGTCTTGGGATCAGTCGAGTCGGTCTGATTCCCGTGTCCTGTAGGGATTCGGGAATCGGGTAAGGTTGGGAATAGATAAAAACCCAACCAACACCTTAATTCACGTAGTGTAAAAACAGTAGTTTATTTGTCCTTACTAAGTTGATTGGCTCATCCCTATATTGTGACCTACTTTCAAGAAGCTATGTCGAGTCGAGTATTAATAACCAGTAAAACCTGTCGCCAACTCAAGTACCTCTGAGTGACGCATAATAGATACATCAGTATGTGGGAAGCAAAGCAGGATCCACATTCAATTGTTGGGGCCATTGTTTCCTCTATGCCTCATCAACCGTATGATTGACGAGGTAATAATAAGCTTGCTGGATCTCCAACAATGGAGGAGTGTGTTGCTACTATGCAAGATATGTTAAATCTATAATAATAGTTGGTTACTGTGCTTTTTATTAGACATTCTAATGTGTATTGACATTATGTTTACGAATGCCCTACTTTTGTATTTTAAAAACAATTATAATTACTGGTAGACTATGGTCTACCCATTTTATTAAACATAATGCTTAAAAATGTAAATATATGCCAGTTGTTCTTTTGATCAATGTTTTTGTCGCATGATAGAACTTTTATTATTGTGCCATCAAAGTTGTCATATTTCCACTTAAATTACTTGATGGAAACCTTTTTGTTGTAGCTCAACTATGTGATCTTAACCAACCTAATTAAAAATACCAATGCCATTAACCTTTCACACCCAGTAACCCAACTCTTGATTAGGGCAAGGGATTTTGGGACATGACAAGTGTAGTGCATAGTAGCAATACCACACATCTACAGTACAATGTCCTAAACATAGCTACAACTCCTTGAAGTTTAATAATGAGAATAATATCATAGTTGCATAAGAAAAATTTACTTTAAGCAATAGATCTTCTTTAAACTTCTTCACCAAGAAGCTTAGATGCCAAGGAAGAAGAGGACAAGAGGGATGGGTAGGCTTTGGAGAGAGAGATTACTCTTTAATTGTGGGATTTAAAAAGACAAAACCCTAATTCCTAATAGAACTCTTCTATTGGAGTTTACTACAATGTTCTTATCTAAAACACTTTGTAACCAAAGGAAAACACAACACTAAAATATCTATGGTATTGTGTTGAGCTAAACTCTAAACCCTATACTTAGTTTCTCCTCAATGCTTCTTTGCTAGCTGTTGTATTGTGTTGCAGGAAAATATGTAGCAATTTACAATCTATGGTTAGGATCACTCTAAATCAATGGCAAAAATCAATTATTAACCTTAATTTATTCTAATAGTAATTTCTCAAATCTCCAATTAAGAAATCCACATTAATAAATTTAATCTAAGAATTACTCCATAATTTTCCAATTATGAATAATCTCTACTTTATCAAGAGGCCTCATATCCTAATCATGCATGGACTATGAATTGCCTACAAGATCTCTTTACATCACAATACAGTAGCTGGTAATGCAGCATTATGGAGAAATTTAGCTATGTATTTCAATTAATTGAAATGTATAATTTAATACTATTTCGAGAAGCATCAATTGTAAAATTAAAGTACAAGAATTTTCTCTAAATAAAAGGTGTTCTAAAGAAGGGTATTAAGGTAAATTCTAACAAAAGGAGTTCAATTAAGATTTAGGGTTGTGCCTTTCAATAAACAAAGAGCAAATCCTACAATTAAAGATTGATCTCTCTCTCTCTCTATTCTCTCTAGAAATCCCAGCCACCACTCTCCTTTAGAAGAAGAGAAAACATCCCTCATCTCCTCTTTATCTCCTGTGGTGCACATCTACATCAAAGAAGAAGAGGTTAGAAGGAGGTTCTACTGCAAAAAAAAAAAATTATTTCCTTTTGTGACTTCAATTCTCGATATCACTGATGATCTAGAGGAGTTGTGACTTGTGTTGAGAACTTTGTACAAATGTGTGGTTCTAATTACCACGCACCACCTTAAACCCATGGTAGGCAATCATTAAGGTATACTCCTTGACTCATGTGATTAAAGAATAATTTTCTACATTTTAAGCTAATTCAATTGGCCTTTGAGATCATATTTCCATGTCTTGAAGGAATTTTAAAATGAACCCAACATTTCAGTGATGTGTCACTTGTTTCACTTGTTACCTATTACCTAACTCAAGCGTGAGCATGGGTTCAAAGAGTTGGTCAAAGTAGCTGCCTCAAGCTTAGCTTGGTTAGGCTCAAGCCTGAAGCCTTACTCCAACTTGTGTATTGAGGTTTAGATTATTTAATTCAAGTTAGGCACTAACAAAAATCTCCATTCTAAATCTATTCAAGGTGAACTCTCCTCATTGATGGATTCCCAATCTTAAGTTTCCAACTCCAATGATGTGGAATCTTAGGTTTCAAACATTAATGATATGGAATTTATTCAAACATAAAATTATTGAAAGAAAATGTGAATAATAAATAAAATCCACAAATATCAAATCCAACAACCTTAAGAGAATTTGAACTTGCATCAATTGGTTTTATGTTAAATTAGAGACCAATTAACCTTTTGCCTAATCTTTATTACATAAGAGTATTCTAAAAAATTTTTAATTATCTTTATTCAGCCAGAGCCCTTGTGAGTTGAGCTAGGATGCCCTCAAACTCAATTTATTAAGGTTATTGGAGTTGAATCATAGTTCAAACTTAGCTCATTAACATATCTACCTAAGGTGATAAGCCCTTCCTTACTACTAAATCAAACTTGAGCTTTTCCGATATCCTCAACCATCATAAAATTCAATTAGATGCTACATGCATACACTTAGCATACTTTTTATGATACTAAGAACAATTATTTTGGTGCTTTCTTTTATTTTAGTTGATTGGTTAGTACTAGAATACATTGAATGTATCAGATACTCGAGCAGACCCTACTCTTTGAGTTTGGCCGATGAGCATGAAAAAGTGAAAAGGTACTCTAAATAATTTTAATAATCATGGTCAAAGCTACACAAAAGGAAAAGGGCTCAATATATTGTAGGAAGAGAAATTTATTGCCCTTCCATGGAAAACAAATAAGAGAAAGATGTGTTACTTTAGAAGACCTTTGTATCTCATATCATTTTCTATTGTTTATTTATGTTATGGGTTACACTTTTTAATATTGTTTGTTAGGAGAAATTATTTTTAAGGGATAAATTCTATTAGAGGTGAGATTCTGTGATAAATCTGGAATAAAGTATAAATTTTGTTTGGTTAGTCAATGGATCAATCAAAGGTTTGGGAAGTGTAAATATATTTGTTGGGAGAGATAGTTTTTGTATTTAAGTGAGGACGGTAAGTTGAAACTTGGGATCCAGACGCTCACATGCCCTCCCTAGAATTATCTTATCCTGAAATTGCAAGCCCAATCCCAAGATGTCCTAATCCTAAGATTAAAAGATTCAAACGGGGAATGGCAAGGATAATCCTTCAAAACAAATAAACTCCTCAAGTGGAGTCCTCATTTTAGACATCATTCTACATGAAATTAGCAATCATTCCTTATTGATCCCTTTCCAAACGTAGGTTTTTAACGATTACTCAACCACTGACTACTACTGGTAAACACTAAGCATACCACAAACTATAATAGCTTAAAAAATATATGATAACCTTCATCTTAAAAAAGAGAAATAAGGTGTTGAATACTCGAACCTGCATCTTTTCCGAAATTATAATGGCTTTCTTGTGTCCAAACAAGGCTTGTTCAGATTTTTCTTTTTCATTCCAAGAAATAAGATATATAGCAATGAGTTTAAAATTAGCCATGAGCTTCAGATTTCCATGGAAGAGGATATCGTGTACATACGACCACAGAACACACGAATCACGAGGAAAAGAGAGAAATATCGAGGAATAGCCCTTTGGGTTTTTCGTGGTATACGATGACAATGACATGGATCTCAATGGGCCGAAGGGAAGCCCAATAAGCTCGGAAGATGGAATCAATGGGTACTTCTCTCCGTTTCGTAATGGGCAGTAAATGGGGCCGTGGATGGGCAAAGCTAGTTCATTTAAATATGTAATGTTGTCACTTTATAGAAAATTAGGGCTTAGTTTACCACAGGTTAGTTAACCTAGATTATTAAAATTGTAACAAGGGTTAACCCTTGTTTCTATTTACTTGCAAATAAGGGTTAACCCCTATTTGTATTGGCTGAATGAAGATTAAAAATGAGGGTTATCTTGTGATGTGAAAGATGGGTGTTCAATTGAGAATAGAGGTTATATAGAATGGGGGATAAGGTAACAAAAGATATGTTTACCCTTAGAAATGTATAGTTGAGGTAATTTTTTTAAAAAAGAATTAAAATAATTACACGTAATAGTGTAAATTATTTGATTAAATTATGAGTTACCTGGATGTGTAATTAGGTTAATGTCTACAATTAAAGTAAAGCAAGGAAAGTAAAAAAATCGGAATGGTTAATTGTGTTCACTACTTATAACCACATATTAATTTGACCATGGAAATTAACGATCATTCCTCATAGACATATGAATCACAACCAAATACAAGCACATCCCAAGTTGACCATATAAGTCATATCTATTCTTCTTTGTATCACAACAACCTGTTGTTTCATTTATTGTTCTTTCTTCCCTATTTTCACAAGCAAGAAAGGTATTCCATCTATTTTGACCAAAATAATATCCACGAATTTAAATAGAGTTGCATTGTTAACATTGACAAAACTTGAGGTAGATCATGAGAAAACCTTGGTCACTTTGTTATTTTCTTTACATGAAAAATAGACAACAAAAAAGGAGTAGCTATGGAGTTTAGATAACCAACCCCCCTTCGAGGAAAGAATCAACGCAAGAGCGAAGAGGGTGCACGAGGGCAACTTAGGAAATAGGTCACTGGAGTGCTGCTACTTCGAAGAGAGAGAGAATGTGGGTTGAAAAAGGGGTTATCCTAACCCCCCTTCAAATCTGAGTTGGGATGACCCGTGTTAATAATGCAGAGAGGGGTTGGGTTATCCCCTTTAGTAAACAGGGGTTAACCCTCAAAAAGAAAAGATAACCCACACCGTAAACTAAGCCTTAGAAGGTTAATCTCTTGAAAAGGGATTAACCTTTATTTATGTGACTACTTAATCTTCGATTTGCTAATCTAGACTTAGTAACTTTAATACAACTTTGTATAACATCAGTTTCAATTGGTGTTAACCAAAACCATGTTAAAATCATACATCACTTATATCTTTAACACTTCTCATATTTTATATACCTAATATTACTATCAAGTAAACGTTATAAGTGTTAAGAATATAACTTAACATAAATTTAAGTAAATATAAATTGATGTTAGTACTACTATATAAATAGATATAATTACATATTGACATTAATTTTACATTTTTTAACCTTACTTTTTCAACCTTCAAATAAACTAACCCTAGAAGAACAAGTTTAGGTGATCAGACAATTTGATCCTCAGGTCCAGTCATATTCTGTCCTCTCCATTTTTTTCTTCCTCCCTCCGTATCCCTTCGCCTCCTTCCTTCTGTAACATAGTCTCAGCACCTTCTTTCTAACGTAACCTTACACATGCTCACACGCAAAGCAGCTTAATCTGGATACCTATTGGGTTCACAAGTTTCCAACCTGATCGGGTTAGACTCAGATCAGAAATTAAATTATTAAGACTCCAACCTAAATAACAAGTGGGCTTAGCCCAACCCCTCATAAATGGGCTTGAGCTTGGCTCGTGGGTTTCGATATTCAAGCTCGATTTAACGGGATTTGGCCTAATTCAGTTAGATAATTATATAATTTTGTGATAATTCAAGCCTGATTTAACCGAATTGGGCCTGATCTAGTTGGATAATTCTGTGATAAATATAATAGTATTAACCTACTTATTATAATTATAAATGTGTTAAATTTCATTTTATGTATACTTTCTATTTACGTGAGGCCATCTAAGTACATGAGTTGGTAGGTGAATTTATAGCTCCTTACTTGTTGGTTGGTTGAATTTTATAGGCATGCAAACGAATTAAACCTGTTTGGCCAAAGGGGTAAGTTTAGGTTTCTAATTTGTTGTGAAGCATGATAGCAGAAGTGGGCCGAACTCAAACCTGATTATAAATATGGTTTTGGGCTTTACAATTGATGCCTAAGTAACCTTTAGCAGGGAGATAAATGGGCTAGCCCAACCAACCCCAAGAGAGCATTAAAAAAAAAAAGAGTCATAAAGTGTCCAAAGAAAATGAACGAATAGAATCCAGTAGTGATACGTACAACTTCCACAAGAGGATAACCATCATTTTTTTTTCTTTTTTTTGCGGGAAGGATAACCATCAAATTAGATTAACAAGCCTAGTAATATTACATTAATGAGTTTGCAAATTTTATTTTGAAGTTCACAGTCGAATGCCGATAAGTTGTCCGCGTCACCTCTATGTTACCTCTATGTTAATTTATACAGGTTAGTGTCGGGAGGGATAGCTCGTTTCTTTTCCTGACGATCTTTTCAGGGACGTGGTTTCAAAACTTAAAAGTTATTGAATTTTTTAGCACGTTGATGCGGTATGGTAATGTAAAATTATTATCAATTATTTTACATTAATATAAAATTATAATAAATCATTTTACATCAACATAATGATTATTTTATATCGATATAAAATTATTATATATTATTTTAAATGATATAAAATTATTATAAATCAATTTATATCAATATAAAATCACTTAATTATCATTTTATATTAATACAAACTCATCTAGAATAAATTTGCATGATGCAAATTGATATAACATATCAACATATTACAACATATATCTTATGACGTATGTTTATACATTTTAACTCTTTTCCAAATATCTAGAGGCTAAACAGCATCGCATTGTATCGTTACCGTATGAAATCATGTCATTTGTATCGTGAGGTTACAAATTTACGATCTATAAACATACTAAATCAGCGTGGGCATCTGAATATGAGGATTACTGTAGCATTCACTGTTTACATGTATTTCTTTATTTAAATTTCACCCGCAACGGGGTCACCCGGGTCATTTATTTATTTTTCTTTCCTTCTTTCTTTCATCTTATCATTGTGGCTTCAATTTTTACTTTTTCTCATATTTCATTTCTTTTATATATTCTTTACTATGTACATTTATTTAGAATTTCATTTTGGCATCGGTAAATATTCGGAATCTGAGGGTTCCCAGCATTTACTGTTTGTTTATTTTTTTAATTTAAATTCCACCGGCAACGGCTTCTCACGGATCATTTACTTTCCTTTGTTTTTTTCATCTTATCGGTGGCTTCACCTTTTTTTTTTCTTTTTTATATTTCATTTCTTTTATATGTTCTTTATGATATATGTTTACTTTAAATTTTATTTTCATCTTATATTTTTTTATTTAAGATTGATATTTAGTATTTTTTAAAAAATATAAAATATAAATTTTAATCGATATTTTTTTTCCCACAAGTAAAAAAATCAAAATATGCGTGCGGTATATTTTTATTTATAATTGACATACTTTTATTTTTCAATCAATATTGAAAAACTAGGATGTGCATCTCATGTAATTTTATGTTTAATAGTATATTCTTCTTTCGAAGGGTATCATATTTTGTTTCTTTTACATATTTTTTATCACATACATTCGATTTGAATTTTATCTTATCTTATATTTTTTATTAAAAATCAATATTTAATATTTTCTTATGAGATTATAAAATATAATTTACAATCATTATTTTCTTTTTCCCACCATTGAAAATCAAAATACCTACATGGTATTATTTGATTTACAATATTTTTATTTTCCATCAATACTTTTTTTTCCTACAAATGAAAAAATAAAATATACACACGATGTCTTTTTATTTTCAATAAATGTATTCTTTCTTTCTAAAAATGAGGCATTTTAAGATATGCAAAATATTTTTATTTTCATCCAATATATTTTTATTTTCCATTTATTTACTTTCTTCTATGATAGAATTTTAAATGCGATGTTCTCTTTTTCACCTTTATTTCATTACTTTAATTTTTTGAGAGATAAAATTTTAATTTCTTTAACGCCGCATTATTTCTCAAGGTGACCTTTCATCGTTAGTGTATGAAATCATGTCATTTGTATCGGAAGGTTACAATTTTACAACATATCGACATTCCATGCAAATCCTTGGAAAAGAAATCAATCTTTAGCGCTACCCGTTCGCCCAACCTGAGGTTATGGATGGGTGTGACCGATGACAAAACATTTAATAGGTGAAGATATCCTCTGTAATTTTTATAAAGAAAAGGTAGGCGAAAATATTGAAATCATGTCAGAAGTGGGATTTGAACCCACGCCCTCACACGAGGACCAGAACTTGAGTCTGGCGCCTTAGACCACTCGGCCATCCTGACCAGTGGTTCAAACTTTTCAAATTTATTAAAAAATTAATAAAATAAATATAGAATCCTGCCCTTCTCCCTGGCCGGGCGCAATCTTTGCGCGAGCATTGTTAAAGTAACTCGTCCAATCAGGGACCAGAGAACCTACACTCACTCACTCAAGGATGGACATCGGAGTTGCAACATGTCAATACAGGTGGTTATACATATCCGCATGGACTTTAATCCTCATATCCTACGGGAATTATGTACGAGTTCAGTTTGGATTAAAATAAATATACATTTTGAAATATCATGAATACATTAGGAACTTCACTATCTCCATAATTACAATAGATAATCAAATTCTTTTCCAGCGCTTTTCATTTAAACACACCATGTAATTATTATTGTTAAATCTTTTATGTCTTTCGACCGCGTGTACATCGAAGGCAGTTCAAGCTACATTAACCCCATCTTCGTGCAAATGAATGAATTGTTTTGGGTTTATAATATACATGGCTTCGTAATATACAGAATGTTAATTGTGAAGTTGATCAGAAATGAAATAGGAACTTTTGTTAATTGTTTTATATATACTTGGCTGCAGCGCATGTTTGCATAAAAGATAAAAATTTATTACTTACCGAGTTGCATATATATATATATATATATATATATATATATATATATATATATATATATATATATATATACGAAAGGGATCCATTCAGCATATTATTTTTTTCATTAAAATTTTATCTTCTCGTACTTTTGATTGGACATGTCCTTATCTTCTTGTACTTTCTGGACATGTTTTTAATGAGACCACTCTTGTATCATATAAGTGATTTATAATATATTTAGAAAATCATTGTTACATATTTGGTATGTAAATTTAAAATGTAAATATGTATTCCTTAATTTATGCATATTCTGTTATATTAATTTGTTGCTAAATTTATTTGTTTTGATATTTTTTATCTGTATCGTTTTTTATTTGTATCATATACTTTCGTATTCTTCATTATTTTTGTGACTTCATTTTAGTTCTTCACGGATTCACCTTTTGAAAGGCAGACGAGACCATTCTTCTAAGTAATGGTATATGTATATATGTAATACAATTAGTATTTTGAAACCCCTTTATCATGAATTATTTTAGATAACATATATTTCAACATTGACATTCATGCAGTTATATCGCATGAATTTGAATATAACAATGTTAATATGCTATTATGTTACTTCGATACGTCATTTTGAATTCTACATAAATTATGCCATCTTGCTATGTTATCAATTTCTTGTAACACGTTGGTTCTATATAGAGATTAATATTCGTGATGATTTTGTAATACATTAATTTGAATGCAGCTTTTAACCAAGAGATAATAACTCATTTTTTTATTTGTAGTACGTTAGATCAATAGTTTTGTAAAACAATAGCTTCAATAGAGAAGTACGCAGGTAAAGATTCTCACCCACGAATGTATTTGTAATACGCAAATCACAACTTCTGTAATACAACCCTTTGAAATCAACAGCAACCAAATTTGGTGCATTTATGATTGTGTAAAATATATTCGTTGTATTACACCAAGATTACACATACATTTTTTATGCAACTGTAATCACGGAGAGATAAGTACTCGTGTATATACTTGTATTACCACATATCAATAGTCTGTAACACAACAATTTTAAATGGAGCAAATCTCAGTGGAAGATAACCACCCTGAATTTGTTTGTAATATGTAAAACAAAAATTTTGTAACATATGCAAATCACAAGTATCCTATTTTTTGACATTTTTTTCTCAACAAACAATGCTTACACACAAAGTCAACCAAATTGTATTTAAATGTGTTGAATTCATTTATTAATATAAGATAAGATGCAGAACCCACTTATGTTGTAATTGTAACACAAGTTTTGTTAAGATTATTGTCATGCTCACGTATGTTTATTACAATTTTCACGGTATTACAATATTCAGTAATATATTATTGTGACCACGTTTATCGTGCACAAGTATCTTTAATTTATTGTATTACAACATTTAGTAATATGTTAGTCAGTTAAAATGGTACTATATTCTTGTTACAACAACATATCCTCATGTTGTATTGTATAACTATATTTATTATAATCTACATTATTAGTTATTACATCATCTCTGTTATTTTGTTACAACGATACCTCATGTTTAAAAAGTACTTCTGTACATTTTAAATTTCAGAACGTAATTTTGTATTGATTAACATACTATTTTAATTACACGTATTTCTTCAATTTGGCCAACCTATATTTAGTAATCACAGTTACAGATAGCTTATTTTACGTTACACTTTTTAAGCATGTTATCAATTACTCCAATTTTTTATTTGAAAAAATATCTCTAATTGACAATCTCAGGTACGTTATGAAATCACTTTCCACCTCCATCAATGATATTACCGGGTACCATCTGATGGCCAATAAGACATGTCTAATCATAAATTTATAGACACTGTATTCTCTGGATCCACCTTATATATATATATATATGTGTGTGTGTGTATGTATGTATGTATACGTGTGTGTGTGTGTGTTGGGACTAATAACAGCATCATAATATTAAAAATTATATAAACTATCGTGGTTACCTATATCATGAGGTAGGTAACTTATTTATATAATAATAGCAACCCTCAATGAGTTTGTTCAATTAAAAAGTGCAAATTTGAATAGTAGTCTCCACCTTCCAAGAATTCCTTGGAAAGCTTTATTAGATTCTGATGAGGGAAGAAAATTTTCCCTCATAGGTTCGACTAAAAGAGGTCCATAACAACCACCCAGCTCAATAACTTATCCTTAAAACCTAAGAGAATTCTCACCTAAACAAGAGGATAAACCGACTCATCTAGTTAGGCAGATGAACAACCTTATCTTGGCAAAGGGACAAATTGCCTCAATAAGTGGACCATCACTCAACTGTATGCTAGCATCTCACAAGTTCAACCCTTTGTTAAGCAGGTAGCCCGATCGTTTAAGATTCACACAGATTGCCAACCTATTGTTCCTGTCTAAAAATTCCAGCAAATAAACCCCGCTAGGTAGTTAGACGTAAGAGGTGGATGACTTTGAAAATGAATAACGTTGAAGAGTGGTCCAACGACGATGGTACAATCTTCTCTAATCATAGCAAAATCAACAAGATGTGCGAGACGTGTGTTGAATAAACTATGACTATTACAAAGGACCAATCCTGACAATTATGGAATTTCAAATTAATGAGTGAAAACCCCGAAACATACCTATGTAATTGAATATAAGATAGTGCACGGAGGTATAATTCGGGGTCACATGAAACAGAGCAATTCCATACACTTTCTCTCTCTCTCTCTCTCTCTCTCTCTCTCTCTCATAATACTTAGTAAAAATCTTGAGAGTTTGATCCCCTTCTTATACATATATCCCTTAAGATGGAAGGTTACCAAACTCTTGTATTCTTGTGTGCTTACAAATTTTTGTTGGATCCTCTTTCTATTATGAACCTGGTATAATTTTCTTGAGGGCTCCAATCAATTTGTGCCATCTATGAGAAATCTTTTTCAACCATTACACTAATCAAAACTCAAAGCTTCTTAAAGATTGATGGCACATACAACCCATAACGGTTTCAAGCTTGACCATATGTTGACAATTAACACGGAATCAAGTGTCGCCCAGTCACACCATCGATGTCAAGTGGACAAGGGTGACAACCTTAAGAAAAAGGAGGTTGTCCAGCTTGAGAAAGAACCTCCCCTTTCTCCACTTTACCAAGTTGAGAAGTAGGAGCAAGAGTACCTTGAGCGCCTAGAAGACCTCTAGGTAAAGTAGGAGATAATGGGTTAATTTCGCAACGCGCAAAGGCGCAACGAGGAGACACTTCAGCAAAACTCAAATTCCTCACATCAGCAACTAAATGAGTAGGCACTATGACACAATATTGTCGAAGAAGAAAATGTTCGTCTCCAAGAACAAATAGAAGAGCTCAAATGGAAGATGAGGCAAAAAGTAGGGAAGCTGCCTCAATCCCTCATGATTTTACTAGCCCTATGAGATTCAAACAATCAGTCTGCCTCATGGACTCTTCAATCTAGTGGAGGCAGATCCCTACCCAAAATTGTCCACTAGGTTACAAAAGATATGAGGTAGATTTGCCCTTGTGCTTATATCGCCACGTATCCCTTCATGAAGGAGGTCACGAACACAACCCTCCTTGAAAGATTCAAACACTCGACTTTGCCTCAATATGATGGAACCATGGACCCTAATAACTTTATCGGGAATTACTGGCAGATGATGTTGGTTCATGACTGCCCAAGCAAGCCCTCTACTGGGTGTTCCCATCTTGTCTAGTCGAGATGAATTATGAGTGGTTCAATGAGCTCCCAATTAGTCAAATTTCCTATTTCCAGGAGCTAGTAGAAAAGTTTTGCCAGTATTTTGTTGGACAGCAGAGGGTTAGTGATAAATTCATATTTAATTATATAATTCATGCCTAACTATTATTGGTTTAAGGGTATCTTAGACATAATTGCATTAGGTTAGTGCATTATAGTCATCAATGCATCATGCTATAAATATTGCATTTTAGGTTTAATTATTGCATTTTTGTAGCATTACTTTTATATTATGCATTAATGTATAGTTATTTGTTATTTGCAGGAACTAATTTCAAATATCATATGAAGCCCTACACCTGAATCATTCCAATTAGGCTCACCCATATTAATTTAAGACCTAACCAACCTAGCCCTATCCAAAAATCCCACTTTCCTAATTTCCTAAACCTCCACCACCATTTTATTAAAATATCCCAACCCACCTCCCACACAACACCACCAAACTAAATGCTACCCATTCCCATGCACCAAACTAAATCATACACATATCCCAATCCCACACAACCTAAACAAATTCCCACATTCCACAACACCCAACCTCACATGATTCCTCACACCATGACCTTCCTACATCCTCCTATTCCTCCTCTGGATGTCCACCATCATTTTGCAATCTCTGACTCCCATTGACTCTTCGCATCTCCACATCTTCAGGGCAAGAATATCAGAAGGATTCTCCACCACCTTCTCGATGCTTCTGCACCTGCCTCTTTCTTGCTTTTTAGTGTTTTTCTAGTTGTAGTTCTAGTCTAGATTCTAGTCATAGGAATTGTTCTAGTTCTATTCCTGATCTAATTCTATTTCTAATTAGTTGTTCTATTCTATTTTGAAGCATTCTTCTAGTTGTAATTAACATTTGATTAGCAATAAAGTTTTTGATTTCTTCATTCGAAAAAATAAATAAATAAAGTTTCTAATTTCTAGTTCATTATCTCTTTCCCATCTCTGTCTTTAGTTCCTTTATTTCCATTAGTTTATTTGCTTTCATATTCATTTCCATAGTTAGGTTTTAGTTCCTGCAAGTTCTCACTTTCGTATTTGTAGTTCATGGTCGTATCTAGTATTTTCTTTCTTAGACAAAAATACCAAAAAAATACAAAAATACCAAAAATATCCTTCTTTAGAGCATTTTGAAATCGATAGTCACTCTATTTAGCCTCCCTATAGATGACTTGGACTCTCGTCTGTCTCTACAAAATCATTGGAGTTTGATTTTATAAATTCAAACCTTTCTCACATTTTCAATTGGAATGACACGTTTCTATCTTATACAGATTTACATAATCAAGCTTTTAATGCCATTACCATGGAGGCACAACTCAGTTCTATTATTTTCATCACACTCATCTCTAATTTGAGACTAAATTATTTGTTTTTATTTGTCTTTGGTGTGTAGGTACATAAAGTAGAATCGCAAATAAAGCACGCCATATGTAGGTGAAGACATCAGGTAGCCTCAATTTTTGTTCTTTCTAAAATTTTTACTATCAGTGCCCTATTGAGTAAGGAGAAAACCCATCGAATTGTGTGCTAAAATTCATTATATTTTTATTTGGAAAATTCATTTACTGTCTATGGATCAGACCTAAAATTGAACAGAAAAATTGAGTTTTAAGAATTTTCTTGATTTTGATACTACTCCAAATTGCATGAAATTCATGCCATTAGTTTTTTGATCAAACTACTGACTAGGGGTATTTTCTGCCTGCCTACCTGATCTAAATTGTAAAATCCATAAAACTTATTAATACCCCCACAAAAATTTTGCAAAAAATATTTCTCTAGTCTATCTTTAGTGGGGAAATAGAACTTACAATTGTTTGTTTGTTTAACTAGGCTTTCCCCCTTAGACATAAATTTGGTTCACTTGATCTTTGAAACTGATTAGAAGTTGCATGCTTACGGTAACTACTCTAGGGTTTTGTATATAGTGGACACAAATAATGAGATCTGAATATTAAAGGAACATATTTACACCCGTGTCTACAAAACTTTATGTGCCCACATAACTTGGACTAAACTGGTAACAAGCAAACCCTAAAATTTGAATTTAACAAGGCTGGGCTCTAAAATCCATGACATCCAATTAAAGGTGTTGTTTGATTTTGTTTGCCACTACACTCACACTGATTAATTGGATAATAAGGGCAAACATCCCCTAACACCCATCATTTCTAAAGCACCAAGTACCTAAGCCTCAAACTGAGTAAACGTGCCCTATGTAGGATTTAATTATCTTAGTCAATTAGAGCTTAGGTCAAGTCAAATCGAGACTTTGTCTACCTAGACCAACTAATGCCTAGATGGGTTGGTACGGTAACCACGTTAACCTCTAGTGGTGTCTAGCTGTGCGAGGTGTCCTAGGGGTTCCTTGATGAGGGACTCATCATGCTCCTAAATCATCAATATTAACTAGTTTACCTAACTAATTAACTAGTAAATAACATATAATCAACGTTAATTATATAATAAGATAATAATAGCAAGGACCTTAATTATATGTTAAAATATCTAAATTAAGGGTTCATAGGCATTCCTTTATGATTAATTAATAATCAGGACTTAATTCCTAATCATTTAGCTATCAATAAGTATTATATATGAACTTATAGTATTTATAATATCTGAGTTATTACTTAAGTTAACAATGTTAATCACTTTAATTAATAAAGCTAAAAGGGACAAAAATGTAATTTCATGGCATAAATGCATCATTTACCATAGTTATAATATCATATAAAAGTTGAAAAATATTTAATTTAATTTAAGCATTAAAATGAATGATGGGAATATCATTATGAGCCTTAACTAGCTCATTTTGATCCAATAAAGAGAATAAATGCTCCTACATAACCTACTGAAGGTCCTAATTCACTACATAACCTTTCTGAAAAAAAAATAAGAAATAAGGGGTAAAACTATAATTTTACCAATGCAGTACAACAACGGATTTTCTCAAGGGATAAACAAAGGTCAAAGGATCTTAATAAGATAATAAGTGGGTTGGACCAGATAGAAAAGGGTTTGTGTGTACCCTGTGAATTAAATGACTTATTGAAACACTAAAATAGACCCACTTGATTAACCAAGGTTCTAATCAGGATAAAATTCACCTAAACCCTCTAAAAATCATAGAAAAATATTCTCTATGGTTTAGAACTTTCAATTTGGCTATTGGAACCCATCTTGACCTAGAATGGGGTCTTAGATAGATATTTGCCCTAAATTAGGATTTTGCATAAGTTTTCTAGTCAAACATGGTCAAACCCAAAATCCAACTTCACCATTGGATTCCTTAGGTCTAAATTAGGTTTGTACCAAAATTTAGACCCAAGTTGAGTTTTCCTTGACCTAATTTGCAAAAAGGTCTAGCCTAATTACATTTGTACCCCTATCTTTCAAAAACCCTTACAAATGACCCCCTAGCTTCATCATCTTTGCAATTAGGTCCGTCCACCATTATAGTGGAGGAATTCTACTCCGGCAAGCTTTGGAAGGAGGTTTCTCCTTGATTGCTCAGAGAATCCCTTCCAAAATTGGAAGGGCGATTCTCTGAGAAAATCCCTTCAATCTGAACCCATCCTTGATCTCAGATTCTTTCCCAATCTCCCATGTGAACACATGAGAGACATGGGTATCCTAACAGATTCCAACTTCAGCGAGCTTTCCTTGCTTAGGAAGCTTGCTTCCCAAGGCCTAACCGACTTTCAGAGTTCTATTTAAAGGAGCCCAGACACCTCCGATCACGGCAAGCTTGAATTCGACTGGAGACCCCCTCAAATTCTTCTCTCCTCCTCCGGTCGACAGTATGCGTTCGACGCCGTCTTCGTCTCCCCTTCATCCACTATTATCCCAGATAAGCTCCCTTCCCCCTCTACTTTCTTCTCCACTCTATTTCCCAAAATCAACCACTACCGATCGCCATCACCCTCATCTCCGACCACCACCTCCGTGAGGCCGCTCCACCTCCACAGGCCAACCCATCCCTCGCCGACATGCCCATAAGCTTCCCCTCACTCCACTGAACACTTCCCCTCACTCATATCACCGTGCCACTCACCCAAACGCACCCCCGAACACACCCACACCTTCGCACACAGTGTGCCCTAGGCACGCTCGCACAGATGTCCCCACACCACGCCAACCACCCCAGTACATTTGCCATGCTCCGGCGATGCTCCCTGAGCACTCTAACGAGGCCGCAAGGCCGTCTATGTGATTTCAAGTACAAGCGTCATCCGCCATTGGTGACCAAGCTTGAAGCAAGCTTGAGGTCACTCCAGGCCTTGCCAATTCTAGGCTCCTGTCCCAGGCTGTGCGGAAGACTCTCGCGCACAAATCCAGGCTCTCAATTCTAGTCGAAGGCTGTAGCAGCTGCTGCAATTGGAAGACTACCTCTACTGCAGGCGCGCGAGAAGGGGCGCAAATAGTCCCACCTCGGAAAGTCCTGAGGCCACACAACTGCATAAGTTGATTTTGTTCCTGCATCTGTTCCCCTCAGATCCATGGGGTGAGGTCCCTCTCACTTGATCCGACTCGGTCTCGTCCGCGGCACTGCCCACACGGACTTGGCCTAACCAGACCCGATTGCACTCCTCGCCCACCACTGCACGTCGGTGGGCCGTTCCCGAGTACGTACCCGACCCGAATACCTGAATAACTGTGTGGCTCTAGGAGAGCGTAACCTAAGAGGGAAAGAGAGGAGATTTGCGTGCGGGTAGGGGTAGGTTTTGTTGCAAGCGAAAGTTGAAGAGAAAGAGAAGGTGGACGACAAAGAAAGGCAGAGGAGGAAGAAGCTGAAGGAAGAAGGAGAAGCTAAGGAAGAGAAAGACAGAGTTAAAGAAAGAAAGAAGAGGAGTAGAGGCAGAAGAAGAAAGAAAGAAGAGGAGCCGCAGAAGAGAAGCAGAGAAAGAAGAAATCAGAAGGAGCACTATAGCATCAGACATTTAAGTCATCTGATTTACAAATTAGACGTCAAATTTGAGTTTAATTCATATACATTGAGTTCCTTAGTTGGTATTGTAGTTGTATTTGGTGATCTAAATCACCATTTTACTCCCACCTTTTTGCACTTTGATCTTGTTATTATTACAAATCCTTTTACTTTGAATTATGATCTTGATTTCTAAATACCAATTTGCTCCTTGTGTTCGACTTCGAACTTCAAATTTGAGTAATAAAATTATATCTGTTTTGAACACTTTTTCGGCTATAGTACAACGCAATACTTTTAAAACCCGACTCAGCGCTCTCAACAATCAACAATTTACATTTTAGTCCTTAATTTCTAGTTCAATTGAGTCCTTTTATTATTCGTAGGTCCTTCAAATATTTGCATTATGATTCTCCAAGATCTTCTTCATCTCTCTTTCTTCTCCATCTACAACTGACAATGGCCAGTGTTTATACCTTCTGATGATCGACGATCTAACGTCAAAACTCCTTCTAGGTAGCCATTAAACTTGTCATCAACTTCTCTCTTCCATCTAATGGCTAAGATGAACAATTAATCCTATTTCTCTAAGGTGAATAAGCTCATCATCGTCAAAGACGACGACGATGGTTACACTATATCTAGACGTACTCCAGTTTAGGTTCTTCCCCCTAGGTTCCATCTTCGCCTATAAATAGTCCCCAACATCCCCGATGAACGAGGTCGATCCCCCATCTCTCTTCCCCAACTATGGCCGAACATAGGCTATTCTTCTGTATCTCCGGTGACCTCTCATCCCCCTTCAGAGTGATTCCAATGGGATCACTCGTCTCCTTCACCTCCTCTTCCTCTTCGGATGTTGTGATAGAGCTGAGAAGCATCATCTTCTTCTAGCCACTTTCTTTTCTCACCAGAGCTGCTTCCCAACTGTTGGTGCAAGGGCACTACGATCATTGATTTTGATGATAACAATACACTTGGTACTTAACATTTGCATTAGAGCTCAAGTTTTCAGGAATAATGCAAATGGAATCAAGTGTGAAGGAGCTCAAGCTCGCATCCATGGTGGATTAGAGGAGCTTGATGGAGGAGAAGAGAAAATGGAGCCTCGCGTGGAGCGAGAGCTTGAAGACAAGAAGAATAAGATAGATGTCTTGTTGTCTTATTCTTTGTACTTATTGTTTATGTTCTTTGCTCTTTTATTTTCTTAGATAAATGTTAAAGAGCCCAAAGTAACATACTTGTAGTCCTAGAAACACTTACACTACCCTAGGATACTTAGACAATCTTGGAAATCACTTAGAAAACCAAAATACAAATCTAACAGCCTGATCAGATGTCCAATCTAAACTTCAGACATTTGATCTTGGACTTTAAGAAGTCTGATAGTTTGTATAGACATCCAAACACTTAGGCTGAACTTACTACTCTCTGTTCTTTACCTTCGGATGACTAGCCTATAGCCCAGACGTCTTAGAAAATGTCTGATGACCTTGACAGACGTCCAACAATAGGACCATTGGATTATCAGATGAATATATTCGAGGATTAATTTTTTATCATACTTATATTATTTCCAGACGTCCATAGAGCCTCTTAGACGTCTAATAAATAGACGTTAGGCTAAGATCTGACCTAAATCCACTTTTGTCAGACCTAATAGCCATTTAAGCCTTGGGAAATCAATTCCCGTAGAGATTTCTCTTTCCAGACATCCTAAGACTTTGCCTAAATTACCTAGAACCTTGTTTCGATCTTGTCAAAATAGGAACTAATCCATCTTAGAATTACATGTCTAATTAGATTCTCAGATGACTTAAAACATCATCTTAGACATTCGTCCTGATCCAACACCATCCAGATGATCAACCCTTCTAGCTCAGATGACTGACCTTTAGATCAAACAAAGACCTAGATGTCTAGCCTTAAATCCAGATGTCTGATAACCTTATCAGAATCATAAATGACCCTAATTTCAGCCTGATTTACCTTAGATTTATTCCCAACGATTATGAAAGACTTCCAAGGCCTTTTAAACCCTTCATAAGGCCTCTATAAATAGAGAAGTACCCTTCCTAAGCTAAGGACACCAAAGCAATAGTTCTTCCACTCATATTATGTCAAAGAGGAGAGAATCAAGAAGGAAAGTCACCCTGCTCTCCAAGCTTCTAAGCATACATCCGAGAGCACCCTTTTAGCTACACAACCTCTCTCCTATCTCCTCACATTTGAGAGCATTTTCATGCCTTGCATGGTTGATGAGGTATGGCTCATCATAGTTAAAATGCCCAAGTTAAGCTAGAAACTAGGTTAAACTCTATCAAATTAACACATGAAAAGGGTTAAGTGTGGAAAATAGAGAAAAAGGCCTAAAACACCAAATCTGTGCTAAAAATGCATAATTAGGTCATTTTTTGATATATTCTATTAAATAATGTAAAATGGTGATCCGATTGCAAATTGAACACACAAATGAGTTCAAAAGTTCAAATCAAAAGTATAATTAACTTCCTAAATGTTTAATTGAGCTTCCATAAAAACTTGATTGCATTTGGACATCATTACGACCTTGCATTTAGAGATTCACATTTAGGTCCTTCATTCATAACATTTCATCCTTAGAAATCTCTCCAGGGACCTATTTGCAACATTCTAGGGACTGCACTGATAGGATTCCTAACCACTTAAGGGTCCCTTTGCTGCTGTTCCACTATTTCACTTGAGGGGCTTTGTTTGCAATTTCTCCATTAGAAACTTGATGAATGATGCACCCATGGTGCACTGTTCATCATTAGAACACACATGACCCTGACCATCCATCTCCTCCATCTCTCAATCCTATGGCCCAAATCCATTAGAAGCTTCGCATGAATTTGCGAATAGCTTCACCTCCTTACCTAGATCCCATCCAACGGCTCTCATTTGATTTGAACCTCGTGCATGCCTCTCCTCTCATCCTCATCGCCCACGCCCTAAATGCCTAATCCCACCGTGCGGTGAGGAGAATTATTGATCAAGCCTACTTAAGCTCTTCCTCTACTCGCATGTGCACTATTGACTCCCTCCTCCATGAGCCGATCCCTTCGTCCACACTTGCAGCTCCTCTCATCCCAAGTTCGTCCGCCTACTGTGACAGAGCAGGCACTACTTCTTTCATTCGCCACCAGCCGACCGGGTGGTGGACCTTAGATATCTTCGTTAGCTGTTGGTCCTCTCCCTTTCGTTGTCACCAGCCACCGGCGGGTGACCTTAGACATCTTCCTCCATTTAGATAGATTTACTGCTTTCCTAGTGTAGTTTACTTGCTTTCTAGGAGTAGGATTAGCTAGCATACTGAGTAATTGTTAGATTAGCTTTGGAGTAGGGTAATTTAGATTCGATCCGTTTCTCTCTGATCAATTCAGATCAGAGAGGCATTTCATGTTCATCATCACCATTTATCTCCCCTTTCACTTCATTAGATCACCTTCTAATTCCTCGATTTTAATTTTGCAAATCACCCATACATTGAGGTCAAATTCCAGACCTGAGAACCTTGGTTCTCAGATCTAAAATTAGTGCCAAAAATCACTTTGGGGGGTCACTCACTCATTCCATAGTTCCACAAAGACTCCCCGATCTTGTTTTACCAATTCAAATTGCTTGATCATGTTTAAAATGATTTTTAATGTCCAATTCGGTGATTTGGAATTCATTTTGAGCTTTATTGGATTTGATCGAGCTTTTTGAGGATTTTAATGGGCTTGATTAGGTGTTATGTAAGGATTCCAATGTCCTTGAGTTTTGTTTTGTTTGATGGATGAGCATGTACCTAACATAAGCCATTGGTTGGAGAGTTCTATCAAGGAGAATCAGTTTCCCTAATTTGAGATAGAACAAGGACCCAACAGGTCTTGATCAATCCACAAAATCACCTTGAACACCCATTAGTGGTGTTCAAGGAGATTAAGTGGAGAAATCACCATAACACCCAAAGCAAAAGCTTAATTGGGGTGACATTTTACCATCCATATAACCAATTTCATGATTTAACATTGGAAGTTTTGATTGAGATGTACAAGGATGGATTTAAAAGGTTTTGAAAAAGGGAGTTGAAATTCTCTTTTATAAAGATGATTTTCAAATCTTCATTTCTGATTGCAAAGAGATTTTTAAACAAGAAATACTCCCTGATTTGGATATTTTGATCTTTGACTAGACTTTTTTTAATTCTGATCTTGGTTGTTCTTGGGCTGAAATTGGCATTAATATTGCTGAATTTGAGATTCAGACATAGCAGCAGTCCTTGAAATGGAATTTAAGACATCTGATTTAATTTTGGAACGTCTAAACTAAGTCTCAGCAGCTGCAGCAGATTCACACAACTACTGAGATCACAGTTGCAGCTATTGTTTTTGTTTTGCTACTATGCTATTGCTGTAGCTACTACTGGAGTTTGCTTTTGATTTGAAATAGTTGGACGTTGAGCTAGAAATTGAAATTTTAAATGGCCGACCTATTGTGTAATGTTGTTTATTATGTGTACATGCATTCATGTATAGATATATGATTTTAATCTAGCTTGATTTGCTTGTAATCTTCATTTTTAGATTTCTTTGTAAGCCATTAGTGTGCAATCTGCCCAAACCATGAAAATGAGATGATTTTGAGTTGAAATGCATGCTACTTGCTTGAACACCTCCTATTCAATGTTTAGAACAATTCTAAGTGCTCTTGCTGCCTTTTCACCCCCTCATCCTACACACTAGTGCCTTAGGCTCTAATAGAAAAATCCTTTTAAAGCTTAGAATGAACTTCATTTGTAAATAAATAAAAATACTATAAAAAATAAAAAAATAATAAAATAAATGTATAGCGAGTAGGATTGGGTATATTTTTAAGTGTATACCAAGTTTCAAGGCATCTGAACCCCCAACTTGATAGAACATACCAGTGATGATTTAATATACCTTTAGACTGAATAAAAGACTCCAAACCTAAAAAATTACAAAAACACTCTATTTCCCTCATCCCTTTCCCCCTACCTCTATAAAACATATAAAACACATAAAAATCAGAAAAATCCCAAAAATGCCCAAAAATACTATGTAAATTGTGTATATACATTTAAATATAAGCTATTCACTAAGTTAAATATATGTATAGAGTGTTTAATGTATATAATATATATAAATAACTTATGTATATATTATATAATGTAAAATAAGTATTTAAGAAGACTTGAATTGTATATAAAGTATTTATATAATTATTTATTAATTATACTAACTTATATGTACTATAAACTAAATAAATTAATAAAACCCTATAAATAAACCTTTTTATGAATGATACTATATATATGTATTTATATATGCATAATGTACATTAAGGCACTTGTAACTTAATTTAATTATATATATATAATAAATAATTAATTTATTAAGTTACTAAATTAAATTAGAATAAATTAGTAAATTAAGTTATTTTTGAACTAACTTATAATGTGTATTTGTACTATAGTATTTTAAATACTTTAAACTAATTTAATTATATATATAAAGTATTATACTATTTATACCTAATTTATATGTATAATTTCCTGAAATCACATATTTAAATGTATATAAATTAAAATAAAACGTGTAAAATATATTAAAAATGTATATTAAATAATTTAATATGTATACTAACTCTGTACAGGGTTAATTAGACCATTAATTAACTAATTTAAATGTTAATTAAGAAATAAATCCAATAATCAGTATATATAAATTGTAATCTTTAGCTAATTTATTTATATAGGAAACATAATTATTTTTGTAAATAAACTATATAATTATAAAGCCATATATAAGGGCTTTACATACATATAATTTATTTGGAAAATGGAATTAATTTGGGCCCTCAAATCGAGAGCCAAATCAAACTAAATCACACATTGGCGCGCTGGAGCAACAACGCCTGAAGGCGACACAATAGTGCCACATCATGGCTGTGCAAGTGCCTAGTGTGCTTTAAATTATTTTTGTGTTTCACTCCCCTCAATCGTCAAGCACCAGGTGCTACTTATCACATAGCCTCTCCCCTCTATCCTCTGAGCATGACATTGGCATGAGATTATATGAGTGCGGTGCAGGTCAGGGGCCGTGCACTGTGCGTAGGGTCCTAAGGAGCCTAAATCAAGATTAATGTACCTAATTAAAGAACTAGGGTGACCTTAGTAGAGGTCTGGTCTTACCCAGTAAGGGTGCTGTGTATCTCTTGAAAAGGGCACCCGCTAATTAAAAACCCTAATTTTTGTATTAATGAACATTAATCATGCCTGATCTAAAGAAGAAAAGGAAAAAAATGGCCAAGTGTTAGAGCCGCTGTGCCTTATGTGTGTAGTGCGTATATATGTATTTAAGTGTGTGTGTGTGTGTGTATATATATATATATATATAAAAGTAATATAGTATATAGTCTGTATATATATAATATATATGTAAATACAAAGATATGTAAGTGTACGTATATTGTTTGAGCTCTATTTTGTATATAAATAACATCATAGCTTTAGTGACATATGTATTCGTCACTGTAGATAGAATAAACATAGTATAGATTCTATTTTTACCTTAGTTTGTGTATATAGTTTTTCTAAGGTTTAGCAACAGTTATATATGTCGCTATACATATATTATGTGTTACTATATATGTTACTAAGTTAATTTAAGTTAGTACTGTACATATTATTACTTATTATTGTATATATCTAAGTATTAGTATTATAAGTTGTAAATAACTAATGTAGAGTATTTAATTATAGTTTTTGATGCTTGTTTGTATATAGTTGTTTTCAAGCATTGTATTGATTTGCAATTCATTCTTATGTATAAAATTATTTCATTCTTTAATTCATTCATTCATAATTGTACATAAAATCAATATTTTTGGAATTAAAGAATATTATTGGACTTAGAGAGTGATGTATATCAATAACTGCCTCCCAGTGAACAACCTAGAATAAACCAGTAAAAATTAAGTATATAAATAAAATTGACGTGACAACAGTTTGTATTTGTGACATATACTGTAACAATGACATTTTAAAACCCCTTTTTAGTACGAATCGATAGTCAACATCATATTTTTTGGCGCCATTGCCAGGGACAAAAACCTGACAATAGTGCGCTCTTGTGATTGTTGATGTGTTGCGCATCAGTGGTTCATGTACTCTGACTTCCATCTAAGGGAAGTATCTGTTGCTTATAGGAGCTAGTAAGATTTATACCTATTTGGGCTCTATAGGATATTTGTAATTTTCTTTTGTTGTTGGGTATTCGCTTTGTGAATTCTCATCTCCTTCAAGAGACAAAATACTCCTCGTGAAGAGGAGGGGATTTGAGGTACACTACCCTCATTCAAAGTAGTGTGGTTGTACTGAGGTTGAATCACCCTCCTTTAAGTGACTCGAATAGTGGATTTGATTGACTCGATTGATCGGGAAATCCTAAGTCAAGAGGCTTAAGTGGTGGTTTTTACCCAGGTTTGGGTTTCCACCTAAAATTCGTTGTGTCTTTTGTGAGATTACTTTTTGTGTGATTGTTGATTTATATTTCTGCATCTTATTTTTATACCACAAATCTCATCCCCTCCATAAGGAATTACACCAACCCCATCTAATTTCCTCCAATCCGGCGACTCATTGCTGGTGTCCTCTACCTTTTCTCGTCCATGTAACAAGTAGATTAGTATTAGCTTGTAGTTTAGATTAGTTTATGCTGCATTGCTTCTGTTGAGTACAATCAACAAAAATGATACAACATTTAAATTTGTAAAGTGCTCGAAAATAGAAATTGAGTGCAAGGTCATTCGTAGAGAGCAAATGTGGAATTCTCGCACTAATCACAATTAGAAATAATGAGCACAATTAATTAAACACAAGAGAGATATTCAATGAATAAGATCTACTCAAAATGATATTCAATAATAACAATAGTATCTCAAGAAATCAGTGGGATAAAAAGAAGAATAGAACCCTAAAAATGATGATTTAAATCACCACTTAAATCCACATATTAAGCACATATCCCAAGTATATCAACTAACTCAAATTTTACTACAATGGTATCAACCACTTATGTCACAATTCCACGTCAGCACAGGAGCCAAATATATATCCACAACAACTCAAATATAGCAACAGTAACCAAGATCACATGTCGGCTACAAGGAGTAGACAACTTAAACGTCTCCAAGAAACACAGTGCAGAAGCCTCTCAAATTCTCTCCAAGTGCTAGGCACTTAGGCATGAATACCAAGGTGCAAAACCTACCCCTACTCTCCTCAGATTTCTTTCTCTCTTTCATCTATTCAAAACTAGGTATTTAATTGGGTAATTAGGTTTAAACAGTACCGGGTCGCGGGTCCAGGCTCATTGAGCATGTGAGGTGAGCGAGGAGTGAAGGCTAAGTGAAAGGGGACCTATCCTCGTGTCATGGGCAATAAACCACTGGTGCGATTTCCTTTTATGTGTTGAAGAGATTTTGTCGCAGACGATGTGGGACTATCCTGCATCGTCCTTCACGTGTGCAACAACTGCTCTCTTCGTCGAATTGGAACTGCTCCTCACTGTCTTTGCTCGATTGAAGGTGCAGGTGGATTCGTGAAGTCAGGTCGCATTTATTGGACATAGTCTTGAGTCCAGTGGTGGTTGGAACATGGTGGACTGAGCTGAGGATGACAGAGGTGACGGCAAAGGTCCAGTGATACCTAAAATCCAAGAACACCGTCTCGTGACCCAATCAAAAGACCTCAGATGCTTCGCGGGACCATGGCGAGTGTGCTGGTGGTGGTTATGGGTGGTGTGCATGTGTGTGGTGGTCGGTCGGTGACGGATGTTGCGTGCAGAGGTGGGTTTGTTCAGGGGAGTGATCAAGTGGTTGCTTCACTCAATAGGTTTAGAGCTTTTGATGGTGGAAGCGAGGCGAAGCTTGTGGGAGTCATCATGGGTGGATTGGTGATCTGTGGTAGTCGCACGGCTTCGCTAGAGCTACACTGGAGTTGGAGAAGACGAAAGGGGAGATGGTGAATAGGCAGTCGAATTGAGGTGTGAAGGGGTTAAAGCTAATCTAGGGAGAAGGGGAGAGAGAGAGAACCTAACTATAGATGATGGGGAAAGGAGATCCTCACCGACTTTGATTGGCCGGCATTGGAGAAGATGAAGGCTCCGGTGGTGAGGATGGAGAGGAGGAAGGGGTCAGAGAGCCCTGGCTTTGGCCCACCAGGTACGGACGAAGGACAGGAAGATGTTTCCTTTGCCTATTGTACGTAGCATAGGGAGATGAAGGGAGATCAAGAAGCACATCGGACCAGGCCAGAGGAAGGGGAGGAATAGGGATTTTTGGCCTAAAACCTTGCTAAGGAGGACGTTGGGATCCTCAAGAGTTTATATAGATGTCGGTCAGGGCTTGATTCGCCCAAAATCAATGTGGATTCCTCATGAAATTCAAGAGGAAAACCAACTAAATTTTGAGAGTTCACTAGAGTTTTTAGCTTGCAATTGGTCTCTGGAATAGGGTTCAATCAGTAGGGGATCTCCTAGGGATCATTACTTCCAAATTTGAGAGCATTTGATTAAGAAATCAAGGAGTTCTCCAAGTTTGAAGGTCGGTGGGTCGTGGAGAGATTCTGTTCAATCCTTCAATGGTAGAAGGGGGCATTCTGTAAAGGAGAACAAATTTAGGAGGCTATTTGCAAGAATCTTGAAAGTTAGGGGTTTGATTGAGAGAAATAGAGATTTAAGGGACTAAAATGCAAACTAGTTCAAGATGGACTTTGATTAGGCCCAAATTTTGGTACTAACCTAATTTGGACCAAGGAATCTAATGGTGAAGTTGGATTTGAGTTTTTACCATGTTTGACTGGGCAATTTGCACAGAAGCTCAAATTAAGGTAAATTCTATCTAAAACTCTATTCAAGGTTAAAACCAAGGATACCAAACCTCTTAGAATATTTTCCTGAACTTTATGAGGTTTGTATAAATTTTACCCTGACTAGAACCTCTTCAATTCAAGCAGGTCTGAAATTAGGGTTTTGTGTGCTATTTGTGATTCTCAAAATGTGCGAAACCTCGTTTCTATCTGTGTGGACCCACTCTTTGGAATTTAATGCCCATTTAACCTTCAATTAATCCCTGGGTGATCCTGTGGTTACTCTGCATTTGTGATTTGATGTTAAAACTGCAAAATTAGCCCTATTTTAATGTTTGTTCTCAAAATGGATTTAAGTGAAATTACTATCCTCAGGCAATTATTCATGAGCATTTGTCACTTGATTTCAACTAATTTAAGTTATTTATCACTAGTGATGGTGTTACCATCATAACCCTGATCGGGAGTTTTTTGCTTGCAGAAATAATGCATCAGAAAAATATGTCGTCGCAGCATGTAAATCGTGGTGGAAAATTTCGAACAAAAATATTTTAATAAACTAACCAAGAAGAGTTAGGCCATATCCACATGGAAGAACAGATACAATAAATCCATGAATATTTTTCCCTTGCATTCATTTAACTGAGTGCGAGATTCGTGCTCAAATCCAATGTGAAATGCGATGAAAAGAAGAAGACAATAATTTCAGAATGTGAGGTTATATGTGTAATTTTCCTTCCCTGAAATAAGTCGCAATGGCATGTAATGTAATTAAATTCCAAGATATTGGTCTTTCTCCTTTAAGTGTGATGACTTTTCATGCATTTATTTGTAGATCTAAGCCAACATATGAGGATGTGAATGCATGTAAGAAATACTGTGAACTTGTGAGGGCATGCATGCAATTTCAGATGAATAGAATAAGAAAAATCATAAATCTCATAAGTGGCAATGGCATCACATGTAAAAAAAAATAGGGCCTCTACTGTAGAGAAACAGGGGAACTCATTCCCCTCGTGCGCACGCGGAGAGGAAGGCACGGTTGGAGGCGCAGAGCTCAGAGGAGGTCGATGATGGTGAGGGGATCCCAATAGAGGTGGTGGAGTCGACGGCAACGGTCGGAGGTCACCAGACGACGAGTAAGAGCTCGCCAGCGGTGGGTCACACCACGCGTGCACGTGGGTCGCGGTGGGTGCATCTAAGGGTGTGGCTGAGCTCGTGAGGGCACAGCGAGCTCAACGGAAGTGATGACGTGGAGAACGGTGGTCCGTGGAGGTGGTTGGGAGTGGAGGAGCAGCAGTTTGTTTGGGTTCTTTTCCTTTCCTATGTCGGTGGAGAAGATGAAGAAGAGGAAGAAGAGGCAGTCGATGGGGGGGTTCTCTGTTGAAGAAGAAGAAGCCGTCGGGGTTGTGCGTAAGGGGCTGGCTGCGCACCAAGTTGCTGCGTGCGAGGGCGAGATGCCAACGAGGGTGGCGCACACGGTGGCGGTGTACAGAGGTGTGGTCGCACGTGGTGACTTGCGCGTGTGTGCTGATGGCCGAGCGGTGTGCGTGTGAGGGTGGTGGTGTATGCATTGCTTCACGGTGGAGCCCTCCTTCTCCGTCAAGGCGATCCAAGGGAGAAGATGGCCTTTGAAGATGATGGCTTGCCCTCCTTTTTAACGCTTGCTGTTTGTTTGCCATGACCAACAGCTTCTCCAATCACTTGGCGAGGATCCCGAGTGGTTGGACGGCGAGGGTGCGGTTGTGAGATGCACGGAGAGGAAGCGGGCGACTCCTGTTGATGGTGGAAAGTGGTGGTGCACGGCAGTTGGAGGAGGAAATTTTAGAAAATTGCGAGCATGTACTTGTAAAATATAAGACTTGTCATAAGATGCATCCCTCCACTAAAATAAATTAACATTAAGTACTAAATAATTAACTTCTAAGGAAATGTATGTAAAATGTACTTAGGCTAATAGAATGTCCGAAAAATTGGACTTATCAAATACCTCCATGATGCCTAAGTTTTGCTAGTCCCTAGCAAAAGTGCAAAAATAATGGAAGTGACTAAAAACTTCTTTCCTTATTCCAAAAGGTTAGAGATCCAAACAAATGTGAAGTGATAGTAGCCTAGGTAATGGATCTAAGTAAAAAGCCAACTTACATTTACAGTTCGTACTTAACTCTTGATAAAACTTCTATTAGGATGGGCAACTTCTTCCCTCGGGGATAAAGTAGAGAATAATCTGTAGTTTGACCCTGACTTTTTGGCTTAGGTAGGAGATACTCAGTTGAATGGATTTATATTTGATGGCTCACACTCATTTGATGCTACATGTAGTCTAGTACTACAGACTCTAGATCTCTAGACTATCAAATGAGTCAACCCAGAGAGGGGCCAAACAAAATTGTGCTCCCTTGAGGTTCCTTTGTGCTCACTCTTTTCTTTCTTTTCTTTTGAGATCACAAATCTCACCAGATTTTCTAAATCTACTTAGTGTTTGGTGGCCTCACATGGCATTCACACTTCAATTAAAGTCCTAATAACCCTATAATTAAGTCAGAATTCCTCAGCCAGTATTCGGGCGATTAGAAATACTGAAAAGTAGGTATGGGTCATATTTGGTGGATCATAGTGGGTGTTTTTGTTGCCTCAATAATATGGACACCTAATAAGATTGACACCTAAAACAGCTATAACTCGAACATTTTCTTTTTGTTTTCTTCTTTTTTTTCTCTTTTTTTTTCTTTTTTTTTGAATAACTCAACACAACACGACGTAGACTTTTATTCATGAGACATTATTAGGGATGATGATGGTCAAGAGGATATTGTGTCGCTTATTTGGTGGAAGTGTCTACTCTCGGCATCGGGGAAAAGATGGATAGGACAAGCATATTTATGACCTTTGACACCACTACCCTCCTTTAGTTGAGGATTTTATAAAGGACGGTCGTGACCATCCACCATAGTTATAGTTTTATTAGGACTCAATCTCTGTGTATCTACCTTATTTGGTGACTCTCAAGAATTCACACACTATTCACACACAGAACAGAGAGAGAAAATTGTGCCTAACTCTAAGGTATCATCCTCTAATTATTTAGAATTTAAGAGTCCTTGTACTAGACTTAGTACACCGGTAGTCTCTTTACTTCCTCACAAATACTAGGTGGATCTAATAGAAGATAGTTTGCCTGACTTCTTATTAACTATCCAAGGGTTCAGTAGACTAAAAATGTTTATTGGTTTTCTTAAAAAGATCCATTACCTAGTCTACATGTAAGTGAAGTAAATGTACTGGATTCTAAACTTAAGAAGCAATTTAAGAAGAAAAACTTTAATGACACCTCCTTGATAAAAAAATTTCTGCTAGGGACTAACCAATTCAGCTCAAGAGAATTTTTTTTTTGCTAATGCACCTATCCTAAATGCATGCAAATATTTATAAATGTTATAAACATCCTCAGGTTATACCCCCCATCCTAAGACTGATAATGTCCTCATTGGAAAAATAAAGATATAGAAGAATATCACCTAAGGAGGAGAGTGGGAGGAGCTAAGGCTCCTTAAGCCGAAGTGCATCCAAAACCTGGCCATCTGAAAGAGTAACATAACGTTTAAGTCCTTGGCCATTTATCTTAAAGCTCGCACCAGAAGTAGGGTTCTGAATTTCTACAGCTCCATGAGGGAAGGTATTGATAACAACGTATGACCCATCTTAGCAGAATTGAGCTTTCCTGGAAATAATTTAAGTCCATAATTGAAAAGCCAGACCCACTAATTAGGCTCAAAGGTCTTTCTAATGATATGCTTATCATGGAAGACCTTTGTACGTTGCTTGTAATCTTGAGAAGTTTCATAGGCTTCATTACGAAGCTCCTTAAGCTCACTTAACTCTAACATGCGTGCCTTTCCCGCTTTATCCAAATTTAAGTTAATGCTTTTAATAGCCCAATAAGCTTTGTGTTGGATTTCAACGGAAAGATGGCATGCCTTTCCGTAGACAAGACGAAAAGGAGACATGCCCAAGGGAGTCTTATACGTTGTTTTATAGGCCCAAAGAGAATCATTTAGTTTTTTAGGCCAATCCTTTCGGTCGGGCCTGACAGTTTTTGTTACGAACACGCGCTTCAGACGTCTTTTAAGATGTCTGGGAGGTGGCCCAGACATCTGAGCAGACGTTTGGAACCACTTCCAGACGTCTGGGAATCGGTTATTTTTGGCACGCGTGTTTCGTCTGCGTGCCTGAGCGCGTAGACCTGCGTACGCTCTCTCTCCCTCTCTTTTTCCCTCTCTCCTGCGGCTGTAGACCCACCCTGTCCGCTCTCTCTCTCCTCCTCGCGCGGCCTTAAAAGGCCACGCCCTCTCCCTTACTCCCGTCACCTCCGCCCCCTTCCTCTTCTCCTTCTAGCCAGTGCGCGAGAGCGAGCGCGAGTGAGCGGCGGCAGCGACAGCCGCGGTGAGCGTGGGAGGAGGTGCTGCGCGTGGAAGAGGCGCTTGGCCGTGAGGGCGAGCTCGCCGGGGCTGCTAGGGCCGGCCGGTGGGGGACGCAGCGGGCGCGGAGCGACGCGGGGGGGGGACTGCTGCAGTTTGAGCAACAGGCGGATGAGGCGCGGCGCGGCCGAGCGTCGCGAGCGGAGGGCGAGTCGCGCCCTGATTCTGGAATTTTCTCCAGAATTAGACGTCTGGGCTAACAACCAGACGGCGGGGAGGACGTCTGGAGGACTGTCCAGACGTCTGAAAGGTGAGTTATTCCGTCTTTCTTCCTCTTCTACGACTGACCGTACTAAGAGAGAGAGGAAATGGGTACGCGCAGGTTCTGAGATTCGCATCCAACGCGAATCCGACGTCTGGCTGCAGTGACAGACGACGGGAACGACTTCCAGACGACCTGGGTGACCATCGGACGTCTGCGAACTAGGCCAGATGCTCCCGCAGGCTTCTGGATGTCTGAGAGATCACGCAGGGCAAAGGTAACCTCTGATCCACTTTTTAAGACATCTGGAAGAGGTTCCAGACGTCTAATTTTGCACTGTTTCGTCGTTTTCGACCCGTCTAAGGCCCGTTCGAAGTCCGTTTTCTACGTTTTGAGTTGCGTTCTTTTCGGAATTGAATCCTCTACCCGTCTACAGTAGTTGTATACTGTTTTGAGAAACTCCTTGTGTTTGATCCTTGTGATAGGACCCCATTCTGTTGCAGTCTCAGGGGTTGTGGAGGCACGCGGGATTCCCGACCACGCCCCCAGTACTCCTGTTGTAACCGGTAGAGTGGCTTTTAAGTTTATTAGTATAATCTGTTAATTATGGAACCATAAATAGAACCTAGGACATTGCATGAATCCTAGGAATGAGAAACTAGAATGAATGGTAGATCCTAGGGTGTTGCATGAATCCTAGGGCAGGAAAACTAGATTGTATGATAGATCCTTGGGTATGGCATGAATCCTAGGATGGGAAGAACTAGTGGAATATATGAATACTGCAGTCTTGGAAAATGTGGAAAGGAAATAATAGCTACCTGTAAATTGGTTTAACAACTGCCTGTTATGAATAAATGAGCATGTCTGGGAATATGGGATGTATGAATGTGAAACTGGGAAGGTGAAACCTGAATGTGCTGAGTTAAAAGAACTGGAACCCTACGGGGAATTAGGAGTGGAACTCCTGGAAAGAGAAAGGAATGGAACTGAGAAAGAAAGACGTGGTAGAGTGCTGTCTCTTGGGTACGTAGTACCAAGGGAAGTACCTGTACCTGTTTAGTGCAGAGCGGAGCCAGCCGCCCCAGGGACCCGGGGTTAGGACTGGACACTTTGTACCGACTTGCTGGCCCTCGTGTACGTAATACCGAGGAGAGATACTAGTGTAGGGAGGTACTAGCTACCCCACGGGTCCCGGGGTTCTGCTAGCCTCCTACACCGACTTGTTAGGCTCACTGGGCAAACCAGGGTAGTCAGGTGAGGGTGCGCGGACTGTGGAGGGGCAAGGCCCCTGTTTGGTTACTGTGGAGGGGTTGGACCCCTGTTACTGAGAGGGCTCTGCCCTATACTGATTCCGTGCTGTGCTTTGGGCGCACCCGTTAACGGAAATGACTGACCGCGTGCCAGTGCGGGTTAGCTACCTGTGCGTTTATCGCGCGTGCCGTAGTCACCGTTACGCCTGTCCGTGACCTTGGGGTGGTTGACTGAGAGTAGGATCACCACGGGGGACTCTCCCGGCCAGGAGAGCACCACGTGCTACTTCTACTATTCGAAAAAGACTGCAATCAAGATCGTTCCCACGAGGAACATTCGAGATCAAGTGAAGGATCTGAGAAATAGATAAATTTTGAGACAATAGAAAGACGTAAATAAAGAAAGTAACAGAACATAACAGCTACTGTACACTTTACTGTTTCTTTAGTTTAGCTGCCACTCTACTCAGCATTTTGCTGACGTGTTACACTCGTTACCTTTCAGGACCAGGTGTTGAGCAGCCAGGGTCAGCAGCTGTAGAGGACGCTGGGCCGAGTAGGGTCCAGTAGACTTACCACTGTTCTCTTGTACCTCTTTTTGGTTCCACTGTAGTGAGTAGTTCTTGTTACCGCTGTACTTTTCTTTACCTGTAGTTTCATATTATGTTATGAATGTTGTTCTACTGTTGTGGTGGTATATACTGTAGTGGTTTATTTCCTTACTGCTGTATTTTCTTACTGTTAGTTATATTCATGCTGAATGTGGTTTATTTTACTGCGCTTTTGGTTACTTCCTCGTTGGATGACTAGGTCTTGGGATTATTCGAGTCGGTCCGGTTCTCTTGTCTAGTAGGGACTCGGGAATCGGGTCGTTATAGTTTTTCCTAAAATTTGCTTAATCTCCCTATTAGATACTTCAACTTGTCCACTCATTTGGGGATGGTAAGGTGTGGCTATCATGTGGTTGACTCCCAAAGTTTGGAGTAGTCTTGTGAAGTATACGTTCTTGAAGTGAGGTCCTCTATCACTTATGATCATCCTTGGGCACCCGTACTAGGAAATGATATTAGCCTTAACAAAATCCAAGACCACAGAGTGGTCATTGGTTTGCGTGGGTATGGCTTCAATCCATTTTGATACATAGTTCACAGCCACAAGGATGTACTCATATCCAAAGGACACAGGAAAGGGACCCATGAAGTCTATGCCCTAGATATCAAAGATCTCAACAGGGAGAATAGGTTGCTGGGGCATCTCATCCCTTTTTCCGATGGTTCCCGTTTGCTTGCAACGTAGACATGCACCCACATATATATGTGCATCTCGGAATAATGTGGGCCACCAAAAGCTAGACTGAAGAACCTTATGGGCAGTCCTTTTTCCATTAAAATGCCCTCCACATTGGAGGTCATGCCAGAAACTCAAAACACTCCTTTGTTCTTCATCAGGGATGTAACGACGAAAAAGCTGGTCAGGGCCTATTCTAAATAGCTTAGGTTCTTCCCAGTGATAAAATTTAGTGCCAGTAAGAAACCTGTCTCGCTTCTGCTTGTCCCAAGTACTAAGGGTAATGCACGTGACTAGATAGTTCACTATGTCAGCGAACCAATCAGTTTTGGCCTCTACGGCCATCAGAGACTTATCAAGAAAAGTCTCTTGAATAACACCAGCCGGGGTTGATGCCTCAATAGGGATCCTAGATAGATGATCTGCTACCACATTCTCAACTCCTTTCTTGTCTTTAATTTCCAGGTCAAACTCTTGGAGTAGTAGAATCCAACGAATTAAGCGAGGTTTGGTGTCCTTTTTATTAAGAAGCTTTAAAGTATAATGATTAATGAACACCACAACCTTGGATCCCAAAAGATAAGACCTAAATTTTTCCAAAGTAAATACTACAGCAAGAAGTTCCTTTTCAATGACTGTGTAGTTTTGTTGAGGACCCGTAAGGGTCTTGCTGGCATAATGCAACACATGAGGTTTGCCATCAACCCTTTGACCTAAGATCGCTCCCACTGTGAAATCAAAAGCATCGCACATTAGCTCAAACGGGAGGGTCCAATCTAGTGCTTGGAGAATCGGCGTGGTAATAAGGGCTTTCTTCAAGACTTGGAAAGTCTCACCACATCTATCATCAAAATCAAAGGAAACATCCTTCTCTAATAGGTCACAGAGTGGCTTAGAGATTTTACTGAAATATCTAATGAAGCTCCTATAGAACCCAGCATGGTCAAGGAAACATCTAACCTGACGAACATTGGTGGGCGATGGAAGCTTAGAGATGGAATCAATTTTTGCGGTATCCACCTCTAATCCTCTCTAAGAAACTGCATGCCTCAACACAATACCCTACTAGACCAGGCTTTCCTCCCAACTAAGCACCAACTTTGCCTCTTCACAATGGGTTAAGACTTTATCAAGGTGTGAAAGGCATAGGTCAAACAACAAGCCGTAAATGGAGAAATCATCCATGAAAATCTCAACAAACTCATCGATCATATCCAAAAAGATAGCCATCATACAATGTTGGAAAGTGGTAGGAGCATTACATAATCCGAATGGCATTCGGCGGAACTCAAAAGTGCCATACGGACTCGTGAAGGTGGTATGCTCCTGATCATCAAGAAAGACGGCTATCTGATTATACCCAGAGTACCTAGTGACGGGTTTTCTCCCAACCGCAGCTAGTCTTTGTTCGTTTTAGTGTTTATTACAGTAATGTCGTTATAGTATAAGACGAGACAGCTACAGTTGTCATTACCATAAAAATTTTTTACTCGAAAATAGTTTTCCCAAGGTCGAACTTAGGGAGCTACTGGAATTCTAGAAGTACAAAGTTCCTCTATTGAATTACAAAAATAAGATAGAGAGGGAGAGGTTTTTTGTCTTGGCTTTTTCTTCTTCTCTTCTTCTCTTTTTCTACTCATCTCTGTCTTCTTCTTCTCTTCTTTCTTCTTTTCTTCCTTTGCCTTTCTCTCTTTACTGATCTTCTTCCTTGGCTCTGTTTGCCTTCAATTCCTCTTCTTCTTCTTTAGTTCTTCTTTTTCTCTTCTCTGTCTTCTACTCTTCAGCTGCAAGGTCTTCTCTTTCTTCCTTCTCTTTTCTTTCTCTTTTCTTCAGCTGCGGAGCCTTCTTCTTTCCTTCTTCTTCTTCTTTTTCTCGTCTCTGTCTTCTGCTCTTCAGCTGCAAGGTCTTCTCTTTCTTCCTTCTTCTCTTTTCTTTCTCTTTTCTTCAGCTGTGGAGCCTTCTTCTTTCCTTCTTATTCTTCTTCTTTTCTTCCTTCTGCTTTATCTCCTCTGAAGGTTTATCCGTCGTCTGATATTGCAGTCAGACGACTTAAACTGCGGTCTGCTACAGTGTTCTCCTCTTTTCCTTCCTTCGCTGCTTCTTCTTTGGCGAGCCTTCTTCTTCTTCTGCTTCTTCTCTTCTCCTTCCTGCGGCCAAGTGCTGAGCCCTTCTCCTTCAGCGCTCCTATCCTGCACACAAGGGGGAAGCAAAACCTATCTCTTCCCTCTACCCGCACGTCTCTCTCTCTCTGTAAACCGCTCAGAGGAAGCTCTCCCAGAGCCGGGTTATCGGGTCGGGTAGCGTACCCGTGACCAGGCGCACCGCCGTGGGTGGTGCGTGAGGAGTGCAGGGTAAACGGGTCGGCCAGGTCCACGTGGCGTGGGTTGCGGACAAGGCGGGTGAGTGGGCGAGGCGACCTCACCCCATGTTCTAAGGCGTTAAGGTAAAAACACAAAATCAATTTAAATGGGTGCGGCGCTTTGAAATCTTACGATGTGGGACTAAACTTTGTTCCTACTCACGCGCGCCCGCAGGAAGAATGCGACCTCGCCTCAGCAGCTGCGTCCTCGTTTCCCCTCACGTGCCAGCTGCCTGCCTTCACCCGATTCTCCCCAATTCACATCAGCTGGAGATTTGACGCTCTAAGGCCTGGAGCTCGCTTGGAAGCTCCTTGCGTCGTCGCCAATGGCGGCCGGGGTAGCAGGTCTGTCTAACACAAATAGGGCCTCTTGGCCTAATCAAACCACAGGGGAACCTTCGCCGTGGCACGGCGAAGGTGGTGCGAGGTGCAGCAAGCTGCAAGATGGCCTAGGTGTGCGTGCCTAGGTCGTTCTGTGGCCGGAAAAATGGGTTTGATCGGGGGAGTGTTATGGAGGTGTGGAGTGGCAGTGGAGGGGCGGAGGGTGTTTGGTGAGGTAAGGCGGAGCTTTTGGTGTAGTTGGCGAGTCGTATGGGGTTGTGGGATGACGGGAACGACTCGCCGGAGAGTGGCCGGAGGTGGGGAAGATGAGGGTGGTCAGGCGTGGTCGTAAGGCGATTAAGCAAAATAAGTTGGGGAAAAGAAAAAGGGGAGGAAGGGAAATAACTGTTACTTACCTACAGGGACGAAAGGGGGCCGGAGCGGCGGGCAGCTGTACCGACTGTCGCCGGAGAAGAAACACCCAGAGGGAGAGAGCGGCGGCGAGGAAGAGGGCAGGGAGGCACGTGCTTGGCACGGCGCGACGTGGGGAGATCAGGTGAAGGTGGCTCTGCTGCTGGTATTGCAGCAGAGCGACGAGAAGGAGGAGGTGTGGACGCCGGAGCTGGTGGGTTTCCTGTCGGAGTGGGGAGAGAGGAAGGGATGAGGGATTCTCCGTCAAGACCAAGCTGGGAGAACCGACTGGCGATGCTGGTCTTTATAAAGGCGGTGGCGGAGGGTCGGACGCAAGGAGGCGACGTGTGTCCCTCGCCGGAGTATGGTCGGAGACGAGACCCATACCTTCCACGCGTTTGCATGGAAGGTGTGGGTGTCGTCAGGTGGCATGGCCGAGTCCCTGTGACAGTAGACGTCATAGGGAACTTCGCGTTTACTTTGTAGGACGCCTTCCTCACCCTACGCGGCGCCATGCTCCGCGCAAAGTCGCCGAAGCATGGTGCTGCACAGAGACTTGCAGGAGGGACCAAAATGCAAAGAACGACGAGGAAATTAGGGGCCAAAATGCAAGGGTTTCGAAAGTTGAGGGTCAAAAGTAAATGATGAGGACCAAATTGCAAAGTCGGTCAAGGAGGTCTCTTCTTAGGCTCAAGTTTTTATGCATGACTAAATTGGACCTAAGGATTTTAATGGTGAATTTTTTTCTAGGTCAGACCATGTTTGATCGGCCAATTTACGTAAAAACCCAAATTAAATCATTAATTGGGCATGGTTCTCAATGTAGGTCAAAATGGGTTTCTATGGCCAAATTGAAGGTTCTAAACCCTAGAGATTATTTTTCTATGAATTTTAGAGGGTTTAGTTGATTTTTTTTTCTACCTCGAACCACGTGAATTGAAGTGGATTTGTTTTAGGGTTACAGAATGTTATTTAATTCCTTGGAGTTGCTGTAGCCCTTGTTGGATCAGATCATCCCACTTTCCTTCTTATTTGGTTTGTTTGACCTGTGTTTGGATCCTGAGTTACCCTGTTTGCATATTGTGTTGGTGAAATTGCATTTTTACCCCTTATAACTTATTTTCTTTTTGAACTCAGAATTCTCTGAGTTAAGCCTTTCTTTGAGTTATGTAGGAGCTTTTTCTTACATAGCTGGGTTAGATTGTGCTAGTTAGGGTTCATGATGAGGTTCTAATCAGTACCCATCAAGGAAACAGGAGTACTTCTTCCCTGCTAGTTGTTCCAAAATCTGATCAATAAACGGTAAGGGGAAATGGTCTTTCTGGGTAGCCGTGTTCAAACGACGATAATCAATGTAGACCCTCCAATCAGTTGAGGGTCTAATGGTTACCAACTCTCCTTGGTCATTCTCTTCCACAATGATTCTTGCTTTTTTGGGCACCACATGTATAGGATTGACCCATTTATTGTCTGAAATGGGATAAATAATTCCTGCATCCAGCCATTTCAGAATCTCCTTCTTAACAACCTCCCGCATATTAGGGTTGAGCCTTTTCTGCATGTCTCGGAAGGGCTTCACGGACTCATCCATGTATGTATGATGCATGCAAAGGGAGGGATCAACACCCTTAATATCAACTATCGACCAAGCAATTGCTTCCTTGTGCCTTTGTAAACACTCAAGCAGAGCTCCCTTCTGCGATTCAGATAATGTAGACGAGATAATAATGGGGAGTGTGTCGTTAAGGCCAAGGAAAGCTTACTTTAATGTGCCCAGGAGGGGTTTTAGCTCCAACTTAGGAGCCTTTTGGATTGAGGGTTTGAGTTGAGATGTCCCCACCTTAGGTAGCGGATCTACCTTCACGGCCCAGGGAGGGGACAGAGACTCTGTGTGTACCCCCAGAACTCTTCTAGTTCTAGTATATCCCCTTCATTTTCTTCAATAGTCGGAGGATGGCCCTTAGATATGACCTTTTGAAGGTGATCTCTACATAAGAGTGCTGGAGTAGTGTCTTCAATTATTTTATCAACTACCTCAATCTAAGAATAATCTTCAAATCTGGATTGCTTGTAGGTATCAAAAATATTCAACTGGATCTTCTTGTTCCCAAAGCCCATTTTAAGTGTCCCTAATCTACAATTGATAGAGGCATTGGCTGTGGCAAGGAAGGGGCATTCCAGAATAATGGACGGATTGGTGGGCTTATTAGATGGGTCAGTATCTAGCACAAGAAAGTCAATAGGGAAGAAGTTCTCCACTCTCACCAGGACATCTTCCAGTAATCCTCGTGGTGTCTTAAGCGATCTGTCTACGACCTGGAGGATGACTAGACTAGGCTTTAAATCACCTCCTCCCAAAAGGTTGTAGACAGAGCTTGGTAAATGTTCACCCCTGTGCCCAGATCGAGTAGAGCCTCGTCAATGTGTTGGTTACCTATAACCACTAAAATATATGGGGCCCCTAGGTCGTTCTTTTTTGGGGGTGTTCCATGTTGGAGAACCGAGCTAACATGGTCAGGCAGGATGACCTTAGCTTGAACTTGTCTCCTAGATCGGCACTTCTAGGTGCACAGGTCCTTTAGAAACTTGGCATAGGACGGGATCTGTTTGATAGCTTCCAATAGAGGAAAGTTGATCTGGACTTGCCTAAAAGTGTCTATAATCTCATCTGTCCTATCCTTGGCTCTAGATGAGCCAACAGAAGATTCCCTAGGAGCAGATAAGCGCTCTAAATAGGGCACCCTTAGCTTTTGGGTAGAGGGGTCATCATGGCGGGAAAGGGGTGGTGGAATGACGACATCCTCAGGGTGGGTGATTTCAAGTGAGGGAGAGCAATGTGGCTCTTCCTCTGTGGAGATGGAAGTTGGGTCGGGTGTAGGAGGGGAATCCTGAGAGGTGACCGTAGGAGTGCTATTAGGCATGTCAATTTTATTTCCACTCCTCAGCATGGTCACAGCTTGGACGTGCTCCTTTAATATGACCCCCTTACCCTTCAAGTTCTCCTCAGAAGAGCTAGGCAACTTCCCCGGATCTCGTTGCCTAACTACCTCAGTAAGATGACCAATTTGGGATTGCATATCAGTAATCATCTTATTCTGAGATTGGATGACCATATTCTGATGCTCTTGCATCGCTTTCATCATGGCTTTAAGTTCATCCATCTCAGAAGGCTTATTCTAAGGAGGGTTTGCATAGGATGGCTGGTAGATGGGTTAGGGAGGTAGGGGTCTTGTATTCCCTGAGTTAGAAGCATCACAAAACAAATAAACCTAGAGTCTAAAGAATCGGGGACACTCCCTCAAAAAAATGGTCCCAGAGTACAAGGGCGAGAAAACAAATAACTAGACTAAACCTAAAGAGTCTACTTTAAAATGTTGAATCAGAAGTCTAAGAGGAAGAATCCTCCTAGATGGTTCTCCGCATGTCTCCACACGTGTGGGATCAAGGCCCACCAGCTCCTGTGATTATCTCCGCATGTGGACGTCGCTTAAGGTCGACGTAGTCTCTTAGCTACGTCTGTCGCCTCCTTAGACTCCTTGTCAGATAAATATCCAACTCAGAATAATCAAAATAAAATTAGGTGAATTTATTGCATCGATTGCCTCCTCGGCAATGGTGCCATTTAATCAGGAGTTTTTTGCTTGTAGAAATAATGTATCAGAAAAATATGTCGTTGCAGCATGTAAATCGTGGTGGAAAATTCTGAACAAAAATATTTTAATAAACTAACCACAAAGAGTTTGGTTGTATCCATAGGGAGGAACAAATGCAATAAATCCATGAATATTTTTCCCTTGTATTCGTTTAACTATGTGTGAGATTCGTGCTCAAATCCGATGTGAAATGCAACAAAAAGAAGACACAATAATTTTAGAATGCGAGGTTATATGTGTAATTTTCTTTCCCTGAAATAAGTCGCAATGGCATGTAATGTAATTAAATTCCAAGATATTGGTCTTTCTCCTTTAAGTGTGATGACTTTCCATGCATTTATTTGTAGATCTAAGCCAACATATGAGGATGTGAATTCATGTAAGAAATACTTTGAACTTGTGAGGGCATGCATGCAATTTCAGATGAAAAGAATAAGAAAAATTATAAATCTCATAAGTGGCAATGGCATCACATGTAAAAACAAATCGGGCCTTTACTGTAGAGAAAGAGGGGAACTTGTTCCCCTCGTGCACACATGGAGAGGGAGGCATAGTTGGAGGCGCAGAGCTCAAAGGAGGTCGATGGTGGTGAGGGGATCCCAATGGTGGTGGCAGCGTCGACGGCAAAGGTCGGAGGTCACCAGATGATGAGGAAGAGCTCACCGGATGGTGAGGTGGGTGCGTCTGAAGGGGTGGCTGAGCTTGTGAGGGCACGACAAGCTCAACAGAGGTGACGACGTGGAGAACGGCAATCTGTGGAGGTGGTTGCGTGCAGAGGAGCAATGGTTTATTTGGGTTTTTTTCCTCTCCCATGTCGGTGGAGAAGAAGAAGAAGAGGCAGTCGGTGGGGGGGGGGGGTTCTCTGTTGAAGAAGAAGGTGTTGGGGTTGTGCCAAGGGGTAGGTTGCGCACGAAGTTGCTGTGTGCGAGGACGAGACGCCAACGAGGGTGGCGCACATGGTGGCGGTGTGCAGAGGCATGGCCACGTGTGGTGACTTGCACATGTGTGTTGATGACCGAGTGGTGTGCGCACGAGGGTGGTGGTGTATGCGTTGCTTCACGGTGGAGCCCTCCTTCGTTGAGGCAATCCAAGGGAGAAGATGGCCTCTGAAGATGATGGCTTGCCCTCCTTTTTAAAGCCTGCTATTTGTTTGCCATGACCGATGGCTTCTTCAACCACTCGGTGAGGATCCCAAGTGGTTGGACAGTGAGGGTGCAGTTGAGAGATGCTCGGAGAGGAAGCAAGCGACTCCGGTTGACGATGGAAAGCGGTGGCACGCGGTTGTTGGTGGAGGAAACTTTAGAAACTTGTGAGCATGTACCAATAAAATATAAGACTTGTCATAAGATGCATCCCTCCACTAAAATAAATTAACATTAAGTACTAAATAATTAACTTCTACGGAAATGTATGTAAAATGTACTTAGGCTAATAGAATGTCCAATAAATTGGACTTATCAGACCCTATGCCTAACTTTTGATAGTCCCTAGCAAAATCCTATGGAAAGAACTAGATTTCTAAACCATGCTTTGATGTTCAGATGCCTGATTTGTGCCACTTCTCTTAGAATAGAATGCCAACAATACGCCTAGTGGTACTCAAGTATCAGCCAAGATCCAAACCTGACCAGCTTCAGCCTCTGTCTGTCACGAAGGTTTCTAAGGCCCGCAAAAACTACCCAGAGGTTTGTTAACCCCAGCAGTTAAAGCACCCGTGCGTTAGACAAATTAAGTCTAGGTTCAGTTTGCCAATGCATTTTGATAAGAGAGAAATAGAGAAGTATTTTTCATTTTGAGAGTTTTCTCTCCTTTCTTTTTATATTTCCCTAGATATAACCTCAGATTGGCTCTAAATATGGTCTGTATAGGATTCCTTGTCCCCACCATCAATCCTGGAAGGGTCCCTAGCTTTCGATGCTTCGAGATAACACTGCCCATGGCAACCCTAGAACTAGCTTTCGACACTTCAAGATAGTGCCGCCCATGGCATTCATAGCTAAATTCAAATCCTGGCAATCGACATTTAGGGATAATCCTACCCATGGCTCCTGAATCAGCTTAAAGTGCTTACATGCCCCCTGTAGGATATTTAGATATCCTAGGAGACAAGCACCAAGGAGACGATATGTTATTACGTATCTTCGAGGGAAATTTTCCACCTCTCTACGCTGGGAACTCATCTAATCAATTTGTGTCTTTGAGACAACTTTTCAGAATAGAACACTTTTGACATGATTTCTTTATTAAGCGCACTGAACCAGACTAGTGTGTGATTTTGGGTGCTTAGGTTACCAAGTCCCACAAACCAAAGGGCAGGCAACGGGGTTGAATAATCCCTAAGCCTTAGACCTACTATGTCAACTTTGCACTTTTCTCAACCTCTTGAGAACTAATCCGGATCTTAACAAATACGTGAGTGTTTGAGCCCTAAAATAAGCTCAAGAGGCCTAAGATTAGCACTCTTACTAATCTCCTTGTCTCAAGTACTTTAGGACTTAATCTTTATTTTGATTTGGTCTAGAACTTAAGTAAATCCCATAATCAACTGTTATGACTATCAATTCTGTTTCTATTTTTTGCTCCTTTTTGACATTCTTCATTTCCTCCTCTTTTCCTTCTCAAGAAGGATTTTCAACCATTTCTCAAAATGTTTCCTCCCTTTCTCCCTCTTTTTTTTTCAATGAATTTTTTTATGAGAAACCCTCAGAGAATTGAAATTCCATTTGATTTGCACTTTAACATCCCCCATGCCTAAGTTTTGCAATGTCCTCATTATAAACTAGGAGGGTATGAATTCAACTTGATTCAAGGATTAGAATAGGGTCAAAGAGTGGGTGACCGAGTCGGGATGATTGTTGCAGACGATTTCAAGGTCTGATACAAGTATCAAAGGTGGAGTCAGCTGTTCTAAAGTTGATCCCTAAAGTGCAATAAGAGTGTAGCTCAAAAAGATAATCAGAAGGGTCTCAATTTTTGGAATGACAGGTTGCCTCCCATTAAGAGCTAAATTCAATGCCTTCAGCTAAGTAGAAGGTGGTCAAGGAGAAGGGGTGGTCAAATCTAAGGAATTTTGTAGAACGAGCACCTTAATGAGTAGCCTGGTTGGTCCAACCAGGTGCTTGTTCAGATCAATAGGCTGATGATGCAGACAAAACCCAATCAGTCTGGTGGGTTGATGATGTGAATCAATAGGTATGGAGCTCACCAGATGCTTTGCGGCTCAAAAAGATATGGAAATGTGAATCTAGGGCTTGGCTGAATCAGTTCAGCCTGGTCAAAGTAGGGGTCCTCATAGGATAATGGATCTATGAAAAATGTAGGAACCCTACTAGTGGGATCCGAGAAAGATACTATGTGATTGTTAGTCTGATTAGTATCTAATTCCTAATCGAAAGATGGTGGTAAATCATATGCAACTAGATCAAAGAGAGGTAAGTCAGAGTAGAAATTGATTTTAGTGGCGAGTCGGGGTTAGGATTAGGCTTCAAAAGGCTCTGTATGAGATGTGGAAGGTGTGGCTTCTTCAAGGTTCGAATCATCGGCCTCAGAATCAAAATCAAAGAATGGATCATGGACACTGAGGTCGTAGATTGGCTCATAATTATCTAGAAATAAAGGTTTTCTGAAATTAGAGTATGATTCGAAATCATCAGAGAATCTGCAAAAATTTGCTTCTGAACTTGATTCATGATCGAGATTTCCACCCCAAAATAAATCATGATTCATGAAATTATCAACCTAACTTTGATCTAACCTAGTTTCGGATTCCAAGCCCAAAGAAGTGTCCTTATTAGGCATGGGCTCAGATTCTGGGCTCCTAGGGTAGATCCAATCAAATCTCAATTTTCCAACTCCTCTATTTCTGTATCGTAAATCCATGCGACTTCCGAAAAATCGATTCGTTCCTTTGAGGATTCTGGAGAGGTATAATCATAAAATATAGGCCCAGAATCATAATTCAGATCTAAAATCTGGTTCTCATCATATTGGGCCTCATGATTATCCCAAATAGGTTCAGATCTAGATTCTAGGTTAAGGGTAGGAATTGGGTCACTAGAATCTGGACATTGTCATATTGGGATGTCAGAATCGCTCTCAAGGATTACCTTAATAGGATAAGGTGCAGGAATTACATCCTCAAGAGGTTCTGACTCAAGCTGATCATTGGTGTTTGGTAAATCAAGGCATGATGGACCAGCTTCATGACTCTCTATGGCTGGTTCATAATTAGGAACACCTGCAATTGGATCCACCCAACCCATGCTTTGATCAGGTATGTCATTCTGCACAAAGTTTGAATCTGGTTCCATTTGGGTTGGGGGTCCACAACAACCTCTTTTTTTCGAACCCAGGCTCTGGGAAATCACATTGATCCTCAATATTGCTCCAAGATTTATCATTAGTTTCTGAGTGGGAATCGGGATATTTTTGATTGATGGCTTTGTGGAACATATTTCGCATATACCCCTGTTTCTCAATGTTATTTTGGTGTATCTCCCAGAGTGGTGGATTTGTAAAACAATGTAAATCCTCTGTGCTATGCAATTCCCATAATTCATTGAATTCTATTATGAGGGCATCCCGGGTTGAACCATTTATTACTTGGGTCAACATTATATGGGCACGGTTCGGAATGAGGGTTGTTGTCTCTAACACATTAACCTGAATGTTCCTAGATAGGTCTGAGGTTTTGTAATATTCTTCCCTATGTCTAAAGGCAGCCTCGATCATTTTCTCTTTCATGATCATTTGGAATTTAGGTTTATTGAAAATCTTTCCCATGTTGTCAGGTTGCATTTTCAAATCAGGTGATGGATCAGGATGTAGAATCAAATTCAAGTCTAGATTGAATTAATCAGATCAGATCAGAATTCCCATAGAAGATTAACTCTAATGGAGGCCTCTAGGTCAAACCTAAGGACCTTTCCTGTGTATGTGCACTAGAGAATAAATGAGGGACTGGATGTTTATTGGATCCAATCAAGGCACCCAAAAAAATTTTTAGATGACTAAGGTTGTTTCGAGGCGGATGATACTTCTGAATCAGAAATCCACACACCCAAGAATTACTTGGGCAGCCAGGAAGGGTGAGTCCCGCAAAAACCCCTACACAGTTGAGTGTCCCCACGGGTTACAGGGTTTCTCCCACCCGACCTTCCTTGTCACTTCGGTTTCAAGTAGACCGGAATGTGCGAATTGAGACCTAAGCCTATCAATTTTAGCCTTAATTTGTGCCTTGAATTTCACTTGATTTAGAAGTTGATTAAATTTGTGACCTAATTTGGAGGTTGGTTGACCCACTAATACAAAAAGAATAACTAATATGTACTATACTAAATATACTAACATATAATGTACCTATAGTGACAGATACTATATGTACAATGACGGATATATGTCACTAAAGCCTTCAAAAATGTCACCAAAGACTTTATATACAAAAGGTGAAAAACACTTATGTCTTACTTGTATACTACGTGTTTATATATATTATATTTATTATACATATACTTATATTCATATGTACATATACTATACATATATAGTACATACATGTATATACACACGCACGCTATATACACACACACAGTACACGCACAACACTAGCACTCACAGAACTCACAACACTTAGTTTCTTAAGTCACTCACACTCACACAACACTTAGCTGTTTTCTTTTCTTCTTTTCAACTTGTTCCCTCACTCACATTGAGCCTCACTTACAAAAGTTATGGTTTTTAATGGGTGAACCGGGCATTTCATGGGATACATAGCACCATATAGGTGGGATCAGACCACTACTAAGCCCAACCATAATTTAAATTTAGTGCTTTTTAGTGTATATTTTAGCCCAGACCTTGCTCACTTGAACCGAACCCAGACCAAACTGAGCCCCCAGCCCACTAATTCCCAAATATATGCTTGTTCATAGTATGCTCAGAGGGTATAGGGGTAAGGGGTTTTATGTGAGCCCAGTGCTGATGACTGAGCAACTGCTAGGCGTGTTTCAATTTATATGACTGCAGGCACCTCAACACCATCGATGTGGCACTATCTTCGCCTGCCTTAAACGTGCCAATTAACATGTGCTGGAGCCAACTTTTGGCCTCGAATTGAGAGCCTAAATTGGTTCCAAATTCCAATTAAAATACATGTTTGGAAAGCCCTTATATAGGGCTACTAAAATGTATAGTTAATTTATAAAAATAATTTATTTAATTATATATAAAAATTAGTTAAAGTTAGTGATTTATGCACGTTAATTTACAACTTAAATCCTTAATTAATGTATAAATTAATAAATTAATAAGTCAATTTACATTATAATTAGTTAATTAACATAGTAAGGTATTTATTATACATTTTTAATTTATTTTAGAACATTTATTTTAATTTATGTACATTTATATACACATTTTTATTAGATATATACATATTTAAGGTGTAAATACTATACTACAGTATAAATATATTATAAATAGGATGAAAATAATCAAAATTAATATATATAAGTGTACAATATAAATTACTTCAGAAATAAGTTAATTTACTAATTTATTTTATTTTAACTTAATAATTTACTTAATTAACTTGATAACTTAATTACCTACTATAAATGGCTAAATAAATCAATGTACAGGTGTAATTAGGTATATAATAAATACTTTAATATGTATGTACACCAATAGATACTACTATACAAGTTTACATATTTATTTATAATTATCTTAATTTAAATATATATAATCTATTATAAGTTAATATATAGTTAAATAATAAAGTTATACATATAGTAACTCAACATAAATATTTATTTAAATGTATATATAATACATTTATAAGTTATTTATGTACATTATTTACATATATTATAGTATTTACATATAACTCATTAATTTATTGATATCTACAAGTATAAATACTATATACAAGGTATTTTTATGTATTTTTGAGTCTTTATGGTATTTATATGTTTAATAGAGATAGGAGAAGAGAGAGAAAAGGTGAGATGATAGAAGAATAGTTTCTTTTTGTATTTTTAAATGTAGTTCGTTTATTGAATTTCAGAGTAGATCAAACCATCGGCTGGTATGTTCCACCAGCCCAAAGGTTCGGAATACTTCAAAAGTTCTCATACACTTAAATAAATATCTAATCCTACTCAAGACATTTTTTATTTATTTACAACTTTTTAATATTTTTTCTATATTTCCAATCTCATCCAAATTAGGCCTTAAAGGAGTGAAGTCAAGTGCACCTAAGGCCTCTTCATTTCTAAGGGCTGAACATGAGATGCAAACATTCAAGAACTCTCCACATGACATAAGAAAGGTGTTTGAAACTTTAAACAGGATTTTGACTTTGATTCTTGTTAAAAATACATGTTGGATAGTTTGCATACTTCATATAAGCTGATAAAGAATCGAAATCAGAATTTTCATGCTCATTTTCAATCTAAATTGAATCTATAACAGTACATGAATGCTTGCATATGAAACTCTAACATTAAAAAATAGTGTCAGCTTCTTTAATCCTCAAATTAACTTGAAGCCCCCTTTTGACAGTGGCTACTACTCATAAAACCAGTGTTGTTGCTACTGGATCAGGTTTCGAGGCCTAATCAAATGTTCTAGAAGATCTCCTCAGATTTGAAAAGTCAGATGCAAAAGCCATAAAACCTAGAAAAATATATCCTCATAAATCCACTTGATATTGGAAGTTAAATCCCACTGACAAATCAACTCACACAGCTACACACAGAGCAACAGCTGCTTGTTCAACTCCTGTCAGAGCTAATCAAAACATTCAAATCCAACCTCAACTATCTCAAATATTCATTAGGTCTGAAACACATTACAAATCAAATATGAGATCTAAAATTATAAGAAACCTTAATTAATCCATTCCCTTATGTTATAGACAACATAAAGGAAAGAGATTAATTTAGGTGTTCAAATCAATTTGAAAACCTCCTCTGACATTCATTAAAATATCCCAAACCTCAATAAACTTCAGCAGATCAAATTAAAGTCATTTTGGATGAAATTAGAATGTCGTCCAAGTGGGCGATTAATCTAAGATCGCCATAGTGACTCAATCACTTAGAATACCTACACACCATTGATTGGTGTTCAGGATGTTCTTGCGATCCTCTAGAACCCCTTAATTCATTGCTTTAGCCTCAAATTAGTGTAACTAATTCTCATAGGCTTAAGCTACCTAGGCGATGAATTCTAACAGAAACTAAAATCAAAATTGGGCGTAAGCACATTAAATGATTAAATTCAAATCCAAATAGCTTAAACCCATCACAATCAAACAAATTATATTGATATAAAGTCAATTTGATCGATTAAAACTGATAAAAGTCAAATTGCTCACAAAATTCATCAATCAACCCATAAAATCAAATAAGATTCAAACGATCAAATCAAGCTCAATTCAGCTCAAGGGAGGGTGATTGTGATCAGATGACATGAATGGAATCACCCTCAAGTGAATTTGGCACACTAATAGATTTGTAAGCCCTTGAGCTTTATATTTGTTGGTTACCTAATGGATGGGTGAATGGTGAATTAAAACATAGAGGAAAATATTCAGAAGTGGAGGTGATGAGGGAGATCAGTGGATCGATACGATGGTGAAAAACCACCTCTCTGTTCTAAATTGATCAGAGAGGGTGAAGTGGATCTAAACTTATCTATTCCTAATCTAAGCTAATCAACCATTGAATTTGCTATCTAATCTACTTCTAACTGATCCACACTACAGTAACAAACACTACAATTATCCTAAAAAATAATAGATCCTAACTAAGTAGAAGAATGGGACCTGGAAGGAGAATTGCAACTGGTGGTTACAACGAGGAATGAGGGAGGAACTATGGTGGAGGGAAAGCTCTCTAGTGGAGCTTAGGGTCATCTTCAGGTGTTACGCGATCCTTAGTGACGAGGAGAAGTCGAAGACGTAGAATTCCACCGCCTAGGCGATGGAACAGGGGTCTAATGAGGAGGGGAAGCCAGAGTGGATGAAGGGATCAACTCAAGAATGTAGGAGAGGAGTTGATCCTTTGTGCGCGAGGCCTGGGGTGTGCTTAAGTAGGTGCACGAGTGAATCAAGGCACTGTAGAGTGAAATTAGGCTCAATTAGGGTGTATGGTGGAGATGAGTAGAGACGTGCGTGGGAAGATTCAAATCAAAGGTGCATTGTTGGGTGAGATCTAGGAGGAGTGGTGATGCTTCACGCGAGAGCATGCGGAGATTGGATGAAGATCTGTCGTTCGATTAAGGGATCAAAGAATTGGTAGTGCCTGTGCGCCGTATTATTCACATGCTATAATGCATGTGCGAAGGCAATAGGTGTGCAGGCATTTTGCAGAGAAGTCCAAGGAAGTGAAACGATACAACATTTGTAACAAGGCCCATTAGTGAAAGAAATGAGGTCAGAGCAGTCCTCCAAGCCTAGCAAATAGGTCGCTATGGGTTTTTAGCTTAAGAAAATGTAAATGAATGATGACCTAAATGTAAACAACTGATTCCAAGGTCCTATTGATGTCCAAATGCTATGAGATTTTTATTGGGACTTAATTGAACATATTAGAACATGATTTTACTCTTGATTGGAACTTTTGAACTCAAAAATGTGTTCAATTGGCAATTGGATCATCATTTTTTATTTATGAATAGAATATCTCAATTATTAACCTAATTATGCATTTTTAACCCAAATTTGATGTTTTATGCCATTTCTGTTAATTCTCACACTTAACCCATTTATTGTGTTAATTAGATAGTGTTTAATCTAGTTTCAAGCTTAACTTGGGCATTTTAGCTATTATGAGCCACACCTCATCAGATAACAACTTTGAAGTTCTGATGAACTCAGATTTAATTTCTAAGTAGTTTAAGTTCGTCATTTGGACTTAATTAGTACTTGACTTAATTGATATGTTCATGAGGTTTTTGATGACCTTAGGAATCTTCTGCAATAGTTCCTGACTATTTTTAAGGAGATTTGACCTTAAGTGCTCAAATTGTACCTTCAGTAGAGCTTCAAGGAAGGTAAACATACATCACAACCTATGAAACTTGATGAAGAGCTCCAGATTGTTTAATCTTGATTCACTAATTAAGTTCACTCTTTACATTTTAGTTTTAATGTCTTTATCATCCTTTTGAACTTCATCTTCCCTAGCTCCGACAGAGTTGAGGAAGTGTCTCCAGTGGTTTTCAGAACTTAGCAACAGGTCTATTAGCATTGTTAGGATCTATGGATTCTAGATTGAACCTTCCTTGAGAGATTTGATCTCTAATTTGATCTGATGACCAGATCATTTTTGGACTTCAGGTGATGGACCAGAGATCAGGGTTCTATAGGTCAAAACTCCATTTTGATAAGCTAGAGACATTCCTTAGGCTTTGCAAAGTCCATCCAAGCAGTTAATCGAAGATAATTAACTCTAGAGTACAAAGTAAAACCTGAGCTCTATATGGTCAACTTAAGGTAGTTCTAGAGCTATAGGCTTCAGAACTTGATTCTAAGGTTATTTCTGAGATCCTTAAGTTGTTAGGAATTAGTTAGAGTTGATTTGAAGCTATTTTAATAATGATTTAAGTGTTATTGATTCTCTGTACATTTTGGGTACAAAATGAACCTCAATTGGTTTTAATACTTCCCAGATGAGATTCTAAGCTCGATTTAGCTTAGATCAATCATTCTCCACTTTTTGAATTCATCTAGAACTTTTCTAGAGGTCCCTAATCTATCATCTGAGGCAGTTGTTCTTTTATTTCACTTGTTATGAGTTTCTACATGGAGCTTTGAATCTCCTCATGCTCTTGAAGCTTCCTAAAGTCCTCTTCTCATCACTAAAGAGCGCAGAATACTCTTAGACTAAGATCATTAAGTGCGCGAGAGAGAGAGAAACAAGTTAATTTCAAAGATTAGAGTCAAGCTACTGTTGTTCTTCATCAATTGTATGAATCCAATTTTTGAAGGAAGAATTAGGCAAGCTGTAGTGTTGAAATTCTTCAATTGAAGAATGGAATCGAAAGATTAACTATAGAGCTATAGATCTGTAGTGCTATCATGGTAGATGAGGTCTAAAGGCAAGGGAAATCAGAGGTTGAATCTGATGTCAACATGCAGAAGAACTGGGACTCATTAGTCCCACATAGGAGGTGGAGAGCTACTTATAGCAATATTTAAAGAACCGCACCTGCTGCCTTCCCGAGCGACTTGGATGCAGTGCCCTCAAGTATCCTTGCATGTTATCCTAAGACCCATGCGTTGCACATGCGCTGTGCATGTCTATGCATCCTGGCATGCATGGGGTAGTGTGCGTAGCTGAATATGCATGTGACTCTTATCCTCTGTAGATGGGCTTAGCCCGTTGAGACTACATGTGACTCGTGGCATGCTTCGGCATGGGTCGTTGAGACTGCGCAAAAAGCCCATTACTTTTTACAATAAAAGAGAAGAGTTTAAGTGTTAGCTGAGACTAAGTGTTCTTAAGACTTAGTTAAAAATGTGAAGGCTTTAGCTTGTGCTTAATGAAATATAAAGAGCTATATGTTGTTTCAAAACAACACTCTTTTTGATGCAATAGAATTAATTCTTTCTATGTTCTTTTTATTCATGCTATTCTTCTAGAATTGATTGCCATGTGTACATTGTTAAAGTTTTGCAATTAATTCATGCTCTTAATGTATTCTAATTATTCGATTAAATAAGTAAATAACTTATTAGTAACTTAAATAACCAATTAAATTAAGTATTATATAACTTAAGTAATAGCTAAAGTAAATTAAATACTTAAGTACTTAGGATTAAATAACTAAATTAAGTAGTTAAGTGAGTATATTATTATTAAGTTAAGTTATTATATTAAGTGTTAAGTTAAGTAATTAGTTAAGTAATAAGTTAATAATTAGTTTAATTAATTAACCAAGTAGTTAATCTATAGTAGTAGTATTAATTAGGTAACTTATTAGTAAGTAGTATTAAGTTAAGTATAGATGGTAATATAAGTTAAGTTATTAAGTTTAAGTTATTGATGAGTGAGAAAAATCATTGCAAAAAGTTGAGTTTAGAAAACCTGAGTCATTGTAAAATTCGCAAGAAAATTCGCTACCAATAATTCTTACCAAAACTCGTGTGAGTCCCAGGTCGAACACAGGGAGGCTACGTCGATTATATCCACAATTATATTTGTCTGTATTTTCTTTATAGAGGAAACATTCACAATGGTAGCTAAACCACTTGAAATATAAACAAGAGAGAGAAAAACAACTTTTAGAACTAAGATAATGTCAATTACAACTATTTGCTACAACTACAAAGCTGAAAATCTACTCTAAAAAGCCATAAAAAGATAGGAGATGAGGGATTATCCTCCTTGACAAATGCTTGGAGGACGAGTCGAACGGATGATACCTGGAGGAGGGAGAACGAAGATGAAGGAAGGAGGGTGAATCTGGAAGAGCCGGGGATGAGGCAAGCCATCGACATCGTGGCATCCGCTTATGGAATGGGGGTGAGAGGATGGCTAGCGAGAGCTCTACGAAGGGGGGATGAGAAGTAGAAAATTTTGATTTTTAACTCTAGCGAAGCTTCCCATAGCTTGGGAGCATTAGAGCGAGCTTGAGAATGTTTTTCTTAGCTCTTTGGGAGGTTGAGCGATGAAGGAAGGGATGAAGCAAATGGAGGGAATGTGGACTCTTTTTATAGGCTTTTGGAGGGGGTTAAAATGCTCATTTTAGGCCATAGGGATCATGTGTTCATGGCATGAGATAAGGGCCATGCCTCTCATTCCCACATCTTCATGTCTGAAGAGCACGCACTACAGGCATCAATTGATTTCCCGCTAGATGTCGCTTGTCCGTCAAATGAGAATCAAACGATCCAAAGGAAATGCTCATTGCGCACTCAGATCACTCCAAATCCAGATCGGACAGCCGATGTGCGCTGGAGATGTCTTAACCCATTAGATCTTCATGCGCATGAGGAGGCTATCGTAGGCTAACTGAGAAATTAGCCGGTCAATCTATGAGCCAATCGGTTGCAGGGTGATGCGAAAAATTGACATGATTTGAAATTAAGGTTTTAAATCGTTGTAACATGTCAAATCGCAATCGCTTTTAAATTTATAACCTAGATAGTGGTGGTATCTAGGGTTGTCCAAGGAGGCAACTCTTTGCAAAAATCAATCTCTTACTTGAACATGAAACTCAACTTTCTTTTTGGTATTTTTGCATATATAATTGTTATGGTTTTGAATAACAAGGCAATCACACTTTTAAAGAGGGAAAGAGACTAACACCTATAAGCTAAACCTAAGGTGACAAGAATAACCTCTCCCTAAGCTCACTCTAGGCACGTGGAGGCCTAGAGTAATTATGGAGAGGGAGTGAAAAAGTGCTAGATACAAGATAAAAGCAATGTGACAAAAATTGAAAGGAAGGAAATTTGATTTGATGGAATTGTGTTTTACAAAAACATGCAGAGGAATGCTTCTACTTGAAATTGAAAATATAGAAATACTAAAAACACAAATCCTCTTGCAAAATCTGGTGAAGAAGAGAGTCTTCTTGCTCCAAGCCTAGCTGCTCCTTAGCTTGAAAAGAAGGCCTCCTTCTTCTCCTTCCTTGAATGGCTCCTCCAAGGCGGATGCTCTCCACCTCAATTGTCTCCCCCAAGGGTGGGCGTGCACCACCCTAGTTTCTCCTCCAATGCCTGGCCGCCCTCCTTGATAAGAGGTTGCTCCTCCTCTTGGCATGGCACAAGGAGAAGAATGGAGAGGAAGAAGGCACCAAGGAGGCAAGGGATAGCCTCCTTAATCTTCTTCTTGGCCGTGGGTTATAGGTGGGCTTAGGGTGGAATTAACACAAAGGGAGGATGAGATTTCAGTGGTGGTTAGGAAGGTTTTTATAGAGGTGGAGAAGGGTGGTTGGCGTTGGGATTATGTGTAGGGCTAAGATGGGTTTTAGGAGGTGGTTAGTGGTGGTTATGGGGATCCTAAGGTGTAGGATGGGTGTCTCCACCTTAAGGGATGTGGTGGTGGTGGTTATGGTGGTGGAGAGGCACCATAGGTTGGCGCCAACCATGGAGAGGTACATGGTTTTGGTGCCAACTATGGGGGCTTCTAGATGGTGGGTATGTAGATGGTGGAAATGGTTTGTAGAGGTAGGTGTAGGGTGGTGATGAAGAGATGTTTTGGCACCAAAAGAGAGGGCTTCTAGAAGGCCATTTTGACACTAAAACAAGGCTGCTTTTGGGTATAGTTGAGGGGCTAAGGGGTGTCTATGTTGGCACCAAATGGGAGTAGGAGTAGGTGTAGGAAGTTAGATTGTTAGGTGGACTACTTAGATGGTGAGGTGGAGTTAGGTTGTAGGTGATGGATGGCCATGGGAGCTGAGGTGTAGCTAAGCTAAGCTAGCTAAGCTAGCTTAGCTAATAGATGAGTAGGGTAGGGAGCAGAAGGCGGTAGGGTTTTGAGAGGAAGAGCTGAAGGAGAGCTATCTAGAGCTGCATAGGAGCTAATAGCTGCTAAAGAAGATGGCAAGGAGCTACTTTAGTTGGCTTAGCTTGCTAGTTCTTTGCTAGCTACTAAGCCACGCTAAAGTAAGCTGGCTTCTGCTAAGATATGCTGAGTTGAGCTGGGTCTGATCTTCCTGGGGAGGACCTAGCTAGCTGGAGTAGCTAAGGTAGCTTAGCTCAACTAAGATGAGCTAAGTGGAGTCCCTGGGAGCTGGACTTGAGCTGGCATGAGCTAGGGTGAAGTCATCTTCAGCTGGCTTGAGTTGAGTAGAGATGAAGGTAGCTAGACCTGAGCTAAGGTGGACTCCAGTCAACTAAGCTGAGCTAGCTAGAGCTCCAAGTGAAATGATGGGAGCTGAGATGAGCTAGACTCAACTAAGTTGAGTTGGATCTGAGCTGACTTGAGCTAGGGTGAGCTAAGATGAGCTATCTTGAGCTGTCATTCAGCTGAGATGAGCTGAATGGAGCTAGGATGAGATAACCCTAGTTCAAGTGAGCTGGTATCTAGCTATGATGAACTGCATTAGGCTAAGTCCCAGCTGGTTCTAGCTTCTCCTTCACCAGTTGCCTTCCTAAGTGCTAGGGTTCTAGGGATCTGATTATCTGTTTATCACTAACACTCAAATAAGCACATCAAAAAGACAACAAAATGTGTAATGCATGCTTAGCCTAATTTATGCCTAAATGCATCCCAAAAACCTGTTTGTGGAGTTAAAACCCTAACAGCTAGGTTAGTTTTGGGGAATAAGAATGATGATAAACTGACATTTATCACAAGGCTTCATCGTGTGGAGAGGCATGCGCCTGTGCGTAACCGGCTGGTTTCTCACTTAGCCAATCACCTGGCTGGTGTGCGACCGGCTAGCTCGATGGCCGTAGATCTTCGATCATGGGGCCTTGAACGTGCATAAGAGCATGCCTTAGATCTTCTCACCGTGCGTACAATTTCGCGTAGACTAGTGCGTCGAATCGCATGCGCATCTCTGTGTGGCACGTGTAGAACTTGCCATCGTTTGATGAGAATTGCACGACTTTAATCGATTGAAGCTCGCAACTGTGTGCAAAAATCCCATGGGTGGGAATCGAACCTGCGCCCATTGCTTGGGAGCACCTCCTCCAACCATTGTACCACACTCGTACTTGTGTCAAGTTTTGGTTTTAAAGCTCCTCGTGCTCTTAGCTATTGGATGAAGATTCAATGGCTGAGATCAAGGGGCACATGATGAGAAGAGGAAGGCCAGCGGTGTTGGGTAGCTATGATGGCGCCACGTTGCACCATCATGGTTGTTCATCTTCTTTTGCTCATAGGTGGTGCCACGGATGTCATATTGGGTCGATTTTCATGCTGTTGGGCGACGATAGTCGATCCGAACCCATCCATGCAATTGGGTTTGTCGTCTGAAGTTTGAATTTTCACCACCTTTCCCCTTCGCTTCTGATCTTCGTTGAACTACATCTGATGCTACGAAGGTCTGATCGAGGTGATCTCAAAGGAGTTGGACTCAGATCGTCACCCTGATCAGATCCGTATAGTTGGATCTTTAATCCGAGGCCCAGATAAATATTGCCCTATCTCCTGATCACAAAAAGTGACGAATTACTATATAATTTGTACAAATTAACCTAAATGCATGATGATGCATGTTATGCAATATTTATAATACATGATGCTTCTATGACACTAGAAACCTACGTAAATAGACATTTTAGGCTAATTGGATGTGTGCACATCACACCCCCATGCCTATCATTTGCTAGTCCCTAGCAAAACTATATGCTATTTATAAACATAATTAGGATCAAATTACTTGGGCAATAATTATTTCTCAACTCTACTAAAGACTTGAACTACTGAGACTCAATAGTGCCTAGGTGTCTGCCAAAATACAGACCGCCCAAGCCCTTGCCTTAGTCAAAAGAACATACATTTTTTTCTTTCCTTTTCTTCTTTTCTTTTTTTTTATTTTTTTGAGTTTGGAGTTTTGGGACAGCTTTCTACGGCTACCCAACCCACCCAAGACTCGAAAAGAACTCTAAGTTCTAAACATCTTTTTGTGAGCGTGATTGACTCAATGATCGGCAATCAGAACAGACTTCAGGTTTCTATGCCCTAGGTGACCTTGAAAACAAATTTTGCTTAAAGGTGTATCTGTCTGACCGATTGCTTTCTCCTTACTTTTTATTTTTATGGGATAAGCACAAGGGCAAACCTAGTGTATATCTCTTTTTCTTATTCTAAATAGGTGGCTTCTCTGATATAAGATTTACCTAAGGTAGCAGAAAGAGAATGATCCTATGGCTGAGCTCTAGAGAATCAACCAATGGGGCGTCAAACCCACGACAACTTGCCAACCATACCATCCTAGAAGGTTCATTAGCTACCTAATTTCCATTAAAACCTCCAAAAAGTGAGTCAATACAAATAGTGTGTAGATGCTTAGACTATAAGTCTCCTCAAATCAGAGGGTGGGTTGATAAGTCATGTACTTATCACCCAAACTTATTTAACCAATTAAAAATGAACTTTTCGAATGACGAGGACTCGAGAATCAAGCCACATTTTAGTGGACACCCAGGCTGATTAAGCCTGAAGATATGAAGGGTCTAAGTGTTCAGATCCTATTCTATCATTTCCTAAAATTGCAAATTTTTGATGCCAAAGTTCTCTTTTCCTAATTCAATTTTTTTTAAAATAAAGAGAAAAAATAAGGGAAATTTACAAGAAATCCATAGAGCTGACAATATGATTTAGAAATGAATCCACCCCCCATGCCTAGCTTATGCAATGTCCTCAATGAAAATAAAGGCATGAGAGAAGGGCAAAATGAAGAAAATATCACCTATATTCTGTGATGCTCTGGTCAGGTCTGAGTTAGACTGTACAAATGTTGAGTTTAATGCCATCAGCTAGGCGGGGTCCATCAAAAGAAGTTAGCTCAAGGTCAAAGCAACCTTGTTTGAAACAGGTTCTGGAATAACATGATCAACATAAGGTTTTAGACATTGTCTCTTGACCTTGAAAGAATTAAACAGCCAAACCTTCTGGTTCAGCTCAAAGCTCTTGTGTGATATCAACTGGTCATGAAGAGCTTTGGTCCTAGCCTTATAGATCTTGGCATTCTCATATGCATTATTTCTAAGCTCCTCCAACTCAAATAGCTGGAGTTTCCTGGTATTTCCAGCTAAACCTAGATCAAAATTGCATTTTTTAATTGCCCAGAATGCCTGATGTTCAATCTTTACAGGTAAATGGCACACCTTACCATACACTAGATGAAACAATGACATGCCAATAAGCGTCTTGTATGCCGTATGGTAGGCACAAAGAGCGTCATCGAGATTTTGAGTTCAATCTTTCCTATCAAGCCTAACAGTCTTTTGCAGGATGTTCTTGATCTCCCAATTGGAGACCTCATCCTGTCTATTCGTCTTAGGGTGGTAAGGTGTGGAAATTCTATAATTCACCCCATATTTTGCCAGTAAGTTTCAGAACTGGGCATTGGTGAAGTGAGTACCACCATCGCTAATGATGGCTCTCGGGATCTAATAAATGCCAGTTTATCATCATTCTTATGCATTAAAACAAACCTAGCTCTTAGGATTTTGCTCCACATACGGGTTTGTGGGTTGCATTTAGGCATCAATTAGGTTAGGCATGCATTGCATTTTTTATTTTATTTTTGATGTGTTTTTGTGAGTGTTAGGGATAAACAGATTGTCAGATCCCTAAAACCCTAGCACTCAAGAAGGCAACTGGTGAAGGAGAAGCTCAAACTAGCTGGAATTCAACTTGATCCAGCTCACCATAGCTGGAATCCAGCTCATTTGAACTAGGGTTAGCTCATCCTATCTACGTTCATCTCATCTCAGCTGAATGGCAACTCAAGAGGGCTCATCTTAGCTCACCTTAGCTCAAGTCAGCTTAGATCCAGCTCAACTTAGCTGAGTCTAGCTCATCTTAGCTCCCATCAGTTCACTGGGAGCTCTAGCTAGCTCAGCTGAGTTGACTGGAGTTCACCTTAGCTCAAGACCAACTACATCCAGCTCCACTCAACTCTAGCCAGCTGAAGATGACTTCATTTTAGCTTAGGAAGCTCAAGTCTACCTCCCGGGGACTCAGCTTAGCTCAACTTAGTTGAGCTAAGCTACCTTAGCTTCCTTAACTAGCTAGGTCCTCCCTGGGAGCATCAGATTCAGCTCACTTCAGCTCATTTTAGCAGAAGCCAGCTTACTTTAGCTTAGCTTAGAAGCTAGAAAAGAACTAACAAGCTAAGCCAACTAAAGTAGCTCCATGCCACCCTCTTCAGCAGCTGCCAGCTCCAGTTCAGCTTTAGACTTCTTTTGTCTAGCCCCCCCCCTCAAACCCTAGCTCTAATTGCCTCCTCCTCTACTCTACTACTAGCTAAGCTAGCTTAGCTTAGCTAAAGTCTAGCTCCCTTGGCAATCCAATACCATAAATCCCTACCTAACTATCTCCACCAACTAAACCCTACCTAAGCTAGCTCCACCCTACTCCAAGTTGGCACCACCACCTAGCCACCCTTTCACCCCTCAACCACCACCAAGAGACACCTAATTTGGCGCCAACTAACCATTCTAGAACCCCCTCCTTTTGGCGCCAAAATGACCTCCAATCACCACCCTACACTTCACCAACCAACCCATCTCCACCCTTGATTCTTGGTGCCAAAACACCTCCTACTAGAAGCCAAAAGTGGTGCCACTTTTAGGTGTCCTTTGGCCACCATAACTACCCCCTTAGCACCTCTTTAGTTGGTGCCAAATAGCCCCCTCCATTGGATCATTATAACCACCCTTAACCACCTTATAAGCCCATCCTAGCCCTACATGTGTCCACGCCAACCCCTCCCCTCCTAAACCTTATATATACCCCCCTTAACCACCATCATAACTCATCCTCCATTTTAGTTTAGTCTATCATATACCCACCATAATTCAAGGCCAAGGAAGAAGAAGAAGAGAAGAAGATTAAGGGGGCATCCTACCTGCCCCTTGGTGCCTTCTTCCCCTTCTCTCTTCATCCTTGTGCCACACCAAGGAGGAGCATTCTTCAACTTGGAGGATGGCCAGGCATAGGAGGAGAAGGGTGGTTCATGCCCACCCTTGGAGGAGCATCTAGGGTGGACGTCCACCCTTGGAGAGCAAGTGCACACCCACCCCTAAAGCTTGCTTGGAAAGCCACACCTTGGAGGAAGAAAGTCAAGAAAAGAAGGATCCCTTTTTAACTATGGGAGCAACCATAGTTGGAGCAAGAGGTTTGTCTTCTTCACCGACATTTTCAGAGGATCATTGTTTTTATTTTATTCATTTTTGTTTCTAGTAGTAGAAGCATTCCTCTACTATGGTTTCTCATGTAAAACAATTCCTCTTTTCTATAAAAATTTACCTTCTTCTTAAATAGCTTTTATGGTATCTTTATTGCAATTGTTTTTGCTTTATCTTTAATGAACTTACACCCCTTTCTTTCTAATTACCATAGGCCTTCACGTGCCTAGGGTGAGTTTAGAAAGAAAGCAGTTTCTGTTACTTAGGTTTTAGCTATTAGGTGTAGTTCGCTTTCCACCTTCAAACTCATGTTGCCATTATTTCAAAACATAAAAAATAGAAATTTGAAAAGACCAAAAAGAAAGGTGATTTCCATTTTGAAGCAAGAGATTCGATTTCACAAAAAGTTGCCTCCTTGGACGACCTTAGATACTTCCCTATCTAGGTTTTATAAATTTAAGAGTTAATCGATTTTGCGCATTACAACGACGTATTTTACAAACCGCATAAAATCCGCATTAGGATCCCAAACCGACTGCAGATATTCTTCTTGACAAAATCGATGATCATCTTGTGGTCATTGATTCGGGTGGGAATAGCCTCAATCCACTTGGATACATAGTCAACAACTACAAGAATGTATTGGTGTCCAAATCAAGGGAGGAAGGGTCCCATGAAATCGATGTCCTAAACATTGAAGATTTCAATGAGAAGAATCAGGTTCAGAGGCATCATGTCTCTCTTGGCTATGCTCCCGAGTGCCTGGCATCAAGAACATAACCTTGAGAACTCCTGGGCATCCTTGAATAAAAATGACCAATAAAATCTAGATTGCAAAATCTTCGCAACCATCTATTTCCTAGAGAAATGTCCACTACACGCAAATGCATGGCAGAACTCAAGTATGCTTTGGAACTCATTCTCTGGAACACATCGTCGAATAATTTGATTAGAGCCGATGCGATACAATTTGGAGTCATCCCAAAAGTAATATTTGGCCTCAGATATAAGTCATCTCGTTGCTACGTGGTCCAATCCTAGGGGATTTGACCAACGGCCAAATAATTCACCATGTCAATAAACCAAGGGGTTTGGACACTCGAAATTGTAAGAATTGTCTCATATGGGAAGGTGTCAATAATCAGAATATTCAAATGAGGAGAATCAGTTAGGATTCTCGAAAGATGATCCGCCACTACGGTTTGTGCCCCGAATTTGTCTTTAATTTCAAGATTGAATTCTTGAAGCAAAAGAATCCATTGAATGAGCCGGGATTTGGCATCCTTTTTGGCCAAGAGATGTCTTAGGGACGAGTGGTCGGTATAGATGATGACATGAGATCCTAGCCCTAAATTTTTCTAAAGCAAATACTACAGCTAGTAATTCTTTTTGTGTAACAGTATAATTCCTCTAGGCCTCATTCAGAGTCTTGCTAGCGTAGGAGATGACAGAGGCTTTCTTTCAATTGTCTGACCCAAAATAGCCTTGATCGCGTAATCAGAAGAGTTGGTCATGATCTCGAATGGGGCTGTCCAGACCAGTGGTTGCAACATCGAAGCACAAGTGACTGCCATTTTGAGCAAAGCAAATGCCTTGTGGCATGATTCATCAAATTCGAACGGTGTGTCTTTGGCTAGAAGGTTGCTCAAAGGCCAAGCAACATTAGAAAAGTCCTTAATGAACCTTCTATAAAAGCCCACATGACCAAGGAATGATCGAATTTGTTTAACAGATGTGGGTGGAGGAAGTTTGGAGATAGCATCCACCTAAGCTCAATCAGCTTCAATTCCCCGATCAGAGACTACATGACCCAAGACAATGCCTTCCTGTGTAATGAAGTGACTCTTCTCCCAGCTAAGGCCAACTGTGTTTTGATGCATCTCTTAAGGACCAATTCCAGGTTTGCCAAGCAAGACTCAAATGAATCTTCGAAAATGGAGAAATCATCCATGAACACTTCCATACAATCTCCCACCATGTCTGAGAAGATGGCTAGCATGCACCTTTGAAAAGTTGCAAGTGCATTGCAGAGCCCAAACAACATTCTACGAAATGCAAATGTTCCATAGGGACAGGTGAAAGTTGTCTTTTCCTAATCTTCGGGATGAATAGGGACTTGGTTATATCCCGAATAACTGTCCAGGAAACAGAAATACTTTTTCTTGGCTAACCTTTCAAGAATTTGGTCGATGAAGGGCAAAGGTAAATGATCCTTTTTCGTGGTTGTGTTCAGCTTCCTATAATCAATACAAACTCTCTAAAATGAAGTTGAACGGGTCATGATAGATTCGCCTTTCATTAGTCACTACGGTAATCCTGGCTTTCTTGGGAATAATTTACATGGAACTAACCCAAGGACTATCCAAAATCGGGTATATGATTCCTGTATCAAGCCACTTGATTATTTCTTCCTTAACCACTTCTCACATATTGGAGTTCAGTCTCCTCTACATATGGCGAGAAGGGTGGGATCCATCTTCCATAAAAATTTGATGATTATAATAAGATGGCTCGATCCCCCTAAGGTCATGAATGGTCCAACTAATTTCCTCCTTATGTGCCTTTAGGACTCTAATCAATTTTGATTCTTGCTCCTTAGTCAAATTTGCACTGATAATCATAGGGAGCATCTTTTTTGGTCTTAAGAACTCATATTTCAGACTGTCTAGTAAGAGTTTAAGTTCTAGCTAGGGCAAGCTGATAACAGAAGGTAAGAAAGATGCTGATGAAGATTCATCAAGATGATCCAGTGGAAGAGGTTGTGAATGAACAAAATCAATAACCTCTTCAAAATGTGGCGGGTTTGCCATAGAAGGTTGTGGTTCAGGTTCATTGGTGTGGGAGGAATCCTCAAGAACAGTAATAGCCATACACGTCTCAATGTTTAGATCATTGTCCTTAAGTTCCTCAACAAATCCACAATCCTCAAATTTGTTAATCACCTTGAAAATATCGAGTTTCAGTTTTCTATCCCTAAAGGCGATCTTCATACTACCACTTTCACAATTGATGTTGGCCTTAGAAGTAGCCAGGAGCAGACGTCACAGAATGATGGGTGTGTTCCTAAGTCTTCAGGTACATCCATGTGAAGGACAAGGAAATCTATAGGAAAATAGAAATCCTTGATGTTAATAATAACATCCTTAATAACATGTTTCAAGTTCGTGATCAAACAGTCTACTAATTGCAGTGTTACTGAGGTCGGCCTGAGTTCACCTAATCCGAACTTTTCATATAGGGAAGTCGGAATTAGGTTTATGGATGCACCTAGATCCAAAAGTGCTCGATTAAAGGTGTAATCCCTGATAACACATGAAATCAAAGAAGCACCTGGATCTCTCTTTTTCTGAGGATGATGATGTAGGATAACAGAACTAGCCTGCTTGGAGAGTATCACCTTCCATGAGGTCGATTCCTTCGCCTTATGCTTCTGAGTGCATAAATCCTTCAAGAATTTAGCATAAGCCAGAATATTCTTAATAATATCGAGGAGCGGAATATTGATTTCGACATTCTTGAATATATTCAAGAGCTTCTCATTGCTCTCGACAGGTTTCTTCTTCTTGGGTTTTAACAAGGCTTCAGGAAATGGGACATGAGTAAAATCATTAGATTCAGTGTCTTGAGCCTTGGTTTCTTCTTCAATTTTCTCCTTTCCTTCCTCAGGCTCACCAGGGTTTGATTGACTGGAAGAGGGTAGTTTAGGATCCTACATTTGCTTTCCACTCCTCAAGGTAACGGAGTTTGCAGAAGCATATGAGTTTGAGTCTTGGGGAGGGTTAGGAAAGATCGGAGGGGCTTGATTAACCAAATATCTAGGATTGGATGAAGAAGCAAAAGAAATACCCTACTCAACCACCTGAGCATGTGCATGTGGGTCCCTCTGATTCTTGTACTCTTGAGCCCGATTGCCCTAATTTTGTATGTTACGAGGTTTGGCTACTGGTTGAGATGGCAGAGACCTGAGCTAACAGGTATTAACAATGAGCCCGGATTGCAAGTTGTCCAGCAAGGTTTTCATTTACTGCATGAGCTGGAGCATGGATCCTTGCATTTCCACCATATGACCGTTCAAATCAGCTTGTCCTATGGGTTGACGAGCATTCCATGTTGGCTGATTGACCTGATTAGGGGACAGCTGAGTGTATACATGACCCTGACCCATTGGTCTTTGCAGTGCATAATTGCTAAGTCAGATTTGGGTCTGCGGCCCTAGGTTTTTCCAGGAAAAGTTAGGGTGGTTCCTCCAACCCTGTTATAGGAGTTAGAATATGGGTTGGACCTAACATTTTCCTGTACAGCATACACATCCTCATAGGGTGAGGATGGTGGGAAAGGAGAAAGATCAGAGAGACTGGGATCAAAGGCCCCAGTTTAGAACCCGTGGGATTCCAACTAATGCTGGCTCATAGGTTGAGTCGCTTCCAATTGATTTACGAACTCCCGTCCCATGGGAGTGATGCGCAACACGTCAACAATCACAAGAACGCACTCTTGTCGGGTTTTTGTCCCTGGCAATGGCTCCAAAAATATGATCGCTGACTGCCGGTTCGTACTAAAAAGGGTTTTAAAACATCGTTGTTGTAGTATATGTCACGAATACAAACTGTTGTCGCGTCAATTTTATTTATTTACTTAATTTTTACCGATTTATTCCAAGTCGTTCACTGGGAGGCAGTTATTGATATACATCACTCTCTAAATCCAATAATATTCTTTAATTCCAAAAGATTGATTTTATATTCAAGAATGAATGAATGAATCAAAGAATCAAATTAAGAATAAAACAATTATATACACAAAAATTAATTACAATGCTTGCAAACATTTATCTTCAAACAAGCATAAAAAACTATAATTAAATACTTTATATTATTTATTTATAACTTATGATAATAATACTTAGATATATATACAATAATAGGTAATAATATATACTATACTAACTTAAACTAACATGGTACATATATCATCTCAAAAAAAAAAATTAACATGGTACACATACAGTAACACATAATGTATGTACAGCAACATATATAAGTGTCGCTAAACCTTAGAAAAAAACTATATACATAAGCTAAGGAAAAAATAGAATCTATATTGACGTTTATTCTATCTACAGTGACGTTTATATATGTCACTAAAGCTCTGATGGTATTTATACAGAAAATAGAGCTCAAACAATACTACGTACACTTACACATATATGTATTTACATATATACTATATATATATATACATACTATATTACTTATATATATACATATATACACACGCACACGCACAAGCACTCAACACACAACAAGGCTCACGCCTCTCTTCTTTGTTTCTTCTTCACTTAAGTCTCTCACTTAGGCACTCACAGGCATCTTGACACTTAGTCGCTTTTCCGCCCTCTCTTCTTAGTTAAAACTTAGGATTTTTAATTACCGAACGGCCTTTTCGAGGGATGCACAGCACCCCTAAGGGTAGGATCGGACCTCTACTAAGGCCGTCCTAATTTGTTAATTGGGTGCTTTTATCTCGTTTAATGCTTGTAATTAGGCCCAATTAGGCCCACGCACAGTTCACTGCCCCTGGCCTGCACTGCACACTCACATTTCAAACCAATGTCACATGCTCAGAAGGGTAAGAGAGGGATGGGTTTATTGGGTGCCCAGCGCCTGATGACTGAAGGGACCATACGATAAAAACCTTATAAGGCGCTACGCAAGATTCAACACCCATGATGTGGGACTTTTTTGTGGGCGCTTTAAGCGCTATAGCTCCAATGCGCCAACGTGAATGCAATTGATTTATCAAGATTTGGCCCTCGATTTGGGGGCCCAATTTAGGTCTGAATTTAAATTAAAATATATGGTTGAAATGCCCTCATATATGGCTATATAATTATGTAGTTTATTTACAAAAGTAATTATATTTACTATATAAATAAATTCGCTAAAATTTACACTTTATACACATTAATAGTTAGGTTAATTTCTTAATTAATATTTAAATTAGTTAATTAATAGTCTAATTGACCCTGTACAGAGTTAATATACATATTAAATTATTTAATACAGATTTTTATGGTATTTTACACGGTTTATTTTAATTTCTATACATTAAATATCTGATTTCAGTGTATTATAAATATAAATTAGGTATAAATAGTATAACACAATATAAATATAGTTAAATTAGTTTAAATTACCTAAAATACTATAATACAAATGTACAGTATAAATTAGTTCATTAATAACTTAATTTACTAATTTATTTTAATTTAATTTAGTAATTTAGCTAATAACTTAATAAATTAATTATTTATTGTATATATATAATTAAATTATGTTACAGGTATATTAGTGTTCAATATATATACATAAATACATATGTACAGTATCATTAATAAATAAGTTTATTTGTAGGGGTTTATAAATTTATTTAAATTATAGTACATATAAGTTAGTATAATTAATAAATAATTATATAAATAAGTTATATACAATTTAAGTTATCTTAAATACTTAATTTACATCATATAATATGTGCATAAGTCATATATACATATTATGTACATATTTTACATTATTTACATAGATAGCTTAGTATATAGCTTATATATACATGTATTTACATAATATGCATGGTATTTTTGAGTAATTTTTTAAGTTTTTTTTATTTTTATGTGTTTTATGAGTTTTATAGAGGTAGGGGGTGAGAGAGAAAGAAGGAGATGAGAGAAATAGAGTGTTTTTGTTTTTTTTTTTGTTTAGAGTCTTTTATTAAGTCTAAAGGTATAGTGAACTATTGACTGGTATGTTCAACCAAACTGAGGGCTCAGATGACCTCAAAACTTTGTATGCACTTAAAAATATATCTAATACTACTCGATACACATTTATTTTATTTTATTTTGGAATTTTTGTGTTGTTTTTATTTATTTACAAGTCTAGCACTTTCTAGGCCTTAATGGGTGTGTCATGGGGTAACCTAAGGCCTTAGAATTGATATCAGGGGTTGTAAAGTTAATGAGAGCATTTAGTGGTGTTCAACACATGAAATGGAGGGTGCTTAGGTAGATAAGCATGAAATTCAACATGGTTTCATCAAATTTCCTAAGTTGGGTAGTTCATGCACATTTATAACTGACAAAAAATGTTTAACAACAAATTATAAGCAATTCTACTTAACTTAAGGTCATTTACAGTACATGAAAGCTTGTACAACATTTTTACAATGTATAAAACATGTCGGCTATCAAGTAACTCAAATCCAAACCACTGCCTTATTCATTTCAATCCATTCAGCAGGAGCAACAGCTGCAACAGCAGCTTCAGACAGCAGCAACAACACTGTTGCTAGGATTCAACAGAGCAGCAGTAGCAACTGCAGCAGCAACTCCAGATGTCTTAAGTTAATTCAAAGCCTGCTGTGCAACCATTTCCTTAGTTCCAGCAGGTCTGATCATCAAATCAGCACAAAAATTATCCAAGATCCAAATTAGATTATGATTTTGAAGTTAACACTAATTTGTATCAAAATTAGGATTGGAAAACTCATGGAAATGTAGCTGCAGAAGTAGTAATTTAATGTACTCATTTGGGATTCAAAACACTCACATTAGTAAACACTTCAAATAATTTGACAAGGCCTGAAAATCACACTAAAATCGGATTGAAGTGTCAAACTTTTCATAAAAAATCTTTAAACCATAATCTTCCTCATCAAATCGAGTAAAATACTCCGATCTAACACCTTTCTAATGCTATAGACAGCATGAAGGAGGGTCATAGATCAATCCAATAAATTCAACCAACTATGAATCCCAATTCTCTTAACTTTAAGGAATACTAACAATTCCCTAAGGTAAAGGTCAAAATCTCTCAATCAAAATAATAGAAAAATTCTTGGTAGAGCCTCAAATCAACAAAGTGAATTTTCCTTGGCTCTACCTCTTATTAAAAAGCCATCAAAGTCCCTATTCATGCCCAATTCAGATATGGCTCATCTGAGGAAGAATTTTTCATCAAGAACATCTCAGATTCACAGCCATGATCTGTATTACATTAAAATATATCAACTCGCTTGATAAAAAACCCTTCAAAACCCAATTTGATCAAAATCTTGCGATCTTTCCTTGAGATCCAAATTGAAAATAGATCAAGCAAATCGATTCTTTTCAAATCAGATCAGGGGTCGTTGTGAAATTGTGAAATGGATGGGAGACCTCTAAACGGATTTTGAGTTCAAATCCTCATCTCAATGCTAAAGAGTAATGAGATGAGGGTTTAACTCTAATGGGTGGGTGGATTGCGAATTAAAAATCGAGGAAATTTAGAAAACGAAATGGTGATGTGAGGGAGGAGTTTAGTGATGAGATGAGTGATATGAAATCATCTCCTCTGATCTGAAGTGATCAGAGGAGGTGCGAATGTGGCTTCTACTCTAGTCTACTCCTAAATTACTCTAATTAACACTACAATTACTCTAAAAAGCAATAAATCTATGCTAAATCTACTCATAGAAAGCATTTAAAATCTAATCTAATTGGGACAAAGATTTCTAAGGTCACCTGCTGGTCGGTTGGTGACGACAAAAGGGGGGAGGACTAGCAGCTGAAGAATGTCTTAGGTCCACCACCTAGTCGGCTGGTGGTGAATGACAGGAGGAAGGAAAGTCGGCACTGATAACGCAAACTGAGGAAATTGGGTGAGGAAGCTGCAGGTGTGGGCAAAAGCATCGGCTCATGGAGTGTAACGAGCGTGTGGCGCAGACGTCTTTTAAGACGTCTGGAGGGTTGTCCATACGTCTGACCATACGTCTGGGATAGTTTCCAGACGTCTGGAAATCCATTATTTTCGACACACGCGAGTCGTCTGCGCGCCTGAGCGCGCAAACCGCATATTCGCCCTTCCTCCCTCCTGCGGCTGCAGGATTCCCCTGCCGCGAATCCTTCTCTCTCCTCTTCGCGCGGCCTTAAAAGGGCACGCCTCCCCTCCCGTCTCCACCGTCTCCTTCTTCTTCTCCTTCAGCCAGTGAGAGTGAGCGTGAGCGCGAGCGCGAGGGCGGCAGCGGCGGCCGCAGTGAGAGCGGAGGAGGTGCGGCGTGCGAGAGCGGAGCTCTGCCGTGAGGGCGAGCTCGCCGGAGCGGCTTGGCCGACCGGCGGAGGGCGCAGGGGGCACGGAGCGACGCGGAGAGGGACCTGCTGCGGTCTGAGCAGCAGACGCGCGAGGTACGACGCGGGCGGTGTCGCGAGCAGAGGCCGAGTAGTGCCCTGGTTCTGGAAAAATTTCCAGAATCAGACGTCTGTGTTGATAGGCAGACGGCGAGGACGACGTCTGCTAGCTCATACAGACGTCTGAAAGGTGAGTATTCCGCCTTCTTCTTCCTTCCTGTCGACTGACCGTACTGAGGGAGGCAGTTGGCTGTGAGCAGGTTCGCTGATTCGCCATCCTTTGCGAATCAGACGTCTGGAAGTTGTATCAGACGGCGGGAGTGACCTCCAGACGTCCAGGGTGACCATCGGACGTCTGGGAGCTAGGACAGACGTCCCCGCAGACTTCTGGACGTCTGGGAAACCACGCTGGACAGGTAATTCCCTGATCCACTCTTTACGACGTCTGGAAGAAGTTCCAGACGTCTGATCTTGCACAGTATCGTCTTTTTCGACCCGTTTAGGGCCCGTTCGGGCTCCGTTTTTCGCGATTCGAGTTGCGCTCTTTTCAGAATTAATTCCTCTACCCGTCTACAGTAGCTATACACTGTTTTGAGACACTCCTTGTGTTTGATCCTTGTGATAGGACCTCGTTCAGTTGCAGTCTTGAGAGTCACGGAGGCACGCGGGATTCCCGTTCACGCCCCCATTACTCCCGTTGTACCTGGTAGAGTGGCTTAAGTTTATTATTAAAATCTGTTAAAGTATGGAACCATAACTAGAATCTAGGACATTGCATGAATCCTAGGAATGAGAAATGTATGGAATGATAGCTCCTAGGTGATGCATGAATCCTAGGGCTGGAAAACTAGTTGTATGCTAGATCCTAGGATGTGGCATGAACCCTAGGATGGAAAAACTAGTGGAATGTATAATACTGCAGTCTTGGAAAAATGGAAAGGAATATAAAGCTGCCTGTAAATTGAATTAACAGCTGCCTGTTATGAATAAAGAAACATGATTGAGATCATGGATTGTGAGAACGTGAAACTGGAAAGTGAAACATATGATGTTCTGAGATAAAGAGCTGGAACCCTACGGGGAATTAGGAGTGGAACTCCTGGAAAGAAAAAGGAATGGAACTGAGATGTAGTTTGTACTGTCTCTTGGGTACGCAGTACCAAGGGAAGTACCTGTACCTGTTTAGTGCAGAGTGGGGCCAGCCACCCTAGGGACCCGGGGTTAGGATTGGCCGCTCTGTACCGACTTGTTGGCCCTCGTGTACATAGTACCGAGGAGAGCTACTAGTGTTAGGAGAGTACTAGCTACCCCACGGGCCCCGGGGTTCTGCTAGCCTCCTTCACCGACTTGTTAGGCCCACTAGGGCAAACCAGGGTAGTCAGGCGAGGGTGCGCGGACTGTGGAGGGGCAAGGCCCCGGTTTGGTTACTGTGGAGGGGTTGGACCCCTGTTACTGAGAGGGCTCTGCCCTGGTTCTGTGCTGTTCTTTGGGCGCACCCGTTAACGGAAACGACTGACCGCGTGCCAGTGCGGGCTAGCTACCTGTGCGTTTATCGCGTGTGCCGTAGTCACCGTTACGTCTGTCAGTGACCTTGGGGTGGTTGACTGAGGGTAGGATCACCACGGGGGACTCTCCCGGCCAGGAGAGCACCACGTGCTACTTCTACTTTTGGAAAAGACTGCAATCAAGATCGTTCCCACGAGGACATTCGAGATCAAGTAAAGGATCTGAGAAATAAATGAAATAGTGAGAAAATTGAAAGATGTGAATAAAGGAAGTAATAGAACATAACAGCTACTGTACACTCTACTGTTGTCTTTAGTTAGTTTGCCACTCTACTCAGCGTTTGCTGACGTGTTACACTCGTTACCTTTTTCAGGACCAGGTGTTGAGCAGCCAGGGTCGGCGGCTGCAGAGGAGGGAGTCGATGGAGCGCACGCGAGCAAAGGGTCAACTTAAGTAGAGCTCGAGAGTGATTTAAGTCACCTCGCAGTTGAATTAGGCATTTAGGTTATGGGAGGCCACGATGAGGGGAGAGGAACACAGGAAGAGTTAAATCAGAAAGGTGATGTTGGATCAGATCTGGAGATGGTGGTGAGGCTGCATGATAATTCTTATGAAGCTTTGATTTCAGATTAGCCATAGATTAGGTGGATGAAGGATTGAATGACTAGGATGGACCATGTTCATGAGCAGCTACAGTGGACTTCACGCAACAGTTGTATTGGAAGATTTACAGAGAAACCCAAAGTGGCGAAGGGGTAGAAAGATTATAATGAGGGTCATAAGTGATGAAGAAGTGATTCAGAATAGTCCTTAGAATGTTGCAAATAGGTCCCTACAGGTATCAAATGGATCCTTGGAGAGATTTCTAAGGATGAAATGTGATAACATAAGGACCTAAATGAGAATCTCTAATTGCAAGGCCCTAATGATGTCCAAATGCTACCAGATTTTTATTGAGGCTTAATTGAACATATTAGAAGTAAATTTCACTTTTGATTTGATCTTTTGAACTCATTTGTGTGTTTAATTTGCAATTGGATCACCATTTTGCATTTATTAATAGAATATCTCAATAAATGACCTAATTATGCAATTTTAGCACAAATTTGGTGTTTTAGGTCTTTTCTGTTAATTCTCACACTTAACCCTTTCTTTGTGTTAATTTGATAGTGTTTAACCTAGTTTCTAGCTTAACTTGGGCATTTTAGCTATAATGAGCCACACCTCATTAAGGAGCTCGTGAAGAATGGAATCCCAAACTCTGGGATTGAGTGGATCTAGAAATATTTGCTGAGTTTCCAGCCATCCACTTTTCCATTCTTTTTGCAACTAGGACCACCTTATCAAGTTTGTTGCAAATCAATTCCATATCGAATGAATGAGAGCCTAGACCTCATTAGCATTCGATCTGGGTTGCTGGGACTGGTTGAAAGTGTCCATGGAGTCATGATTGATAGAATTCTCACTCATTTCCTCAAACAAGTCATGCACACATCTGCATTCTTGTTGAGGAAATTACCTCTGCAAGAAGCACCACATGATTATGGAGTTGCTCAGTCAACCTGTGACAGAAAATTTGCACGAGTTGCCCTTTCGGCACCTCATGGTGTGGATACTTTCGTAACAAATCCTTGAATTTCTCCCAGGCATCGTGAAGTGGTTCCCCCGGCCGCTGGATGATGTATACACATCCATTTAGGTTAAAATGGCTATTTATGCATGTTCCTAAGCTTATAGATGCATTCTATATTATAAACATTACATAGCATGCATCATTCTGCATTTAAGATAGATTGTATAAATTATAGGTTAATTTTCTCTTTTTTGTGGCTAGGGAGGAGATTTATTTTGGGGCCTTAGATTGACGATCCTACCGTACGGATCTAATTAGGATGACGATCGGAGTCCAACGCTTCTAAAATTACCTTGATCGAAGTCCCGTAGCATCTTATGCTATCCAAGGAAGATCAAAGGCCAAGGGGCAAGGTGGGGCCAATTTGAACCCCAGATGACAAATCTGACTGCATAGATGGGTTCGGATCAACGATCGTAGCCCGACAACGTGAAAATCATGTCAATCCAACTTCTGTAGTAGTCCCAACAAAGGAAAGAAGATGGATGGCCCAAATGATGCCACGTGGCACCATCCAAGCTGCCCAATATCGACCACAGCCCTGCCTCAACCTCAAAGGGCACCCACACTAGGCAATCCTAGCCGTTGGATCTCAATCCAATGGTTGAGATCCATCCCAACTGCGCCTGTTTAACTCTAAAGGGCAAGACCACAAGAAGATCTCGACTGTTGGATTGAGATCCAACAGTTGAAAGCTAGAGGGGTGGAATTGAAAACTGAGACATAGTAGAGCACTTGCCTCAGTGGTCACGAGCGGCACTCGCAAGCCCATGGCGCTGGTTCTAAGCTTAGCAAGCGCTCTAAATCCACCAGCGCACGCTACAAGCAAAATTCAATCGTCCAATCGAAGATGAGTGGCAGCAAAGGTGGTAGCGTGGCTCTATTAGCACCACGCAATCTACACGAGCATGATAACGCGCGAACGCATGCTCGATCGTATATACGATGCAGGCACGATCTGTGATCGTGATCTCCACGCCATCTTAGTTGTCCGTCTTCGATCCAATGGCTATCATCCATCCTCGCCATAGCCAGCAGTGCACACGCACCGTATGTGCATGTGTAAGTGCCAGTGAGCCTTTAGCAACGTTTGCGATAGAGCTACAGTGATGATTGTAAATGTCACTGTTGACCCGTTATTTTATTTTGACTCTTCTCCATTATAAAAGGACCACCACCCATCCTATTCTTTTTCATCTCTTCCGCTTGTTTCCACACCTCCTCCAAAGCTCTAAGGAGTTGGCCCAAGCTCAGGATGTTCCTTAGAGTAGAAAAGTAATATATTTTCCTACTTCTCACCCCTCTTCGTGGAGCATCTCGTGGCCATCCTCTCACCTCAATCCGAAAGTAGATCCTCGCCGCGATGTCGTCCTACCCTACCCTCCTTCCTCTGACACCGTTCTCCTTCCTCCAACTCCTCACCACCTTCATCCAGGCGCCGTTAAAGCGAGTCATCCTCTAAGCAGCTATCAAGGGGAATTCTTCTCACCTCTCTCTTTGTTTTATCACTTTCTAGTGTAGTTGTAATTTCTTGATTATCTGTAGTAAACTCTGGTTAGATATACATATTGATATTCTCTCTCTTTCTCTTATTCTGTTAGAGTAGATTAGATTAGATTAGATAACAATTATTTCACATGATATTTTACCTTATAAAAATACCAAAAAAAACACAAAAGATAAAAACATCAAAAAAAATAAAAGCAAATGTGGATTTACAAAACCAAATGTTCGGCTCCCTGTGTTCGACTTGGGACTCACCTTGAGGCTTGATTATAAATTTTATCTGGTAGCAAATTTTTACACAATACGACGATTGGTTTTCTAACTCAAATCTTTTCATGTACGAAATCTTGCTCACCACTGGACGAAAGTGGTAATCGCCCATCGCAAAGCATTGGCACATTCGACTGGGAAGAATTTCTTTAGGAAGGCCAATTTAAGATCATTCCATGAAGCTATCGACCTTCCTATAGTTCGGTACCAATGTGCAGCCTTATCCCTGAGAGAGTAGGGGAAAAGCCTCATGATCATCTGCTCCTCGTCCACGTTTTGTGCTTTGGTGGTCTAGACCAAAGTGGTCAAGTCCTCCAAATGCTGAAATGGGTTTTCAGAGCCAAGCCTACGAAAATGTTTGATTAGCTTAAAACCTAGGGCTTGATTTCCACATCACTGGCTGGAATCTGGACACCGGGACATTCTCCATAATTTGAAGGATCATAAAAATCCTTCAAGGGCTAAGCACCTTGACCATTCATTCGCTGGAACCATTCTTATATTTGCTGCAATTGTTCCAGCTACCTTTGCAACATCTCGTGCTGATTCTAAGGTAGAGGAGGTGGTTGATCAGCCATGGGATCTACTTGACCAAAATTCAACCTTCGCCTCTTTGAATGGTCTAATGGTCCTTCCAAACGAGGATTCAATGACTCCTCCCAAGCATAAACTAGGAAGGGGTCGAAAGGACTAGAGAATAGAACCCTGTAGCACAACAATACAAGCCTGTCCTTAAGTTGGGTATCCTAAGAACCTAGGCTCCAAGATAAATTCAAACTACAACACAAATTTTGTGTTGTCCTTAATCTAGAAGCCGATTAAGTCGGGCTAGTGAAGCAGGGGTAGAGTGTCCCAAAGGCTGCTAATTTTGCCAAACCCCTACCTACTTAAGTCATTTGACAATCAGGTCTCCCAACTTAGCACCTTCTGGAGAAAGCAGACATCACAAATTCGTACCACAGTTTGAGAAATACCCTGAAATGGACTGATGGGTCCTAGGGCCAACGTCTGCTCAATTTTAGATTAGGCTTAGGATAGTAGTACTTTTGGAATGTGATGGGGTCTTAAAATAGGATGTGATCTTGATGATTGATTGAAATGTGTGAGTAAGTGCGCAACCAAGGTTTCAAGCAAGATTATTTGGATGAGTGGATTTTAGAGTTTAAATCTTGCTTAAGTAGCTTTTAGGGTTGAATTAAGGTTGTTTCAATCAAATTCAGGAGGCACACCAAGATTTGCAAACATAGGTAAAGATGTTTTCCTTTGAAATCAAAATAAGTTGGAGTACTTGGTACTTGACCTTAAATGTTAACCCTAAGAAGTAAGCTACTTGATGAGTTATTTTTATATAAAGTGGTGTGACCCAAACAACCCAAGCAATTAGCCTTGATGCACCACTGAATTAGGCACACAAGTGATTACCTAATCTGATTTCTACTCGATTATGTGTTGATGAGTGTATCGGTTACAAAGATCGGGTTACTGGTTGAGTGAAAAAAATCAGAAGAGGTCGTGTACCTCAAGTTGTAGGTGTATGTGATGTGTATGGTAAGGAAATCCCACAATCAGATAAAATTTTTTTAGATTTTTTTTATGTAAGCGGAGGGTGAGGTGGGTAGAGGTGTGATGGGAACACCATCATGAGCCATAACTAGCTCAATTCTATCTGATTAGGTCATTAAATGCTCCTAAATACCAGACAATTGCAATTCATTGCATTATCATTCTGAGAGAAAGATAAGAAACTAGGGTTAAAACTGTAATTTTACCATCATATTATGAATGTAGTACAACCACGGGTTTTCTCAAGGGTTAATTAAGGGTCAAATGGTTCTAAAAGGATAATAAGTGGGTTATAACAAACAGAAAAGGGTTTTCACGTGTTTTGAGAATTAAATGACTTCTGAAACCCTAAAAACAGACTTGCTTAATTAACTGACCTTATGGTCAGAATAAAATTCACCAAAACCCTCTAAAATTCATATAAAAATATTCTCTAGGGTTTGGTACCTTCAAATTGACCATCAGAACCTGTCTTGACCTAAAACAGAGTCTCAGACAGACATTTGCCCTAATTTAGATTTTTCATAAATTACCCAGTCAAACATGGTCAAAACCAAAATCCAACTTCACCATTAAATTCCTTAGGTCTAAATTAGGTTTTCACCAAAATTTGGACTCAATCTGAGATTGTTTTGACCTAGTTTGCAACTTAGTCCTGTTTGATTACATATATACCCTTAACTTTCAAAATCCTTACAGAAGGGCCCTAACTTTGTCATCGTTTTCATAAATAGGTCCCTATCACCATTAATCCTATTCCTACAAGCTCCGACGACCTAAAATTGGCAAGATCTCCTTGACGAATCCCTTTCAAATTTGAAAGGGAAGTTCGTCAAGAAATTCCCTTCCTTTTGAGCCAATTCCCACACCTTAAAACCTTCCCAATCTCTCATGCGAATGCATGAGAGATTCGGGTATCAAAAAAATCCCACCTTCAGCGAAGCTTTCCAAGCTTGGGAAGCTTGCTTCCCAAGCCTAAAACTTCCTCTAAAGGCCTATAAAAAGACCTCCAGATCAAACCAATCTTCCCACACTCGAATTTAGCCTTGAACACCTCAAATTCCTCTCCTCTTTCTAGGCCGAATCGCTCCTTGACATCCGACGACCCTCCCTCCCTCCTCTCTTCCTTCGTTCACAATACCAGTGACGGACCCTCATTCCTCTCATTCTCCTACTCCTAGTCGTACCAGCAGGAGCCTCTCCCCCATCTTCGTCTCCATTTCCTATTCACCAGAGCAGCCTCCTTCTCCGACAATGGCCATACCACAACCGGCGCCATCTCCTTTCCCCTTCGTCTACTACTGCTCTCAACCAACTCCTCGACTTCTCCTCATCACACCAGCACATCCAACACACCGCTTCGACCTCGCCAACGCCCTCCGCGACTCCATCTTCCACCTCTCCGGTAGACCTCCGATGAGCCCTAGCGGACACCACAGACCACCTACGCCGCCACTTCCACACTCCACACCTCCGCCTCATCACGACAATCAAAAGCCCTCACTCACTGAGAGCTATTGACCCCCAACAATGCCACCGAACAACACCACCTTCACACTCATAGTTTGCCTCCATTAGACCTCATCACTTACTCCCACGCCACGCCGACCCCCTCAGCAAGTTTGCCATGCTTCGACGATCATTCCTAAACGTTTTGACGAGATCGCAAGGCCTTGTTGTTTTCAGGTACCGATCTCCATCAGCATTAACACACGAGCTTCGAGCATGCTTTGAAGCTCTCTTTAGCATCTACTGCTCCAGGCAACACCTCCAGGGGATGCGACTGCATCTCAGGAATCACTCCAGGTCTTTGATTAAGGCTTCCATCGTCATCTGCCATCCAATTGAGTGAAACCATCTCCACCTACTGCTGCGTGCATTGTGCGAAGAAAATAGGGGATGGATAGTCCCATATCGGAAAGCGTCGCCCTTCCTGAGCTGCATAAATTGAATTTGTGCCTGGGGCTTATCGCCTCAGACACAAGGGGTGAGGTCCCTCACACCCCTCACGTGCCTTGTCCGCGACACGCCACTGCGGACCTAGTGCAAACCCGATTACCGCCTAAGCCTTACACTCCTCGGCTGCAACCCACGCCCGCAGCCTTGGACCTGGGTGCGCTCTAGGTCCGAATACCCGATAACCCAGCACTATTGGAGGCTCTGGGAGAGCGTGACCCAAGGAGAGAAAGAGAGGAGAGTTTGCATGGGGTAGGGGAGGGTTTTACTCTCTGGGAAGTTGGCTAATACTTAGATGAAATCTGAAGACCCTTCCCCCTCTGTGTGAAGAAGAAGAGCAGAGAAAGAGGAAGAAGAAAGAAGTAAGAAGAAGAGGAAATCAGAGAAAAGCACTGTTCATCAGATGTTTAAGACATCTGATTGAATATTCAGACGGCTGACTTGAGTTTATTTCATTCATAATTATTGAGTTTCATTTGAGACTATTGGAGGGAGTAATTGGTGATTCAAATCACCATTTTACTCCATTCTTTTTACAGTCTTGACACATTGATCTTATTGCCATATTATTCTAAATTAATTTCTAATTATAATTTCCTATCTCTATTATTTTAAATTGCAATTTTGAGAATTGAATTCCTACTTGCTCCTAGCGAATGACCTCGGACTTTTTCGAGTATAAATTTTATCTATTTTTTGTGAGATTTCAACTATACTATAACGCAACGATTTAAAACCTGATTTCGAGCGAACAACATCTTGGTGCCATTGCCGGGAAGCAACGCACAATTCAGAAAGCTTAATTGCAATATCAGATTTGGTACTAACTTACTACATCTCTTTTGATTGTGATATGTTTCAAGGACTCGTTAAAGGAAGATCAAGTGCACATCAGCCACTCCAAGGGTAGGTAAAACACAAACCCAAATTCCTTCTAAGCCCCTGATTCTGAAATTCTAAGAAAGGAAATCAATTAGGGCTACTTGCATTGTATTCTTAGATTAATCATCAAGTTGCCTGATTTGATACATTCTATTTAGACAACATTCAAACCCTAATTTGTGCACCTACTTGAAGCTTAAGGTATCTAGGGCTATCACCTTCTTGTTTGAAGCCTTAGGTACCACATTTGGACAAATTAAAGTGGATCAAATCAGAGCCAATTAATGATTCCAATTTAGGGTTTTTAGAGGCACACTTGCTTAATCAAGAATTGATCTTTCCAAACAATGTGTGCCTAAGCCTTGATTGAATTGATCAATTCAAGCAAAACCCTAAAATCAGGCTCTTAAATTTATCTGAACACTAAAAGAGGGACCTAAATTTCTCAAAAGGACAATACAGGTGAAGTTAACCCACCTTATTGGGTTAACCAATCTTCAAATTAGGTCACTTTGCACAAAAACATCTTAAAAGTTCCAGTGAAATCATAAGCAACCTTACTCTTAATTAAAATTGATAGACTTAAGAGGTCAAGTCCCCATTCTGGTCTACTTGGATCATCAGTGACAAGAGAGGTCGAGTGGGGGAAACCCTGTAACTCGTGGGGATGCTCTACCGTGTAGGGGTCTTTGTGGGACTCTCTCTCTCTGGCTGCCCAGGTAATTCTCAGTTGGTCAGCTTTCTAACTAAGGGGTATCATCCGCCCCGAACCTTTATAGTCATCCAAAATTTTTGGGTATCTTGATTGGGTCCACCACATTCTTTCTCTCATCTAATCCATCAGTGCATGTTTAGGAGGAGGTCCTTAAGACTATCCTTGAGGCCTCCATTAGATATTCACTCTAGTTGAGGTTGAGCCTCGATTTCCATGTTTGTGCAACAACCTAATCACATTGCCATATCCTCTGATTCAGAACCTACTTCCCCTTCATCAGCTATGGATCACCAAGAAGAACAACCTAATCTTGAGCAACAATTCCATGATTTCCGAAATTGAATCAATGCCATCAACAACCCACTGCCACGTCCTCAAATGAGAGATCACTATAATCCTACAGCAGTGGAGATCAAACTCCGAGTCAACATTCCCGTGGGAGGACCCGAGGTAGATCTCAAGCCTGGCATGCTTCATATGACCCCAAAATTTCATGGCTTGAACTCCGAGGATCCTTTCCATCACATCAAGAACTTAAAACATCTGGCCCACACCTTTGGGACAGATGTACAGAATTAGGACGGATTACTCTTAAAGCTCTTCTCATTCTCCTTGGCTGCCAAAGTTGCTCACTGGTTTCAGACTCAACCACACACGATTAACACATGGGGAGAACTTCAAGCTACCTTCTTGCAAAAATTCTACCCCATTGGTCATACCAACACAATGCGGCACCAAATCACGCACTTCTCCCAAGGAGCGGGAGAATCTCTACATGAAGCATGGGATCACTTTCTGGATCTCATGTGTAAGTGCCCCCATCATGGAGTTCCGAAATGGGAACAAGTCCAATCCTTTTATCATGGACTCCGTGAGGATATCAAGCTCTTTGTCAATGCAACTTGTGGTGGTAGCATCATGGGTCAACATGAAGACACGATCTGGGAAATTCTCGAAAACATGTGCGAGAACTCCCTGAACAATGAGTCATTGGGTGCGTACGACCGGACGTCCACCCACGCATTAGAAAATAATCGAGGGGTACATGAATCCCGAGGCCTTTCCTCATCCATTGATCTGGAGTTGGTAGCTAGTCAATTGGATAAGGTCTCCATTATCGAGAAAAAGGTGGACGACATCACTCGTCATCTACACAAGTCCACCTCTGCACCTCAAGGCACATACGTGCACCCGCTCATGGGAAGGAAGGCTGCGCACAACATCTACCACTCCTCGGGGATGGATGCATATCCACCTCCATTTGATTATGGCTTCAGAGGCAACTCCAGGTCAGGCCACCTTAGTTGGGGGAACTTTGAACCCCCGTACCCTGATTATCTCAAAGCTCCTCTGACCTGCGAGGATCTTCACACCATCCAGAGTAATCCTTTCTCCAACATTTACAACTCTGGATGGCATAATCATCCTAACTTTTCATGGTCGGGTAGTAACCCGAATCTAAGACCTCAGTTCCAACCCCGACCACAGGCTCCGCGACCTTATCAGCCCACCCAACCAAGGCCCACTCAAAACTTCCAATCTGGACCACCTAAAGAAGATCATACATCTCTAATTCTCCAGACCTTGGTTGACATGCAAAAACAACACAAAGAGGAGATCTCTGAGTTACGAAATCAACTAGCCCAATTGGCAAATGCTTGCCAGCCTGGTGCACTTCCCTCTCAGCCTCTTCCAAACTCTAATAACATGTCGAACCAGAGGTGCATTATGAACCCAAATCAAGGCCAAGCTCACTTTGTTTATCAGGACCCTTCTGCCCCATCACCTAACGGGATGGATGCTTCAACTTCATACTCAGGATTTCAACAGCAAACACCTATTTTGCCCAACCCAAACCAGAACCAAGTAGGATTGAATTCTGTTACTACCGTAGTGGCAAAGCAACATAGGACCCACCTTATTCAAGCCACTCCCAGCTTGGTAATACAAACCCTAACTCTAGATTGGTCATCTAGGACACACCCGTCCTAGATCAAGAGCCTGAGCTAATTCTAGAGGAACCGTCTAAGGTTCCATTTCCCGAGGGCCTTGACCAAGGAAAAAAGGACAACCAAATCCGTGACACCTGAGGAGGACCTGGTTAAGCTCTTTGAGCAGGTCCATATAAACATCCCTTTGATGGATGCGATATGCCACGTATTGGCTTATGCACGATTTCTAAAAGATGTGTGTACACCTAGGCGTAAGCCGCGAACCAAAGGCAGGAACCCGATCGTACTGTCAGAGCAAGCCAACTTCGTCATTTTGAGCAAACTCCCGCCTAAGGCAAAAGACCTAGGCACCCCTCTAATCTCCTGTGCAATCGGTGATATACAATTTGATCGAGTTTTATTGGACTTAGGAGCCTCCATAAATTTGATACCTACATCCCTACTAGACTACTTCGAGGAATCTGAGCTTAAACCGACAGAAATGACTTTGCCACTAGCTGACTGATCTATTAAGTCACCAAAAGGAATTCTCGAGGACACCAATCATACTAGGGAGACCCTTTCTGGCCACTGCTAGGGCCAATATTAATTGTGAGGAGGGCCAAATTGAATTAAAATTTTGGGAGCAAGACACTAAAGATCAACATCTTTAAGGCCCAACAAGGAATTAATTGTAGAGTTATAGAACAGATTTGCGATATCGAGGCTGTAGTTGATGACCTATGTATCGTGGATGACCTAACTATTTCTGATCGACCACAAGAGGATCAAAACCTACAATTAGAGGAGTCTGAACCCAACCTAGACACACCCATAGCTCCTTCCTTTGCTCCCGACATCCACCCTGAACCACCTGCTACTGACAACCCAGTTATGGAATTAAAGCCTCTTCCTGATCACCTCAAATATGTCTTTTTAGGTTCCAATCAGATGTTTCCTGTGATTATCAACTCCTAACTCACACCTGATTAGGAAACACGCCTGATTTCTCTTCTCCAGTAGCATTGGAAAGCCATTGGATGGACTCTCGATGATCTGATTGGCATTATCCCTTCATACTACACACATCAATCTACACTGAAGAGGGCTCACGACCATCCCGTGAAATGCAAAGACGCCTAAATCCAAATCTGCAAAATGTCGTGAAAAAGGAGATCATCTAGTGGTTAGATGCAGGTATCATCTACCCGATCTCCGACAGTCGATGGGTGAGTCTAATCCAAGTTGTGCCTAAGAAGGTAGGGCTCACCATCAACACGATTGAAACTAGAGAAACCATACCGACCCGTATAGCAAACTCGTGGAGAGTCAGCTGACGAGTCGATTATTCGCTTTAAAGTCGTTTGCAGTTTTATGTGGTGGAAAAATCGACTAATCAATATTTAAAAAGAAATAACCACTCGCAGAGGAGTGGGTCGTATCCACAAGGAGGCAATGATGTATTTAAATTCGCACCAGTTAAAAACGTTTGTTCGTAGTTAGTTTGGACAAGAATCAAGCCAGAATTGCCTTCAGATTAAGGTTGAAACAAGAAACAATGCTGAAATAGCAATTATGAGTAATTAGAGGATATTTGTCTCAATGCAGAATCAATAAAATATTATTAAAAATTGACAATGGCAGAAATTGTATTTTTTAATGGCTCAGTTACTGTAGCAAAACAAGGGATTTTTCCCCTTTGGCGTGCGCGACGAGGAGTGGATGGCCGGACGTGGGAAGCTCGGAGGAAGTCCCTTGGACCGAGGACTTCGAAGCGGTGGTGGCGACGTGTCGCGCGGTGGCCGGACGAGCTCCGGCGGAGGTGGCTGTAGCTGCTGTTGGCGGGCGATGCGCGCACTGCAGGAGGGTGCGTGCTGGCTGGAGGGCGCGGAAGGAATACTGCGGTGTGGGGGCGCACTGCAACTGGTGATGCACGCTGGCTGGAGGCGTGGACGTGCACTGTTGGCGGTGAGCGCGGTTCTGCTGGCGGGAGGCGCTGCAGGCGAGGGAGGCGGTCTGTTGGTGGTGAGCGCGGGTGAGGTTGCAGGAGTGGGTGTGCACTCGTGGCCTGTGAGAGCGGTTGCTGCAGGCGTGGGTGCACACGGATGAAGGCTGCAGACGCGGGGGTGGTGGTGTGGGCGTGAGCAGTGAGATGCTGCAGGCGCAAGAAGCGCGGGTGCATGGGCGATTGTGGTTGTGCGGGTGCGGCTGCAGGCGGAAGGTGAGTGGGCGTGAACGGTGAGGTTGCAGGCGGAAGGTGAGCGGGTGAGGGCTGGAGGCTGTGCACGCCTTGCGTGTGGCTGGAGTGGTGCGGGTGGCTTCAGATGTCCGGGAAATTTCCCAGACGTCTTAAGTGACTGAGGAGGTGATTGCACAGAGGCTGTGGCGGTGGTTGTTGGTGACGACGGTGAGGGAGATGCACGCTAAGGTGCTCACAGTAATGCGAACGACCTCCGGATGGCGGTGTGGCCTGTCACACCACACGCCCACGGTGGTGGAGGATCGTCGCCGCAGTTGAGGCCGGCGATGTGGAATGGAAGAGAGAAGATCTCTCTGCACAGTGGTGGGTCGGTGGTGGAGGCATGCCTTGCTCAGCATCCTCTCTCCTCCTTTTGTAGTGGCCTGCATAAATTTGAAATCAGCTGCCCGAGCAGATCCAACACATCCGCTCCTCCTTGAATGGGTTCTTCACTGCGGCAGCTAGTGGCGTTGGAGCGGCAGCCAGCCGTTCCTGCAAGAAGAAGAATAAAGAAAATAATGTTAAAATATTATGGTTATTTATATACAGACCCTCAACTTTTATGTTAACCTAAATTAATGCATGCAATGTACCTAATTAGTTAACTAATGCAATTCTAAGTTAATTCTAAATGCATTTAAATATGAATAAGATACATGAATTATGTAATTGAATTAGAAATATGAATTAATCTATTTACATCCTAATTTATGCTAAATAAATGTTAGAATTAACCTAATGCCTAGGCACTTAAATACTTAAATAGCCCACAACTATGGGCTAATCATCAGCATTGATTACAAAAGACTCAATTCCTCCACGAAGAAGGATCATTTCCCACTACCGTTCATTGATCATATCCTCGAGAAACTAGCGGGAAATCGATTCTTCTGCTTTTTGGATGGGTACTCTGGTTATAACCAGGTTGCAATCCATCCTGAGGACCAAGAGAAGACCACCTTCACCTACCCCTTCAGAACATACACATTTCGAAGGATGTTGTTTGGTTTCTTAATGCACCAGCTACTTTTCAGCGGTGCATGCTTGCCATATTCTCAGATATGGTAGGTGAATACCTTGAAGTCTTCATGGACAACTTTTCGGTATTTGGTGAATCATTTTATGATTGCCTCCTGCACTTGGTCAAAATGCTCAAGTGGTGCATCGACGTGAACTTGGTTCTTTCCTGGGAAGAGAGCAACTTCATGGTACCTGAGGGAATTGTCCTGGGAGATCTCATCTCTGAAAAATGCATCCAGGTTGATCGAGCCAAAGTGAATCTGATTTCCAAACTCCCTATTCCTAGCTCGGTCAAAGACATTTGAACCTTTCTAGGGCACATCGGTGTTTACCATCGATTCATTCCCGATTTCTCGAAAATCATGCGCCGACTGACTAATCTTCTATCTAAGGATGTCCCTTTTGAAATCTCCAAGGAGTGCACTCAGGCATTTGAGATCCTGCATGATCAAGTTACCCAAGCACCGATCCTGTAGTCCCCTGATTGGTCTCAACCCTTTGAGATGATGTACGATGCATCTGATTATGCTATAGGTGCGGTACTTGGGCAGAAAATAGATGGGAAACTTGTGGTCATCTACTACATTAGCAAGACACTTGACGAGGGTCAGTGTAACTATACAGTTACTGAGAAAGAGCTGTTAGCCGTATTATTTGCCTTGGAAAAATTCAGATCATATCTTTTGGGTTCCTGTGTTATCATATACTTAGATCACACTGTAGTGAGGCACCTCCTTGCAAAGGATGCAAAACCTCGACTAATCCACTGGATCTTGCTGTTGCAAGAATTTAACCTCAAGATTCGTGATAAAGTGGGAAAGCAGAATGTGGTAGCTAACCACTTATCCTGCCTTCCTTCTGACAGTATCGACCCTTCCGGACCCATCACAGAACATTTTCTTGATGAGCACCACTTGACTATTAGTACGAGACTTCCTTGGTTTGTTGATTTAGTGAACTATTTGGCATCACATCAGATCCCATCCGATTGGTCAAAGGCCAAGAAAGATAAATTATTTTCCGATGCCAAGTACTACATCTGGGAAGACCCATACCTCTTCCGCATTGGTGCTGATCAGATCATCAGACGATGCATCACGGAAGCGGAAATTCAGGATATTCTATCCTTCTTCCATGACCAAGCCTGTGGCGGACATTTTTCCGAACATAAAATCGCAGCAAAAGTCCTCCAGTGCGGCTTTTATTGGCCTACGATTTTTAAAGACGCATACGATCACTGTAAGGCATGCACTCATTGCCAAACCTTAGGCAACATGAGCCACCGCAATATGATGTCATTACAGCCGATTCTCGTATGCAAAATCTTTGACATCTGAGGGATTGATTTCATGGGACCCTTCCTTATTTCGAACGACTTTGAATACATTGTTCTCGCTGTTGACTACGTGTCCAAATGGATCGAAGCCATTTCGGCCCGAACCAACGATCATAAGGTGGTAATCAAATTCATTCATCAGAACATCTTTTCTCGGTTCAGAATTCCACGTGCCATTATCTCTGATGGAGGGACCTATTTCACAAATGCTCAGTTCAGATCACTGATGGCCAAATACGGGGTGTCGCACCGAATCTCTACTCCTTATCACCCCTAAACCAATGGTCTAGTTGAGCTATTGAATCGGGAGATAAAGAAAATCCTTTAGGTCACTGTCCGACCTGACAAGAAAGATTGGTCATCTTGACTTCCGGAAACCTTGTGGGCCTATAGAACCGCCCACAAAACCCAATTAGGCATGTCTCCTTTCATATTGGTGTACAGGAAGGCATGTCACCTCCCCGTTGAGTTGGAGCACAAAGCCTGTTGGGTTGTACGAAAGTGTAATCTAGATCTTTCTAAGGCAGGAACCCACAGAAAGCTTCAAATGAGCGATTTCGATGAATTACACAATGATGCATATGAGAACTCGTGAATTTACAAAGAGCTAGTGAAGGCCTTTCACAACAAGCCCATATCCAGAAAGGTCTTTCACCCTGGTCAGAAAGTCCTACTCTTTGATGCCAAACTCAAATTGTTCCCAGGAAACTCAGATCAAAATGGATTGGACCATATCTTATCAGAAGAATCTTTGGAAATGGAGCCATTGAAATCAGCTAGCCTAGCCTTGATTCAGAACCCTTTTTCGTGAATTGTCAATGACTTAAATCGTTCATTGAACTCACCGATACGAATATGGCTGAGGTATCTTTTGATCTCCATTCTCCCTGAACTTATTGCACCCGGCTGATGGCGTTAAACTCAGCGCTTAATGGGAGGTAACTCATCATCTTTTTGAAAAATCCAAAACCCTTCTTGACACATCTTATGCTGAACTCATATTGCACTTTAGGGTTGGTCCATTAAAATAGCCAACTCCACCTCTAGTACACATACCCGAGCTTGAAATTGTCCGCAACAGTCATCCCGACCCATCCACCCACCCAAAACCTGTTCTAATGTAAGATCTAAGCTGAACTCGAACCCACCTAATTTACAATGAGGACATTGCAAATCATAGGCATGCAGGGGTATTAAAGTGTAAAATGTTGTGAGAATCACTTCACAAGAAAGGGTTTCATCAAAAAAATCACATATTCCAAAAACCAAAAAAATAAAAAATGAAAAAAGAACAAAAATAGGAGAAGGGAGGAAATTTTGAGTGAATTTATTGCATATCATTTTTTGAGGAGAAAAAGGGGAGGAGATAAAAATGTCAAAAAGGAGCACAATCTGAAAAGAAAAAAAGATAGTCATTAGTAAAAGATTAAGGAATTGACTTAGTTCTAGACCAAAAAACGAAAGAAAATGAAAGACAAAAAGTGCTAAGAGACAAAAAGATATTAGTATGAACGCTAATCTTAGGCCTCTTGGGTTGTAATTCTAGGCTTAAAATTTCAAGTATCCTTTAAGATCTGGATAGTCCTCAAGAGGTTGGGGAAAATGCGAAGCTTAAGTATTAAGTCTAAGGCTTAGGGATTATTCAGCCTCATTAACTGACCACTGGTTTGCAGGACTCGATAACCTAAGCACCCCAATCCACACATAGTCTGGTTCAATGCACTTAATTATCAAAATCATGCAAATGCGTTAAATCTATTCTGAAAAAGTTACCTAGATTAGGAGCGGTTGATCAACACAAGTTGATTTGGACGAGTTCCCGACATAGAGAGGCGAGAAATTCCCCTTGAAGATGCACAATAACATATCATCTCCTCAGTGCTTGTCTCCTAGGATATCTAAATATCCTACCGGGGGCATGTAATCACCTTATGTTGGTTCAGATGCCATGGGCGGCATTATCATGAAATGTCGATTACCAAGGTCTGGATTTAGCTATAGAATGCCTGGGCGGGATTATCTCGAAATCTCGAAAGCTAGGGTTCTACAGGTTGCCATGGGTAGTGCTATCTTGAAGCATTGATTATCAGGGACCCTGCGAGGATTGATGGTGGGAACTAGGAATCCGATACAGACCGTGTTGTAAGGCTAATCCAAAGCTATAAGTAAAAAGAAAAGAGAGAGAAAACTCTCCGAAAATAAGGAAAAAATTCTTCTATCTCTCTTACAAAATCGCACTGCAAACCGAACTTGGGCTAAAACATATTACAAGCACGGGTGCTTTAACCGCGGAGTTCGTCAAACCTTAGGTTAGTTCCTGTGGGCCTTGGAAACCTTCGCGGTGGACTGAGGCTAGAGATGGTCAGGTCTGGATCTTGGTTGGTGCTTGAGTACCTCTAGGCCTACTATCGGCATTCTAACTTAATCTACAAAAGAAAGCACACATCAGAGTTCTGAGCATAAAAAGACATGTGGTCTTGAATTTGAGTTAAATTCCTTGAGATTTTGCTAAGGGACAAGCAAAAGCTAGGCATGGGGTATGATGGGAACACCATCATGAGCCATAACTAGCTCAATTCGATCTGATTAGGTCATTAAATGCTCCTACATAGCCACCAGAGGATTACAATTCATTGCATTATCATTATGAGAGAAAGATAAGAAACCAGGGTTAAAACTGTAATTTTACCATCATATCATGAATGCAGTACAACCACGGGTTTTCTTAGGGATTAATTAAGGGTCAAATGGTTCTAAAAGGCTAACAGTGGGTTAGAACAGACAAAAAAGGGTTTTTGCGTGTTTTGAGAATTAAATGACTTACGAAACCCTAAAAACACACCTACTTAATTAACTAAGGTTCTGGTTAGGATAAAATTCACCTAAACCCTCCAAAATCCATAAAAAAATATTCTCTAGGGTTTGATACCTTCAAATTGACCATTAGAACCCATCTTGACCCAAAACAAAGTCTCAGACAGACATTTGCCCTAATTTGGGTTTTTGCATAAATTACCCAGTCAAATGTGGTCAAAACCAAAATCCAACTTCACCATTAGATTCCTTAAGTCCAAATTAGATTTGCACCAAAATTTGGACCCAATCTGAGATTGTCTTGACCTAGTTTGCAACTTGGTCCTGTTTGATTACATATGTGCCCTTAACTTTCAAAATCTTACAAAAGGTCCCTAACTTTGTCATAATTTTCACAAATAGGTCCCTACCACCATTAATCCTATTCCTACAAGCTCTGGCGACCTAAAATTGGTAAGATCTCCTTGATTCCTTGATGAATCCCTTTCAAATTTGAAAGGGAAGTTCGTTAAGGAATTCCCTTCCTTTTGAGTCAATTCCCATGCCCCAAAACCTTCCCAATCTCTCATGCGAACGGATGAGAGATTCTAGTATCAAAAAATCCCACCTCCGGTGAAGCTTTCCAAGCTTGGGAAGCTTGCTTCCCAAGCCCAAAACTCCCTCTAAAGGCCTATAAAAAGACCTCTAGATCAAACCAATCTTCCCACGCTCAAATTCAACCTTGAACACCTCAAATTCCTCTCCTCTTTCTGGGTTGAATCACTCCTCAATGTTGAACGACCCTCCCTGCCTCCTCTCTTCCTCCGTTCACAATACTAGTGATGGAGCCTCATTCCTCTCATTCTTCTGCTCCTAGCCATACCAGCAGGAGCCTCTTCCCCGCCCTCGTCACCGTTTCCTATCCACCGGAGCAGCCTCCTTCTCCGACGCCGGCCATACCACAACCGGTGCCATCTCCTTTCCCCTTCGTCTACTACTGCTCTCAACCGACTCCTCAACTTCTCATCACGCTAGCACATCCAACACACCGCTTTGACCTTGCCAATGCCCTCCGCGACTCCGTCTTCCACCTCTCTGGTAAACCTCCGATGAGCCCTAATAGCCACCACAGACCACCTATGCTGCCGCTTCCACGTTCCACACCTCCACCTCATCATGACAATCAAAAGCCCTCACTCACTGAGAGCTATTGACCCCCTACTGCGCCACCAAACACCACCACCTTCACATGCATAGTCTGCCTTCGTCAGACCTCATCACTCATGCCCACGCCACGCCGACCCCCTCAGCAAGTTCGCCGTGCTCCGACAATCATTCCTGAATGTTTTGACGTAGCCGCAATGCCTTGTTGTTGTTTTCAGGTACCGACCCCGATCACCATTAACTCGCAAGCTTTGAGCGTGCTTTGAAGCTCTCTTCAGCATCTACTGTCCAGGCGACACCTCCAGGGGATGTAGCTGCAACTCAGGAATCACTCTAGGTCTTTGATTGAGGCCTCCATTGTCATCCACCATCCAATTGAGTGAAACCATCTCCGCCTACTACTGCGTGCGCTGTGCGAAGAAAATGGAGGATAGATAGTCCCACATCGGAAAGTGTTGCCCTTCATGAGCTGCATAAATTGAATTTGTGCCTGGGGCTTATCACCTCAAACACAAGGGGTGAGGTCCCTCACACCCCTCACGTGCCTCGTCCGCGACACACCACTGTAGACATGATGTAGACCCGATTACTGCCTAAGCCTTACACTCCTTGGCTGCGACCCATGCCCGCAGCCTTGGACTCGGGTGCACTCTAGGTCTGAATACCCGATAACCTGGCACTATTGGAGGCTCTGGGAGAGTGTGACCTAAGGAGAGAAAGAGAGGAGAATTTGTGTGGGGTAAGGGAGAGTTTTGCTCTCTAGGAAGTTGGCTAATACTTAGCCAAAATCTAAAGACCCTTCCCCCTCTGTGTGAAGAAGAAGAGCAAAGAAAGAGGAAGAAGAAAGAAGAAGGAAAGCAAGAAGAAGAAGAGGAAATCAGAGAAAAGCATTGTTCATCAAATGTTTGAGACGTCTGATTGAATATTCAGATGGCTGACTTGAGTTTATTTCATTCATAATTATTAAGTTTCATTTGAGACTATTGGAGGGAGTAATTGGTGATTCAAATCACCATTTTACTCCATTCTTTTTTTAGTCTTAACACATTGATCTTATTGCCATATTATTCTAAATCAATTTCTAATTATAATTTCCTATCTCTATTGTTTTAAATTGCAATTTTGAGAATTGAATTCCTACTTGTTCCCAGCGAACGATCTCAGACTTTTTCGAGTACAAATTTTATCTATTTTTCGCAAGATTTCAACTATACTGCAACGTAATGATTTAAAACCTGATTTAGAGTGAACAACAAGGTGACAACCAAACAACCAAACTAAGCCTAGGGTTTATGAGAGCACCTAGGTTAATTAGGGTTTGAATTAAAGTGATGAAATGAAAGCTATGGAGGAGGAAAGAATGGGGGAGCACTTATAGTGGTCTTTAATCGCACTTTACTCCTTTCTACAGCTCTTAGATCTCCTTAGCGGGACACCTGCAAGATGATAGAAGAAATAAAAGAGAGGTTAGAGATCAAATAAGTGTGTGGAATGCGAAAAATAATCGAGATCTGTTGCCTCCCCGGTAACGGTGCTAAAATGATAAATGAGAAAATCGTTACGAAAATTTGAGTTTGGAAAACCCGAGTTGTAAAATTCATAAGAAAATCCGCTACCAAATAATTTTTACCGAAACTCATGTGAGTCTTGAGTCAAACACGGGGCAGCTACATTGATTATATCCACAATTATATTTTTTTCTATTTTCTTTATAGAGGAAACATTCACAATGGTAGTTAAACTACTTGAAATATAAGTGAGAGAGAGAGAAAGAGGGAAATAGCTTTTAGAACTAATATAATGTCAATTTCAACTATTTGCTATAACTATAAAGCTGAAAATCTACTCTAGAAAATGATAAAAAGATAAGGAATGAGAGATTATTGTCCTCGATGAATGCTTAGAGGATGAACCAGACGGACGATGCTTGGAGGAGAGAGAGCAAAGATGGAGGAAGGAGGGCGAATCTAGAAGAGTCGGGGATGAGGCAGGGCATCAACGTCACGGGATCTGCTTCCAGAACAAGGGTGAGAGGATGGCTGGCGAGAGCTCCACGAAGGGGGGATGAGAAGTGGAAATTTTTTATTTTTAACTGTAGAGGAGCTTCCCATAGCTTGAGAGCACCAGAGTGAGCTTGAGAACATTGTTCTTAGCTTTTTGGGAGGTTGAGAGATGAAGGAAGGGATGAAGAAAGTGGAGGGAATGTGGACTCTTTTTATAGGCTTTTAGAGGGGGTTAAAATGGTCATTTTAGGCCATAGGGATCATGTGTTCATGGCATGAGATGAGGGCTATGCCACTTGCTCCCACATTCACACGTTTAAAGAGCATGCGTTATAGGCATATATTAATTTCCTGCCAAATGTTGCTTGTCCGTCAGATGAGAATCAAACGATCCAAAGGTAACGCACATCGTGCACACAAATCGCTCCAAATCTAGATCGGACGGCCGATGTGCACTGGAAACGTCTTAACCCGCTGGATCTTCATGCACTCGAGGAGGCTATCACCAGCTCCATTCAATCTACGAGCCAGCCAATTGCAGGGCTTCATCGCGTAGAGAGGCGTGCACATGTGCGTGACCAACTGGTTTCTCACTTAGTCGGTCACCCAGCTGGTGCACGACCAGCTAGCTTGATGGCCATAGATCTTCGATCGTGGGGCCTTGATCGTGCACAGGGGCACACCTCAGATCTTCTCACCATGCGTACGATTTCACGTGGACTAGCACGTCGAATCGCACGTGCACTGCGTGCACATCTTCGTGTGCCACGTGTAGAAGTCACCACCGTTCGATAAGGATCGTGTGGCTCTAACTAATCAGATATCGCACCTATTTGCATAAATCCCATGGGTGGGAATTAAACCTGTGCCCATGGCTTGGGAGCACCTCCTCCAACCATTATGCCACCCTCGTACTTGTGTCAGCTTTTGGTTTTAAAGCTCCTTGTGCTCCCAGCCGTTGGATGAAGATCCAACAGCTAAAATTAAGGGGCACTTGATGAGAAGAGGAAGGTCGATGGCGTTGGGTGGCTATGATGGTGTCACATGGTGCCACCATGGCCGTTCATCTTCTTTTGCTCGTAGGTGGTGCCACAGATGTTAGATTGGGTCGAATTTCACACTATTGGGCTATGATTGCTGATTCGAATCCATCCGTGCGATTGGATTTTTCTTCTGAAGTCCAACTTTTCACCACCTTTCCCCTTGGCTTCCGATCTTCCTCAGACTACATCTGATGCTACGGAGGTCTGATCGGGGATATCTTGGAGGCGTTGGCCTCCGATCGTCACCCTAATCAGATCCGTACGATTGGGTCTTCAATCCGAGGCCCAGATAAATATCGCCCTGTCCCCTAATCACAAAAAGAGATGAATTGCTATACAATTGGTACAAATTAACCTAAATGCATGATGATGCATGTTATGTGATATTTATAATGCATGATGCTTCTATGACACTAGGAATTTGCATAAATAGATATTTTAGGCCAATTAGATGTGTGTACATCATTTATTAAGTAATAGAATCTTAGTATTAACTTAATTAAATAGAATAAAGATAAAATAAAGAATAAATGGTGAATAATTGTTAATTTAGCCTCCCAACAAATGACCTGGACTCAACTAGTAAAAATATTTCTAAATGTTAGGTTATCTTGCTCCCTATACTATGACTCAATAATGACAAATTAATAAATCAAGGTAGTTTAAGCATCATTTTTATCACCGTTGATTAAGTTAAACTCTAATTAACAGTGTTAAGAAATAAGCTATTAGTCCCACCCATCTGGCTAATTAGGTAATTCAAAGGTTGAGGTAACTTGACTTAAATTTTAATTGTGCTAAGATTAGGTCCTCTTAGGTGTACTAATTAAGCTAAGTCTTATGCACTTGATTCATAATTAGGCATTTATCTTCTCTCACCTACTCTTATCCTTGCTTTTTCCCATCTATATTAATGGACTTCAATTCTTATCCTTCAAACTCCTATTATCCCAAATCTAATTTTTATCCCAATTTGACTCAACATTATCCATCTTTTAATTGGGATAACTCTACTTCTAATTGGGGATATAAATTGTGTAACGACCCGGTTCCCGAGTCCCTACGAGACACGAGAACCAGACCGACTCGACTAATCCCAAGACCTAGTCGTCCAACGAGGAAGTAACCAAAAGACAGTAAAATAAACCACATTCAGCATGAATATAACTAACAGTAAGAAAGTACAGCAGTAAGGAAAGAACTACTACAGTAGGTACCACCACAACAGTAAAACAACATTTATCATATAACAAGAACTGCAGGTAAAGAAGGTACAGCGGAAACAAAAACTACTCACTAAAACAGAAAAAAAAGCGGTACAAGGACTGTGGTAAACTCTACTGGATCCTACTTGGCCCAGCGTCCTCTGCAGCTGCCGACCCTGGCTGCTCAACACCTGGTCCTGAAAAAGGTAACGAGTGTAACACGTCAGCAAAACGCTGAGTAGAGTGGCAAACTAACTAAAGGCAACAGTAGAGTGTACAGTAGCTGTTATGTTCTATTACTTCCTTTATTCACATCTTTCAATTTTTCTCACTATTTCATTTATTTCTCAGATCCTTTACTTGATCTCGAATGTCCTCGTGGGAACGATCTTGATTGCAGTCTTTTCCAAAAGTAGAAGTAGCACGTGGTGCTCTCCTGGTCGGGAGAGTCCCCCGTGGTGATCCTACCCTCAGTCAACCACCCCAAGGTCACTGACAGACGTAACGGTGACTACGGCACGCGCGATAAACGCACAGGTAGCTAGCCCGCACTGGCACGTGGTCAGTCGTTTCCGTTAACGGGTGTGCCCAAAGCACAGCACGGAACCAGGGCAGAGCCCTCTCAGTAACAGGGGTCCAACCCCTCCACAGTAACCAAACCGGGGCCTTGCCCCTCCACAGTCCGCGCACCCTCGCCTGACTACCCTGGTTTGCCCTAGTGGGCCTAACAAGTCGGTGAAGGAGGCTAGCAGAACCCCGGGGCCCGTGGGGTAGCTAGTACTCTCCTAACACTACTAGCTCTCCTCGGTACTACGTACACGAGGGCCAACAAGTCGGTACAGAGTGGCCAGTCCTAACCCCCGGGTCCCTGGGGCGGCTAGCTCAGCTCTGCACTAAACAGGGGGACAGTCGCTCTCCTTGGTACTCCGTACTCAAGGGCCAGCTCACTTCCCCAAGTCTATTCCATTCGCTTTCCAGGAGTTCTACTCCTACTTCCCCGTAGGGTTCCAGAACATCTTATGTCTTACTTTCCAGTTTCACGTTCTTACAATCCATGATCCCAATCATGTTTCTTTATTCATAACAGGCAGCTGTGAATTCAATTTACAGGCAGCTTCATATATTCCTTTCCATTTTTCCAATACTGTAGTATTATACATTCCACTAGTTTTTCCATCCTAGGATTCATGCCATATCCTAGGGTCTATCATACAATCTAGTTTTCCAGCCCTAGGATTCATGCATCACCTAGGAGCTATCATTCCATACATTTCTCATTCCTAGGATTCATGCAATGTCCTAGCTTCTAGTTATGGTTCCATACTTTAACAGATTTTATTAATAAACTTAAGCCACTCTACCAGGTACAACGGGAGTAATGGGGGCGTGATCGGGAATCCCGCGTGCCTCCGCGACTCTCAAGACTGCAACCGAACGAGGTCCTATCACAAGGATCAAACACAAGGAGTGTCTCAAAATAGTGTATAGCTACTGTAGACGGGTAGAGGAATTAATTCTGAAATGAACGCAACTCGAATCGCGGAAAACGGAGCCCGAACGAGCCCTAAACGGGTCGAAAAAGACGATACTGTGCAAAATCAGACGTCTGGAACTCCTTCCAGACGTCTTAAAAAGTGGATCAGAGAATTACCTGTTCAGCGTGGTTTCCCAGACGTCCAGAAGTCTGCGGGGACGTCTGCCCTAGATCCCAGACGTCCGATGGTCCATACGGACGTCTGTAGGTCACTCCCGCCGTCTGGTACAACTTCCAGACGTCTGATTCGCAAAGGATGGCGAATCAGCGAACCTGCGCACAGCCAACCCCCCTCCCTCAGTACGGTCAATCGACAAGAAGGAAGAAGAAGGCGGAAAACTCACCTTTCAGACGTCTGTATGATCTTACAGACGTCGACCTTGCCGTCTGGCTATCAACCCAGACGTCTGATTCTGGAAATTTTTCCAGAATCAGAACCCTGCTCGGCCTCCGCTCGCGACGCCGCCCGCGTCGCACCTCGCGCTCCTGCTGCTCAAACCGCAGCAGGTCCCTCTCGGCGTCGCTCCGCGCCCCCTGCGCCCTCCGCCAGCCGGCCAAGCCGCTCCGGCGAGCTCGCCCTCACGGCAGAGCTCCGCCTTCGCACGCCGCACCTCCGCGCTCACTGCGGCCGTCGCTGCCGCCCTCGCGTCCGCTCGCTCTCGCGCACAGGAAGGAGAAGAAGGAGGAGACTGTGGAGACGGGAGGGGAGGCGTGGCCCTTTTAAGGCCGCGCGAGGAGGAGAGAGGAGGTGGCAGGCCGCCTGCAGCCGCAGAGAGAAAAAAGAGGGAATATGCGGTCTACGCGCTCAGGCGCGCAGGCGACTCGCGTGTGTCGAAAATAACGGATTTCCAGACGTCTGGAAACGATCCCAGACGTCTTATCAGACGTCTGGTTGTGATCCCAGACGTCTGGTCCGACGTCTGGGCCACCTCCCAGACGTCTTAAAAGACGTCTGGGGCACACATTCGTTACAAATTGGGATGTCAACATCCAAGATATGCTCTTATTCCCCATAGTGATCTCATTCCTTATCTCAATTGGACTTTTACTTCCAATCTTCAAATTGTGATAGGCCTCCTTCTAATCGAGGATATGATTCTAATACTGGATATCGATATCTAAAACTAATCCTCCTCAGGCTCAATTCCAATCCAGATCATCATCCCAATATGATTACTCTGACAAGACTTGGGACCAAATAGGAAATCCCTAAAATGACTTTAACTCTAATCCCAATTCTAGCCAATCCTACCCATCTTACAATTGGGATACTTCCACACCTAATCAGGGATATCAATTAAGATATCAAAGCTCTTATCCTCCTCAGCACCAACCTGATTATGGGTTCAATTCCTTTAATGAGGATGCTAATCGAACCTACAATTTAGGAGGATATCCTAGCCCTTACCCTACCCTAGATAACTTCCAATATGGGTCAATTGAATCAACTAATTACTCTTAGTCGACCCACAATTTGGAAGGGCAACCAAAACATAGTGAGCCTCCACTTTGGACCCTTGATGAAGAATCTGATTGAGAGGATGATTTAGAACCTCAATTATATTGGAGTAGAACTAAAGGAAAGATGGTGCCTCTAGAAGAATTAGATTTAGAGAATGATAGAATAGAGGTCCCTCCTAAGAATTTGAGCTCCAGCACTGATTCTTGTTTAGTATCTTCTCATCCTACATCCTCTAATCTACAACATCTCAACCAATGTCCTTCTAATCCAAATCTTAATTATGGATTTAATACAAATCAAGTCCAAGGTCAACCTGATTCCACTCAATTAACTCCTGAGCTTGAACAATTATGGCTACTAAAGTAAAGTTAGAAGTTGATTGATCTGAGAAAGACTATACTAAATTTGCTCCAACAATTGGACAAGGAGAACCAACAAAAATTCATGGATATGTATCCTAATTTTATGGAAACATTTACATATTTTCCTACGATTCCAATGGTGGAAGAGACCTTGGTCCAAAATCCAAATGATGCTAACCCATTGAATAGTGATTCTAAAGGTTCTGAGGAGGGGTTTAAAGAAATAAATTCTGATTTTATTGAGGACACTAATTTTGATGTCTCAACTAATATTGAAGAAGAATCTAATTTTGAGACATTCGATTCTGAAGAAAGGCTAGCTGAGGAAATTGATTATGAGATTCTAAATTCCGGAGGCCCTTGTCTTGATTTAGGTGAGGTGACACATGAGGAATTTATTTCTGAATCTGAAGAGGTATTAATTAGTAGCTTCATCTCCCAATCAACCCCTAAAGATCTTCGAGTGGAATCAATTGGACTTGAATCTGATGAACCTAAGTTTGATTTAATTGCAGATGATTTTATAGACTTGGATCCTATGGAACAGGTTGATGAAATTCATAATATGCCAAGTAAAGGTAGGAATAATTTGGGGGATGTGAATAAAGAAATCATTGTTTTGAAAGAAAATTTAAAGAGAGATTTATACCAGAGTTTAAGGGTTCCTTATGATTTTAAACTCCCTACCTTGTATAAGGACCCTTATGATCTCCTAATTTATCTAAGGCCCTTGAACTCAAGTGCACTTACTCCATGAATCATCTTTTCAAGCTTCATTGCCAAGGGACACAAGCTTCTTATGTTGATTATCTCCTCTATGTCTGAATGTTTATATCGGGTTACATAGGCCCAAACGGAAGACCACACCCCATTATCGACTACTAGAAAATAGATGGATGGGTCATTCCTAATTTTGCATCTATTGAATATTCAACCCTTAGGTATGGGATTTCATCACCAACTAGTCATTTACGAAGATCTGATTTTAAGCTTCCTTGATTTATCTAATACTCTACTCTTAACCCTCTTCTCTATATTGATTGATTCATCTTCTTAGGGTCTAGGTTTGGTTGAAGGCTTTAAACTTAGCGTCCGTTAGGAGGCAACCTAACATCTTTGGTTGTATATATTAGGATTTAGTTAGCTTATATATAATCTAGTTTGGTTTGTAGAGTTGGAGCTAGTCGAGCCACATTGTGCCAACCCAAGTTCTTCAAGTGATTGCTACCCTTTTCTTGTGCTTATGTCATACAATGAGGACATTGCATGAAATAGGCATGGTGGGGTGGATTTATATTTTTGGTTAAGTTTTTCCTACCTAGCCTTTAAATTTCATTTTTTCGTTGTTTTCTCATGTTTTGCGTGTTCTTATATGTTTCTCACTCCATCATTTTTGAGAAAAAAATGAAAAAATATAAAAAGGAAAAATCAGTGTTTTTAGAGTCTTGAGCTAAAAAAAAATTATTGACTTGATGATTTATAAGTCATATGAAACGTATAAGCAAAGTCTTCGCTTAGACTCTTCATATCATATTTCGACGTAATTAGCTTAAGTATTTACTAAAATATGGATTTGTTTCCAAAGTCCTTGAGTGAGATTTGAAAAAGCCAAAGTATTAAGTCAAAGGAGTGATAAGTATGTGACTTATCTTCCCACCTTTTGATTTTAATAATTTTTTAAATTTAAGCAATTTGCACTTGCGCTTTTTACACCGACTTGTCTTTTGGGCGACTACCATTGAAACCTAAGTGGTTAATAGGGCTTAGATTGAGGGTCACTTGATCTTTGCAAGTATGGCTGGCATATTGCATTGGAGTCTCTGGTAGGTCACCTTCTCAACACAGTTAATTAAGTTAATTGTGCTTAATTATGTGCAGAAGAAAGTAACTTAGGTCAACTTGAATTTTTGTCGGTTGAGTAGTATAGGATCAAGTTAACTTAACATTTTAGATTTTATTTCTTTTAACTGGTTAAGTCCAGGTCGTTCACTGGGAGGCATAACTTATTTAGAATTCACCATTAAGTCTAAGCTACTCATTGAAAGTATAATTAAGTTTATTTTAAGAACATAAATTTTGCTTAGTGATTTCAAATTAAAAGAGTATGCAAAATTCCATAAGAAAATACATTTACACAAATGATCTTCTTTAACAAACAAGTAAACATGTCTATTTCTTTTTATTTCTAAAATATTAAGGCAATAGAAAGTATTACTAATGGAAATATGCATTATTACAACATTAAACTCAAAAAAGGAATTAAAAATAATGCAAGAAATTGAACCATTTATTTCTCCTTTGTCTTCAACCTCTTCCTTTCTCTTCTTCTTTTACCTTTTTCTCTTTCTTCTTTTTTCACTTAATTCTTAATCTTCTTAATCTTTTCTCTTTCTTTCTCGAGCTCTTTCTTTTACAAGTTTTCTTCTCTTTCTTTTCTCTTCCTTCTCTGCCTTTTCTCTTTAGCATTTTCTTGTTCAACCTTTCTCTCTACGAACTCTCTCTTTCTTGTCCTTCTCTTCCTTTCCTTTTCTTTTTATTTATTTCTTATTCTTCTTCTTAATCTTTTTCCTTAAACTCTCTCGAGCTCTTTCTTTTACAAGTCTTCTTTCCTTTCTTTCTTTTCCTTCTCTTCTCTACCTTTTCTCTTTAGCCCTTGTCTGTTCAACCTTTCTCTCTACGAACTCTCTCTTTCTTCTCCTTCTCTTCTTCTCCATAGCACTTCTGAGCCTCAGCATTTTTTCCTTCTGAGCCCTTGCAAACCTTCTTCCTGAACCGAACTGGTTATCTATTTAAACCAAAAATTAGGTTTTTAATTGGCGGCTTGGACCGGTCGGGGATACACAGCACCCTTCTCAGGGTAGGACCAGACCCTACTAGGTCCAAGCCTGGTTTGGTTAGTTTCAGTTTATTTTTGATTCATAGTCTCGAGCCCATCCGGCTCACGACCTCCCAGGCCCACGCTCATGCCCTCACGGGCCCACACTCGCATGACCACAGGCACACACACACCCAAGAATGCTGCACGTGCCCACATACACACCCATAATATGCTCATTCGTAACCTTGTGCCATGTGTTGTCGACTAAAGAGGCCATATCACAAAACATTTTAATCCCATCCGGCCGCTCAGATTCTTCCGAGGTGGGACTAAGTTTCCCCCTCCCAGACCGAACTTCAAACGACGATTCCAAAGGGCTCAAAGCTCCATTCCAAGCAAATAAAAGCTTGTTGGAAAGCTCTTGAGACGCTCTACACAATTGAAGTGCCAATTTGATACAAAGGGGAAGTTAAGCTCTTCGATTTGAAGGGCAAAGGTTTTGTTTTATCTACATCCAAAATGGCCTGCAGAATGGAGTTTTGATTCTAAAGTCCATAGACTAGACTTTGACTTCCAGATGAAGTCTAAATAGGTTCAGAGGTTAATTCTGCAGTTGTTGGTGAAGGTTTAAAGCTCTTAGAAGCTTCAGGAGAGGTTCAGAAGCTAAAAGCTTCTCAAGGAGCTTCAGATCTAAGATTCAGACTCTGAAAAGTCCTAGACCTAATTAATCAATTAAAACAACCTCTAGAGGTTGTTGCAAATCCATCTGGGCAGATTTTTCATTCAAATTTCATCAAAAAGATACTTTCGTCAGTTTGGGTTCAAAAATAACCCAAACTGAATAGAAATCAAATTCTACAACATAATCCATCAAAGCTCATCCAAATCTCTTCTAAATCATTCACAATCATCTTAGAAACAATTTGAACTCATTAATTCGTTTGATTGAATCCAGAATCCAAGGATCAGACTCAGGTTTGACTGTAAAGCCTCGAATTTTGACTTTCTGAATTAAGCTATTTCACAGGGAATTATCACCTTAAATAACTTCTCTTCAACTTCAAGAACATGTTCAAACCCTTAGGAAGGTGTTTCAACTAGAGTTTCTAGGGTTCTAAGCTTGTCGCCTGAGCTTCTAAAGGTGTTTGTTCGTCAGGATAACCCAAGGATTGTTACAGTGATTTAAGCATAGAAATGAACTCAGGGCAAGTTTCTAAAGCTTTCAGATCTCTTAATTGCGACTAAAACCTAACTGTCAGACTTCTCCAACTCTGCCGGAGTTGAAGAAGATGAAGACCTATCAGCAACTCCAAACACTTAAATCTCAAAGAAAATGTCTCAGCATAATCAGTGAACCTAAAATATAGTCCTAGAGCTTCACACCAAGTTTAATAGGCTAAAGAACTTGTTTTGACTCATCGGAGCTTGCTGGAGCTCCGGTGAGTCCAGAAAAAGGTGAAATGTGTACAGATATCATGAAATTATGCCATTAAAGATTCAAAAAGCTTCCTGAGGTCACAAGGAACCTTAGGAACAAATTAATTCCTTCAATTGTTCATTAGAGTAAAGATTTAACAGTGAATTCATTTTACACAAAATCTGAGTTGGATTAGGCTCATGACTTGTTTTGCCATTCAATTGAGTGGAGGAAACAAGTCAACAGATATTTGCGATAGTATATATATATAGTTAATTAATGACTTGAACTACTTCTGAGTCACCATTGACAGCGAGCTCAGGAGCTTAATTAAAATTGAGCGTTTAGATTATAGGTGGTAATTACTTGAATTATAGTGAGAATTAGGGTCCTTAGGTGATGAATAGATGGTGGAGGACCCAGTGAAGGTGGAATTAACTCAACTACTGCTGCCATGGATAGCAAGAGTAGTTGGTGGAGGTGGAGGTGGTTTAGGCGATTAAAAGATCTATTCAGTAATTAAAATCGATAGAAATGTTCATGGAAAGATTCAAGAAGGTGGACAGTGAATTAAAAAGATAAAATAATTGCTCCTGACAAGCTCAAGGGGCTCGCCGAAGTTGAGGAAGATGAGTGCTAAATCTAACATTACACTACCTAATCTACCTAACTAACTAGCCTAACTAAACTACCTACCTAATCTACTGTTACCTGGACGAAGGGGATAGAAGATCTCTATCGATGGCTCATGATAGAGGAGGAAATCAGAGGGTTGTCGAAAGATCTCCGATGGGTGGTTGTGAGGTGAAGCAGAGGAGAGCTCCTAGTCAGCACTTACGTCAGAAGACTGGGCTAACTTTGGCAGAGGTCCAGAGCTATTGAAGATGAATGGAGGAAATTCGCTGGAGTTTGGAGAGGATAGCCTATTGGGTTGGCTCAGTGAAGAAGAGGGAAGGGAGCCAACTTGGTGGAAATCGAGGGTGTAGAGGGGTATTTATAGGTGGCGACGACTGAGATGGAGGTGGAATCTGGACGGAGAAGTGGCTAGGAGGGGAGTTACCACCGACGTCTTCTCTGATGCTAGTGAGGTTATCTCCAACCCTAAAATAGGATTTTAGCATCATCCAGACCGGTGGATGAAAAGAAGATGGTGAGCCCAAGCTCCAGGAGCTTGGAGAAGAAGGTATGACGTCAGATGCGTGGTGATCAGGCGGTGGATGCACCTCCTGTCATCAGCTGTTCAGTCGATTGAAGAAAAGAAGTTGTAGGGACTTGTTTGTAGTGAAAGTTGAGGACCTAAATGAAGATTAAGGACCTGATTGAAATACAATTTAAGGACTAAAATGTAAACTCAAGTTTTCGAGGTTTATTTTAATTTAAATCTTGTTCAACTTTTTATATATGATTATAAATAAGACAATTATTATATTTAGATCTTGAATTTACATTTTTGACCTTTTTAGATTAATTTATTTAATGTTACTTAAGTTATTACATACTTAGGTATATATTATACTTAAGTTAGTTAACATATTAATTAGATGAATTATTAATAATATTTCGAGTCTAATTATTAATTAAATTATTAATAATATTAATTGGATGATAATATAGCATTTTTAGCTTATTTTAAGGTCCTTTACTATTTATCCCTTAATAATTAACCCATATATTCACATATTTCTAGCTTATTAACTAGGAAGACTAGTTAATTAAGGGTAATTAGAGACCATGATGAGCTTCTCAACCCCTTAGTTGTAGGATGTCCAGAGCCCAGCTTAGCATCTTTAGCTTTTAGATCCCTTATCTAGAAGATGTTCTTGAATGGGATTTGGAAGAGCCACCTACCTAGAAAAATGAGTAGAAAAGACAAAATTATGAAAAATAAAGTAGTAGGAGAAAGTGCTATTTAAATATAAAAAAAAATGTGTCCAAAAATTATGCAAAAATAATAAAAAGAGTGAGGTATTTAGAATAAGAGGCCAAATGACCTCGGCAAGGAGAAATATACTGAATTTATCCTTGTGTTGACCTTGGGATAGAAAAGAGTAAGGAGAAAGCTGCCAATTCTTAGTAAGGCAAATCTGAAATGAGGTCCATTAAAGCAAAGTGATATTCTTTGCCTTGTTGAAAACTTGGAGTTCAACCTAGTTGCCCACTTAATGAGTTACTTTTTCACACACTAGATGCTTATTTTTCAAGCTCGATTCAAACCTTGGGTAGGTTGACACTGCCACAAAAAGTTGCTCTAGAGAACCAAGTCTAAGGCTAATAGAGTCTCTGATTGGATTTAGGCGGTTTGTATTTTGGTCAGTACCTTAGAAATGTTAAGTCTTCGACATTAAGATTTTGTGTACTATTTCCTTTTATTTAGTGAAGAATGGAGGTTAATCTTTTAATTTGACTTGGCTCAGACTCGTGTTTTGGTTTTCTGATTGATTTCAGTCTTAGTTTTGCTCGAGGACTAGTAAAGGATAGGCATGAAGGTGTGATGAATTCCTATTTCATTACTTAATTCATGCCTAACTATTGTTAGCTTAAGGGTAATTTAGGTTACATTATATTAGATTAGGTCAGTTTAGTCATTATATCATTGTGTAAATATTGCATTTTTAGGGGTTTAATTGTAATATTCATGTTATCTATATCTGGTGCCTTGATGTGTTTGTTTATATTTATGCAAGGACCAAGTTTGGATCCAACTAGAGCTCCACATCAATGATAAATTCAATTGAGCTCCCATTTCCTAATTGGGCTCACTCAACCTATCTAAGCTAACCAAATTGACCATCCACTTAGCCTAAACCTACTCCCAATTTCCACCACCAAAAATCCTACAACACCTAACCTAATCCACCTTTGCACCTTTAGTCCTCACTATTAAATCTAGATCCTAAGGCCTTCAACCTAATCTTAATCATGAAATTTGTGTCAACCTAACACATCCGTAGTATTTTAACCATAACTTTTACATTTTAAATTCAAATTGAGTGATTCAAGTTGCATTTGAAAACTAATTTAAGGGCTACAACTTTCCCCTTATGTGCAATTTGAAGATTGAAACAAAAAGAGGCCAAACATTCAAGATAAGTGAGGGAAATCCTAAAAAGATGTTGCAACACACTCCATTATTTGAACCTAACCAACCCTAGCCTATCCAAAACCCCACATCTAAGGGTAGCCATCTACTACTACTTGCATCTTAGCCATCCATCTAGATTTCAACAAAACCTAACCTCTTCTATCCACCTATATTTCAATCCTAGACCTTGATTCCTTAGATTGAATTCTAGGCATCCAACCAAAGCCTCCTAGCCTTTATAAATATGACCTATATCCCCCTCCCCCGCTTCATTCTTCACTTTAGTCCTCTTCCTAGTACCCTCCTTCCCCCTGATTCCCTACCTTCTATCTTTGCTGCTACTTAAGCAAGAATACTAGAAGGATTTCTCCACTACCTTCTCAACACTTCTACACCTACCTCTTTCCTGCTTTATAGTTGCTTTCATAGTTGTAGTTCTAGTTTAGAATAATTATTCTAGTTCTATTCTTGTTCTAGTTCTAGTTAGTTGCTTTAGTTCATTTCCAAGCATTCTTCTAGTTGTAATTAACTTTTGATTAGCAATAAAGTCTTTGATTTATAGTTCATTATCTTATGTCTCTCTATTATTTCTAGTTGCTTTATTTTATTTGCATTACTTTCATATTTGCTTTTGTAGTTAGGGTTTTGTATTCCATTCACTTTTGCTTTCGTAGTTGGTAATCATATCTTATACTTGCTTTCTTTATATCAAAAATACCCAAAAAAAACTCAAAATACAAAAATACCAAAAATATTTCCTTGAGCATTTTCATTATGATAGAAACTCTAATTTTGCCTCCCTACAAACGACTCAGACTCAATTTTCACTTTGAAATTATTCAAGCTCAAAACTTATAAATTTAAAATGATCCCAATTTCATGCTACAACAATGATGCTTCTATTTATTGCAATTTTGTCGTATAAGTTAGGGACAACCTTGAGAACTTGTCCAAGATCCAACAACGATCCTAGTATGTTATCAATGACTTTCTAACTTGTGATATGGCAGAATTATGGGATAGGGCCACGTGTTTTTCCAAATAGGATGATTCCTTCCACTCCCATGGCCATCACGCTAGTGCTGCTGAGGAGGAGATAGAGTACCTACTTAATGATAAGTGGGCAAAGGCGAGGTCGGCCAAGGCAGAAGCAAGGGCGATTGTTTCAATAAATGAAAAAGTCACCCAAACAACCATAGGAACAACTGCCAAACTAGTAATCGTGAAGAGGAACAGAAATAGCCTCTAGGGGAAACTTTTTAAGTATACACCCCCCTCACCATTAATCGCATAGAGATCTTGGCAGAGGTCTTGACAATGAATCAGGATCTCTTACCTCCACCTCCACCTCTGCCTCTCCAAAGAAAAGCAATATCTGGGTCTTATTGTTGTTATCATAAGGCAAAAGGCCAAGTGATGCATAATATGGATTGCTTGTTAATTATGGTTAATTAGTCGCATTGTAATAAAGTTGCAATTTATACGGATGTCATTTTATTTATATGCAATTTTTATTGCTTTATTCCAGGTCATTCACTGTGAGTCAATTATTAATATACATCACTCTCTATTATCCAAAATGTAAGTTTATTTACAAATAATGAATAATGAATGAAAGAATTGAAGAATGAACTAACCTAAGTTAATTATGTACAACAATGAATCAATTAATGTTAATAACAATGCCTTAAACATATATACAGGTAAAAAGGCATTAAAAACTAATCTAAACTAATCTAGGTTAGTTATGTACACTAAGAACTAAGTAATACCTTAATATAGGCACAAAAAATATATATATACACTATATTACATACTATACTAACATGCATCTACTGCATATACTAACATATATAACTACCTACACTAACATCTATATGTGTCACTAAAGAACCCTTAAAAACATCTATATACAAAGTAGGACAAAAACAACCTATATATATACATACGTATACATTACACTTAGCATATATACTAACTATATTTACTACATATATACATAGCACTCTACATGGTCGCACGTGTTTCGCGTGTTAGAAATCAGGATTACAAGTAACCCGTCATCGTAGTTGCAAAACACGTCGATTAGATAAAATTTATACCAGAACTCCAAGGGAGTCCCGGGTCAAACACAGGGAAGCAATGTTTACTTTAACTGAAAATCGCGCTTCGATTTGTTTCTTTTTGGTATTTTAGGGTTTTGTTTTTTTATTTTTTGTATTTTTGTAAGAAGAAAACAAGCAAACGAATCACAAGATAGAGATGGAATGAAAATGGTATAGATATCACTTTAATGTCTATTAGAATCAACTATGAAACCATAAAAAGAGATGGGGGTGAGAGGAAATCTCCCGAATTGGTTGTTCGGCGAGACGACGGTGCTTGGTGGAAGCTCAGACGAAGGAGGTGAGGAGCGGGACGACGGAGGTGAGATGCAAGAGGACGTTGGGTCAAGGAAAGCTTTGGCGTGGCTCTGGAATGGAGGTGAGAAGACAGAGATGATCTGCTACCGGAATGGAGGTGAGAGGACGGCTCCAAGGCGACCTATGAATGGCGATGGTAAGATGGACGAATATTTGGTGAGGCAGAGGTTTGCTACACTAATAGGAGACTTGGGAGCTTGAGAACAAGCTCTAATGGAGCATTGGTAGGCTTGCTAGAGCTTGGGAGTAGGTGGGAGTAGAGTAGGTAGAGATGGCTTAGAAGGGAGCGGGTGTAGGTCCTTTTATAGTGGAGGAGAAGAGGCTAAAAATGGGTAAAGGACCTTTAGCGACCTTCAGACTGTCGCTGGTAACGTCGCTGTAGATAGTTCACATCTGCTCATGCCCTTAGCTAGCTATGCTGGCTTGCAATGAAGTAGCGACAGCTGTAAGTGTCACTTTAGGTCAGCCCAGCTGTCACTAAAAGCTGGCACAAACCGTGCATGCACCCACACTACGCTACTGCCCATCACATGCGCTGATCACACGACGTCCTGCTGGTGTGCGCGCTGGCGCACGCGCGCTGCGCTGCCACTGCTGCAGCATGCGCTGTTGCTTTGCTACTTTGCTCAGCTGATTTGAGAATTGGGGGGAGCTGTAGGGATTCAAACCCATGCCCCTCCCTTGAGAACCGCCGCTCCCACCATTGCGCTAAGTCCTCCAATGCGTCGTGAGGAAGAGCCGCAGCTGCATGGTGAGGGTGAGCTCTTAGCCATTGTATTTTCATCCAACGGCTGAGATTACTTGATGATTGGCCTTTGGAGATGTGTCGGGTAGCTTTGGGTGCTCCAGATGGTGCCACGTGGCACCATCTGGACCGTCCACCCTTCATTGCTTGCAAAGGATGCCACAATGCTCCGATCGAGGTGATTTCTACGTTGTCGGACCGCGATCAATGCTCCGGATCCATCCGTACGGTCGAATTATTCATCTGAAGTCTGTAAGGATGTTGCATTGCTTCCTGACCATATAAAATGAAGGAATTAATATACAAAACATACAACTATCCTAAATGCCATGCAATGGATGTTATGCAATATTTATAGCATGATATGCAATGCTAAGCCTAGGAACTATCATAAATAAGCAATTTATCATGAATTCATATGTGTTCATCATACCCCCATGCTTACTTTTTGCTAGTCCCTAGCAAAATTAACCTAAATGCTATGTATAAAAATAGAATCAGGGTTTGAGTATTTTGGCAAAATTCGTTGATTGCTTTAGAAAATCTCAACCCCAAGACCTAATTACAAAAACTCAATAGTGCCTGGGTACCTGCCAGAATGCAAATCGTCCAAGCCCTCGCCTTATTTGAGAAGAGAAGATAAAATTTTTTTTTTCTTGTTTTCTTCTTTTCTAATTTTTTTTTTTTACTTTTGGAGTTTGAGAGTTCCGGGATAACTTTTTATGGCTACTTGACCTGCCCAAGACTCGAAAAGGACTTTAAGTGGTAAGCATCTTGTGAAAATAGTGAAAGACTCACTAAGCGATCATTAAAATGGACTTCGGGTTTCTACGACCCTAGGTGACCTTGCTTAGAGGTTTATCTTTTCGAATGGTAGCTTTCTCCCTACTTTTATTTATAGGGTCAACACAAGGGCGAACCTAGTATATTTCTCCCCGGTTTATTCTACTCCCCCGCTTCTTCCCTAAGTGTTTTTGGAATTATTATGCATTTTTTTGTGAGCTGGGCTCTGGACAACTAGCCAATGGGTTGTTACCCACGACCACTTGCCAGCCATACTCGTGTGGTGAAGTGTAGCTTTCTTATTTTCTTTTTTTTTATTTTCTCCTTTTTCTATTATTTTTTTTCTTTTCTTTTTGAGTGTTTCTTTTTTTCCTCTTTTTTTTCTAAGTAGGTGGCTTCCCTGATCTAAGATTTACCTAAAGGCATACAACGAAAATGGTCTTGCGGTTGAGCTCTGGACAACCGACCGATGAGCTATTACCACCGACAACTTGCCAGCCATACCACCCAAGTCGGTCCATTAGCTACCCAATTTTCGTAAAAATCGCCAGAAAGTGAGTCAGTGCGAACAGTGTGTAGATGCTTAGCCTTAAAAATCCCCCCAAATCAGAGGGTGGGTTGATAAGTCATATACTTATCATCCCAATTTATTTACCAAATTAAAATGAATTTGGATTGGCGAGGACTCGAGACTAAGTCCACATTCGAGTGGACACCTGGGCTAATTAAGCTCGAAGACCTAAAGATTCTAAGTATTCAGGTCTCAAAGTATCAATTCCTAAAGTTTGCAACTCCTAATGCCTAAGTTCTCATCTCAAATAATAGGAAATTACTATTACAGCTAACAAAAAGGTTATAAAATATGTCCACCCCCCCATGCTTAGCTATTGCAATGTCCTCATTATGAAAAATGAAAGCATGCAAGAGAGTAGAAGTGGAAGAATAGCACCTAGTTTCTGTGAGACTCAGGTTAGCTTGGAACAGTCTTTACATGTGCTAAGTTTAGTGCCTTCAGCTAGGTGAGGTCCTCAATAAAAACTAACTAAACATTGAGGCCACAACAACACTGTTTCCAGGCCCCTAGGTATAGGTCTTGGAGAGTGAAAATGGGCTTGCCAAAGAGATGAACAATGAAAGTGGCAAGCTGGTGGTGCAGGGAGAGCCCAAATGGTCTCCAATAAGAGTTTTGTTGATTTATTACAGAGGAAGTGTGGTTGGGTATAAAATTTGTGCAATGGTTGGGTGAAAAAGGACGATGAGGGTTTTGTGATGTGCTAGGGATTTGTGGGTACTCTAGAATACCTAATGTTTGAAGAGTTCTTCCTCAATGTTCAATTTCATCCTCACACTCTAGGTTCTTAAACCCACCATCCTGATCCTCAGAATTCCCACCCACAAGTTGGACCTCAAACTCTAAGCATTCAAGATAAGGATGTTGTTGGGTTTTATCTTAATCATGTGAATCATCCAACAAATTGTTGATTTCATTTATATCTTCCTCATCCTGCGTTGCTACAATTGGTCACATTTTTGTTTTGTCCTCAATTATTTCCGCAACCGTGTGATCTTCTTCCCGAGTTTGGGTTGAGTTGGCCATTAAAAGGTTGTTTAAGGTATGTATGGCCATTACTTCCTCTATTTTACCAAGCTCTTCCATCAAACCACACTTAATTTTATTCTTCTTTGAGACCTCAAAAATATTGAATCGATTTATCTTATCCCCTGAGGCCATTTCTATATTTCCCGATTCACAATCAATCCTCACCTTGGCAGTAGCCAGGAAAGGTCTTACCAAAATAATCGGGGTGTGGTTAAGCTGTTTTGGGGTTTCCATGTCTAGGACCATGAAATCAGCAAGGTAATGCAAATCATTAACCTTGACTAAAACATCCTCTAAAATATCCCTTGGTTTTGTAATGGATCTATCGGCTAACTGCAAGGCTATGTCAGTGTGTTTTAGGTAGCCTAGACCCAATTCCATGTGCAGTGAGGTGGGGATCACATTAATGGAAGCACCCAAGTCGAGGAGGGCCCGGTCAGAAGTAATGCTTCCTATTGTGCAGGAAATCAGCAGGGCTCCTGGGTCCTACTTCTTAGGAGGTAGTTTGTTTAGGATCAATGTGCTTGTGTTATCGGATAAAACTACTCTCCTATTGATTTCAGATTTCGCTCTACGCCTTTCTTTATATGCACTCAGTAAACCTATGGCATAGACGGGGATTGATTCGATATCCGCGAGGAGTAAAACGATTGTCAATTTGAAAGCCTGAAGTGAGGACATCCTTTCCTCCAATTTCTCCTCTGACTTTTTCTGTTTGCCCATACAACAACAACATACTCCCGAATCAAACTCTGATGTTTTGTTGATCACATTCTTAGTTGGGAGTTTGGAATTCTTGTTATAGGGCCTAATGGGGTTGACATGGGGTTGGGTAGGTCCCTTGTGTCTACTACCACTCCTCAAGGTGATGGTGTTTGCCGTGGCAAAATGCTGTTGGTTAGTGTCTTGGGGAGGGTTGGGCAAAACAGGAGGCTCCCAGTTGATTATGGTAGGAACTTGGTTCACTCCAGGAGGGGATGGGGTAGCCTAATAGATAGCATGAGCTTGAGTATGCAACTCCCCATCATTACTAAACCCTTGAGGCCCAGCGCCTCTGCTCTGAACATTCCTTAGGTTTGGTATAGGTTGTGATGGTAGAGATCCGAGCTGTCAGTTGTTTGTACTAAGTTCGGATTGCAAGGTGTCTAGCGAAGTTTTCATCTGTTGCATGAGCTAGAGCATTGACCCTTGCATTTCTACCATTTTCAAGTTCAAGTCAACCTACTCGGTGGGTTGTTGACCTATTAGTTTTTGCAGTACATAGTTGTTGGGTTGATATTGGGTCGCTGCCCCTGATCTTTCCAAGAGAAGTTAGAATGATTTTTCTAACCAGAATTGTAGGAATTCGAATAAGGGTTGGACCTAACATTCTCTTGCACAGCATGAGCATCCTCATAAGATGAGGATGAAGAAGGATCAGAAAGACTGGGATCCAAGGCCCCAGTTTGGAACCCATAAGGTTCCGAGAAAAGTTGGCTCGAAGGTCGAGTCGGTTCCAATTGGTTCACAAACTCCCATCCCGTAGGAGCTTGCGAAGAATGGAATCCCGATCCCTGGGATTGAGTGGATATAGAAAAGTTAGAGTTTTTGGACATCCACTCTTCCATTCGTTTAGCAACCAGATCCATCTTATCTAATCTATTGTAGATCAATTCCATATCAGATGTATGAGAATCTTGGACCTCATTGGCATTTGATCTAATTTGTTGGGATCGGTTGAAGGTTTCCATGGAAGCGTGGTTTAAAGAATTTTTGCTCATTTCCTCAAACAAATCATACACGCTATCTATGTCCTTGTCGAGGAAATTACCTCCGCAAGAAGCATCCATATGATTACGGAGTTGATCATTCAACCCGTGATAAAAAATCGACACAAGTTGCCATTTAGGCACCTCGTGGTGTGGACACTTCTGCAACAGATCTTGGAATCTCTCCCAGGCCTCATGAAACGGTTCCCCCTGCCGTTGGGCAAAAGTGGTAATTGCCCGTCACAATGCATTGGTTTGCCCAATTGGGAAGAATTTCTTCAAGAAGGCTGATTTCAAAGCTGTCTAGGTAGCAATCAGTCTTCTAATGGTACGATACCAATGTGCAGCCTTATCCCTGAGTGAATGGGTGAAAAGCCTCATGAGCATCCGTTCTTCATCCACATTCCGCGATTTGGTGGTCTGAACCAGAGTGATCAGGTCTTCCAAATGTTGGAATGGGTCCTCTAAGCCAAGCCCGTAAAAGTGTTTAATTAGACTCAAAACTTGGGACTTGATCTCAACATCTCCGATGGGAATCACAATGCCAGGACGATCCTCATAATTTGAAGGATCATAAAAATCCTTCAAGGGTCGAGCACCCTGACCATTCATTCGTTGGAACCATTGCTGCATCTGCTGCAATTCTTCCAACTTCCTCTGAATCAGCTCTTGCTGGTTCGGGAGCAGGGGAGGTGGTGTTGATCAGCCATGGGATCTGCTTGGCTAAAGCTCAACCTCCGCCTCTGGGAATGGTCTAAAGGTCCTTCCAATCTAGGGTTCAATGACCCCCTTCCAAGCATACACTGGAAGGAAGTCGGAAGGACGGGGAAGAGAAGGGACCCTACAACACAAAAAATACAAGCCTGTCCTTAGATGGGGTAGCCTAAGGTCTACTTACTCTCAAAATTCGTCTTAAGATTATGGACGATTTACTCTACTTATGTCCAGGCAATCCAACCAGTTAGAAGGAGGGACTGGGGAGAAGGTTCTTCCTTTGGCTTGCGCCTCCAGTTCCTAGTGTACCCCCCAGCCGCGGTCGTTTGACGCTACTTTCCTAGCTAGACATCAGATTGACTAGTATAAGTAGGTTAATCGTGAATAATCTCAATCTAGATCCTGATGGGCGAATGAATTCTTAAGGCCAACGTCTAATTGATTTTAGTTAGGCTTCGGAAATTGGTGCTGTGGAATGTGATGGGCCCTTAATGGGTTGTGCCCTTAATGATTTGTTTGAGAATGTGTGATTCTGCACAACCAAGAGGTTTTCAAGAAAGATTATTAATGATGAGGTGAGTTTTAGGATTCGAATCTTGCTTAATAGCTTTTAAGATTCAAATATTAGGTGTTTTCAACCAAGTTTTGTGAGGCAAAGAAAGTTTGTTTTTAAAAGCATGTGTTCAAGTATTTTCCTTTAGAAATCAAGAAAAATATGGAGTGCCTGGCTTGACCTAGTTATTGAATCCTATGGGGCAGCTACAAAATGAACCTTTTTTAGATTAGGTGGTGCGGCCCAAACAATTCAATCAATCGGCTCAAATGCACCATCGATTAAGGCACACAAAGAGGTGGTTATCCTAATATGATTTCTACTCTTTTATGTGTTGAACTCATGTACCAGGTCCACAGGTCGGAAGCTCGGTTGAGTAGATGAAAATCAAGTCCGATCATGTGCCTCAAATGTGGGTGTATAGAGTGTGTATATTAATCTTCCCACAGAAAGTATCTCTTTTTTTTTTTTTAAATGCAGGAGTGAGGTGGATGAAGGTGGCAAACAAGACAAACAATTATATCCTAGGGTTTATGCAAACACCTAAGTAAATTAAGTCTTGGTTATGAGTGTGGCAAAATGAACTAGTGGGAGGGGGGGAATGTGGGGGACATTTACAGAGTACTCTACCCGCACTTTACTCCAGTCTACCACACTTGGATCTCCATGCTAGGGTACCTGCAAGACAGTAGATCAAAGACAAGTAGGGTTAGTGCTATGTAAATGTAAAGAAGCGCAGTAAACAATAAAGTAAATTCCATTACCTCCCCAGCAACAGCGCCAAAATGGTCACACGTGTTTCGTGTGTTAGAAATTAGGGTTACAAGTAACCCGTCGTCGTAGTTGCAAAATGCGTCGATTAGATAAAATTTATACCGGAACTCCAATGGAGTCCCGTGTCGAACATAGGGAGGCGACATTTACTTTAACTGAAAATCGTGCTTCGATTTTTTTCTTTTTAGTATTTTAGGGTTTTGTTATTTTTTTTGTATTTTTGTAAGAAGAAAACAAGGAAACGAATCACAAGATAGAGATGAAACGAAAATGGTATAGATAGCACTTTAATGTCTATTACAATCAACTATGAAAGCCTAAAAAGAGAGGGGGGTGAGAGGAAATCTCCCGAATCGGCTATTCGGCGAGACAACAACACTTGGCGGAAGCTCGGACAAGGAGGTGAGGAGAGGGACGACGGAGGTCAGATGCAAGAGGATGTTGGGTCGAGGAAAGCTTCAACGTGGCTTCAGAATGGAGGTGAGAAGACGGAGATGATCTGCTACCAGAATGGTGGGAGGACGGCTCCAAGGTGACCTATAAATGGGGATGGGAAGATGGATGAATATTTGGTGAGGTAGAGGTTTGCTACACTAATAGGAGACTTGGGCGCTTGAGAACAAGCTCTAATGGAGCGTTGTAGGCTTGCTAGAGCTTGGGAGTAGGTGGGAGTAAAGTAGGTAGAGATGGCTTGGAAGGGAGGGGGTGTAGGTCCTTTTATAGTGGAGGATAAGAGGCTAAAAATGGGTAAAGAACCTTTAGCGACTTCCAGACCGTCGCTGGAAACGTCGTTGTAGACAGCTCACATCCGCTCACGCCCTTAGCTGGCTTGCAATGAAGTAGCGATGGCTGTAAGCATCGCTGTAGGTTAGCCCAGCTGTCATTGAAAGCTAGCACCAACCGCGCACGCACCCGCGCTACGATGCCGCCCATCACCTGCACTATTCGCGTGGCGTCCTGCTGTGTGCATGCTAGGTGCACTGGCGCGCGCACGCACTACACTGCCACTGCTGCATGCGCTGTTGCTTTGCTGCTTTGCCCGGATGATTTGAGAATTGGGGGGGGCTACGGGGATTTGAACCCGTGCCCCTCCCCTGAGAACCGTCGCTCCCACCATTGCGCCAAGTCCGCCAATGCATTGTGAGGAAGAGCCGTAGCTGCATGGTGAGGGCGAGCTCTCAACCATTGAATTTTCATCCAACGGCTGAGATTACTTGATGATTGGCCTTTGGAGATGTGGCGGGTAGCTTTGGACGCTCCAGATGGTGCCACGTGGCACCATTTGGACCATCCACCCTTCATTGCTTGCAGAGGATGCCACGGTGCTCCGATCTAGGTGATTTCTATGTTGTCGAACTGTGATCAACGCTCCGGATCCATCCGTACGATCGGATTTTTCATCCGAAGTCCGTAAGGATGTCACATTGCCTCCTGGCCATATAAAATGAAGGAATTAATATATAAAACATACAACTATCCTAAATGCCATGCAATGGATGTTATGCAATATTTATAACATGATATGCAATGTTAAGCCTAGGAACTATCATAAATAAGCAATTTATCATGAATTCATGTGTGTTCAACATTACACATATATAAATAACACACACTAACTCAAACTAACACTTAGCCATTTTTAGGCTTAACTAACCCTAGTCAGTCTCTAGTTAACCAAAATTTAGTGATCTACAGGTCCAACCCTTCCCAAGATCAACAGCCCATTAGGGGTCGGATTGACCACTACTAAACTGAGGCCCTAGTGTTTATTAGATGAATTTGCATAGTTTTGGGCCCATATAGGCCCACAATAGACCTCTCACTGCCCATCGAGGCCAAACTGGGCTCTTAAGCCCAACAAATGCACGCACGCACGCACCCATGCTCATTGTGCGCCTAGCGCTGACAATCAGGAGGGTCATCAACGCAAAATGTTATAAAGGGATCATGGTGCTTTTTGTTTAATGATGTGGGGCTATCTTGTGGGCACTAATTCCAGCGTCTTAACGTGGATTTTGGCCAGATTTAGGCCATAATTTAAGTGCTTAATTAATAATTTTTTTCAAATTAAATTATATGTACGTGTAGCTAATATATAGGTTTACTAATTGGTATAGTTATTTTAACTTAATTAACTATATAATTATATTTAAACATTCATTAAAGTTAGTAAAAAATACATGTTGATTTCAGGTTTAATTCATTAATTAAAGGGTAAACTAATAAATTAATTGTTCAATTGACATATAAATTAGTTAATATACATTTTAAACTTATTATTATAGATTTTAAATTTATTTTTATTGATTTATTTCAATTTATGTACATTTAAATACATGATTTACATATATATACATATATATACATTATAAATATTGTTCTACAGTATAAATAGGTTATAAATATACTGAAATTATTTTAAATTACATTATACAACTATACAACATAATTTATTTCAATACTTTATTAAACTACTAATTTAAATTATTTTAACTTACTAATATACCTAATTAACTTATAAACATAATTATGTACAATATATAGATAAATAAATAAATAAAAAGGTACATAACTACACAATATAATTACCTTAGGTTATACATATAGTTATAATTATGATTATAAGTAGATACTTAGTTATTTACAATTATACACGGATTATATACATATAATATAAATAAATAAATATATAATTATATGATTATAATGCATACTATACACTTTAATATAAATACCTACCTAAGTAAATAAACTAAATATATAAGTTATTTATACACTTTATATTCATATAGATACTATATACAATTAATTTAGTATTATATACAAGAATAAATATTATATACATGGGTATTTTTATGGATTTTTGAACTTTTTCAAATTTTTATTTTCTTTTTGTGTTAAATGGAGATAGAGGAAGAGGAAGAGGAAGAGGAGAGAAAGGAGAGAGGAAAGGAAGAAGACTCTTTTTTGGTGTTTTTGTGTTTTACTTTATTTACAAACCAGAGAAGATTAGAACTTCTATTAGTATGTTCTATTATTTATAGGACTCGAAACCTACCCTAACTTCACACACACCTAAAACTAACTCTAATCTAACTCAAGACATCTTTATTTTATGTTTTTACAATTATTTTTTATTTTTTTTGTATTTACAATTTAGCTAAAACTAAGGCTCAATAGAGATAAGAACTTGAAACCAAGATCCTTAAACTCAAATTCAAGTGCTAAAAATAAAGATTGATAGATTACAAGCATCCAAACACTTATAGGGATCAAATATAGCACAAGAATGTGAATTTATTCATTGAATTAAGCTCAAAATACAATTTGATAGTTTATATCTATCCTAATGGCTAACAAAAGAATTTTCAAGATTGATTACATGCTTCTCAGTTTAATTCAAAGTAAAACATCCATACATGAATGCTTACTATACATCATCATATTCAAAAATGCTAAATTAATCCTTGGAATACATTAGAACAACTTGAATTATCCAATGAAACTCTTTATCCAATCTTGATACTCAACTATTGTCTAATGGTAGCTCATACTTAATTAAAACCCCATTAAAGTCATTCCAATTCATATATTTGAAATCAAAGACTGAAGTCTGCGTCTATCCACTTCATTTCATTCATCACATGCTCAAACTCATTCAGTTTCTATTTACAATCTTTGACTAAAACCAATACAGAACTCATCCAAATAGCTGCTCAACCTGACAGAAAATAAGTCAGGCTTTGGAAATCTGATTTGATAACATTTTGATGAACGTTCCAGATTGCATGTTAATTAAGAGTTGTTATGTTGTAGTATAAATGCAATTAAAATGGATGTCATGTCATTTATTTAATTACATAATTTTTAATGGTTTATTTTAGGTTGTTCACTAGAAGGTAATTATTGATATATATCACTCTCTATGTTCTAAAAATGCTCGTTTATTCCAAAAATGTCAAGTTTATTTGAAAAAGAATGAATGAATCAAATAATGAATTAAACAGGTTAATTACATAGCAATTAAATCAATTAGTATTAATTACAATACCTCAAACATATTTACAAGTGGAAAGGCATTAAAAATCATTCTAAACTGCTCTATGTTACTTATTTACAACAATCACTAAGTAATGCCTAAGTATAAGGCACAAAAACACTAAGTATACACTACACTAATATATATAATTACTTACACTAACATATAATGCTATGTATAGTGACGTATATAAGTGTCACTCAAACCTTAGAAAACATATATACAAATAAGGAAAACATATGTATACCTCTATACTATATATATATATATATACTTGCATACTTAACTTACACTTAATCAACACACTAACATACACACACAACACTTAATACACATATATACCCTTATCCACACGCACATACACTTAACTTACACATACATTTACACTTAGCACATACCAACACTCAATATAGCTTTAACATACATATATACTTATGCTAACACACGCACACACTAACACACTAAACTTAGTCATTTTAAACACTTAATTTAGCCCATTTTAGTTCCTAACTTAGCATAAATTTTGGATTAGTAGGCCTACATTTCATAGGATCAATGTCCCCTCTCAAGGCCGGATAGGTGCCATTACTAGGTGGACCCTAGTTTGTTTAGGGTGTATTTTAGGTATAATTTCATGCTAATGTGTGCCTATATGTACCCACACATGTGCACACCCGCACACACCCCGCGCCTGTAGGCACACACATACGCACACATATGCTCAAGGAACCTGTATGGTCATGTTTTTCTCATTTCAACATGCCTAGCTACTGCACATGAAGTGTTACATGTGACTCACTAGGAGGATAGCCCGCTGATGTGGGACCATTTTCTGCAGAAATTAGCTGTGGATCAATGTATAAAATCGTACAAAAGTAGCCATTTTGGACCTCGATTTGAGCACACTCTTAATGTTTATTTTCAAAGTAAATTACATAGATGTGAAGCCTATACATAGGGCTTCTTATTGGTACATTCAATTTACAATAATTAATTATTTAATTATATTAAAAAAATCGTTAAAGTTTGCTAATTATTCATATTGATTTATTACTTAATTACTTAATTAATTTACAAATTGACAATTTAATAACTCAGTTGAATTATAATTTAGTTAATATACAACATAAAATATTTATTACACATTTTTAATTTATTTTTGGTTATTTATTTTAATTTATATACATTTATTTACACAATTTAGATAGATATATGCATAATTAAATTATAAATACTATTATACGATATAAACACATCATAAATAGGTTGCAAATAATTAAAATTATTATATACAAGTGTACAACATAATTTACTTCAATAATAAATTAATTTACTAATTTAATTTATTTTAACTTAATAACTTAACTAATTAACTTAATATTTAATTATATACAATAAATATATCAATAAATAAATATAAGGTATACTACTGTACATTATAATTACCTTAATCTTTATTTATAGTTATAAATATGATTGTACATGTATACATATTTATTTATATTTACATAACTATATGTACATATAATGTAAATAAATAAATATATAATTATAGAATTAGGATATGTACAGTATAACTCAACATAAATACTTATTTAAATAAATATAATAAATATATAAGTTATCCATATACATTATAGATGTATGGTTTATTACTTACATTTAACTTAGTATTAAATTATATATACAATTATAAATATTATATACAATGTATTTTTGTAGAATTTTTGGCTTTTTCAAGTTTTTATGGTCTTTTTGTGCTTAATAGAGGTAGGAGAGGAGAGAGAAAAGGTGAGATGAGAGGAGAAAGGACTCTTTTTAGATTTTTGATGTTGAGTTCTTTTATTTAATACCAGAGTAAACTAACCATCTATTGGTATGTTCACCCAGATAGAGGGTTCAAAATCCACTCAAACTTCACATACACGTAAAAATGTTACTAATCCTACTCAAAACACTTTATTTATTTATTTAATTTATTTTTGTATTTTCTTATGTATTTACAAGTTCAACCAAACAAGGCTTAAAAGGGTGTTGGAATATGAAAACTAAGCCTTAAATTTTCTTACTAATGGCTTAGGAAAGTGATGTAAGCATTAAAAAACATTCAGCAACCAGTATGAAACATGATTGGACAATGAAACTTAATTTTCACTTCAAATTTCATTAAAATTAGATTGTTGGACAGATTAAATAATGAATGTGCTTACATTGATCTCAAAATGAATTTACATGCCATTTCCAATCTAAAATTGAGCTACAACGGTACATGAATGCTTGATATATGAAATTATATTAGTACAACACATCAGATAGCTCAATTAAATCCAAAACCAACCAAATTCGCTGAATCAAATGGTCTGATCTGAGGCTCCTATGTGCCACTTTAGATTTGGAAAACCTAGATCTAAGTGTATTGCTCCACCTAGCAAAACATCCCGCCCTCAAATCTCTCGAAAATCAGGGACTGAAAGCTTGGAGTTCAAAAATCCATCTTAGACTTGGATAGTGAAGCTCTAATACCCAGATCAAGTTCAAATCATTAAAACATCATGTCAGATTATCATAAATACTCTTTGAAAGGTTCAGAACTCAATGTACATCAGATCAGAGACTAAGAAATCTTAAAAACTCTAACCTGATCCCTATCACATGCTATAGACAGCATGAGGATGAGAGATCAAATCAGACATTGAAACTGCTTCAAAAACCCTCACAGAGCTTCATTCAGATAGTACAAACCTCATTCAGACCTGATTAGCAACTACAGATTGATTTGGATTAAAATCTGGATGTTGCCTACCTGGGCAATTGATGTAGCTTCGCTATGATGAATTGCTTGTCTAGGACACTTGCATGCTATGAATTAGTATGCAATGATCCTAGGCGATGCTTCAAGATTAATCAAGTCATCACAGAGGTCTCAGTCCAGTGTATTGGATTTCATAGACCTCTACTACCCAGCAAAGGCAAAAAACATAACTAAACGAAAAATTGGGCGTGAGTTACTTAAATCATAAAAATCCAATCTCAAAAGCTCAAGCCCTTCGCCATTAATCCAATCAAACAAATGTAAACTAAATTCAGTCAATTAAACTTGATTAAAACTTAATTGCTCAAGAAATTCTTCGATCAGCTTCAAAAATCAAATCCAGCTCAATTGACCAAATCAATTCAATTCAAATTCAAGAGAGGATCCTTGTGATCTTCTAGAGTGAGTGAGAACACCATCAAATGATTTTAGTGTTCCATTAGATCTGAGAGCTACTAAGCTTCAGATCTAATAGAAGCTCTGGTGAGTGAAGTGAATCGCAAATTAAAATGCAAGGCAAATTGCCAGAAGCGATCATGATATGTAAAGGAAGATGAATGGATCGAAATGAAGGTAAGAAATCACCTCTCTAATTTGAAGTGATCAGAGAGGATGGATCGGATCTATACTAATCTACACTTAATCTAAACTAAACAAGTGAGGAATTATGATCTAAACTACCTAACACTACTATCTAATATAGAAAGCAATAAATCTATGCTACAAAAGCATGTAAATTAGCCTAAGGGATGAAGGTGACTCTCTGGGATCTACAGCCGGCGGCTGAAGAGGATGAAAGGGGAGAAACCTCCAACAGAAGGAGACTCTCTAAGACCAATGGCTGACGGCTACGGGGGAAGAGTCGAGGAAGACAGTGGCTGCTGTCACTAGCCACAGAGGAAGGGGAATTGGAGCTGGAGGGGTAGACGAATGGATCAACTTGAGGGTAGGGAGCTAATTAAAAGTCGCATGAGCTCAGGGAAGCTACCTATATAAGCGTTGGGGAGATCTAGGAACCGCATTTTAAGGTTAAGTGAATTGGGTGGGAATGATGGAGATGGGGTTGTGAGAAACACGAGAAGATTTAGGATAAAAGACTACTATTGGATGAGATCTGGGAGGTAATACAATGGTGTGCGCAACAGCTCGAGTTGAACAGTGGAAGATCCACCATTGGATCAATGGATCAACAAATGGATGGCAACTGCACTTTGTGTTCTTTGCAAGATACAGTGGTCGATAGTGCATTAGGTCTAATGGTGTAATTACAAGAAGAGCCCTTATAGTGAAGGGGTAGAAGAATAGCAGAAGAAGCCCATAAGTGATAAGTTTCAATGCAGAGTGGTCCCTGAAGACTCTCCAAGAAGCTCTTGCGGCTTTAAAAGGTGAAGGAATGTATTGTAAAAAGGACCTAAGTGTAATACTCTAAATGTAAGGTCCTAGTGACGTCCAAATGCCCTAAGATTTTTATGGAAGCTTAATTGAACATATTCTAACATAATTCAACCCTTGATTTGTACTTTGAAGCTAAAATATGTGTTCAATTTACATTTGGATCATCAAATTATATTTTCTGAGTAGAATATCTCAAATGTGACCTAATTATGCATTTTTAACACAATTTGAGTGTTTTAGGTCATTTCCATTAATTCTTACACTTAACCCATTTATTGTGTTAACAAGATAATGTTTAACCTAGATTGTAGCTTAACTTGGGCATTTTAGCTATGGTGAGCCACACCTCATCACCAAACAATAAGACATATTTGTATGGTAGCTGAATGGTTGTCCAATTCAGAAAATTCATTACAAGATCAAGATCAATCAAAAACACTCGAGATTCATGATTAAAGATTCATTCATCTAGAAAATCCAACAATACTGCTGTGCTGACAAAGAAACTTTATATCTGATAAATCACTTCCTAAATCTGAATTGAGGCTCCAAATATCAAATACATCATTCAACAGTGTTCTATGATCATTACAAACTAACTCACAATTTCGCTCAACATATTAAAACAATAGTTGAATGCTTGTGAATCAGAAAACCCCATCAGACCTTGGCGATGACACTTTACACCTAGATTTGATTTAAATTAGTAAAACCTCATGTCAAATCGTCACAAATCATTTATACAAGGTTTAGAACTTAATCTCAATCCAATCAGAACCCAAGAAACCTTAAAACCCTAATCTGATCCTCATCTCACATTATAGACAATGTGAGAAGATAATCAAATTAGGTCTGAAAGTCGCTTGGAAATCAATCCCAGACCTTCGTTTAAACCTTTCAAACTTCATTCAACCTCAAATCAATGAATTAAAACTCATTTAAAATCTAAAACCAATGCTGCTATTAAGACCCGTACTGTTAAAGCCCTTTAAGACATCTGGGACTTGGGTTAGACATTTGGTCAGACGTCTGGACACCTTCCCAGACGTTTGGAAATCAAATTTTTCGTGTACATCCCCGCGTCTGCGCGTGTGCTGCGCGCGGATAGTACGCAGCCTCGTTTTCTTCTCTCCTTCTCTCTCTTCTCGCCGACACAACCCTAAACCCCATGCCTACTTAAACCCCCTCCTCTCCCTCGTTCACCTCACCTTCAGCCACTCTTCTTCTTCCTCCAACGAGAGCAGTGAGCGGCGAGTAGCGAGGAGCAGGCATGAGCGACGTGGGAGGAGAGGAGGAGCAACGAGGGGAAGGGAGGAGAGCGCACGCGCGAACTCGCGAGGGAGCTCGTCGGAGAGCTCACGGTCGGTCGGGTGTGCACAAGGCAGAGAGGTGAGTCAAGGAGGTCCTCCTCGACACTGCTGCAGCTGGAGCAACAAGCGAGCCGGCGCGGCGCGGTCACGCGGCACAAGAAGGCGAAGGCAGCTTCTGTCAGACGTCTGGATCGACATCCAGATGACGTAGACGACGTCTGGAGGAGGTTCTAGACGGCTGAGAGGTAAATCTCGCGACCTACTCTTTCCTTTGCGGATACGGCCATGCAGGCCATTCCGCCGAGGCACTATTCCGTGCCATATTGAGGAGATTTGCATCGCTGCGTGCAGGATTCGCTTTGGGAAGGCGCGGGACATGCCCTCCCACGCAGTTCAGATGTCTGGGTTTTACGACTCGGCCCCAAATTCCGACAGAATCTGGGACTAGCTCACTTTGGTTTATCCCAAGATCTAGTCGTCCAACAAGAAATAACCAAGTAACATTCAACAAACCACACAAGTATAGTAATTAAGCAAAAAGAAAGTTTCAACAGGTGGAAAGAGAACAGTGATATTACAGCCATCACATTAAAGAGTACATGTAACAGAATAAAAACTATAAAACTCACTAGCAGGCGGTAGAACTAAAACTAGGCTCGATCAGGCCCACGTCCTCAGCAGCCGGTGGCTCGGGCTGCTCAAATCCTTGACCTGTACAGAATATATTTAACTGGAGTCAGCTAAAGCTGAGTAGAGTGGTGGCTAAGAATTAACATGCATTAACATAAAGTTTTCCATCTTCTAATTATATTATACATGTGGTTGCTTAGAGATCTCTAATTAGGATTTGTTAATTAATCATCTGGTTCCCTATAGGAACGATTTTGCTTGCAGCTTCCCGTGATATAGGATGCCCACGTGGCACTCTCCTGGCCGGGGGAGTCCCACCGTGGTAGTCCTATACTTGATCTACTACCCCGAGGTTACGGTCGTGACGTAGCGGTGACTACGACACACGTGATAAGCGCGTGGGTAGCTACCCCGCACTAGCATGCGATCAATCGTTTCCACTAGCGGGTACGCCTCAACGTATAGCGTGGAACAGTGTAGGGCCTTGCCCTCTCAGAATAGAACAAAGGTCTTGCCCCTCCTCAGTCTGCATACCCTCATCCGACTACCCCGGTTTGCCTAACGGGCTGATGGGAGTAGATGTAGGGTTGCCATACCTAGCCCCGGGCCCCCTGGGGTGGATAGCTCCCCCCTACACTAAGTAGCTCACCTTGGTACCACGTACACGAGGGCCAATAAGAGTCATCGTAGAGTAGCCAAACCCACCCCGGGTCCCAACCCAAGGGCGGGAAGCTCCCCTCTACACTACAAGGGATAGTTGCTCTCCTCAGTACTACATACACAAAGGTCAGCTTACCTCCCTTAACAGCTGTCCATAGGCAGCAAATTTCCAGAACCATCTAGTTCTTCGAGCTACAGTGTTCATGTTTACATTTCCCGAGGGTTTATACAGGAATTTCTTGGTCACATCCGGGTTGGAATGTTCGGGTCAACAGCTTAATTTCCATTTTATTAGTAGGGGTCCATTTTAGCAGAAAGACAGGCAGTTTTCGATTACTCAATTATTCACATGTCGTAGGGGTCCATTTTAGCTAAAAACAGGCAGCTCTTGATTACACAATCATTCACATGCAGTTTCTTCTGACCCTAGTGTTCATGCCAAGACCTAAGGCTCAAGAATCTATTCTCGAATATATGTTTAATCCTTCCTAGGGTTCATCTCAAGTCCTAGGATTACTTACTCGCATGTATTAAAATTGAGATTTAAGGTTGTAACCACTCTACTTGGGTAACCGGGTGGAATGGGGGCTCGTACAGTGGCTCCCGACGTCTCCACAGGCCCCGTACTCCCGATGGACTGGAGACCTAAACATAAATTGATAGGCCAAAAGGTTCAGAAGGATGTAAAAAAGGTACCATTATATAGAGAAACTTGTATGGAAAACAGAGACGATTCGTTTGCGTAAAAGTGATAATAATAGGACCTTACACAGCCCTAAAACATGCGATCAGACGGAAATCAGACGTCTGGGGAAGATCCCAGATGTCTTAAAACAATTCTCAGGGATACCTCTCTTTGTGTTCCGCTATCAGATGTCTGAAACTCAAATCTGACGTCCAAGGACTTTGTCAGACGTTTGGGAGTGCTTTTAGACGTCTGAAATTGCCTCGGCTATGCTCCCGCCCTCTGACACATTCGTACATTGTCAGGACTTGTCAGAGAGGAAAAGTACGGAAAGTAGATCTCTACTAGACGTCTTGCCATACCTTCGGTCGTCTATTGAGACGTCTGGGTGTTTCTCTGGCCATCTGATTCTGCGGAAAAATGACTTCCGCAGAATCACCCTGGCTCTCCTTACCTGTAGGTGCTGCAGCAGAATGCCACTGCAGCCTTCGCCCTCGTGCTTCCTCTCGCTCGGCCCTCCGCTCTCACTCGCTCTTGGCTGCGGAATGGCAATGAAGGGGAGGGGGAAGAGGTATATAAAGGGAGAGGAGGTGAGGGGAGAGGAGAGGCGAGCATGGGCGAGGAGTGGCGTCGCGGTGAGGTGCGGTGATGCGCGGTGAGGCATGGTGAGGGAGGAAGCATGGCACTCGTACGCTACGCGCTAAAAGTATTTCCATACGTCTGGTGGACAACCCAGACGTCCTGACAGACGTCTGATGAACATCCCAGACGTCCTGACAGACGTCTAATGAACATCCCAGACATCTTAAATGGCCAAGGGGTGGTGGGTCGTTTCACTGGGAGAGGCACCAGACGGCGGTAAGTGTTTCCAGACGTCCAGAGAGGTTGTCGGATGTTTGGAACTGGGTCCAGACGGTCCAGTAGAGTTCCTGGACGTCTGAGGAGCGGCGCAGGAGTTGAGGTATGGTTCTAGACTCTTTTAAGATGTCTGGAAGGTGTTCCAGACGTCTGATATGAATCAGAATTACTGCTTTGATCCGTTTAGGATCCGTTTGAGGTCTAATTTCCGCGATTAAGATTCTTTTGTTCTCCGTATAAGTTCCTCTACTTGTTGGAATACTTTTTATCCTATTCTGAGGTGGTTTCTTGTGATTGACCCTTGTGATAGGACCTCGTTTCGTTGCGGATTTGGGGTTTGCTGAGGCACGTGGACCTGCCTATCAAGCCCCCATTACTCCTGGGTTTACTGGTAGAGTGGCTTCCCCTAGTTTAATTACAAACATGAATGCATATCTGGAATGAATGCTAGATCCTAGGGTATGGCATGAATCCTAGGACTAGAAACACCGGAATAGTTGTATGGAATGTATGAATTGTAGTCTTAGATGAGTAAATAGAATAATAACAATTGCCTGTAAATGGATAACAGCTGCCTGTGAAATGTAAAGTACTGTTGTTAGCAACTGTTGCATGTAAATTCCTGTTGTTTACAATTAAATACGAGCTGCCTGTATATGAATTGGAAATGGAAGATTGAATGTTGGAAATACGAGCTACTTGCGAATAAACCTGGAATATGAATAGTAAAGTTACAGGCTACATGTGTAGAACCTGAGAAATGGAAATAGAAATGATGAAACCTATTATGGCTTGGCCTGAGAAACATGAGCATGAACCCTACGGAGAATTAGGAGTAGAGCTCCTGGGAATGGAATGGGTCTAGAATGTGTCGGGAAGTATGCTGACCCTTGAGTACATGGTACCAAGGGGAGCGCATGTTACCTCTTAGTGTAGAGGGGTGCTTGCCGCCTTCAGGTTGAGACTCGGGGTGGGTTTGGCCACTTTGCACCGACTTGGTAGCCCTCGTGTACACTGTATCGAGAAGAGCTACTAGTGTAGGGAGGGTTAGCCACCCCACGAGGTCCGGGGTTCAGCTAGCCGCTCTACATAGGCTTGTTAGGCCCACTGGGCAAACCAAGGTAGTCAGGCGAGGGTGCGCGGACTGTGGGGGGCGAGACCCCTGTTTGGTTCTTAGGGGCTAAACCCCTGTTATTGAGAGGGCTATGCCCTATACTGGTTCCGTGCTTGCTTTGAGTGCACCCGCTAATGGAAACGACTAACCGTGTGCCAGTGCGGGGTAGCTACCCGTGCGTTTATCACGCGTGCCATAGTCACCGTTACGTCTGTCAGTGACCTTGGGGTGGTTGACTGAGTGTAGGACCACCACGGGGGACTCTCCCAGCCAGGAGAGCACCACATGCTACTGCTACTCTTCGAAAAAGACTGCAATCAAGATTGTTCCCACGAGGAACATTCGAGATCAAGAAAGAGACCTGATAAATAAACCAAGTGATGAAAGAAATTATAATTAGTTAAAGAAAGAAAGAAATTGAAAACAACAACTACCTATCCACCATTACTATTTTAGCTAGCTGGTTGCCACTCTACTCAGTGTTCGCTGACGTTTTGTACTCATAACCTTTTTCAGGTCTAGGTGTTGAGCAGCCAGAGCCTACGGCTGCAGAGGGTGCTGGGCCCAGTAGAGCCCAGTAGTTGTAGCTTTCTGTTGTACTCCGTTTCCTGTTATAGTGAGTAGTTGTTACACTTCTGTACTCTTTTATTGTGAACTTTATATTCCTGTACCTATTTAATTTTCTACTATTGTGGTGGTGTATACTGTAGTAGTTTACTCCTTTACTGCTGTACTTTCATTACTGTTAGTTGCTTGCATGGTGAATGTGGTTTATTTTACTGCTTTTTGGTTACTTCCTCGTTGGACGACTGAGTCTTGGGATCAGTCGAGTCGGTCCAGTCTCGTGTCCTGTAGGGATTCTGAAACCAGGTTGTAACAAGATGGTATCAGGGCAAGGTTGTCCCGAGAAGTGAACCAACTAGTTGGAAAATAACTAATTCACGTGCTTGTGACTAGAGTAACCACCACAACGTACCTTTTGACACCGTCCTGAGTGTCCTTTGTTGAATGTCTATGGAATTGACATCTTTTCTGTTCTGTGTTCGCATCTCCTTGCAGGAGATGCCTCAACGTAGGTCAGCGAGGCGAGCGGCGGATGTGACCGAGGACGAAGTCAGAGGGGAGGGTGCGTTGAGCCCGACGTCTCAGTGGACCAGCCACTACTTCCAGGAGTTCAGGCCTAGGGCCTCGCCCAGCTGATACAGGAGATCGTACGAGAGGAGCTCCACCTGCCTCCACGGGTGCCTCTTCCTAGGGCTGCGGAGGGGAGTCCTCTATGAGACCGCGTGACAGGCACAACACTGGACGTTGGGGAGGGGGTGGCCCTCCACCGCCCCCATCTACCTCTGACACTTCCGAGCACGAGCCCTCCTTTCCTGGAGGCATACCAGTTTCCCCACTTCAGCGCCATTACGAGCTTTTCGGACAGTTCCGAAAACTGAAGCCCCCCTCCTTCAAGGGGGATGAGGACTTGACCAAGGTAGAGGATTAGCTCGAGCAGATCGAGAAGGTGTTTGACACCCTTCGCCCCCTACGGAGTGCCGTGTGGCCTTTGCCACATACCAGCTGGAGAGCGCAGCACACAGGTGGTGGAGGGCAGTCAGGGGTTAGGAGAGGACCGAGCCGACTTGGGACCGGTTTGTCACCCTCTTTTGCTAGCAATACTTTCCCCAGACGTGGTAGGACCAGAGGAGGTGGGAGTTCCACACTCTCCGCCAGGAAAGGATGACCGTGAGCGCGTATCGCACATGTTTCCTGGAGCTGTCCCATTTTGCCGTGACAGCTGTGGCTATCGAGGAGGAGCGCCTTTGGAGGTTCACCGAGGGGCTCCGGCCTACTATTCGAGGATATGTCAAACCCCTAAAGCTTCCTACATTCTCAAGGGTGGTGGAGGCAGCTATGACATATGAGGAGACCAACCCATCCACACGTGACACTAACATCGGACAGAAGAGGCCCTACTAGCCAGACTACTCACAGGGTCGGTGAGAGAGGAGGCGCGTGACGCCTGCAGGAGAGCCGTCACGCTTTGCGGGGCCGTCAGTGGCCTTTGGGGGCCCCCGATAGGGGCCAGCTGCTAGCACCGGACCCCCGCCCAGCCGTCAGCAGGGACTTACTGAGGATGGGAGTCAAGTTCCCCTTTGCTACCACTGTGGGCAGCCGGGCCACATCAGGAGGGACTGCCTGTTTAGGGCTGGAGGTCAGCAGATGCTTCCCGCGTCGAGCACTGGAGGACGAGCAGGAGGCCGAGGCTCCCAGGCGTGTGGGGGAGGACAGGAGTCGCAGGGAGGGTACCGGCCAGCGGCTACCCATCTAACGTAGAGTGTGGTTGCTTCATCCGCACCTAGGGCTGTGAGGCGTATTAACGCCCTGTCACACAGAGATGCCAGAGCTTTAGGATTAGTGGTGGCAGGTATGGTTACAGTTTCTGGCAGACTAGTTTACATACTTTTTTATTCCGGTGCGACGCACTCGTTTGTTGCTGCTAGTTTTGTTGTCATTTTGGGGCAGGACTGTGTGTTGTTAGAGGATCCGTTTGTGATTAGAGGTCCGAGTGGTCAGCTATTTGTAGCTGAGGAGGTTTACACAGGTTGTGAGGTCAGTGTTGGGGGACATAGCCTCCCCGCTGATCTGATTGTGATACCAACGGAGGACTTTGGCATGATTCTGGGGATGGACTAGCTGTCCACTTACCATGCCTTGGTGGACTGTTTTGAGAGGAAGATCGTCTTCTCCATACCGGAGTTGCCTTCTTTCGAGTTTCACGGACAGCCCGTGGACGGAGGCTTCAGGTGCATTTCTTTACTTCGGGCTGCGAGACTTTTGGGCCAAGGGTGTGAGGGCTTCCTGGCTTGTGTGGTGGCGGAGCCCAGCCCTGTGGTGGACTTTCAGAGTATCCCGGTGGTCAAAGAGTACCCCGACGTGTTCCCAGATGAGTTGCCAAGACTACCGTCCGAGCGTGTGATCGAGTTTGAGATCTCACTGGTACCGGGGACCAGCCCCATTTCTACAGCACCTTACAGGATGGCACCACTTGAGCTGCGAGAGCTCAAGTCCCAGTTGCAGGACCCTCTGGAAAAGGGCTTTGTGAGGCCTAGTGCGTCTCCATGGGGTGCCCCGGTATTGTTTGTGAAAAAGAAGGATGGTACCCTACGCCTTTGTGTGGACTAGAGACAGCTGAATAGGGTCACCATCAAGAACAAGTATCCGCTGCCGAGGATTGACGACTTGTTTGACCAGTTGCGAGGTGCCAAGGTATTCTCCAAGATAGACTTGAGGTCTAGCTACCACTAGTTGAGGACCAAGGAGACCGACGTCTCCAAGATAGCTTTCCGCTCCCGGTACGGACACTACGAGTTTTTGGTCATGCCATTTGGGCTGGCCAACGCCCCCACTGCGTTCATGGATTTGATGAACCGGGTGTTCGACCTTATCTGGATCAGTTCATGGTGGTATTTATTGATGATGTTCTCATCTACTCTCGGGATCAGGTGCAGCACGGACAGCACTTGAGGATGGTTTTGGACACACTGAGACGACGTAGGCTGTACGCCAAACACAGCAAGTGCGAGTTCTGGTTGAGGGAGGTGATCTTCTTGGGTCATGTGATCTTCGGGGATGGCTTGGCTGTAGACCCAGCCAAGGTTGAGGCAGTGCTCAGGTGGGAGAGACTGCGTACAGTGACAGAGATCTGCAGTTTCTTGGGATTGGTTGGCTACTACAGGTGGTTTATTAGGGGTTTCTCGCGGATTGCACGTCCTATGACAAACTAACCCGGAAGGACGTGCCCTTTTTTTGGATAGACGCTTGTGAGGCATGTTTTCAGGAGTTGAAGGAGAGGCTGACTTCGGCTCCCGTGCTTACCATCCCAAACAGCAGTGGCGGGTTCATTGTGTACACGGATGCCTCTTTGCAGCGGTTAGGGGGTGTGCTCATGTAGAGGGGTCACGTTGTCACTTACGCTTCGTGGCAACTGAAGCCCCATGAGCATAGCTACCCTACCCACAACCTGGAGCTGGCAGCTATCGTCTTTGCGCTGAAGACTTGGAGGCACTACTTGTACGGTGAGACTTTTGATATTTTCACAGATCATAAGAGCCTCAGATATTTGTTTGATCAGAAGGAGCTCAACATGAGACAAAGACGTTGGTTAGAGCTCCTGAAGGACTATGACTGCAGCATTTCCTACCATCCGGGGAAGGCCAACGTGGTGGTTGACGCCTTGAGCTGGAAGGTGCCCGCTCACTTGGCCAGTTTACAGGCACAGAGTTGGAGACTCATGGAGGAGATGGGCAGTTGGTGACCCCTAGAGTTACTGGGGCACTGTGGGGCAGTGATTGTGACACGACAGACGAGACCAGAGCTGATAGACAGCATCATCACAAGACAGATGGCCGATCCGTACTTGCAGTCGTTATGTGACAGAGTACTGTCAGGGGACCCTGGAGACTTCTCCTTTACAGATGAGGTGCTGCGCATGAGGGGGTGTTTGTGCATTCCTAGGGACGAGGAGCTATTGAGAGAGCTCCTGGCTGAGGCACACGGTTCCACGTTCACCATACATCCCGGGAACACAAAAATGTATCATGATCTGAGACGTGACTTTTGGTGGAGGGGAATGAAGCGGGATGTAGGTGAATTCGCCTAATTGTGTTTAGTGTGCCAGCAGGTGAAGGCCGAGCATCAGAGGCTTGCAGGGCCATTGCAGCCACTTCTAATGCCTGAGTGGAAGTGGGAGAGCATCACCATGGACTTGGTGGTGGGCTTGCCCGTTACCCAGCGAGGACACGACGTAGTCTAGGTGATCGTAGACAGATTGACGAAGATGGCACGTTTCTTGCCAATCTGAGTCACTTTGGGACCAGCACAGTTGGCAAAGAGGTATATCCGTGACGTGGTACGTCTGCACGGAGTTCCGTGGGAGATTGTATCTGATCGGGATACCCGCTTCACATCCCAGTTTTGGGCTGAGTTTTAGCAGGACTTGGGGACACGGTTGAGGTTTAGTACAACATACCACCCCCAGACGGACGGACAATCAGAGCGCACGATACAGACGCTTGAGAACCTTTTACGTGCCTGTGTACTGGACTAGAGGGGCTCTTGGGAGGAGCACTTGCCCCTGGCGGAGTTTGCATATAATAACAGCTATCACTTGAGCATCGGCATGGCGCCCTACGAGGTTCTGTATGGACGGAGATGTACTTCACCCTTAAGTTGGGTTGAGGTGGGGACCAAGTGGGAGGTTGGCCCCAAGCTGATCTGGCAGAGTCAGGAGGTGATCGAGCAGATTCACAGACGACTCCGCACTGTCAGGAGTAGGCAGAAGAGTTATGTAGATCGAAAACGCAGAGAGGTGCAGTTTGAGGTTGGCGATCACGTCTTCCTTCGCGTTTTGCCCATGAAGGGCCTGCAGCGTTTTGGAGTGAAATGGAAGCTCGCGCCGAGGTTTGCGGGGCCCTTTGAGGTTCTAGAGCAAGTTGGACCCCATTTCTTATAGGCTTGCCCTTCCTCCCCAGCTTTCTGGTGTGCACGACATGTTCCACGTGTCCAACCGCAGGAAGTACGTCACCGATCACAGTCACGTTCTAAGCCACGAGAGCGTTGAGGTGGGTGACGACCTGACCTACCCTAAGCGGCCAGTGCAGATACTAGATAGAGCCGTCCGGAGTCTGAGACGGAAGCAGGTACCCCTGGTGAAGGTCTTGTGGAGGAGCCAGCGATACGAGGAGGCTACCTGGGAGCTTGAGGCGGCGATGCGAGAGCGGTACCCGGAGCTCTTTGAGGGTACGTCTTTTCTGACTGACTTAGGTCCTCTTTGAGTTTGTTATGCGTGTATTGTTCTTTTTCCGCACCCTAGCTAGCTCAAGTTTTGGGGATGAAACTTCCTTTGAGTTTGTTATGTTATTAAGACCCGTGCTGTTAAAGCCCTTTAAGACGTCTGGGACTTGGGTCAGACGTCTGGTCAGATGTCTGGACACCTTCCCAGCATTTGGAAATCAAATTTTTCGTGCACGTCCCTACGTCTGTGCGCGTGCTGCGTACAGACAGTATGCAGCCTCGTTTTCTTCTCTCCTTTTCTCTCTTCTCGCCGACGCAACCCTAAACCCTGCACCTACTTAAACTCCCCTCCTCTCCCTCGTTCACCTCACCTTCAGCCACTCTTCTTCTTCCTCCAACGAGAGCGGTGAGCGGCGAGTAGCGAGGAGCGGGCGTGAGCGGCGTGGGAGGAGAGGAGGAGCAGCGAGGGGAAGGGAGGAGAGCACGTGCACGAGCTTGCGAGGGAGCTCGCCGGAGAGCTCACAGTCGGTCGGGCATGTGCAAGGTGGAGAGGTGCATCGGGGAGGTCCTCCTCGACACTACTGCAGCCGAAGCAGCAGGCGAGTGGGCACGGCGCGAGAAAGCGAAGGCAGCTTCTGATTCTGGGGTTTTTCCAAAATCAGACGTTTGGATCGACATCCAGACGATGTAGACGACGTCTGGAGGAGGTTCCAGATGGCTGAGAGGTAAATCCCGCGACCTACTCTTTCCTTTGTGGATACAACCATGCAGGCCGTTCCACCGAGGCACTGTTCCGTGCCATATTGAGGAGATTTGCATCGCTGCGTGCAGGATTCGCTTTGGGAAGGCACGGGACACGCCCTCCCACGTAGTTCAGATGTCTAGGAGAGGCACCAAACGGCGGGAAGTGTTTCCAGACATCCAGAGAGGTTGTCGGACGTCTGGAACTGGGTCCAGACGGTCCAGCAGAGTTCCTGGACGTCTGAGGAGTGGCATAGGAGTTGCTGTATGGTTCTGGACTCTTTTAAGACGTCTGGAAGGTGTTCCAGACGTCTGATATGAATCAGAATTACTGTTTTGACCCGTTTAGGATTCGTTTGAGGTTCGATTTCCACGATTAAGATTCCGTTGTTCTCCGTATAAGTTCCTCTACTTGTTGGAATACTTTTTATCCTGTTCTAAGGTGGTTTCTTGTGATAGGACCTCGTTTCGTTGCGGATTTGGGGTTTTCTGAGGCACGTGGACATGCCGATCAAGACCCCATTACTCCTGGGTTTACTGTTAGAGTGGCTTCCCCTAGTTTAATTACAAACATGAATGCATATCTGGAATGAATGCTAGATCCTAGGGTATGGCATGAATCCTAGGACTAGAAACACGGAATAGTTGTATGGAATGTATGAATTACAGTCTTGGATGAGTAAATAGAATAATAACAATTGCCTATAAATGGATAGCAACTACCTGTGAAATGTAAAGTACTGTTGTTAGCAACTGTTGCATGTAAATTCCTATTGTTTACAATTAAATACGAGCTGCCTGTATATGAATTGGAAATGGAAGATTGAATGTTGGAAACACGAGCTACTTGCGAATAAACCTGGAATGTGAATAGTAACAGGCTACATGTGTAGAACCTGAGAAATGGAAATAGAAATGATGAAACCTAGTATGGCTTGCCCTGAGAAACATGAGCATGAACCCTACGGAGAATTAGGAGTAGAGCTCCTGGGAATGGAATGGATCTAGAATGTGTTGGGAAGTGTGCTGACCATTGAGTACATGGTACCAAGGGGAGCGCATGTTACCTCTTAGTGTAGAGGGGTGCTTGCCTCCTTCGGGTTGAGACCCGGGGTGGGTTTGGCCACTTTGCACTGACTCGGTGGCCCTCGTGTACACTATACCTGGGAGAGCTACTAGTGTAGGGAGGGTTAGCCACCCCATGGGGACCAAGGTTCAGCTAGCCGCTCTACACTGACTTGTTAGGCCCACTCGGCAAACCAGGGTAGTCAGGTGAAGGTGCGTGGACTGTGGAGGGGCAAGACCCCTATTTGGTTCTTAGGGGCTAGACCCCTGTTACTGAGAGGGCTATGCCCTATACTGGTTCCGTGATGTGCTTTGGGCGTACCCGTTAACAGAAACAACTGACTGCGTGCCAGTGCAGGGTAGCTACCCGTGCGTTTATCGCGTGTGCCATAGTCACCGTTACGTCTGTCAGTGACCTTGGGGTGGTTAATTGAGTGTAGGACCACCACGGGGGACTCTCCCGGCCAGAAGAGCATCACGTGCTACTTCTACTCTTTGGAAAAGACTACAATCAAGATCGTTCCCACAAGGAACATTCGAGATTAAAAAAGAGACCTGGTAAATAATCCAAATGATGAAAGAAAGAATAATTAGTTAAAGAAAGAAGGAAATTGAAAACAACAGTTACCTGTCCACCTTTACTGTTTTAGTTAGCTGGTTGCTACTCTACTTAGCGTTCGCTGACGTTTTGTACTCATAACCTTTTTCAAGTCCAGGTGTTGAGCAGCCAGACCCTACGGTTGCAGAGGGTGCTGGGCCCAGTAGAGCCCAGTAGTTGTAGTTTTCTGTTGTACTCCGTTTCCTGTTGTAGTGAGTAGTTGTTACACTTCTGTACTCTTTCATTGTGAACTTTATATTCCTATACCTGTTTAATTTTCTACTGTTGTGGTGGTATGTACTGTAGTAGTTTACTCCTTTACTGCTGTACTTTCGTTACTGTTAGTTGCTTACATGGTGAATGTGGTTTATTTTACTGCTTTTTAGTTACTTCCTCGTTGGACGACTGGGTCTTGGGATCAGTCGAGTCGGTCCGGTCTCGTGTCCTGTAGGGATTCGGGAACCGGGTCGTAACAGCTACCAACCTGGCGTTTGTTATGGCTTCGTTGAGATGACTTGGTCATCTAGGACTCTTGTACACCATTAATGGTGCTTAGGGGTCCATTGCGATGCTTAAAGACTGATTAGGCCATCACAGGAGCCTCAAATCCGTGCATTTGATTTTCCTTGGCTCCTGCTACCTCATGTTGAACACAAAATAGGAACAACAATTGAAATTGAGCATGAGCTTAATAAACAATAACAATCCAATCAAAAAAGCTCAAACCCTTCACAATCAATCCAATTACACTAATATCAATTCAATTCACTCGATTAAAATACATTAAACCGGATTGAATCCTTAATCTCTTGATCAAGCGTGAGAACCAAATCTGAATAAATCAAGTGAATCAAGCTCAATTAAAACCATAGGGACGGCATTAGTGATTGTCTGGGCTAAATGGGATGCCTCAGATCGATTTTGAGTGCTCCAGCAAATCTGAAAGCTAACGAGCTTTAGACTAATTGAATTCCCTGATGAATGAAATGAATAATGATTAAAACATCGAGGGAAGAAGATGAACATGATTGTGAGGTGAGGAGGGAGATCAGTGATCCAATGAAAGGCGAATTGGCCTCTCTAATCAAGATTGATCAGAGAGGATGAATTGAGGGAAATTAAGATCTAAATCTAATCTACTCCTAATCTAACACAATTAAGCAATGAATTCTAATCTAAATTATCTAAACTACTCAAAATCTATCTAGAAAGCATATAAATCTGGCTAGAAAGCAAGTAAATCTACTCTAATTGGAAGAATGGGATTCCTGGACCATGACCGATGGTCAATGGTGATGAAGTTGAGGAAGAAGGTCAATAGGAATCGAATATCCCACTAGTGGAGCTTTTGGGATGTCCCCTTGTGTTATGTGATCCACCTCAACGTAGACAAAGTGAGGAAGAGAGGGTGGCTGCTTTCACCAACCGTGGAGTGAAAAGGGGTAGGGAACTTGAGAGGGAAGAAAGGATCAACCCAAGGAAGTAGGAAGGGGGTCGATAGGGGTCGCGAGTGAGGGTGTAGCTCCTTATATAGATGCAAGGTGGATCAAGTGATTGCATCAATGGGCCAGGAAACGTTAGGTATCAACGATGGATGGAGAGGATTAGGAGCATGGGAACTTTTGGAGATAAAGAGCAACTGTTGGATGTGTTACGACCCGGTTCCCGAATCCCTACAGGACACGAGACCGAATCGACTCGACTGTTCCCAAGACCCAGTCGTCCAACGAGAAAGTAACCAAAAAGCAGGAAAGTAAACCACATTCACTATGCTAAGCAACTAACAGTAACAAAAGTACAGCAGTAAAGAAGTAAAACTACTACAGTACACACCACCACAACAAGATAAGTAAATGGGTACAGGAATATAAAGTACAAAATGTCAGAGTACAGAGGTGCAAGAACTACTCACTACAACAGGAAAGGGAGTACAACAGAAAGCTACAACTACTAGGCTCTATTGGGCCTAGCACCCTCTGCAGCTGTAGGCTCTGGCTGCTCAACACCTGGACCTGAAAAGGGTTATGAGTACAAAACGTCAGCGAATGCTGAGTAGAGTGGCAACCAACTAACTAAAGCAGTAAAGGTGAACAAGTAGCTGTTGTTTTTCAATTTCTTTCTTTCTTAAACTAATTATTCTTTCTTTCACCACTTGGTTTATTTATCAGGTCTCTTTCTTGATCTCGAATATTCCTCGTGGGAACGATCTTGATTGCAGTCTTTTCCGAAGAGTAGAAGTCGCACACGGTGCTCTTCTGGCTAGGAGAGTCCCCCATGGTGGTCCTACACCCAGTCAACCACCCCAAGGTCACGAACAGACGTAACGGTGACTACGGCACGCGCAATAAGCGCACGGGTAGCTACCTCGCACTGGCACGCGGTCAATCATTTTCGTTAGCAGGTGCGCCCAAAGCACAACACGAAACCAGTATAGGGCATAGCCCTCTCAGTAAGAGGGGTCTAGCCCCTAAGAACCAAACAGGGGTCTCGCCCCTCCACAGTCCGCGCACCCTCGCCTGACTACCCTAGTTTGCCCAGTGGGCTTAACAAGTCAGTGTAGGGCGGTTAGCTGAACCCCGGGCCCCATGGGGTGGCTAGCTCTCTCCCTACACCAGTAGCTCTCCCCGATACAGTGTACACGAGGGCCAAGAAGTCGGTACAGAGTGGCCAATCCTAACCCCGAGTCCCAACCCAAGGGTGGCTAGCTTCGCTCTACACTAAACAGGGGGGACAGTTGCTTTCCTTGGTACTCCGTACTCAAGGGCCAGCTCACTTCCCCACTCACATTTCCAGTTCCATTCCATTTATTTCCAAGAGCTCTAGTCCTAATTCCCTGTAGGGTTCATGCTCATATTCCTTAGGCCATTCCATATCAGGTTTCATCATTTTTATTTCCATTCTCAGGTTATACACATGCAACTGGTAATTCTATCATTCATATTTCTATATTCAGGTTATTCACAGGTAGTTCGTGTTTCCAACATTCACCTTTCTATTTCCAAATTATATACATGCAGCTCATATTATGTGTGCGACAGGAAATTACATTTAACAGTTAACTAGCGCAAGTACTACACAATTCGTAGGGAATTGTTATTCATTTACAAGCAATTGTTATCATTTTATCTATTCATTCAAGATCACAATCCATTCATTCAATACAGACATTCCAGTACTTCTAGTCCTAGGATTCATGCCACATCTTAGGTTCTAATCATTCATTCCACACATGCATTTAGGTTTTAATTAAATTAAGGGGAAGCCACTCTACCAGTAAACCCAAGAGTAATGAGGGCTTGTACGGCAGGCTCACGTGCCTCAGCAAGTCCCGAACCCACAACGGAAATAAGTTCTATCACAAGGATAATTCATAAGAGAATACTCAGAATAGTATAAAAAGTCTTCTAACAAGTAGAGGAAAACATACAGGAAACATCGGTATCTTAATTGCGGAAATCGGACCTTAAACGGACCCTAAACGGGTAAAAAGCAGTGTTCCTGACTCAAATCAGACGTCTGGAACAACTTCCAAACGTCTTAAAAGTGTTCAATACCATACCTCAAGTCCTGCGCCACTCCTCAGACGTCCAGGAACTCCACTGGACCGTCTGGACCTAGTTCCAGATGTCCGACCACCTCTCCGGACGTCTGGAAGCGCTTCCCGTCGTCTGGTAGGTCACTCAGACGTTTGAATTACGTGGGAGGGTGTGTCTCATGCCTTCCTGAAGCGAATCCTGCACGCGTAATCGAATCTTTTCAAATTGGGCATGAAACAGTGCATTGGCGGAGCGGCCTGCATGGCCGTATCCGCAAAGAAGATGTACCTTCGCGAAGCCTCCTCCTCAGACGTTTGGCACCACCTCCAGACGTCCGCACCGTTGTTTGGCAGTCACTCCAGACGTTTGATTCTGGGAAAATCCCAGAACCAGAACCTGCTTCCGCCCTCTTGCGCCGCTCGTGGCTGCGCCGCGCCCTCTCGCCTGTTGCTCTAGCTGCAGCAGTGTTGGGGAGGACCTCCCCAACGCACTCCTCCGCCTTGCGCACGCGCCGCTCCGGCCGTAAGCTCACTAGCGAGCTCCCACGTGAGTTCTCAAGCTTGCTCTCCTCTCCTCACGCTGCTCCTCCACTCCTCTCACGTCGCTCCTCTCCGCCATTGTCGCTCTGCTGCTCTCGCTGGAGGAAGGAGGAAAGTGGCTGGGAAGTGGGGGTGGAATGAAGGAGAGGAGGGGGGCTTATATAAGGGTGTGGACTTAGGGTTTTCGTCGGGGAGGAAGGAGAGTGAAGAAAAAGAAAACAAGAAACGTGTACTGTTTGCGCGCAGCACACGTGTAGACGCAAGCTCGTACAAGAAATTTTCGATTTTCAGACGTCTGGGAATGAGTCCAGACGTCTTACAAGACGTCTGACTCTCAGTCCAGACGTCTTACCAGACGTCTGACCTAAAGTTCGGACGTCTTAAAGAGACTTAACAACACGGGTCTTAATAAGATGTGATTTAGGTGAGGGTGCGAAGGTGCTCGCACCAGCAATCTAAGGTATAATCAAGATCCACCGTTGTGATCTGGGTAAGGACACAAAGGTTTAATCTAAGGTTACATCTAATGGCATACAGTTACTACTAGAAAGCATACAACTTTAAGACAAGTTGAAAAATGAATACTAAAAACTTTTATTGAATAAGATAAGAGTTTAACACAACTAGAGTAATACTTGGAAAATTATAACTAACATTAGATTACTACAACTAGAACTAAAGTAGAGAAAATGTAGAAACTATGAGCTTCAAAGGCAAAGTCCGGAGTGACGGCGTAGATGAAGATGCGAAGGCGCACCTGCTAGAATTACCAAAGATGGCATGGACTAGCACTAATTAGTAGGGACTACGTGGAGGTAGGAAATTCTAAATAAGAGATCACTTTAAGGAAGGGGTGGCTAGGGGCTTATATAGGACTTTAAGAGGCTTCCAATTGGTTGGTCTAAGGTGTCTGGGATCACTAATTTGGATGGTTAAGATTAATAAGTTAAGGATCAAGGGTTAGAATTTAAGGTCAGATGATAGGATAGGTTAGGTTTTCGTTAGGAATAAATCAAAGGTCCATATTAGATTGGAAGGATATTGGATGACCTAGATTTAATAATAGGAAGGATAACAAATTAATTGGAGGGGATAAATTAAGTGGGTGGGATTAGTATTTAGGTGGGTGTTTGCATGGCAAGGGATAGGGTACTTGGGGGTTACGCAGGTGAAGGATTGGGTTGTGTGTTCGGTGGGATTTTTCTTTTGTTTGTTTTTTTTTTTTTGGTTTTTGTATGGGATAGGATGTAGTGTTGCACGGGATTTATTTAGGATAGGAGCGTGGTGGAGTAGGTGTGTCGTGTCGGTACGTGGAGTTTGCTTGGGGATAAGGTTTCGGTGGGTATAGAAGGGATTTAGTGGCATTGGATTTGACGTGAGGGTATGGGATTTACGTGGGGGTTTCTCTGGTGCTGCATACAAACGGAAATTTGAAGGAATCATTAAGGGAAAATGTAGGGTGGTAATGGATGTTGGATGGCATTTACATGGGATTAGAATAGGTATTCGGAGAGAATTGTGGTGGGATTTATGTGTAGTTTTGTTGCATGGGGCAATGTTGGAATTTCGATGGGATAAATAGGAGGGTGTTGTATACACTATAATTAAATATATAAAAATAATAAATAAATAACAACGATTACTGACCTTGGTTGTTATATTTAAATGTAATAATATTTTTAATTATTCGTTACGATCATTATTTATTTTTTTAATAATAACGATTTTAATTATTCGTTATAAATTTTTTTAAAATTAACAGCGATTATTTTTATTCGCTGTCGTATGCTTATGAACGCATCATCCTATTTCAGTATAAATAAATGATAAAAAATATATTGTTTAATTTTTTTCTACTTGGCAGACTCCCCAATCCTTCCTATCCCCGCCCCCAACACTCCGATTCTTCCTCCCCCTCCCCGGACTCCACGACCTTGACCGACCGTCCTCCCCTCGCACCGCCGATCGACTCGCAGATCGCCGATCCCTCGACCTCCCTCGACTCCACGATCGCCCCTCCTCCCCTCGCCGATCCCTCAACCTCGACCGCCACCGCTGGTCCCCTCGACCTCGATCGATCTCCACTGCCGCTCCTCGCTCTCGCATCGCCGATCTTCTCAACCTCCCCTCGACCTCGACCGATCGCCACTGCCGCTCCTTGCTCTGACATCGCCGATCCCCTCGATCGATCGAATCCCTAGATCGTCACTGCCGCTCCTCGCTCTTGCATTGCCGATCACCTCGACCGATCGGATCCCTAGATCGCCGATCCCCGACGCACCATATGATCGTCAAGGTTGATATTGTCAATGCTTTCATGATTATCTCTGAAGTTACTTTTCACTAAATTGGTTGTACTTGCCTTTACTTGAATTTCGCTTGCATCCATATCTAACGTGATTTCTCCCTTCCTTTTCCTCTTGCTTTTATACAGATCTAATGCCCGTGAAGAAAATCCCATTGGAAGTCCTATTGCAGCAACAAATAGGTCGAACACGATTGCAAGGGCACCAAGATCAAATGGTGTTCCACATTCCAGGGCATCACCAAGTGTTCGAAGTTGTGGGAGTCCGGAGGAGTCTGATATTTTACCATATACAAGTAAAAGTAATTCTGGTCTTGCATCTGGTAATAGGAAACATTCAGCATCAACACAATCTTCTTCACCTCCTGTCACCCAATGGGTTGGACAGCGACTTCACAAGTGCTTTGCAAGAAGACCCCCTGTATTGGGCCATGATGATAATCCTTTTTCTGATGCTGAAGCCTGGATACGCACCAACGATGGAGTGGAACCTCCAAGGCATGTATCCATTTCTTCTTGTCAAATTAAGATAACAGGGGAGCATGCCTATTCCACTGGATTATCAGAGAGTGAAGAGTCAGCTATTGTTGAGAATAAGATAAAAGAGAATGTTAAGAAATGCGCTGATCTAGAAGAGAAAGCTGGACATAATCTACAAAGGGCTGCAGCTCTATCTTTCCCACCTAGAAAAAATAAGACATCTGGTGAGGGTGAAGATGAGATTGGAGATGGCACAAGGTGACTATCCAAGCCTGCTCGTGCATTTCCTCCTCTAAGGCCTGGTGTAAATTCTAGTACTGAGAAAGTTGAAAATGCTACCTCTGCTAATCAACCAAGAAGTGCTAAACTTGATGCAGAACGAGCTGAATGGTAATATGATTTATCCTTCTATTCTATCTCATTAGTATTGTCTAATTCAGGGATTATTTACAAAAATTGAACAAAGAGTGAAATAACTGGACAATACTGTTTATTCAGCAAACCTGGTCGTCCAATAACCAAAAAGTTTCAAGAACGCAAGGGATACCCCCGTCCTCAATACGAGGCCACTGGCTTACAAGATATTTGTTGTGAGTGCACGCTAGTGCCTTTGTGCAAAACTCTGCCTCTCTATAGGTGTTGCTTTTGACCTTGTTCAAATGATTGTTCTATGCTTAGGAGAAGCAGAAGATGTCCACGAAGAAAATCAAAAGAATAGATGCTGAAATGACTCTGCTTCAGCATCACAAAAGACACATTTATGAACTTCAATCTCCATCCTGTGTGCAGTTTCAGTAGCTACTGGAATGCAATTGGTGATACACTTCCATATACAACAATAAAAAGTTTTGTTGTTGGTGCTAATTCCCACACCCCACAAACTTTCTCCAAATATATCATGTTTTCAATAACAGGCTTTACAACCTTGCATGTGAATGAGGAGTGACCGGTAGGCAGATTTGACATTGAAGGTACAAGAATAAAATGAGCCTTTTACTCATAAATAATCTTATATTTATGAGGCTTCTTCAAGTCTGTAGTTCCTGATTTCTACATATCTCTTCAACACTTTGCATTGAAGACTTAACAATCCAGTCAGAATACTTCCTCTACCAACTTCCCAAGAAGTGGGCATTTTCATCAAAGATATCTCTTCTTTCTTTTGCATTTCTTGTTTGTGCCATTTCTTTGCATTTATGATAAATCTTTTCTTTGCATTTATGAGTATCTACTACTTCTATGTGTTTGGTAGATTTATGAGTATCTACTGGTACCAGATTAACCATCGTGCCGGTAGCTTGGTAATTTCTTCAAAAACCGGATGAATTGACAGGCATAGGAGTATTGGAGAATGAGAAATAAAGTTAATGAAGAGAACATCTCCCAAGAGACAAACCAAACAAAGTAAATGCCATATCTTGCTTGAACTGTTTTGGATTTACCCCAAAATTAGTGTTACAGGAGACAAAGAGTACTTCATGGTTGGAAGGACTCCGATGGCTATAATAGAGGTCCTAGATGCATGATGAATACTTAGATATGTTTTTGTTCCGAGAAAAAGAGAAACAAAAGGAAAAACTTGGATATGTTTGTTTTCACAGATTTATCATTCAAATTGACATTAGGTCTGCATTGCATCCTGCCTGGCGACTCCAATATAATCAAAGATGTCTCCTTTCGGGGATGTTTTGGTTCCACTTGAGATTTCCTCCAGTTGGGTAGTCAACCACAAGTGGCCTCTGGAGTGCTAGACTCACAAAGTCACTAGGTGGATCTAGGGAAAGATAGGCAACTGAGTCAGTGCTTTGTTGGTTGGTTGGTTGGGCAATGTTCTTCATCTTATTATTATTATTATTATTAGTTATTTTCAATTTTTTTCTTGCTGTGCTTTTAGAATTTTTTGTATAGCCGACCCTACTTAGTGTGGGAAAAGACTTTATTGTTGTTTGCTTTTAGAATTTTTTGTATCTATCTCTCAGCAAACATTCTTTTCTTATTTTTAAAATTACCATTGCAGCTTTCTCAACAAACCCTTTCAGGATCACTATTAAAGTATCTTTCAAAGCTACAGGTACTTTCTTTAGCTCAGTTAACCTTGTCAATATGGGTTCTACTCTTGTCATATTCCTCAAATTGTTTCCAGTTTCTTTAGCTCAGTTAACCTTATCAATATGGGTTCTACTTCTGTCATATTCCTCAAATTGTTTCCACTTTCTTTAGCTCAAGAGTTTATGATCTTGATGCAATTTTATTGCCGTCCTTGAAGTTTGAACATTGCCAATGTTGTCCTTAATGTTCCTGAATTTACCAATGTAGCCCTTCTTTCTCTATGCACCTAAGTTTTTGAAGTTTGAACATTGTGTTAAATTTTAGTTGATATATGGCATACATCAGGTGGTGGGGTTTAGGGATGTCAGCAGGGGTTTAGGCATACATCAGGTTATAATATTAATACAATGGGGTTATGAAATGTTTATTGCTTTGGCAAAGTTTCTAGGTATACATGAGGTGTCTACCTTGTGGCATTATCTACAAGGAATGGCTTCTGCAATAGGATTGATTATCATTTAGATCTTGGGATGGTTGGGGTGTAGTCATGTTTGTAGTCAACCTAGTTGCAATGCCATACGTTGGGGCTTTGAGTTTGATCACTTTTGCTTGTGACTTGGGATTACACATGGATTTCAACATAGATCCTTTGTTGGCTGCCCATAAAGATTCTACATTCATTATATTTCTATGTGGTATGTAATATTTGTTTTATTGGAACACCTACATCTTTCTAAGATTGTTACTAGTTTATTAACATTTTCATTTTTTGTTTGCCTTAGGAGGAGTTTCTCTCAACTATGAACACTGATCCCTGGTTCTCAGCTTACAATTATTCACATCCTCCATTAGTAGAAAGGCTTGCTGCACCTGACAAATCCTTTTGTTCAGAAATCTCTTGGGGAAGGATGTTCTCAACAACCATACTATTGCCATTATTCTCGACAATTTTTCTAGAGGCAAAACTTTGATGTAGTGGATTTTCTTTTATGTAGATCATGCTTATTGTAGTACCTATATTTTATAATAACTTGGTGGTTATTCTTAACTTTTGACAAATTATAAGTGGGTGGATTGTTTTTAATTCTTTCACCATGATAATAGAGTAAATGTTTAGGTCCTTTCAAATATATGTTACAATTAAATTTTCAGGTGTATTTTTTATAAAGTTTTTATTGAAAAATTTTAATTTGTGAGGAAAGTTTTAGTGGATATTGTAGAATAAATTTTTATTTATAGGTAATCAACAAAAATTATAAGTATGATACATTATGAGTATTTTAAATGATGATTAATAAAAGTTTTTATTCTTTTTACATTGCGATGAATTAATCGTTGTCATGTTATTCATAAGGCGATGAAAAAATTATTGTTAAAAGAAAGTAAAAATAACGAAAATATGTTACTAAATTTAAAGTATATGTCAATTTTAGTGATGATTTTATTCGTTGTTCGAATTTGTCAATGAATATATTATTCGTTGTTGATTTAACAACGGCTTGCATAACAACGAATGTTGCGACGAATAAATTATTCGTTAGTAGGTTATATAATGACGATTTATTCGTTGTCGTCTTCATAAATTATTCATCACCTTTGATCATTTTTGTTGTAGTGATAGGAGGTTTTGTTGGGGTTGGGTTTAGGATTAGGTGGGAAAATAGATTACTGGTAGGGATATAGGTTAATTGGTTCACCAAATAGGCCTACTAACTAGGCTTAATCATCTATCTCAGTGAGCTTAATGTAGAAAATCTAATCAGCCTTACTTCGATCAATCAGAAATTTTGTATCTACACATAAAAAATAAACAAATCAAGGTATGAGATATAATTGTAAGAAAAATTGTACAAAAGTTCAAAATTATGCATTATTTACAAAATGACCTAAAATGCTTAATCTGAAATAATTAAATGTAATCCACAACATTCTGCACCTACACTGACGATCAGTAACCGTTGGTATGGGCCAAAATGATTATCGTTGTAGGTACACAAAGCTATTCCGACAGTCATTGAAAGTGTTTTCTTAAAAGGCATTGTTGTAGGCAACATCAACGATTTATTTTACCGTCGGTGTTGTACCTAGGTCTACACTGACGATCACATCCTAGAAGCTGGCCATTTTTTAGATAGCAGCAATAACAATGTTTTTATCCGTCACCATAGGGGAAAAAATGTTGCTAAAACCATTACTATAAGTAATAATTTTAATTGTCTTTTTAACATAATACCAACATGATCATCTGTCACTAGATCTATCAATATAGATATCAAAGTAATATTTTATTAGAATTAATATTTAACCTTATCATCAATAATAATATTTACCTTCATTCAAGTAAGATTAAAAGAAAACATACATGATATAACACTTTTGAAATATCAAATTGAATTATTCATAAAAGCATACATGTACATCCAATGGAATAATTTTTACATATGATTCTAAAAGAAATTTGCCTATCAACAAGTACTATAAGTGGCATGAGCCACAATTATCCATCCATCTTTTTCTACACACAAGTATCTAATTATTTTAAAAGTTCGTTAGTTGTCAAACACTTCAACCATAAGATCTTGAGCAGCTCGCAAAGGTTCTTGATCAACTTGAGGTAATGCACAACTGCAAATCATTAAACATGATGTTACAACTCTTAAAAAAAAATGATGATTTTACCATTTGCTTATATATAAATATAAAATCATCATAGAGAAAAGAGAGCTTCAATATTAATATCCAGCTTCTCTCAAAAAAATAAAAAATCCTGAATATGACATGGAAGATTATATATATATATATATATATATATATATATATATATATATATAATTTTTCTTTCACTTTTTGGCAGGATGGGGAGAGGGGCAATGGGATTACATGGGATTTGAATGGATCGTATGAAAATAAATATAAATTAGACATCAAATTTACATTTTGAGAAATTGTCATGTCAAATCTAGGGGAGAAATGAATGGGGCATATCCACAAGCAAGAGATAGCTTCCGTTTATTTCTCCCACTGCAGAGGTTTGTTTACACAACTACCATTTCAATTTTTTTGAACACAATTTTGAAGGGGATTCTCCAAGAATATGTGCTTTTAGAAATCAAGTGTTTTGCTAGTTATTTTCTGATTTCTCGAATGATTAAAAGAAACTTACTATAATAAAAAGAGTGTCCTAACAGAAAATAAGAGGGAATATGCCAAAGAATCTAAACACGAATGTCCCAAGCAGTATGGCCCGGCAAGGTAGCAATTTGGTTCACGCTTGTATGCATTGAGTGCTTGCTTGAGACCATAAAGAGCATTCTTAAGTTTTACACATGATTAGGAAATTCAAAATTTATAAACCCAAGAGGTTGGGCTACATAAACTTCTTTTATAAATCCATTTAAGAAAGTTGATTTTACATCCATTTGATATAATTTAAGACCTAAATGTGATGCAAATGCAAGAAGCATTCGAATTGATTCAGGCCTAGCTATAGGAGCATAAGTTTCTTCATAATCTATACCATCTTGTTGATTATAATCCTGTGCAACAAGTATGGCCTTATTTTTTACTACTTGACCTTCTTCATTAGTTTTATTTCTAAAAACCCATTTAGTCCCAATAATAGAATTATCACTTGGTTGAGAAACTAATTCCCATACTTGATTTCTTTCAAACTAATTTAGTTATTCTTACATAGCAAGTATCCATGAAGAATCTAAACAAGTTTGATCAACAGTTTTGGGTTCAAGTTAAGATACAAAAGCAGTTAGAACAAAGTTAACTTGTGTTCTAGTTTTGATTTTATCATTAATCTCTCCTATTATTTGTTCTTTTGGATGATCTTTATGAAAACTCCATTCTTTAGGAAGATTATGTGTATTTTGATCTTTAATGTGTGATACATCTATAAAGGGTATGTCATCATCATCACTATCTGCTACTTCAACTTATTTATTATCTATAGAAGAATTTGCAGCAAACTTGATATGAAGAGATTCTTCTATTGTTAAAGTTCTCTTATTGAATATTCGATAAGCTTTACTTCGAGATGAGTATCCTATGAATATACATTTGTCTCCCTTAGTATCAAACTTATTAAGATTTTTTTTAGTGATAAGTATATAACACTTACTTCCAAATATTTTGAAATAACTAATTTTAGGTATTCTATTATAATAAGGTACATAACTTGTTTTATTAAGTATAGACCTAATTAGGACTCTATTTAGCACATAGCAAGCTATGTTAGTGGCTTCGGCCCAAAAATACTTTGGAAGATCAGATTCTATAAAAAGTGTGCGAGCACATTCTTGAAGAGTTTGATTTTTCCATTCATTACACCATTTTGTTGTGGAGCTCTAGGAAATGAAAACTCATGTTTTGTTCTTAGTTTTTCACAAAAATGAGAAAAATCTTGATTTTCAAATTCTCCTCCATAATCGGATCAAATTAGAAAATCATATATCATTTCTCATTTTGAACAAGTTTTAAAAACTTGCTAAAAGTTTCTAGGGTTTGGTCTTTAAGTTTAAGAAAATATACCCATGTAAATCTTGAATAATCATCTACAATTACAAGATAATACATACTATCATTTAAACTACTTGTTCTAGTTGGTTCAAATAAGTCTAAATGTAAGAGTTCTAAGGGTCTAGATGTAGAAACAATATTTTTGCTTTTGAAAGAACTTTTATTCAACTTACTAAGTGTGCATGCATCACAAAAAATATTTGAATTAAACTTTTTCTTAGACAATCCTTTAACTAATTTATACTTAACTAATTTATTTAAGTATTTGAAGTGAAAATGACTTAATCATTTATACCAAGTAAACATTTCATCATTTGAAGCTACTAAATAATCATAAGTTTCATTTTTATCTATTTCAACAATATATATATCTTTATATCTTTTTCCAATTAGAAGAATTTCATTTTTTATATTATCAAATATCTTAAAAAAGTTAGCACTAAACAGAATATCATATCCTTTATCAAAAATCTGGCATATACTTAAGAGATTGTGTTTTAATCCTTTTACTAATGCAACATGCCTAAAAGATGCATTACCTTTACCAAGAATACCTATACCTATAATTTGTCCTTTGTAGTTGTTCCTAAATGTAACAAAATCACCCTCTTTGTATGTTACATCCGTAAAGAGTTCCTTGTTGCCTGTCATATACTTGGAACATCCGCTGTCCATGATCCAAGTTCCTTTGTTTTTGTCCTACAAAACATGACCGCCTTTGAGTTGATCCTCTTGGCTGCTCTACCACCTTTCTATAGGCATGTAGTCCTTCTTTGGTTCTCTTAAATATATATCTTGATAAATCTACTTCTTCCTGACCTACAAAACAAGATTGAACAAGTTTCTTCAGTACCCATTTTTTCTTGGGTCCATATTGGTTAGTTTTTGTTTTCATAGTTGAATATGAAAACTTTCTTACTTCCTTTTGACTAGATATAAAATTAGTTTGTTTTCCTTTTGATGAAGTAGCTTCATGAGAACATCCAAGACCAAATTTGCAAGAAGAAGATTTTTGTGATGATAAGAGTCTATCTAAGTTTTCCTTCCCATTAATAATCCTAGCAAGATCTTCTAATAACCTTTCTGAATTATTTTTAAGATCTTGAACATTAGTTTCAAGAAGTTCTATTTTATTCTTTAAACTTTTAGTCTCATCACATAGAAAATTTTTTTCTTGCATAATCATGTCTTTCTCATTTTGAAGATCTTGATATTTTTCTTTAAGATCTTTATTTTCTAATTTAGTCTTTTTAAAAGTACTATATAGATCATCAAAAGCTTCTATAAGTTCTTTTAAAGATAAATCATTTACGTCATCTTCTAATGCCATAAGTCCAAGGCATGCGGCTTCTTCCTCAGTTGAATCAGTCTCCGATTCACTTCCGCTTGAATCTGAATCATCCCATGTAGCTTGCATAGCTTTCTTTTTCTTGTACTTGTTAAAAGACTTCTTTTAATCCTTCTCTTATTTCTTTTTGCTCCTATCTCCATCCTTCTTAAGAAGTGGACAATCCTTTCGAATATGTCCCTTCTTTTTGCATTGATAGCAAATGATTGGTTCCACCTTTGAATCCTCTCTTGATCCCTTTTTCCTAAAATTCTTGTTATATCTAAGAAATTTTCTAAACTTACGAGTAAGCATGGCAAGGTCTTCATTTTCTTCATCACTATCTTCGGATTCTGAAAATACTTTGAAGGCTAGTCGCTTTTTCTTCCCTTCCTCCGTCCCTTTCTTCTTTTGATTGAGCTTGGTCTCATATGCCATGAGATTTCCAAGAAGTTGGTCTATATTTAAGTTTTCAGCTTCATTGGCTTCTTCTATAGATGTAACTTTAGGCTCAAAAATATTTGTTAGGGAATGTAAAATCTTACCTTCAAGCTCACCTCTTATGAAAGTCTTTTCAAGAGCCTTCAGATTGTTGACAATGAAAGTGAAATGGGTGTACATATCCTTCACACTTTCATTTTCTTGCATTTCAAATTTCTTGAATTCTAGAGTTAGTAAAACAACTTTGGAATTCTTTACCTCATTTGTTCCCTTATGAGTAACCTCAAGAGTTTTCCAGATTTCATATGCACTTGTGCATTGAGAAATCCAATTAAACTCATCAGGGCTGAGTGCACAATACAAGGCATTCATACCTTGGAATTGAGTGAAAGCTTCTTCTTGTTGTCGTCCGTCAAAACTCCATCTTAAGATTTCACCGATCTTTCAAATGGTGTTTCCACCATTTCCTAGAGTTTATAATCTCCAGATTATAGGAAAACTTCCATCCTCTGCTTCCAGTACGAGTAGTTCGTACCATCGAAATATGGAGGTTTTAATGTTGAGAATCCACAGTTGTTGCTCATTGCTACCACCCTAGATGTCATTTGATCATCTTGCTCAGGCTTTGACACCAGCACACAAGAGTAAACCAAAGCTCTGATACCAAATGTTAGTGGCACAAGAAAGGGGGGTTGAATTATACAAAACAAAATTTGAATCAATCGCAATAGCACGCAAGTATTTAGAGAGGAAACCCTTGTGGGAAAAACCTCTACCTAGATTTCTCAATCTAGGATTTTGCCCTACCCAAGTAGGAATTACTAACAACAAGTAATATTACAAATCCCCTTTTCCTGGACAAACCCCAAGAAGAGTTTTGCCCCTCTACTAAGAGGAAACGGGAAACCCACAAATCGAGTTCCCAAATAAACTATCAAAAAATAATATAATCCTATAAGACTTGAATAAAATGATTAGAATACTCCCTTATCAAACCCATAAGTAGCAGGAAGGTTTACTCTCAAATGGACAATAGTACAAATAGAGCAAGAGAGCAACAAGAGAGCACAACAAGATCAAGAGGTTTGCAAGAAAATGAGTATGATGTAAATTTCTTTGTTGTAAATTCTTAAGGCTACCTATGGGGGTATATATATAAGTGTAGGAGGTTAGGTTTGAGCTTAGGTAGTTGTTGGAATTTGAATTGAATTGGAATAAATTGAGATATAATGACTATAATGCATTTACTCAAAATTTGACTGTATCAGATGTCTGAAAAACTAAGAAAGACATCTGAAAAGACTATTTCGGACGTCTAAGATTAAATCGAGACGTCTGAAAAAGCTCTAGAGAAAAGTAGTTGTTACTGGATCAATTGCAGGGTCGTCTGAACAAAGACTTAGACATCTGAATATATAGTTTCAGACATCTGAAAATAAAATTGGACATCTGAAAAGGTTCCAAGGTCAAAGTGATTGTTACTGAAATGAAATTGGATCCAAATAGGGATTTAAAGATAAATGATCAAATATTTAGTTAGACGTCTGGACAAAAGTTTAGATGTCTTAAAAGGAATCATTAGACGTTTGATTGAATGTAAAGAACTCTGATAGCTTACAATGGTCCAAAATCAAGAGAGAAATTGACATAATAAATTATGGTCAATTTGATCATTGGATAGAAAGTGAACATTGGACAATTTCAGATGGCTAAAGAAGATGACAGATGTCTGAACAACACCTAAGATTATGACCATTGTTCTATTTGGTTAAAGAGATCTGAAAAACTCAAGGAGGCATCTGAAAGACCATAATAGACATATGAAGAGGATAGCAAACGTTTGAAAAACCTCAGTGACAAAGGTTGCAAACATTGATCATGAATCAAGACTCTGGACAAGATATTGGATGTCTAGAGAAGTAGATCAGATGTCTTAAAAATCATGCTCAGACGACTAAAGGGAAAATGAGACGTCTGGAGAACCAACAGAAATCACTCTTTGCAATTTCAAAGATACCAATAAGAATATGAAGATTCTAAAGACATCCTAAGGATTATTCAAAGCTTTTTACAATCTAAATAAAATAAAATACACTATAAAGAAAATCTTTTGCACCTCCTTTTTATCGTTCCTTTTTTTTAAATCATTCCAGCAATATGTTATTCTTTTCCAAGAAAATAACTCATTTATCATTATCAAAAAAACATAACTATAAATAATTGAACAATACATCTCAATACACTACAGCTACCCATTCAATGTGAACAGAAGGCGATAGTGCTATGTTAATAACAATATGACAGTAGACCAGCTTGAATGCTTTGGGTGATTGATTGAGGATGCAATGTACCTATATATCCAATGTCATCAAGGGTAGGAAAATTAAACTAAATCCAAAAATCTCTCCTAGATTATTCGATGGGAAACAAATTAATAAGGAAACAGCGTAATTAACCTTTGATTAGCCCATCTGACCTCAAGAATCATATCCACCAACCTTAATCAAAGTTAACATCAGAATATACCCAATTATGAAAATTTTCTGCCTCCCCTTGTGCGTCACTTGCTGTCCACAACTACTTCTGCACCATCCATATATTTTAATTAAGTAGGCTCTTCACCCAATCGAAATAAACAACTTCCCGTTCCTGTCGTTGGCTCCGACCTGCTGCTATTTTGTGGCCAACCTTCAATTATTCCCGCGCCTTCCTTTTTTTTCATTAATTTATTCAAGAAAAAAATAAAATTAACAATGACCCCAAAAATGGTAGCTAGAGAAAAGGATCAATCCTAATAAAAAAAAAGGCCCGGAGGAAACCCTCTTAAAGAGAATTATGTACCATCTCGTAGCAAAAAAAATAGGAATGGAGTTGGTGGCGCACCTTGACGTGGGGATTAGTGGAATCATCAAGCACCTGGATTATAATCCTATCCGGAGGCCATGTGAGAGCACATGCAGCTCCAATTGACAACTTGTAAACCTGAACATCTAACCGACCAACAAATTAATCACATCCATCAATTTTATCTATTTTCTATTATATTTTTTTGGTAATGGTAACTCAAAGATGGATGAAGAAAATTAGTTAGGTATATCAAGTTTGTATGCCTCCTTCTCGTATTCCCTCTTATTCTTTGGCATCCCTAATAGGCAATCCAAACAAGTAAATAATGAGCTATAACCTTAATGAGAAGGTGTCAAATTTAAAAGAATGTTTGCTACATGAGATAAACATATCGCATGTCATAAAGTGTCATATGAAAAAGGATAGATGATATGCAAAATTAAAATGAATGATTTAGAGTAGGAATTAGGGGGCTTGTCAAATGAAAAAAAGGAGTTTAAAGAAACATAAAGAATAAGAAAATCCAGAAAAGTAAGATAATCCAAGGTCTTAACTTTTCAATTTTTGAGGAGAATATAGAAATTATATGATAAATCAATTGTTGGTCACTACCAACAACCATCGAATCAATGGTGAAAATATCATATGAGATAGTAGTAGAGGAATGATTATAATATCTCATTTTGCTTCAATGTTTGTGTAACATTGTTAATCATATGGTACATCAACATCCTGTTTCCATGACCTATGGTTCAACCAGAAGAGTAGACACCTGTTTGTTTTCATTTATTTTCACCTCCATTTTGATGATTAACTATTCCAAAAATTGTAGAAATACTCCACCTTAAACATATAAAATTTATTCTAAATTGTAGGCAACAAAATCATATAATTCTTTTATGTTGTTGAAAGAGGACAACCTAAGAAATAGGATCTTATCACCTCCTTACCCACACCAAAACCCCATGTTTAGGTTCAAAATCAGGTTAGTTTCTGGATTTAAGGCATTGTTCCTCAAAACTAATCTCCAAAAGTTTCTATCATCTAAACTGGATCTTTGGACTTTTTGAGAAATTAGTGACATATGCACTTGCTATGTAATCGTTACACATGATTTCAACTTACCTGCTTTGGTGAATTCACGTTAACTTGTCCTCTAGACTCTATATTCTAGTCAAATTTCCTTCTTGGAGCAAAATGCTGTGCTGGCTCTATGTAATGTGACTTTTGAGTTGCCACTCCATGTAATGCTATGTTTGGCATCCTTTGAAACTGCTATATAGACAGCTACAAGAGTTCTGACAAAAAAACAATTAGTAAATAACATAAAAAGATAGCAAATGCACTTGTAGCTATATAAACAAAAGGAATGCCAAAATTAAAGGTGAATACCATAGTGGTTGTCAACTAGGACTTTATTTCCCATATAAAGCAAATCTACTTCCTAACATAAAGCAAATCAACATAGAAATGGTTGGATAATTGACTCCACCTGCTTCCTAACATACAAGAGGCCAGCATTTTGAAATTCAAGAAGCATAAAGATTAAGAAATAGATGCTGCAACTTGAAACCAAAAAAGGATGCACCAACCGGGAATCGAACCCATGTCTGTACCATGAAAGGGTACCATTCTACCACTAGATCACTAGTGCTATTAATGTTTCATAAACCTAAAATAACACAAACTAAGAGTGGTTAGAAGATACATAATCCTGAAGTCATTACTAATAATTTTGAAATAATAAAGATGTAGAAATGACTACATCAAAATTAATTTTTCATATACCTTAAAGTGATTGCGCTTTCAGTAAGTTTAAAGCAAATGGCAACAACAATTTATATATCATAGATGTCAATGTTTGGATATCTATGAGATTGGTAGCTAAGGCGTACAAGTATTCATGTGGCCAATGCAAAGATTATCACTTTCCAAGGCACTCATATAAATTCGTAAGAAACACATGTCTTAGTCTATGACATGATCAAATAATCAAGAAAGGAAAAACTGAATGGAGATCATGTCCTAAGCAATGCCATGCCTTTATATCCAACAAGAAATATTACATAAAAATATCATTGTAATTCTGATTTCTTTTTGTAAATCCTACATGTGAGGTTGAAATCTCTATAGAAAATGAGGTTCTCTAACTTTGACATTTACCTTTTTTGCCTAATGATTCCTATAATATTTTAAATAGAAAAAGACAAAAACAAAGGCAGAGAAACTCATGAGAACCATTGACCTTTCCCAAGTATGAGCAATGGTCTCAGTTAGAAACAAAGACCTGACCTTGCAAAAGAAACCCAACCCCCTCTTCTTGCTCAAGACTTCAACGCAAAGCTTCCCGTTAACGGGTTCCTTCAAGCATCAATTGGAAGTGCTGGCTCCATCTCGGGTCTCGGGTTTTCTTTATCCTCTGTATTAGCATGAAAGAAAATCATTAATGGAGCCAATCTTCCCACCATCAATACTGAAATATAATGAGCAAAGTAGTAAGAATAACCAACAACCAATGTGAACCAGGAAGATGACAGATTTATCCCATTAAACAGTAAACTTGAATCAGTGATTGTTGAGGGATAAAGGATTGATCTCTAAAGAAAGATTACAAGGTGTAGATTACTATTTTATCATAAATATCATATGCCATTACACTGTAATAACTGTGATGTGCCCATCGCATTTTCAAAGATATTGTGGTTAATCAAGAATGAAGTTTGAATTATCAAAACCCATGTAAACAAAATCTAAGTGATAAGAGAAGGAAGACAAATCTTGGTTCTTTTCTCTTCTTTAAAAAGGATCACCACATAAGGATTGTTATGATGTTTTCTTTCAACATCCTCTGCTCTATCAACTGTTATGGAAAGAACATTTTCTGCATAGTCATGAAAAATTTATCACAGTTATTGGTTACCAAACATTTTTGGCTAAATGTGCCTTGGTTGATGCTACAAATCTTACATAGGGCTTTAAAGAAAAATGTGATCATGACAAACCAGGTAAGCTCTATTACATAACCATGGCCTTGAGTCGTACCATAAAAAGAAGAGAGTCCATGACATAGACATTATGTTATATCGATCTAAATTAGCAAAAGAAGGATAATCATGTAGACAACATTGCAAGTGGCATCAGAAACACACAACAAAGTAGTTGCTTTCCCTCTCTCAACAGGGCAATGGTGAAGTTAAATTCAACAAAGGAAAGCATGTTAACAAACAAGAAACATACCTAAATGTTAAAAATACAACATAAATAAGTAACATACCTAAATGGAAGTGATACAACATAAATTTAGCATTAAGTTCCTTGCATGTAATGGCATGCTCAAGTTGACATCCTGGCCAAACACCGTGGAAAAATGTATAAAGATATTTACTCATAAAATTGAGAATAAAATTAATAGTTAAAGATGATGTGCCAAGAAAAAAGTTGATTGAATCACACAACACTTGGAAAGGCTAAATGGTGATATCTGAAAGCTTTCCAACAAAAAAGTTGTAGTGCAAACCAACCCACATTAGTGCAACTACTATCAAAAAAGTTGTCCTACACTGTCAAAACTTTTATCTGAATAAAAGTTGCACTACAATTTTGTTGTAATGTCAAAATGTATTCATAAAAGGATTAATCAAAAGAAAAACCCACATTAGCGTAACTCCAACCCCAGGAAAGTTCACCACAAGAAAATTCTGTTTCAATTTCCTTCTTTATTTTCAGTGCCAAAACATTGAATAAATTCCTCAAAGGAATTCTTGCATGCTATTCATTATTTACCTTTTATATTTTTTAACCTCCTTCAGAAGTCATTCATATCCTTTTGCTGTTAATGCTATTGATTCCTTTATTCTGACTTTATTTTTTTCGATGTTCTTGTTGCTCATCAAATCTTCTCTCCTTCCAACATGATTTTGTATTGACCAATGATGAGAACCTCATCATGAGCCATAACTAGCTCATTTTGACCTAATACAAAGGATAAAAGCTCCTACATATCTCAAGGAAAGGCTTAACTCAGAGAATCCTGAGTTTGAGAAGAAAACAAGTCATAAGGGGTAAAAATGCAATTTTACCAGTATAATCTACATACAGGGTAATTCAGGGCCCAAACATAGGTCAAAGCAGCTTAATAAGAATAAGAGTGGGATGAAATGATCTAGCAAGGGCTACAGCAATTCCAAGAAACTAAATGATAATCTGTAACCCTAAAATAACCCACTTCAATTCACAAGGTTCGAGGCAAAGTAAAAATAGAATAAACCCTCTAAAATTCATAGAAAAATAATCTCCAGGGTTTAGAACCTTCAATTTGGCCTTCAGAACCCTTTTTGACCTACATTGAGAACCATGCCCAATTAATAACTTAATTTGGGTTTTTGCGCAAATTGACCGGTCAAACAAGGTTTAATATGGAAATGAAATTCACCATCAGATTCCTTAGGTCCTAATTAGTCATGTATAAAAACTTGAGCCTAAGAAGAAACCTCCTTGACCGACTTTACACTTTGGTCCTCATATATTTACTCTTTGGCCCTCAACTTTTGAACCCTCGCATTTTGGCCCCTAACTCTCCTTCTTTCTTTGCAATCAGGTCCCTCCTGCAAAACCTGCCAGCACCATGCTCCGGCGACCTTGCGCGGAGCATGGCGCCGCGCAGGGTGAGGTGGGGACCTGGCAAGTAAACCGGGGGTGCCCTGCGTCGTCAGCCGTCGCAGGGACACCCCCCTGGTCGTTGTAACCCACCATACCGGCCGTGCGAACGCACGGACGGTATGGGTTCTTGTTTCCGGCCATCCTCCGGCGAGGGAGACACGTCGTCTCCCTCCGCCTTCCTCCCTGTTTGATCCCTATAAATACCCCCCGTTGCTCCACCGACCAGGGCAGCCTGGATCTGACGGAGAAAATCCCCAACTTTCTTCTCTTCTTCCTCCGGCAGACGCTCACCAGCTCCGGCGGTTTCCTCCCCCTCCACCTCTTCGCTCTGCCGCAATACCAGCAGCAGAGACTTCCTCCCCTGCTCTTCCCGCGCCACGCCGCACCCAGCTGGCGCCTCTCCGGCTCTCTGCTCGCCGCTGCCCCTTTCCCTGAGCATCGTCTTCTCCGGCGACAGTCGATACGACTGTCGCCCTGTTCCTCCCCCTTCGTCCCTGCAAGTAAGCTAGAGCTACTCCCCTTCTTCTCCTGCTTCTTTCCCCGCTTTCAATTTATTCAATTAAGCCCTCGACCGACCCTGACCACCTTCACCCCCTTCGCCTCCGACCACCCTCCGGCGAGCCGCTCCCATCACCTCAGCGACCCACACGGCTCGCCGACCACCGCAGGACCTCCGCCTCCTCACCCTGATCAACCTCCGCCCTGCCACTTCCCCCACATCACCCCCTGCAACCCCACCGAACAGACCCATCCTCCGACCCACAGTCCGACCTAGGGCAGCCCTCGCACGCCGCCCCGCGCCTCGCCACCACCCACACGAGCTTCGCCGCACCCTGGCGAAGCTCCTGGCACTTTCTAATTAGGCCGAGAGGCCGTTTTCTTGTGAACAGACCACCCGACCTCCGCCGCCATTGCCGCGCAGGAGGAACTGCTTCCGCCTGCAGCTACAGGCGCCACGCTCAGCGCCAAGCCCAGATTCAACTCCCAGGCCTTGCGAGGCGTTTTGGCAAAACACCAGGTTCGCAGCTAAGGCAGAAAGCTTCGCGTGACGCCGCAATCTCCTGCTGCCTTCCCCGCTGCGGGCGCGCAATTGAGGTGGGCCATTTAGTCCCACCTCGGAAACGCCTGAAGAGGCGTAGCGATATAATATGCAAAAGTGCTGAAGGCTTACTGCCTCAGCACACGGGGTGAGGTCCCCTTCACCCGCCCGGTTACCCGGTCTCGTCCGCGCTCACGCCCCGCGGACCTGACCCGAACCGACCCGACTCGACTTAAGACTGACCTGCACTCCTCGCCCACCACGCACGCCGGTGGGCCTGGACCCGGGCCTGACCCGAACCCGGTTACCCGGCAGCTCTGGGAGAGCTTTCCGAAGAGTGGTTTCAGAGAGAGAGAGAGACGCGGGGGGGGGGGGGGGGTAGAGTAGGTTTTGCCTCTGACGAAAAACTCTGAAGTGTGCAGGCACAGGCGAAGAAGAAGACCCGCGGAAGAAGGAAGCTGACTGTAGCAACAAGTAGTTAAGTCGTCTGATTTGAAAATCAGACGACGGCCTGAAGGGAAAAGAAGAAAGGAGGGGTGACGTCTCTGGCCGAAAAAGAAAAGAAGAAGCTGACACTTAGCCGCAAGGAGGAGAAACAAGAAGAAACTCTAAAGAAGAGGCTGAGCAAGGCAGAAGAAGAGAAAAGGCTGCAGAGAAGAAGCACAGCAGAGCCAAGGAAGAAGAAACCTTCACAGAAGAGACTGCAGAAAAAGAAGAAGAGAGGCCAAGACAGAAACCAAGGAAGAAGAAGAAGGAGATCTGAAGAAAGAAAGAAGGAAGAACATCACGAGGAGAAAACAAAGAGAACAACAAATTCTTTCCCTCTCTCTTTCTTTATTTTGTAAAAGAAACATGTATATCTCTAGAATACAACTTGCTCCCTGAGTTCGACCTCGGGAACTCTTTTATTTTCCGAGTAAAAAAATTTATATATTTGAAATGTTGGTAATAACTGGCTATACTACAACGTTATAACAAACTAAAACCCGGTTATCCCGAAGCCAAGCGATTTCAACCAAGTTTGAACTTCGACCAGTATGCTGTTGCTGAAAGTTGTTTAAGAAGTTGAAAGTTGTTTTGGTTTTGAATGGGTAGAGTGAATTCTTGGGATATAGAAGGTAGAGATGGAAGAGATAAGAAAGAAAATATGACAAACCTAACTCCTTTTATGTCCATGCATTTCATTGGATAATAGTTCATATTTTCCATCAACTTATCTATAGATGGATTGGTGGACAAACTTGACTCTAATATCTTGAACTTGTCTTGTTAATCTGTAAAATCATCTATACCCAATCTCTATGTTTCTTTTTTCCTTTTAATGGGAAAACACAATATATTCCTTACTACTTATATATATCACATCTCAATAACAAATCGCCCTACATGTATGCATATGGAGAAGGATTAAAGCTGTTAAGACCCATGCTATTTGAGCTTTTTAAGACGTCTGGACTGTAGGTCAAACGTCTGGTCAGACATTTGGACACCTTCCTAGACGTCTGGAAATCAAAAATTTTGAGTACGAGCTCGCGTCTACACGCGTGCTGTGCGCAGACAGTACACCCCCCTCGTTTTCCTTCTTTTCTCTCCTTCTGCCCCCAGCAAAACCCTAAACCCACACCCTTATAAAGCCCCCTCCTCTCTCTCATTCCACCCCACTTCCCCAGCCACCTTCCTCCTTCCCCCCAGTGAGAGCGTGGGAGTGGTGTGAGAAGGAGAGGAGGAGCAGCTGAGAGGGAGAGGAGTTTAGCTTGCAAGCTCACGTGGGAGCTCGCCGGTGAGCGCACGGTCAGAGCGACACGTGCGCAAGGCAGAGGAGTGCGCTGGGGAGGTCCTCCCAAACATTGCTGCAGCCGGAGCTACAGGCGAGAGGGTGGAAGCAGGTTCTGGTTCTGGGTTTTTCCCAGAATCAGACGTCTGGAGCGACATCCAGACGACGTAGCCGACGTCTGGAGGAGGTTCCAGACGTTTGAGGGGTAGACTTCACAAAGGTACGTCTTCTTTGCGGATACGACCATGCAGGCTGCTCTGCCGAGGCACTATTGCATGCCTTTTTTAGAAGATTTGGTGGATTTCGCATAGGGTTTGCTTCGGGAAGGCGCGGGACACGCCCTTCCACGCATTTCGGACATCTAGGTGACATACCAGATGGCGGGAAGCTCTTCTAGACGTCCGGAGAGGTGGTCGGACATCTGGAACTGGGTCCAGACGGTCTAGAGGAGCTCCTGGACGTCTAAGGATTGGCACAGGGTTTGAGGTATGGCACTGGACACTTTTAAGACGTATGGAAGTTGTTCCAGACGTCTGATTTGAGTCAGAAACACTATTTTTAACCTGTTTAGGGTTCGTTTGAGGTCCATTTTCCGCAATTAAGATACCGATGTTTTCTATATGATTTCCTCTACTTGTTAGAAGACTTTCTATACTGTTTTGAGTATTCTCTTGTGGTTGATCCTTATGATAGGACTTCATTCCGTTGCGGGTTTGGGGCTTGCTGAGGCACGTGAGCCTGCCGTTCAAGCCCCCACTACTCCTGGGTTTACTAGTAGAGTGGCTTCCCTTAATTTAAATACAAGCTTGAATGCATGTGTGGAATGAATGATTAGAAATAGGGTATGGCATGAATCCTGGGGCTAGAAATATTGGAAATGTCTGTATTGAATGAATGGATTGCAGTCTTGAATGAGTAGTTAGAATGATAACAATTGCCTGTAAATGAATAACAATTGCCTGCGAAATATATAGTACTTGTTAACTGTTGTATGAAACTTTCCTGTCACACACATAATATGAGCTGCCTGTATATAATTTGGAAATGGAAAGGTGAATGTTGGAAACACGAGCTAGCTGTGAATAACCTGAATATGGAAATGTGAATGATAGAAATACCAGTGGCATGTGTATAAATTGAGAATGGAAATAGAAATGATGAAACCTGGTATGGAATGACATAAGGAATATGAGCATGAACCCTACAGGGAATTAGGAGTAGAGCTCCTGGAATCAATGGAATGGAACTGGAAATGTGAGTGGGGAAGTGAGCTGGCCCTTGAGTATGGAGTACCAAGGAGAGCGACTGTCCCCCTATTCAGTGCAGAGCGGAGCTAGCCACCCTTTGGTTGGGACCCGGGGTTAGGATTGGCCACTTGATGTAAACACATTTACACTACTTAAGATGTCTATTTATGCATGTTCTTAAGCATAGGATTGCATTTCATGATATAAATATTGCATAACATGCATCATCTTGCATTTAGAGTAGTTTGAATAAAATGGAGGTTAATTATCTCCTTTTATGTGCTTGGACAGGGAAAACATTTTATCGGGTCCTCGGATCAAAGATCCAACCATGTGGATGTAATCAGGGTGACGATTGGAGTTCAACGACTCCAAGATCGTCCTAATCAGACATCCGTAGCATCAGATAGTGATCGGGGAACTCTAGAAGATCAAGGGCCAGGATGGTGTAAATTCGTACTTCAAATGACAAATCCAATCGCACGGATGAATTCAGATTGATGATCGCAGCCTAACGACGCAAAAATCGAGTCAATCCGACATCCGTGGCACCATCTACGACTTCCAGAAGATGGACGGCCAAGATGGCGCCACGTGGCGCCATCTCGATCGCCCAAACGGCCACTTACATTCTCTGAAGACCCCGCACCCGCTCCCTCTCCGCCGTTGGATCTTAATCCAACGGCTGTGGATGGCTGTGCCTAAAAGCGCCCGCTCGACCATCCGCGCCTCGTAGCGTAGCGGTCGAGCGCGCTTACGCGAGCCGTGGGTGCGGGTTCGAACCGCAATGAAGGGGAGGAAGGCGCGGACGGGCGTTGGATCTTGATCGGACAGCCGTTTGCACTCAATTGAGATCACGCGCGATTGAACGTGCGGCAAGGATGCGGGATCGTACGCGCTGGGTGGGCGCGCAGCAGCAGGCGATCACGCATCTTAAGCCGTTCGATCTCGCGATCGGACGGCTGAGATCTGATGAACGTGCGTGGACGTTGAAGAAGAGCGTAGCTGAGGAGGCACGCGTGGGCACGGGTGCTACGCCTACGTTGGCGCTTTAGTGACGGATTTATCCGTCACTAAAGACCCCTCATTTATTATTTTAAAGATGTAATGACCATTTTGCCCCCACTCCTTGAAACTATAAAAGGAGACCCCCTCCACATGAAATTCTCATCCCTTCCTTCTCTTCTCTACCTCTCCAAAGCTCAAGAGAAGCTTGTCCCACACCCGGGATGCTTCTCGCGAGATAAAGTCTAAATTTTCGTCCCCCTTCGGAAGTGGATCCCGCGACGACGACGGCGTGCTGCTCCGTTCACGTTCTTCTGCTTTGTCCTCCTTCGTCCTACTTCGTCCTCCTTCATCCAGGCGTCGTCCCGTCCGGCTCGTCCTCCAAGTGACTATCGAGGAGGATTTCTCTCTCCCTATTCTTTTTGCTGCTTTCTAGTATATATTGACTGCTTTCGAGAGTAGTTCTACTCGTCCTCCAAGCGATCGTCGAGGAGGACATTTCTCCCTCCATTCTTTTAATGCTTTCTAGAGTAAATTTATCGCTTTCTAGTGCAATTGTTTTATGCTTTCTAGTTGTAATGAACAATCTTCTTAATAATAAATTCTTTGTTTATTCTACATCTCATTTTGATTTCTATGTGTAATATTCTCTCTCTCTCTTACCCTCTCTCTCTCTTCTATTTATTGTAAATAATTAGATAGTTTTAAATTGAATTACTTCGTGACAAATAAAAAGAAACGCGTAGTTTTTAAATCAAATGTCCGCCTCCTTCTGTTCGACCCGGAATTTTCATTTCGGTATAAATTTTATTTGTTGAACACGAATTCTTCGCTTTCAAGCTACAACGACAGGTTTTCCAAAACCAAACACGTTAGAGTAACAATTCGTTTCGTTCAACACCACTCTGTACTGACTTCTTAGCCCTCACGTACACAGTACCGGGGAGAGCTACTAGTGTAGGGAGAGAGCTAGCCACCCCACAGGACCTGGGGTTCAACTAACCACCCTACACCGACTTGTGAGGCCCACTGGGCAAACCGAGGTAGTCAGGTGAGGGTGTGCGGACTGTGGAGGGGTAAGCCTCTGTTTGGTTCTTAGGGGCTAAACCCCTGTTACTGAGAAAGCTAGGCCCTATACTGGTTCCGTGCTGTGCTTTGGGTGCACCCGCTAACGGAAACGGCTGACCGCGTGCCAGTGCGGGGTAGCTACCCGTGCGCTTATCGTGCATGCCGTAGTCACCGCTACGTCTGTCCATGACCTTGGGGTGGTTGACTGGGTGTAGGACCACCACGGGGGACTCTCCCGGCCAGGAGAGCACCACGTGCGACTTCTACTCTTCAGAAAAGACTGCAATCAAGATCGTTCCCAAGAGGAACATTTGAGATCAAGAAAGAGACTTGATAAATAAACCAAGTGGTGAAAAAGAATAGGTAGTTAAAGAAAGTAATTGAAAAATAATAGCTACATGTCCACCTTTACTGCTTTAGTTAGTTGGTTGCCACTCTACTCAACGTTCGTTGACGTTTTGTACTCATAACCCCTTTTCAGGTCCAGGTGTTAAGCAGCCAGAGCCTACGGCTACAAAGGGTGCTGGGCCCAGTAGAGCCCAGTAGTTGTACCTTCTTGTTGTACTCCTTTTCTATTGTAGTGAGTAGCTTCTTGCACCTCTGTACTCTTATATTCTGTACTTTATATTTCTGTACTTGGCTACTTTTCTACTGTTGTGGTGGTGTGTACTGTAGTAATTTACTTCTTTACTGCTATACTTTTGTTACTGTAGTTGCTTAGCATAGTGAATGTGGTTTACTTTCCTATTTTTTGGTTACTTTCTCGTTGGCCGACTGGGTCTTGGGATCAGTCGAGTCGGTTCGGTCTCGTGTCCTGTAGGGATTCGGGAATCGGGTTGTAACAAGATGGTATCAGAGCAAGGTCGTCCCGAGAAGTGAACCAACTAGCTTGAGAATAACCAATTCACATGCTTGTAACTGGAGTAACCACCACAACATACCTTTTGACATCTATTCTGAGGTTCTTTTGCTGAATGTCCGTTAGAATTGACGTCTTCCTGTTCTGTGTTCACGTCTCCTTACAGGAGATGCCTCGACGTGGAGTCATTGAGGTGGGCTGCGTCCGAGGTCAGAGGGGCGAACGTGCTGAGTCCGATGTCTCAGTGGACCAGCCACTACTTCCGGGCATTTAGGCCCAGGACCTCGCTCAACTGATACGGGAGATTGTGCGAGAGGAGCTCCACCTGCCTCCACGGCGCCTCTCCTTGGGGACGTGGAGGGAGAGTCCTCTGTGGGATCGCGAGACAGACGCAGCGCTAGACGTGGGGGAGGGGGTGGTCCTCCATCGCTCCCATTGCACTCTAACACTTACGAGCACGAGCCCTTCCTTCCTGGAGGCGTGCCCGTTTCCCCACTTTAGGGCCATTATGAGCTTTTCGGACAGTTCCGGAAGCTGAAGCCCCCTCCTTCAAGGGGGATGAGGACCCGACCGAGGCGGAGGACTGGCTCAAGCAGATCAAGAAGGTGTTTGACACCCTTTTCCCCCCTGCGGAGTGCCACGTGGCCTTTGCCACGTACCAGTTGGAGAGTGCGGCACACAGGTGGTGGAGGGCGGTCAGAGGTCAGGAGAGGGCCGAGCCGACATGGGACCAGTTTGTCACCCTCTTCTACGAGCAGTACTTTCCACAGATGTGACAGGATCAGAGGAGGCGGGAGTTCTACACTCTCCGCCAGGGGACGATGACCGTGAGCGCGTATCGCACGCGTTTTCTGGAGCTATCTTGTTTCACTGCGACAACTATGGCTACTGAGGAGGAGTGCCTGTGGAGGTTCACCAAGGGGCTCCGGCCTGCTATTCGGGGGTATGTCAATCCCCTGAAGCTGCCTACGTTCTCGAGGGTGGTGGAGGCAGCTATGACATATGAGGAGACCAACCCGGCCGCACATGACACTGATAGCGAACGGAAGAGGCCCTTCCAGCCAGACTACTCACAGGGCCATCGAGAGCAGAGGCATGCGGCGCCCGCAGGAGAGCTGTCACGCTTTGCGGGGCCGTTAGTGGCCTTTGGGGGCCCCTGACAGGGGCCAGCTGCCAACACTGGACCCCCGCCCAACCGTCAGCAGGGACCTATCGAGGGCGGGAGTCGAGTTCCCCTTTGCTACTAGTGTGGCCAGCCGGGCCACATCAGGAGCGACTACCCGTCTAGGGCTGGAGGTCAGCAGATGCTCCCCGCACCGAGCATTGGAGCACGAGCAAGAGGCCATAGTTCCCAGGCGCGTGGGGGAGGACAGCAGTTGAGGGGAAGGTACCGGCCAGTGGTTACTTGTTCGACGCAGAGTGTGGCTGCTTCTTCTGCACTGAGAGCTGAGGGGCGTATTAACGCCCTGACACACAGAGATGCTAGAGCTTCAGGTTCAGTGGTGGCAGGTATGGTTACAGTTTCCGGCAGACTACTTTACACACTTTTTGATTCTGGCGCCACGCACTCGTTTGTTGCTACTAGTTTTGCTGTCAGTTTGAGACACGACTGTGTGTTGTTAGAGGATATGTTTGTGATTAGAGGTTCGGGTGGTCAGCTGTTTGTAGTTGAGGAGGTTTACACAGGTTGCGAGGTCAGTGTTAGGGGACACAGCCTCCCTGCTGATCTGATTGTGATACCGATGGAGGACTTTGGCGTGATTCTGGGGATGGACTGGCTGTCCGCTTACCACGCTTTGGTGGACTGTTTTGAGAGGAAGATCATCTTCTCCATACCGGAGATGCCTTCTTTTGAGTTTCACGGACAGCCGGTGGATGGAGGCTTCAGGTGCATTTCTGCACTTCAGGTGGCGAGACTTTTGGGCCAGGGGTATGAGGGCTTTCTGGCTTGTGTAGTGGCAGAGCCCAGCCCCATGGCAGACTTTCAGAGTATCCCGGTGGTCAGAGAGTACCCCGACGTGTTTCCAGAGGAGCTGCCAGGACTATCGCCTGAGCGTGAGATCGAGTTCGAGATCTCACTGGTACCCAGGTCCAGCCCCATTTCTACAGCACCTTACAGGATGGCACCACTTGAGCTGTAAGAGCTCAAGTCCCAGTTGTAGGACATTCTAGAGAAGGGCTTTGTGAGGCCCAGTGCATCTCCGTGGGGAGCCTCGGTATTATTTGTGAAGAAGAAGGATGGTACCCTACGCCTTTGTGTGGATTACAGATAGCTGAATAGGGTCACCGTCAAGAACAGGTATCCGCTGCCGAGGATTGATGATCCGTTTGACCAGTTACGAGGTGCCACTATCTTCTCCAAGATAGACTTGAGATCTGGCTACCACCAGTTGAGGATCAAGGAGACCGACGTCTCCAAGACAGCTTTCCACACCCGATACGGACACTTTGAGTTTTTGGTCATGCCGTTTGGGCTGACCAACATCCCCGCTTCTTTCATGGATTTTATGAACCGGGTGTTCAAACCATATTTGGATCAGTTCGTGGTGGTATTTATCGACGATGTGTTCATCTACTCGCGGGATCAGGTGCAGCATGGACAGCACTTGCGGATGGTTTTGGACACATTAAGACGACGTAGGCTGTATGCCAAAAACATCAAGTGCGAGTTCTAGTTGTGGCAGGTGACCTTCTTAGGTCTTGTGATTTCAGGGGATGGCTTGGCTGTGGACCGAGCCAAGGTAGAGGCAGTGCTCAGGTGGGAGAGACTACGCACAGTAACTGAGATCCGCAATTTCTTGGGACTGACAGGCTATTACCGGTGGTTTATTAGGGGTTTCTCGCAGATTGCACGTCCTATGACACAGTTGACCTGGAAGGACGTGCCCTTTTCTTGGATCGACTCTTGCGAGGAGTGCTTTCAGGAGTTGAAGGAGAGGCTGACTTCGGCTCCTGTACTTACCATTTTGGACAGCAGTGGCCGGTTCGTTGTGTACACGGACGCCTCTTTGCAGGGGTTAGGGGGTGTGCTCATGCAGCAGGGTCACGTTGTCGCTTACGCTTTGCAGCAACTGAAGCCCCATGAGCATAGCTACCCTACCCATGACCTAGAGCTGGTAGCTGTCGTCTTTATGCTGAAGAATTGGAGACACTACCTGTACGGTGAGACCTTTGAGATATTCACGGATCATAAGAGCCTCAGGTACTTGTTTGATCAGAAGGAGCTCAACATTAGACAGAGACGTTGGTTAGAGCTCCTGAAGGACTATGACTGCAGCATTTCCTACCATCCGGGGAAGGCCAACGTGGTGGTTGATGCCTTGAGCTGGAAGGCGCCCGCTCACTTGGCCAGTTTACAGGCACAGAGTTGGAGGCTCATGGAGGAGATGGGCAGTTAGTGACCCCTAGAGTTACTGGGGCACTGTGGGGCAGTGACTGTGACACGACAGACGAGACCAGAGCTGATAGACAACATCATCACAGGACAGATGGCCGATCCGTACTTGCAGTCGTTACGTGACAGAGTACTGTCAGGGGACCATGGAGACTTCTCCTTTACTGACGGGGTGCTACGCATGAGGAAACGTTTGTGCGTTCCTAGGGATGAGGAGTTGTTGAGAGAGCTCTTGACTGAGGCACACGGTTCCAGGTTCACCATACATCCTGGGAACACAAAGATGTACCATGATCTGAGATGTGACTTTTGGTGGAGGGGGATGAAGTGGGATGTAGGTGAGTTCGTGCAGCAGTGTTTGGTGTGCTAGCAGGTGAAGGCTGAGCATCAGAGGCCTGCAGGGCTGTTGCAGCCACTTCCAGTACAAGAGTGCAAGTGGGAGAGCATCACCATGGACTTGGTGGTGGGCTTGCCCGTTACCCAGCGAGGATACGACGCAGTCTAGGTGATTGTAGACAGATTGACGAGGATGACACGTTTCTTGCCGATCCGAGTCACCTTGGGACCAGCATAGTTGCTAGAGAGGTATATTCGCGACGTGGTATTTCTACACGGAGTTCCACGTGAGATTGTAACCGACCGGGATACCCGTTTTACGTCCCAGTTTTGGGCTGAGTTTCAGCAGGCTTTGGAGACACGGTTGAGGTTCAGCACGGCATACCACCCCCAGACAGATGGACAGTCAGAGTGCACAATACAGACGCTTGAGGACCTTTTGCATTCTTGTGTACTGGACTGAAGGGGCTCTTAGGAGGAGCACTTACCCCTGGTAGAGTTTGCATATAATAACAGCTATCACTTAAGCATCGGCATGGCACCCTACGAGGCTCTGTACGGATGGAGGTGTACTACACCCTTGAGTTGGGTTGAGGTGGGGACCAAGTGGGAGGTTGTCCCCAAGCTGATCCGGCAAAGTCAGGAGGTGGTTAAGCAGATTCACAGATGTCTTCGCCCTATCAGGAGCAGACAGAAGAGCTATGCCGATCGAAAGCATGGAGAGGTGCAGTTTGAGGTTGGGGATCACGTCTTCCTTCGCGTTTCGCCCATGAAGGGCCTGCAGCATTTTGGGGTGAAAGGGAAGCTCGCGCCGAGGTTTGTGGGGCCCTTTGAGATCCTGGAGCAGGTAGGACCCGTTTCTTACAAGCTTGCCCTTCCTCCCCAGCTTTCTGATGTACATGACATGTTACACATGTCCAACCTCGGGAAGTACGTCGCCGATCCCAGTCACGTTCTGAGCCACGAGAGTGTCGAGGTGGGTGACGACCTGACCTACCCAGAGTGACCAATGCAGATACTAGACAGAGCCGTCCGGAGTCTGAGACGGACGCAGGTGCCCTTGGTGAAGGTCTTGTGGAGGAGCCAGAGGTACGAGGAGGCTACCTGGGAGCTTGAGGCGGCAATGCGAGAGCGGTACCCAGAGCTTTTTGAGGGTACGTCTTTTCGGACCGGCTTCAGTCCTCTTTAAGTTTGTTATGCGTATGTTGTTCTTTTTCTGCACCATAGCTAGCTCAAGTTTCGGGGACAAAACTTCCTTTAAGTTTGTTATGATGTTAAGACCCGTGCTGTTTGAGCCTTTTAAGATGTCTAGACTGTGGGTCAGATGTCTGGACACTTTCCCAAACGTCTGGAAATCGAAAATTTTGAGTACGAGCTCGTGGGTGCGTGCGTGCTGTGCGCAGATAGTACACCCCCTCATTTTCCTTCTTCTTCTCTCTCCTTTCGCCCCCAGAAAAACCCTAAACCCACACCCTTATAAAGCCCCCTCCTCTCTCTCGTTCCACTCCACCTCCCCAGCCACCTTCCTCCTTCCCTTCAATGAGACCAGCAGAGCAGTGAGAGCGCGGGAGTGGCGTGAGAAGGAGAGGAGGAGTAGCGTGAGAGGGAGAGGAGTTTATCTTGTGAGCTCGCGTGGGAGCTCGCCGGTGAGCGCACGGCTGGAGCGGCGCATACGCAAGGTGGAGGAGTGCGCCGGGGAGGTCCTCCCCGACATTACTGTAGCCAGAGCTGCAGGTGAGAGGGCGTGGCGTAGCCACGCCTGATGCAAGAGGGCGAAAGCAGGTTCTGGTTCTGGGTTTTTCCTAGAATCAGATGTTTGGAGCGACATCCAGACGACGTAGCCGACGTCTGGAGGAGGTTCCAGACGTCTGAGGAGTAGACTTCACGAAGGTACGTCTTCTTTGTGGATACGGCCATGCAGACCGCTCTGCCGAGGCACTATTGCATGCCTTTTTAAGGAGATTTGGTGGATTTCGCGTAGGGTTCGCTTCGGGAAGGCGTGGGACATGCCCTCCCATACATTTTGGATGTCTGGGCGACATGCCAGACGACAGGAAGCTCTTCCAGACGTCTGGAGAGGTGGTCAGATGTCTGGAACTGGGTCCAGACGGTCCAGAGGAGTTCTTGGACATCTGAGGATTGGCGTAGGGTTTGAGGTATGGCACTGGACACTTTTAAGACGTTTGAAGTTGTTCCAGATGTCTGATTTGAGTCAGAAACACTGTTTTTGTCCCATTTAGGGTCCGTTTGAGGTCTGTTTTCTGCAATTAAGATATCGATGTTTTCCGTATGATTTCCTCTAGTTGTTAGAAGACTTTCTAAACTGTTCTGAGTATTCTCTTGTGGTTGATCCTTATGATGGGACTTCGTTCCGTTGCGAATTTAGGGCTTGTAGAGGCACTTGAGCCTGCCGTTCATGCCCCCACTACTCTTGGGTTTACTGGTAGAGTGGCTTCCCTTAATTTAAATACAAACCTGAATGCATGTGTGGAATGAATGATTAGAACATAGGGTATGGCATGAATCCTAGGGCTAGAAATATTGGAAATGTCTGTATTGAATGAATGGATTGCAGTCTTGAATGAGTAAATAGAATGATAACAATTGCCTGTAAATGAATAACAGTTGCCTACGGAATATATAGTACTTGTTAACTATTGTATGAAACTTTTCTGTCGCGCACATAATATGAGCTTCCTGTATATAATTTGGAAATGGAAAGGTGAATGTTGGAAACACGAGCTACCTGTGAATAACCTGAATATGGAAATGTGAATGATAGAATTACCAGTGGCATGTGTGTAAACTGAGAATGGAAATAGAAATGATGAAACCTAGTATGGAATGACATGAGGAATATGAGCATGAACCCTACGGGAAATTTGGAATAGAGCTCTTGGAATCAATGGAATGGAACTGGAAATGTGAGTGGGGAAGTGAGCTGGCCCTTGAGTATGGAGTACCAAGGAGAGCGACTGTCCCCCTGTTTAGTGCAGAGCGGAGCAAGCCACCCTTGGGTTGGGACCCGGGGTTAGGATTGGCCACTCTATGCCAACTTCTTGGCCCTCGCGTATATAGTACCGAGGAGAGCTACTAGTGTAGGGAGAGAGCTAGCCACCCCACGGGGCCCGGGGTTCAGCTAGCCACCCTACACCGACTTGTGAGGCCCATTGGGAAAACTATGGCAGTAAGGCGAGGGTGCACGGACTGTGGAGGGGAGACACTCCTATTTGGTTCTTAGGGGCTAGACCCTTGTTACTGAGAGGGATAGGCCCTATACTGGTTCCGTGCTGTGCTTTGGGTGCACCCGCTAACGGAAATGACTGACCGCGTGCCAGTGCGGGGTAGCTACTCGTGCGCTTATCGCGTGTGCCGTAGTCACCGTTACGTCTGTCCGTGACCTTGGGGTGGTTGACTGGGTGTAGGACCACCACGAGAGACTCTACCGGCCAGGAGAGCACCACGTGCGACTTCTACTCTTCGGAAAAGACTGCAATCAAGATCGTTCCCACGAGGAACATTCAAGATCAAGAAAGAGACCTGATAAATAAACCAAGTGGTGAAAAAGAATAAGTAGTTAAAGAAAGTAATTGAAAAACAACAGTTACCTGTCCACCTTTACTGCTTTAGTTAGTTGGTTGCCACTCTACTCAGTATTCGCTGACGTTTTGTACTCATAACCCCTTTTTAGGTTCAGGTGTTGAGCAGCCAGAGCCTACGACTGCAGAGGGTGCTGGATCCAGTAGAGCCAGTAGTTGTAGCTTCTTGTTGTACTCCTTTTCTGTTGTAGTGAGTAGCTTCTTGCACCTCTGTACTCTTATATTCTGTACTTTATATTTCTGTACCTGGTTACTTTCTACTATTGTGGTGGTGTGTACTGTAGTAGTTTACTTCTTTACTGCTGTACTTTTGTTACTGTTAGTTGCTTAGCATAGTGAATGTGGTTTACTTTCCTGCTTTTTGGTTACTTTCTCGTTAGACGACTGGGTCTTGGGATCAGTCGAGTCGGTCCGATCTCGTGTCCTATAGGGATTCGAGAACTGGGTCGTAACAAAAGCTTAGTATGCACTATGGTATAAGCTTCTGTAGGTTTGCTGGCTGTTCCCCCATGCACTTTGAGATATCAGATCGTCAATCAGCAGATGGATGCATGAAGCCATAGTCAAAACCCATGGCACAATTGTCGAAACCCAAGTAGTAAACAAGTTGCCTTCTAGAATTATTTGACTACTAGAACTGTTTACCTTCTAGCAATGTAAAACTAAGTACATAAGAACTCTTTTAAAGTGCATCATCAAAGATGAACAATAGTGATGTGCATACATCTGAACAACCAAAAATGTTTATTAATGCATGTTCTTAGTATCATATTAGTATGATGCATTGTAAATATTGCATAACATGCATCATCATGCATTTAGGTCAAATTGTACAAATTGTATAGTAATTTCTTCTATTTGGTGGCCAGGGACAAGTGACTTTTAATCATGGACCTTGGATTGAAGATCCAACCGTACGGATTTGATTATGACAACGATCGGAGTTCAACTACTCTAAAATCGCCCCGATCGAACTTTCGTAGCATTAGATATAATCCGAGGAAGGTTAGAGATTAAGGGCCAAGATGGTGTAAATCCACACTTCAGATGATAAATCTAACCACACGGATGGGTTCAGATCAACAATTGCATCCCAACGATGGAAAAATCGATCCAATCCGACATCCGTGGCACCATCTACAACTCACAGAAGATGGATGGCCATGATGGTGCCACGTGGTGCCATCACAACCGCCCAAACCGGTCGCAGCACCACTTCTCAACCTCTAAAGGCACGGGTAAGGCAAGATCTAGGCCATTGGATCTTGATCCAACAACCATGGGCGCTTGCGCTTAAAACATAAGCCCGACAAAACGGCAGCCATAGTGTAGCGGTCGAGCACCTCTTCACGAGTGCGAGGCGTGGGTTCGATCCCCTTGGCCGTTGGATGGTGAGCGGACGGCACAAATGTGGGCAATGTGGCGCACCCAGATGCAAGGAGAGCGAATGCGTCATCAGATGAGCTCTTGTGAAGGCAGGCGAGCGTGCGTCCTGAGCCATTGATCTTTGATCCAACGGCAATGAAGAAGGCCTCGTCACCTCTTAACAGGCGTTGAAGGAGATCGGGCTAAGATTGGATGGCTTAAATGCACCGTGCCCGATCTCCTTCAATGCCTGTTAAGAGGTGACACGGCAATCGGATGGCTGAGGATCAAAAGATGTTCGCGTGCATTGAGGAGGTGAAGAGGAAGAGGCACGCAAGCGAGTGCGCACATAAGGCTAGGATCAGGGCTTTAGTGACGCTTTTAATCCGTCACTAAAGGCCCTTGTATTAATGTTCTTAATATAAAATGACCTTTTTGCCCCCAACCTCTACACCTATAAAAAGACCTACCCCCCCCATGTTTCAATCATCCCTTCCTTCACCTCTCTCCCTCTCCAAAGCTCTAAAGAAGCTTGTCCCAAACCTGGGATGCTCCTCTAAAGCCAAAATCAAAGTTTTCTCCCCCTATTTCAGAAGTGGATCCCGCGACAACGATGACGCCCTGCCTCGCCCCTGTTTCTTCCTGCTCCGTTCTTCATCTTCCATCTTTGTCCTCCGTCTTCCAGGTGTCGCCCCATCCAGCTCGTCCTCTAAGCAACTGTCGAGAAGGATAACATCTTTCTCCCTTCTTTACTACTTTCTAGAATAGAATTTCCCGCTTTCTAGCTGTAATCATTTCCTGCTTTCTACTTGTAAAAGCAATATTCAGTTGCAAAGTGATTATTCTCTCTCTCTCTCTCAGTGTTAATATCAACTCCATTGTGATTATCCCGCTTCTAAACCAAAAATACAAAAAAAATATAATCACGGATTTTAGATCAACGTAGCCTCCCTACGTTCAACCCAGAATTTCTTAACGAAGTTTGATAAATTTATCTGTTGATGGATTTCTTCGCAAATCATAATACAACGATGGGTTTTTCAAAATCCAATCCTTTTTGTGTAGATCTTCCACTTCAACATTTTGGCACCATTCCCAAGGAGGCAACGAATCTCGATTCTCTTTCCGCATTTCGCATACTTTATTGTTCTTTAACTTGCTTTTATTTCTCTTCTATTGTTTTGCTGGTACCTCAACAGGGAATCTTCAATCGGTAGAAAGGAGTAAAGTGCAGTTGAAGACAACTGTAAGTGATTCCCATTCTTCCCTCCTCCATAGATTTCATTCCACAATCTTAAATCAAACCCCAATTAACCTAGGTGTTTGCAGAAACCCTAAGATTAGTTTGGATGCTTTGATTTCCACCTCCATTCATTTCACCTTTGTACAAAAAAATAAAAAAAAATAAAAAGATCTTGTGGGATAAATCAACATACATACTACATACACCCACATTCAAGGCACATAACCTAACTTGATTTTTATCTACTTAACCAGGATTCCGACCTGTGGAACCAGTACATGCAAATCAACACATAAGAGAGTAGAAATTAGTCTAGGTTAATCATCTTGTGTGCCTAACTCAGTGGTGCATTTTGGCCAATTGTTTAAGTTGTTTGGGCCACACCACTTTATTTTAAAATCAACTCATCAAGTAGCTTCCCCTTAGGGTTTACAATTTAGGTCAATACTAGGCACTCCACTTTAATTTTTGATTTCAAAAGGAAAAGATTTTCACCTGTGTTTAAACATCTGGTTTGCCTCTGAAACTTGATTGAACTCACCTAATTCTAAACCCTAAAAGCTATTTAAGCAAGATTTGAACCTTAAAATCCATTCATCCAAATAATCTTGCTTGAAAACCCTGGTTGTGCATGCACTCACACATATTCAATCAGTCATTAAGGGCACAACCCATCTTAAGGGCCCACCACATTCCATAAGCACTACAATCCTAAGCCTAAGTAAAATCAAGTAGAAGTTAGCCTGAAGGACTGATTCGCTCTTCGGGGCCTAGACTGAGATTGTTTATGATTAACCTACTTGTACTAGTCAATCTGATGTCTAGCTAGGGAAGTAGAATCAAATGATCGTGGCTGAGGGGTACACTAGGAACCAGAGGTGCAAGTCGAAGGAAGAACATTCTCCCCAGTCCCTCCTTCTAACTGGTTGGATTGACTAGATACAAGTAGAGTAAATCGTTTATAATCTTAAGATGGATTCTGAGAGTCTGTAGATTCTTAGGCTACCTAACTTAAGGACAGGCTTATTTTGTTGTGTTGCAGGGTTCTTATCCCTAGTCCTTCCGACCTCTTTCTAGTTTATGCCTGGAAGGAAGTCATTGAATCCTCGATTGGAAGGACCATTAGATTATTCTAGGAGGCGTAGATTGAATTTTGGCTAAATTGATCCCATGGCCAATGAACAACCTCCTCTGCCTCAGAATCCATAGGAGATGTTTCAAAGGTAGCTAGAACAAATGTAGAGAATGCAAAAATGGTTCCAGAGAATGCAGGACGCTCAGCCCTTGAAGGATTTTTATGATCCTTCAAATTACGAAGAACGTCCCGACGTCCAGATTCCTGCTGGAGATGTAGAAATCAAGCCCCAGGTGTTAAGCCTGATTAAACATTTCCATTGGCTTGGCTCTGAAGACCTGTTTCAACGTTTGGAGGACTTGATCACTTTGGTTCAGACCACCAAAGCACGAAACGTGAATGAAGAGAAGACGATCATGAGGCTTTTCCCCACACTCTTAGGGATAAAGCTGCTCATTGGTACAGGACCATAGGAAGGCCGATCGCGACATGGAATGATCTGAAATCGGCTTTCCTGAAGAAATTCTTCCCTGTTGGATGTACTAATGCTCTGAGACGAGCGATTACTACCTCCGCCTAGCAGTCAGGGGAGCAGTTTCATGTTGTCTGGGAGCGATTCCAGGTCTTATTGCGGAAGCGTCCACACCACGAGGTGCCGAAATAGCACCTCGTGCAGATCTTTTACCACAGGTTGACTAAGCAACTCAGAAATCACGTGGACACTTTTTGCGGAGGCAATTTCCTCAATAAAGACACAGATAGCGTGCATGATTTGTTTGAGGAAATGAGTGAAAATTCAATCAATCATGCCTCCATGGATACTTTTAACCAGTCCCAACAACCCAAATCGAATGCTAATGTGGTCCATGACTCTCATTCATTCGATATGGAACTGATTTGTAATATACTAGATAAGGTGGACTTGGTTACCAAAAGGATGGAGGAGTGGATGGTGGAAAACTCTGCAAACAATTCTCGATCCACTCAATCCCAGAATTTGGGATTCCATTCTTCGCGAGCTCCTTCTAGATGGGAGTTCGTGAATCAACTGGATGCAGCTCAACCTATGAGCCAGCATTGTTTGAAACCCCACGGGTTCCAAACTGGGGCCTTTGATCCCAGTTTCTCTGATCCCTCCCTTTCTTTCTCTCCATCCTCACCGTATGAGGATGTTTATGTTGCACAGGAGAACATTAGGTTCAACCCTTACTCCATTGGTTATAATCTTGGTTGGAGGAACCACCATAACTTCTCCTGGAAAAATTCGGGGCAGCAGACCCAATTCCGACCCAGCAACTATGCTCCGCAAAGACCAATGGGTCAGGGTCATGTTTACACTCAGCTGCCCCCAAATTAGGTCAATCAGCCAGCTTGGAATGCCCATCTACCTGTAGGGCAGGCTTATTTGACTTGTCAGATGATAGAGATGAAAGAATCTATGTTTCATCTCATGCAGCAAATGAAAACCTCACTGGACAACTTGCAAATCGGGTTCATTGCTAATTGCCGTCAACCCGGATCTCTGCCATCTCAACCCGTACCTAACCCATGTAATATACAAAATTCAGGCAATTAGGCCCAAGGGTACGGGAATTAGAGGGACCCACACACACATGCTCAGGTGGTTGAGCAGGGTCCTTCCTCTTCTGCTTCTTCATCAAATCTGAGGTTTCTGGCTAATGAAGCCCCTCCAATCTTTCCTAACCTTCCCCAAGACCCAAACCCTTATGCATCTGCTAACTCTGTTACCTTGAGGAGTGGAAGGCAAACCTAAGACCCAAAATGACCTTGTTCTGATCTACCAAATCCTAGAGAACCTAAGGAGAGAAAGGAGAACTTTAAAGAAGAAATCAAGGCTCAGGAACCTGATTCCAAAGATCTGACTCATATTTCTTTTCCTGAGGCCTTGATTAAACCTAGGAAGAAGAAGCATGTTGATAGTAACGAGGAGCTCTTGAATATATTCAAGAATGTCAAAATTAATATCCCACTCCTCGATGCTATCAAACACATACTGGCTTACGCTAAATTTTTAAAGGATTTATGCACACAGAAGCGTAAGTCGAGGGAATCTGTTCCGAGGAAGGTGATATGCTTTGAGTAGGCTAGTTTTGTTATCTTGCATCACCTTCCTCTGAAAAAGAGAGATCCAGGTGTCCCTTTGATTTCTTGTGTCATCAGAGATTACACCTTTGATAGGGCACTTCTGGATCTAGGTGCATCCATTAGCCTAATTCTGACTTCTCTTTACGAGAAGTTCAGATTAGGTGAACTTCGGCCGACCTTAGTAATGCTGCAGTTAGCAGACCATTTGGTCACAAATCCAAGAGACATTATTGAGGATGTTATTGTCAAGGTTAAGGACTTCTATTTTCCTGTAGATTTCATTGTCCTTGACATGGATGTACCTGAGAATTTAAGGAACACACCCATCATTCTGGGGCATCCATTCCTGACTACCGCTAAGGCCAATATCAACTGTGAGAGCCGTAGCATGGAAACGCCTTTAAGGATCAGAAATTGAAATTGGATATTTTTAAGGAGATTAACAAATTTGAGGATTGTGGATTTATAGAGGAACTTGAGGAAGATAACTTGAATATTGAAACATGTATGGCGGTTTCTGCAATTGAAAGTTTCTCCTGTCTTGATGGATCTGACCTGCAACCCTCTATGGCAAACCCACCACATTCTGAAGAGGTTATTGATTTTGTTCACTTTCAACCTCTTCCTCTTGATGAATCTTTATCAACATCATCCTTACCTTCCATCCTGAACCTGCCCCAGCTTGAACTGAAGCCATTGCTTGAGAGTTTGAAATATCATTTTTTGGGACCTTAAAAGATGCTCCCTGTGATTATCAGTGCTAGATTAACTAAGAAGCAGGAGATTAAACTGATCAAGGTCCTAAAGGAACACAAGGAGGCAATTGGTTGGACCATTCATGACCTTAGGAGGATCAAGCCATCTTACTGCAATCACAGAATATTCTTGGAAGATGGATCCCACCCTTTTCACCAAATGCAGAGGAGATTAAACCCTAATATGCGAGAGGTGGTCAAGAAGGAAATAATTAAGTGGCTCGACGCAAGAATCATTTATCTGATCTTAGATAGTCCTTGGGTAAGTCCCATGCAAATTTTTCCCAAGAAAGCTGGGATTACCGTTGTGACTAATGAGAAAGGAGAATCTGTCACAACTCATTCAGCTTCCTCTTGGAGGGCCTGTATCAATTACAAGAAGTTGAACACAGCCATGAAAAGAGATCATTTCCCTTTGCCCTTCATTGATCAAATCCTTGAAAGACTAGCCGAGCAAAAGTACTTTTGTTTCCTAGACGGTTACTCGGGATACAATCAAGTCCATATCCATCCCGAGGATCAGGAAAAAATGATTTTCACCTAACCCTATGGAACCTTTTTCTTCCGTAGAATGCCATTCGACTTATGCAATGCACTTGCAACTTTTCAAAGTTGTATGCTAGCCATATTCTTTGACATGGTGGGAGAGTTTATGGAAGTCTTCATGGACAATTTCTCCATTTTCGGAGAATTGTTTGATTCTTTCCTGGCTAATCTTGAAATGATCCTTAAAAGATGCATTAAAACTAGATTGATCCTTAGCTGGGAAAAGAGTCATTTCATGACACAAGAAGGCATCATCTTGGGTCATGTTGTCTCTGAACGGGGAATTGAAGTTGAATGATGAGAATCTCATCATGAACCCTAACTAACACATTTTGAACTAATAAATTGAACAAAAGCTCCTATAAAACCTAAGGGAAGGCCTAAATCAGGGAATTGTTGAGCAGATAATAAAACATTACATAAGGGGTAAAACTGTAATTTTACCATTGCAGTACATGAATGGGATTTTTAAAGGTCAAGACACAGGTCAAGTGGACTTAATAAGAGAAAAAGTGAGATGGTTTGGTCAGAAAAGGGTTATGACAAAATCTTGGAATTAAATGATATTCTGTAACCCTAAAATAAACCTACTTTAATTCACGAAGTTTTAGACAAGATAAAAATCAATTAAACCCTCTAAAATTCATTAAAAAATATTCCCTAGGGTTTAGAACCTTCAATTTGGCCATTGGAACCTATCTTGACCTAGATTGAGAACCATACCCAATTTTTGACCTAATTTGGGTTTTTGTGCAAAATGTCTAGTCAAACGTAATCAAACCTAAAATATAACTTCACCATTGAATTCCTTAGGTCCAAATTAAGTTTACACCAAGATTTGGACCTAAGGGAAGGTCGTCCTGACCCACTTTACAAAATGGTCCTCAATAATTACTTTTTGACTCTTAACTTTTTGAAACCTTGCAAAGACCCCCTATCTTTCAGGTCATCTTCTTCAATCGGGCCCCTCTACCACCCGCTGTGTAGGTCATACCTCCGGCAACTTTGCACGGAGGATGGCGCCGCGCATGCATGGGGAGCCGGCCTCAGATTTGAAAGGGGAGCTCCCTGCGAAGCCCCCTACCGCATGGGCCGGCTCCCATGTCCTGTTGGCCGGCATACCTCTCGTGCGAACGCACGAGAGGTATGGGTCTCCATCTGCCCACGTCTCCGGTGGGGTTTTTCCCGCCACTTTTACGCACTTTGCAGCTGGCCGACGCCTATTTAAGGAGCGGCACCCTCTGCTGCATCCTTCAAGCTCTACTTGGCCTGGGAATTCCCTCAAATTCCTCTCCCCAACTCCGGCCATTCGCCCAGAGCTTCCGGTGACTCTCCTCCTCCTCTCTTGTTGCCCTGCCACCATACTAGTGGCAGGGTTACCTCCGCTGTCTTCCGCCACGGCTCACCGTACCAGTAGGCGCCCTCCAGCCCCTCTTCATTGTCGCCATCTCTTCCCCTGGGCGCCTTCGTCTCCGACGATGGCAGTACCAGCCGCTCGCCACCTCCGCCTCCTCCGTTCACTCCTGACCTACCAGCTAAGTCCCTCTTACCCTTCTCTTTAATTCCTCTCTGTCAATTTGTTGTTTCGACCCCCCACTGACCGTGCCACCCACTGTCGCCTCACATAGACTCAGATTAACTTGGGCACACACGCCTAGGCATTTCTGAGCCACGCTGACCATTGCAGTAACTTCGCCGCACTCTGGCAAAGCCTGCTGAATGTTCTGATAGGGTAACGAGGCCGTGTTACTGATTTCAGGTCTCCGGCTTCCGCCGCCATTAACGCCGAGCTTAGAGCAAGCTTGAAGGTAGCTCCAGGCTCTTCCAGCTTCAGGAGGCGTGCCCAGGTTGCGTGGAAGGCTTTTGTGCACAACTCCAGGTCTTCAATTGGCAACGAAGACCTCAGCTGGGGCAGTATTTCGTCGCACTCCCTGGTACGGGTGCGCGAGAGAGGTGGGGAGCAGATAGTCCCACCTTGGGCGTTTTCAAACGCCTCGCAATGAATAAATTGCAAAAGTAATTGAGGCTTATCGCCTCAGTCACACGGGGTGAGGTCCCTCTCACCTGCTCACCCGGCCTCGTCCGCGACCACCCCCTGCGGACCTGGCCTGACCCGATTACCCAACTTGTGCACACCTTGCCCACCACCGCACGTCGGTGGGCCTGGTTTCGGGCGCGTCACCCGACCTGCATACCCGAATAGGCACTGGGAGAGCAAACCCTGGAGTGAAACAGAGAGAGAGACGCAAGGAGGGTAGGGGTTAGGTTTTGCCTAACCATATGCCTGTGCAGGGAACATAATAAGAAGCAAGGAAGGAGCGGCTGTAGACTTAGCCGCGAAAGCAGCTGCGGGTAGAGAGAAGAGAAGAAGAAGGCTCAGGAGCAGAAGAAGAATAAAAGGAAGAGAAAGAAGAAGACAAAAGCTGAAGCAGAAGAAGAGGAAGGGGAGAAGCCACCTGAGGAAGGAAAGAAGAGAAGGAAGCTGCCGCAAAGAGGAAGGCCAAGCTGCTGAAGAGAAAGAAGAGAAAAAGGAGCCAAGGAGAAGAAGCAGCAACAGCAACAGAAGAAAGAGAGTGCAAGCACTGTAGTAAGTGGCTACTTAAGGCGTCTAATCCATGGAGTCAGACGTCTGAAGACAGAGAGAAAGGAGGACAAAAGAAGAAAGAAAGAAGAAAAGAGAAGAGACAAATTTTTACTTCCTCCCTCTAATCTTTTTGTAAAGCAGTATATTGTAAATTGTGATTTTCTACGCTTCTAGAATCAAGCTTGCTCCCTGAGTTCGACCTCGGAGAATTTTTGTATTTGAGTAATAAAATAAAATCAAACCGGTCGATTTAACACCGCTACCAGTTTTTGGCATCGTTGTCGGGGAGCAACGGGCATTTTAGAAGCTTCAAAATCACAATTTTTGATTTTATACTAATTTAATCTCTCTTTTGTTGTGCAGGAAAGGAAGGCAAGGAAGAACAAGCAGCTGCACAACAAACACACCAGAGGACAGGTAACCCTCAACCCTCTCTCTCTTAAACCCCCACATTCTAAAGAGGAAAAAGAAAAGAAAAGTCAATCTAGGGCTACCTGTCATCCATACATAGTAATTCACAGAGTTGCCTATTTTTAAATTTCAACACATTTTATCTACATATCCACTTAAGCTAACTAGTGCTAAAACTTCTTGCTTGAGCCCTAGTTACCCATTTCTGAGGCAACTAATTGGACCAACTAGAGCCAACCTAGGATTCTAAGCTAGGGTTTTAGAGATACATCTTCTAATCAAGAACTGAAAATTCCAAAAGGAGGTATGCCTAAACCATTGCTTGAAAAGATCTATTAAGAGAAACCCTAAGAAATCCAGCTCTTAATTCACTTGAACACTAAAAGGAAGGACCTAATAAGCTCTCACAGGAACGAAGAGGTAAAGTTGATCCCTTGGATCAACCAACCTTTAAATTAGGTCACTTTTTGCACACAAAAGGCTTAAAGTTCAAGTGAAACCCTAAGCACCTTGATCTTAATTAAAAGTGGTAGACTTAAGAGGCCAAGGTCCCCATTCTGGCCTATCTGGAATCTCAGTGACAAGAGAGGTCGAGTGGGGGAAACCCTGTAACCCGTGGGGGCACTCTACCGTGTAGGGGTCTTCATGGGACTCACCCTCTCTGGCTGCCCAGGTAATTCTCAGGTGGACAACCTTCTGATCAAGGGGTATCATCCGCCCCAAACCTCTATAGTCACCCAACATATTTTGGGTGTCTTGATTGGGTCCAACACGTTCTAACCTCATCCAATCCATTAGTGCATGTTCGGTACGAGGTCCTTGAAACCTCCTCTAGAAATCCACTCTCCCCGAGGCCAAGCCTCGGTACCCTTGTTTGTGCGACAACCACTCCACATTGACCTCTCTTCTGATTCTGAACCTAGTTCCCCTTCTTCTTCCATCATGGCTCAGCCTATTGAAGAAGAGAATAATCTTGAGCACCAGCTCCAGCGTCTTAATGATCTCTTCTAGAATTTCATGAACCCACCGCAGTGTCCCATGATGCGAGATCACTATAATCCCGCTGCGGTGGCAATTGAGCCTCGAGTCAGAATCCCAACTGGAGGACCTGATTCTGAATTGAAGCCCAATATGATTCATGCCATGCCTAAATTCTATGGGCTTACCTCTGAAGATCCCTTCCAGCATATCAAATAGCTTAAGCATCTGGCCTAGAGCTTCAAGTCAGATGCGCAGAATCGGGATATCTTACTCATGAAAATGTTCTCTTTCTATGGACAAGGTGGCTCATTTGTATCAGACACAGACCCACCCGATCAACACTTGGGAAGAACTTTAGTCCGAGTTTTTGAAGAAGTCCTTTCCCGTTGGTCGGACAAACGCCTTGCGCCATCAGATTACTCACTTCACACAGCAGCCAGGAGAACTCTTCATGAGGCATGGGATCGATTCTAGGATCTCATGAGAAAGTGCCCCCATCACGGAGTTCCTAAATGGGAACAAGTCCAGTCGTTTTACCAGTGACTCCGTGAAGATATTAGATTGTTTGTCAATGCAACTTGTGGAGGGAATATCATGGGTCAACATGAAGATACCGTGTGGGAGATTCTTGAGAATATGTGAGAGAACTCCATCAACAATGACTCTTTGGGATTATTCGACCGGACGAATACCCGCGCAGCGACGAACCTTAGGGGAGCACATGAAACGCAGGGCCTGTCCGCATCAGTCGACCTGGAACTAATGTCCAGTCGGTTGGACAAGGTCTTAGTTATTGAGAAGAAGGTGGACGAGCGGACTCAGCACTTGCAGCGAGCCACCTCTACGTAGAACTCCTTTGCACAGCCACCTCCCGCAAGGGAAACTGTGCAGAACATTTTCCACTGACCTTCCCCTGGGATGGACCCGTATCCACCCCCATCTGACTCCAGGACCAGAGGGACCTCCGATCCTTTCTATTCTTGCCAGGGGAACACTACTCCCCCATTCTTCGACTTTCTTGAGGCTCCTCGGACCTGCGAGGACCTCAACGCCATCCAGAATGACCCATTTTCCAACACCTACAACCCTGGATGGCGAAACCATCCCAATTTCCATTGGGCTGGAAATTCTCAGAACCCAAGACCACCCTTTCAGCCCCATCCACATGCCCCTCATCCTTATCAGCCACCTCAGCCTCGGCCTAACCCCACTTATCCATCCAGGCCAAACCAAGCCCACATGTCCCTCATCTTCCAAACTCTGGCTGACATTCAAAGAACAAATGCGGCTATCCAGAAACAACACAAGGACGAAATCATAGAGGTCCGCAACCAACTCGCCTAGTTGACGAATTCTCGCCAACTGGGCACACTTCCTTCTCAACCTCTACCTAACACGAATAACGTGCCGACCCAGCGGCGTGTTATGAACCCGAACCTAGGCCAAGCACACTTGATCTATTAGGCTCCTTCTATTCCATCACTTGATGGGATGGAAGCATCTACCTCTTATGCGGGTTACCAACAGCAGCAGCCCATCTTACCAACCCCTAACCAAAACCAGACAGGACTAAATTCTGTGACAACCCGTAGTGGTAAAGCAACCCAAGACCCACCTTATCCAGACCACTCCAAGCCTGGTAGTGACCCAAACCCGAGGATAGTTATCCAGGATGTCCCTATCCCTGTCCCAGATCAAAAACCTAGTCCTATCCTAGAGGAACCAACCAAGGTTCCATTTCCTGAGGCCTTGCCCAAGGGAAAGAGGACAGCTAAACTCGTGGCTCCTGAGGAGGACCTGATCAAGCTCTTTGAGCAGGTCCAAATAAACATCCCCTTGATGGATGCAATCCGCCACGTACCGGCTTACACACGATTTTTGAAAAACATGTGTACACCTCAACGTAAGCCACAAACCAAGAGTGGGAGTCCGATTGTACTATCAGAGCAAGCCAGCTCTGTAATCCTAAGTAAACTCCCACCCAAGGCAAAAGACCCAGGCACTCCCTTATTTCATGTAAGATTGGTGAAACCCAATTTGATAAAGCATTGTTAGACCTAGGTGCCTCCATAAACCTGATACCCACATCCCTGCTTAACCACTTAGAAGAATCTGAACTAAAAGCAACTGAGGTGACATTGCAGTTAGCCGATCGATCCATCAAGTCACCTAAGGGAATTCTTGAGGATGTTATTGTTAGGGTGTGGGATTTCTACTTCTTTGTAGATTTTATAGTTTTAGACATGGATGCACCTGAGAATCCAAGGGATACACCAATCATACTAGGGAGACCTTTTCTGGCCACTGCAAGGGCCAACATAAGTTGTGAAGAGGGCCAAATAGAGTTGAAATTTGGGAATCAGACTCTCAAGATTGATATCTTTAAGGCCCAACAAGGGATTAATTGCGGTGTGGTAGAGCAAATTTGTGACATCAGAGCCATGGTTGATGAACTACAAATCGAGGACATGATTATCCCTCATCAACCACAAGAAGATCTAAAACCACAATTAGGAGAATCTGAAACCGATCTGGACACACCCCTAACTCCTACCCTTGGTCCTCACACCCATTCCGAACCACCCGCTGCTGCTGATAACCCTATTCTAGAACTCAAGCCCCTTCCCGATCATTTGAAATGTCTTTTTGGGTTCCAATCAGACATTTCCTGTGATTATAAACTCCAAACTCACCCCTCATTAGGAATTCCATCTGATTGTTGTTCTCCAGCAACATCGCAGAGCCATTGGTTGGACTCTCGATGATTTAACTGGAATAAGTACCTCTTATTGCACACACTGCATCTATTCTGAAGAGGGCGCACAACCTTCACATGAGATGCAGAGACGTCTGAACCCTAATCTACAGGAGGTCATGAAAAAGGAGATCATTAAGTGGTTAGATGCAGGGATCATCTACCCGATCTCCGACAATTGCTGGGTGAGCTCGATCCAGGTTGTGCCTAAGAAGGCAGGGCTTACCACCATCACGACTGAAACCGGAGAGGTCATACCTACCCGTATAGCCAACTCATGGAGAGTCTGCATAGATTACCGAAGACTCAATTCCTCCATAAAGAAGGATCATTTCCCACTACCATTTATTGATCAGATTCTTGAAAAACTAGCGGGAAATAGATTCTTCTGCTTTCTTGACGGGTAATCCGGTTACAACCAAGTGGCGATTCATCCAGAGGACCAAGAGAAGACCACGTTCACTTGCCCCTTCGGGACATACACGTTTCGAAGGATGCCTTTCGATCTCTGCAATGCACCTGCAACTTTTTAGCAGTGCATGCTTGCCATATTCTCTGATATGGTAAGTGATTATCTGGAAGTCTTCATGGATGACTTCTTAGTTTTTGGGGCATCATTTGACGATTGCCTCCAGCACTTGGTTCACATACTTAGGCGATGCATTGACATAAATTTGGTTCTTTCCTGGGAAAAGAGCCACTTTATCGTGCCTGAGGGGATCGTCCTTGGACGCTTAATTTCTGAAAGAGGCATCCAAGTGGATCGAGCCAAGGTTAACCTGATTTTCAAACTTCCTATGCCTAGCTCGATCAGGGACAACTGATCTTTTTTGGGGCATGCTGGTTTTTACCGTTGTTTCATCCTTAATTTCTCGAAAATCGCACACTGGTCAGGCCCGGATAGGTTGTGTTAATATGGTGATTTTATCGTTGAAATGAGTATAGTGGTTAACCTAAATCGAGCCTAACCATCTCTTTACAAAATTTTTTACCTGGCCTATTTGATTTTATCTTGGTCACTTTTAGGCCCAGGGTCGAACTCAGGGAAGTGGGATTAGAGGTGAAGAAGTTTCTACGCCTTTCCTACAAGGACTCTCTTCCGTTTTGTTATTATGATTTTGGTGTTTTTCTATTTAAGATTTTTTTCTGATAATTTTTGTCCTTGAGGTACACCCTCAAAATCAGGTTTTTGGCTTTGAGCCAAATTAGGGTTCCAAAACTGGTCTTGCTATTCGCAAGACTGAGTACCTGCAAGTCAAGGATTATCTTTTCTCTTTTATATATTTTTTTACCTTTTTAATGGCAAGAAAGAGAAATAGAAATAAGGTAAATATAGTATATATATATATATATATATATATATGTATATATTATATATGTATATAGGGGTGGGGGTGGAGGTGGAAATGGCGTGTAGCACAGTGTTGAGTTGATCGTCGTTTAGGAAGACACAACCAACAGGACGAAGTGCCGCATGGAGTGTAGGATGGATCGGTGGAAGATGTGTGCGAAGACGCTTTCTGTACGCATGTATCGGGGAATATCAGCAACTGGTGCAGATATTCCCGAGATACAACGTATGGTAGGTGATATGAAAATATATATATGTATGTATATATGTAAATATATATCTATATGTATATATATAGATATGGTTATAATTATATAGGTGTATATGTAGTTATATATATATATATATTTATAATTAGATATATATGTATGTATATATAACTATATATAGGTATAGATATATATATGTATATATAGTAATATATGTATATAGGTATAGATATGTATATATCTATATAGATATATTAGTATAAGTATCTATGTATATAGATATATGTAGATATATATATATATATATGTATATATACTAATACTTAGGTATATAAGTACTAATATATGTATAGATATATGCATATATACATATATGTATATAAATATATATATATAGATATATATATGTATATATATATCTATATATATATATATATAAGTATATAGTAGTGTATAAGTGAGTGGGTGTGTGTACGAGAGTGTGTGTGTGTGTGTCTGCAGGAGGGAGTGAGAGAGTGCTGTGGAAGAGAGAGAGAGAGAGAGAGCGTCAGCTGGAGTGAAGAAGCGCAGAGAGTTAAGTCATCCTGACGCAGCTGCCGACGTCTGATGGCCATGCGCAGGCGCAGGTGCGTAGGCGCGTGAAGAGGCGCGTGCACACAGGAAGGAGTGAGCGCGAGGGAGGGACCACAGTGCACTGCACTGCTCGATGAGGCGGGTGCGGGCGAAGAAGCGGGCGCTGAAGCGGGTGCTGGGAGAGACGTGGGCACAGGCGCTAGAGCGGGTGCGGGGAGAGACACGGACGCGGATGGGCTGGCGACGGTTGCGGCATGGAGAGAGAGTACACGGTGATCGAATAAGTGAGAAACTTTCCAGTCACCGCACTGTAGCCACAGTGTTCCACTGAACTGCGTTGCGCGCTGAGGCGGGTGCGGGGGAAGAAGCGGGCACTGAAGCGGGTGGTGGGAGAGATGCAGGCGCTGGGAGAGACGCGGGTGCAGGCACTGGAGCGGGCGCGGATGGGCTGGCGACGATTGCGGCGTGGAGAGAGAGCGCGCGGTGATCGGATAAGTGAGAAACTTTCCAGTCGCCACAATGTAGCCACAGTGTTCCGCTGAAACGCGTGAACAGTGGCTACAGTGCGCGCTCGGCTCGCGTGACCAGGTGCTGGCAGTTCTGTGTGTGCGGGCGCTACTGAGCGAGCTGGCGTGTGCGCGGAAGGACTGCGTCGGCTGCTGGCGAGCGCGTTAAGGGGCGAGGGCAACCTGCTGGCGCGCGTGGAAAGAGCTGCGCTGGCTGCTGGAGTGCGCGGTGGCCTGCGTGCCGGCGAGAGGTGGCCAGCGCCTTGTTGCAGCGGCAGTTGAGCTTCAAAGCTTGACTCTGTGGCAATGGCGGACATGGATGGAATAATGAAAACAGAGCGGTGAACCACCACGCCCACCGGCTCTTTGATGAGCTGGGCGGTGGTGGGACTCACAGTGGTGGTTGTGTACCACTATGAGCTGCTCCTGCCCGTAGCGTAGCTCTTCAAGAGGAAGAGAGGCTGCGTATGGAAAGGAGAGGGGAGGAGACGGCCTGGAGAAGAAAGCTGCTATGTGTTGGACCAGGCTCAGCCGCAAGGAAGAAGGCTGTGCTCTTTTTAAAGAGGAAGAAGGCATGAACAGCCATGCCCTGGGCTGCATGGCTGTGCATGCGGCTGGCAGGGAGTGCTTGTTGCAGAGAATGGCGCAAAGAAGAGCTACCAAGCCTTGCAGTCGCGGAGAAGAAATTCAAAGTCAAATAAAATAAAAATAAAGATGGTGAATTTGCGAGGTAGCACTTGAGAAGAATGTTAATTTCAAGGCCATTTTATTCACTCTCCTCCCCTCTCAAATAAATGCATGCATGCGTTTATTTTCACAAATGCAACTATGGCTACCTAATATACACTGGTAATGCTTGGAAATAGCACAAGATGGTACAATTGTTGGTGCATTTTTGCTGTGCAATCATTCCCCCATGCCTATCTTTTGCTAATCCCTAGCAAAATATTTTTTTATTGTATTTAGAAATGATCTTTAAGCTGAAGATTTTCTTCTGAGGCAACATAGGTGTGTTTATGTGTTGGATATTGTGAGAACCAATTGTAAAGAAGACTACCAGTACTTTAAGTCTTACATGGCATAGACCATCTCTCAACTAACCTGGACTCTTGATATTTAAACCATAAGTACGATTTCTAGGACCCAGGAGGTTTTTGTCGTACTCGAGAGCTCAAGAGATTATGGCTTGTGCTTAGTGAAGGATCAAGACTGACCAGATGAACATTAAGACTCAAGCCCAGGGTTTCACGAATTTTTAAGTGCAGGTTGGTCCCAGTTTCAGCTCATGTTTTCGGATTGACCCTTAGAAAGATGACAGAAAACTCAACTCCCATTTTATTACATTTGTGGCTCAAAGAAAATAGGGTATTTGTAACTTGCCCTGAAGAACTTATGTAGGGGGAAGACTTTACAGATATTTACGAGACATACTGACTTATTTGCAGATTTTTTTTTTTTTTTAACATGTGTCAGTATATCTCTTACAACATTATTTGGCGGAGCACAGTTTTCTTTTGGTGGGAGAGTTCCTTTTTGGTGGAAAGAGTCTCTCCTAAACACAAGACTAAAGCTTGGGATAAAAAGTCTACCTGCATGCACAGGTAAGGACTCCACCTTCCCTAATGAACACTAGGGCTGGATCTTATGTTCACCTGGTATTTCTTGATATGTGTAGTGTGAACCAAGATTACTTAGGCTCTCGAGTAGAAGCAAACCAACGGATCCTGTACTGGTGTCTCAGGTACAAGAACACGTCCTTAGTTTGGAGAGATTCCAATCTATCTTGTCAATGCTCAAGTGAATTAAGCCGAGCCTGAGCGAATCAAGCTTCTGTGGCCTGGAAAGTCTTCAAAATAGTGGTTGAATATCCATAAACACTTATTATATTTTTGTTTCAGCCTTCAGATCATTACTAAACACCATTTTTCTTTTTTCTTTTTTTACATATTTATAAATAAATGGAGACTGCATGATACCATAAAATACCCAGATCCTAAGGATGCCTATCCACCCCCCCATGCCAAAAGATGCTATGTCCTCATATGCATGCAGGGTAGGGTAGAGGAAGGACGAAAGATCGGGTAACGAGAGCTGAGGTGCAGGGTATCCAGTAGGGTGGTAGGGTGGGTGGATGGTGGGTGGTGAAGTAAAAAGTGAAGTGAGCGTGACAGTTATGAAGTGTTGTTGGGGTGCCTCCCAACAAGCGCTGAATTTAATGTTCCTAGCTGGACTCGGAATGAGGCACAAAATTAGTTACCGTCTAGCAAGGCAACAGTTTCTCCAATAGGGGCAGCTTCATGAGTAAGATAGGGTTTCAAACGCTGCCTATTGACCATAAATTTATGCCTAGATTTGGGATCTTCAATCTCAACAGCCCCGTTGGGAAATGGTCTCGAGAACAGAAAAGGACCAGTCCATTTGGACTTCAGTTTCCTAGGAAAGAATTTGAGCCGGGCATTGTAGAGCCAAACTTGCTGAGATGGCTCAAATTCCTTTTGCCGAATACGGCTGTCTTGAAAAGCCTTAGTGCGTTGCTTGAAAGTTAAGGAAGAATCATAGGCTTCACGATGGAGCTCTTCCAGCTCCTGGAGTTGGAGTTTCCTTTCTCGACCACACAGGTCTAGGTCGAGGTTACATTGGCGAACTGCCTAATAAGCGCGGTGTTCCAACTCCACAGGCAAATGACAAGGCTTCCCGTAAATGATTCTATAAGGAGACATACCAAGGGGGGCCTTGAAGGTGGTTCGATACGCCCAAAGTGCGTCAATCAGCTTGTCGGACTAGTCCTTACGGTCAGGCCGAACCATTTTCTAGAGAATTTGCTTGATTTGTTGGTTCGACACTTCTGCCTAGCCATTCGTCTGAGGATGATACAGAGATGCGATACGATGGTGAACTCCGTATTTCCTCAGAAGTGCCCGAAAAGAAGCATGGGTAAAGTGGCTTCCTCCATCCGAGATAATGGCTCGAGGGATCCCAAAGCGTGCAAAGATGTGGTCTTTGACAAATCGAGTGGATATAACATGGTCAACACGGCGTGTGGGAATAGCCTCGATCCATTTCGAAACATAATCAACAGCCACAAGAATGAATTCGAAGCCGTTGGAAGGAGGAAAGGGACCCATGAAATCAATTCCCCAAATGTCGAAGATTTCTGTAGATAGGATGGGTTGCAAGGGCATCATGTCACGTCGTGACATTGACCCTAACGACTGGCACCTAGTGCAATGTTTGGCATAATTGTGTGCATCCTGGTGAAGGGAGGGCCAAAAGAAATCGCATTGCAACACCTTGGCTGCAGTTTTCCTCCCAGAGAAATGGCCTCCACAGGCCTGATCGTGGCAGAAGGATAACACACTGGGGAATTCTCTGTTAGGAATACAGCGATGGATAATTTGATCAGCACCTATTCGAAAAAGAAGTGGATTATCCCAGAAATAATACTTTGCTTTTGCCATGAGATGCGCTGGTTTTTAGGCCAGCCACGTGGAAGGGATACAGAAGCAAGGTAATTGGCAATGTCGGCATACCACGGTCCACTTGCCACATTAATTGCCAATAGGTGCTCATCGGGAAAAATCTCGTTAATCGGCAGAGTAAGTCCAATATGGTCAAGGTCCAGTCTAAGGTGATCAGCCACAACATTCTAGGCTCCGACCTTATCGCGAATCTCAATGTCAAATTCTTGGAGCAGAAGGATTCAACGAATCAGTCTGGGCTTGGCATCCTTCTTGTGCATGAGATGGCGAATGGTCGCGTGATCAGTGAAAACAATAATGTGTGAGCCCAGAAGGTAAGAGCAGAATTTCTCTTGCCCAAAGACGACCGCCAGTAGTTCTTTTTCAATGGTAGTATAATTACGCTGGGCTTCGTCCAATGTCTTACTGGCGTAGTACACCACGAAGGGGTGTCTATCGCGTCTTTGTCCCAGGATGGCTCCAACTGCAAGGTTGGAAGCATCGCACATGAGTTCAAAGTCGAGGGACCAATCAGGTGGCTGGACAACAGGGGCCTTGGTGACAGCATTACGCAGCTGTGTAAATGCTCGTATGCAGTCGGGGCCCATATCGAAGGGTACGTCGGTCGATGGGAGATGAGTTAACGGTCGAGAAATCTTGGAGAAATCTTTGATAAATCTCCTATAGAAACTGACATGTCCCAGGAAGGAGCGGATTTGTTTGACAAAGCCAGGCACAGGTAAATCAACAATTACATCAAGCTTAGCTCTATCAACCTCGATACCCCTATCAGAGATGATATGCCCAAGAACAATTCCCTCGTGTACCATAAAATGACTTTTTTTCCCAGGAAAGCACGAGGTTTACATCAATACATCTCTTAAGGATACGAGTCAAGTTGGCAGGACATTCATCGAAAGATGGTCCAAAGACCGAAAAGTTGTCCATGAAGACCTCGAGAAAGTCACCCACCATGTCATGGAATATCACCAGCATACATCTCTGGAACGTTGCTGGCGCGTTATAAAGTCCGAACATCATCCTTCTAGATGCAAAGGTGCTGAAGGGGCAGGTAAAAGTGGTTTTCTCTTGGTCCCGGGGGTCAATTTCCACCTGGTTATATCCTGAGAATCATCCAGGAAACAGAAAAATTTATTTCCCGCTAATCGCTCCAAAATTTGGTCAATGAAAGGTAGCGGAAAGTGATCTTTCTTAGTTGCAGCATTGAGTTTCCTATAATCTACACACACTCTCCAAGATGTAGGAGTGCGTGTAGGGATGGATTCACCCCTGTCATTGACACGGATGGTGAGTCTCGCCTTTTTGGGCACAACGTGAATCGGACTCACCTAGGGGCTATCGCTGATCGGGTAGATTATACCTGCATCCAGCCACTTAATAATTTCCTTCTTAACGACCTCCCGCATGTTAGGGTTGAGACGTCGCTACATCTCGCAGGAAGGTCGAGCCTCCTCCTCCGTATATATACGGTGAGTGCAGTAGGAGGAGCTAATGCTAGTTAAGTCTGATAAAGACCATCCAATGGCTGACTTGTGTTCCATAAGGACCTTCGTTAGTTTGCACTCTTGCTCCCTAGTCAATTTTGAACTGATGATTACAGGGAGCATTTCATTTGGTCCCAGGAAAACATACTTAAGTGTAGTAGGCAGCTCTTTCAGCTCGGGAGTGGATGGTGAAAGATCTGGCATTTCTTGGGATGAGAGTGTCCCAGGCGGATCGGAGAATAAGTCAGGAGCAAGAAGTTGGCCCTCAGATTGGCCAAGAAGAGGGGCTTCTTGGATAGATGGATCCAAAAAAGGAATAACCCCAATGAGTAGTATGTGGGCTCAAGGTTCCAGTGTGGAGTTGCAAATCCGCCTAATTTGGTAGAAAAGAAAGGGCAATCCGATCGTCAAGAGTGTGGACCGGCGGTGACTAGCCCGGATATGACTCAGACCACGAGGTATGGGAAGCGAAGAAAACCTCGTCAGAAGTATGGTCAGGAAAAGGTACTGGAATAGGGAGGGATGGGGGAATGTCACAATATGTGTCGGTCAGGCAATCGTCAGTGTTTACAGGTAATCCGCAGCAGTCAGAATAGGTCCCAATTAGTCCGATACACGCGCTAACGGCCATGTCCTCGTCAGACGTGTCATCCTCGATGCAATTGCAATCAAAGTTCTTGGCTGCCTTGAAGATGTTAAGCTTGAGCTTTTCAGATCCAACGGCAATCTCAATACAGCCCAACTCACAGTCGATATGGGTGTAGGCTGTGTCCAAGAAAGGTCGACCAAGGATGATCGGACAATCAGAAAGTGAGCTAGGAACTTCCATATCTAAAACAAGAAAGTCAACAGGAAAACAAAGATTGTTGACCCTAACCACCACGTCTTCCACCACACCTTTCAGAATTTTGACAGAACGATCTGCCAATTGTAGCGTGACAGGGGTGGGTTTTAGATTTCCCAAGGAAAATTTTTCGAGCATGATGGTTGGTATAAGATTGATGGAAGATCCTAGATCAAGCAGGGCACGGTTAAAATTGCAGCCTTGGATGCTACAGGAAATAAGCAGTGTGCCCGGATCTTTCTGCTTCGGTGGTAGATTTGACAGTATAGCACAACTTGCATGAGGCGAGAGAACCACCGGATTCTTAGTTTTCTTTGACTGTCGCCTAAGTGTTGTGTAGTCTTTGAAAAATCAAGCGACAGTAGGTATGTGGTCGATAGCCTCGAGCAGGGGTACCTTGATTTCAACATCCCTGAACAAATTACGCAGGTTATCAAAGGTTTGCGTATCCTTCTTCTTACCTTTTGGCTCCCTCAGTAGAGCCTCAGGGAATGGGACTGATTCTGGCACCAATTGGGGTGTATCGTCCTCTCGCGAATGCGATGCGCATCTCGAATGAGAGGGAGATGAAGAAGATGGGCCAGGATCAGGTTGAGGCGGATTGACAGTCTGCTTACTGCTCCTTGTAGTGATCGCATTGGACGATGCGGGTCCAGTGGGATCATAAGGCGGAGGAGAGTTCGCAATTGGGACATAAGAGTGAGGTGCTGCAACGGGATTAGCCTGAAATCCCAGTGGAATGCTCGGAGCCTGCAGAATTTGATGAACCTGCCCTTGAGAAGGTCGTACCTGTGGTTGAGGACCATGGGGTACGAAATTTCGTGGGTTGGGAACAGGTTGGGCTGGAAGAGTGCCCTGAGATCGAGTCGCCATGCGTAGTTGATTGATCTCAGCATTCTGCTGCGCCAAGTGGTGCTGAAGAGAGGCCATGTTCTCTTCATGGTGCTTTGACATTGTCGTCATCATTCGCATCAATTTATCAAGAGGACTTGATGCGTGTTTTGTTTGCGGTATGCAAGGACCCGATGGCGGATTCGCCATAGGATTAGACTGGGCCCTTAGGATGATGGGTACGGACGGTCACATTGGTCCACCTGGGGGATTTTGGCGCTGCAGGTTGTTGGACCATGTGAAGTTCGGATGATTTTGCCACCCTGTTTTATAAGTGGTAGAGAACGTGTTGTTCCCCAGGGCGCAAGTGCCTTCTATGCCAGAAGACGCGTTCGCATGTAAATACGCTTCTGAGCACATGGAGGCTTGGTCCTCCGTGTCAAAATACTGGCTTGCAGAAGCCAGATCCACATGACTTACCGAATCGCTCGGTGCGACACTTGGTAAGGAAGGTCTTACGGGGTTTCTCGGGATAAGCCTGGTGTTAGAAGAATTGGAATTGTGACGAAGTGGTGAGGTGGGGGTGTTTGCCATAGAACGGGCGGGGTTGGCTAGAAGCTTGTCCAGCTTCTTGTGCATGACAAAGACTTCATCCAATTTCTGTGCGATAAGGCTGAGATTTGTGGATGAATGGGAGGGTCTCCTGTCAACTTCATGGACATTACGGGGCAGGCTGGTACGATTAAAGGCGACAATGGAAGCATTATTCATTGAGTTTTCGCTCATATTTTCAAATAATTCGAATGCTCCATTCTCGTCTTTATTCATGAAATTCCCTTCTCAGGAAGCGTCTGTAATCTGCTTCAAAGTCTCATTTAGCCCATAGTAGAAAATCTGGGCTATATGCCACTTAGGCAGACCATGGTGCGGACACTTCCTGAGGGGGTCATTATATCTCTCCCATGCCTCATGAAATTGTTTGCCGTTTTGTTGCGTAAAGGAGGTGATAGCACGGCGAAGCGCATTGGTTTGCCTAATTGGGAAGAACTTTTTGAGAAACGCTGTTCGCATCTCTTCCCAAGAGTGGATGGTTCTCCCAAGGGTGCGTAACCACTACGACGCTTTATCCCGCAATGAAAACGGGAACATTTTCATGAGGACTATAGGTAACCCGATATTTCTCGATTTAACTGTTTTAGCCAATCGGGTTAGGTCTTCCAAGTGGAGAAAAGGATCTTCACTTGCAAGACAATGGAAGTGAAAATTTATCAGGCCAATTATGTTAGGTTTCAGTTCAAAGTCGTCCCCGCCCATGGGGACCCGAATTTGTCCTATGGTCTCTGTAGCAATGGGATTCTGATATGAGCTAAGAGACCTAGGCTCCTCCCGTTCAGGAGGGTTCTACATTTCCTCCAATGTTTCCCGAATGACCTCAATTTGTTCGTTATACATTTCCATTTGGGCTTGGAGGCGGGTTATGGGATCCAAGGCTCCACCACCTGGTGCGTTTTGAGGGCGATTTCCTCCCTCGGGATTTGGGGGTGGGCGTGTAGCCATGTTTGTGGAGGAGGAGGACGATGCAGCTTCTTTTCTAAAATTATCAGGCAATTCACACAGTTCAGGGTTTTGTGACCTCCTCCCAAACATGCACTACCGCAGGAAGAATTGGGGGGATACGAAGGGAAAAGAGATGAGAGAAATGACGCCGCAAAGGTACACTTGATGACAAATCAGTACAATCAAATTCCTAACCTCTATAGTGTGCCCTTAGACCTAAAGATCTAGGTTACCTACTATCACGACCTACGGAACCGAATGCGAGCACCACGGAACCACCGGACCAGATTGAAAGGCCATTTGCCCCAATCTTAGACACCCGATAGCACGCGGGAAGCCTCACCAACACGTAGGTGCTACACGCAGGTAGTTAGACCTCCAATCCTTAATAAGGGTCAAGTTGCTGCCAGTTTTAGTTAGAGGCTTAGGAACAAGTGCTTCTGGAATGTGAAGGGCGTTATTTACGGGTAATGCCCAAGTGGTTGATTTTATGAAGTGTGTAAACCAAGTATGCAACGGGGAAATCTCCCTGAATTGAAGTTTTAATTGGTGAATGGTTTTTAGAGTTTCAGCCTTAAGTAGTATGGATTTTAGGATTTCACTGAATTACCAATTCAACCAATCTCTGGGTTTTGAGAGAATACAAGTTTTTTTTTATGCCCAACAAACCCTTCTTCAATGTCAGTTGGTTAATGCATGCTAAAATGCAATGGGCTTCCCTAGATGGAGATTTCTATGTGTGGATGCACGAATCAATTTTAGATTAGTGTGAAAGGGAGCTAAAGCACTTCAATTCAAGTGCTCCTAATCACCAAAATGATTTCCGCACACAAGGCTCAACCATAATATAAAGAAAATCAAATTGTTGGGGTTGAAGTATTCGGGATCGAATCTTAGGCACGTGAAAGGTCGTGGTGGGGTTGGAATCAACTCAATTCCAAGTCTCCCCACCAAACAGGTGATCCCGAATTGCAGATAAATGAGGCAAAGAGGGATGGCAATCAATCTATTTATTTTTGCCTCAAAGAATACTTCACACGGCGAAAGATTCAAGAATCAAAATTCTTGGATCTTCGCTATGCGAAGGTTGGTGGGAAATCCTGGGGCGGTGGGAGTGATGACAAACAATCAAACAAGTGATTTTTAATACACTTGCCCCAAGAGATCCCAAGAAGTTCTTTTTCTTAATTTTATTTTTATTTATTAAGGTGACAAGTTAACCTAAGTTGCTAAGAAAGAAAGACCTACTTGTTCAGCAACGTGTGCGAAGCTCCACTGCGGTGCCGGCGACTTCACGCTCTCGTTCCCGCCTTGGATCTGCCCACGCCTCCGACTTCTTCTGCCTGTCTTCTCCTTGCAACAGGTTCACCTGCACAGCAACAAATAGAAACACTCGTGAAGAGAAGGGTGTGAGAAGAGAAAAATTAAAGGAATAGAGTAGAAACTTTCTTGAATGTGCACTACCTCGGCAACGGTGCCAAAAAAGAGTGTGGTCGGGCCCGGATAGGTTGTGTTAATATGGTGATTTTATCGTTGAAATGAGTATAGTGGTTAACCTAAATCGAGCCTAACCAGCTCTTTACAAAATTTTTTACTTGGCCTATTTGATTTTATCTTGGTCACTTTTAGGCCCAGGGTCAAACTAAGGGAAGTGGGATTAGAGGTGGAGAAGTTTCTATGCCTTTCCTACAACGACTCTCTTCCATTCGGTTATTATGTTTTTGGTGTTTTTCTATTTAAGATTTTTTTCTGATAATTTTTGTCCTTGAGGTACACCCTCAAAATCAGGTTCTTGGCTTTGAGACAAATTAGGGTTCCAAAACTGGTCTTGCTATTCGCAAGACTGAGTACCTGCAAGTCAAAGATTATCTTTACTCTTTTATATATTTTTTTATCTTTTTAATGGCAAGAAAGAGAAATAGAAATAAGGTAAATATAGTATATATATATGTATATATTATATATGTATATAGGGGTGGGGGTGGAGGTGGAAATGGCATGTAGCATGGTGTCGAGTTGATCATCATCTAGGAAGACGCAACCAACAGGACGAAGTGCTGCGTGGAGTGTAGGATGGATGGGTGGAAGATGTGTGCGAAGACACTTTCTGTACGCGTGTATCGGGGAATATCAGCAACTGGTGCAAATATTCCCGAGATACAAGGTATGGTAGGTGATATGAAAAAATATATATATTTATGTATATATGTAAATATATATCTATATGTATATATATAGATATGGTTATAATTATATAGGTGTATATGTAGTTATATATTTATATATATATATATATATGTATTTATAGTTATAGGTATATATATATATATGTATGTATATTTGTATATATATATATATATGTATATATACTAATATTTAGTTATATGAGTACTAATATATGTATAGATATATATATGTATATATATATATATAAGTATATAGTAGTGCATAAGTGAGTGGGTGTGTGTACGAGAGCGTGTGTGTGTGTATGTGTTTGCAGGAGGGAGTGAGAGAGTGTTGTGAGAGAGAGAGAGAGAGCGTCTGCTGGAGTGAAGAAGCACGGAGAGTTAAGTCGTCCTGACGCAGCTGCCGACGTCTGATGGCCACGCGCAGGCACAGGCGCGTAGGCGCGCGAAGAGCCACGCGCACGCAGGAAGGAGTGAGCGCGAGGGAGGGACCGCAGCGCACTGTGCTGCACGCTGAGGCGGGTGCGGGCGCTGAAGCGCGTGCTGGGAGAGATGCGGGCGCTGGCGATGGAGCGGGCTCGGGGAGAGACGCGGGCGCGAATGGGCTGGTGACGGTTGCGGTGCGGAGAGAGAGCGTGCGGTGATCGAATAAGTGACAAACTTTCCGGTCACCACACTGTAGCCACAGTGTTCTACTGAAACGCGTGAACAATGGCTACAGTGTGCACTCGGCTAGTGCGATTGGGTGCTAGCGGTTCTCTGTGTGTGGGCACCGCTGAGCGAGCTGGTGCGTGCGCGGGAGGACTGCGCCGGCTGCTGGCGAGCACGTTGAGGGGCGAGGGCGACCTACTGGTGCGTGTGGAAAGAGTTGCGCCGGCTGCTGGCGTGCACGGTGGCCTACATGCGGGCGAGAGGTGGCCGGCGCCTTGTTGCAGCGGCAGTTGAGCTTCAAAGCTTGACTCTGTGGCAATGGCGGACGTGGATGGAATGACGAAAACAGAGCGGTGAACCACCACGCCCATTGGCTCTTTGATGAGCTGGGCGGTGGTGGGACTCACAGTGGTGGTTGTGTACCACTATGAGCTGCTCCTGCCCGCAGCGTAGCTCTTCAAGAGGAAGAGAAGCTACGTATGGAAAGGAGAGGGGAGGAGACGGCCTGGAGAAGAAAGCTGCTATGTGTTGGACCAGGCTCAGTCGCAAGGAAGAAGGCTGTGCTCTTTTTAAAGAGGAAGAAGGCATGCACAGCCATGCCCTGGGCTGCATGGCTGTGCATGCGGCTGGCAGGGAGTGCTTGTTGCAGAGAATGGCACGAAGAAGAGCTGCCATGCCTTGCAGTCGCGGAGAAGAAATTCAAAGTCAAATAAAAATAAAAATAAAGATGGTGAATTTGTGAGGTAGCATTTGAGAAAAACGTTAATTTCAAGGCCATTTTATTCACTCTCCTCCCCTCTCAAATAAATGCATGCATGCGTTTATTTTCACAAATGCGACTATGGCTACCTAATATACACTGGTAATGCTTGGAAATAGCACAAGATGGCACAATTGTTGGTGCATTTTTACTGTGCAATCACGCACCCCCTGACCACTCTTCTCTCCAAGGATGTACCCTTTGAGATTTCCAAGGAATGCACTCAAGCTTTTGAGATCCTTCGTGACCGAGTCACCCAAGCCACGATCCTACAGTCCCATGATTGGTCTCAACCCTTTGAGATCATGTGCGATGCATCTGACTTCACTGTAGGAGCGGTTCTAGGGAAAAGGATTGACGGGAAACCTGTGGTCATCTATTACGCTAGCAAGACACTTGACGAAGCTCAGCGTAACTACACGGTTACATAGAAAGAGCTGCTAGCTGTAGTATTTGCCCTTGAAAAATTCAGATCTTATGTCCTAGGTTCCCATGTTATAATCTACTCGGATCACATAGTTGTGAGGCATCTCCTTGCGAAGAAGGACACGCAGCCTTGATTAATCCAATGGATCTTGCTATTGCAAGAATTCGACCTCAAGATTTGCGACACGGCAGGAAGACAGAACATGGTAGCTGACCACCTGTCTCGCCTTCCTTCTGAGATCATCGACCCTTCTGGACCCATCACAGAGCATTTTCCTGATGAGCACCTCTTGACTATTGGTACCGAGCTTCCATGGTTTGCTGATATAGTAAACTACTTGGCATCACACCAGATCCCGTCTGATTGACCAAAGGTCAAGAAAGATAAATTATGCTCCGATGCCAAGTACTACATCTGGGAAGACCTGTACTTATTCCGCATAGGTGCTAACCAAATTATCCGACGATGTGTCCCGGAGATCGAAATCAATGACATACTCTCTTTCTGCCATGACCAGGCATGCGGTGGCCATTTTTCTGGGCATAAAACTGCATCAAAAATCCTCCAGTGTGGCTTTTACTGGCCCACTAACTTCAAGGACGCATACAGTCACTGTAAGGCATGCATCTATTGCCAAACTTTAGGCAACATGAGCCATCGTGACATGATGCCTTTACAGCCGATTCTCGTATGTGAGATTTTTGATATTTGGGAGATTGATTTTATGGGCCCCTTCCCTATCTCGGATGGCTTCGAGTACATTTTACTCGCTGTTGACTACGTGCCTAAATGGATTGAAGCCATTCCGACCCGGACTAGTGATCACAAGATCGTCATCAAATTTATTCATCAGAATATCTTCTCACAATTCGAGATTCCTCGAGCTATCATCTCTGATGGAGGGACCCATTTTACCAATGCTCAGTTCAGGTCACTGATGACCAAATACGGGGTGTCGCACCGAATCTCTACTCCTTACCACCCCCAGACAAATGGTCTAGCTGAGCTATCAAATCAGGAAATCAAGAAAATCCTTCAAGTTACTGTTCGACCTGACAGGAAGGACTGGTCATCCTGACTTCTGGAAGCTTTGTGGGCTTATAGGACCGTCCATAAGACCCAATTAGGCATGTCTCCTTTTAGACTGGTGTACGGGAAGGCGTGTCACCTTCCCGTCAAACTGGAGTACAAAGCCTATTAGGCAGTACGGAATTGCAACCTAGATTTTTCTAAGGCTGGAACCCACAGAAAGCTTCAGATAAGCAAGATTGATGAATTATGCCTTGATGCGTATGAATACTCGAGAATCTACAAAGAGTGGGTTAAAGCCTTTCATGACAAGCACATATCTAGAAAGATCTTTCACCCTGGTCAAAAGGTCCTACTCTTCGATGCCCGACTTAAATTGTTCCCTGGGAAGCTGCGATCCAAGTGGGTCGGACCATATCTTGTTCGACAGATTTTTGGAAATGGAGCCGTCGAAATCAGTCCGCTCAGCCACGATTCCGAACCTTTTGTCGTGAACGGCCAGAGACTCAAACCGTTCATTGACGTAACCAATACAGATTTGGCTGAGTCATCATTTATCCTCCATTCTCCCTGATCTAATTGCGCCCAGCCGATGGTGTAAAACTTAGCGCTTAATGGGAGGCAGCTCATCTTTTTTTTTTTTGAAAAGTCGAAACCTTTTTCTGACATTTCTTTGCACTTGAGGTTCATTCCTTAGGATAGCCGACTTCACCTCAGGTACTCGTACCTGAGATTAGAAATCGTCCGCAACAGTCACCTCGACCCATCCACTCACCTAATATCTGTCCTAATGCATGAACCAAGTCAAATAAAAACCCACTTAATGTACAATGAGGACATTGCAAACCGTAGGCATGGGGGGGGGTTATGAAAGTGCAATGAAAATTCATAACAAGAAAAGGTTTCAACAAAAAAATTCACATATGTCAAAAAAAAGGGGGGGAAGAGGGAAGCATTTTTTGGTGAACTTTACAAAAGGAGAAGGAAAAGAGCAAAATATTAAAAAGGAGCACAAAATGAAAAAGGAAAGGGATAGTCATTAGTAAGAAATTAAGGAATTAACCAAAGTTCGAGACCACATTAAAGAAAAGTAAAGTGAAAGTGCACAAAAAGATTAGTAAGAACGCTAACCTTAGGCCTTCTTGGCTAGACTCTTAGTACCCGTTAAGATCTAGATATTCCTCAAGAGGTTGAGGAAAATGAAAAGCTTAAGTATTAGGTCTAAGGCTTAGGGAGTATTCGGCCTCATTAACTAACCTTCGATTTACGGGACTTGGTAACCTAAGCACCCAAATTCACACACAGTCTGGTTCAATGAGCATAAATATCAAAATCACGCAGAAGCGTTTCAAATGTTCTGAAAATATCACCTAGATTAGAAGCGGTCGATCAACACAAATTGATTTGGACGAGTTCCCTGTGCGGAGAGGTGGGAAATTCCCCTCGAAGATGCGTAACAACATAGCATCTCCTCGGTGCTTGTCTCCTAGGATATTTACATATCCTACTGGGGGCATGTAAGCACTCTGCTGGTTCAAATTCCATGGATGGCATTATCACGAAATGTCAATTGCCAGGGTCTGAATTTGGTTATGGAACACCATGGGCGAGATTATCTCGAAATCTCGAAAGCTAGGATTCTGGGGGTTACCATGGGTGATGCTATCTCGAAGCATCGATTGCCAGGAACCTTTGAGGATTGATGATGGGGACGAGGAATCCAATATAGACCGTGTTGTGAAGCCAATCCTAAGCTAGAATTAAAAAGAAAAGAGAGAGAAAACTCTCCAAACAAATAAATCCTCTGTCTCTCTCTTACAAAATGTACTGCAAATTGAACCAAGGCTAAAAATGTCTCAAGCACGAGTGCTTTAACCACGGAGTCCAATAAACCTTAGGATAGTTCCTGCGGGCCTTAAAAACCTTGGCTAAGGACTGAGGCTAAAGCTAGAAAGATCTGGATCTTGGTTGGTACTAGAGTACCTTTTAGGCCCATGATTGGCATTCTGACCTAATCAAGGAGACAAGAGAAAAAGCACTTATCAAATTTGACAAAAGGAATTCATGGTCTAGAATAAAGGTTAAAACCTTAAATTTTTGCTAAGGGACTAGCAAAAGCTAGGCATGGGGTATGATGAGAATCTCATCATGAATCTTAACTAGCACATTTTGACCTAATAAATTGAACAAAAGCTCCTACAAAACCTAAGGGAAGGCCTAAATCAGGAATTGTTGAGCAGAGAATAAAACATTACACAAGGGGTAAAACTGTAATTTTACCATTGCAGTACCTGAATAGGATTTTTAAGGGTCTAGACACAGGTCAAGTGGACTTAATAAGAGAAAAAGTGGGATGGTTTGGTCAGAAAAGGGTTATGACAAAATCTGGGAATTAAATGACATTCTGTAACCTTAAAACAAACCCACTTTAATTCACGAAGTTTCAGGAAAGATAAAAATCAATTAAACCCTCTAAAATTCATTAAAAAATATCCCCTAGGGCTTAGAACCTTTAATTTGACCGTTGGAACCTATCTTGACCTAGATTGAGAATCATACCCAATTTTTGACCTAATTTGGATTTTTGTGCAAAATATCCAGTCAAACGTGGTCAAACCTAAAATACAACTTCACCATTGGATTCCTTAGGTCCAACCAAAATTTGGACCTAAGAGAAGGTTTTCTTAACCCACTTTACAAAATGGTCCTCAATAATTACTTTTTGACCCTTAGCCTTTTGAAACGTTACAAAGACCCCCTATCTTTTCACATCATCTTCTTCAATCAGGTCCCTCTGCCACCCGCTGCGCAGGCCATACCTCCGGCGACTTTGCGCGGAGGATGCCGCTGCTCATGCATGGGGAGCTGGCCCCAGATTTGAAAGGGGAGCTCCCTGCGAAGCCCCCTACCGCATGGGTCGGCTCCCATGCCCTGTCAGCCGCCATACCTCTTGTACGAATGCGCGAGAGGTATGGATCTCTGTCTACCCACATCTCCGGTGGGGTTTTGCCTACCGCTTTTGCACGCTTCGCAGCCGGCTGATGCCTATTTAAGGAGCGGCACCCTCCATCTCATCCTTCAAGCTCCACTTGGCCTGGGAACTCCCTCAAATTCCTCTCCACCCCAACTCCGGCCATTCGCCCAAAGCTTCCGATGAATCTCCTCCTCTCTCGTCGCCCTGCCACCATACCAGTGGCAGGGTTACCTCCGCCGTCTTCCGCCGCGCCTCGCCATACCAGCAGGCGCCCTCCAGCCCCTCTTCCTCGTCGCCATCTCTTCCCCTGGGTGCCTTCATCTCCGGCGACGGTAGTACCAGCTGCTCACCACCTCCGCCTCCTCCATTCACTCCTGACCTACCAGCTAAGTCCCTCTTACCCTTCTCTTTAATTCCCCTCTGTCAATTTGTTGTTTCGACCCCCCACTGACTGCGCCACCCACTGTCGCCTCCCCACGAACAGACCCACTCACACAGACTCAGATCGACCTAGGCACGCATGCCTAGGCCATTCTGAGCTATGCTGACAACTATAGTAACTTTGCAGCGCTCTGGAGAAGCCTGTCGAACGTTCTGACAAGGCCACGAGGCCGTTTTGCTGATTTTATGTCTCCGGCCTCCGCCGCCATTAACGCCGAGCTCGGAGCAAGATTGCAAGCAGCTCCAGGCTCTTCCAACTCTAGGAGGCACGCCCAGGTTGCGCGGAAGGCTTCCGCACACAACTCCAGGTCTTCAATTGGCAGCAAAGACCTCGGCTGGGGTGGCTTTTCCTCGCACTCCCTGCTGCAGGTGCATGAGAGAGGTGGGGCGCAGATAGTTCCACCTCGGGTGTTTTCAAGCACCCCGCGACGCATAAATTGCAAAAGTGATTGAGGCTTATCACCTCAGTCACACGGGGTGAGGTCCCTCTCACCCGCTCACCCAGCCTCGTTCGCGACCACCCCCCGTAGACCTGGCTCGACCCGATTACCCAACCTGTGCACACCTCGCCCACCATCGCACGCCGGTGGGCCTGGTCCTGGGCGCGTCACCAAGCCCGCATACCTGAATAGGCTCTGCGAGAGGAATTCTGGAGTGAAACAGAGAGAGAGAGACGCGGGGATGGTAGGGGTTAGGTTTTGCCTAACCATATGCCTGTGTAGGGAACAGAAGAAGCAAGGAAGGAGCAGCTGAAGACTTAACCGTGAAAGCAGCTACGAGTAGAGAGAAGAGATGAAGAAGGCTCAGGAGCAGAAGCAGAAGAAAAGGAAGAGAAAGAAGAAGACAGAAGCTGAAGCAGAAGAAGAGGAAGGGGAGAAGCCACCTGAGGAAGGAAAGAAGAGAAGGAAGTTGCCGCAGAGAGGAAGGCCAAGCTGCTGAAGAGAAAGAAGAGAAAAAGAAGGAGCCAAGGAGAAGAAGCAGCAGTAGCAGAAGAAAGAGAGCGCAAGCACTGTAGCAAGTGGCTACTTAAGGTGTCTGATCCATGGAGTCAGACGTCTGAAGATAGAGAGAAAGGAGGACAAAAGAAGAAAGAAAGAAGAAAAGAGAAGAGACAAATTTTTACTTCCTCCCTCTAATCTTTTTGTAAAATAGTATATTGTAAATTATGATTTTCTACGCTTCTAGAATCAAGCTTTCTCCCTGAGTTTGACATCGGAGAATTTTCGTATTCAAGTAATAAAATAAAATCAAACCAGTTGGTTTAACACCGCTACCATTGACAAAGTTAAGGTTGATGCTATCTCCAAACTTCCTCCTCCCACATTTGTCAAACAAATTCGATCATTTCTTAGTCATGTGGGATTCTATAGGAGGTTCATCAAGGACTTCTTTAAGGTTTCTTGTCCTCTGAGCAACCTTCTCACCAAAGATACGCCATTTGATTTTAACGAATCATGTTGTAAGGCATTTGATTTACTTAAAATGACAGTCACTTGTGCTCTAATGTTGGAACCACCGATCTGGATAGCCTCATTTGAGATCATGATCGACGCTTTTGTTTACGCGGTCAAGGCTATTTTGGGTCAAAAGATTGACAGGAAGCCCTCTGTCATCTACTACGCTAGCAAAACTCTGGACAAGGCCCAGAGGAATTACACTATTACTGAAAAGGAATTGCTAACTATAGCATTTGCTTTGGAGAAATTCAGGGCTTATCTCTTAGGGTCTCATGTCATAATTTACACCGACCACTCGACCTTGAGACATCTCTTGGCCAAAAAGGATGCCAAACCCCGGCTTATCCGATGGATTCTTCTGCTTCAAGAATTTGATCTTGAAATCAAAGATAAATCAGGGGCACAGAATGTGGTGGCGGATCATCTTTTGAGACTTCTAAGTGATTCTTCTCATCTAGATATTCTGATTGCTGATACTTTTCTGGACAATACTATTCTTACAGTATCAGGTGTCCAAACCTCGTGGTTTGCAGACATTGTAAATTATTTGGTTGTTGGTCAAATACCCTAGGATTGGAACAAGCAACAACGAGATAGACTTAAATCTAAGGCCAAATATTACTTCTAGGAGGACCCTGAACTGATCAGATTATTCATCGATGTGTTCCGAAGAATGAATTCCAAAGTATACTCGAGTTCTACCATGCATCTGCATGTGGTGGACATTTCTCCAGGAAAAAGACGGCTGTAAAAATTTTGCAATCTGGATTCTATTGGTCGTCTTTATTCAAGGATGCCCAGGAATTCTCGAGGTCATGTTCCCGATGCCAGGCACTTCGGAGCATAACTAAGAGAGATATGATGCCTCTAAACCCAATTCTTCCCATCAAAATCTTCGACGTTTGGGGCATCAACTTCATGGGACCCTTCCTCCCTTTATTTGGACACCAATACATTCTCATCGCTGTTGATTACGTGTCCAAGTGGATTGAGGCCATTCCCACCCGAACCAATGACCACAAGGTGGTCATCGATTTCATTAAGAAGAACATCTTCAGTCGGTTCGAGATTTCGAGGGCCATCATCAGCGATGGTGGTACTCATTTCACTAATGCCCAGTTCCATAGTTTACTGGCAAAATACACGGTAAATCATAGAATCTCCACACCTTACCACCCTCAGACGAATGGACAGGCCAATATCTCCAATCGGGAGATCAAGAATATTCTACGGAAAATGGTTAGACTTGATCGTAAAGATTGGACTCACAAGCTTGAGGACACTCTTTAGGCCTACCGTACTATGTACAAAATGCCTATCGGCATGACACTATTTCATCTAGTGTATGAAAAGGCATGCCATTTACCCATAGAGATTGAACATAGGGCATTCTAAGCAATCAAGCAATGTAATTTGGATTTGAGTTTAGCCGGAAAGACCAGGAAACTCCAACTATTTGAGTTGGAGGAGCTTAGAAACGATGCATATGAGAATGCCAAGATCTATAAGGCTCAGACCAAAGCTCTTCATGACCAATTGATATCCTACAAGAGCTTTGACCTGAACCAGAAGATCTGGCTCTTTGATTCTCGACTTAAGCTCTTTCCCAGCAAACTTAGGCTCAAATGGAACAGCCCGTTCATCATTGATCAGATATTTCCAAATGGAGCTGTTTAGATCTCTAACCCAAAGACAGGTAATTCTTTTAAAGTTAACGATCAACTTCTGAAGCCTTTTGTTGATCGTATTATTCCAGAACCCATCTCAGACACGGTTGCTCTACTCATATCGTGATTTCTTTGGCTGAACTTCGTCTAGATGATGGCATTAAACTCAGCACATGTACAATCTGACTCAGAGCTGACCCAAGCATCATATTCAGGTGATATCTTCTACATTCTACCTTTCCTTTCATGCCTTTTATTTTCAATGAGGACATTGCATCCGCTAGGCATGGGGGGGTGGATTCATTTCTAAATCATTTTGTCAGCTTTGTAAAATTCTTGTAAATTCTACTTATTTTTTTCTATTCTTTATTAAAAAAAATGAAAATAAAAAAAATTGAATTAGGAAAGAATAATTGGGCGTTAGAAATTTTCAACCTTAGGGAATAATATAGTAGGATCTAAACACTTAGACCCTTCAAGTCTTCAGGCTTAATCAGCCCAAGTGTCCACTAAAATGTGGATTTGCTTATCGAGTCCTCACCATTCTGAATTTACTTCAAATTGGTTAAATAAGTTGGGGTGATAAGTACATGACTCATCAACCCACCCTCTGATTTGAGGGGATTTTAAGTCTAAGCATCTACACACTATTTGCACTGACTCGCTTTTTCGGTGGTTTTTATGAAAATTGGGTAGCTAATGAACCTTCTAGGGTGGTATGGCTGGCAAGTTATCGTGGGTAACAGCCCATAGGTAGGTTGTTCAGAGCCCAGTCACACGACCATTCTTCTCCTGCTGCCTTTAGGTAAATCTTAGATTAGGGAAGCCACTTAAAAAAAAAAAAAGAAAAAGAGAAAAGAAAAGGGAGAAAAGAAAAGAAAAAGAAATAAACCACACTTCACTACACGAGTATGGCTGGCAAGTTATCGTGGGTAACAGCTCATTGGTAGGTTATCCAGAACCCAACTCAAGAAATGCACGTAAAGTTCCAAAACACTTAGGAAGAAGCGAAGAAGTAGAATAAGCCGGGGAGATATACACTATGTTCACCCTTGTGTTGACCCCATAAAATAAAAGTAAGGAGAAAGCTACTGGTCGAATAGATACACCTTTAGGCAGAATTTCTTTTCAAGGTCACCTAGGGATGTAGAAACCCGAAGTCCATTCTAACCGCTGATCAGTGAGTCTATCACATTTCACACAAAGATGCTTAGAACTTGGAGTTATCTTCGAGACTTGGGTGGGTTGAGTGGCCATAGAAAACTGCTCCAAAACCCTAAACTCAAAAATCCAAAAAATTAGAAAAGAAGAAAAGAAGAAAAAAAAATCCTCCTTTGAATAAGGTGAGGGCTTAAGGTGGTCTGCATTTTGGCAGACACCTGGGCATTGTTGTGTCTTTGTACCTTAGGTTCTTAGTAAAAATCTCCTAGTGTTGAAGAATAACTTTTACCCAAGAAATCTAACCTAATTCTTTTATAAATAGCATATAGTTTTTACTAGGGACTAGCAAAAGATAAGTAAGGGGGTGTGATGTGCATACATCTGAACAGCCAAAAATGTCTATTAATGCATGTTCTTAGTATTATATTAGCATCATGCACTGTAAATATTGCATAATATGCATCATCATGCATTTAGGTCAAATTGTACAAATTGTATAGTAATTTCTTCTTTTTGGTGGCCAAGGGCAGGCGACTTTTAATCAAGGACCTCAGATCGAAGATCCAACTGTACGGATCTGACCAGGGTGATGATCGAAGTTAAACGACTCCAAAATTGATCCGATCGGACTTCCGTAGCATAAGATATAATCTGAGGAAGGTCAGAGATCAAGGTCCAAGATGGTATAAATCTGCACTTTAGATGACAAATCCGACTGCGTGGATGGGTTCGGATCAACAATCGCAGCTCAACGACATGAAAATCGATCCAATCCGACATCCGTGGCACCATCTACAACTCACAGAAGATGGATGGCCATGATGGTGCCACGTGGTGCCATCATAGCCACCCAAACTGGTTGCAACACCTCTTCTCAACCTCTGAAGGCACGGGAGAGGCAAGATCTAGGCCGTTAGATCTTGATCAAATGACCATGGGCGCACATGCTTAAAACATAAGCGTGCAAAGCGGCAGTCGCAGCGCAGTGGTCGAGCACCTTTTCACGAGTGCGAGGCACGGGTTCGATCCCCGCTGCACCTCAAATCAAGGCGTAGGTGCGGGAGCAGCTAAATCAGGCCGTTGGATGGCGAGCAGATGTCGCGGATGCAGGAGACGTGGCGCGCCTAGATGCAAGGAGCGTGAACGCATCATCAGACGTGCTCTTATGAAGGCAGGTAAGCGTGCATCCTGAGCCGTTGATCTTTGATCCAACGGCGATGAAGTAGGCCGCATCACCTCTTAACAAACGTTGAAGGAGATTAAGCATGGTGCATTTAAGCCATCTGATCTCAAGATCAGATGGCTTAAATGCCGTCTGATCTCAAGAATGGATGGCTTAAACGCGCCGTGCCTGATCTCCTTCAACGCCTGTTAAGAGGTGATGCGACAATCGGACGACTGAGGATCAAAAGAAGTGCGTGTGTGTTGATGAAATTTCTTTACGAATTTTGGTAAATTTATCTATTGACGGATTTCTTCGCAAATCATACTACGACGGGTTTTTTAAAATCCAATCCTTTTTGCATAGATCTTCTGCTTCAATAAATAGGCTCTTTGAATGGATTCATCTCTCTTGGGCATTTCATCGAACAACTTAGGTGCATGAACACACCTTTCTTTTCCAACATTAAATCACCTAAAATTCCTAAATCTCCGATAGAACCCCATGGATCAAGTCGTAAAACATCTAATTTTCGTAAATACTAGATTCATTAGGGAAATGCTAAGGAATTGGGACATACCTAAGGAGATATTAGGCACAAATGCACCCTCACGTGAATCTAAAAATCACCACTGGCGAGTAGGTTCCAATACATCAGTGAGATCAATGGGTGCCTCAGGATGATTGATTAGTATAGGGGCTGATTGAGAGCCCTAGCTTGATCGATCAATAGAGGGACTGATCCAAAGCAAGGTTGATCTAGAATGCGAGAATGGTTACCATTGTTGCCAAATAGGGGGTGAGGCACGAGCATTGGGATCATGAGACAGAGTACTGACTGAGATCGTTGAGGGATGCAACACGAGTTGTTAAATAAAGAGCAATGCTGACTGTGGAGATTATTGAGGAGAGGGTGGGATGGCGACAGCGGTGACCAGCGGAGAGTAGTTGTAGCGAAGGAAAGCGAGGAGGAGCTCGAGGGAGGAGGAAGAAGGGTTAGGGAAGGGGTTGGTGGTGCGAAGTGTTCTGAGATGTTTAGGGTAAGAAAATGTTTACTAAAAAAGAAGGATGACCCTGGGTGTATATTTTATAATTAGTGACATATAAAAAAATATGTACAATAACGTATATAGAAATCACCATAGTATCCTTGTCGGCATATGTAACTTATCTAACCCAAATTACCCTCAGACCAACATTAGTTAGGCATTATTACATAAATAAATATGGAAATATCACACCCCCATGCCTATCTTTTGCTAGTTCTTGAGCAAAACACTAAGTGAAAAACTACGAGCAAATAGTATTTACACGAAAAACCGACTTGAGTTTTGAGCTATACCATATCAAAATCATCAATATCGATTTTTCACCAAAACAAAGGAATTATACACAAAACCTTAATGTCAAAGACTCATTAGTTCTAAAGTATTACCTCAAATCCATACCTCTCAAATCAAATCAGAAATCCTATTAGCCATCAGACTTGGGTCGCTAGAGTAACTTTCTCTGACTAAATTGACCCACCCAAAGTTCGAATCGAATATGAGAAACAAGGATCTTGTGTGTGAAATAATGTGACTCATCAGATGGGTAACTAAGTTGAGTACTAGCATTCAATAAAACTTAGAATATTTGTATGCTCCCTCTGAGACAATCCCGTCTTCCGTTAGGCCATACTAAGTTTTGGCAGCTTTCTCCTCACCACTTTTCTACCTTGAGGTCAACACACTATGTGTATATCTCCTCGGCTAAACCTATTGGTCACTTATTCCTAACTTTTTTTCTCCGTATTTTTTTCTTTTTTCTATATATAGGATGAACACCCATTTGTAGCGAGGTTTTTTTTCAGAAATGGAACGGGATAGCATCCATATGTAGTGAGATGCTTTTATTTGGTGGATATATATATTTTTGTCTTTTTTTTCTATATATATTTTTTTCTTCTAATTTTTTTGGCTAAATTTTTTTTTTCCTCCAAATCATTTTTCTAGGTGAGTGGCTCTCATTCATCTGTTCTAAATGCATTCCTCTACAAACAGGAATAGTCTTAAGAGCTAAAAACACGGCAAGGTCCTTTGAATCTACAAGCCCTAAGACTAAATTTTATTGACCACTAAGTACTCAACAAAATCACCCAAAAGAGGAGTCAGTGCACTATGTAAGTGAACATGCTTGGAACTCCAAGATTATCCAAACCAAAGGGCAAAGCAATAAGTCATTCACCGATCACTCCTTTGACTTAATACTTCTAGCTTTTTCAGACTCCTTTCAAAGTCTCGAGAAAATAAATCCAGATTTAGGTAAATACTTGAGATAATTAAGTTGACATACGACTTGAAGAGTCTAAGCGAAAAGACCTTGTTCATACTTTTCCTAAGATCGGTAAATCCCCAAAATCAAAATTTCTAATATTTTTATAGCACAAACTCTAAAAACCTTGATTTTTTTCTTTTTTTGTTTTTTTTAAAAACACATATGATTTTTTGATGACATAACTAATTCAAGAAAAATCGCTAATACCCATAATTCTGGAGATAAATAGGAATGAATCTAAAAAATATTATCTACCCCAAGCCTATTTCATGGAATGTCCTCAATGCATGCAATAAACATAAGCAAAAGAAAATAGATATTACCTGAAACTTGAGAGTTCTAAAGAAGTCAAGACTCAATCATCTCCAAACCTGAATGAAAATTTCAAAGCAAATAACAAGATTATCTGCAAACGTTGGGTTGCCTCCCAACAAATGCTAAATTTTACGTCTACAGCTAGAACTAAACCCTTAAAAGGATGAATCGATTAATAAAGAGGCGAGGGTCAAGAGTAGAATAGCAAATAGATTAAGGAAGCTCACAATCAGATGTCTGCAAATGCAGACCAGTTGGTGATGCAACCCCATGCCAGAAGGTTGGGTATAATATAGATAAATCAAAAGAAATTATATTCAGTGGCATTTAGTGCTAAGGACATGAGGTGCAATGGGGCTGAAGGTAGGTAACCCAAGAATAAAAGATGTGTAATTCATAAAGTGTTGTGCCCAATGAAGATGAGATTTGGAGTGAGGGTGCTGATTTTGGGCTATCTTGGGTTTACAGAAATCAGGTTTGATTATGTCATAAGGGTCCTTATATAGAATTGGATGCTTTAAGAGTAGAGGCACCCTTAGATTCTTGGTACTATTTCCCCAAAAATTTTCTCTTAGTTCCACCACTTCCTTTTTTCTTCGTTAAAGTTAGAGTCTTTAAAATCATCAATGCTAAAATCAAACTTGGTTATATCAGATATGAAATCAAACTCCATAGGAAATGATTCAAATTCAGGTTCATCCATAAATGATGTAAAGGTGAAGCTAGTCATTGAAGGTTCATCAAGTTCAAATTGAAATCTTTGAGCTTCACCTACTTCAGGCGAGAAATTCTCCTAAAAATCAAATGTGAATCTATCTATTTCAGACTTATTAGAAATCTCCTCAAGTAGAAAGGTCTCATATTCAGATTTATTCTCATTTTTCTTAAATTTAGTTTCAAGATCGAATATAAAGCCTTCCATTTCAAAGTTATCAGAAACTTGATCCTTAAAAAGAAATGCCTCATATTTAGAGTCAACTGTATGTTTCTCAAATTCTAAGACTTTCAAAGAGGCACTTTCAATCAGACCCTTAACTTGCTTGAGTTCTTTAATGAGCCCACAACTTTCATTAGAGTCCTCAATAACCTTAAAATGTTGTAATTTTATCTTTTCATCCCCAAAGGCTATTTGTATATTCTCATTTTTATAGTCAATTAGGGCCTCTAAAGTTGCTAAAAATGGACTTTCGAGAATAATCGAGGCTTGTCTCAATCCTTAGGAATGTTAAGATCTAAAATAATGAAATCCACAGGGTAGTAAAAATTATCAATTCAAACAATCACATCCCTTAAAATCTCATGTGGGCGTCTTGTGGATTGGTTGACCAATTGGATTTGTATTTCAGTACGTTCAAGGTACCCTAATCCAATCATCTCAAAGATCTTGTGGGCATCAGGTTGATGGAAGCCCCCAAATCAATTAAGACCCTATCAAAGTCTAGATCATTAATTTTGCAAGAAATTAAGGGGGTTCCTGGGTCTCTTTTCTTGGTAGGTAAATCATTTTGGAGAATAGAGCTAGCTTATTTGAAAAGGATCACATTTTCGTGATTATTTGCTTTCGGCTTACACTTAATAGTAGTAAATTCCTTCAAAAACTTGGCACAAGCTGGGACGTGTTCAATAGCTTCCAAAAGTGGGATATTAATATGTACTTGTTTGAACACAACCGTCCATGTCTCATTTTTTAGGCTCAGGCTTCTTTTTCCTAAGTCTATTCAAGGCCTCAAGGAAAGGGATTTGAATCTTTGGATCCTCAAAATCATGAGCCTGGATGTCATCCTCAACCTCAAGTGTATTAATTAGAGTTGGTTTATCATGATTTGGGTTATCTGATTTCAGTGCCTAGGGTTCTGAGTGGACTTGCCACTTCTCAGGGTGATGGAATTGGCAGTGGCAGGTGGGTATTGATTTCGCAGAGAAGTAGGAAGGATAGGCCCAGAAGAATGTGGAACTTGAGGTGAATAAAAACTAGGGTTAGTCAGAGGAGTTGGTTGAATCACGTGTGCTTGGTTGAACCCTTGAGGATTGTGTCCTTAATTAGGCATGTTTCTAGGGTTTGAAATCGGTTGGGAAGGGAGGGCACCAATAGGTCTATCATTAGGCTTAGGCCCTATCTGGTTCTTTAGATCCTTGATGGACTGGGTCAATTGTTGCATAGCTTGCAACATGGAAGTATTTGTGTCCATCAGTTGTTGGTTCTGATTCAAAATAGCCAATTCAGCTGGCTAAGCTGGTTAGGAGGCAAGGCTTGATAGGTCCAACCCTAGCTATAGGTATTAGGCAAGCTAGGGTTCATCTGATAGGGTCTAGGTTGTGCAATTTGTTGGTTTCCTTGCCATTGGCTTTTCTAAGAAAAATTCAAGTGGTTTCTCCAACCAAGATTATAAGTGTTGGAGAAAGGGTTTCTATTGTTTCCTTGGATAGCCAACACATCCTCATATCAAGATGCTGAGGGTAGGAGTGTGGAATCAGGATAGTAGGGATCAAAGGTCCCTGCTTGGGTCCCATGTAAAGGGCCCTGGGTCAATTGGCTCGCATCTTGATCCATGTGTAGCTTGTTCACAAACTCCCTCCCTGAGGGAGCTTGGATAGTGGGTGATGGGAGGGTTGCTCCCATCCTATTTTGGCTCATTAATTCATCCATTTTTTTTGAAACAACCTCAACTTTGTTCAACTTTTCATAGATTAAGTTCATATCCACGTTGCTGGAGCTCTCCTGGACCTCATAAATTCCACCTCTAGGTTGCATGGATCTTCCATAAGTTTCCATGGAGGCATTGTTCATGGAATTCTTACTCATATTCTCAAATAAATCAAAAGCACTATTTTCATCCTTACTCATAAAGTTTCCTCCATAGGTTGCATCTACAAGCTCCTTATATGATCATTAAGCCCGTGATAAAAGATCTGTACTAATTGCCATCTAGGAACCTCATCATGCAAGCATTTTCTAATTAAATCCATGGATCTCTCCCAAACTTCATGCAGTAGTTCTTTAGGGTGTTGGGAGAAGATGGTTGATAGGTCCACGTTAGTGGACTCTAGTTGGGCCTAAGAATATTCAATTGGACAATTTAAGTAGATTTTAAGCATTACTTTTCAATGGAAAATTAGTTAAAGCTTGTGTTCTAACATTCATACATTTTATACTGTCATACATTAGAGCTGCATTTTATTTATTACATGCTCTCTAATTAAGATTTGCATTGCACTAGGTTTTTTCTGATAATTAATTGTGTGCATTATTTTGTAGGTACTTAGGAGTTGTGAAGGATATATTAGGAGAGAAGGAAGGCTGAGATAATTTAAGCAAACATTCCTCAATTTCCAATATGATTGATTCCCCTTAGTCAGCAATTGAGGATTAAATCTAGCATGACATATTGGTTTAAATACTACCTTAACCTTCCTTGAGCTTCTCGGCCCTTGCCATCAGCTCCTCGACGCACACGGGAGGGAGAAACTTTTCCTCTGTTTTGGGTTTAAATATAATTTACATTTGATGCCATTGCAAAGGAGAGGATTTTTTGATATAATATTTTATATTGTGTAGCATTTGCTAAGAAGGCCTCCTGATTCTCTCTATTTCACATTTATGCTAATTCAAGTCACTCTTTATCTCATTTGATGCTACAACTTATTGATAAATTTATCTTGCATCGTATTACCCTCATACAAAGTATTTGAATAATGCACTGAAAATATTGGTGAGTTTATTGGTTTGTTCCTACATATGGATAAGACCTAACTCTTCATGGTTAGTTTCCACTGATAAATACTATCATTCAGGATTTTTCCACCACTTGATTTTACTATGATGATATATTTTTCTGATAAGCGAAATTTCCTATTCAAATGGCACCTTTTCCAGGGAGGCAACGGACGCAATAGGTTCACTTGATTTTATTTCTGATTCATTTTGAGGTACACATTGATCTGACTATTGGTTGTTTTTTTGTGCGAGGAATCTGACGAGATGACAGGCGCAGCTGAGCAACGACGTCGACCTTGAGCAACGCCCACACACACAAAAAGGACTAGAAGAGAAGGAGACCTAGATCCCACTTTCACAGGGGATTCTCCTTTGTCGCAGATTTTCTTTCATTTCAGTCTTCTCACCCTTGTAGTATTTGGGCTAATTTTTGGGGGTCTGTCCCCACTTTCTTTAGCAACCAGGGTTATTTCTCTATGTGTGAGTAATTCAGTTTCTGCCTACTTGCTCTAAAAGGAAAAGGCAAAAAGAAAAGATCGAGCTACCTGTTTAGGAGTTACATACCCTTAGGTGCGTGCATTTAGGGGTGATTGAGCAGCATATTAGATCTCTTTCCTTGCATTGCATACATATCTGCACAAAGATTGCTGGAGTCAGGTATATCGTTCTATCTTTGAATCCAACTCCTATTCACACATTGCATGTGGATTAAATCTGAAGACCACCAAATTAATTGAATTGACCTAATCCAGTGGTCGCTTAACTGAAATTGGGACTGCTAATCAGATTCGACCTTAAAATCCAAATCACATTTGATCTAATCAAAAGAGACTTGTGTGCGATTCTTCTCAAAATCAAATTGATTTATGGTGTGATGCACACTTCTGACACTGAGCATGCATACTAGGCACCACACTAGGTCTCTGTCCCTTAAGGCTATAAGCACCGATCTCTTTATTGGTGCAGACCCTCCTATTTCACTTTGTAGTGGTGGTACTATCCTGTGACCAAGTGTTTTGATACTTAAAGGAGGGGGACACCCCTTAAAGGAATAAAATGGTAGTTATGAGGCACCACATTCGCATCATCTCAAACGAGGGGTTCACCCTACTTGCATCCCTTAGTTCTGTCCTTGGAGAAACTTCTCACTAGATCACTTGAGAGTATCATTGAAGCAAGGTATAGGTCCTAGGGCACTCGGAGGTTGGATTAGGTCACGTAACTGCATTGAATAACTTGTTTGGCCATCTATATCAGCCAATTCTACCTCTACTCCTCAAAACAAAGTAGGTTAGGATCTCAAGTCGCCACTTTCCTCTTATACCACTTACGTGGGAATGGAGGGACATCCCCTTGACCCTTTTTGACCGATCTATTAGTGAAGGTTTCACTTACTCAATTGGTAAGAACTTGAATTGTGATTGGTAGACGCTCTCTTGAGGGTAGTCTAGTGTTTGATCCTGAGCCTGAGAGAATCCTTAGGAGAGCCCACCAAAGAGAAAAGAGAGAAAAATGGCTGATCAAGGAGAAAATCAACAAAGGACCCTGAGGGACTACTTCATTCCGACCAACCAACTCACTCAAGCATTGAGACGACCAGCAAGGGATAATCCATATGAGAGCAAGAGCAGTACCATATCCTTGTTGCCCTCCTTTTATGGTACTACTAGGGAGGACCCCTACCAGCATTTAGAGGAATTCACCAAGGTGTGCTCCATAGTGAAACTTTAGAACTTGACTGATAAGGACTCTTTTTCCCTTCTCCCTTAAGGATAAGGCAAAATGTTGGTATCACACTTTGGATGCAAGGGTGAATGATTGGAATGCCCTTAGGGAGAATTCTTGAAGAAATACTTCCCAATAAGCAAAACCAACAACTTGAGGAGGGAGATCATGGATTTTACTCAATTAGATGGGGAACAATTCCACGAGACTAGGGAGCACTTTAATGATCTGATTCAATTATGCCCCCATCATCAAGTGCCCAAATGGAAATTGGTAGAAAGGTTTTATACTAGACTATTTGATAGGCATAGGCAAACAGTGGATGTTATTTGTGCTGGAACCTTTCTTACCAAAATGGAAGATGAGGCCTGGACATTATTTGAGTCACTGAGTTACAATTCTATCCACTTAACCTCAACTTATCAGGATAGAAAACCTTCCATCCTTCGAAAGAAAATGGAAGCTAGTGAAGTCGGGGCTACTTAGAATTTAGCCTTTCAAATCCAATTGTTAAACTAGAAGTTTGAAAGACTCATGACAAACCCTAGCACATTCCCGCAATCAGCTTCCCAAGTCCAGGATCTTTCTGAATGCTCCATTTGCTAAAGTACTCTTCACGCCACTATTGAGTGCCATTTAGCTAATCAATTCCTTGATTTAGTTCAGGCAGACTTGAATGTTGCCCAAGGGTTTCGTCCACCTCCCAGGAACAACCCTTTTGGAAACACCTACAATCTTGGGTGGATAAACCATCCCAATTTCTCATGGAAGCAAGGTGATGCTTCCAACTCGGGGAATTCAGGAGCCCAACCCACCCAACCCTTTCAGACACAACAATTCCAGCCTCCTCCTCAGCCTAACAATTCTGAGATGAATGACCTTAAAGCTATAATGAATGCCATGTAAGAAAACTAGAGTATGATCATTCAATCTCAGAATAAGTCAATTCAAGAAATGCAATCTCAAATTGGCCAACTTGTTGAGGCTATTAGACAATGTGATCCTGGGAAGTTGCTCAGCTCATCTAAGGAGAATCCTAAGGGTAAAGGGCCCTTCATAAGGGAGCATACTAAGGTTGTGATCGTTCTGAGGAGTGGCAAACAACTCTCCAAACCTAATCTCACTCCTATGATCACCCCTCCCACCAACCCGACGATCACTAACACATCCACCAAGGAAGAGCCACTCAGGCCCTCCTCACTCGAAATCACCCATATGGAGGATGTTGTCCCCGTTCCACCCCTGCCCCGCCATGACAACCCCTCCACCCAGAGGCTGAGGGTGCCCTTTCTTGAGCACTTATCCACCCTTGAGGCACCTGTTGCTGGCTCATCTGGAGCCAAAGATAGGATGGAAGAAATAATGGAGACATTCAAGCAAGTTCACATTAACTTGCCTCTATTGAATACTATCAAGCAAATCCCATCCTATGCAAAATTTCTAAAGGATCTGTGCACGCAGAAGAGAAAATCAAGGAAATAGGTCAAGGCTAAGATTGTCCTACCCGACTTAGTCAACTTGATCCTACAACAAGGTACACCCCCCAAAATGAAGGACCTAGAAGCCCCATATAATTTTGTGGTCATTGGAGAACAACAGATCGATGAGGTTCTCCTCGATCTGGGTGCAGGGGTTAATATATTGCCGAGCTTTGTCTATGAGCTATTAGGAGCAGGTGAATTGAAGCCTAGTCCTGTTATCCTCCAAGTAGCTGATAGATCACTGAAGACACCACGCAGGCTTTTAGAAGATGTTCTGGTGAGAGTAGAGGACTTCTTTCCTGTCAACTTTTTAATATTGGATACTGACCCATCCAACATGCCCATCAGACCTTCCATTATCTTAGAGCATCCCTTTTTGGCTATGGCCAATGCATCCATCAATTGCAAATCAGGGGCGCTCAAGATGGGCTTCGGGAATCGAAAAATCCAGCTAAATGTGTTTGATGACTATAAACAACCCGCATTGGAAGATTGCTCCCAAATCAAGGTGATCGATGAAATTGTAGAGGAGATGACACCAGCTCTTTTGTGTGATGATCCCCTACAAACGGTCATTTCTAAGGACCATACCTCGAACCTTGAAGAAGGAGAGAGAGATATGGCAGAATTAGAAGAACTGTTAGGTGTTAAGGCTGAATACCTCTCTCTGCCATGGACAATCAAGGTAGATCCGCTATCGAAGGCGGGGACATCGAACATAATTCCCTCAATTCAGAAAGCTCCCGACTTGGATCTTAAACCACTTCCTGAGACCCTCAAATATGTTTTCCCTGGGCCTAATGATACACTCCCTATCATCTTCTCGACTACTTTATCTGAGGCACAGAAGGGAGCACTAATTGAATTCCTAAGACGGAACGACGAAGCCATTGCTTGGACTATAGCATACATCAAAGGGGTTGACTCAACTCATTGCATGCATCACATTTACACGGATGACTCTGTGAAACCCTTTTGAGATATGTAGAGGCGATTAAACCCCAACATGTGGAAAGCAGTGAAGAAGGAAACACTAAAATGGTTGGATGCTAGGATAATTTACCCCATTTTTGATATTAAATGGGTCAGTCCTATTTACATGGTGCCCAAAAAGGTGGGATTCACGGTGGAGACCAATGAAAAAGGGGAGCAAGTCACCACTCGACCCACAACAGGATGGAGGGTATGCATAGACTACCATTGCCTTAACACCATGACCTGGAAAGACCACTTCCCTCTACGATTTATTGATCAAATAGTGGAGAGATTGACAGGGAATAAATACTTTTGTTTTATTGATGGATATTCTGGGTACAATCAGATTGTCATCTTTCCAGACAACCAAGAGTGCACTACTTTCACGAGTCCTTATGGCACATTTGCCTTCCGCCGAATGCCATTTGGACTATGTAATGCTTCGGGAATATTTCAACAGTGTATGATATCCATCCTTTTGGACATGATTGACAAGTTTGTAGAGGTTTCATGGATGACTTTTGCATATGCAGCTCATCGTTTGACCACTGTCTCTTGCATTTAGAAAAAGCTCTCACTCGTTATGGAGAGACAGGATTGGTGCTTAGCTGGGAGAAAAGCCATTTTATGGTTCAACAGGGCATTTTTCTTGGGCATGTAGTGTCTGAGCAAGGTTTTGAAGCGGATAAGGCCAAGGTTGATTCCATTTCAAAGCTTCCACTGCCCACCAATGTCAAGCAGATTCGATCATTCCTGGGACATGCTAGCTTTTATAGGTGCTTCATTAAAGACTTTAGCATGATTTCTAGGCCACTTTATGACTTACTGGAGAAGGATACTGCCTTCGTTAATTTTTTATACAAAGTGTACTGAGGCCTTCCAAGTCTTGAAGGAGGCCCTAATAACTGCACCTATCCTACAAGCACTTGATTGGACCCTCCCATTTGAGTTGATGTGAGATGCCTCGTATTTTGCTGTAGGGGCTATCCTTGGTTAGAGGGTTGAGAAAAAGCCTCATGTGCTATACTATGCAAGCAAGACCCTTACTATTCCACAGCAAAACTACACTGTGACAGAAAAAGAACTTCTTGCGGTAGTATTTGCTTTAGAGAAGTTTAGGTCTTATCTTCTAGGATCTATGATGATAACATCATCATCAGCCATATCTAACTTTATTTAGTCATAATTAGTTAATAAATGTTCCTACATAATCGCCAAAAGACTATAATTCACTACATATCCATTATGAGAAATAAACATGAGAATAGCGGTAAAACTGTAGTTTTAACATAATATCCCAATTGCAGAACAATCACAGGGTTTCCCAAGGGTTTATTAAAGGTCAAATGGTCATAAATGTTGAATAAGTGGGTTCATGGAGATAGAAACGGGTTTTCACGCATTTCAAGAATTAAATGACATCTGAAACCCTAAAAATAGATCTGCTTAATTAACTGAGGTTTCAATTAGGATAAAATTCATCTAAACCTTTTAAAAATCATATAAAAATATTCTCTTAGGTTTGGTATGCTTACTTTGACTATTGGAACCCAATTTAACCTAAAATAGAGTCTCAGACAGACAGTTGCCCTAATTTGGGTTTCTATGCAATTTAAATAATTAAACTTGGTCAAAACCTAAATCCAATTTCATAATCAGATTCCTTGGGTCCAAATTAGGTTTTTACCAAAGTTTGGGCCAAATCTAAGATCATCTTGACCAAGTTTGCATTTTGGTCATGTCTGACTCTTTTCTCTCACACACATACCCCTAACTTTTGAAATCCTTGCAGGGGCCCCCCTAACTTCTTCTCCTTCTTCACATCCAGGTCCCTTCCGCCATTAGGAATAGCTTCACCTCACCGGCAATATTCGAGCGAGATTTTCTCACTCGTTTCTCCATCAACCAATCCCATATTTGAACCATAGATTCCTTGAGGAATTCTCTTTCAATCAAACCCGGCCTTGGACCCTCAGTCTTTCCCAATCTCCCATGCGAACACATGGGAGATGTGGGTATCCCACATGCACAAAAACTTTGAAGCTTTCAAGCTTCCTTCCAAGCTTGAAACTCCTCCTTAAGGCCTATAAAAGCACGCCCAATGCATGCCTTACCTCCTTAGCTAGGTTTAGCCTAAAAAATATTCCCTTTTCCCTATCTCTGGCCTCCTCCAACCTACGCTTTGACGGCCCTCCTCGTTCTCCTTCGTCTGCACCTCCAACTGTCAAACTAGAGGCACAGCTGTCCTCCCCTCCTTCCTCCAACGATGGCCGACCAAACCCCCTAGTTTTCGAACCTTTCCTCGCCGCCATCTCCCTAATGGAGGATTCATCTTCCCCACATCTAGAAATCACACTAGCATGGGAATCTCCCTCATTTCATCCGTAATTTTAGGTCCCCTCGATCCCTCTTCCCCTCTACTTCCTTTTCCTCTCTTTAAACTCCAATTTTGACTGCCGTTCACACTCTCCCCCTCTGTCTTCTCCAAGTCCGGCAAGGGCTCCAACGAGCTTGTGCCACCACCACACGCCACCAAACATCACACCACCATCGCCAAAACCTCCACTGTGGCCCCTAGAAAAAAGCCCTAACCTCTCTAGGCCTATTGCCCACTCCATCTCCTCCCGAACGAACCCATCACGACCACCTTCTCCACCTCCGTCTAGCCATCACGAAGCTCAAAACACCTCGCCACCACCGTTACTAACTTCCTCGCCTCACGGTGATCATCTTGTGCTAGTTTAACCGGGTCGAGAAGCCATATTTTGACTTGCAGGTGTTTGTTGCAGTTCACCATCGCCACCACATTCTCCGGCCAAGTCCACCCTCCTCCGGCCTTGTTCTTCGTTGCTATTACTCCCAGGCCCAGCAGACCACCTTCAAGACCTTTCCTAGGCCCTCAATCAAAGACCACAGGAGCAGCAACTACTTCAATTGAAGGCACCATCAGTATTGCGCACGCGAAGGAAGGAGGGGAACAATAGTCCCAACTCGTGAAGGAAAGAAGAGGCAGCAGCGAATAAAAGAGATTTGTGCTCTGGGTTGTTTGCCCAAGAACACTGGGGGGTCGGGTCCCCCGCTTCATGTGCTCCACGCCTCACATCTCGCCCATGCACACATGCACATGGGTCTGGCCAAACCCAGTTAACTGGATCCATATATCCGATTGTCTTTGATTAAAAGAGAAAAGAGGAGAAACAGAGGAGGATTTGTGAAGAGAAAAAGAGAGAAGGGGTAAGGGGTTTTTGCTCTCTTATAGGTGGTCCTATGCGACACTTAGTCGCTAAAGACCTTGGCTTCCCTTGTGCATGAGACAGAAAGAAGTGAAGAAGAAAAGGAGAAGGCTTGAGAGAAGGCTAAAGAAAGAAGAAAAAAAAGTGAAGAAAAGGGAAAGGTAGAAGAAGAAGAGGTTGAAGGCAAAATGAAGATGTTCAGAAGAGAAACACTGTAGCAGGCGACATTTAAGTCATCTTATCCATATGCCAGATGTTTGATCACTATGCAATTATTTGATTCATTAAGAAATTAGTATATATATGTGTTAGGCTAATAATTGGTGATCTAAATCACCACTATTTTTCTCTTAGCTATCATTTTGTCTATAGATACATTGATCTTCATTGAATACTTAATGTGGCAGATTAATATTCATTGAAATATATTTATAGTGCTTCATTTATTGTGCTCATTTATATTTTGATTAAAGATTAGCATGTGAATTCCTACTTGCTCCCTATGTTCGACCTCAGACTTCATTTTTAGATTCTCGAGTTATAAATTTTATTTGTTGAGAGAATGATTGAGGATTCTGCACTACAAATATGATAACTAGTTCCCTACAACATTTTAGCATCGTTGCTGGGGAGCAACACGCAATTCACCGCTATTCTTTGTTTTATCTGATTATATTTGAGCACTAAATTGCCCTGTTTGATTTCTTGTGATTTTGCGAGATACATCATGAAGTGATCTCCCGCTCAAAATAGCCACTTTCAGGGCAAGTAATCTCTCTTCTTCCCTAATCTCCTAATCCTTGGAAGAATGAAAAGGAAACAAAACCAATTAGGATTCATTTGCCTTATTTTCATAGTAATCATCATTTAAGAAGGCAAGTTTCCTAATTTGTGAAAAATTCTTCATATTTGGTTAAAGCTTGAGGCGATTCTATTTAGAATTCCCTACTCAAATTGCCTGTACCTATTAGGGACTACGCTTGATTTGTAAATCAATTTGGGCTAACACATTTCTTGCTTGAAGCCCAAGGTGAACAATTGAAGATTAAATTGGATTTGAAATAGAGCCAATTAGGGTTTCAACATTAGGGTTTTGAAGTGTTAGTTCACAGTTTCCTACATTAAAGAGAATAAAACCTCCCGCATTTGTGTGCTACCTAAGCCCCTATTTGAAAAGATCTAATCAAGTAGAACCCTAAAATCAGGCTCTAATTTCACTTAAACCCTAAAATCTTAGACCTAATAACTTGAGAGTCAATTTAGGGTGATTTATAGGTCTTGACCTAGAGTTCATTTTGCCATCTTTAGGATAGGTCAGGTGAAGTTGGTCTACTTTGTAGATCGACCAACCTCCAAATTAGGTCACAAGTCAAATCAACTGCTAATCAAGTGAAATTCAAGGCACTAATTAGGCTAAAATTGGTAGACTTAAGGTCTTAAATCTGTATATTCCGGTCTACCTGGAACCACAATGACAAAGAAGGTTAGGTGGGAAAAACCCTGTAACCCGTGGGGATGCTCTACCGTGTAGGGGTCTTTGCAGGGCTCTCCTTTCCTGGCTACCCAGGTATTTCTCGAGTGTGTGGATTTTTTATTCAGAGGTATCATCCACCTCAAAACTGCCTTAGTCATCCCAAAATCTTTGGGTGCCTTGATTGGGTCCAAATAACATCCAGTCCCTCATCTTTTCTATAGAGCACATACATAGGAAGGTCATTAGGTTTTTAACCTAAGAGACCTTATTAGATCTTCTTGGGAATCTCTTTCTAGATCTAATCAACTTCAATCTAACTTGAGTTTGATTCTACATCTTGATTCCACCATCTGATTCAAAAATGCAACCTGACATTTTAGGAAAACTGTTTAGGAAACCTAAATCCCAAATGAGCATCAAAGAGAAGATGGTTGAGGTTGCTCTCAAACACCATGATGACTTTTTCAAGACCTCAAATCCAGTTAACAGGATTCAAGTTACCATACCAGAAACAACAACCCACATTATGAACCATGCTGGACTACTATTTACACAAATGATACACGGTTCAACCCAGGATGATATTTTAACTGAATACAGTGAATTGTGGATTCTACACAATACCAAGTATATACATTGATTGTCCATCCCACACCTTTGGAAAATGTACCAAGGTCTTACGGAAAAACTTGGGTGTATGTTGAACACATTACAGCAAACTATTTCTCAAAATTACCCGTACATCCCTTCAGAAATTGATGAGACACATTGGAACAACATTGAGGATCAATACGATTTCCCAGAACCTGGGGAAGAAAATCAAGGTTGTTGTGGACCCCCAACCCAAATAGAATCTTATTCAAATTATGTGCAGATAAATACACCTGATCTTGAGATGGGTTGGGAGGATCCAATTGCAAGTGTTCCCGATTTTGAGCCAGCCCTATAAACTCGAGAGCCTAGTTCACCAAGCTTTGAATTCTCAAACACCTGTAATGATGAACTTAAAACAAAACCTCTCAAGAGTGTAAATCTCAAGCCTTATCCTGTTAAGGTGACTCTCGAGAGCAATTCTGACATCCCTGAAGAACCCAGCCTAGATCCTAGTAACCCAATGCCTACCTTTGACCTAGAATCTAGATCTGAGCCTACTTGGGATGATTATGAGGCCTAATATGATGAGAATCAAATTTTAAATCTAGAATACAATTCTAGGCCTGTATTTGATGAATACACCTCTCCAACTTCCTCTGAGACACAGATTGATTTCTCCGAAGTCACGCCAATCTATGCTATAGAAACCAAGGTGTTGGATGAGTTGGGAATTGATTGGGTCTATCCTAGGAGCCAAGAACCCGAGCCTATACCCACTAAGGACACCTTTTTAAGATCAGAATTTGAAATTAGGTTAGATCCAAGTCAGGTTGCTGATTCTACACATCTTGATTCTCTCTGTGGTGGAATTCTCGATCTAGAATCAGATTCGAAAACTTATTCTCGCAAGCTCTCTGATGATTTCAAATCCTACTCTAATTTTGAAGAACCTTTGTTTCCTGTCAATTGTGAACCAATCTACGACCTCAGCATCCATGATCCATTTTTCAACTCTGACTCTGAGGTCCTTGATCCTGAGATCATTGATTCAAAATTAGGTTCCATTGAGATGGAATCATTCCTTTATGATTTGCAGGATTCAGAAGCAGTAAGTGATATGAGTGTCTGCAATCCAAAATTCGAATCTTTTATTGACTCAGATTTCCATGATCTTATAAGCACTCTCCAGGCATTTATATTTGATTTTGATGAACTCTACAAGGATTCTACAGATGAATCGACCTTTGAACCTTTTCTAGAGGATCCCTCAACACATATAACTCTCCTTGAAGCCACATCTTCTGCACTACATTTAGAACCTTCTCTAATCCGATCCTAACCTCGACTCGGCACCAGAATCAATTTCTACTCTGATTCCCCTCTCTATGATCCGGTTGTATATGATTCTCCTCCATCTTTTGATTGGGTTTCGAACTCTGATCATATCAATAATCATGTCCCATCTTTCTCTAATCACTTTCGTAGAGTTCCTACATCCTCCATAGACTCTTTCATTTAAGGATCCCTACTCTGACCAGGCTGAATCGACTCAGCCAAACCCTAGTGATGGGAACACCATCATGAGCCGTAACTAGCTCAATTTAGTCACTCTTAAGGAACAAATGCTCCCACATAACTGCTAAAGAGCCATAGTTCATTGCACAATCATTCTGAGAGAAAGATAAGAAAATAGGATTCAAACTGTAATTTTACCATCATATATTGAATGAAGAATAACCGTGGGTTTTCCCAAGGGGTAATTAAGGGTCAAATGGTCTTATATATCCAACAAGTGGGCTAATATAGATAAAAAAGGGTTTTCGCTTGTTTTGAGAATTAAATGACTTCTAAAATCCTAAAAACAAACCTGCTTAATTAAATAAGGTTTTGGTCAGGATGAAATTCACCTAAACCCTCTAAAATTCATAGAAAAATATTTTCTATGGTTTGGTACCTTCAATTTGACCATTAGAACCCATCTTGACAGAAAATAGAGTCTCATACTGACATTTGCCCTAATTTAGGTTTTTTCATAAATTACCCAATCAAACTTGGTCAAAACCAAAATCCAACTTCACCATTGGATTCTTTAGGTTCAAATTATGTTTGTACGAAAATTTGGACCCAATTTGAGACTGTCTTGACCTAGTTTGCAATTTGGTCCTGTCTAATTCTTTTATATCACATATATGCCCTTAACTTTCAAAATACTTACAAAAAGACCCATAACTTTTTCACCATTTTCACAGAAAGGTCCTTACCTCCATGAATTCTATTCTTACAAACTCCGGCAACCTAAATTTGGCAAGTTCTCCTTGATTCCTTGACGAATCCCTCTCAAATTTGAAAAGGAAGTTCGTCAAGGAATTCCCTTCCTTTCGAGCCAATTCCCAAACTCTGAAACCTTCCCAATCTCTCATGTGAATGTATGAGAGATTATGGTATCTTGGGATTTCTTTCTCCGATGAGCTTTCCAAGCTTGGGAAGCTTGCTTTCCAAGCCCAAAACACCATCCAGAGGCCTATAAATGGACCCCCAAATCAAATTGAAGAGGGCACGCTCGTTCTCAGCCTAGAATACCCCTCCTATCTCCCTCCTCACTGACCAAGAAGCTCCACGATGTCTGGCGACCTCCGACTCCATTCCTCATCTGTTCGCAAGACCAGCGACAGATCTACCTTCCTCTTCTTCCTCTGTGCGTCGCAATATCTGTGGCCACTCCAATCTACGTCTTCGTCACTGTCTCCCACTCACCGAAGCCTTCGTCATCTCCAGAGCCGACGTACCCCCAGTTATAGGTCTTGCTCGCCATTAAAGGCAAGCTTCGAGTAAGCTTGAAGCCTGCTTTACGCTCGATAGCACCAGGCATCACGCCTAGGCGACGCGGAACCATTCCAGGTTCCCTTTTTGACTGTCAATTGGACCCTTTGACTAGCAGAGAATGTGAATTCGATGAAGGGGCTACTGCTGTTGCTGTGCGAAGGAAGGGTGGGACTTTAGTCCCACCTCGGAAGCTAACGTGCACTTGCACCTGCATAAAGTGATTTAGTCGCATAGGCTTATCGCCTCAGCAAGCACAGGGGGTGAGGTCCCCGCACATGCCTCGCCCGCGACACCTTACACACAGGTCTGGCCAATCCAATAACCCGCCTAACCGAAGCACTCCTCTCTCATCACCCACATCGGTGAGCCTAGTCCCGGGTGCGTGCTTGCCCATTTACATGACTACGCTGACTGTGGCCCTGGGAGGACGGAACCTAAGAGGAAGAGAGAAAGAACGAGAGAGTGGGAGCAGGGGAGGGTTTTGCCCTGTGCGACACTTAGCCAAATTTGAAAGTGCCTCCCTTGTGCATGAGAAGAAAAGAGAAGCCTGAGTAAAAGAGAAAGAAGAAGGATAGCCGTAGAGGAAGAAAAGAAGAGCAGCTACAGCACAGCCAGAGGAAGAAGAAGAGAAGAGAAGCTTTAGACAAAAAGAAGGCACAGAGAAAAGGAGAAGCAGTCGGGCACTGTAGTAGAGAGTAGGATAAGTTGTCTACCGGCTAAGTAGACGTCTGAGCTTCATTTGAAGTGCACTGTGCACTTACCTTACGTGGCATTTAATTGGTTAGAGTTATTTGAGATAATTGTTAGGGGTAATTGGTGATTCAAATCACCATTTTACCCCATTCTTTTTGCATTATCTGACATTCACTTTCATTCATATTTGCTTGGAATTCTATTGATTATATATTTGTGTTGAGTTGCAATCTTGAGAAGCATTTTTGCCAATTGCTCCCTGTGTTTGACCTCGGACTTAATTTCTGATATTCAAGCAATAAATATTATTTGTTTTTTGCACTGATTCGAACTATACTACAACGCGGTGATTTTAAAACCCATTTCAGAGCGAATAACATTTTGGCACCGTTGCCGAGGAGCAATGTGCAATTTTGATCTCTTGATTGCAATATCTAATTTGATACTAACTTGCTCTATCTCTTTTGACAGTGATCTATTTTAGGGGACTTATTGAAAGAAGATCAGCCACACATCAGCCATTCTGAGGGCAAGTAAACTCCATCCACCCTCTTCTAAGCCCCTGATTCTGAAAAGCTAAAAAAGGAAAAAAAATCAATTAGGGCTACTTGCATTCTATTCTTAGATAAATCATCAAGTTGCCTGATTTGATACATTCTAGAGAAACATCCAAACCCTTATTTGTGCACCTACTTGGGATCTTAAGGTATCTAGGGCTATCACTTTCTTGCTTGAGCCCTAGGTACCACATTTGAACTGATTAAATTGGACTAATCAGAGCCAATTAGGGTTTTCTGTTTAGGGTTTTAGAGACACACGTGCTTAAATAAGAATTGATCTTCCCAAATAGTGTGTGCCTAAGCCTTGGTTGAATTGATCTATTCAAGAAAACCCTAAAGATCAGGCTCTTAATTTCATTTGAACACTAAAAGAAGAACCTAAAATTTTTCAAAGGACAAAACAGATGAAGTTGACCCACCTTGTTGGGTTAACCAATCTTCAAAATTAGGTCACTTTGCACAAAAACATCTTAATGTTCAAGTGAAATCATAAGCACCTTACTCTTAATCTAAAACTGGTAGACTTAAGATGTCAAGTCCCCATTCTGGTCTACCTGGATCCTCAATGACAAGAGAGGTCGAGTGAGGGAAACCCTGTAACTCGTGGGGGCGCTCTACCGTATAAGGGTCTTCGTGGGACTCTCCCTCTCTGGCTGCCCAGGTAATTCTCAAGTGGACGGCTTTTTGACTAAGGGGTATCATTCGCCCCGAACCTCTATAGTCATCCAAAATTTTTGGGTGTCTTGATTGGGTCCATCACTTGCTATCCCTCATCCATTCCATTGGTGCATGTTTGGGAGGATGTCCTTAAGTCCATCCCTGAGGCCTCCATTAGCTATTCACTCTCGTTGAGGTCGAGCCTCGACTTCTGTGTTTATGCAACAACCTGATCACATTAACATATCCTCTAATTCAGAACCTACTTCCCCTTCATCAACTATGGATCACCAAGAAGAACAACCTAATCTTGAGCAACAATTCCATGATTTCGAAAATCAAATCAATGCCATCATCAACCCACCGTCGCATCCTCAAATGCGAGATCATTATAATCCTGCAACGATGGAGATCGAACCCTGAATCAACATTCCTGTGGGAGGACCCGAGATAGATCTCAAGCCTAGAATGCTTCATATGACCCCAAAATTTCATGGCTTGAACTCCGAGGATCCTTTCCAGCACATCAAAAACCTAAAACATCTGGCCCACACTTTTGAGGCAAATGTACAGAATCGGGACGGATTACTCTTGAAACTCTTCTCATTCTCCCAGGCTGACAAAGCCGCTCACTGGTTTCAAACTCAACCACACACGATCAACACATGGGGAGAACTTCAAACTGCCTTCCTACAAAAATTCTACCCCATTGGTCGTACCAACACGATGCGGCACCAAATCACACACTTCTCCCAAGGAGCAAGAGAATCTCTACATGAGGCATGGGATCATTTCTGGATCTCATGTGTAAGTTCCCCCATTACGGAGTTCTGAAGTGGGAACAAGTTGAATCCTTTTACCACAGACTCTGTGAAGATATCAAGCTCTTTGTTAATGCAATTTGTAGTGGTAGCATCATGGGTCAACATGAGGACACGATTTGGGAAATTCTCGAGAACATGTGCGAGAACTCCCTGAATAATGAGTTATTGGGTGCGTACGACTAGACGTCCACCCACGCATTGACAAATAGTCGAGAGGTACACGAATCTCGAGGCCTTTCCTCATCCGTTGATCTAGAGTTGGTAGCTAGTAAATTGGACAAGGTCTCCATTATCGAGAAAAAGGTGGATGACATCACTTGTTATCTACATAAATCTACCTATGCACCTCAAAGCACATACACACACCCGCCCATGGGAAGGGAGGCTACGTACAACATCTACCACTCCCCGGGGATGGATACGTATCCACCCTCGTCAGATTATGGCTTCAGAGGCAACTCCGGGTCAGCCCACCTCAGTTGGGGGAACTCTGAAACCCCGTATCCTGATTATCTCGGAGCTCCTCAGACCTACGAGGATCTTCACACCGTCTAGAATAATCCTTTCTCCAGCACTTACAACTCTGGATGGCATAATTATCCTAAGTTTTCATGGTCGGGAAATAACCCGAATCTAAGACCTCAATTCCAACCCTGACCACAGGCTCCGCATCCTTATCAACCCACCCAACCAAGGCCCACTCAAAATTTCCAATCTGGACCACCTAAAGAAGGCCATACATCTTTTATTCTCCAAACCTTGGTTGACATGCAAAAACAACACAAAAAAGAGATCTCTGAGTTACGAAATCAATTGGCCCAGCTGGGAAGTGGTCGAGAGCCTGTTGTACTTCCTTCTCAGCCTCTTCCAAACTCGAATAACGTGTCGAACCAGAGGCACGTTATGAACCCAAACCAGGGCCAAGCTCACTTTGTTTATCAGGCCCCTTCTACTCCATCTCCTGACAGGATGGATGCTTCAACTTCATACTCGAGATTTCAGTAGCAAACACCTATTTTGCCCAACCCAAACAAAAATTAGGCAGGATTAAATTCCGTCACCACCCATGTGGCAAAGCAACACAAGACCCACCCTTTCCTAGCCACAACATGCCTGAGACCATACACCCTAACCCTAGATTGGTCGTCCAGGACATACCCATCCCTGATAAAAAGCCTGAGCCAATTCTAGAGGAACCATCTAAGGTTCCATTTCTCAATTCCTTGACCAAGGGAAAGAGGACAACCAAACCCGTGGCACCTGAGGATGACCTGGTTAAGCTCTTTGAGTAGGTCCATATACGCATCCCCTTGATGGATGTGATTTTCCACGTATCGGCTTATGCACGATTCCTGAAAGACGTATGTACACCTAAGCGTAAGCCGCGAACCAAAGGCAGGAACCCAATCGTATTGTCAGAGCAAGGCAGCTACATCATTTTGAGCAAACTCTCACCTAAGGCAAAAGATCCAAGAACCCCTCTGATCTCCTATGCTATCGGTGATATACAGTTTGACCGAGCCTTACTAGACCTTGGAGCTGCCATAAATTTGATACCTACATCCCTACTAGATTACATTGATGAATTTGAGCTTAAACCAATAGAGATGACTTTGCAATTAGCAAATCGATCTATTAAGTCACCAAAAGGAACTCTCAAGGATGTCATAGTTAGGGTACATGATTTCTACTTTCCCGTGGATTTCATTGTCTTAGACAGGGATGCTTATGAAAACTTGATGAATACACCGATCATATTAGGGAGACCCTTTCTGGCCACTACTAGGGCCAATATTAATTGTAAGGAGGGACAAATCGAGTTAAAATTTGGGAGCAAGATGCTAAAGATCGATATCTTTAAGGCCCAACAAGGAATTAATTGCGGGGTTATAGAATAAATCTGTGACATCGAGGCTATAGTTGACGATCTATGTATCGAGGAAAACCCGAATATGTCTGATCAACCACAAGAAGATCAAAACCCGCAATTTGAGGAGCCTAAACCTAAACTAGACACACCCATAGCTCCTTCGCTTGCTCCCGACACCCATCCTAAACCACCTCCTGCTGTTGATAATCCTGTTATGGAACTGAAGCCCCTCCCTGACCATCTCAAGTACGTCTTTTTAGGTTCTAATCAGACATTTCCTATGATTATCAACTCCCGACTCACACCTGATCAGGAAACATGACTGCTTTCTATTCTACAGCAGCATTGGAGAGCCATTGGATGGACTCTCGATGATCTGACTGGTATCAACCACTCATACTGCACACATCACATCTATACTGAAGAGGGCTCATGCCATCCCGTGAAATGTAGAGATGCCTAAATCCAAATCTGCAGGATGTCGTGAAAAAGGAGATCATCAAGTGGTTAGATGCAGGGATCATCTACCCAATCTTCGACAGTCGGTGGGTGAATCCAATCCAAGTCGTGCCTAAGAAGACAGGACTCACCGTGGTCACAACTGAAATCGAAGAAACCATACCGATCTATATAGTGAACTCATGGAGAGTCTACATTGATTACAGAAGACTCAATTTCTCCAGGAAGAAGGATCATTTCCCACTACCGTTCATTGATCAGATACTCGAGAAACTAGTAGGAAATCGATTCCTCTGCTTTTTGGACGGGTACTCTGGTTATAACCAAGTCTCAATTCATCCTGAGGACTAAGAGAAGACTACCTTCACCTACCCCTTTGGAACGTACGCATTTCGGAGAATGCCCTTCGGTCTCTGCAATGCACCCGCTACTTTTCAACGGTGGATGCTTGCCATATTCTCAAATATGGTAGGTGAATACCTTGAAGTCTTCATGGATGACTTCTCAGTATTTGGAGAATCTTTTGTTGATTGCCTCCTGCACTTGGTCCAAATCCTCATGCGATGCATCGATGTGAACTCAGTTCTTTCCTAGGAAAATAGCCACTTCATGGTACCTGAGGAAATTGTCCAGGGACATCTCATCTCTGAAAAAAGGCATCCAGGTTGATCGAGCCAACGTGAATCTGATTTCCAAACTCCCTATACCTAGCTCGATCAAGGACATCTGATCCTTTTTGGGGCACGTCGATTTTTACCATCGATTCATTCTTGATTTCTCAAAAATCGCATGCCCCTTGACTACTCTTCTCTCGAAGGATGTCTCCTTTGAAATCACTGAGGAGTGCACTCATGCGTTTGAGATCCTACGTGATCAAGTTACCCAAGCACCTATCCTGCAGTCCCCTGATTGGTCTCAACCCTTTAAGATCATGTGCGATGCATCTGATTATGCTATGGGTGCAGTACTTGGGTAGAAAATAGACAGGAAACCCGTGGTCATCTACTATGCTAGCAAGACACTTGACGAGGCTCAGCGTAACTACACAGTTACTGAGAAAGAGCTACTAGCCGTAGTATTTGCCCTGGAGAAATTCAGATCATATCTTTTAGGTTCTCGTGTCATCATATACTCGGATCACACTGCAGTGAGGCACCTCCTCGCAAAGAAGGACGGGAAACCTCAACTAATCCGATGGATCTTACTATTGCAAGAATTCAATCTTGAGATTCGGGATAAAGCGGGAAAGCAGAAAGTGGTAGCGGACCACTTATCCTACCTTCCTTTTGACAGTATTGACCCTTCCAGACCCATCACTGAGCACTTTCCTGATGAGCACCTCCTGACTATTAGTGCAGAACTTCCTTGGTTTGCTGATTTGGTAAACTACTTGGCATCACATCAGATCTTGTCCGATTGGCCGAAGGCCAAGAAAGATAAATTGCTTTCCGATGTCAAGTACTACATCTGGGAAGACCTGTGCCTCTTCTCATTGGTACTGATCAGATCATTAGATGGTGCATTTCGGAAGTGAAAATTCATGACAATTTGTCCTTCTGCCATGACCAGGCCTATGACGGACACTTCTCCGAACATAAAACTATAGCAAAGTCCTCCAGTGTGACTTTTATTGACCCACGATTTTCAAGGATGCATACAATCACTGTAAGGCATGCACTCGTTGCCAAACCTTGCGCAACATAAGCCACTACAATATGATGCCTTTACAGCCGATTCTCGTATGTGAGATCCTCGATATCTAGGGGATTGATTTCATGGGACCCTTCCCTATCTCGGATAGCTTCAAGTACATTCTTCTCGCTATTGACTACGTGTCCAAATGGATCGAAGCCATCCCGACCCGAACCAACGATTTAAGGTGGTAATCAAATTCATTCATCAGAACGTCTTTTCTCAGTTCAGGATTCCACGTGCCATTATCTCTGATGGAGGGACCCATTTCACGAATGCTCAGTTCAGATCACTGATAACCAAATACAAGGTGTAGCACCGAACCTCTACTCCGTATCACCCCAAAACCAACGGTCTAGCTGAACTATCGAATCGAGAGATCAAGAAAATCCTTCAGGTCATTGTTCGACCTGACAGGAAAGATTGGTAATCCTGACTTCTGGAAGACTTGTGGGCTTATAGGACCGCCCACAAGACCCAATTAGGCATGTCTCCTTTCAGATTGGTGTACGGGAAGGCATGTCACCTCCCCATCGAGTTGGAGCACAAAGCCTATTGGGCTATACAGAAGTGTAATCTAGATCTTTCTAAGGCAAGAACCTACAGAAAGCTTCAAATGAGCAAGATCGATAAACTACGCAATGATGCGTACGAGAACTCACGAATTTACAAAGAGCGAATTAAGGCCCTTCACAACAAGCACATATCCAGAAAGATCTTTCACCCTGGTCAGAAAGTCCTACTCTTTGATGCCAAACTCAAACTGTTCCCAGGAAAACTCAGATTAAAATGGATTGGATCATATCTTATCAGACGGATTTTTGGAAATGGAGCCATTGAAATCAATCTACCCAGCCTTGATTCTAAACCTTTTATTGTGAATGGCCAGCGACTTAAGCCGTTCACTGAACTCACTGATACAATCTTGGCTGAGTTATCTCTTGATTTCCATTCTCCCTGAGCTCATTGCGCTCGGCTGATGGTGTTAAACTCAGCACTTAACGGGAGAAAACCTGTCATCTTATTGAAAAACCCGAGACCCTTCTTGACACATCCCATGCTGAACTCATATTGCACTTTAGGGTTCGTCCATTAGAATAGGCAATTCCACCTCTAGTACCCGTACCAGAGCTTGAAATCATCCGCAACAATCACTCAGACCCATCCAACCACCTAAAAATGATTTTAATGTACGATCTAAGCAGAATTTGAACCCACCTAATTTACAATGACATTGCAAATCATAGGCATGGGGTGTATTAAAGTGCAAAACGCTGTGAGAATCACTTCACAAGAAAAGGTTTCATCAAAAAAATACATATTGCAAAAAAAAATTGAAAAAAAAATGGAGAAAGGGGAGAAAATTTTGAGAATTAATTGCATATCATTTTGTAGGAGAGAAAAGGGAGGTGATATAAATGTCAACAAGGAGCACAGTTTGAAATAAAAAGAGTTAGTCATTAGTAAAAGATTAACGAATCTACTTAGTTCTAGACCAAATCAAAAGAAAGAAATAAAAAGACAAAAGTGCTAAGGGACAAAAGAAATTAGTATGAACGTCAATCTTAGGCTTCTTGGGCTTGTGTTTAGGCTTAAAAATTCAAGTATTCGTTAAGATCTGGATAGTCCTCAAGAAGTTGGGGAAAATACGAAGCTTAAGTATTAGGTCTAAGGTTTAGGGATTATTTGGCCTCGTTAACTGACCTCTGGTTTGTAGGACTCGGTAACCTAAGGACCCCAATCCACACACAGTTTGGTTCAGTGCGCTTAATTATCAAAAGCACGCAAAAGCGTTAATTCTGTTATGAAAAAGCTACCTAGATTAGGAGCGGCTGATCAACACAAGTTGATTTGGAAGAGTTTCTGGTGCAGAGAGGCGGGAAATTCCCCTCGAAGATGCGCAATAACATACCATCTCCTCGATGCTTGTCACCTAGGATATCTAAATATCCTATTGGGGCCATGTAAGAACCTTGTGCTGGTTCAGATGCCATAGGCGGCATTATCCTGAAATATCGATTGCCAGGGTCTAGATTTAGCTACAGAACTCCATGGGTGGGATTATCCTGAAATCTCGAAAGCCGGGGTTCTGGGGGTTGCCATGAGTGATGCTATCTCGAAGCATCGATTGCTAGGGACCCTGTAAGGATTGATGGTGGGAGCTAGGAATCCGATACAGACCATGTTGTAAAGCCAATCCAAAGCTAGAAATAAAGAAAAGAGAGAGAAAATTCTCTAAAAATATGCAAAAAAATCCTCTGTCTCTCTCTTACAAAAATGCACTACAAACTGAACCTAGATTAAAACATGTTACAAGCACGAGTGCTTTAACCATGGAGTTCAACGAACCTTAGCTTAGTTCCTGTAGGCCTTAGAAACCTTCACGGTAAACTGAGGCTAGAGCTGGTTAGGTCTGGATCTTGGTTGGTACTTGAGTACCGCTAGGCCTACTATTGGCATTCTGACCTAATCCACAAAAGAAAGCACACAGCAGAAATCTGAGCATAAAAAGGCATATGGTCTAGAATTTGAGTTAATTCCATGAGATTTTGTTAAGGGACAAGCAAAAGCTAGGCAGGGGGTATGATGGGAACACCATCATGAGCCATAACTAGCTCAATTTAGTCACTATCAAGGAATAAATGCTCCCACATAACTGCTAGAGAGCTATAGTTCATTGCACAATCATTCTGAGAGAAAGACAAGAAAATAGGGTTAAAACTATAATTTTACCATCATATCTTGAATGCAGAATAACCGTGGGTTTTCCTAGGGGGTAATTAAGGGTCAAATGGTCTTAAATGTCCAACAAGTGAGCTAATACAAATAGAAAAGGATTTTCGCGAGTTTTGAGAATTAAATGACTTCTAAAATCCTAAAACAGACCTGCTTAATTAAATAAGGTTCTAGTCAGGATAAAATTCACCTAAACCCTATAAAATTCATAAAAAATATTTTCTAGGGTTTGGTGCCTTCAATTTGACCATTAGAACCCATCTTGACCCAAAATAGAGTCTCATAATGACATTTGCCCTAATTTGAGCTTTTACATAAATTATCCATTCAAACTTGATCAAAACTAAAATCCAACTTCACCATTAGGTTCCTTAGATTCAAATTATGTTTGTACCAAAATTTGGGCTCAATCTGAGACTGTCTTGACCTAATTTGCAATTTGGTCCTGTCTAATTCTTTTATATCACATATATGCCATTAACTTTCAAAATCCTTACAAAAAGGGCCCTAAATTTGTCACCATTTTCACAAAGAGGTCCCTACTACCATGAATCCTATTCATACAAACTTCGGCGACCTAAATTTGGCAAGTTCTCCTTGATTCCTTGATGAATCCCTCTCAAATTTGAAAGGGAAGTTCGTCAAGGAATTCCCTTCCTTTTGAGCCAATTCCCAGACTCTGAAACCTTCACAATCTCTCATGCGAAAGCATGAGAGATTAGGATATCTTGGGATTTCTTTCCCCGGTGAGCTTTCTAAACTTGGGAAGCTTGCTTCCCAAGCCCAAAATGCCATTTAAAGGCCTATAAAAGGACCCCCAAATCAAACCGAAGAGGGCACCCTCGTTCTCGGTTTGGAATACCCCTCCTATCTCCCTCCTCTCCAGCCAAGAAGCTCCACGACGTTCGGCGACATCCTCCGACTCCATTCCTCGTCCATTCGCAATACCAGCGATAGATCTACCTTCCTCTACCTACGGTCGCTCCAATCTATGTCTTTGCCGCCGTCTCCCACTCACCGGAGACTTCGTCTTCTCCAGAGCCGACGTCGCCCAGTTACAGGTCTTGCCCGCCATTAAAGGCAAGCTTTGAGCAAGCTTGAAGCTTGCTTCACGCTCGATAGCACCAGGCATCACTTCCAGGTGACGTGGAACCATTCTAGGTTCCCTTCTTGACTGTCAATTGGACCCTTTGACTAGCAGAGAATGTGAATTCAACGAAGGAGCTACTGCTACTACTGTACGAAGGAAGGGTGGGACTTTAATCCCACCTCGAAAGCTGACGAACACCCGTACCCGCATAAAGTGATTTTGTCGCATAGACTTATCGCCTCAGCAAGCACAAGGGGTGAGGTCCCCGCACACGCCCCTTACGCACCTCGCCCGCAACACCTTACATGCGGGTATGGCCGATCCGATAACCCTCCTAACCTAAGCACTCCTCGCTCATCACCCACACTGGTGAGCCTGGTCTCGGGTGCGCACCTGCCCGTTTACCCGACTACCCTAACTGTGGCCTTGGGAGAGCGAAACCTAAGAGGAAGAGAGAAAGAAAGAGATAGCGGGGGCAGGGGAGGGTTTTGCCCTGTGTCACACTTAGCCAAATTTGAAAGTGCCTCCCTTGTGCATGAGAAGAAAAGAGAAGCCTGAGAAGAAGAGAAAGAAGAAGAAGGACAGCCACAGAGGAAGAAAAGATGAGCAGCTACAGCACAGCCAGAGGAAGAAGAAGAGAAGAGAAGCTGTAGAAGAAAAGAAGACACAGGGAGAAGGAGAAGCAGCCGGGCACTGTAGCAGAGAGTAGGATAAGTCGTCTACCGGCTAAGCAGACGTCTGAGCTTCATTTGAAGTGCACTGTGCACTTGACTTACGTGGCATTTAATTGCTTAGAGTTATTTGAGATAACTGTTTGGGGTAATTGGTGATTCAAATCACCATTTTGCCCCATTCTTTTTGCATTATCTGACATTCACTTTCATTCATATTTACTTGGAATTCTATTGATTACATATTTGTGTTGAATTGCAATCTTGAGAAGCATTTTTGCTAATTGCTCCCTGTGTTCGACCTCGGACTTCATTTCTAATATTCGAGTAATAAATATTATTTATTTTTTGCACTGATTCGAACTATACTACAACGTGATAATTTTAAAACCTGTTTCAGAGTGAATAACACCTAGATTCACACTTCCACATCCACTTGAGCCTCACAGCATCTGGTGGGCTCCGTATCTCTTGATCCACACCCATCAACCCACCAAATTGATTGGGTTTAGGCTGCAGCATTAGCCTGTTGATCAGAACAAGCACCTGGTTGGACCAACCAGGCTATTGATCAAGGTGCTTGTTTTACAAAATTCATCTGATTTGACCGCCCCATCTCCATAATCATTTTCTGCTCGACTGAAGGCATTGAATTTAACACTTAACGAGAGGCAACCCTTCATTTCAAAAACCCAAGATCCTTCTGATTATCCTTTTCAGCTTCACGTCTACTACACTCTGAGTTCAATTTTAGAATAGTAGACTCCACCTTTGGTATTCGTATCAAGACTTGAAATCGTCTGCAATAGTCATCCCGACCCATTCACCCACCCATTAACCCTGTTCTAACCCTTGAATCCATGCTGATTTCATACCCTCTATTGTTAGCGCTGGATCGAGGTTTTAAGAGATGAGTTCATTGTAGTAATAATTTCTCAAAAATAACTCGAATAATAGATAAAATTTACAACTCAAATAAAAGTCTGAGGTCTTTCGCTGGGAGCAAATATGGAATTCACGTGCTAATCTCAACAAATAATGTAAATGAGCACCAGAAATTAGGAAAAGTATAGATTTTCAATGAATAATACCTGTCACATTAAATATTCAGTGAAATCCAATGTATCTCAAGAATTTGAGGATAAAAAGAAAAAAGAATAAAAGACAATGGTGATTTGAATCACCACTTATATCCTCTAAAGTTTAAGCATGCATTCAACCATCAATTATCTTAAATCAACCAACAGTAGGCAAGCAATCTGACGTCATAACAGAAGGCAAGCACAAGCCTTCTCTTTTTCTTCAGAACCTCTCCTCTTCTTCCTTCTCCTTCTTTCTCTGCGTGCACAGGGGGGAACTCACCTCTGAAATTGACTAAGTGTCAAGAACACTGAAGAGTAAAACCCTCCCCTGCCCCGCACTCTCTCTCTTTCCTTCTCTCTGGTTTCTCCTCTTTCATGCCCTCCCAAGGCCATGCACAGTACCAGGTTATCGGATAAATGATCTAGAACGCACCCGAGACCAGGGCTGCCGGCGTGGGGTAGCAGCCGAGGTGTGCGTAGGCGTAGGCAGGTAAACAGGTCGGAGCCAGGCCTGCGTGGACAGTGTCACGAGCGAGGTAGGTGAAGTGGTGTGGGGGACCTCACCCCCCTGTGTTGAGGCAAACAGCCCTCAACACTTTGTCAATTTATCCGTCGTTGATCTGTTGGTGGCTTCCGAGGTGGGACTAAAGTCCCACCTTCCTTGCAGGTGTCTGCAGTAAGGAAAACCCTCTGATTAGCATGGCTGCTGCAGAGCTCCTTCCTTCAATTGTCACAGCTAACGAGGTCAAAGCCTCCAATTGACCACCTGGAGCAGTGCCTTAGGTGATTCCGCACAGCTTGGATTGAGCACCTAGAGCAAGTGAGTGCTGTGGCAAGCACCAAGCTTGCTCGAAGAATAGCTTCAATGGTGGGCTCGACTTGGTACTTGAACCTCAAGAAACAGGGCCTTGCAGCCGCGTCAGATGGTTCAGCAGGATCACCGTGGGATGGCAAACATGGTGGTGGGTGTAGCGTAAGGTGAGGAGCACCGTGGAGGTCTAACGATCTCGAGGGAGATGGTCGGAAGTGCATGAGTCGGGTGAGGGGTTTGGACGATCAATCGACCTAACTAGGTTTGGGCTTTTGTTCGTGAAGTTGAGGTAGAGGTGTAGAGGGTTTCGGTGAGGCGGATTGGGGGGGTGTAGCGGTGGAGACGCCTCGCAGGAGGAGAGGCCGAAGATGGAGATGAGGGTGACCGGCGGTGTCGAGGGTTTATTTTTGGGTTTTTGGGGGTGTAAAACTAACCTAAGAGACTAAGGAAGCTAAACGAACCCTAATCTAATGGACGAAAGTGAGGGAGAACGATGCCAGGGGTACGTCTGCACCGGGGAAGAACGTACTCCGGTGGGGTAGAAGCAGCGACGATGAGGGGAATTGAGGGCCCTCGCTGGTATGGTGTGACGCAAAGGAAGGCGAGGAAGAAGAATCCACCGTCGGTATTGCGGTCGGACGACGAGGAAGATCAAGAGGAGTCGCCAGACATCGAGGAGTCTCTCGGTCGGAGAGGAGAGATGAAATAGAGGTGTTCCAGGCCGAAATCGAGCATAGGATCGACGGCATGCATTGGGCGTCTTTTTATAGGCCTTAGGGAGAGGTTAGAGCTTGGGAAGCAAGCTTCCCAAGATTGGAAGGCTCACCGGAGTTGGAAACTATGAGATATTCGAATCTCTCATGCGTTCGCATGAGAGATTGGGAATGTTGTTGGGCTCAAGACCAGATTCATTGGAAAGAAAATTCCATAAGGAGTCTCTAGTTCTAATTTGAGACTGTTTCATCAATCAATTAAGGAGAAATCCTTGGTTTATTGTCGTCGAGGCTTTGGGATTAGGAGTTCATGTGCGGAGGGGACCTTTTTTTGAAGAAGACAAAGAAGTTGGGGGGCTTTTTGTGAGGAATTCAAAAGTTGAGGGGCAATTGGAGATAAAGAAAGTTAGACTTGGACCAAAGTGCAAAATAGGTCAAAAAAATCTCAGATTATGCCCAAATTTTGACACAAATTTAATTTGGACATAAGGAATCCAATGGTGAAGTTGGATTTTAGTTTTGGCTACATTTGACTAGATAATTTATGCAAAAACCTAAATTAGGGCATAGGTCTATCTGTGACTCTGTTTTTGGTCAAAATGAGTTCTGATGGTCAAATTGAAGGTACCAAACCCTAAATAATATTTTTCTATGAATTTTAGAGGGTTTATGTGAATTTTATCTTGACCAGAACCTCATTGAATCAAGCAGGTCTGTTTTTAAGGTTTCAGATGTCATTTAATTCCTAAAATATGTAAAAATCCATTTCTATCTGCATAGAGCTACTTGTTGGACATTTAAGATCATTTGACCTTTGATTAACCCCTGAGAAATCTCGTGATTATTCTGCAATTAAGATATGTTGTTAAAACTACAGTTTTTCCCCTATTTTACTACCTTTCCCTTAGAATGGATTTGTAGTGAATTACGTCTCTCTGGCAGTTATGTAGGAGCATTTATTCCTTGATTATGACTAAATAAAGCTAGATATGGCTAATAATGATGTTATCATCAAACCTCCATGCCTAACTTTTGCTAGTCCCTTAGCAAAATCTCACGGAATTAACTCAAATTCTAGACCATGCCTTTAGATCCCTGATAAGTGCTTTTTTTGTAGATTAGGTCAGAATTCCAATAGCAGGACTAGAGGTACTCAAGTACCAACCAAGATCCAGACTTGACCAGCTTTAGCCTCAGTCTGCCGCGAAGGTTTCTAAGGCCCACAAGAACTAACCTAAGGTTCGTTAAACTCCGCAGTTAAAGCACTTGTGATCAAAACATGGTTAGTCCCAATTTAGTTTGCAATGCATTTTTGTAAGAGAGAGATAGAAGAATTTTTTGCATTTTTTCGAGAGTTTCTCTCTCTTTTTCTTCTTTATTTCTAGCTTTGAATTGGCTTTACAACACGATCTATATCCGATTCCTAGCTCCCACCATCAACCTCACAAGGTCCCTATCTTTCGATGCTTTAAGATAATACCGCCCATGGCAACCCCCAGAACCCTAGCTTTTGACACTTTGAGATAGTGCCGCCCAAGGTGTTCTGTAGCTAAATTCAGGCCCTAGCAATCGACATTTTGGGATAATGCCGCTGATGAGAACCTCATCATGAGCCCTAACTAGATCATTTTGACTTGAGTAAGTGAACAAAAGCTCTTACATAACCTAAAGGAAGGCCTAATTCAAGGGATTACTGTTCTAGGAAGAAGACATGAAATAAAGGGTAAAACTGCAATTTTATCATTGTAGTACATCAACGGGATTTTTCAGTGGCTAAACATAGGTCAATTGAACTTAATAAGAGGAAAAGTGGGATGATTCAGTCAACAAAGGGTTATTGTGAGATTTAAGAATTAAATGACATTTTGTAATGCTAAAACAAACCCACTTAATTTCACAAGGTTTTGGTCAAGATAAAAATCAACTAAACCCTCTAAAAATCATGTAAAAATATCCCCTAGGGTTTAGAACCTTCAAATTGGCCTTTAGAACCTATTTTGACCTAGATAGGGGTCCTAGCTCAGTATTTAACCTAATTTGGGTTTTTATGAAAAATGTCCAGTCAAACGTGGTTAAACCTAAAATCCAGCTTCACCATTAAATTCCTTATGTCAAAATTAGGTTTTTACCAAAATTTAGTCCTAAGGGAATGTCACCTTGACCTACTTTGCAAAATAGTCCACCCAATTACATTCTGGCCCTTAACTTTTGAAAACCCTTGCGTAGACCCCCTATCTTCCTCACCACTCTTTGCATTTAGGTCCCTCTGCCATTACATCGAAGGAATCCTACTCTGGTAAGGATTTGAGGAGGATTTCTCCCCGAATCCTCAGAGATCTCCTCCCAGATTTGGAAGGGAGATTCTCTGAGGAATTCTCTACCGTCTGAACATGATCCCAAGATCGGATTTGTATCCAATCTCTCGTGCGAACGCTCGAGAGGATTGGGTATCTTCTGCACCTTCCATCTCCAGCGAGATCTTTGCGCTTGGAGACTTGCCTTCCAAGCACAAAGGTCTCGACCAGTAGCTATAAAAGGAACCCCGGTCCTTAGCGCATCTTCTAAGCTTGAATTGGCTTGAGATACACCCCTAATTTCTTCCTCCCTAGTCGCCGGCCAACTGCCCGCAAGCTCCGAGGATCCCTCCTCCCTCTTCTTGTCACTCTGCCACCATACCAGTGGCAGAGTTATCTTCGTCTCACTCTTCTGCGTCGCGCCGTACCCACACGCGCCTCTCCAATCCCTTCCTCGTCACCGTCATCCTCACCCCAGGGCCTTCTTCTCCGATGACGACACCTACGTGTCGCTTGTCCTCCGCCTTCCCCCCTTTGTCCAACTACCCTCAGTAAGTTCCCCTCTCTTTACTCTTTATTTTCCCCCAATTACTTTTAGAAAACACCCCTCGACTGCCGCCAATCACCTCTGTCTCCCTCACCTCAGGCCGACCACTGGCGAGGCGAATCCGTCGCATCCCCCCTCCACACGCCTCGCCACCCACCTCAGAACCTTTGCCATCACTCACTGATCATCCTCCGCCCCTTCAGCAACCGCCACACACACCTTACACTTCCACCGAACACACGCACCTTCACGGCCACAGAGCGACCTAGGCACGCACACCTAGGTCATCCCAAGACCAGCCAACCACTGTCTCACCTTCGCCGTGACACGGCGAAGCTCCCCAAGGCATTTGACAGGGCTGCGAGGCCATATTAGTGTGTTTCAGGTTTGATCCTCCACCGCCATTAGCGAAGGCATGAAGCAGCAAGCTTGCGTGCTCTAGGTCATCCCACTCCATGTAGAAGCATCCCAAGTGCGCGGAACCCTCCTGCGAACCTTTCGCACCTAGCAATCAGAGGCGTCAGTGACTGCAGTTGCCTCAATTAGACGGGTGTCCCTCCTGCAGGTGCGCGAAGAAGCCGGTGGGACTTTAGTTCCACCTCGGAAGTCCTTAGCTCAGGTAAGTGCTTTAAATTGTTTTTGTGTTTCTATCTCGTCGCCTCAAGTAACACGGGGTGAGGTCCCTCTCCCATGACCCCGCCTCGTCTGCGACGCACACCCACGCGGACCTGGTGACCGACCCGTTTACCCTGCACTCCTTGCGCACCACCCATGTCGGTGCACCTAGACCCAGGCACGCGTAACCCGACCAGCTTACCTGGCTGGCTCTGAGAGAGCGAAGAGAGACATAGAGAGAGAGCGATGCGGGGGAGGCTAGGGCTAGGTTTTGCTCTATGCTACGTAGGGAAAGAAGAAGAAGGAGGAGGCAGCTGCTGAAGAAGAGGAAGAAGCTGAAGGCAGGAACTGCTAAGGAAGTAAGGAGAAGGAAGGACTTAGCCGCAGAAGTAGAGGTTGAAGAAGAAAGAAAGACTTGAACTTAGAAGCAGAGGCAGAAGAAGAAAAGAAGGAGAAGCCAAGGGCTGAAAGCAGGAGGAAGAAGGAAGAAGAGGTGCAACCAAGCAGAGAATCAAAGGCAAAGAAGAAACTGAAGCCAAGAGAAGACAAAGAAGAAAAGAAGAAAAGGAAGAGTAGCTGCATAGAATAAAAGGCAGAAGGCAGAAGGAATCAGAAGCAAAGAATGGAGAAATCAGAAATCAGAAGAAGAAGAACAGAGAAAGCAAAAATAGAGCGTTAAAAAGAAGCTCCGCACTGTAGCATCAAAGACTTAAGACGTCTGATTTTTACATCAGACGTCCATCTTTACATTTTTTTGAGCTTCTATATACATTGAAACCATTTTTTATTGCTTCATAATTTGATTGGTCATTACATTTTATTAAATTGTAAGTTGTGATCTTAGTTTTTAATAACCAATTTGCTCCCTGTGTTCGACCACGGATACCTTATTTGTTTTCGAGGTGATTTCATTTATATTGCAACGAACATCTTTTAAAACTGATTTCGCCATGTTAACATTGTGGCACCGTTTCCAGGGAGCAACGGGCATTTTAGAAACTTTGATCACAACCTCTGATTCAGTACTGACTTAATCTCTCTCTTTTGTTGTGTTTGTCTCAAGGGAAGAAAAGGAAAGCAAAGCAGCCGCACAACAACCACACCAAGGAACAGGTAAACTTTCATTAGCCTTTTCTCTTAATCCCCTCAAAGTCTGAAAAGGAAAATAAAGAAAAATCAATCTAGGGTTACCTACTTCCATATTTAGTAATTTACCAAAGTTGCTTGATTTTCGTTTCAACACATTTTTAATTGCACATCCATTTAAGGTAACTAGGGTTAAAACCTTCTTGATTGAGCCCTAGATACCATTTTTGAGGCAACTAAATTGGACCACATAGAGCCAACCTAAGGATTTCAATCTAGGGTTTTAGAGACACATCTTCTCTTAAGCAAAGAATCAAAATTTTCAAAAAGAGGTGTGCCTAAGCCTTATTTGAAGAGATTTATCCAAGTGAAACCCTAAGCAAATCAAGCTCTTAATTCACTTGAACCCTAAAAGCTCTCAAAGGAACAAAGAGGTGAAGTTGATCCTTTGGGTCAACCAACCTTAAAATTAGGTCACTTTTTTGCACTCAAAAGACCTAAAGTTCAAGTGGAACCCTAAGCACCTTGATCTTAACTAAAAGAGGTAGACTTAAGAGGTCAAGGTCCCCATTCTGGTCTACCTGAAATCTCAATGACAAGAGTGGTCAAGTGGGGGAAACCCTGTAACTCGTGGGGATGCTCTACCGTGTAGGGGTCTTTGTGGGACTCTCCCTCTCTAGCTACCCAGGTATTTCTCAAGTGGACAGCCTTTCTGACTAAGGGGCATCATCCACCTTGAACCTCTATAGTCACCCAACATTTTTAGGTGTCTCGATTAGGTCCAGCACATTCTGATCTCATCAAATCCTTCGGTGCATGTTTGGTAGGAGGTCCTTAAGACCATCCTTAAGACCTCCTTTAGAAATTCACTCCCGCCGAGGCCAAGCCTCGACGCCCGTGTTGGTGCAGCAACCCCACCACATGGATCTTTCCTCTGATTCAGAACCAAGTTCTCCTTCTTCTTCCATCATGGCACAACCCATTGAAGAAGAGAACAACCTTGAGCACCAACTTCAGCGCCTAAATGATCTCTTCCAAAACTTTGTAAACTCGCTGCGGTGTCCTATGATGCAAGATCACTGTAATCCCGTTGTGGTGGCAATCGAGCCTCGAGTCTAAATCCCAGCTGGAGGTCCTAATTCTGAACTCAAGCCTAATATGATTCATGCCATACCAAAATTCCATGGGCTTAACTCCGAGGATCCATTCCAGCACATTAAGTAGCTCAAACATTTGGCCCAGACTTTTGGGTCAGATGCACAAAATCGGGATATTTTACTCATGAAGATGTTTTCTTTCTCCCTCAAGGACAAGGCTGCTCATTGGTATCAAACTCAGACTCATCTGATCAACACATGGGTCGAACTTTAGTCCAAATTTTTGAAGTTCTTCCCCATTGGCCGGACAAATGCCTTGCGCTACCAAATCACTCATTTCACTCAACAATCGGCAAAACCTCTTCATGAGACATGGGATAGATTCTTAGATCTCATGCGGAAGTGCCCCCATCACGGAGTTCCTAAATGGGAACAAGTCCAGTCTTTTTACCAGAGACTCCGTGAAGACATTCGATTATTCGTCAATGTAACTTGCGGAGGAAACATCATGGGTCAACATGAGGACACGGTGTCGGAGATTCTCGAAAATATGTGTGAGAACTCCATCAATAATGACTCCATGGGCTTATTCGACCGGACGAATGCCCGCGCATCGACGAATCTTAGGGAAGCACGTAAGATGCAGGGCCTATCCACATCCGTCGACTTGGAATTGATGGCTAGTCAGTTGGACAAGGTCTCTATCATAGAGAAGAAGGTGGACGAGCTGACTCGGCATCTACAGCAAGCCACTTCTGCGCAGAACTCATTTGCACAGCCACCTCTCACAAAGGAAACTGTGCAGAACATCTATCACCGATCTTCTCAGGGGATGGGCCCGTATCCACCCCCGTTTGACTCTTGGACCAGAGGAACCTCCGATCCACTCTATTCTAGTTGGGGGAACTCTAAACCCTCGTATTCTGACTTTCCTGAGGCTCCTCAGACTTGTGAGGACCTCAACGCCATCCAGAATGATCCATTCTCCAATACCTACAACCCTGGATGGCAAAATCATCCCAACTTCCAGTGGGCAGGAAATTCTCAGAATCAAAGACCACCTTATCAACCCCATCCACAAGCTCCTCATCCATATCAGCCGCCTCAGCCTCAGCCCAATCCCACCTATCAATCTGGGCCAAACCAGGATCAAATGACTCTTATCCTTCAAGCACTGGCTGACATTCAAAAGATGAATGCTGCAATGCAGAAATAGTACAAAGATGATATCACAGAGGTTCGCAATCAACTCGCCCAGATGGCGAATTCCTGCCAACCTGGCACCCTTCCTTCGCAACCTCTGCCAAACCCAAATAACGTGCCGACCCAGAGGCGCGTTATGAACCCAAATTCAGGCCATGCACATATGATTTATCAGGCCCCTTCTGTTCCATCACCTGACAGGATGGAAGCTTCGACATCTTATGCAGAATTTCAGCAGCAGCCACCCATCTTACCAAACCCAAACCAAAACCAAGCAGGATTTAACTCTGTAACAACTCGTAGTGGTAAAGCAACCCAAGATCCACATTATCCAAACCACTCCAAGCCTGGTAGTAACCCAAGCCCTAGGATATTTTTCCAGGATACCCCTATCCCAGATCAAGAACCTAGACCTATTCTAGAGGAACCAACCAAGGTTCCATTTCCCGAGGCCTTGACCAAGGGAAAGAGGATAACCAAAACCGTGGCTCCTGAGGAGGATCTGGTCAAGCTCTTTGAACAGGTCCAAATAACATCCCCTTGATGGATGCAATCTGCCACGTACTAGCTTACACAAGATTTCTGAAAGAAGTGTGTACACCCAAGCGTAAGCTGCAAACCAAAAGTGAGAGTCCGATCGTACTGTCAGAGCAAGCCAGCTCTATAATCTTGAGTAAACTCCCACCCAAGGCTAAAGACCCAGGTACTCCCCTAATTTTGTGTAAAATTGGTGAAACCTAATTCGACAGAGCCTTGTTAGACTTAGGTGCCTCCATAAACCTAATACCTACATCCCTCCTTGACCACCTTGAAGAGTCCGAGCTTAAACCAACTGAGGTGACATTGCAGTTAGCCGATCAATCCATCAAGTCACCTAAAGGAATACTCGAGGATTTCATTGTTAGGGTACGGTATTTCTACTTCCCGGTGGATTTTATAGTTCTAGATATGGATGCACCTGAGAACCCAAGGGATACACCAATTATACTAGGGAGACCTTTTCTGGCCACTGCTAGGGCCAACATAAACTGTGAGGAGGGCCAAATAGAATTAAAATTTGGGAACCAAACTCTAAAGATTGACATCTTTAAGGCCCAACAAGGGATTAATTGCGGTGTTATAGAACAAATATGTGATATCAAAGCCGTGGTTGATGAACCGCATATCGAGGACAACCTGCTTATCCTTGATCAACCACCAGAAGATCAAAACCTGCAAACAAAGGAGTCTGAACCTGATCTAGACACACCCATGACTCCCACCCTTGTCTCTGATACACACCCTAAACCGCTCGCTGCTGCTGATAATCCCGTCTTGGAACTCAAGCCCCTTCCCGATCATCTAAAATACGTCATTTTGGGTTCCAATCACACGTTTCCTGTATTATCAACTCCAGACTCACACCTGACCAGGAATCTTGTCTGATTAATGTTCTCCAGCAACATCGTAGAGCCAATGGATGGACTCTCGATGACTTGACTGGCATAAGCCCCTCTTATTGCACACATCGAATCTACACCGAAGAGGGTGCACGACCTTCGCGAGAAATGCAGAGACATTTAAGCCCTAATTTACAGGAGGTCGTGAAAAAGGAGATCATTTAGTGGTTAGATGCAGGGGTCATCTACCCGATCTCCGACAGTCGCTGGGTGAGTCCAATCCAGGTTATGCCTAAGAAGGCCAGACTCACCATCATCACGACTGAAATCGGAGAGGTCATACCGACTTGAATAGCTAACTCATGGAGAGTCTGCATTGATTACGGAAGACTCAATTCCTCCACGAAGAAGGACCATTTCCCACTACCGTTTATTGATCAGATCCTCAAGAAACTAGCGGGAAATAGGTTCTTTTGCTTTCTTGACGGGTACTCCGGTTATAACCAAGTGGCAATCCATCCAGAGGACTAAGGAAAGACCACGTTCACCTGCCCCTTCGAAATGTACGCATTCCGAAGGATGCTGTTCGGTCTCTGCAATGCACCCACGACTTTTCAGCAGTGCATGCTTGCCATATTCTCAGATATGGTAGGTGATTATCTGGAAGTCTTCATGGATGACTTTTCAGTATTTGGAGCATCATTTGATGATTGCCTCCAGCACTTGGTCCAAATACTCAGGCGGTGCATCAATGTGAATCTGGTTCTTTCCTGGGAAAAGAGCCATTTCATGGTGCCTGAGGGAATCATCCTGGGACATCTAAGTTCGGAGAAAGGCATCCAAGTCGATCAAGCCAAGGTTAACTTGATTTCCAAACTCCCTATGCCTAGCTCGATCAAGGACATCCAATCTTTTCTGGGGCACATCGATTTTTACCGTTGATTTATCCCTGATTTTTCAAAAATCGTGTGCCCCATGACTACTCTTCTCTCCAAGGATGTACCTTTCAAAATCTCCAAGGAATGCACTCAAGCATTTGAGATCCTTCGTGACCGAGTTACCCAAGCCTCAATCCTATAGTCCCTTGATTGGTCTCAACCCTTTGAGATCATGTGCGATGCATCTGACTTCACTGTAGGAGCGGTTTTGGGGTAGAAAATTGATGGAAAACCCGTGGTCATTTACTATGCTAACAAAACACTTGACAAGGCTCAGCGTAACTACATGGTTACTGAGAAAGAGCTACTAGTCGTAGTATTTGCCCTAGACAAATTCAGATCATACCTTTTGGGTTCCCATGTTATCATCTACTCGAATCACACAGCTGTGAGGCATCTCCTTGCAAAGAAGGATGCGAAACCTCAATTAATCTGATGGATCTTGCTATTGCAAGAATTTGACCTCGAGATTCGTGACAAAGCGGGAAAATAGAACGTGGTAGCTGATCACTTGTCTCGCATTCCTTCTGAGATCATTGACCCTTCCGGACCCATCACGGAACATTTTCCTGATGAGCACCTCCTGACTATCGATATAGGGCTTCCATGGTTTGCTAACATAATAAACTACTTGGCATCACATCAGATCTCATTTGATTGGCCGAAGGCCAAGAAGGACAAATTGCGTTCTGATGCCAAGTATTACCTTTGGGAAGACCCGTATCTATTCCGCATTAGTGCTAACCAAATTATCCGACGATGTGTCACGGAAGAGGAAATCAAAGACATACTCTCTTTCTGCCATGACCAGGAATGTGGTGGACATTTTTCAGGACACAAAATTGCATCAAAAGTCCTCCACTGTGATTTTTACTGGCCCACAATTTTCAAGGATGCATACAATCACTATAAGGCATGTACCCGTTGCTAGACCTTGGGCAACATGAACCATCGAGACATGATGCCTTTACAACCAATTCTGGTATGCAAGATTTTTGACATTTGGGGGATTGATTTTATGGGACCCTTTCCTATCTCGGACGACTTCGAATACATCTTACTCGCTGTTGACTACGCGTCCAAGTGGATCGAAACCATTCCGACCCGAACCAATGATCACAAGGTTGTTATCAAATTCATTCATCGAAACATCTTCTCAAGGTTCAGGATTCCATGAGCAATAATTTCCGATCGAGGGACCCATTTCACAAATGCTCAGTTCAGGTCACTGATGACCAAATACGGGGTGTCACACCGAATCTCTGCTCCTTACCACCCCCAAATTAATGGTCTAGTTGAGCTATCAAACTAGGAGATCAAGAAAATCCTCCAGGATACTGTTCGACTTGACAGGAAGGATTGGTCATCCCAACTTCCAGAAGCCTTGTGGGCTATAGGACCACCCACAAGATCCAATTAGGTATGTCTCCCTTTAGACTGGTATATGGGAAGGCATGTCACCTCCCTGTCGAATTGGAGCATAAAGCCTATTGGGCAGTACGGAATTGCAACTTAGATCTTTCTAAGGATGGAACCCATAGAAAGCTTCAAATGAGCGAGATCAATGAATTACTCTACGACGTGCATGAGAACTCATGAATTTACAAAGAGCAGGTTAAAGCCTTTCACGACAAGCACATTTCTAGAAAGATCTTTCATCCTAGTCAAAAGGTTCTACTCTTTGATGCCCGACTCAAATTATTCCCAGGAAAGCTACGATCTAAATGGATCGGACCATACCTAGTCCAACAAATCTTTGGAAATGGAGCCACTGAAATCAGTCCACTCAGCCACGATTCTGAACCTTGGTCATGAATGGCCAAAGACTCAAACCATTCATTGACATGACCAATACAGATTTGGCTGAGACATCCTTTATCCTCCATTCTCCCTAAGCTCATTGTGCCCAGCCGATGGTGTAAAACTCAATGCTTAACGGGAGGCAACCCATCATTCTTTGAAAAACCCGAAACCTTTCCTAACATTTCTATGCTGAATTCATATTGCACTTTAGGGTTCATCCATTAAAACAGCTGACTCCACCTCAGGTACCCGTACCCGAGTCTAGAAATCATTCGCAATAGTCACCTCGACCCGTTCGCTCACCCATCACCTGTCCTAATAAATGAACTAAGCTGAATTCGAACCCACCTAATTTACAATGAGGACATTGCAAATCGTAGGCATGGGGGGTATGAAAGTGCAAAATGTTATGAAAACTCATATCAAGAAAAGGTTTCAACAAAAAAATCACATATCACAAAAAACACAAAAAATTGAAAAATCTTGAAAAAGGACAAAAAAACTGAGGGGGGAGAGAAAATTTTTGGTCTATACAAAACATGAGGAGGAAAAAGTGCAAAATGACAAAAATGGAGCACAAAATGAAAAAGAAAAAAGAGATAGTCATTAGTAAAAGATTAAGAGAGTAACTGAAGTTCTAGACCACATCAAGAAAAAAAAGAAAAATGAAAAAAAAGTGCTAAGGAGATACAAAAAGAGATTAGTAGGAACGTTGACTTTAGGCCTTCTAGGCTAGACTCTTAGGCTTAAAAATTCAAGTATCCGCTAAGATCTGGATAACAACCAAGAGGTTGGGGAAAATGCGAAGCTTAAGTATTAGGTCTAAGGATTAGGGAGTATTCGACCTCGTTAACTGACCTTCGATTTAAAGGACTCGGTAACCTAAGCACCCCAACCCACACACAGTCTAGTTCAGTGCGCATAACTATCAAAATCACACAAAAGCATTTTAATGTTCTGAAAAAGTTGCCTAGATTAGGAGCGGCCAATCAACACAAGTTGATTTAGACGAGTTCCCGACGTAGAGAGATGGGAAATTCCCCTCAAAGATGCGTAACAACATATCATCTCCTCAGTGCTTGTCTCTTAGGATATTTACATATCCTACCAGGGGCATGTAAGCACTCTGCTGGTTCAGATACCATGGGCGGCATTATCACGAAACATCGATTGCCAAGGTCTGAATTCAACCACGAAATGCCATGAGTGGGATTATCTCGAAATCTCGAAAGCCAGGGTTCTGGGGGTTGCCATGGGCGGTGCTATCACGAAGCATCAATTGCCAGGGACCTTTGAGGATTGATGATGGGGACGAGGAATCCGATTCAGACCGTGTTGAGAAGCTAATCCAAAGCTAGAAATAAAAAGAAAAGAGAAAGAAAACTCTCCAAATAAATAAATCATCTGTCTCTCTCTTACAAAAATACACTGCAAACTAAACCAAGGCTAAAAATATCTTAAGCACGGGTGCTTTAACAGCGGAGTCCAACGAAACCTAGGATAGTTTCTACAGGCCTTAAAAACCTTTGTAGAGGATCGAGACTAAAGCTGGTCAGGTCTGGATTGTGGTTGGTACTTGAGTACCTCTAGGCCTATTGTCGGTATTCCAACCTAGTCACAAAAGAAAAATAAAAAGCACTTGTCATAACTGGTAAAAGAAACTCATGGTCTAGAACATACATTAAAACCTTGAAATTTTGCTAAGGGACTAGCAAAAGCTAAGCATGGGGGTATGATGAGAACCTCATCATGAGCCCTAACTAGCTCATTTTGACTTGAGAAAGTGAACAAAAGCACCTGCATAACCTAAAGGAAGGCCTAATTCAAGGGGTTACTATTCTGGGACGAAGACATGAAATAAAGGGTAAAACTGTAATTTTACCATTACAGTACATCAATGGGATTTCTCAGGGGCTAAACATAGGTCAATTAGACTTAATAATAGGAAAAGTGGGATGGTTTAGTCAAAAAAGAGTTATTATGAGATTTAAGAATTAAATGGCATTCTATAATCCTAAAACAAACCAACTTAATTTCACAGGGTTCTGGTCAGAATAAAAATCAACTAAACCTTCTAAAAATCATGGAAAAATATCCCCTAGGGTTTAGAACTTTCAAATTGTCCTTTGGAACCTATTTTGACCTAGATAGGGGTCCTAACTCAGTATTTGACATAATTTGGGTTTTTGTGCAAAATGTCCAATCAAACGTAGTCAAACCTAAAATCCAACTTCATCATTGGATTCCTTAGGTCCAAATTAGGTTTATACCAAAATTAGGTCTAAGGGAAGGTCACCTTGACCTACTTTGCAAAATAGTCCACCCAATTACATTCTGGCCCCTAACTTTTGAAAACCCTTGCACAAACCCCCCCATCTTCCTCGCCACTCTTTGCATTTAGGTCCCTCTACCATTACACCGGAGGAATCCTACTCCGGTGAGGATTTGAGGAGGATTTCTCCCCAAATCCTTAGAGATCTCCCATATTTGGAAGGGAGATTCTCTGAGGAATTATCTACCGTCTGAACATGATCCCAAGATCGGATTTGTATCCAATCTCTCGTGCGAATGCTTGAGAGGATTGGGTATCTTCTGCACCTTCCATCTCCGGTGAGATCTTTGCTCTTGGAGACTTGCCTTCCAAGCACAAAGGTCTCGACTAGCAGCTATAAAAGGACCCCTGGTCCTTGGCGCATCTTCTAAGCTTGAATTGGCCTGAGATACACCCCTAATTTCTTCCTTCCTCGTCTCCGGCCAACTGCCCGCAAGCCCTGGCGATCCCTCCTCCCTCTTCTCTTCGCTCTGCCACCATACCAGTGGTAGAGTTATCTTTGTCTCACTCTTCCGCATCGTGCCATACTCGCGCGTGCCTCTCCAACCCCTTCCTCGTCATCGTCATCCTCACCCCAGGGCCTTCTTCTCTGACAACAGCACCTGTGCACCGCACGTCCTCTGCCTTCCCCCCTTCATCCAACTACCCTCAGTAAGTTCCCCTCTCTCTACTCTTTATTTTCCCCCAATTACTTTCAAAAAACACCCCTCGACTGCCGCCAATCACCTTCGTCTCCCTCACCTCCGACCGACCACCGGTGAGGCAAATTCGTCGCTTCCCCCCTCCACACACCTCACCACCCACCTCAGAACCTTCGCCATCACTCACTGATCATCCTTCGCCCCTTCACCAACCGCCACACACACCTTACACTTCCACCAAACACACTCACCTTCACGACCACAAAGCAACCAAGGCATGCATACCTAGGTCATCTAGCGGCCAACCAACCACCGTCTCACCTTCGCCATGACACGGTGAAGCTCCCCAAGGCATTTGACAGGGCCGCGAGGCCATATTAGTGTGTTTCAGGTTTGAGCCTCCACTACCATTACCGAAGGCGTGAAGCAGCAAGCTTGCGTGCTCTAGGTCATCCCACTCCAAATAGAAGCATCCTAGGTGCGCAAAACCCTCCTAAGAACCTTTCGCACCTAGCAATCAGAGGCATCAGCGACTGCAGTTGCCTCAATTGGATAGGTGTCCCTCCTGCTGACGCACGAAGAAGCGAGTGGGACTTTAGTCCCACCTCGGAAGTCCTCAGCGCAGGTAAGTGCTTTAAATTATTTTCGTGTTTCTGTCTCGTCACCTCAAGTAATAGGGGGTGAGGTCCCTCGCCCATGCCCCCGCCTCGTCCGCGACGCACACCCATGCAAACCTAGTGACCGACCCATTTACCCTACACTCCTCGCGCACCACCCACGTCGGTGCACCTAGACCCGGGCACACGTAACCTGACCCATTTACCCAGCTGGCTCTGAGAGAGCAAAGAGAGAAATAGAGAGAGAGCGACGTAGGGGAGGGTAGGGGTAGGTTTTGCTCTGTGCTGTGCAAGGAAAGAAGAAAGAGGAGGCAGCTGCTGAAGAAGAGGAAGAAGCTGAAGGCAGGAGTGGCTAAGGAAGTAAGGAGAAGGAAGGACTTAGCCGCAGAAGCAGAGGTTGAAGAAGAAAGAAAGACTTGAAGGCAGAAGAAGAAAAGAAGCCAAGGGCTGAAAGCAGGAGGAAGAAGGAAGCAGAGGTGCGGCCAAGCAAAGAATCAAAGGCAAAGAAGAAACTGAAGCCAAGAGAAGACAAAGAAGAAAAGAAGAAAAGGAAGAGTAGCCGCAGAGAATAAAAGGCAGAAGGCAGAATGAATCAGAAGCAAAGAAAGGAGAAATCAGAAATCAGAAAAGAAGAACAGAGAAAGCAAAAATAGAGAGAGTTAAAAAGAAGCTCTGCACTGTAGCATCAAAGACTTAAGACATCTGATTTTTACATCAAACGTCCATCTTTACATTTTTTTGTGCTTCTATATACATTGAAACCATTTTTCATTGCTTCATAATTTGATTGGTCATTACATTTTATTAAATTGTAAGTTGTGATCTTAGTTTTTAAAGACCAATTTGCTCCTTGTGTTCGACCTCGAATACCTAGGTTTTCGAGTAATAAATTCTTATTTATTTTCGAGGCAATTTCATTTATACTGCAACAAACAACTTTTAAAATAGATTTCGCCCTGTTAACACCTGCCCATGGCACTTGAATCAGCACAAGGTGCTTACGTGCCCCCGATAGGATATTTAGATATCCTAGGAGACAAGCACCAAGGAGTCGGTATGCTATTACACATCTTCGAGGGGAATTTCCCCCCTCTCCGCGTCGGGAACTCGTCCAAATCAACTTGTGTTGATAAGCCTCTCCTAATCTAGGTGGCTTTTCAGAATAGAATTAACGCATTTGTGTGATTTTGATAATTAAGCACACTGAACGAGACTGTGTGTGGATTAGGGTGCTTAGGTTACCAAGTTCGCAAACCAAAGGTCAGTTAACGAGGCCGAATAATCCCTAAGCCTTGGACCTGATACTTAAGCTTCGCATTTTCCTCAACCTCCAGAGGACTATCCAGATCTTAACGGATACGTGAATTTTTAAGCCTAAAACAAGCCCAAGATGCATAAGATTAGCGTTCATACTAATCTATGTATCTCTTAGCACTTTTTGACTTTTATTTCTTTCTTTTGATTTAGTCTAGAACTAAGTAGATTCCTTAAACTTTTACTAATGACTCTTTTTTTTCAAATTGTTGCTCTTTTTGTTATTTAAATCACCTCCCTTTTCCTCCTCAAGAATGATATGCATTCAATTCGCTCAAAATTTCCTCCCCTTTCTCCTTTTGTTTTCTTTTTCTATTTTCTTTTTATTTTTTTGTGAGAACCCTTCAAAACTTTGAATTTTTATGTGTTTGCACTTTAACACCCCCATGCCTAAGTTTTGCAATGTCCTCATTGTAAACGGAGGGTATGAAATAGGTAGGGTTCAGGAGTTAGAACAAGCTCAACGGGTGAGCAGACGGGTCGGAATGACTGTTGCGGACGATTTCAAGCTCTGATACGAATACCAGAGGTGGAGTCAACTGTTCTAAAACTGAACTTAGAGTGCAATAGACGTGAAGTACAAACGGATAATAAGAAGTATCTTAGGTTTTCGGATTGACGGGTTGCCTCCCATTAAGCACTAAATTTGAGGCCCTCAGCCAAGCAGAAATGGTCATGGAGGAGTGGTCAAATCAGACGAATTTTGTAAAATAAGCACCTTGATCAATAGCCTGGTTGGTCCAACCAAGTGCTTGTTCAAGTCAACAGGCTGATGATGCAGTCCAAACCCAATCAATCTAGTGGGTTGATGATGTGAATCAGTAGATGCGGAACCCACCATATATTATGAAGCTCGAAATGATGTGGAAGTGAAAAATTAGGGTTTGGCTGAGTCGGATCAGCCTGGTCAGACTAGGGATCCCTAAAAGAGAATGAATTAGTGGAGTATGTGAGATCCCTACGAAAGTGATCAAAGAAGGATGGGGTTTGATTTGCAGTCCGATCAAAGTCCGAAACCCGATTGAAATGTGGAGAGGAATCATATGCTACCAGATCATTGAGAGGAGAGTTAGAGTAGAAATTGAGTCCAGTTGTTGGTCAAGGTTGAAAATAGGTTTTGGAAGGTTCTATATCTGTTGTGGAAGAGGTGACTTCAAGAATAACTATATGTGAGGGCTCCTCTAGAAAATGTTCAAAGGTAGGTGTATCTAGAGAGTCCTCATAGAACCCATCAAAATCAAATGTAAATGCCTAGAGAGTGCTTATAGGATCAAAGAAATCTGAGTCAAGAAAAGATTCAAACTTTGGATTGTAGACACTCTTGGAAATTACTGTTTCTGATTCCCGAGGATCAAAAGAAATGATTCCGACTCAATGGAACCTGGTTTTGAATCAATGATCTCGGGATCAGGGACCTCAAAGTCAGAGTTGAAGAATGGATCATGTATGATGATGTCGTAAATTGGCTCAGAATTGTCAGGAAACAATAGTTCTCCGAAATCAGGGTAAGATTCGAAATCGTCGGAGAACTTGTGAGAATCATGTTTTGAATCTGATTCCAAATCTGAGGTTCCACCATAGAGTAAATCAAAAGATGTAGAATCAGCAACCAGACTTGGATCTAACCTAGTTTCAGATTCCAAGCTCAAAAAGATGTCCCTATTAGGCATAGGTTCGGGTTCTTTGCTCATAGGGTAGACCCAATCAATTCCTAGCTCTTCTAACTCCTCGATTTCTGTATCGTAAAATGGCATGCCTTCCGAAAAATCGATCTGTTTCTCTGAGGAGGTTGGAGAGGTGCACTCATCAAATACAGGCCCAGAATCGTAATCCAGATTCAAAATCTGATTTCCCATCACACGGGGCCTTGTAATCATCCTAATAAGGCTCAGATCCAAATTCTTGGTTAAGGGTGTGGTTTGGATCACTAGAATCTAGATTGGGTTCTACAGGGATGTCAGAATTGCTCTTGAGAGTTACCTTATCAGAATAAGGGTTGGAATTTATACCCTTGAGAGGTTTTAATTCAATCTTAGTATCATAGGTGTCTGGGAAATCTAAGCTTGGTGAACGAAGCTCTTGATTTTCTAGGGCTAGCTCAAAATCGTGATCATCTACAATCGAATCCTCCCAACCCATCTCAAGATCAGGTGTATCAAGTTGTTTATAATTTGAATTAGATTTCATTTGGGTTGAGGGTCCATAACAACCTTGATCATCACACCTGGGTTTTGGGAAATTACATGGATTACTGGAATTACATCGATGATTCTATATAACCCATTCAGCAATTCTCCTCATTCTTTCAAAAAATTCTGGAGTTCTTCTGGAACTGAAGGATTTGACCAATATTGCAGACAATCATTGTTGTGTAATTTCACCAATTTACTGTGTTTTGCTTCTAGATGATCCCAGGTTGAACCGTGTTTCATTTGTGTCCATATTATCCCTACACAATTTGTGATGAGGTCTGTTGTTTTTGCAAAGTTTTCCAGCATGTCTTTTTTATAATATTCTTCATGATTTTTATAGGCATTCCCAATTATCTTTTCTTTCATGCTCATTTGGGACTCCGGTTTTCTAAATTGTCTTCCTATATAGCCAGGCTACATTTTTTTGAATAAAATGGTGTAATCAAGATGTAGAATCAAAACTCATGATTAGATTTGAAGCTTGATTAGATTAGATTTAGAAATCCCCAAGAAGATCAAATGAGGCCTCTTAGGTTAAAAACCTAATAGCCTTCCTATGTATGTGTTCTAAATAGAAGGGATGAGGGATTGGATGTGAATTTTGACCCAATAAAGGCACCAAAATATTTTTGGATGACTAAGGCAGCTTCGAGGTGGATGACACCTCTGAATCAAAAATTTGCACACCCGAGAAGTACCTAGGTAGCCAGGAAGGGAGAGCCTCGCAAAGACCCCTACACGATAGAGCTTCTCCACGGGTTACAGGGTTTCCCCCACCTGACCTTCCTTATCACAAAGGGTCCAAGTAGACCAGAATGTACGAACTTAAGACCTTAAGTCTACGAATTTTATGTCCTAATTTATGCCTTGAGTTTCACTTGATTAGAAGTTAATTCAACTTGTGACCTAATTTGGAGGTTGGTTGGCCTACAATGTAGACCAACTTCACCTAACCTACCCTAAAGATGGCAGAATGAGATCTAGGTCAAGACCTAGAAATCACCCTGATTTTACTCCCAAGTTATTAAGTCCAATATTTTAGGATTCAAGTGAAATTAGAGCCTGATATTTAGGATTTTTCTAATTAGATCTTTTCAATCAAGGGCTTGGGTAGCACACAAATGCGGGAGGGTAACTTTCCTTTAATTCAAGCAAAAATGTGTACTAGCACTCCAAACCCTAATGTCAAACCCTAATTAGCTCTATTCTGCATCCAATTTGATCTCAACTTGTACACCTTGGACTCAAACAAGAAGGTGAGTAGTCCAAGATGATCAGAAATTAAGCGTGATCCCTAATATGCACAGGAAATTTGGGGTAGGGAATTCTAAACAAAATCGTCTCAATCTTCAATCGGATTTGAAAAAAAAAATTCGCAAATCAGGAAACTTGCCTTTTAAATGATAATTACTATGAAAATAAGGCAAGTGATTCCTAATTGATTGTTTCCTTTTTGTCTTCCAAGATTAGGAGGTTGATTAGGGAAGAATAGAGAAGTTACCTAACTTGGAGTTGTTGATTTGTGCGGAAGATCTCCTCGTGAAGTACCTCGCAAAATCACAATAAATCAAACAGGGCAAGGTAGTGCTTAAATATAATCAAATAAAGCAAGAGAATAGCGGTGAATTGTGCGTTACTCCACGGTAACGGCGCCAAAATGTTTAAAGAGAATTCGTTATTGTTTATGAGATGCATCGTAGTATAGGACAAAATTACTCAAAATAGATAATATTTATACTCGAATGAGATCCGAGGTCGTTCGCTGAGAACAAATATGGAATTCACGCGCTAATCTCAACAAATAATGTAAATGAGCACTAGAAATTAAGTAAAGTATAGATTTTCAATGAATAATAACCTGTCACATTAAATATTTAGTGAAATCCAATGTATCTCAAGAATATGAGGATAAAAAGAAAAAAGAATAAAAGACAATGGTGATTTGAATCACCACTTACATCCTCTAAAGTTTAAGCATGCATTCAACCATCAATTATCTCAAATCAACCAACAGTAGGCAAGAACTCAGACGTCTTAACAGAAGGCAAGCACAATCCTTCTCTTTTTCTTTAAAACCTCTCCTCTTCTTCCTTCTCCTTTCTCCGCGTGCACAGGGGGGAACTCACCTCTGAAATTGACTAAATGTCGAGAACACTGAAGAGAGAAACCCTCCCCTGCCCCGCACTCTCTTTCTTTCCTTCTCTCTGGTTTCTCCTTTTTCACACCCTCCCAGGGCCATGCACAGTACCAAGTTATCGGATAATCGATCCAGAGCGCACCCGGGACCAGGGCTGCCAGCGTGGGGTAGTAGCCAAGGTGTGCGCAGGCATAAGCAGGTAAACGGGTTGGACCTAGGCCCGCGTGGATAGTGTCACGAATGAGGCAGGTGAATGGGTGCAGGGTACCTCACCACCCTATGTTGAGGCAAACAACCCTCAACACTTTTTCAATTTATCTGGCGTTGATTGGTTGGTGGCTTCCAAGGTGGGACTAAAGTCCCACCTTCCTTGCAGGCGTCTGTAGCGAGGAAAACCCCCTGATTGGCATGGCTGCTGCAGGGCTCCTTCCTTCAATTTCCCTAGCTAACGAGGTCAAGGCCTCCAATGGACCACCTGGGGCAGTGCCTTAGGTGATTCTGCACAGCTTGGATTGGGCTCCTGGAGCGAGTGAGTGATATGGCAAGCTCCAAGCTTGCTCGACGCATAGAGTCAATGGCGGGCTCGACTTGGTACCTGAAACTCAAGAAAAAGGGCCTTGCGGCCGCATCAGATGGTTCAGCAGGATTGTCATGGGATGGCAAACATGGTGGTGGGTGTAGCGTGAGGCGAGGAGCATCGTGCAGGTCTGACGATCTCAAGGGAGATGGTCAGAAGTGCGTGAGTCAGGTGAGGGGTTTGGACGAGCAATTGACCTAACTAGGTTAGGGCTTTTGTTCATGAAGTTGAGGCAGAGGTGTAGAGGGTTTCAGCAAGGCGGATGGGGGGTGTAGCGATGGAGATGCCTCGATGAAGGTGCGGCCGAAGATGGAGAAGATAAGGGTGAATGGCGGTGTCGAGGGTTTGTTTTTGGGTTTTTGGGGGTGTAAAACTAACCTAAGAGAGCTAAGGAAGCTAAACTAACCCTAATCTAATGGACGAAAGTGGGGGAGAACGACGTCGAGGGTATGTCGACGCCGAAGAAGAACGTACTCTGGTAGGGTAGAAGCGGCGATGACGAGGGGAATTGAGGACGCTCACTGGTATGGCATGACACGAAGGAAGGCGAGGAAGAAGAATCCGCCACCGGTATTGCGATCAGACGACGAGGAAGATCAGGAGTCGTATGACGTCGAGGAGTCTCACGGCCGAAAAGGAGAGATTAAATAGAGGTGTTTGATAACTCTACATCCAATGATGATAATTCCATCAACTGGGGTTATTTTTGAGGGTATTTGTGCGTTAATGACATACCATAATGGGCTTGGGAGCATTGCATGCATGACGAATTAAGATTGCTTATAAATCAATGTCTGATGGCCATTTGTACAAGTTCATGTTGAAACAGGCCTTAGATGAGCAATTAGAGCACACGGATGGATTCAGATTGACGAATGGAGTCCAACGAACTCAAAATCACTTAAATCCGACATTCGAATCTCCCTCGACCAGCCCAAGAAGTTCTAGTCGTTGATCTGATGATCAATGACCCACAAGCGGCCACGTGGTGCCCAGCACCGCACCCTCACCCACGCACCACCCTCGTGCTCATCACGATGAAATGTTTTAAGACGTCAGATCCAAGGATCGGACGGCTGAGGACCCGCAAGCCCAACACCGCATCTCATCTCCAGTGCGCCCAAAGGACTTCAAAATCTGACCATTGGATCTCCATCCAACGGTCGATATTGCCTGTGCCTGATCTCACCTCTACACCAACTCGATGAGGCAGCATAGCGGTCAAACGCTCGCACTCACAAGCAGTGGCTAGCGTTCGACCCCCGCTGCGCCCCAAATCACGCCCCAGCCCGCACCGCAGTTGATTCAGACCGCCCGATCACCATCAAACGGCTCTAAGGAGGGCTACACGGTGCGCTTTCACGCACCTGATGCGAACGTGCGTGATCATTTGCAAGGTGCACACCTAAAGCACGCAGCACTATCTGAACCAGCTCTCAGGACGCGATCTTAGCCGTCCGATCTTTGATTGGACGGCCACGTTGCGCGCACACAGATCGCGCGGAGGAAGAAGCACGCGTGCGCGCTTGGACCAGCGGACGAGGGGCTTCACCGAAACTTATGGAATGGGTTTATTGATGTCCCGGATGTCACTACAACCCTTAGTTAGTTTGGAAACCCCTTCTTCTCTATGTAAACCTCCTCAACCACCCCATACAAGGGCATTGAATTCACACACTCTCCATGCTATACTAGCCCTCTCCTAGCTCGACCAAGCATCCCATATCTGCCACGGAGTTGTGGAGCCACCGACGGAGCCCCCCTCCACCGTCGTGGCCACCTCACCTCTTCCTCGCACTCTTTTTACTTTAGTTTTATGTGGCACTTGCTTAAGCTTTCATCTATTGCTGTAGTTGTAAACAAACTCTAATTGCATGCTATATGCTAATGTTGTTTCTTATATCATAGCTCACATCTTCTTAGAATGAATGTCATGATTTAAACACAAGCTCTAACCCTAATCTCTCTCTCTCTCTTTCTCATTTTCTCGCAAGCAAACCAAACATTCCTGTGACAACTAAAGCAATAAACTAATCCGATTTCATGCCTCCTCGTGTTCGACACTTGGACTCACCAAATCCACATCTTAAATTAAAATTGACATCACAAACTCATGCTACAATGACATAATTAAACCAACGCGTTCTACGCGTGTCAGTTTTTGGTGTCGTTGCCAAGGAGGCAACAGATTTCTTTTGTCGCTTGTATCCCATATTTGTATTCACATCTTCTAACGCATTTTGCTCTCTCTACTTGATTGGTTGTAGGAACTCGACGCTTAGGCGACGAAGGAGCGCAATCCAAGACAGTGGACTAGGAGTGAAGTTCTGTGAAGACGGTTGTGAGTATTACTCCACCCATTGCTTGTTTGCTTGCCTAAAAAAATGCAAAAAAATATAAACAAATCAAAATTGGCGTGGTGAATGGCTACTTGACCCACATTCCAAACTCATCACCCAACCAAAAAAAAAAAACACTCTAACGTTCTTGAAGAGATAATTTTTTTGGAGTGTTCTTCTTTCTTTTGAGTGGTGTTTGTGAAGCCACTGCAATTTTACTTGGGCCGCACCACTCACCATAATTAAAATCAACTCACCTAGAATTGCATGAACACTAGGGTGAAATCATTAGGGTTGTTTCTCTAAGACCACAACATTCTAAAGGAAATCAACTTTCGCCTATTGTGTGAAAAACCTTATGTGCCCACTTGAACCTTATTTGAAAACATTAAGGAACTTCAACCCTAAAAGCATTAAAGCAAGGTGCTGCTACATAACCGCCAAAAGACTCTAATTCTCTACATATCCATTCTGAGAAATAAACATGAAAATAGGGGTAAAACTACAGTTTTAATAGCATATCCCAATTGCAAAAGAATCACGGGGTTTCCCAAGGGTTTATTAAAGGTCAAATGGTCATAAATGTCGAATAAGTGGGTTCATGCAAACAGAAACGAGTTTTCACGCATTTCGAGAATTAAATGATATCTGAAATCCTAAAAATAAATCTGCTTAATTAACTGAGGTTTCAGTTAGGATAAATTTCATCTAAACCTTCTAAAAATCATATAAAAATATTCTCTAAGGTTTAGTATGCTTACTTTGACCATTGGAACCCAATTTGACCTAAAATAACGTCTCAGACAGATAGTTGCCCTAATTTTGGTTTCTATGCAATTTTTCCAATCAAACATGGTCAAAACCTAAATCCAACTTCATAATCAGATTCCTTGGGTCCAAATTAGGTTTTTACTAAAGTTTAGGCCCAATCTGAGATCATCTTGACCAAGTTTGCATTGTGGTTCTGTCTGACTCTTTTCTCTCACACACATACCCCTAACTTTTGAAATCCTTGCAGGGACCCCCTAACTTCTTCATCTTCTTCGCATCCAGGTCCCTTCCTCCATTAGGAATAGCTTCACCTCACCGGTGAGATTCGAGCGAGATTTTCTCACTCATTTCTCCATCAACCAATCCTAGATTTGAACCAGAGATTCCTTGAGGAATTCTCTTTCAATCAAACCCAGCCTTGAACCCTAAATCTTTCCCAATCTCCCATGCGAACGCATGGGAGATGTGGGTATCCCACATGCACAAAAACTCTGAAGCTTTCAAGCTTCTTTTTAAGCTTGAAACTCCTCGTTAGGGCCTATAAAAGCACGTCCAATGCATGCCTTACCTCCTTAGCTAGGTTTGGCCTCAAAATCTTCCCTTTTCCATATCTTCGACCTCCTCCGACCTATGCTCCGATGGCCCTCCTTGTTATCCTTCGCCTGCACCTCCAACCATCAAATTGGAGGCACAGCTATCCTCCCCTCCTTCCTCCGACAGTGGCTGGCCAAAGCCCCATCATTTTCGAACCTTTCCTCGCCGCCATCTACCTAACGGAGGATTCATCTTCCCCACATCCGGCAATCACACCGACGTGGGAATCTCCCTCATTTCGTCCATAATTTTTGGTCCCCTCTATCCCTCCTCCCCCCTACTTCCTTTTTCTCTCTTTAAACTCCAATTTTGACTGTCGTTCACACTCTCCCCCTCCATCTTCTCCAAGTCTAGCAAGGGCTCTAGCAAGCCTGTGCCACCACCACACGCCACCAAACATCACACCGCCACTGCCAAAACCTCCGCTGTGACCCCTAGAATAAAATCCCTAACCTTTCCAGGCCTATTGCCCACTATATCTCCTCACCAAATGAACCCATCACTGACCACCTTCTTTGCCTCCATCCGGCCATCACAAAGCTCAAAACACCTCGCCACTACTGTCACTAACTTCCTCGCCTCATGGAGATCATCTTATGCTAATTTAATCGGGCCGAGAGGCCATATTTTGACTTGCAGGTGTTTGTCCTAGTTTGCCATCACTGCCGCCCTCCTCCGACCTTGTTCTTCGTTGCTATTACTCCCAAGCCCCGTAGACCACCTTCATGACCTTTCCCAGGTCCTCAATCGATGACCACAGGAGTAGCAACTACTTCAATTGAAGGCACCATCAATATTGCGCACGCGAAGGAAGGAGGGGACAATAGTCCCACCTCGTTAAGGAAAGAAGAGGCAGCAACAGATAAAAAAGATTTGTGCTCTGGGCTGTTTGCCCAAGAACATTGGGTTGTCAGGTCCCCCGCTTCATGCACTCCGCGCCTCACGCCTCGCCCGTGCACACATGCACACGAGTCTAGCCAAACCCAGTTAACTAGATCCATATACCCGATTGTCTAGGATTGAAAGAGAAAAGAGGAGAAACAGAGGAGGATTTGTGAAGAGAAAAGAGAGAAGGGGTAGGGGGTTTTTGCTCTCTTATAGGTGGGCTTGTGCGACACTTAGTCGCTAAAGGCCTTGGTTTCCCTTGTGCATGAAATAGAAAGAAGTCAAGAAGAAAAGGAGAAGGCTTGAGAGAAGGCTAAAGAAAGAAGAAGAAAAAGTGAAGAAGAAAAGGGAAAGGTAGAAGAAGAAGAGGTTGAAGGCTAAACGAAGAAGTTCAGAAGAGAAACACTGTAGCAAGAGACATTTAAGTCATCTGATCCATATGCCAGATGTCTGATCACCATGCAATTATTTGATTCATTAAGTAATTAGTATATATATATGTGTTAGGCTAATAATTGGTGATCTAAATCACCATTATTTTTCTCTTAGCTATCTTTTTGTCTATAGATACATTGATCTTCATTGAATACTTAATGTGACAAATTAATATTCATTGAAATATCTTTATAGTGCTTTATTTATTGTGCTCATTTATATTTTGGTTAAAGATTAGCATGTGAATTCCTACTTGCTTCCGATGTTCGACCTTAAACTTCATTTCTAGATTTTCGAGTTATAATTTTTTTTTGTTGAAAGCTCGATTGAGGATTCTACACTACAACGATGATAACTTACTATTAATCCTCTCTAGATCCCTACAACAATCTAACGTTGTGGGGTATACTAATCATTCGACCTTGAAGCATTTGCTTACTAAGAAGGACACCAAACCTAGGTTGATTAGATGGATTCTGTTACTACAGGAGTTTGACCTTGATATCCGTAACAAGAAAGGGGTCTAAAATGTAGTTGTCGATTATTTATCCAGGATCCCAGTTAAGGCCTCAACCCCGTCAAGAGACATTCATGACACCTCTCCTGATGAAACGGTGATGGCGGTATAGTCAACGACACCTTGGTATGCTGATGTCGTCAACTACTTGGTCACTGGCGAAACCCCCAGTACATGGAACAAGCAGAAGCGAGATAGATTATCGCTAACACTAAGTATTATCATTGGGAGGACCCTAAGCTCTTTAGAATAAGCCATGACCAGGTCTTACGGAGGTGTGTTCCAAAGGAGGAACAACAGAGTGTTTGAAATTCTGTCACACACTGCATTATGGAGGACACTTTAGTGCGAAGAAGACTATGTATAAGGTTCTCCAGTCTGGGTTTTGGTGGCCCTCACTATTCAAAGGCACACATACTTATGTGGGGGCATGCCTTCATTGTCAACAGACTAGAACGATTGCGAAGTGGGATGAGATACCCGAGCAGCCTATTCTTCCGATCGAGATATTTGATGTTTGGGGCATAGATTTCATGGGCATCTTCCGATCATGTCATGGCTATGAACATATCCTCGTGGCAGTTGGTTATGTGTCAAAGTGGATAGAGGCTATTCTGACTAGGACCAACGATCACTACGTGGTCCTAACTTTCCTTAAGGCCAATATCATTTCCCGATTTGGTTGTCCGAGGACAATCATTAGTGATGCGGGACCTCATTTCAAGAATGCACACTTCACCTGTCTACTCAAAAGTTTTGGTGTCACCCACAAGGTGGCCACCCCGTATCACTCGTAGACAAGTGGGCAGGTTGAAGTGTCCAATAGGGAGATCAAACTAATTCTAAAGAAAATTTTAAGACCCGACAGGAAAGATTGGTTAAAGAAACTTGATGATGCACTATGGCTTACAGAACTGCTTATAAGTTCCCCTTGGGTATGCCTCCCTTCCATATAGTGTATGGCAAAGCCTACCATTTGCCTGTTGCGATTGAGCATAGAGCTTATTCGGCTACTAAGAATGTCAACATGGATCTCAAGAACGTAGGTAAAGCGCACTTATTAGAACTGACTAAGCTTGAAGAATTGAGGAATAAGGCTTATGAACTTGCTCAAGCATAAAGAGCGCACTAAGGTCTTTCACAATAAACACATTCTCCGCAAAATCTTTGAGCCCAACCAATGGGTCTGGCTGTTCAATTCTAAACTCAAGCTATTCCCTGGGAAACTTAAGTTCCGTTGGGATGGGCCATACACTGTCACGCAAGTGTTCCCACACAGTGCAGTTGAGATCCAGAATCCCTCATATGGTGAGACTTTCAAGGTAAATGGCAACGTTTGAAATTGTATGTTACTCTTTCTGATGGCCAGGTATTGGTACCTACAGATTGGAGGAGCCTTAGCTCCAAACATTCTCTCCCTCAAGTAATATCTTTCCAGGCTTTTGCTTTAAAATGAGGACATTGTCAGATCTGAACATAGGGGGTATAACTTGAGGTTGTACATGGCATTTATACATATTTTGCATACATGTAATTAGGACTTTTATTGCATAAAGAAAAAAGAAACAAAGAAAAGAAAGAAAAAGAAAATGGGAACAAGAGAAGGAAGGTGATGAGATCTTTGTGAGCTGAATTGCAAATATAGTGAGGAAGAAAAAGAGAAACAAGAAGAGAGAGACACAGAAAGGAAAAAGTGCAAAAAATTGTGCTAATCCCAGCATTTGATTTTGGAAGAGTTACCTAAGTTCTGGGCTGAATCAGATGATGAATTAAGTCCTAAAGTGCTAAAGAAAATGAGATAAGTGAAGGATATCGACTTTAGGCCTTTTAGGTTTGTTTTAAGGCTTGAACACTCATGCATTTGTTAAGATCTAGACTATTCCTCAAGAGGTTGAGTGAGTTGCGAGGTTGATGTATTAAGAAAAAAGGCTTAGGGAGCATTCAACCCTGTTTCCTATCCTTTGGTTTGCGGGAGTTTGCAACCTAGGCACCCAAAAATCACACACCAATCCGATTCAGTGTGCATAATGAAGAATAATGCCAAAAAAAGTGTCTATTCCGAAAATTTGACTTAAGAATGGCTCGAAGACACAAGTTGATTGGACGAGTTCCCAGCATGAAGAGAAATGAAAAATACTCTTCTTGAAGATGCATTATAACATACCATCTCCTAGGATATCTCAATATCCTACCGAGGGCACGGAAGCACCTTGTGCTAATTCAGATGCCATGGGCGGTATTATCCCAAAATGTCAATTGCCAGGGTCTAAATTTAGCTACAGAACGACATGGGTGGCACTATCCCGAAGTGTCGAAAGCCAAGGTTCTGGAGGTTTCCATGGGCGATGCTATCTCGAAGCATCGATTGCTAGGGACCCTGCGAGGATTGATGGTGGAGATAAGGAATCAGATACAAATCGTGTTTAGGGCCAATCCGATGTTGGGTTCATGGGAATTTAAAAAGAAAAGAGAGAAAACTCTCGAAATAATACCTCTCTCTATCTCTCTTATAAAAAATGCACTGCTAAACTGAACCTAGACTTGCTACACATACGCACGAGTGCTTTAACCGCTAGGGTCAATGAACCTTTGGGCAATTTTTGCAGGCCTTAGAAACCTTCGCGATGAACCCAAGGCTGAGGCTGGTCAGGTCCGCATCTTGGTTGATACTTGAGTACCTTTAGGCTTATAGTTGGTATTTCGATAGTCTCTGGAGGTACGGCACGATAAGGTGTCCTAACGAAAAAAAAAATCCAGCTTAGAGACCTAGTCAATTTCATATGTTTTTGCTTAAGACTAACAAAACTTAGGCATGGGGGTATTTGATAGGTACATGTTAGTGGACTCTAGTTGGGTTTAAAAACCTTCAATTGGAGAAATTAAGTAGATTTCAAGCATTGCTTTTCATTGGAAAATTAGTTAAAGCTCACGTTATAACATTCATGCATTTTATACTGGTGATGGATTCACTTTAGTGGACTAATTTAGTGCCTAAGTACATTGTTATGGGATGGAAATTCAGTTTAGAGCATGCACTACATTGATAAAGTATTTAAGCGTATATGTTGACATTCATGCAATTTTGTGGAAATATGCTACATACGTATATGGATTGACTAATTGTATATTGCAAATACTTATTCTTCTTTTGGGAATATTGTAATGCCATATTCACATGAACAAAAAAGTTAAGTGAATGATTGGGAATCAATTAGATGCAATGAAATCATATATAGGATTTTATGAGATTCCTCTTATTGCTTTCCTTATTCTTCCCCTCAAATCTCTCTCTCTCTCTCTCTCATTTTTCTGAATTCTTTATATATCAAGAGAGGAGGACGACTAGGAGGATGATCTCCCTCCTAACAAGGAGGAGAGCCCCCCTTTCCACATCCTCGCCTCGTCAGACCACCACCGTGTCTCGCCCTGGACCACACCCCGTCCTCTCTAGAGACTGCAACAAATTACATCACCACGCCATTGTCCACCACTGCGAGCCATTCAAGACCGCAATTGTGACTTCCCACCACTGCACGCCCCAACCATGTCACCACGAACCAGCCACCAACAACATCAAACGTCCTTCAATTCTACTTCTTTTTCCTTTCATCATAGCACCACCACCTTCTCGATGCACTATTCTTCTTCTTCCTCAACAACAACCAACAGCACTCACCGCCGACCTCACCTCCAACAGCGCACCCACCGCCAGCCTCACTCCTCTCCAAGCACACGTCAATGTCCTCTCCACCGAGCCACCCTCGACAGCAGCAGGGCCGATAACCCCCTACTACCTCACAGCCAGCAGGACCATTGTCTTCAACCCTTGTCACGACAAAGAGGAACCCAACATCAACGGGCACTCCGTTCAAGCAGCGGCCACGTCCGACTACCTTATCTCGCGTATTGAAGACCGACGAGACCTACTACATGATCGCGTTTATGCACGATTTGTTAAATTAAGGTTTTAAGTCGTTGCAACGCACAAAAATGAATTCGCTTTTAAAATTTGTAAGACCTAGATAGGGGAGTATCTAGGGTTGTCCAAGGAGGCAATATGCTTGCAATCAAATCTCTTGCTTAGAAAATAAATCTCAACTTTCTTTTTGATTTTTTTTCAATATATCATTTTTTTTCTGTTTTGTAATTGAAATAACAAGGATTTTGAATTAATGATAACTACTCCTAATAATTGAAGGAAACGGAGGCCCTACCAGGAGGGGGTGACATAATAAAATGCGGAAATAAAATATAAACAATCTCACAAAAAATCAAACGCATAATGTACACAATAATTTTTAGGTATAAACCCAAACCGGGTGAAAACCACCACCTAACCCTCTCGAGTTAGGATTTTCCGATCAACCAAGTTGATCAAATCCACTAAACGAATCACTTTAAACGAGGGTGATTTAACCTCAATTACAACCACGCTACAAGTGCGAGGGTAGCGTTCCTTAACCCCTTCTCTTCACGAGAAGGATTTTGTCCCACGAAGGAGACGGGAATTCGCAAAGCAAATACCCAACCAAATAACAAAGATAAAATAACAAATATAGTCCTATAGAGCCAACAAAGATTTAAACCTAGCTTCTATAGGAATTAGGAAACTCCCCTTTGCAAGGAGTGCGTCGAATCGATGACGCGGGTGCGTGAGCCACGCGACGGCGCAACGTCGCTCTCGTGAACTACGGCGGGAGAGCGGGTGCGCGAAGGCTTGATGCTCTCAAGATGTAGAACTTGAGCTTGGAGAGCAAGAAATTCTTTTTGGACACAAAAGAGTGGAAATGCTTGTTCTTGGTGTGCCTAGGTGTGTGTTTGTGTATCTAGGTCTATCTTGGTGTGCAAGAGGTTCCTCTCTATTTATAGAGGCCTTAGGAAAGCTTTGGAAGGCTTAGGAAATCTTCCATAGCCGTTGGGAGCAAAGTCCAAGAGAATCAGTACGAAATCAGTAACAATGATTGCACTGACAGGTTTATCAGACGTCTGATCCTGGCCTCAGACGTCTGGGAAGCCAGTTTAAGACGTCTGAAAATAAGGTCAAACGTCTGATTTTAGGCAGGTTTCTTCCTGACTTGAATCAGATCTAAACAGGGTTCTAGTGCAAGTCCATCAGATGACATATAGGACATCTAGCACTATGTCTGGACATCTGAAAACCTACTTTTTCATGGGAATGGATTTCCAAGAGAGTGCAACGGCTAGAAAATCTCTGAGAGATTTTGGGTCAGCCGAGGCAAAACGGTCATTTATCCGACGTCTGGAAAGGCCTAAGGACATTTGATAAGGCTCTAACAGTCATATCCTTGAGTGTTTGCTAAGCCAGCAAACGGTCCACTAATTGGACGTCTGGCAAAGTCATCAGACATCTTCTAAGACATCTGGACTAAGGTATGGACATCTGATTTCTTCAGACAGAACTAGCTAAGTCCAGCATAATTGTTATCAGATGTCTGAATCAACAGTCAGACGTCTTAAAACTCATTATCAAACGTCTGATCTTGGAATTAGACGTCTGGAAAGGCTGTTTGAACCCTATATTGGTTTTCTAAGTTTTCTACAGAAAACTTAAGTATCCTAGGGTTGTGCTGGTGTTCCTAGGACTATTGTTATGGTACTTTGAGGCTCTTTAACATGAATCTAAGTAACAAAAATAAAGAGCAACAAAAGAAACAAAAAATACAAAGAGTACACGAGAAGAAAATCTATCCTATTCTTCATCTCCTTCCTTCTTCAATCCATCGCTCCTTGCGGATCTCCTCTGTTCTCCATCAAGCTCCTCCAATCCGTCCTGGATGCGAGCTCGAACTCTGTCTAATCACATCTCCATTTGCAATTGTCCTAAAATCTAAGACTCCAAGTGCAAATGTTAAATGACACGTGTTTTGTTATCATCAAAACAATTGATCGTGGTGCTCTGGCACCAACAATCTCCCCCTTTTTGATGATGACAAAATCATAAATAATAATGCAAAAAAAATCTTCCCCCTTTTTGACATTATTAAAAAGGTTTGATTGATTTTAAATTTCTTATAACTCCCCCTTAAAACATGCCCTTCTATGAATTTCTTTTAAAAGTAATGTCCTCCCCTTTTTTGTAACAACAAGATAGCTATTATTTTTCTCCCCCTTACTAAAGGAAATTTAGCTAACTTGCAATTCCCCCTTAAAAAATTACAATTAGCTCATAATTTTTTTTTTTAACTCCCCCTATCTAAATGTTTATGATAAAAAGATACGGTAAATAATTTTTACCTCACCTACCATGGCCAATAAAATGGCCCAAATGGTGGTGGTGGATGCCACATCGGATGGGGCTCCCATCCGTAGCTTGGAGGCTCGGGCAACGACGCCGGTCTCCAGTCTGGTGGTCGACGTGCGGCGGGTCCATCATTTGTTCGTCGTCTCATCGGTCTTCTTGTTCTTCTCCTTGGTCTGCTGCTTGGTTCTCCCAACACGTGTTGACCAGCCTTGAGCTTGTAGGTCCAGTCCTTCGTGTTGTAGTTATCCCTGAAACTTACAAAATAAGATTCTAATTCTTTCTTCGGTATCCAAGTGAGCTTGGATCCGGATCTATTAGCGGGTCTCCTTAACGGAGATCCTTTCTCAATCTTAGGGCTATAAAAATTATCTACTTTGTTGATTAATTTGTTTGAGTTTTCCCTAAGACATGCGATTTCTTTTTATATAATATGCATCTTAGTCTTTAAATCAGAAATTTTTAACTTTAAACTATCAGTTTCTTCAATCAGTTTAATATTTTCATTGATTAAATTTTTATTTTCTAATAACAGGTTATTATTCTTAGGACTAATTTCTATATCCTTGAGTTATTTTTCTAACCTATCATTTTTATTTTTAAGAAAACTAAGATTCTTTTTCATGCTTTTGTTTTCTATTTTTAGTGATTTACTAAGCTCATACAGCTCATTAAAAGCATCTTGTAAATCCGAGTTTACCTCATTGTCGGAGTCGCTTCCACTTTTGCTGTCGCTATTGCTTCCTCTAGCCATGAAACAAAAGTAAGCGGTTTCTTCTTCTTTTTCTTCTTCTTCCTCGGAGCTCGAATTGTCCCAAGTGGCTTGGAACGCCTTCTTCTTAGATTTCTTCTCCTTTTTGAGAAGAGGGTACTCTGGTCGCAGATGCCCTTTCTCATTGCAGTGGTAGCAACGTCTAGGGCTCTCCTTCTCCTTCTTCAATTCCCTACACAACTTGGAAAACTTTTTAAGTAAAATTTTAAAGTCTTCGTCGTCAGAACTTACCTCGCTATCCGATGCAGCTTTGAAGGCGAGGGTCTTCTTCGGTTTAGGCTCCGGTGTATCCTTCTTCTTCTTCTTCAACTTAGTCTCGTAGGCCATTAGATTGCCTAGGAGATCTTCCATGTTGAGCTCCTCCACTTCGTTCGCCTCCCCGATGGCGGTGACTTTCTGTTCCCACTCCAGTCCAAGGGAACGAAGAAGCTTCCCTTGAAGCTCCCCCTTGATGAAAGTCTTCCCTAAGGCTTTCAAATTATTTACAATGAGAGTGAACCTAGTGTTCATCTCACTTAAAGATTCGTTAGGCTTCATAGAAAAAGATTCAAATTCTTGTGAAAGTAAATTAATTTTAGAAGTTTTTACCTTAGAGGTCCCTTCGTGAGTTACCTCAAGTGTGTGCCAAATCTCGTATGCGGTGGCACATTGCGAGATTCTGTTAAACTCCTCCGAGCTGAGCACGCAGTACAACGCGTTCATTGTTTTCGAGTTGAGCGAGAGTTTCCGAATCTGCTACTGTGAGTATCCTGCGGTCGATTTTTCTGGGATGTCGAAGGGGGTCTCGCACCTAGCCCAAATTGTGAAGTCGGTGGCTTGAAGCCATGTCTTCATCCGCAGCTTCCAGTAAGGGTAGTTGCTCCCATCAAAGAACGGCGGACGAGTCGTAGATTGGCCCTCAGAAATCCTACACGCGGAACTACTCCCCTCCATGATCTTCTTGCCGGGTTGTTACGCCGAAATAGCAAGAACCTGCTCTGATACCAATTGTAGGAAACGGAGGCCCTACCAGGAGGGGGTGACATAATAAAATGCGGAAATAAAATATAAACAATCTCACAAAAAATCAATCGCACAATGTACACAATAATTTTTAGGTGGAAACACAAACCGGGTGAAAACCACCACCTAACCCTCTCGAGTTAGGATTTTCGGATCAACCAAGTTGATCAAATCCACTAAACGAATCACTTTAAACGAGGGTGATTCAACCTCAATTACAACCACGCTACAAGTGTGAGAGTAGCGTTCCTCAACCCCTTCTCTTCACGAGAAGGATTTTGTCCCACTAAGGAGACGGGAATTCGCAAAGCGAATACCCAACCAAATAACAAAGATAAAATAACAAATATAGTCCTATAGAGCCAACAAAGATTTAAACCTAGCTTCTATAGAAATTAGGAAACTCCCCTTTGCAAGGAGTGCGTCGAATCGATTACCCGGGTGCGTGAGCCACGCGACGGCGCAACGTCGCTCTCGTGAACTACGGCGGGAGAGCGGGTGCGCGAAGGCTTGATGCTCTCAAGACGTAAAACTTGAGCTTGGAGAGCAAGAGATTCTTTTTGGACACAAAAGAGTGGAAATGCTTGTTCTTAGTATGTCTAGGTGTGTGTTTGTGTCTCTAGGTCTATCTTGGTGTGCAAGAGGTTCCCCTCTATTTATAGAGGCCTTAGGAAAGCTTTGGAAGGCTTAGGAAAGCTTCCATAGCCGTTGGGAGCAAAGCCCAAGAGAATCAGGACGAAATCAGTAACAATGATTGCACTGACAGGTTTATCAGACGTCTGATCCTGGCATCAAACGTCTGGGAAACCAGTTTAAGACGTCTGAAAATAAGGTTAGACGTCTAATTTTAGGCGGGTTTCTTCCTGACTTGAATCAGATCTAAACAGGGTTCTAGTGCAATTCCATCAAACGACATATAGGATGTTTGGCACTATGTCTGGACGTCTGGAAACCTACTTTTTCGTGGGAATGGATTTCCAAGAGAGTGCAACGGCTAGAAAATCTCTGAGAAGAGATTTTGGGTCAGCCGAGGCAAAACGGTCATTTATCAGATGTCTGATAAGGCTCTAACGGTCATATCCTTGAGTGTTTGCTAAGCCAGCCAACGGTCCACTAATTGGACGTCTGGCAAAGTCATCAGACGTCTTCTAAGACGTCTGGACTAAGGTATGGACGTTTGATTTCATCAGACAGAACCAGCTAAGTCCAGCATAATTATTATCAGACATCTGAATCAACAGTCAGACGTCTTAAAAGTCATTATCAGACATCTGATCTTGGAATTAGACGTCTAGAAAGGCTGTTTGAACCCTATATTGGTTTTCTAAATTTTCTACAGAAAACCTAAGTATCCTAGGGTTGTGCTGGTGTTCCTAGGACTATTGTTATGGTACTTTGAGGCTCTTTAACATGAATCTAAATAATAAAAATAAAGAGCAACAAAAGAAACAAAAAATACAAAGAGTACACGAGAAGAAAATCTATCCTATTCTTCATCTCCTTCCTTCTTCAATCCATCGCTCCTCGCGGATCTCCTTTGTTCTCCATCAAGCTCCTCCAATCTGTCCTGGATGCGAGCTCGAACTCTGTCTAATCACATCTCCATTTGCAATTGTCCTGAAATCTAAGACTCTAAGTGCAAATGTTAAATGACACGTGTTTTGTTATCATCAAAACAAATGATCGTGGTGCTCTGGCACCAACAATAATAACCCTAGGTGACAAGAGCTACCTTCCTTCTAAGCTCACCCTAGGCACGTGAAGGCCTAGGGTAATTAGAGAGAGAGGGAAGTGAGTGCACAAAAGGGAAACTTAAATTGCAATCAAGACAAACAAATCTAATGAAGGCAACTTGTATAAAATTGAGGAATTGTTTAAGAATCTAGTAGAAGAATGCTTAAACTACTAGAATTGAAAATGCATGTAATGTAAACACAAAAATCCTCTGAAATGATGGTGAAGATGGTGAGGCTTTTGCTCCAATTGCGGCTGCTCCCGCAATCAAAAAGAGCTCCTCCTTCTCCTTGAAAAATTCTTCAAGGTGTAGCTTCCTTGGCAAACCCTAAAGTAGGGGGTGTGCCAAGGCTTTCCTCCAAGGTGGCGTGGACCACCTCTAAGCTCTCCTCCAAGGATGGTTGTATACCACCCTCAGGACCTCCTCCAAAGGTCTTCCTTGCCTGGCTTCTACTTTGGCTGGTGTGGGCACAAGAGAGAAGGGAAGAGGGGAAGGCACCAAGGGGGCAGAGTGTCCCCTTAATCTTCTTCTTATTCTTCTCTCTTGGGCATGAGCTATAGGTAGAATATAAGAGGTATTTTGCTAGCCAAGGATGGGTTGTAAGGTGGTGGGTGTTGGTCTTTTTATAGGGTAGGATGAGAGGGTTAAGGTGACTCTTGAGATGGATGGCTAAGATGGGAAGATGGGGGTGGTTAGGTGATCCTAGGGCTAAGGGGAGTTGGCGCCACCTAAGGGATGTAAGGGGGATAGTTATGGGTGGCCAAGGGATACCTAAAAGTAGCGCCAACTATTGAGAGGTGCCATGGGTTGGCGCCAACTTCTAGGCTTCTAGAAGGGGGTTGAGGTGGATGGTGGATGTGGCTTGGAGGGGTTATGTGTAGGGTGGATATGGGGGTGGCTAGGGTGGTTTTGGCGCTAACATCTAGGTGTCTCTTGGTGGTGATTGAGGGGTGAAGGGTAGTGAAGAAGGTGGCACCAACTTGTGTAGAGGTGGAGCTAGCTAGGTGGACTTGAGTTTATTTAGTAAATGGAGCTAGCTAGGGTTAAGTTATGGCTGATGGATGGCCAAGGAGCTGGATGCTAGCTAAGCTAAGCTAATCTAAGCTAGCTTAGCTAGTAGTGGAGTGGAGGAGTAGGCATGTGGAGCTTAGGGTTTGAGGAGAGGAGCTGGATATGAAGAGTCTGGAGCTGAATTGGAGCTGGCAGCTACTGAAGAGGTCAACATAGGGCTACTCTAGCTGGCTTAGCTTGCTAGTTCTTTGCTAGCTGCTAAGCCAAGCTAAAGTGAGCTGGCTTCTGTTGAATGGAGCTGAGGTGAGCTGGGTCTGGTGCTCCCAAGGAGGATTGAGCTGGTTGAGACAGCTAAGGTAGCTTAACTCAACTAAGTTGAGCTAAGCTGAGTCCCCAGGAGCTGGACTTGAGCTTCCTGAGCTAGAATGAATTTATCTTCAGCTGGCTGGAGTTGAGTGGAGCTGGATCAGGCTGGTCCTGAGCTGAGGTGAACTCCAGTCAACTCAACTGAGCTAGCTAGAGCTCCCTGTGAACTCACGGGAGATGAGATGAGGTAGACTCAACTAAGTTGAGCTGGATCTGAGTTGACCTGAGCTAGGGTGAGCTGAGATGAGGTCTCTTGAGCTGCCATTCAGCTAAGATGAGCTGAATGGAGCTAGGATGAGCAGATCCTAGTCCAAGTGAGCTGGATTCTAGCCATTGTGAGTTAGATCAAGCTGAGTTTCAGCGAGTTTGAGCTTCTCCTTCACCTGTTGCCTTCCTGAGTGCTAGGGTTCTAGAGATCTATTAATCTGTTCATCCCTAACACTCACAAAAATACATTAAAAAGACAAGAAAAATGCAATGCATGCTTAACCTAATTTATGACTAAATTCAACCCAAAAACCCATTTGCAAAGCAAAACCCTAAGAGCTAGGATTGTTTTAATGTAAAAAAATAATGATAAACTGGCGTTTATCACTACGCCATCAGAATCGCCGACAACAGTTCCCGCGCACCCATAGGGGAACCAACTGCCACCAACCTCCAAGCCACTATCTGGTTAGCTCCGACTGCCTCCCACCGTGAGACCACCACCATCGCAAAGCTCTCTGCATCCTCGACCTCCTTCGAGCTTCACACGACCGACCAACCCCTCCTCTTCACACACACGAGGGGTATCAATCCCCTATTTTGTTACCGTCCATGCCCTATTAGAAATTACAATTCCTGTCATTGTCAAAACTCATTTTTTGGATTTTCTTTGGTTATTAAATTGAGGTGAAATTGCGACCTTACACTTATTCTTCTGCGTATTTGTTCAACTCTTATGTTCATCTCAATGTGCACCAAATTTGGATTCAAATTTGCACTTTAGTATGCTTACAATTGAAAATTACATGATATGCCACTACACATGCACTATTCACATATTTTGGAGCTTTAATTTCTTACGTGAAATTTACATAAATAGCCTTTGACTTCTCTACAAATTTGGGGTTCTCATTCAGAGCAGCATATCCATTTATTGATTTCACAAATATTTCTGTGAACATGATTCTTACATATCTGTGATCTTATTAGTATGTTCTTCGCTGTAGATACAACCTAATCCACCGTGATTAGTTTTCATTGATTTATATTTTTGATCTGAGATTTTTTCCACCACGCAATTTTACTGCGACATATTTTTACGACGCATTTTTTCTGACCCATCATTCTAAAAAGCAAAATCTTTTGATCAACTGGCATACATTAGAGTTGCATTTTATTTATCACATGCCCTCGAATTGTGATTTGCATTGCATCGGGGATTTTTTGATAATTAATTGTGTGCATTGTTTTGTAGGTAATTAGGAGTTGTGAAAGATATATTAGGAGAGAAGGAAGGCTGAGATAATTTGAGGAAACATTCCTCAATTTTTAATATGATTGATTCTCCTTCATCAGTGATTGAGGATTACATGTGACATGACATATTGTTTTTTCATCAAAAGTTGGAAGGAGAGAAGAAAAGGAAATCTCTTCTCGTTGGAAGTCTCTCTCATCAGACGACGATTCCCTTTCCACTGTGACCAAAAATAAAAAGACCCACGACCCTCTTCATCAGGATGATCTTCCCTCTCCTCCACGCAAAGAAGACGAACCCCCTCATCTTTGCATGCACACACAACCATCAGACCATCTCCCTCACTATTTTTCCCCTAACGTACCCAGCAAGGACGGGATATTCATCATCCCCTCTACGCGTCAACAGGGAATCCCACCACAACCGCGAGCCTCCATACCGCTCGACCTCCACGGGGATCACCCACCTCGACCCCACGTCCCTCAGCGCAGAAGCAGCTCCAGCGCCCTCGGCCTCCTCACCGTGACCTCCTTGCACCGTGCTCCATCCTCGGCGACAGCAGCAACCAACCTCCTCCTCTACCGCGCTCCACGCATCCACCGCACGCGACCAGCGCCACCAGCCCCGGCCACTGCAGCCGCGTGCGCTCTCACGCACACAGCAGCCGACGTCCTCGCGTGCGGCCACGCCCCCACGCGTAGCTACCAACCGCGCACGCCTCGCGCCCACAGCCGCACGAGCAGTCAGCCCCTTGCACGGCCACGCATGGCTTCCTCCTCTTCTTCTTCTTCTACGGTATCTCCTGCAACAACCCATCCGCTGGCCCATGACCACCAACGACAGCAGCACCCTTCAGCTTCCAAACTCATCGTCAACATCACCGTTCTCCTCGCCACACCTTGCCGCACCTTCCCCCTCATCCACGACTACCAACGTCGCCTGCACGACCACCGGCTGAACTCCACGTCGTCGGCCAACCTCCTCTCCGGCCGGCAACCGGCGTCCATCTCTTGTCGCTCTATCACCTCCGAGGCAAAGCTATCATCCACCTCAACCTTCCTTGCGCTTCTCGGCCCTCGCCATCGGCTCCTCAACACGCACGGCCGGGAGAAACTTTTCCTCAGTTTTGGGTTTAAATACAATTTACATTTGATGCCATTGCAAAGGAGAGGATTTTTGGATATAATATTTTATATTATGTAGCATTTGCTAAGAAGGCCTCCTGATTCTCTCTATTTCGCATTTATGCTCATTCAAGTCACTCTTTATCTCATTTGATGCTACAATTTATTGACAAATTTATCTTATATTGTATTAGCCTCGTACAAAGTATTCAAATAATACACTGAAAATATTAGTGGATTTATTTGTCAGTTCCTCTCTGTAAATATAACCTAACTCTTCGTTGTTAGTTTTCACTGATAAATACTGTTGTTCAGGATTTTTCCACCACGTGATTTTACTATAACGATATATTTTTCTAACAAGCAAAATTTTCCATTCAGTGGTGATATGTAACATCCCACAATCTAGTTTTGAGTCATTTCAAAGTGGTCTGGGTCTATTCGAACCCAGAAACACAGTTATGATTCAGTGCTGGTGTCAACACCTCCTTAAATTTCCACAAACGTGTATTTCAAGTCAACCCCTATCCAAACATTGTCTAAAGGGTGCTACATATGGTACTATTAGATTCCTCTCGTCACAAGCTTTTTAGCTACGCTTGTTTCACACAAATCCGAGGTGTATATCTCTAGTTATGGCCAGAAGAAATCAACAAGGACCTAAATGTAAGGTGAACCTAACCCTAAGGGTAATTCACGTATTTCACCCTCTTAAACCTATTTGCAACAACTTATGGGCATATATAAGGACCCCTTGGGTCCTTGGACCATCATTAAGCTCTAACCTCTTAATTAAGAGAGGAAAAAAGAGGGAAAGCTTTAAGACTTTTCGTTTCAAAAAGTTTTAAAAATTCTTTCGGCGAACTCGAGTGCGATTCCGAATTTTGCAGGCTTCCCATCGCAAAATTCGTGAAAAACACCAATGACAATGATGATGTGCGTTGACCATGTGACTGTTGGTGCTAGAGCACCACGATCATTTGTTTTGATGATAACAAAACACGTGTTATTTAACATTTGCAATTTGAGTCCTAGATTTCAGGTCAATTGCAAATGAGGACGTGTTTAGACGGAGTTCGAGCTCGCACCCAGGACGGATTGGAAGAGCTTGACGGAAAACAGAGGAGGTTCGCGTGGAGCGAAAGATTGAAGATGGAAGGAAATGAAGAATAGGATAGATTTCCTTCTTTTGTACTTGTTGTATTTTTTGTTTCTTTTGTTGCTCTTTATTTCCTTAGATATTTCATGTTAAAGAGCCTCAAAGAACCCTAACAGTAGTCCTAGGAACACCGGCACAACCCTAGGATACTTAGGTTTTCTGTAGAATACTTAGAAAACCAATATAGGGTTCAAACAGCACTTCCAGACGTCTAATTCCCAAATCAGACGTCTGATAAAGAATTTTAAGACGTCTGACTGTTGTTTCAGACGTCTGATAACTGTTAGGCTGGACATAGTTAGTTATGTCTGATGAAATCAGACGTCCAGACCTTAGACCAGACGTCTTAGGAGACGTCTGATGACTTTGCCAGACGTCCAATTAGTGGATCGTTGGCTGGCTTAAAAAACACCCAAGATTATGACCGTTAGAGCCTTGTCAGTTGTCCATAGGACTTTCCAGACGTCTGATAAATGACCGTTTTGCCTCGGCTGACCCAAAATCTCTTCTCAGAGATTTTCTAGCCGTTGCAACGTTTGGAAATCAATTCCCATAGTAAAAGTAGGTTTCCAGACGTCCAGACATAGTGCCAGACGTCCTGTATGTCGTCTGATGGACTTGCACAAAAACCCTGTTTAGATCTGATTCAAGTCAGGGAGAAACCCGCATAGAATCAGACGTCTGACCTTTAAATCAGACGTCTTAAAGTGGCCTTCCAGACGTCTGATTCCAGAGTTAGACGTCTGATGACCCTGTCAAATGTAATCATTGTCCTGATTTCGGCCTGATTCTCTTGGACTTTGTTCCCAACGGCTATAGAACCCTTTCTAAGCCTTCCAAAGCCTTCCTAAGGCCTCTATAAATAGAGGGGAACCTTTGCAACACAAATACACACAATATATACACCTAGAGAGACCAAGATACACAAGAAACAATTTGTATTACACTTTCCACTCTCTTGTGTCCTAGCTAGCTCTTGCTCTCCAAGCTCAAGCACCATTCTCTTGAGAGCATCAAGCTGTTGCGCACCCGCTCTCCCGCCGTAGTTCACGAGAGCGAAGTTGCGCCGTCGCGTGGCTCACGCACCGCGTCATCGTCGACGCACTCCTTGCAAAGGGGAGTTTCCTAAATCCTATAGAAGCTTAGGTTTATTACTTTGTTGGCTCTATAGGTTTGTTGTTTATTTTACCTTTGTCTTTTGGTTGGGTATTCGCTTTGCGAATTCCCGTCTCCTTCGTGGGACAAAATCCTTCTCGTGGAGAGAAGGGGTTGAGGAACGCTACCCTCGTACTTGTAGCGTGGTTGTACTGAGGTTGAATCACCCTCGTTTTAAAGTGATTCGTTTAGTGGATTTGATCAACTAGGTTGATCAGAAAATCCTAACTCGAGAGGGTTAGGTGGTGGTTTTCACCCGGTTTGGGTTTCCACCTAAAAACTTTTTGTGTACATTGTGTGATTGTCTTTTTGAGATTGCTTTATATTTCATTTACGCATTTTTTACGTCACACTGATCTCACCCCTCCAAGTAGGGAAATTACATTTGGTATCAGAGCAGGTTTTCCGCCGACAGGAGTAACATCCGCGGAAAGATCACATGGAGGGAAGCTGTTCCACAAGCAGGATTTCCGAGGGGCAGTCCACAACCCGTCCGCCGTTCTTCGACGGGAGCAACTACCCCTACTGGAAGTTGCGGATGAAGACGTGGCTTCAAGCCACCGACTTCACAATCTGGGCCAGGTGCGAGACCCCCTTCGACATCCCAGAGAAACCCGCGGGAGGATACTCGCAGCAGCAGATCCGGGAGCTCTCTCTCAACGCGAAAACAATGAACGCGTTGTATTGTGCGCTCAGCCCGGAGGAGTTCAACAGAATCTCGCAATGCGCCACCGCATACGAGATCTGGCACACACTCGAGGTAACTCATGAAGGTACCTCTAAGGTAAAAACTTCTAAACTCAATTTACTTTCACAAGAATTTGAGGCTTTTTCTATGAAAACTAACGAAACTTTAAGTGAGATGAACACTAGGTTCACTCTCATAGTAAATAACTTGAAAGCTTTAGGGAAGACTTTCATCAAGGGGGAGCTTCAAGGGAAGCTTCTTCGTTCCCTTGGACCGGAATGGGAACAGAAAGTCACCGCCATCGAAGAGGCAAACGAAATGGAGGAGCTCAACATGGAAGATCTCCTAGGCAATCTGATGGCCTACGAGACTAAGTTGAAGCAGAAGAAGAAAGATACACCAGAGCCTAAACTAAAGAAGACTCTCGCCTTCAGAGCCGCGTCGGATAGCGAGGTAAGTTCCGACGACGAAGACTTTAGAATTTTACTTAAAAATTTTTCCAAGTTTTGTAGGGAATTAAAGAAAGAGAAAAAGGAGAAGGAAAGCCCGAGACGTTGCTACCACTGCAATGGGAAAGGGCATCTGCGACCAGAATGCCTCTTCTCAAAAAGGAGAAGAAGAAGGAAAAGGAGAAGAAATCTATGAAGAAGGCGTTCCAAGCCACTTGGGACGATTCTAGCTCGGAGGAAGAAGAAGAAAAGACCATAGAAGAAGAAACCGCTTGCTTCGGCTTCATGGCCAGAGGAAGCGACAGCGAAAGCGAAAGCAACTCAGACAACGAGGTAAATCTCGATCTTCAAGAAGCTTTTAATGAACTTTTTGAGATTAGTAAATCACTTAGGATAGAAAATAAAAGCATTAAAAAGAACCTTAGTTTTCTTAAAAATGAAAATGATAGGTTAGAAATAAAACTTAAGGATCTAGAAGCTTGTCCTAAAAATGATAACCTATTATTAGAAAATCATAACCTCATCAATGAAAATAATAAGTTGATTGAGGAAAATGATAGTGTAAAGTTAGAAATCTATGATTTAAAGACTAAGATGCAAACTATAGAAAAAGAAATTGCATGTCTTAGGGAAAATTCTAACAAATTAATCAACAAAGTTGATAATTTTTATAGCCCTAAGGTTGAGAAAGGATCTCCATCAAGGAGACCTTCTAACAAATCCGGATCCAAGCCCACTTGGATACCGAAAAAAGAATTAGAATCTTGTTTTGTAGGGTTCAGGGATAATTACAACATAAGGGACTGGACCTACAAGCTCAAGGCTGGTCAACTCAAGTTAGGGGAACCAAGGAGTAGACCAAGGAGGAGAACAAGAAGACCGACGAGACGGCGAACAAACGACGGACCCGCCGCACGTCGACCACCAGATTGGAGACCGGCGCCGATGCCCGGGCCTCCAAGCTACGGATGGGAGCCCCATCCGATGTGGCATCCACCACCACCATTCGGGCCATTTTATTGGCCATGGTAGGTGAGGTAAAACCCTTTACCCTATCTTTTTATCATAAGCATTTAGATAGGGGGAGTTAAAAAAGGATGAGCTAATTGTCAAGGGGGAGATATAAGGTAGCTAAATTTCCTTTAGAAAGGGGGAGAAAAATAATAGCTATCGCATTGTTACAAAAAGGGGGAGGACATTACCTTTTTCAAAAGAAACTCATAGAAGAGCATGTTTTAAGGGGGAGTTATAGGAAATATAAAATCAATTAAACCTTTTTGATAATGTCAAAAAGGGGGAGGATTTTTTATGCATTATTATTTACGGTTTTTTCATCATCAAAAAGGGGGAGATTGTTGGTGCTAGAGCACCACGATCATTTGTTTTGATGATAAAAAAACACGTGTTATTTAACATTTGCAATTTGAGTCCTAGATTTCAGGTCAATTGCAAATGAGGACGTGTTTAGACGGAGTTCGAGCTCGCATCCAGGACGGATTGGAAGAGCTTGACGGAAAACAGAGGAGGTTCGCGTGGAGCAAAAGATTGAAGATGGAAGGAAATGAAGAATAGGATAGATTTCCTTCTTTTGTACTTGTTGTATTTTTTGTTTCTTTTGTTGCTCTTTATTTCCTTAGATATTTCATGTTAAAGAGCCTCAAAGAACCCTAACAGTAGTCCTAGGAACACCGGCACAACCCTAGGATACTTAGGTTTTCTGTAGAATACTTAGAAAACCAATATAGGGTTCAAACAGCACTTCCAGACGTCTAATTCCCAAATCAGACGTCTGATAAAGAATTTTAAGACGTCTGACTGTTGTTTCAGACGTCTGATAACTGTTAGGCTGGACATAGTTAGTTATGTCTGATGAAATCAGACGTCCAGACCTTAGACCAGACGTCTTAGGAGACGTCTGATGACTTTGCCAGACGTCCAATTAGTGGATCGTTGGCTGGCTTAAAAAACACCCAAGATTATGACCGTTAGAGCCTTGTCAGTTGTCCATAGGACTTTCCAGACGTCTGATAAATGACCGTTTTGCCTCGGCTGACCCAAAATCTCTTCTCAGAGATTTTCTAGCCGTTGCAACGTTTGGAAATCAATTCCCATAGTAAAAGTAGGTTTCCAGACGTCCAGACATAGTGCCAGACGTCCTGTATGTCGTCTGATGGACTTGCACAAAAACCCTGTTTAGATCTGATTCAAGTCAGGGAGAAACCCGCATAGAATCAGACGTCTGACCTTTAAATCAGACGTCTTAAAGTGGCCTTCCAGACGTCTGATTCCAGAGTTAGACGTCTGATGACCCTGTCAAATGTAATCATTGTCCTGATTTCGGCCTGATTCTCTTGGACTTTGTTCCCAACGGCTATAGAACCCTTTCTAAGCCTTCCAAAGCCTTCCTAAGGCCTCTATAAATAGAGGGGAACCTTTGCAACACAAATACACACAATATATACACCTAGAGAGACCAAGATACACAAGAAACAATTTGTATTACACTTTCCACTCTCTTGTGTCCTAGCTAGCTCTTGCTCTCCAAGCTCAAGCACCATTCTCTTGAGAGCATCAAGCTGTTGCGCACCCGCTCTCCCGCCGTAGTTCACGAGAGCGAAGTTGCGCCGTCGCGTGGCTCACGCACCGCGTCATCGTCGACGCACTCCTTGCAAAGGGGAGTTTCCTAAATCCTATAGAAGCTTAGGTTTATTACTTTGTTGGCTCTATAGGTTTGTTGTTTATTTTACCTTTGTCTTTTGGTTGGGTATTCGCTTTGCGAATTCCCGTCTCCTTCGTGGGACAAAATCCTTCTCGTGGAGAGAAGGGGTTGAGGAACGCTACCCTCGTACTTGTAGCGTGGTTGTACTGAGGTTGAATCACCCTCGTTTTAAAGTGATTCGTTTAGTGGATTTGATCAACTAGGTTGATCAGAAAATCCTAACTCGAGAGGGTTAGGTGGTGGTTTTCACCCGGTTTGGGTTTCCACCTAAAAACTTTTTGTGTACATTGTGTGATTGTCTTTTTGAGATTGCTTTATATTTCATTTACGCATTTTTTACGTCACACTGATCTCACCCCTCCAAGTAGGGAAATTACAGTGACACGTGGCAACACAGGGTGGTTGGTCATAAAATCACATTTAAAGTTGATTAAGTCGCAGTATGGCACAAAAATACATCGAGACAAATAAATATAACGAGATGTGAGTCCCGATCGAATTCAAGGAAATCGAAAATGACTTGATTTTAAAACTGATTTAGAACAAATTATAACTAAATACTAATCACAATGGATATAAAGCAAATCAGGCAATTGGTTAATCATGAGTTGCAATTACACTAGAACTAGAACATGCACTACTAAAACTAGACTTGAAAATAACTATCTAAGCTACTAGAATAAGGGCACCAAGGGTGGCCCTTGGTGGCCTTTGGAGAGGTTAGGGAGAGCAACAATGGTGCACCATGGTGGTCTTGATGTATGCCTCAGCGGAAGAGGGAGTCTGGAGAAGCTTAAAGGTCTGGAGGGAGAGATGGAGGAGAAGATGCCTTCAGATGAGAGCTCTGGGGTCCTTTTTATAGAAAAGATGAGGAGAAAATATGGTATTTGGGCCTTCAACTCGTGCAACAACTTTGGATTGATCAGATCCGTCGATCGGGAGATCAACAGCTCTGATTTCGCCTCAAAAAGCCTCCATAATGCCTTATACGCGTGGAATGCCTCTGTTTGTGCCACGTGGCGCACTCTCGGTCCTCGGATCCTGATCGCACGATCATGCGCTCGCACCTCGCTGTCGCCTTTGCAAGATCCCACGCGCGCATGTGTTTAATTTTAACCGTCTTATCATGTGATCGGACGACTTAAACGTGCTCTCGCGACCGCCTTTAATCACGTGTGCAATGGCGCGTGGACACACACGTGCATCTAGGAATATGCCCGCCGCTTGATTAGACGATCCTCTGCATGCCACGCGTCTACACCCGCACCATCGATTGAAGATCCGACGCTTAAATTTCGCCCGTGTGCACCGCCTCTTCAATTTTCCCCTCCACACATCTCAAATGCTTGCCGCCTCTTCCGTTTCAAGTGCACTAACCACCACGCTACGCACGCGGATGGTCGTATGTGCTGCCCCTACCGTTGGATGAAGATCCAACGGATATGAGTGATTTTTCCTTGATGAGGCGCGAGTGAAGTGGCGACATTGTGCTCTTATGGCCATTGAATGACGATCCAACGACCCACAAGGTGCGTGGAATTCCTTTAGTGGATGGGTCAGCGGCCTTGGGCAGCTATGATGATGCCACGTGAAGCCATTGTGGCTATCCATCTTCTTTCCTTTGTAGATGGTGCTATAAGGCTCTGATCGAGTTGATTTTTATGCCATTAGACTACGATCTTTGATCTAGATCCATCCGTGCGATCACATTTTGCATCTGAGGTTCGAATTTTTGTCACTTTGCCTTTGCTCTTCTACGAACTTCATAAGATGCTACGGAAGTTTGATCAAGATGATCTTAGAAGCGTTGGACTTCTGTCGTTATCCTAAACAGATCCGTATGATCAGATTTATCATCCGCAGTTCTGAATTTCCTGCAATTATTATTACCTCTCAATTAGGACATAATATAGCATTATTATTCACAAAGCTAACAAATCAACTATGATGCAAAATATGATGCTTATGCATGCATTATTCCTAAGTAAACTAGGATCTAACTTAATTCAGGTAGATTAGGACCTATGATTGCTACGCAATCATACCCCCATGTCTAAATCTTGATAGTCCCTAACAAATGTAAGACTAAATGCATTCTATCAAGAGTTTGACCAGAGATCTATTTCTTTTGTTTTCATCAAAAATTTAGAAATCCAAATAATCGTGAAAGTGTAGTGTTGTAGCCTATGCAACGGATCCAAACGAAAAGTCGATCCACATCTAAAGCTCATACTTGACCTTTAATAAAACTCTATTGGAATAGGCAAACTTCTTCCCTCGAGGATATAAAATAATCTCCAATTTAGCCCCTGTTGTTGGCTTAAGTAGAAGATGTCTAAGTCAAGTGGGTTTATATTTGGTGGCTCACACTCGTATAGTGCTACATAGAGACTAGTACTTCAGAATCTAGATTTCCAGATTATCAAATAAATCAACTTAGAGAAAGGCGAAGAAACTGTGCTCCCTTAAGTTCCTTATACTCATCTCTCTCTCTCTTTTCTTCTCTTTTCTTTTTTTTTCTTTTCTTTTCTTTTTCTTTTCTTTGTCTTTTTGAGCTCACATCTCACCAGATTTGTAAATATGTTTGGTAGTCTCTCATGGCATTATACTTCAATTAAGTTCTGAAAACCCTATACTAAGTCAGAAATCCTCAGCCAGTATTCGGGCGGTCAGAAATATAGGAAAAGTAGGTCAAAGCTATGTTTGGTAGATCGTGAGGGTAGCAGGCATTGTTGCCTTAATGTGCTTGTCATAAAATGAAATAAATGCAACTCACGCTCCTTATTTTTTATATACTTTTTCTTTTTTTTTTCTTCCTTTTTTTTCTTTTTCTCTTTTTGTTTCGCATATAAATCTACCAACACAACACAACAACATGACGTATGCACTTTCATTCATGAGGCATTATTCAGGATTGGTTATTTTCAAGAGGATATCGGGTGATTTATTTGGTGAAAGTACCTATTCTCGGCACCGGGAAAGAAATTGATAGGATAACATATTTCTGACTTTGAAATTAACACCCTCCTTCAGCTGAGGATTTTGTAAAGGATAATCGTAACCATCCACCTTAATCCTAGTTTTATTAGAACCTGCTCTCTATGTATTTTCCTTATTTGGTGGCTCTCACAAAGATTCACACAAAGAATTTGTACGCAAGAACTGAGAGCGAAAACTAACCCTAACTCCAAGTACCATTATCCAATTACCCAGAAATTAAGATACCTCGCACTAGACTTAGAGCACTAGTAGACTCTCTACTCTCACCTCACAATTGTTTGGTGGATCCACTAGAAGATGGTTTGCCTGACTCCCTAATTACTATCCAAAGGTTCAGGAAAAGAAGCAATGCTTCTTCTCGACAAACTAAAGATGTTTATCGATCTTCACAATGGATCCATTGCAAATTCTACATGCAAGTGTGAAATTGTACTGGATTCTAAGTTCAGGAATCAACTAAAGAATAAATCCCTAATAAAACCACTTGATAAAAAGATCTATTTTCTAAGGTGTTGGCATAAAATTTTTTAGTTTATATGTACTACCCCCCCAAGCCTAAGTTCTTGCATGTCCTCATGCATGAATTAGAGAAAAATAAAGTAAAACAGGGCGTAAGTGGATAGAAATCACCTGGAATTGCTCTTGATTTGTCATTCATCATATGCCAATACTACAATGATGATCACAATATGCAGAGTAGTATGCCAAAATGAGATATGCTATGTATAGAGGATTTCTATATATATATGTCCTGAGTTTAAATGCTATGCCTAAATGCTGAGTCCAACGCCTCCAGCTGGGCGAAACTCCATCAGACCAATCAATGATTGCAAGAGACAGAGTCAAGATGGTAAGCACTTATTATTCCATTGTCATCAACAAGCCAAAAATGTAGAGCAACTACCCGTGAATACTGACGTGCCTTCGTGCGTGTGTGTTAAGAGGTGTCGTTATAGTTACACTTGATACGTCGGTTTTAAAAGAAGTAAACGGAGGTGAGTCCGAGTGTCGATCTCAGGGAGGCGTGGAAATCGGATTTTGTTTACCACTTGTTGTCACGAAAAAGGCGGAGTTTTGCTTGCGAAAGAAACGGTTTTGAAAAGCGAGAGATAGAGAGAGTTTAGGGTTAGAAAGCTCTTGGTTTTGATCATGCACTTTAAACAGAAATTAAAAAGGCAACTAAATGAAAAATAATTTCATTAAACATGCATTCATAGTTCATGGTTTACAATATTAAATACATGCTTCAACAAAAGTAAATGAAAGCTTAAAAGAGAGAGAGAGAGGTAGAGAGAGAGTGGAGAGCGACGAGGCAGCCACGGCGGTGGAGGAGGCTCCGTCGGCGGCTCGTCGTCTCCGGCGATTACAAGAGTGCCTAAGACTAGCTAGGAGAGGAGTGGAGTAGTTGCAAGTGGGAGAGGATGCCTTGAATGGTGGTAGAAGGGGGTTTAAATAGAGTTAAGGGCTTCCTAAAAGAAGAATGTGCTTTAGCGACATCCAGAACGTCGCTAAAACTGCTTCCATATACGTCGGTGAAGGCCTTCTGCCGCCGGTCAGCCGCCCGCCCCTCTCTCTCTTCAGGCGCGATCCATGGACGTCGAACGAGAGCCGTCCGATTGATGATCGGACGGCTGAGATCCTCCCGCGCCTGCGCTAGGATCGCGCTTCGGGCGTGCGTGCGCGCGCGCGTTTCCGCCCAGCGTGCGTGCGCGCGCGCGTTTCCGCCCGGCGTGCGCGCGCGCGTGGGAGGTGGGGCGCTGTCGTCGCGCCGCGTGGCGCGATCCTAGCCGCTCGCTTCTGATCGCGCGGCTCAATTTTGCCGCACCCTTCGCCCGCAAGTGATTTCTGCTCCGCGCGATTCGAACGCGCGTCGCCGCGACGCGGGTGTGCGCGCTAACCGTTGCGCCACGCCCGCGCTTTGTCGCGGCGACCGCGGGCGAGCGCGCGGATCTCGGCCGTTCGATCGAAGATCAACGGCCGAGATGCGTCCTTGGCTGGTTTGGGGGCGTGCGGGCGGCGGGGGCGGGGCGACGTGGCGAGTTCTAGGCCGTTGATCTCCAGATCAACGGTCAGGATTTCTTGGGCCCATTGTGGGAGCTCCGGATGTCGGATTTGGCCGATCTTGAGTCCGTTAGACTCCGTTCGTCGTCCTGAATCCATCCGTGCGGTCCGATTGCTCATCTGAGGCCTGCTTTGACAAATGCTTTACACAAATGGCCATTAATACAGTTTATAAGCAATCTTGGTACTTGATGCATGCAATGCTCCTATTCTACTTTATGTTGTGCCTTTTATTCTAAAGATGGGCCATATTCAACCTAATTACTACCCCCTTGCGTGGCGTTATCAAATACCAAGCCCACAAAGTCGGCAAAATAAAATATCAAGGCTTGGAATTGGTTGTAGCTAGGTGCTACAGGAGAAATAAATCCAGGTGCCAGGGTGATAGGTAGCAAGTGACAACCTTGAAGAGTGGTGTATGAGTAATGCAGATGAGGTGGATAAAGAGTTAGCAGTGCGAAACAAGTGATACGGGTCCTGAAAGTGGTTGAAAAATGAAAGGAGGCACCCAAGTGGTGTAATCTGAAATGGTATAAGGAACCATTTCGTGAGTGGATCTGGGTGTGGGTGGTTATAAAGTAGGTGTGTGGAATAAGATTTGGTGTTCCATCCCAATAGCTCTAGATTCGCCCAAATCATTCTCATCCCTGGGTTGATAAAAAATCTCGTAGGAATTCCCCAAATTTTGTTCATGGCACGAATCCTTAAATGTAATGGACGACAATTCATTATCCCTAAGGTGTGGAAAATCAAAATCTAGATGCAATAAAGCATCAAATTCTTTCATTTTCTATTTTGTGGCTTCTGTGAAATCCTCGATATCCAAGAGCGAAGATGTGATAGATTCCTTTGACTCCAAATCCAAAAATGCTTCAAGATTTTTCATATTTTCCTCGCAATCAGAAATGGGATTTTTATCAGATTCTTCCTCAACTACGATTGGATTCTTTGACAATTCGAAATCAAGCCCATGGATGCATGGAATCTCATGTAAATCAATGTATTTATTATCTAAGCTTTTCATGAGGGTTTTAGGCAATTCCACTCTAGATCTCTCGGAATCTAAATCATGTGTCTCATCAATTGCCTTTAGCCTATCAGTGTTCACCATGGTGTCAGAATCATTATAACTCAAATCAATGAGCCTGGCAAAAGCTATGTGCAGAGTTAACTCACCAAGAAGTTCTATGTTCCTACAGTGTTTAGGTTCATCATCATCTGAGTCATCGTCGATAGAATTACAATGTGGGTCCTTGTTTGCCTTGAAAATATCCAATCTGAGTTTTTCATCCCCCAAGGCAATCTCTATACATCCAGATGCACAGTTAATGTTAGGTTAGTGACATTCGTTGATGCATTTGCGTAAAACCATTCGTTGTAGTGCGCTTACGACGTCAATTTTAAATAAAGAATCGGAGGTGAGTCTGAGTGTTGAACACAAAGAGGCAATAATTAGATCAAATACTCACTTTCGTGTCACATAAATATGTCGTTTGTTCACTTGAAAATGGATTTGAGAAAAAGAGAGAGAGAGAGAGAGAAAGAGAGAAAAGGGTTAGAGAACCATGCTCAAGATATCATAAGATCAACGTATCAACAATCTCTTATCAAATGTGTAATCAACATAATGTAGATGAATGTTTAACAAAATAGATGAACTACACTATAAACTGAAATAAAAATAAGAACAAGGTTGAAGAATGCATCGAGGCAGCCACGACGGTGGAAGGGCTTCCTTCGCAGGCTCAGAGGCTTCGGGACCTTGGTTGGATCTCTAGAAGGTGGTGGTATCTCGTGGGTATAAGCCTTTTGCAAATGGGAGGGGTAGGACCCTTTTTATAATTGAAGAAAGGGCTCAAATTCGTATCTAGGTCAATAGCTACATTTAATTCGTTGCTAAAGACCCGTTGCATTTGTCATCCTTGCCCCCGCCCTTGCACCTTTAACGCTCTGCACTGTGTCGTGCGTCCCGCGCATTGTGTCATGTGCGCAGGCTAGTCTCCGCATTGCTACTGCCCCATGCACGTTGCTGCACTGCCGCGCACACGCCCAAGAATGTTGCTCATAGTGCTATGCCCCGCACGCTATGCGCTGCTGCGCCATGCCTCAATCGCAAAATTGGGGCGCGGCAAGAATTGAACCTGTGTGGAGTGGTGGACGGGTGAAGTCTTGACCAATGCGCTGAGGCCACGCATTGGTCTTGCCTTTGCATTTGGTGCCTACGCACCTCAGCCATCCGATCATAGATCGGACGGCTTAGGCTGGTTGATGAAGGAGTGCCAGAGATGGAAGGGTGCTGGCCGGTGTTGGTCGGCCGAGATGATGCCACGTGGCACCATCTAGGTCGTCCATCTTCTTTTTGTTGTAGGAGATGCCACAATGCTCGGATCACAATGATTTCCATGCTGTCAGACTACAATCATCGCTCCAGATCCATCCGTACGGTCGGATTTTTCATCCAAGGCCCATAAGGATGTTGCATTGTCCCCTGGCCATTGATCTTTCTCGGGCTTATTGTGGGTGCTACGGAGGTCAAATCGAAGTGATTTTGAGTCCGTTAGACTCCGTTCGTCGATCCAGATCCATCCGTATGATTTGACTGCTCATCTGAGACTTGTTTCATGGTCATTAAACATTGATTCTAAGCAATTAAAATGTAAAAATCATGCAATATGTATGTAATACTCCCAAGCCCATTATAAAATGTCATTCTTGCACAAGTACCCTAGAAATTGACTCTAATTGATCATATTAACACTGAACATTGTAGAGTCATCATACCCCCATGCCCACCCCTTGCTAATCCTTAGTAAGGTTTAACCTAAATGCTATTTACAAAATAAAACTAGAAATTGATTACTTAGGTAGAAGTTGCTTGTCAACAGGAGGAAATTTCTACTAAGAATCTAATTCGCTAAGACTCAACAGTGCCCAGGTTGCCTGCCAAAATGCAGACCGCCCGAGTCCTCACCTTATTTTATATGAAAGCAAAGTATATATATATATATTTTCTTTTGCATCTTTTCTAATTTTTTTTGGATTTTTGGAGTTGAGGATTTCGGGATAACTTTTTACGGCTACCTAACCCACCCAAAACTTGAAAAAGACTCTTAGTATTAAGCATCTTGTGTGAAAGTGATAGACTCACTCAATGGCAATTAAAACAGACTTTGGGTTTCTATGCCCCTAGGTGACCCGAAAGAAAAACAATGTTACTTAAAGGTGTATCTATCTGACCGGTAACTTTCTCCTTACTTTTTATTTTTGTGGAGTCAACACAAGGGCGAACCCAGTGTATATCTCCCCGAATTATGCTACTTCCCCGCTTCTTCCTTAAGTGTTTTGGAATTCTTATGCATTTTATAAGCTGGGATCTGAACAACTGGCCAATGGGCTGTTACCCATGACAACTTATCAGCCATACTCGTGCGGTGAAGTGTGGCTTATTTCTTTTTTCTTTTCTTCTTTTCTATTTTCCTTTTTTCTCTTTTCTTTTTAAGTAGGTGGCTTTTTTTATCTAAGATTTACCTAAAGGCAATAATGAAAGAGAATGGTCCTGTGGCTAGGTTCTAGACAACCTACCAATGGGTTGTTATCCACGATAACTTACTAGCCATACCACCCTAGAAGGTTCATTAGCTACCCAATTTCCGTTAGAATCGCTGATGAGTGAGTTAGTGCAAAACGTGTGTAGATGCTTAGACTAAAAATCCCCCCAAATCAGAGGGCGGGTTGATAAGTCGTATACTTATCACCCTACTTTATTGACCAGATTAATATACATTAAGGTGGCAAGGACTCGAGACCAAGTCCACATTTTAGTGAACACCCAAACTGATTAAGTCCGAAGATCTGAAGGGTCTAAGCGATTAGGTCACTAACGTATCATTTCCTAAAGTCAACAAGCTTCTAATGCCTAAGTTTGATTTTCCTAATTTCATTATTATTTTTTAATAAAAATAAATAAAATTAGTTCAAGCTGACAATGTCCACTCAGATCCTGAGAATTACCCCCCCGCATGCCTAAGTTAGACAATGTCCTCATTGGAAAAATAAATGTACGTAAGGGAGTATGGAAAGAAATCACTTGAGTTGTAATCATGAATCCGGTCAACTTGAAACCTGTGGGTTGCCTCCCAAGAAGCACTAAGTTTTGTGCCTCCAGCTAGGCATAGTTCCAGTTTAACCCTCAATGAGGGTCACAACTTCCTTCTGGGGGATCTGGGCAAGAAGGTGTTTTAGTCGTTGACCATTAACAATGAAGGTTTGCTCAGTCTTGGGATTGGCAATTTCAGCTGCCCCGTTGGGATAAGGTCAAACCACTTGATACGGTCCCGTCCACTTGGATCTCAATTTCCCAGGAAAGAGCTTAAGTCTTTCATCAAAAAGCCAGACTTGCTGAATCAGCTCGAAGGTTTTTCTATTAATGTGCTTGTCTTGGACGGCTTTCATCTTCTCCTTATAAAGCCTATTATTCTCATAAGCGTCCCAACGGATTTCCTTGAGCTCGGAGAGTTGGAGCTTCCTTTGAGTTCCAGCCATATTGCACTACCTAACAGCCCCGTATGCCTAGTGCTCCAACTTGACCGGAAGGTGGCAAGCTTTGCTAAAAACCAATCGATAAGGCGACATCCCTATCGAGGTCTTAAAAGCAGTCCTGTATGCCCAAAGGGCATCGTCCAATCGTGTGGACCAATTCTTCCAGTCAGGTCTAACAGTCTTTTGCAGAATATTTTTAATATGCCTATTTGAGACCTTAGTTTGTCCATTTGTTTGCAGGTGATATGGGGTGGCAATGCGTTGAGTGACCCCGTATTTCTTAAATAAGGCATGAAATTGGGCATTAATGAAGTGACTCCCACCATTGTTGATCATGGTTTTAGGTATACCAAATCGGGGAAAGATATTTTTCTTAACAAAGTCCATGACAGCCTTATGGTCACATTTTTGGGTGGGTACGGCTTCGATCCATTTTGAGACGTAGTCCACTGAGACTAGTATTACTCGAAACCGTTTGATGGTGGGAAGGGACCCATGAAATCGATGCCCCAGACATCAAAAATTTCAATGATTAGAATGGGTTGTAGAGGCATCATATCTTTCCTAGTCATAGTCCCTAAGGTCTGGCATCTAGTGCAAGTTTTTGCAAAGTTATGTGCATCCTTGAAAAGTAATGACCAGTAAAAATTGGACTGCAAAACTTTTGCAGCCGTGTTATTCCCAAAGAAGTGGCCACCACAAGCTTGGTTATGACAAAAGGATAGCACACTTGGAACTTCCTCTTCAGGAATACACCTCCTAATGATTGGTCAGCACAAAGTCTAAATAGCATAGGATCATCCCAAAAATAATGCTTGGCCTCAGCCAAGAACTTATCATGCTGCTGTCTAGACCAACCGTGCAGAGTCTATTCAACCACTAAATAGTTGACTAAGTCCACATACCAAGGTAGACTCCTTCCATGCACGGTAAGAAGTTGTTCATCAGGGAATGTGTCGGTTAAGGGTAATGAGGGTCCAATGTGTTCTGGGTGAAGTCTGGATAAGTGGTCGGCTACAACATTCTTGGACCCAGATTTGTCACATATTTCCAAGTCAAATTCTTGCAAGAGCAGGATCCATCTGATTAGCCTCGATTTAACATCCTTTTTGGCTAACAAATGTCGGATAGCCGAGTGGTCAATGTAAATAGTCACATGGGATCCTAAAAGGTATGATCTAAACTTTTCTAATCCAAAAACTACAGTGAGCAATTTTTTTTCCGTGACAGTATAATTTCGTTGAGCCTCATCCGAAGTTTTGCTCGCATAGTAGATCAGCAGGGGTTTTTTCTCTCTTTTTTGTCCTAGAACTACGCCAACAGTAAAATCTAATGTATTGCACATTATCTCAAAGTTCTGGGACCAATCTTGGGATTGTAAAATAGGTGCAATTGAGACTGTATCCTTAAGGGTGTTGTAGGCATTGATGCAATCAGGTGTCACGTCCAAAAGTACATCATTGGCTAGAAGGTCAGTCAAAGGCTTGGAAAGTTTGGAAAAATCCTTAATGAACCTTCTATAGAAGCCAACATGTCCTAGGAAAGATCAGATTTACTTGATCGAGCTAGGAGGTGGAAGTTTGGAAATTAAATCAACCTTAGCTCGATCAACTTCAATGCCCCTATGTGAGACGATGTGACTGAGGACAATCCCTTTTTGAACCATAAAATGTCTCTTTTTCCAGCTTAAAACCACGTTGACCTCGATACATCGCTTCAGGATTTTTTCTAGGTTGCTAAGACAATGGTCGACTGAGTCTCCAAACATAGAGAAATCATCCATAAAGACCTCCAAATATTCACCTACCATCTCTGAAAAGATGGCTAACATGCAATGCTGAAAGGTAGCGGGTGCGTTGCATAACCCAAATGGCAAACGGCGGGATGCAAACGTTCCATATGGACAAGTGAATGTGGTCTTCTCTTAGTCCTCGGGTACAATAGCAACCTGTTATATCCTGAATATCCATCCAGGAAGCAAAAATATTTCTGCCCTGCCAGTCGTTTGAGGATCTGGTCAATGAATGGCAGGGGAAAGTAGTCCTTTTTAGTGGCCTGATTAAGCTTCCTATAATCAATGCACACCCACCACGCGGTTGTGGTGCGGGTGAGGATGGATTTTCCCTAGTCATTCGTGACCACGGTGAGCCTGACCTTCTTTGGTACCACTTGAGTAGGGCTCACCTAGGGGCTGTTGGAAATCGGGTAGATGATTTCCGCATCAAGCCACTTGATTATTTCTTTTTTAATGACCTCTCACATATTCGGGTTCAATCGCCTCTACATCTGGCGAGAAGGTCGAGCCCCATCTTTCAAATAGATCTTGTGAGTGCAATAAGTAGGGCTAATTCCCTTTAAGTTAGAAATTGTCCACCCAATAGCTGCCCGATGTTCAGAAATGGTAGTAGCCAACCTAAGTTCTTGGTCCCTAGTTAGGTGTGTATTGATAATCACAGGGAAAGTCTAATCAGGTCCTAGGAAGACATACTTAAGGTTGTTGGGAAAAGGTTTTAATTCAGGTGTAGGTAGGACAATGTTTGATGGGTAAGGGAAGGGCAGGAGTTGATTAACATCAATATCCTCAAATGGAGGTTGCCGGTGGTAATCAACTCTACAGATTTCAACCTCCAAAGACTAGGATGGGTCAGGGTAGTCATCAACTGGTTGAATCAGATGGTTTTCTAAAGAGCTAACTATGAGGCATTCTTCAACCAAGGTTTCCACAGGATGGTACTCCTCGACCCAACTGCAATCAAAAGACTTAGTTGCCTTGAAGATATCCAATTGCATCTTCTTATCTCCAAAGGCGATTTCCATACATCCCGTGTTACAATCAATGTTCGCCTTAGCCATAGCCAAGAAGGGTGTGCCTAGGATGTTGGGTGTGTTTTATAGTTGTTCGGTTACTTCCATGTCGAGGACTGAAAAGTTAACTGGGAAGTAGAAGTCCTTAACATGAACAATTACATCCTCGACTACCCCTCTCGAGGTTTTCACGGATCGGTCGGCCAGTTGGATAGTCACAAGTGTGGTTCCCCAAATCCGAACTGGTGATAAAGGGTAGTCGGGATTAAGTTAATTGAAGCACCTAAGTCCAAGAGCGATCTATCAAACGTCATGTCACCAATATTGTAAGATATCAGAGGTACTCCAGGGTCATTTCTTTTCATAGGTAGGGTGCTCAATATCACTGAACTAGCTTGTTCCAAGAATATTACCTTCCTAGGTGCTTGGGTTCTCGGCTTAAGTTTAGGTGTACAGACATCCTTCAAAAATTTACCATAAGCTGGGTGATGGGAACATCATCATGCGCCCTAACTTACTCATTTTGACCTGATAAAGAGAATAAATTCTCCTACATAACCTACTGAAGGTCATAATTCACTACACAACCATTCTGAGAATAAAATAAGAAACTAGGGTTAAAACTTCAATTTTACCAATGCAGTACAACAACGGATTTTCTTAAGGGCTTAACACAGGTCAAATGGTCTTAATAAGATAATAAGTGGGTTGGATCACACAGAAAAGGGTTCGTGTGAGTTTTGGGAATTAAATGACTTCTTGAAATCCTAAAACAGACCTACTTGATTAACTAAGGTTCTGGTCAGGATAAAATTCATTTAAACCCTCTAAAAATCATAGAAAAATATCCTCTAGGGTTTAGAACCTTCAATTTGGCTATCGGAACCCATACTGACCTAGAATGGGGTCTTAGATAGATATTTGCCCTAAATTAGATTTTTACATAAATTACCTAGTTAAACGTGGTCAAACCCAAAATCCAACTTCACAATTGGATTCCTTAGGTCCAAATTAGGTTTGTACCAAAATTTGGACCTAAGGGGAACTCATCTTGACCTACTTTGCAAAAAGGTTCAATCTGATTGCATTTCTACCCGTACCTTTCAAAAACCGTTGCATTTAGCCCCCTAGCCTCTTCATTGTATTTGCAAGTAGGTCCCTTGCCATTATAGCGGAAGAATCCTACTCCGACGAGCTTTGAAAGGAGGTTTCTCCCTGATTGCTCAGAGAATCCCCTTCAAAATTGGAAGGGAGATTCTTTGAGAAAATCCCTCCAATGTGAACCGAGTTTGATACCTTAATTTCTTCTCAATCTCTCATGCAAATGCATGAGAGGTTTGGGTCACTTTTGAGTTTCCTTCTCCAGTGAACATACCTTGCTTGGAAGCTTAGCTTCCAAGCACAAATCCCTCTCCAGAGACCTATTTAAGAAGCCCCAGATCCAACCGCATTCCCTCAGCTTGAAATTGGGTCGGATTCCCTCCATTCTTCTCTCCCTCACCGGCCACAATCTCCGCAAGCTCCAACGGCTTTTCCCTTGCTCTCTCATCGCCCAACCACAATACCAGTGGTTGGGTTGTCTTTCTCTCAGTCCTCCACGTCGTGCAACACTAGCTGACGTCGCCTCTGCCCTATCTTCGCTGCCGCCTCATCTACGGAGATCTTCATCTTCCCCATGTTCGATGACCATACTGGCGTGGGTTCTCTATCCCTCTTCGTCCCTTAGAGGTAGGTCGTAGATTCTTTCTCTCTCACACACTTTCTTTCCCTCTCTTTATTTCTCAAAAACACCCACTGACGCCACTAACCACCATCACCTTCTCCACTTCCAGCAATACCTCCGACGATGTGCCCCTGTCGCTCCACACCTCCATCCACCTCGCCAACCACCCTACAACCTCCGCCTCAACTCCCTGATCACATCCCCTCACTCATACCACCACGCCACCCACCCAAACATCCCACCGAACACACCCACACATACGCACACAGTGAACCCTAGATATGCCACCACAGCCACCCACATGCCACGCCAACCACCCCAGCACATTCGTCGTGCTCCGGCGACGCTCCCTGGGCGCTCTAACGAGGCCGCAAGGCCATCTTTGTGATTTCAGGTACAGTCGTCCTCCGCCATTGGTGACCAAGCTTGAAGCAAGCTCCAGGCCTCGCCAGCTCCAGGTCCCTATCCCAGGCTGCGTGGAACACCCTCACGCACACATCCAAGCCTTTGATTGGAGTAGAGAGCAGCTGCAGCCTCGCGATTTGAAGAAGACATCTTGCTGCTATGCACGCGGAAGAAGGTGAAACATTTAGTCCCACCTCAGAACTGTAAGAGAGCCTGTGTGCACATAAGTTGAATTTGCGCCATAGCCTTGTCTCCTCTAAATCACGGGGTGAGGTCCCTCTCACCCGACCAACCCGGTCTTGTCCGTGCTCACGCCCCACGGGCCTGGCCTGACCTAACCCAACTTGCACTCCTCGCCCACCATCGCACGCCGTGGACCTGGTCTCGGGTACGTACCCGACCCGATTACCCAAATACGTGTGGCTCTGGGAGAGCGGAACCTAAGAGAGAAAGAGAGGAGAGTGCGCGTGGGTAGAGGGTAGGTTTTTTTGCAGGCTGAAGAAGGGAAGAAGAAGCTGAAGGGAAAAGAAGGAGAAGTTGAGGAAGAAGGAAGACAGAGGCCAAAGAAAAAGAGAAAGAAAGAGAAGAGGTAGCTGGCAAAGAAAGACAAAGGAAGAAGAAAAGGTAGAAGTCAGAGAAAGGGAAGGAAGAAAGTCAAAGAAAAGGCAAAGGAAGAAAAGGGCCAAAGAAGAAGGAGCCAACGACAGAGAAAGAAGAAGAGAAGGCAGAAGAAGCCAAAGGATGAAGAAGAAGAATCAAGAAAGAAAAAATCAAAGCAAGGCACTGTAGCACAACTTTTAAGACGTCTGATCACAAAATCAGATGTCCAATTTTCATAAGCTCTCCATTATTTCATCTACAATTATTTTTACTCTTCATATACTCATGCTTAACATTCCTAATTAGATTTTGAGTAGTATTATGTGTTCAATTTACATTTATTGTTGAGATTAGTGCGGGAATTCCATTTGCTCCCTGTATTCGACCTCAAAATATATTTGAGTAATAAATTATATTTGTTTTAAACGCTTTTTCGACTATACTACAATGCAATACTTTTAAATACCGATTCAGCGCTCACAAACACTAGGATATGCTTGATTGCTTCGAGGAGAGGTATATTAATCTGTACTTGTTTAAAAATCTCCAACAACTCCTCGTTCTTAGCGACATTTATCTTTTTCTTTATTTTTTTCAAGGATTCAGGGTATGGTATTTGGGTTTGAATTGGTTCAGGCTCCTGATCCTTGGGTTCCTCCCACTCATCCTCAAAATCAGGCATCTCAGGTAGTGAAGTCACGGGAGGGCTTGGCTATTTGGGGTCCTAGGTTTGAGTGCTGCTTCTCAAGGTAACCGCATTGGCTGAAGCATTAGAACCATGGTTAGATCCTTGAAAAGAAGAAGAAGCATTAAACCCAAGAGGTGTTTGTGGGGCTTGTTGAATCATGTGGGCATGCCCCTGATTTGATTGGAACCCTTGAGGATTGTGGCCTCTGTTCATTACATTCCTCAGGTCAGTTGTGGCTAAGAAGGAAAGGACCCCTATTGTTTATTATCCAACAGTTGGCTCAACTATCCCTTCACTAATGCCATCTCCTCCTAATGCTTCTGATTCCTATCAGCCATCATTTTAATCAGAGTATCCATTTGGTTCTATGTAGGGGCCACCCTATTCTGGTTATAGGGGGGTCTAGTAGGTGGACCTTGCTGATAGGAGGGAGGGTTTTTCCTAGGTTAGTTCTGGAATTAATTCAATTTTTTATTCAACCAAGCAAAGTTTGGGTGGTTGCGCCATCCAAGGTTGTAAGTGTTGGAGAAAGGGTCTGGCTTAGAAAATCCCCGGATGGCCTAGGCATCTTCAAAGGTAGAAGGTGCCGAAGGGGAGGGGAAACTGTAATCAGAGTTTGACGGATCAAAGGTCCCTCCCTGGAACATGGTCAAGGGTTGTTCCAAGTGCATTTGGTTCATAGATTGAACCAAGTCCACATTGTGAGCTCCCTTTGCTAGGGAGAAGGTCTGTAATGGGGTTCGGGTTTGGTTCAACAGCTCATCAATCTTTTTATCCACTAACTCAGCCCGATCCAACTTCTTGGCTATAATGTCCATGTCACCCATTCTGGAATTGGTTTACACCTCATAAATCCCACCACGGGGTTGACTGGACCAATTAAATTGGGTCGTGGAGGCATTGTTAAGTGAATTCTCGCTCATTGATTCAAAGAGCTCAAACGTGCTCTCCTCATCCTTATTCAAAAAGTTGCCTCCACATGAAGCATCCACAAAATTCCTAAAGTTGCAGTCCAGACCATGGTAGAAAATCTGGGCCAATTGCCACCTTGAAACCTCAAGGTGTGGGCATTTCCTCAATAATTCATTAAATCCCTCCCACACCTCATGAAATTGCTCTCCACTTTGCAAGGTAAAAGTAGTAATGGCTCTCCTAAGGGCATTAATCTTTCCTATGGGGAAAAACTTCTTAAGAAAAGCATGCCTTAATTCCACCCAAGTGGAGATGGGTCTCCCTAAAGTCCTTAGCCAATGAGACACTTTGTCTCTTAGGGAGAATGGGAACATCTTGATTAAAACAATATCTAAACTGATGTTCCTAGGTTTTACGGTCCAGGCAATCCGCTCTAAGTCCTCTAGGTGTTGGAAAGGGTCTTCATTTGAGCTCCTATGGAAATGGCTTTGAATCAAGCTAAGGACATTGGGTTTTAGCTCAAAATCATCTCCCCCTTCGAGGACCCTAAGGTATGGCTCTACCTGGATGGTAGACGGATCGTAAAAATCATGGAGAGGCCTTGGTTGGTGCTCAAGGAGTAGTGGTGGGTTAGGTGGGTTCAGTGGGGGTTGTTCTTAAGGGTTCTACCCTTGATTCTACCCCTAAGGGTTCTATAGTCAATGTATGGCCTGCATGATGGTGTGAATCTGTTGTTGCTGAAGTTGGTGGTTGGTGGTAATCTGAACCTGAATCATGGCCATGGCATCAGTTTGAAGTTGATCCTCGGCCTCCTCAACTCGTGGGTCAGTCATGTCCTCAATCCTACCCCTAGAAAAATCAAGTTCTCTCCTAGTTTCTCTATCTAAAGCAACCAATTCAAGATGAAGTGATCGCCTTTCGTGCATACACCAGAGAAGAACCAAGAGAGACAGGAAGGGAAACAGATGCAAGAAGTGTGTACGCAATCAAGCAAACAAATCTAAGCCCTACAGTGTACACCTAGGCAACTTACGCCTTAGAAGTAGATTCCAACCACACGGTGAATTCGGTGTTGTCCTTACTCCCGAAGGTGGTAGAGTTGGGAAGGCGAAGAAGGGGGAGCGCGTCCCAAAGGCTACTGATTATGCCAAACCCTGGCTTACTTAAGTCGTTTGACAATCGGGCCTCCCAACTCAGCACCTTTTGGAGCAAGCAGACATCACTAATTCACTATGTGTTCAAGAAAATACCCTGAAACGAACCCAATGATTCCTAGGGCCAACGTCTACTTAATTTTTAGGGCTATGTCAGTGCTTGTGCTCAATGATTAAGTGAAGGGAGTTAGGGGGGTTAATGTCCTTAAAATTCCAGTTGAAATAGTGTGCACAATTGGGTGCAAGGACCCAATGCCAAAACAAGTGTTCCTTAGCAAGCAAGATTGAGATGTGTGATTTTTAGGATTTAAATCTTGCTTTAATGGATTTTAAAGTTTTCACTTGTTTACACCTTTAAACACGGCACAAATGTATAGGCACACGGTTGGTGAAGATTGATTTTCTTTAAAGCCTTAAGTGTGTCTATAAAATCAAAAACTCCCTAGTGTGGAAGATCCTAGGGTGTGCAACTTCTATTCAATGAATTATTTTTAATATTTTGTCAAGAAGGGCTCAATCAAACCAATCAATGACCCTATCCTGATCAAAATCGAGTAAGAGTTTCAAAAAAATTAATTTCAGAATTTTTTGAGGATGATAGACCACCCAAATTCACATTTTTCCAAGAGGGGGTCAATCTGTCTAGAACCTCTAGATCAGTGCGCAAGTTTAATGTGTTGATCAGAAAAAGCACTAATCAATTTCAAATGTAAAACTATTCTTCAAATGAAGTGTAGATAATTTCAACATCTTTCTATAAATATAAATTTCTCATAAATCCGAGCTAAGTGGAGTTCGCAGCAGTAAGAACATCCTACAGATCTCCAAAACTTAGGACAACCTTGTGCACTTCCAGTAGCGAATTTCTCATGGCCAAACCACAAAGAGTTTAGCCCTAAAATTTAAAGGGGAGTTCACCTACTGGAAGGAGCACCTCTGAGATTTTTCTCAAAAGTTTTAGAGGTGTTTAGGGTCCTTGAATCATGTCCTCAACCCAAATCTAGAAAGTAATCTTGCGAAATTAACGGGTTGAAGACTTAGTGGTCGTGTTTTTCTTTGATAAATAAAAGAGGGTTTTTTTTATAACACCACCATTTTCTCTTGGTCCAAGGATGGGAAGTTACCTTTGGATCGTGGGAAGACAAGATCAAGCCTTCTAGTCAATGGTGGTCTTCTTCTTGCACTTCCTTTTGGTCCAACCCGACTCGTTCTCCTCCTGTTGCCGATGCACAAGGTTCCTGCAACCACAAGAAGAGAGAGAAGAGAAAGTTAGATAACACAAGTATAACTGATGACTAAGAAAATGAAAGCAAATAAGAGATCCGTTGCCTCCTCGGCAACGGCGCCAAAAACTGACGTTCACTAATGCGTTTGCATAAAATCATTCATTGTAGTGCACTTACGACGTCAATTTTAAATAAAGAATCGAAGGTGAGTTTGAGTGTCGAACACAAGAATGCAATAATTAGATCAAATACTCACTTTCATGACATAAATATGTCGTTTGTTCGCTTGAAAATCGATTTGAGAAAAAGAGAGAGAAAGAGAGAGATAGAGAGAGGGAGAAAAGGGTTAAGAACCATGCTCAAGATATCATAAGATCAATGTATCAGCAATCTCTTATCTAATGTGTAATCAACATAATGTAGATGAATGTTTAACAAAATAGATGAACTACAGTATAAACTGAAATAAAAATAAGAACAAGGATGAAGAACACATCGAGGCAGCCACAGCGGTAGAGGGGCTTCCGTCAGCGACTCGGCAGCTTTGAGTCCTTGCTTGGAGCTCTAGAAGGTGGTGGTATCTTGTGGGTATAAGCATCTTGCAAATGGGAGGGGTAGGACCCTTGTTATAGTTGAAGAAAGGGCTCAAATTTGTAACTAGGTTAATAGCAACATTTAATTCGTTGCTAAAGACCCGCCGCATTTGTCGCCCTTGCCCCCGCCCTTGTGCCTTTAACGCTCTGCACTGTGCCACGCGTCCCGCGTGCATGCTAGCACATGCTGGTCTCCGCGTTACTGCTGCCCCACTCGCGCTGCTACGCTACAGCACACACGCCCACGCGTGCATGTGCATGCTGCTCGTTGTGCTGTGCCCCACGCGCTATACGCTGCTACACCATGCCTCAATTATGAAATTGGGGCGTGGCAAGAATTGAACCCACGTCATGTGGTGGAGGGGTAAAGTCTTGACCAATTCACTGAGGCCGCGCATTGGTCTTGCCTTTGCGTCTGGTGCCCATGCACCTCAGCCGTCCAATCATAGATTGGATGGCTTAGGTTGGTTGATGAAGGAGTGCAGGAGATGGAAGGGTACTAGCCGGTGTTGGGCGACCGAGATGGCATCATGTGGTGCCATCTAAGCCGTCCATCTTCTTTTTGTTGCAGGAGATGCCACAGTGCTCGGATCATAATGATTTCTACGCTGCCGGATTGCGATCGTCGCTCCGGATCCATCCGTATGATCGAATTTTTCATCTAAGGCCTGTAAGGATGTTGTATTGCCCCCTGGCCATTGATCTTTCTCAGGTTGTAGGAGCTACAGAGGTTAGATCGAAGTGATTTCGAATCTGTTGGACTCTGTTCGTCGATTTGGATCCATCTGTATGGTCCGATCGCTTATCTGAGACCTGTTTCAAAATGGTCTTGTGCAAATGGTCATTAAACATTGATTATAAGCGATTAAAATGTAAAGATCATGCAATATGCATGCAATGCTCCCAAGCCCATTATAAAATGTCATTCTCACACAAGTACCCTCGAAAGTGACTCTAATTGATAATATTAACACTGAACATTGTAGAGTCATCACCTGGGCGGTCGCTAGAAATGGGCGGCCTAAAATGATAGGTGCATCATCGAGACTAGGAGGAATGTCCATATCCAAGATGAAAAAATCTACTAGGAAGCAGAGCCCATGGATTTTTACAATGACATTCTCTACCACACCTCGAGGCACTTTAACTGATCTGTCAGCCAATTGGATAGTGACTGAAGTGAGTTTTAGCTCCCTAAATTGGAAGTGATCAAAAATAGCAGTGGGGGCTAAATTAATGGCTGAACCCAAATCAAGTAAGGCCTGGTCAAAAGAAGCATCCTATAGCTGACAGGAAATGAGCGGGGCTCCCAGGTCTTTCTTCTTAGGTGGCAAGTCAAACAAAATGATTGCACTAGCTTCCTTGGACAATACCACCTTACTGGTCTTCCTCAGCTGTCACTTGGGTGTACAATATTCTTTAAAGAATTTAGCAACAGTAGGAATGTGATCAATGGCATCCAAGAGGGGAACCTTAATGTGAACATCTTTGAAGAGTTCCTTTAAGCCCTCATTGCTTTTGATTCCCTTTATCTTTCCTTTAGGTTCATGCATTAAGGCTCTAGGGAAAGGTAAAGGGATGTTGGTGTTCTTGGTGATTGATTTCTTTTCCTTAGGCTACTCCTTTGAAGGAACAGAATGCGAAGAAGAGCTAGTCTGAGAAGTATCATGACCCACTTGCCAACATGGTGGGTCCTTTGTAGCTTTTCCGCTCCTTAGTGTGACAACATTTGCATCAGCATACTATCTATGAGGTAGGGGAGGAGCCGAAGGGGCAGATTGGGCAGGATTCGATGATAAGGCCAACTGACTTGAAACATAGCCAGGAGGTACAGGAGGTACTTGTAATATTGCATGTGCTTCTCCATGTGGTGCCTGGAACCTAAGCGGGGTGCCTCAGTTCTGTACATATGTTGGGTTAAAGACAAGTTGGGAGGGCAAGGCTCCCTACATTCTATGTTCTTATAGCAGCTGGTTCTGCATATTCTTAATGTTTTGAATCTGATCCGCCATTGTTTCCATGAATTTCAAATTTTCATAATTCGATCAATGCATAGATTCCTTCAATTCCTCTCTCAATGCCTCGAAAGGGTCAACATGCCTTAGAGGGTGATTGGCAGCTTGATGTAGTGGCTGATAAGTAGGATAGGATTGCTGCTGAGATGGGAATGGCTACTGCCTCGGGTATGTATTCTATGCATTCCCGTATTGTCTGGTCTGGTAGTATGGATCTTGATTTGGTCTCTGTGAGTTACTAGACCAGGAAAAGTTAGGATGTTAGCGCTAACCAGGATTATACGTCTCTGGATATTGGTTATTACACCCGTAACCTTGGATAGCATTGACATCTTCATAGGCTGAAGATGACTATGACGCATATTCATTAAAGGAATACGCACTAGAATCGTCATGGGGTGTGTAACCCCAATTGTATGGTTCCAGATCCAGATTATTCATAGGTTCCTGATATGCAGGATCCCGAGAAAGTGGAGAAGATGCATCCCGAGTGAGCAGATGTACTCAAGCAAGAGGGGCTCGAGATGCAAAAGAAGAGTGGGATGCAGTTGAATTGTCAGGAAATCCATGTTGAGCTCGAATCACTTTGTCGAGCTTCTTGTTGAGCAGATCCACCTTATCTAGCTTCTTGGTGATAATGTCCATATCAGCTCGAGCAGATTTAGCATGACCTTGGTTAACACTAACTCGTTGCTGTCCAAGTCGCTGGAATTGGTTCATAGATGCAGCATTCATCGAGTTCTCTGCTAAGGACTCAAATAGTTCAAATGCGCTGTTCTCGTCCTTTGCGAGAAAATTCCCACCACTAGATGCATCGACCAGGTACTGATGTGTGTCATCCAGCCCATGGTAAAAGACTTGTGCAAGGTGCCATCTGGGTACACCATAGTACGGCCATTGCCTAAGAAGATCGTGAAATCTATCCCAGGCATCATGCAATTTCTCCCCTAGTCCTTGGGAAAGTCATAATCGCACATCTCATCGCATTTGTTCGACCAATCAGGAAGGACTTTTGGAGGAATTTGCAACATAATTCCTCCCAAGTTTCAATCAGCCTCCCGATGGTCTTGAAGCAATAAGAAGCTTTATCATTGAGAGAGAAAGGAAAAAACTTCATGAGAATAATCTCTACATCAACATTTCTGGGTCGAACTGATTCTGCAATTCGACTCAGATCCTCGATGTGCTGGAAGGGATCCTCATTCGAGTTTCCATGAAAATGAGTCTAAATCAAACTTATTATGTTAGGCTTCAACCTGAATGTGTCTCCGCCTGCAGGAATCCGAACTAAAGGTGCCAAAATCATAGCTGCCAGATCATAGAAGTCCTATAGTTGTTCTCCACGTGGTGGATGCTGCATCCTGTCCAGTGTGGTGAGAATCCTATCAATACTCTGCTCATATCTCTATTCTGATTCCTTGACCCTGACTTCTAGACGAGCCATTGGGTCAAGATTTTTGGGTCCCTGACCAAGTCCAAGACTAGGATTAGCCATCTCAGCTAACCGAGAGGAGGATGAGGGTTGGGAAGAAGTGTCGGGCGAAAGTTGCCTTCGCCGCCTCGAGTTTGATTCCCAATGACCAACTAGTTTAGGTCTTAAAGACCTTCCTTACATACACCAACAACAAGGATTGGTGTAGCCAAGCCAAACAAGGCTAAGGCCTTGCTAATCAAATTGGTCCTTTAGAATCAGATGACCAAATTTTTCATTCTGGTTTAAATTATTGAAGAAAATTTATCAATAAACCAATTGAAAATGATCCTCGCCTCTTAAGTTAACCTGGCCAGTCTATTTATGAAGGGACTAAGATGAAGGTTCTTACTTCGGCTTTCGCCTTCGGTTCTTTTGTACCCCTTAGATGCGATCGTTTGACAATACCTCACAGGCTTAGCCAACAGGTTTGGCAAAAGAGGTTGAGACGACCTAGTAGTCAAAGGACAAATGTGGGTTATTAAGATATTTTTACGATTTTTTTAACCTTTTTCTTTAATTTGGTATGTGGTGAGTGATCCACAAGGTGACTCGACCCACCGACTAACCACTGGGCTGGATTGAGTTCAGCTAGTCCAATGTGGTCCTAGGGCTCATGCACTTCTAAATTTTTCAAACAGCAGACCATCAATCAAAGAAATACTCTCTCAGATACAATTGGAATCCAAATAATTTGAAAATTGGTAGAAATATTAATTTTTCAATAATATTTTTAGAAAATATTTTGTTAGAATTTTTACTATCTCAAATCAATTTATATGAATTTTTAACTGACAGGAGGTTAGATTAGAGTTTTGACCATGTGTTGATTTTTCTTTTGAAATAGTATCAAACGTGATCCAAAAATTTGGAAAAAGTATGTGAATGAAAGCTAACTTGATTACCTTTCAAACCCCACCATTTTTGGGTCAATCAAATTAGTGTACTGATCGAAATGAATTTTTGAAGTTCAGAAAAATTTAGATTTCAGTCTATCAGATCTACGTGTACTCCATGAATTTTTCAAAAATCCACAAATTGAATTTTTTCTTTGGAATGGTGGCATTGGAAAGATAGTTTGAAAATATAGTTTCTACCTGAATTTCAAGATTTTTGGACCATTAGAAATACGACAAATGAATTTTGAAATTCTTGTTCAATTTCTAGTGGAGTTTCTAAAAATAGTAGTAGCAAAATTGTTTTTTTCTAATTTTTTTTTCAAGGCAAAGAAAATACTAACTACCTAACAAATGTAATCCTTTTTTTTCAAATAACTCCTATCCTAGTCAAGTCCTAATCTAAAATCCTACTGAGATAGTCGTGTGCATTTGATTATCTTCACCCACACTCGATGCGTGCGCAAATCCTCATTTCATACCTACACACCAAAGAGAAATACACCAAATCAGGTATTAAATCAAGAACCGTCGTGCCTCCCTAGCAACGGTTCCAATTTGATCGGTCGTAAAATCACGTTTAAATGTGATTAAGTCGTAGTATAACGCGGAAATATGTCGAAACAAATAAATATAACGAGATGTGAGTCCCGATCAAACTTAGGGAGGCCGAAAATGACTTGATTTTAAACTAATTTAGAACTAACTATAACTAAATACTAATCACAATGGATATAAAGCAAATCAGGTAATTGGTTGATCATGAGTTGCAATTACACTAGAATTTGAACATGCACTACTAAAACTAGAATTGAAAATAACTATCTAAGCTACTAGAATAAGGGCACTAAGGGTGGTCCTCGGTGGCCTTTGGAGAGGTTGGGGAGAGTAGTAGCGGTGCACCAAGGTGGTCTTGATGTATGCCTTAGAGGAAGAGGGAGTTTGGAGAAGCTTGGAGACCTAGAAGGAGAGATGGAGGAGAAGATGCCTTCAGATGGGAGCTCTAGGGTCCTTTTTAAAGAAAAGATGAGGGGAAAATCTGGTATTTGGGCCTCCAACTCGTGCAACAACTTTGGATTGATCAGATTCGTCGATCGGGAGATCAACATCTCTGATTTCGCCTCAAAAATAGCCTCCATAACACCTTGTACGTAAGGAACGCCTCTGGTTGCACCACGTGGCACACTGGGTCCTCGGATCCCGATCGCATGGTCGTATGACCATGCCTCGTTGTTGCATTTACTGAGATCCTGCACACACGCACGTTTAATTTTAGTCGTCCAATCATAAGATCGGACGGCTTAAAAGCACGCTCGCGACCGCCTTTGATCGTACGTTCAATGGTGCGTGGACACGGGCATGCATCGAGTGTATGCTCCACCACCTAATCAAATGATCCTCCGCAAGCCACGCGTCTGCACCTGCACCATTGGTTGAAGATCCGACACTCGAATTTCACCCGCGCGCACCGCCTCTTCAATTTTCCCCTCCGCGCATCTCGAACGCTCGCCGCCTCTTCCGTTTCAAGCGCATGAATGGTCACGCGTTTGATTTATCACACATGCCATCCCAGCCATTGGATGAAGATCCAACGGCTATTAGTGATTCTTCCTTGATGAGGCACGAGTGAAGTGGCGACGCGGCACTCTTGTGGCCATTGGATGACTATCCAATGGCCCACAAGGCACATGGATTTCCTTTAGTGGATGGGGCAGCAACCTTTGGCGGCTATGATGGCACCACATGGCGCCATTGTGGTCGTTCATCTTCTTTGCTTTGTAGATGGTGTTGTAGGGCTTTGATTGAGTTAATTTTTGCACCATTGGACTGCGATCATTAATCTGGATCCATCCGTGTGGTAGGATTTTGCATCTGAGGTTCGAATTTTCACCACCTTGTCTCTTTGCCTTTGCTCTTCTGGGGACTTCATAAGATGCTACGGAAGTCTGATCAAGATGATCTCAGAAGCATTGGACTCTTATCACCGTCCTAAACAGATCCGTACGGTCGGATTTATCATCCGTGGCCCTAAATTTCCTCCAATTATTATTACCTCTCAATTAGGATATAATATAACATTATTATTCACAAAGCTAACAAATCAACTATGATGCAAGATATGATGCTTATGCATGCATTATTCCTAAGTTAATCTATGATCTAACTTAATTCAGTAAGTTAGGACCTATGATTGCTACACAATCACAGGGCACTGGTGGGCAACGCGTGGCAGGCCAATGAGTGCGAGCACGCATGGAGGCAAGCACGAGCATGCGCGGAGGCAAGCTCGAGCACGCATGAAGGCGAGCATGCGCGGATCACAACACGTGGCCAATCAGCCACTGCAGCACGAGTGAGATCACGATTCAGCAATGCACAAGTGGCGAATCAGGACGTGACACGTCTCACGGTCGAGTCAACACGACAGATTTATCGGTCTAGTTGAACCGATTCAGTTCAGGACCCCCTCGAGTTGTTTCGTCCAATTTAAGGCCTTCCCGACCTCGAATTTCAACAAATAAGGTACTGTTGGAATCGTATTGACGCATACTACGCGTTGGTGTGGTTTATTTTCACTTTTGAGTAAGTTATCCTTATTGAAAACTCAGAAACGTGATTAGGTGTTTTCGACCCTATTGTTGGTCCGTTTGAATCAAACCTTATCCCCAGTGTGTGTGTGGATCCTGAGGTGAGCTAAAGAGTATCCCCAGGCCTTGTGGGCACGATTCGAAGTCACCATGACCCTCCAGTGACGTTAGGTAGAGTAGTCTACCTTTCCCTCAATTCCGCCCAATTTTTGAGTATTTTGTGGACCTGTATGATGCAATTCTTTGTGTGTACCACCTTGAATGGTGTGTGTCTCCTTTCGTCTGAGTTCGGAATCCTCCAGCATTTTTCCCAATTTATGGGCACTTTAATGAAAAATGAACAGACTTATGTGATAAGAATTAAGAGTTGACAATCACATAACCCTTGTTACCGCATGCATGAAACAGGGTCTGTTTTCCGTACAGTAAGTTTCGTTATGTTCATGACTAGATGAATAATGTGGGACCATTGTCATAGAAGATAATGAGGATATTGTTAATCCTAGAATTGGTAATATAAAATGATTGAGGATATTCTGGTTTAACGAATATAAGAGATACTATTATCTGGAATTGGTTATAAATCAATACGACAGATATATCGGGAATTAAAAGGATAAGATAACTAGTTTTAGCCCGCTACTCGTCGAAGTTTGAATGTAGCTTTGGTCTTTCAGACCGATTTCAGGGGCAAGTTTGGGGTGTTGCTGGCCTCCCCACGACTCTTTGGTTAGGCTTAGCGGCTAACTAGGATAGTGGGATGTAGGGCTCAAGGTTCGATTCTTTCTCGGCCAGGGGGGGTCATTGGCTGTCTGTGCTTCAACGTACGTAGCGCTTGTACGTGTTCACGCTACACGACATAGCCGGCACCCCTTTTCGAAATGATCCTAGGGTGATGGAGTGTGACGACTCAATGGGCATAAACGATTTTCCCGGCTAGGAGGATGGCTTATACCAATCTTGCATTGTAGGAAGTTACGCGAGATCATCTCGTGCCTGAGACGTCGATTTACGAACTATGAACTACAAGAACATGGGCAAGGTACATGAACAGAATTAGCTAAGAAATAAATTATAAATGGATGAACTATTGATATAGTGCCCTTTTTCTATACTCCTATTACTGTTGCCCCTTGTTTCATTGTCTACTCTACTAAGTTTTCACTGGCATATAGTTTTGGGTTCCGTACTCAAGTGTTACTGAGCAGTCAGGTGCAGTGACTGCCGTCGGTCAGGCTTTTTTGGAATCGGGTCCTACCTAAGGAGATAGTCCATACTGAGCTAGTAGTAGTTTTCTTTCTCGAGTTCCGTCACTTGACGAGACTCAAGTCGTCACATGATAGCTCTTCTAAGTGCATTGGTTTTTGCAATTGGAAAAAGTTTTTTCAAGAAGGTGCTTCTTAGCTCCCCCCATGTGTTAACAGGCCTTCCTATAAACCTAAACCAATGACTAGCTTTCTCCTTTAGTGCAAAAGGGAAGAGTTTCATTTTTAGCACATCATCATGTAGATTAGGAATTCTAATTGTCTCACTAATGGCTACAAACTCTTCTAAGAATTGGAAGGGTTCTTCATCATTGTTGCCCTTGAAATGAGGTGGGAGCTAAATAGTGGAGTGCTTAATCTCAAATTGAGCCTCTGCAGGTGGGACCCTAACATAAGGTTGGTGTTGATACTGGGCAGGGTTGTAAAAATCCCTCAAGGGTCTAACTTGTGGATGTTGGATCTGTAAAATCCCAATCATCTCCTGCATTTGGGTCTGATGATACTATTGAAACTGGTTGAATTAGAGTTAGAGGTCTTGGATCTGAGCCTAAGGATCCATTTGATTCGATTGCGGATTTGGGTTGGCTGGGTTGGCCATCAAATCAAGATCAAAGTCCTAATCAAATGTAGAACTAGATTCACCACTAATGAGTCCCCTCCTTGGTTCTCTTTGCAAAGGTGGCACCAAGTGTGGATTTTGTGATCTAGTTCCGTGCATACACTTGGAAGAATGGTATAGATATGGAGAGAACAGGAGAGAGAAGTGTGTGCATAATGCATGCAATCAAATTCTAGCCTTAAAGGGTTACACCTATTGGACCTAATCCAAATTTCTCTAAGCCTAGCTAAATGACTAGACCCTTGAATTACTTGGCTGGCTGATAAACGCCAGTTTATCATCATTTTTATGCATTAAAACAAACCTAGCTCTTAGGATTTTGCTCCACAAATGGGTTTTTGGGCTGCATTTAGGCATCAATTAGGTTAGGCATGCATTGCACTTTTTATTGCCTTTTTAATGTGTTTTTGTGAGTGTTAGGGATATACAGATTGTCAAAACTCCAAAACCCTAGCACTCAGGAAGGCAATTGGTGAAGAAGCTTAGACTAACTAGAACTCAGCTTGATCTAGCTCACCATAAGTGGATTCCAACTCACTTGAACTAGGGTTAGCTCATCTTAGCTCCATTTAGCTCACCTTAGCTGAATAGCAGCTCAAGAGATCTCATCTTAGCTCAGGTTAGCTCAGATCCAGCTCAACTTAGCTGAGTCTAGCTTATCTCAGCTCCCATTAGTCCACAGGGAGCTCTAGCTAGCTCAGCTGAGTTGACTGGAGTTCACCCCAGCTCAGGTCCAGCTACATCCAGCTCCACTCAACTCCGGCTAGCTTAAGATGACTTCATTCCAGCTTAGGAAGCTCAACTCCTGCTCCCGGGGACTCAGCTTAGCTCAACTCAGTTGAGCTAAGCTACCTTCGCTACCTCACCCAGCTTGATCCTCCCTGGGAGCATTAAACCCAGCTCACCTCAACTCCTTTCAGTAGAAGCCATCTTGCTTTAGCTTGGCTTAGTAGCTAGCAAAGAACTAGCAAGCCAAGCCAGCTAAGGTAGCTCCTTGCAGCTCTCTTCAGTAGCCACTAGCTCTAGTGTAGCTCAAGATGACTACCTCCAGCTCTTCTCCCTGAAAACCCTAGCTCCAAATGCCTCCAACTCTACTCCCTACTAGCTAAGCTAGCTAAGCTGCTTAACTTAGCTAGTCCACCTCCATGGCACTAAAACCTACTACCTAAGCTCCAACAAAAAGACCACCTACTCCTACTTTATTTTGGTGCCAACTATCCCTTCCATCACCACCCTACATCCACCATCAAAACCCATCTCTACCCTCCAATTTTTCCCCCCAAAATTGCCTCCTAGAAGGTATTTTTAGAGGGAAAACTGATGAGAGCCTCATCATAAACCCTAACTGGAACAATTTGATCTAAATAAGTGTGAAAAAGCTCCTACAAAACCTAAAGAAAAGCCTAACTCAGAGAATTCTGAATTGAAGAATAAAACAAGTCATGAGGGGTAAAAATGTAATTTTACCAATGCAGTACACAATCAGGGTGTTAAGGGTCTAAACACAGGTCAAATGGGCTTAATAAGGAAAGAAGTGGGATGACCTGATCTGAAAAGGGTTATAACAACTTCTAGGAATTAAATGACATTCTGTAACCCTAAAAATAAATCCACTTTAATTCATGAGGTTCTAGGCAGAGTAAAAATCAACTAAATCCTCTAAAAATCATGGAAAAATACTCCCTAGGGTTTAGAACCTTCAATTTGACCTTTGCAACCTATTTTGACCTAATTTGAGAACCATGCCCAAATTTTAACCTACTTTAGGTTTTTGTGCAAATTGACCGGTCAAACATGGTCAAACCCAAAATCAAATTACACCATTAAATTCCTTAGGTTCAAATCAGGTTGGTACAAAAATTTGGGCCTAAGTGAAGACCATCTTGATCAACTTTACAAATTGGTCCTCTTGAATTACTTTTTGACCCTTATATTTTCAAAACCTTACATTTAACCCCCTATCTTTCCCTTCGTTCTTTGCAGAACGATCCTCCTTGCCACCCTGCGCAAGGACCATACCTCCGGCGACCTTGCGCAGAGGATGGCGCCGCGTAGGGTAAGGCAGCCGCTCTCAGGAACGAACGAGGGGTTCCCTGCATCGTCCTCTATCACAGGGACCCTCCCCTGTGACCTGCGGCTGCCCATGCCTCTCGTGCGAACGCACGAAAGGCATGGGTCACCAACTCCGGCCATCTCCGACGGGTTCCCCACGTCGCTCTCTCGAAGCCCTCTCCTCGCCAGTGCCTTTATAAGGAGCGGCAGGGGCTGTCGTTTCCTTCAAGCCTGATTTGGCCGAGGATCCATCCCCGACTTCGTCTCCTCCCACGGCCAAAACGCCTGCAGGCTCCGATGGCCTTTCCTCCTCCTTTCATCTCTCTGCTGCCATACCTGCAGCAGAGCCCACTCTGCCTCGTCTTCCAGTGCCAGGCCGCACCAGCTGGTGCATTCCCGACCTCTTCCTTGCCGCCGTTACTCACCTCTGGGCTCCTTCGTCTCCGGCGCCGACAGGTACGCATCGAGCACCGCCTCCCTCCTTCTTCGTCAATTAGGTAAGTAAAAACTTTCCCCTCTCTCTCTATTATTTCCCCCTTCCTAATTTACTCTTTCAACCCACCGACCACCACTGTCCATCACCACCTTCTCCATCTCCGACTGCCCTCCGACGAGGCGTACTCGCCACTCCACGCCTCCATCCGCCTCGTCAGCTACCTCTTAAGCTCCACGCCACCTCACTGACACCGAATCCACCCTCCATTCACCACCTAGCACCTCCAGACCACTCCCCAAACACACCCACTCTCACGCACGCAGAGTGCCCTAGGCGCACGACCATAGGCACTCTCGCGTCTCGCCGACTCCCGCACCGCACTCGCCGTGCTCTGGTGAACCTCCCTGGACCTTTTTGACGTGGCCGCAAGGCCATTTGCGTGTTTCAGGTTTCGCCCTCCTCGCCGCAATTAACGAGCAGCAGGAGCTGCTTGGCAGGTAGCTCCAAGTCTCTTCGGCTCCAGGCGTGAGCCCCAAGCAACGCGGAAAGAAGCTGACACACATCCAGGACTTCACTTGGGGTTGCAAGCTTCGGCTGCTGCCCCAATTACGCGAAGTTTTCTCCCGCAGGCGCCCGAGATCGGCGGTGGGACTTTAGTCCCACCTCGGAAGTGTATGGGCGCACGCCCATACATAAATTGAAAAGGTGTTATCGGCTAGTTGCCTCCGATAGCACTAGGGTGAGGTCCCTCACCTACTCACAGGGGCTTATCCGCGACATGCCCACGCGGATCTGACCTGACCTGACTTCCCACTCTTGTGCACTCCTTGTGCACCACCCACGCCGGTGCGCCTGGACCCGAGCACGTGACCCGATTACCCGGCTCTGGGAGAGCTTACCAAAGAGAGATTCAGAGAAGAGAGACGCGGGGAAGGGGTAGGGTAGGTTTTGCGCTGACGTTTGTGTGTGTGCGCAGGAAGGAAGAAAGGATAAGAGGAGCAATGGCCGGGACTTAGCAGCGCAGGGAAGAAGGAAGAAGGAAGGAAGGAGAAGAGAAGAGGAAGCCAAGAAAGGAAAGGAGAAAAAGATGCTGATCAGTTAAGGCGTCTGATTTCTAAATCAGACGTCAGAAAAAAAAAGAGAAGAAAGAAGAAGAAGAAGGACCAGAGCAAAGAAAGAAAAAAAAAGAAGAAGAAGAGGCAGCAACAGAAAAGAGAAGAAAAGAAGAAGAAGCCAAGAGAAAGAGAGAGACTGCCGCACAAGAAATCAGAGAAGAAAAGAAGAAAGGAAGAAAAGAGAGGAAGAGAAAAAGAAGAGAAGAAGAAGCAGGGAAGCCCTTCAGAAAAGGAAGAAAAGAAAGGAAAAGAAAAGAAGAAAAGAAGAGATTTTGCTGCAGAAGAAAGAAGAGCTTTTGCCGCAAAAGAAAGAAGAGAAGGAAAAGGGAAAAAGAAAGAAAGGAGCAATTTTTACTCTCTTTCTCTCTCTTTTTCTTAATTTTTATAAAACATTATATATTGTGAATTTATATGCTTCTAGAATTATAGTTTGCTCCCTGAGATCGACCTCAGGAAACTTTTTATTTCCGAGTAACAAATTGTATTAAACTGGTGACCGTTTCTTTGCACTATACTACGACGAAAACCCTAGAAAGGGAACGCAGCGCACCAGTTTTTGGCACCGTTGCCGGAGAGCAACGGCCATTCTAGAAGCTATTAATTCACAATTTTGATTTCCTATTAACTAATCTCTTCTCTTTTGCTGTGCAGGCACAGGAAATCAAGAGGAAAACAAGCAGCCGCACAACAACCACACCAAGGACAGGTAATTTTCTATCCTCTCATTTAAACCCCTAAATTCTAAAGAGGAAGAAAAAGAAACAAAAAAGCGATTTAGGAATAACCTGTCTTTCATATGTAGTAAAACACCAAAGTTGCCTGTTTTCATATTTCAACATACTTTATCTGTATATCCATTAAAGGTAGTTAGGGCTAAAACCTTCTTACTTGAGCCCTAATTACCCAATCTAGAGGCAACTAACTGGACCAATTAGACCCAATATAAGATTCAAAGCTAGGGTTTTAGAGACACTTTCTAAGCAAGAATTGAGAATTCCCAAAAGAAGTGTGCCCAAGCCATTGTTTGAAAACACCTATTAAGAGAAACCCTAAGAAATTTAGCTCTTAAAAACACTTGAATCCTAAAAGACAAGACCTAATAAGCTCTCAAAGGAACTAGTAGGTGAAGTTGACCCCTTGGGTCAATCAACCTTGAACTTAGGTCACTCTTTGCACTCAAAAGGTTAAAGTTCAAGTGAAAACCTAAGCACCTTGATCCTAACTAAAAGTGGTAGACTTAAGAGGTCAAGGTCCCCATTCTGGTCTACCTAGAATTTCAGTGACAAGAGAGGTCGGGTGGGGGAAACCCTGTAACCCGTGGGGGCGCTCTACCGTGTAGGGGTCTTCGCGGGACTCACCCTCTCTGGCTGCCCAGGTAATTCTCAGGTGGACGACCTTTTGATCAAGGGGTCCATCCGCCCCGAACCTCTATAGTCACCCAACATTTTGGGTGTCTTGATTGGGTCTAGCACCTGCTAAACTCATCATTTCCATCAGTGTATATTTGGTAGGAGGTCCTTGAAACCTCCTTTAGAAATTCACTCTCCTCGAGGCCAAGCCTCGGTGCCCTTATTTGTGCAACCAACACTTCACATAGACCTCTCCTCCGATTCCGAACCCAACTCACCTTCTTCTTCCATAATGGCTTAGCCAGTTGAGGAAGTGAACAATCTGGAGCACCAGCTCCAGCGACTCAATGACCTCTTCCAGAACTTCATGCACCCACCGCAGCGTCCCATGATGCGAGATCATTATAATCCCGCTGCGGTGGCTATTGAGCCTCGAGTCAGAATCCCGACTGGAGGACCTGATTCTAAACTAAAGCCCAACATGATTCATGCCATACCTAAATTCCATGGGCTTAATTCTGATGACCCCTTCCAGCACATTAAACAGCTAAAGCATCTGGCCCAGACTTTCGGGTCAGATGCGCAAAATCGGGATATTCTCCTTATGAAGATGTTCTCTTTCTCCCTTATGGACAAGGCAGCCCATTGGTACCAAACACAAACCCGGTCGATCAACAATTGGGAGGAACTTCAGTCCGAATTCCTGAAGAAGTTCTTCCCCGTTGGTCGGACCATCAGATTACCCACTTCACGCAACAGGCGGGAGAACCTCTTCATGAGGCATGGGATCGTTTTCAGGATCTCATGAGAAAGTGCCCCCATCACGAAGTTCCTAAATGGGAACAAGTCCAGTCTTTTTACTAGGGACTTCGTGAGGATATTAGACTGTTCGTCAATGCAACTTGCGGAGGGAATATCATGAGTCAGCATGAGGACACCGTGTGGGAGATTCTCGAGAATATGTGCGAGAACTCCATCAATAATGACTCCATGGGATTATTCGATAGGACGAATACCCGCGCATCAACGAACCTTAGGGGAGCACACGAGACGCAGGGCCTATCCACATCAGTCGACCTGGAATTGATGGCCAGTAGATTGGACAAGGTCTCTATTAATGAAAAGAAGGTGGATGAGCTGACTCAACACTTGCAGCGAGCCACCTCTACGCATAATTCCTTTGCACAGCCTCCTTCTGCACAGGAGACTATGCAAAACATTTTCCACCGACCTTCTCCTGGGGTGGACCCGTATCCACCCCCATCTAACTCTCGAATCGAAGGAACCTCTGACCTTTCTCCAGTAGCCGGGGGAATTCCACTCCCCCATTCTCTGACTTTTCTGAGGCTCCTCAGACCTGCGAGGACCTCAACGCCATCCAGAATGACCCATTTTCCAATACCTACAATCCTAGATGGCGAAACCATCCCAACTTCCAGTGGGCAGGGAATTCCCAGAATCCAAGACCATCCTTTCAGCCCCGTCCACAAGCACCTCATCCTTACCAGCCGCCTCAGCCTAACCCTAATTATCCATCCGGGCCAAACCAAGACCAAATGTCCCTCATCCTTCAGACTCTGGCTGACATTCAGAGAACGAATGCGGCTATTTAAAAGCAACACAAAGATGAAATCACAGAGGGTCGAAACCAACTGGCCCAGTTGGCTAATTCTCGCCAACCAGGCACACTTCCTTCTCAGTTTCTTCCTAACCCTAATAGCGTGCCGACCCAGCGGTGCGTTATGAACCCAAACCCGAGCCAAGCACACATGGTTTATCAAGCCCCCTCTATTCCTTCACCTGACGGGATGGAGGCCTCAACTTCCTATGTGGGCTACCAGTAGCAGCAACCCATCCTACCAAACCCTAACCAGAACCAGGTAGGGCTGAATTCTATAACCGCCCGTAGTGGTAAGGAGACCCAGGATCCACCTTATCCAGACCACTCCAAGCCTGGTAGTGACCCAAACCCCAGGATAGTAATCCAGGATGTTCCTATTCCTATCCCAGATCAAAGACCTGGACCTATCTTAGAGGAATCAACCAAGGTTCCATTTCCCAAGGCCTTGACCAAGGGAAAGAAGACAACCAAATCCGTCGCTCCTGAGGAGGACCTGGTCAAGCTCTTTGAACAGGTCCAAATAAACATCCCCTTGCTGGATGCAATTCGCCACATACCGGCTTACGCATGATTCTTAAAGAATGTGTGTGCACCTCAACGTAAGCCACAAACCAAGAGTGGGAGTCCAATTGTACTATCAGAGCAAGCCAACTCTGTAATCCTGAGCAAACTCCCACCCAAGGCAAAAGACCCAGGCACTCCCTTGATTTCATGCAAGATAAGTGAAACCCAGTTCGACAGAGCATTGTTAAACTTAGGTGCTTCCATAAATTTGATACCCACATCCTTACTCCACCACCTAGAAGAATCTGAGTTAAAACCGACTGAGGTGACACTACAGTTAGCAAATCGATCCATAAAGTCACCTAAAGGGATTCTTGAGGATGTTATCGTAAGGGTGCGGGATTTCTATTTCCCTGTAGACTTCATAGTCTTAGACATGGATGCACCTGAAAACCTAAGGGATACACCGATCATTCTGGGGAGACCTTTTCTGGCCACTGCTAGGGTCAACATTAGTTGTGAGGAGGGTCAAATAGAACTGAAATTTGGGAATCAAACCCTCAAAATCGATATCTTTAAGGCCCAACAAGGAATCAATTGCGGTGTCATTGAACAAATTTGTGATATTAGAGCTTTGGTTGATGAAACACAATTTGAGAGTAACCTGATTATGCTTCATCAACCACAAGAAGATCTTGAACTGCAATTAGAGGAGTCAGACCCTAATTCAGACAAAACCATAACTCCTATCCTTGAACCTCACACTCACCTTGAATCACCCGTTGTTGCTGATAACCCCATTCTTGAACTCAAACCCCTTCCCAATCATTTGAAATATGTCTTTTTGGGTTCTAATCAGACATTTCCTGTGATCATAAATTCCAAGCTCACTCCTGATCAGGAATCCCGTCTGATTGCTGTTCTCCAGCAACATCATAGAGCCATTGGTTGGACTCTCGATGACTTGACTGGAATAAGTCCCTCTTATTGCACACATCATATCTATTCTGAAGAGGGCGCACAACCTTCCCATGAAATGTAGAGATGTTTGAATCCCGTCTGTTGCAAGAATTTGACCTCAAGATTCGCGACAAGGTAGGAAGACAGAACGTGGTAGCTGACCATTTGTCTCGCCTTCCTTCTGAGATCATCAACCCCTCTAGACCCATCACGGAGCATTTCCTAGATGAGCACTTATTGACTATTGGTACTAGACTTTCATGGTTTACTGATATAGTAAACTACTTGGCATCTCATCAGATTCCGTCTGATTGGCCAAAGGCCAAGAAAGACAAGTTGCGCTCTGATGCAAAGTATTACATCTGGGAAGACCCGTACCTCTTCCGCATAGGTGATGACCAAATCATCCGGCGATGTGTCCCAGAGGGCGAAATCAATGATATTCTCTCCTTCTGCCATGACCAGGCATGCGGTGGCCACTTTTCTGGGCACAAAACCGCATCAAAAATTCTCCAGTGTGGCTTTTATTGGCCTGCTTTATTCAAGGACGCATACAATCACTGCAAGGCATGCAGTCATTGCCAAACTTTGGGCAACATGAGCCATCGCGACATGATGCCTTTGCAGCCGATTTTCATATGCGAAATCTTCGACATTTAGGGGATTGATTTTATGGGCCCCTTTCCTATTTCGGACGGCTTCGAGTACATTCTGCTGGCTGTGGACTACGTGTCCAAATGGATCGAAGCCATACCGACCCAAACCTATGATCATAAAATCATTATCAAATTCATTCATCACAATATCTTCTCACGGTTCGGAATTCCTCGTGCAATCATCTCTGACGGAGGGACCCATTTCACCAATTTTCAGTTCAGATCACTGATGACCAAATATGGGGTGTCTCACCGAATCTCTACTCCTTACCACCCCCAGACTAATGGTCTAGCTGAGTTATCAAATCGAGAGATCAAGAAAATCCTGCAAGTCACTATTCGGCTTGACAGGAAGGACTGGTCGTCCTGACTTCCGGAAGCTTTGTGGGCTTATAAGATCGCCCACAAAACCTAATTAGGCATGTCTCCTTTTAGATTGGTGTACGGGAAGGCATGTCACCTTCCCGTCGAACTGGAGCACAAAGCCTATTGGGCAGTACAGAGCTATAATTTAGATCTTTCTAAGGCTGGAACCCACAGAAAGCTTCAGATAAGCGAGATCGATGAATTACGCCTTGATGCGTACGAGAACTCGCGAATCTACAAAGAGCGGGTTAAAGCCTTCCATGGCAAGCACATATCTAGAAAGATCATTCATCCTGGTCAGAAGGTCCTACTCTTCGATGCTCGACTCAAACTCTTCCCTGGAAAACTACGATCCAAGTGGGTCGGACCATATCTTGTCCGACAAGTTTTTGGAAATGGGGTCGTAGAAATCAGTCCACTCAGCCATGATTCCGAACCTTTCATCATGAACGGTCAGAGACTCAAACCGTTCATTGATGTAACCTCTACTGATTTGGCTGAATCATCATTTATCCTCCATTTTCCCTGAGCATATTGCGCCCAGCCAATGGCGTAAAACTCAGCGCTCAACGGGAGGCAGCCCGTCATTCCTTTTAGAAAAATTCGAAACCTTTTCTGACACCTCTTCACACTTAAGGTTCATCCTTTAGGACAGCCGACTCCACCTCAGGTGCTTGCATCTAAGATTAGAAATCGTCCACAACAGTCACCCCAACCCATCCACTCACCAAAATACCTGTCCTAATGCATGAACCAAGCTAAATAGAAAAACCCTCCTAAGTTACAATGAGGACATTGCAAATCTTAGGCATGGGGGGGTATGAAAGTGCAAAACGCACAAGAAAAGGTTTTAAACAAAAAAAAAATCACATATACCAAAAACACCATAAAAAAAAAAAAGAGGAGGGAGGAAATTTTTATAGACTTTACAAAGGAGGAGGAGAAAAAGAACAAAATGATAAAAAGGAGCACAAAATGAAGAAAAAGAAAAATAGTCATTAGTAAGAAATTAAGGAATTAACTTAAGTTCTAGACCACATTCAGGAAAAGAAATGGAAAGTGCACAGTAAGATTAGTAAGAACGCAAACCTTAGGCATTCTTGGATAAGACTCTTAGTACCCATTAAGATCTAGATATTCCTCAAGAGGTTGAGGAAAATGAAAAGCTTAAGTATTAGGTCCAAGGCTTAGGGAGTATTTGGCCTCGTTAACTAACTTTTGGTTTATGGGACTCAGTAACCTAAGCACCCAAATTTCACACACAGTCCGGTTCAGTAAGCATAAAATATCAAAATCACGCAGAAGCGTTTCAAAAATTCTGAAAATGTCACCTAGAGTAGGAGTGGCCGACCAACACAAGTTGATTTGGATGAGTTCTGAAACGCTGTGGGCAACCGGGTTTTATTTTTGTAGCGTTGTAGTATAGCCAGTTATTGCCAACATTTCAAATATAATTTTTTTACTCGGAAAATAGAAGAGTTCCCGAGGTCGAACTCAGGGAACAAGTTGTATTCTAGAGATATACATTTTTCTTTTACAAAAATAAAGAGAGAGAGAGAGAAAGAATTTGTTGTCTTCTTTTCTCTTTGTTTTCTCCTCGTCTCAGATCTTCTTCTTCTTTGTCTGCAGAGGTGATGTTCTTCTTCTGCAGTGGTGATGCTCTTCTTCTTCTTCCAGCTGTTCCTGCTCTTCCTTTTTCTTCTGTCTTTCTTCAGATCTTCTTCTTTCTTCTTTGTTTTTCTTCTTTCAGTTCTTCCCTTGTTCTTTTATGTTCTCCTCTGCCTCGCCTTCTTCTATTGTTCTTCAGATCTCCTTCTTTCTTCTTTTCTTTTTCCAGTCAGGACGTCGCCCCTCCTTCTTTCTTCTTTTCCCTTCAGGACGTCGTCTGATTTCCAAATCAGACGACTTAAACTGCCTGTTGCTACAGTGTCTCCCTCAGCTTCCTTCTTCTTCCACGGTTCTTCTTCTTCACCTGTGCCTGCACACTTCAGAGCTTAACGTCAGAGGACAAAACCTACTCTACCCTCTCCCCCCGCGTCTCTCTCTCTCTCTGAAACCACTCTTGGGAAAGCTCTCCCAGAGCTGCCGGGTAATCGGGTTCGGGTCGCGCCCGGGTCCAGGCCCACCGGCGTGCGTGGTGGGCGAGGAGTGCAGGTCAGTCTAAGTCGGGTCGGGTCAGGTCCGCGGGGCGTGAGCGCGGACGAGACCGGGTAACCGGGCGGGTGAAGGGGACCTCACCCCGTGTGCTGAGGCAGTAAGGCTAATGCACAAAATCAATTTAAACAGTAAAAAGGTTGTGAGGCTTACCGATGTGGGACTAATCGGAGATCTCTCCTCGCGTGCGCCTGCTGGGAGACCGCGGCCTAGCTTCTGCAGCTGCGGCTTCGATTTGCGTAGGTTGCTGGCTGGCTGCCTTCGCAAGACTCCCCGTAATCCGCAGCAGCTGGAGACCTGGAGTCCTCAAGCCTGGAGCGCGGGAGAAGCTGCTTCAATGTGCGTTAATGGCGGTCGAACCTCAAAATCTGTCGGACACGAATATGGCCTCTCGGCCTGATCAAACCACTGGGGAACCTTCGCCGTGGCACGGCGAAGGTGAGGAGCTGTGCGGCAAGCCGCAAGGTGGTGTCTGGCGGCAGCCCTAGGTTGGACTGCAACCGGAGGAATGGGTTTGTTCGGGGGAGCGTTACGGAGGTGTGGAGTGGCAGTGGAGGGGTGGGGGGTGCTCAGTGTGATGAGGCGGAGGTTCGGTGAGGGTCGGCGAGGTGTGTGAGGCTGTGGAGCGATGGGAACATCTCGCCGGAGGGTGGCCGGAGACGAAGGGGGTGACGATGGTCAGGGTCGGTCGAGGGCTTAATTGAACAAATTGAAACCGGGGAAAGAAAGAGGAGAGGAAGGGAAGTAGTTCTAACTTACTTGCAGGGACGAAGGGGGTGCAGTAGGGCGACAGTCGTATCGACTGTCGCCGGAGAAGAAGATGCTCAGGGAAAGGGGCGGCGGCGAGCAGAGAGCCGGAGAGGCGCCAGCTGGGTGCGGCGTGGCGCGGGAAGAGCAGGGGAGGAAGTCTCTGCTGCTGGTATTGCGTCAGAGCGAAGAGGAGGAGGGGGAGGAACCGCCGGAGCTGGTGAGCGTCTGCCGGAGAGAGAAGAGAGGAAAGTTGGGGGTTTTCTCCGTCAGATCCGAGCTCCCTTGGTCTGTGGAGCAACGGGGGGTATTTATAGGGATCAAAACAGGGAGGGAGGCGGAGGGAGACGACGTGTCTCCCTCGCCGGAGGATGGCCGGAGACGAAAACCCATACCGTCCGTGCGTTCGCACGGCCGGTATGGTGGGCTACAGCGACCAGGGGGGTGTCCCTGCGACGGCTGACAACGCAGGGCACCCCTGGTTTACTTGCCAGGCTTTCCCCCTCACCCTGCGCGGCGCCATGCTCCGCGCAAGGTCGCCGGAGCATGGTGCTGGCCGGTTTTGCAGGGGGGACCTGAATGCAAAGAACGAAGGAGAGTTAGGGGCCAAAATGCGACGGTTCAAAAGTTGAGGGCCAAAAAGTAAATATATGAGGACCAAAGTGTGAAGTCGGTCAAGGAGGTTTCTTCTTAGGCTCAAGTTTTTATACATGATTAATTAGGACCTAAGGAATCTGATGGTGAATTTTATTTCTATATTAAACCTTGTTTGATCGGTCAATTTATGCGAAAACCCAGATTAAGTTATTAATTGGGCATGGTTCTCAATGTAGGTCAAAATGGGTTCTGAAGGCCAAATTGAAGGTTCTAAACCCTAGAGATTATTTTTCTATGAATTTTAGAGGGTTTATTCTATTTTTACTTTGCCTCGAACCTCATGAATTGAAGTGGGTTGTTTTAGGGTTACAGATTATCACTTAGTTCCTTGGAATTGCTGTAGCCCTTGTCAGATCATCTCATCCCACTTTTATTCTTATTAGGTTGCTTTGACCTATGTTTGGACCCTGAATTACCCTGTATGCAGATTATACTGGTAAAATTGCATTTTTACCCCTTATGACTTGTTTTCTCCTTAAACTCAGAATTCTCTGAGTTAAGCCTTTCCTTGAGTTATGTAGGAGCTTTTATCCTTTGTATTGGGTCAAAATGAGCTAGTTATGGCTCATGATGAGGTTCTCATCATACCCCCATGCCTAGCTTTTGCTAGTCCCTTAGCAAAAACTTAAGGTTTCAACCCTTGTTCTAGACCATGAAGTTCTTAATAGCTTTAGATAAGTGCTTTTTTATTTGAGCTTAGATTAGGTTAGAATGCTGACCATAGGCCTAAAAGGTACTCTAGTACCAATCAAGATCCAAATCTGTCTAGCCTTAGCCTCAGTCTCTAGCAAAGGTTTTTAAGGTCCACAAGAACTAACCTAAGGTTTATTGGACTTTGTGGTTAAAGCACCCGTGCTTGAAATGATTTTAGCCCTGGCTCAGTTCGCAGTGCGTTTGTAAGAGAGAGATAGAAAGTTTTTCTGTTTGGAGAGTTTTCTCTCTCTTGTTCTTTTTAGTTCTAGCCTAGGATTGGCTTTTCAACACGGTCTGTATCAGATTCCTTGCTCCCATCATCAATCCTCAAGGGTTCCTGGCGATCGATGCTTCGAGATAGCACCGCCCATGGCAACCCCCGGAACCCTGGCTATTGAGATTTCGAGATAATCCCACCCATGGTGTTCCGTGGCCGAATCCAGACCCTGGCAATTGACATTTCGAGATAATGCCATCCATGGAATCTGAACCAGCAGAGTGCTTACATGCCCCCAGTAGGATATGTAAATATCCTAAGAGACAAGCACCGAGGAGATGATATTTTGTTACGCATCTTCGAGGGGATTTCCCGCCTCTCCGCGCTGGGAACTCGTCCAAATCAACTTGTGTTGATCGGCCGCTCCTATTCTAGGTGTTCTTTTCAGAATTTTGCGATGCTTCTGCGTGATTCTGATTTTTACGCTTACTGAACCAGGCTGTGTGTGAGGTTAGGGTGCTTAGGTTACTGAGTTCCGTAAACCAAAAATTAGTTAACGAGGCCAAATACTCCCTAAGCCTTAGACCTAATACTTCAGCTTTTCATTTTCCTCAACCTCTTGAGGAGTGTCTAGATCTTAATGGGTACTAAGAGTCTATTCAAGAATGCCTAAGGTTTGCGTTCTTACTAATCTCATTATGCACTTTTCAGTTATTTTCTTGAATGAGGTCTAGAACTTAGGTTAATTCCTTAGTTCCTTACTAATGACTATCACCTTTTCTCATAATTTTTTTGTGCTCCTTTTTCATTTTGTTTCTTTTCTCCTTCACAAAATTTCCTTCTCCTCTTTTCCTCTTATTCTTTTTCGAAAAAAATTTTTAATTTTTATGGTGTTTTTGGCATATGTGAATTTTTTTGTTTGAAACCTTTTCTTACAAGTTTTGCACTTCCATACCCCCCCATGCCTAAGATTTGCAATGTCCTCATTGTAACCTAGGGGGTTTTTATTTAACTTAGTTCATTCCTTAAGACAGAAATTTGGATGAGTGGATGGGTTGGGTTGAATTTTTGCGGACGATTTCTAATCCCAGATGCAAGCATCTGAGGTGGGGTCGGCTGTCTACAAGGATGAACTTTGAGTGCAAAAAGGTGTCAGAACAAGTTTCAGGTTTTCAAAGAGAATGACGGGCTGCCTCCCGTTAAGCGCTGAGTTTTACGCCATCGGCTGGGCGCAATAAGCTCAAGGGGAAAGGAGGATATAAGATGCCTCAGCCAAATCAGTAGAAGTTACATCAATGAACGGCTTGAGTCTCTGACCGTTCACGATGAAAGGTTCAGAATCGTGGCTGAGTGGACTGATTTCGATTGCTCCATTTCCAAAAACCTGTCGGACCAAAAATGGTCCGACCCACTTGGATCTCAGTTTTCCTGGGAAGAGTTTTAGTCGGGCATCAAAAAGTAGGACCTTTTGACCAGGATGAAAGATCTTTCTCGAGATGTGTTTGTCGTGGAAGGCTTTAACCCGCTCCTTGTAGATTTGCGAGTTCTCGTACGTGTCTAGGCGTAATTCATCGATCTCGCTGATTTGGAGTTTTCTGTGGGTCCCACCCTTGGAAAGATCTAGATTACAGTTCCGTACTGCCCAATAGGCTTTATGCTCCAGTTCTACGGGAAGGTGGCATGCCTTTCCGTACACCAGTCTAAAGGGAGACATGCCCAATTGGGTCTTGTGAGCGGTCCTATAGGCCCACAATGCTTCCGGAAGTCGGGACGACCAGTCCTTCCTGTCAGGTCGAACAGTGACTTGCAGGATTTTCTTGATCTCCCGATTAGACAGCTCAGCTAGACCATTAGTTTGGGGGTGGTAAGGAGTAGAGATTCGGTGAGACACCCCGTATTTGGTCATCAGTGACCTAAACTGAGCATTTGTGAAATGGGTCCCTCCATCAGAGATTATTGCACGAGGAATCCCGAACCTTGAGAAAATGTGTTGATGAATGAATTTGAGAACGATTTTGTGATCACAGGTTCGGGTCGGTATGGCTTCGATCCATTTGGACACGTAGTCCACAGCCAACAGAATGTATTCGAAACCATCCGAAACAGGAAAGGGGCCCATAAAATCAATCCCCCAAACATCAAAGATTTCGCATACTAGAATCGGTTGCATAGGCATCATGTCACGATGGCTCATGTTGCCCAAAGTCTGGCAACGACTGCATGCCTTGCAGTGATTGTATGCGTCTTTGAACAGTGTGGGCCAGTAAAAGCCGCACTGGAGGACTTTTGATGCGGTTTTATGCCCGGCGAAATGGCCACCGCATGCCTGGTCATGGCAGAAAGAGAGGATATTGTTGAATTCCCCTTCCGGGACACATCTCCGGATGATCTGATCGGCACCTATGCGGAAGAGGTACGGGTCTTCCCAAATGTAATACTTGGCATCGGAGCGTAATTTGTCTTTCTTGGCCTTCGGCCAATCGGAGGGGATCTGATGAGATGCCAAGTAATTTACTACATTAGCAAACCATGGAAGGCTAGTACCAATAGTCAGCAGGTGCTCATCGGGAAAATGCTCAGTGATGGGTCCGGAAGGGTCAATTATTTCAGAAGGAAGACGGGACAAGTGATCAGCTACCACATTTTGCTTTCCCGCTTTGTCGCGAATCTCAAGGTCAAATTCTTGCAACAGCAAGATCCATCGGATTAATCGAGGTTTCGCATCCTTCTTTGCAAGGAGATGCCTCACAGCTGTGTGATCCGAGTATATGATGACACGGGAACCCAGAAGGTACGATCTGAACTTTTCTAGGGCAAATACTACAGCTAGCAGCTCTTTCTCAGTAACCGTATAGTTACGCTGAGCCTCATCGAGTGTTTTGCTGGCGTAGTAAATGGCTACAGGTTTCCTGTCAATTTTCTGCCCCAAAACCGCTCCTACAGCGAAGTCGGATGCATCGCACATGATCTCAAAGGGTTGAGACCAATCAGGGGACTGTAGGATCGGGGCTTGGGTGACTCGGTCACGCAGGATTTCAAATGCTTGAGTGCATTCCTTGGAAATTTCAAAAGGAACATCCTTGGAGAGAAGAGTGGTCAGGGGGCGCGCGATTTTTGAAAAATCAGGGATAAATCGTCGATAAAAGCCGACATGCCCTAAAAAGGAAGGATGTCCCTGATCGAGCTAGGCATAGGAAGGTGAGAAATCAGATTAACCTTAGCTCTATCCACTTGGATACCTTTCTCCGAAATTGAGTGTCCCAGGACAATTCCCTCAGGCACCATGAAATGGCTCTTTTCCCAGGAAAGAACCAAATTCACATCGATGCACCGCCTGAGTATCTGGACCAAGTGTTGGAGGCAATCGTCGAATGATGCTCCGAAAACTGAAAAGTCATCCATGAAGACTTCCAGATAATCACCTACCATATCTGAGAATATGGCAAGCATGCATCGCTGAAAAGTAGCGGGTGCATTGCAAAGACCGAAAGGCATCCTTCGGAAAGCGTATGTTCCGAAGGGGCAGGTGAACGTGGTCTTTTCTTGGTCCTCAGGATGGATTGCCACCTGGTTATAACCGGAGTACCCGTCAAGAAAGCAGAAGAACCTATTTCCCGCAAGTTTTTCGAGAATTTGATCAATGAAGGGTAGTGGGAAATGATCCTTCTTTGTGGAGGAATTTAGTCGGCGGTAATCTATACAGACTCTCCACGAGTTGGCTAATCGGGTAGGAATGATTTCTCCGGTCTCAGTCGTTATAGTGGTGAGTCCTGCCTTCTTGGGCACGACCTGAATTGGGCTCACCCAACGACTATCGGAGATCGGGTAGATGATCCCGGCATCTAACCACTTGATGATCTCCTTTTTCACGACCTCCTGCAGATTGGGGTTTAAGCGTCTCTGCATTTCACGAGAAGGTCGTGTGCCCTCTTCTGAATAGATATGATGAGTACAATAAGAGGGACTTATTCCAGTCAAATCATCGAGAGTCCATCCGATGGCTCTGCGATGTTGCTGGAGGACAACAATCAGACGGGATTCCTATTCAGGACTGAGGTTGGAATTGATAATCACAGGAAGGGTCTGATTAGAACCCAAAAAGACGTATTTCAAGTGAGCAGGAAGGGGTTTCAGTTCGAGGATGGGGTTTTCAGCAGCAGCGGGTGGTTCAGTATAGATGTGAGGTTCAAGGGTGGGAGTTACTGGGTTGTTCATATCTGGATTCGACTCCTCTGTTTGCGGGTCAAGATCCTTCTGTGGTTGATGAGGCATACTCGAGTCATTCTGGAGGTGTGATTCATCAACCAAAGTCTTGATGTCACAAATTTGTTCGATGACGCCGCAATTAATTCCTTGTTGGGCCTTAAATATATCAATTTTCAGTGTTTGATCTCCAAACTTAAGCTCTATTTGGCCCTCCTCACAGCTGATGTTGGCTCTAGCAGTAGCCAAGAAAGGTCTCCCTAGAATGATTGGTGTATCCCTAGGGTTCTCAGGTGCATCCATATCTAAGACTATAAAGTCCACTGGAAAATAGAAATCCCGCACTCTTACAATAACATCCTCGAGAATCCCTTTTGGTGACTTTATAGATCGATCTGCTAATTGTAATGTCACCTCGGTTGGTTTTAGCTCAGATTCTTCTAGATGGTCAAGTAAGGATGTGGGTATCAGGTTTATGGATGCACCCAAGTCTAACAATGCTCTATCAAATTGGGTACCACCTATCTTACAGGAAATCAGGGGAGTCCCAGGATCTTTTGCCTTGGGTGGGAGTCTACTGAGGATTACAGAGCTGGCTTGCTCTGACAGAACAATTGGGCTCCCTCCCTTGGTTCGCGGCTTACGCTGGGGTGTACATATATTCTTTAGAAATCGTGCGTAAGCTGTTACGTGGCGGATTGCATCCATCAAGGGGATGTTTATGTGGACCTGCTCAAAGAGCTTGACCAGGTCCTCCTCAGGGGCCACGGGTTTGGTGGTCTTCTTTCCCTTGGTCAAGGCCTCGGGAAACGGGATCTTGGTTGGTTCTTCTAGGATAGGTCCAGGTTGTGGATCCGGAACAGCGGTATCTTGGATAACTATCCTAGGGCATGGTTATCAGGCTTGGAGTGGTTTGGATAATGCGGGTCTTGAGTTGTTTTACCACTACGTGTTGTTACAGAATTTAATCCGGCCTGATTCTGGTTTGGGTTTGGTAAGAGGGGTGGCTGCTGCTGAAATCCCGCATAAGAAGTTGAGGCTTCCATCTCGTCTGGAGATGGAGCAGTAGGGGCCTGATAAATCCATTGAGCGTGGCCTAAATTTGGATTCATAACGTGCTTCTGGGTTGGCACGTTATTTGGGTTAGGAAGAGGTTGGGAAGGGAGTGTGCCTGGCTGGCGAGAATTTGCCAACTGGGCCAGTTGAGTTTTAACTTCAGTAAGCTCGTCCTTGTGCTGTTTTTGAATAGCCGCATTCATTTTTTGAATGTCAGCCAGAGTCTGAAGGATTAGGGACATTTGATCCTGATTTGGCCCTGATGGATAAGTAGGGTTGGGCCGAGGCTGAGGCGGCTGGTAATGACGAGAGGGCTGTGGGCGGGACTGAAAAGGTGGTCTTTGGGTTTGGGAATTTCCTGCCCACTGAAAATTGGGATGGTTTCGCCATCCAGGGTTGTAAGTGTTGGAGAATGGGTCGTTCTGGATGGCGTTGAGGTCCTCGCAGGTCTGAGGAACCTCCTGAGAATCAGGGAAAGGGGGAATGGAGTTCCCCCGGCTGGTGTAGAAAGGATCGGATGATCCTCCGATCCAAGAATCAGATGGGGATGGATATGGATCCATCCCAGGGGAAGGTCGGTGGAGGATGTTTTGCACAGTTTCCTGTGTGGAAGGAGGTTGTGCAAAGGAGTTACGCGCGGAGGTGGCTCGCTGCAAGTGCTGAGTCAGCTCATCCACCTTCTTTTCAATGATTGAGACCTTGTCCAATCGACTGGCCATTAATTCCAGGTCGACTGATGCGGACAGGCCCTGCGTCTCATGTGCTCCCTTAAGATTCGTCGCTGCGCGGGTATTCGTCCTGTCGAATAATCCCATGGAGTCATTGTTGATGGAGTTCTCGCACATGTTTTCGAGAATCTCCCATACGGTGTCTTCATGTTGACCCATGATGTTTCCTCCGCAAGTTGCATTGACGAAAAGGCGGATGTCCTCACGGAGTCCCTGGTAAAAAGATTGGACTTGTTCCCATTTAGGAACTCCGTGATGGGGGCACTTTCTCATGAGATCCTGAAAGCGATCCCATGCCTCATGGAGAGGTTCTCCTGATTGTTGAGTGAAGTGTGTAATCTGATGGCGCAAGGCGTTGGTCCGACCAACGGGAAAAAACTTTTTCAAAAATTCGGATTGAAGTTCTTCCCAAGTGTTGATCGGCCGGGTCTGAGTTTGATACCAATGGGCGGCCTTGTCCATAAGAGAAAAGGAGAACATCTTCATGAGAAGAATATCCCGATTTTGCGCATCTGATCCAAAAGTGTGGGCCAGATGCTTTAGCTGTTTGATGTGCTGGAAGGGATCTTCAGAATTAAGCCCATGGAATTTAGGTATAGCATGAATCATGTTGGGCTTTAATTCGGAATCAGGTCCTCCAGTCGGGATTCTAACTCGAGGCTCAATGGCCACCGCAGCAGGATTGTAGTGGTCCCGCATCATAGGACGCTGTGGTGGGTGCACGAAGTTTTGGAAGAGGTCATTGAGTCGCTGGAGCTGGTGTTCCAGATTATTTTCTTCCTCAACTGGCTGAGCCATGATGGGGGAAGAAGAAGAACTTGGTTCTGAATCAGAAGAGAGAATAATGTGAGGGTGTTGCTGCACAAACACGGGCGTCGAGGCTTGGCCTTGACGAGAGTGAATTTCTAAAGGAGGTCTTAAGGGTGGTCTTAGGGACCTCCTTCCGTACATGCACTGTTGGAAGAGGTAAGTTTAGAAGGTGCTGGACCCAATCAAGACACCCAAAAATGTGTTGGGTGACTATAGAGGTGCGGGGCAGATGGACCCCTTGATCAGAAAGATCATCCACCTGAGAATTACCTGGGCAGCCAGAGAGGGAGAGTCCCGCGAAGACCCCTACACGGTAGAGCGTCCCCACGGGTTACAGGGTTTCCCCCACCCGACCTCTCTTGTCACTGCGGTTCCAGGTAGACCAGAATGGGGATCTTGACCTCTTAAGTCTACCAATTTTAAGATCAGGGTGCTTAAGGTTTCACTTGAACTTTAGTCTTTTAAGTGCAAAGAGTGACCTAATTTAAGGTTGGTTGACCCAAGAGGTCAACTTTACCTCTTGTTTTCTTTGAGAGCTTTTAGGTCTTGTCTTTTAGGGTTCAAGTGTTTAGAGAGCCAATTGTTTTAGGTTTTCTTTTGAATAGGTATTTTCAATCAATGGTTTAGGCACACTTCTTTTGGATTTTCTCCATTCTTGATTTAAGTAGTGTGTCTCTAAAACCCTAATGTTGAATCTTATGTTGGCTCTACTTGGTCCAGTTAGTTCTTTGTTGGGTAATTAGGGCTCAAGCAAGAATGTGTTAGCCCTTAAATACCCTTAATAGTGTGCAGGACTAATGAGTTGAAAACATGCAACTCTTTATGGTTACTAAGTATGGAAGACAGGTTAGCCCTATATTACTTGTTCTTTTCTTTTCTTCCTCTTTAGAGTTTAGGGGTTAATAGCGAGAGGAAAAATTTACCTGTCCTCGGAGTGGTTGTCGTGTGGTTGCTTGTCTTCTTGATTTCCTGTAGCTGCACAAAAGAGAGGAGATTATCAGAAATTAAAAAGAAACAGGAATGTTTACCTCTAGAATAGCCGTCACTCCCCGGCAACGGCGCCAAAAATGAAACGCTGTGGGCAACCGGGTTTTATTTTTGTAGCGTTGTAGTATAGCCAGTTATTGCCAACATTTCAAATATAATTTTTTTACTCGGAAAATAGAAGAGTTCCCGAGGTCGAACTCAGGGAGCAAGTTGTATTCTAGAGATATACATTTTTCTTTTACAAAAATAAAGAGAGAGAGAGAGAAAGAATTTGTTGTCTTCTTTTCTCTTTGTTTTCTCCTCGTCTCAGATCTTCTTCTTCTTTGTCTGCAGAGGTGATGTTCTTCTTCTGCAGTGGTGATGCTCTTCTTCTTCTTCCAGCTGTTCCTGCTCTTCCTTTTTCTTCTGTCTTTCTTCAGATCTTCTTCTTTCTTCTTTGTTTTTCTTCTTTCAGTTCTTCCCTTGTTCTTTTATGTTCTCCTCTACCTCGCCTTCTTCTGTTGTTCTTCAGATCTCCTTCTTTCTTCTTTTCTTTTTCCAGTCAGGACGTCGCCCCTCCTTCTTTCTTCTTTTCCCTTCAGGACGTCGTCTGATTTCCAAATCAGACGACTTAAACTGCCTGTTGCTACAGTGTCTCCCTCAGCTTCCTTCTTCTTCCACGGTTCTTCTTCTTCACCTGTGCCTGCACACTTCAGAGCTTAACGTCAGAGGACAAAACCTACTCTACCCTCTCCCCCCGCGTCTCTCTCTCTCTCTGAAACCACTCTTGGGAAAGCTCTCCCAGAGCTGCCGGGTAATCGGGTTCGGGTCGCGCCCGGGTCCAGGCCCACCGGCGTGCGTGGTGGGCGAGGAGTGCAGGTCAGTCTAAGTCGGGTCGGGTCAGGTCCGCGGGGCGTGAGCACGGACGAGACCGGGTAACCGGGCGGGTGAAGGGACCTCACCCCGTGTGCTGAGGCAGTAAGGCTAATGCACAAAATCAATTTAAACAGTAAAAAGGTTGTGAGGCTTACCGATGTGGGACTAATCGGAGATCTCTCCTCGCGTGCGCCTGCTGGGAGACCGCGGCCTAGCTTCTGCAGCTGCGGCTTCGATTTGCGTAGGTTGCTGGCTGGCTGCCTTCGCAAGACTCCCCGTAATCCGCAGCAGCTGGAGACCTGGAGTCCTCAAGCCTGGAGCGCGGGAGAAGCTGCTTCAATGTGCGTTAATGGCGGTCGAACCTCAAAATCTGTCGGACACGAATATGGCCTCTCGGCCTGATCAAACCACTGGGGAACCTTCGCCGTGGCACGGCGAAGGTGAGGAGCTGCGCGGCAAGCCGCAAGGTGGTGTCTGGCGGCAGCCCTAGGTTGGACTGCAACCGGAGGAATGGGTTTGTTCGGGGGAGCGTTACGGAGATGTGGAGTGGCAGTGGAGGGGTGGGGGGTGCTCAGTGTGATGAGGCGGAGGTTCGGTGAGGGTCGGCGAGGTGTGTGAGGCTGTGGAGCGATGGGAACATCTCGCCGGAGGGTGGCCGGAGACGAAGGGGGTGACGATGGTCAGGGTCGGTCGAGGGCTTAATTGAACAAATTGAAACCGGGGAAAGAAAGAGGAGAGGAAGGTGAAACGTCGGTTTTGTTTTGTTATAACGTTGTAGTAAAGCCGGTTATGACCAACACTTCAAATATAAATTTTTTACTCGGAAAATAAAAGAGTTCCCGAGGTCGAACTCAGGGAGCAAGTTGTATTCTAGAGATATACATGTTTCTTTTACAAAATAAAGACAGAGAGAGGGAAAGAATTTGTTGTTTTCTCTTTGTTCTGCAGAGGGGATGCTCTTCTTTCTCTCTTTCTTTAGATCTCTTTCTTTCTTTTTGTTCTGCAGAGGTGCTTCTTCCTGCTGTTCCTGCTTTGGTGGTTATCTTCTTTCTTCAGAGCTCCTTGTTCTTCTTCTTCGTTCTTCAGAGCTCCTTGTTCTTCTTCTTCGTTCTGCAGAGGTGATGCTCCTCTTCAGATCTCTTTCTTCTTCTTCCTTGGTTTCTGTCTTGACCTCTCTTCTTCTTTTTCTGCAATTGTGGTGACCCTTTCTCTGTTCCCTTTTTCTCTTTATGGCTGCAGAGCTTCTGCCTTCAGCTACTAAGTCTTCCTTTCTTCTTCTTCTGCTTTGGCCGTTGCTCTTCCTTCTTCTTCAGCCTGCCTTCTTTCCTGCTCTGGCTGCTGACCTTCCGTCGTCTGACCCGGTACTTAGACGACTTAACTACGCATTTGCTACAGTGCAGCTCCTTCTTCTTCCGCGGGTCTTCTTCTTCGCCTGTGCCTGCACACGATGTGGGACTAAACGCAGACCGTTCCTCGCGTGCGCCTGCTGGGAGACCGCGGCCTGGCTTCTGCAGCTGCGGCTTCTATTTGCATAGGTTGCTGGCTGGCTGCCTTCGCAATACTCCCTGTACTCCGCAGCAGCTGGAGACCTGGAGTCCTCAAGCCTGGAGCGCGGGAGAAGCTGCTTCAATGTGCATTAATGGCGGTCGAACCTCTAAACCTGTCGGACACGAATATGGCCTCGCGGCCTGATCAAACCACTGGGGAACCTTCGCCGTGGCACGGCGAAGGTGAGGAGCTGCGCGGCAGGCCGCAAGGAGGTGTCTGGCGGCAGCCCTGGGTCGGACTGCAACCGGAGGAATGGGTTTGTTCGGGGGAATGTTACGGAGGTGTGGAGTGGCAGTGGAGGGGTGGGGGGTGCTCAGTGTGATGAGGCGGAGGTTCGGTGAGGGTCGGCGAGCCGTGTGGGTTGCTGAGGTGATGGGAGCGGCTCGCCGGAGTGTGGTCGGAGGCGAAGGGGGTGAAGGTGGTCAGGGTCGGTAGAGGGCTTAATTGAATAAATTGAAAGCGGGGAAAGAAAGAGGAGGAGAAGGGGAGTAGCTCTAGCTTACTTGCAGGGACGAAGGGGGAGGAACAGGGCGACAGTCGTATCGACTGTCGCCGGAGAGGCGCCAGCTGGGTGCGGCGTGGCGCGGGAAGAGCAGGGGAGGAAATCTCTGCTGCTGGTATTGCGGCAGAGCGAAGAGGTGGAGGGGGAGGGAACCGCCGGAGCTGGTGAGCGTCTGCCGGAGAAAGAAGAGAAGGAAGTTGGGGATTTTCTCCGTCAGATCCAGGCTGCTCTGGTCGGTGGAGCAGCGGGGGGTATTTATAGGGATGAAACAGGGAGGAAGGCGGAGGGAGACGACGTGTCTCCCTCGCCGGAGAATGGTCAGAAACACGAACCCATACCGTCCGTGCGTTCGCACGGCCGGTATGGTGGGCTACAATGACCAGGGGGGTGCTCCTGCGACGGCTAACGACGCAGGGCACCCCCGGTTTACTTGCTAGGTCTCCCACCTCACCCTGCGCGGCGCCATGCTCCGCGCAAGGTCGCCGGAGCATGGTGCTGGCAGGTTTTTGCAGGAGGGACCTGATTGCAAAGAACGAAGGAGAGTTAGGGGCCAAAATGCGAGGGTTCAAAAGTTGAGGGCCAAAGAGTAAATATATGAGGACCAAAGTGTAAAGTCGGTCAAGGAGGTTTCTTCTTAGGCTCAAGTTTTTATACATGACTAATTAGGACCTAAGGAATCTGATGGTGAATTTCATTTTCATATTAAACCTTGTTTGACCGGTCAATTTGCGCAAAAACCCAAATTAAGTTATTAATTGGGCATGGTTCTCAATGTAGGTCAAAATGGGTTCTAAAGGCCAAATTGAAGGTTCTAAACCCTAGAGATTATTTTTCTATGAATTTTAGAGGGTTTATTCTATTTTTACTTTGCCTCGAACCTTGTGAATTGAAGTGGGTTGTTCTAGGGTTACAGATTTATCATTTAGTTTCTTGGAATTGCTGTAGCCCTTGCTAGATCATTTCATCCCACTTTTATTCTTATTAAGCTGCTTTGACCTATGTTTGGGCCCTGAATTACCCTGTATGCAGATTATACTGGTGAAATTGCATTTTTACCCCTTATGACTTGTTTTCTCCTTAAACTCAGAATTCTCTGAGTTAAGCCTTTCCTTGAGTTATGTAGGAGCTTTTATCCTTTGTATTGGGTCAAAATGAGCTAGTTATGGCTCATGATGAGGTTCTCATCAGAAGGGAAGTAGTTCTAACTTACTTGCAGGGACGAAGGGGGTGCAGTAGGGCGACAGTCGTATCGACTGTCGCCGGAGAAGAAGATGCTCAGGGAAAGGGGCGGCGACGAGCAGAGAGTCGGAGAGGCGCCAGCTGGGTGCGGCGTGGCGCGGGAAGAGCAGGGGAGGAAGTCTCTGCTGCTGGTATTGCGTCAGAGCGAAGAGGAGGAGGGGGAGGAACCGCCGGAGCTGGTGAGCGTCTTCCAGAGAGAGAAGAGAGGAAAGTTGGGGGTTTTCTCCGTCAGATCCGAGCTCCCTTGGTCTGTGGAGCAACGGGGGGTATTTATAGGGATCAAAACAGGGAGGGAGGCGGAGGGAGACGACGTGTCTCCCTCGCCGGAGGATGGCCGGAGACGAAAACCCATACCGTCCGTGCGTTCGCACGGCCGGTATGGTGGGCTACAGCGACCAGGGGGGTGTCCCTGCGACGGCTGACAACGCAGGGCACCCCTGGTTTACTTGCCAGGCTTTCCCCCTCACCCTGCGCGGCGCCATGCTCCGCGCAAGGTCGCCGGAGCATGGTGCTGGCCGGTTTTGCAGGGGGGACCTGAATGCAAAGAACGAAGGAGAGTTAGGGGCCAAAATGCGACGGTTCAAAAGTTGAGGGCCAAAAAGTAAATATATGAGGACCAAAGTGTGAAGTCGGTCAAGGAGGTTTCTTCTTAGGCTCAAGTTTTTATACATGATTAATTAGGACCTAAGGAATCTGATGGTGAATTTTATTTCTATATTAAACCTTGTTTGATCGGTCAATTTATGCGAAAACCCAGATTAAGTTATTAATTGGGCATGGTTCTCAATGTAGGTCAAAATGGGTTCTGAAGGCCAAATTGAAGGTTCTAAACCCTAGAGATTATTTTTCTATGAATTTTAGAGGGTTTATTCTATTTTTACTTTGCCTCGAACCTCATGAATTGAAGTGGGTTGTTTTAGGGTTACAGATTATCACTTAGTTCCTTGGAATTGCTGTAGCCCTTGTCAGATCATCTCATCCCACTTTTATTCTTATTAGGTTGCTTTGACCTATGTTTGGACCCTGAATTACCCTGTATGCAGATTATACTGGTAAAATTGCATTTTTACCCCTTATGACTTGTTTTCTCCTTAAACTCAGAATTCTCTGAGTTAAGCCTTTCCTTGAGTTATGTAGGAGCTTTTATCCTTTGTATTGGGTCAAAATGAGCTAGTTATGGCTCATGATGAGGTTCTCATCATACCCCCATGCCTAGCTTTTGCTAGTCCCTTAGCAAAAACTTAAGGTTTCAACCCTTGTTCTAGACCATGAAGTTCTTAATAGCTTTAGATAAGTGCTTTTTTATTTGAGCTTAGATTAGGTTAGAATGCTGACCATAGGCCTAAAAGGTACTCTAGTACCAATCAAGATCCAAATCTGTCTAGCCTTAGCCTCAGTCTCTAGCAAAGGTTTTTAAGGTCCACAAGAACTAACCTAAGGTTTATTGGACTTTGTGGTTAAAGCACCCGTGCTTGAAATGATTTTAGCCCTGGCTCAGTTCGCAGTGCGTTTGTAAGAGAGAGATAGAAAGTTTTTCTGTTTGGAGAGTTTTCTCTCTCTTGTTCTTTTTAGTTCTAGCCTAGGATTGGCTTTTCAACACGGTCTGTATCAGATTCCTTGCTCCCATCATCAATCCTCAAGGGTTCCTGGCGATCGATGCTTCGAGATAGCACCGCCCATGGCAACCCCCGGAACCCTGGCTATTGAGATTTCGAGATAATCCCACCCATGGTGTTCCGTGGCCGAATCCAGACCCTGGCAATTGACATTTCGAGATAATGCCATCCATGGAATCTGAACCAGCAGAGTGCTTACATGCCCCCAGTAGGATATGTAAATATCCTAAGAGACAAGCACCGAGGAGATGATATTTTGTTACGCATCTTCGAGGGGATTTCCCGCCTCTCCGCGCTGGGAACTCGTCCAAATCAACTTGTGTTGATCGGCCGCTCCTATTCTAGGTGTTCTTTTCAGAATTTTGCGATGCTTCTGCGTGATTCTGATTTTTACGCTTACTGAACCAGGCTGTGTGTGAGGTTAGGGTGCTTAGGTTACTGAGTTCCGTAAACCAAAAATTAGTTAACGAGGCCAAATACTCCCTAAGCCTTAGACCTAATACTTCAGCTTTTCATTTTCCTCAACCTCTTGAGGAGTGTCTAGATCTTAATGGGTACTAAGAGTCTATTCAAGAATGCCTAAGGTTTGCGTTCTTACTAATCTCATTATGCACTTTTCAGTTATTTTCTTGAATGAGGTCTAGAACTTAGGTTAATTCCTTAGTTCCTTACTAATGACTATCACCTTTTCTCATAATTTTTTTGTGCTCCTTTTTCATTTTGTTTCTTTTCTCCTTCACAAAATTTCCTTCTCCTCTTTTCCTCTTATTCTTTTTCGAAAAAAATTTTTAATTTTTATGGTGTTTTTGGCATATGTGAATTTTTTTGTTTGAAACCTTTTCTTACAAGTTTTGCACTTCCATACCCCCCCATGCCTAAGATTTGCAATGTCCTCATTGTAACCTAGGGGGTTTTTATTTAACTTAGTTCATTCCTTAAGACAGAAATTTGGATGAGTGGATGGGTTGGGTTGAATTTTTGCGGACGATTTCTAATCCCAGATGCAAGCATCTGAGGTGGGGTCGGCTGTCTACAAGGATGAACTTTGAGTGCAAAAAGGTGTCAGAACAAGTTTCAGGTTTTCAAAGAGAATGACGGGCTGCCTCCCGTTAAGCGCTGAGTTTTACGCCATCGGCTGGGCGCAATAAGCTCAAGGGGAAAGGAGGATATAAGATGCCTCAGCCAAATCAGTAGAAGTTACATCAATGAACGGCTTGAGTCTCTGACCGTTCACGATGAAAGGTTCAGAATCGTGGCTGAGTGGACTGATTTCGATTGCTCCATTTCCAAAAACCTGTCGGACAAAAAATGGTCCGACCCACTTGGATCTCAGTTTTCCTGGGAAGAGTTTTAGTCGGGCATCAAAAAGTAGGACCTTTTGACCAGGATGAAAGATCTTTCTCGAGATGTGTTTGTCGTGGAAGGCTTTAACCCGCTCCTTGTAGATTTGCGAGTTCTCGTACGTGTCTAGGCGTAATTCATCGATCTCGCTGATTTGGAGTTTTCTGTGGGTCCCACCCTTGGAAAGATCTAGATTACAGTTCCGTACTGCCCAATAGGCTTTATGCTCCAGTTCTACGGGAAGGTGGCATGCCTTTCCGTACACCAGTCTAAAGGGAGACATGCCCAATTGGGTCTTGTGGGCGGTCCTATAGGCCCACAATGCTTCCGGAAGTCGGGACGACCAGTCCTTCCTGTCAGGTCGAACAGTGACTTGCAGGATTTTCTTGATCTCCCGATTAGACAGCTCAGCTAGACCATTAGTTTGGGGGTGGTAAGGAGTAGAGATTCGGTGAGACACCCCGTATTTGGTCATCAGTGACCTAAACTGAGCATTTGTGAAATGGGTCCCTCCATCAGAGATTATTGCACGAGGAATCCCGAACCTTGAGAAAATGTGTTGATGAATGAATTTGAGAACGATTTTGTGATCACAGGTTCGGGTCGGTATGGCTTCGATCCATTTGGACACGTAGTCCACAGCCAACAGAATGTATTCGAAACCATCCGAAACAGGAAAGGGGCCCATAAAATCAATCCCCCAAACATCAAAGATTTCGCATACTAGAATCGGTTGCATAGGCATCATGTCACGATGGCTCATGTTGCCCAAAGTCTGGCAACGACTGCATGCCTTGCAGTGATTGTATGCGTCTTTGAACAGTGTGGGCCAGTAAAAGCCGCACTGGAGGACTTTTGATGCGGTTTTATGCCCGGCGAAATGGCCACCGCATGCCTGGTCATGGCAGAAAGAGAGGATATTGTTGAATTCCCCTTCCGGGACACATCTCCGGATGATCTGATCGGCACCTATGCGGAAGAGGTACGGGTCTTCCCAAATGTAATACTTGGCATCGGAGCGTAATTTGTCTTTCTTGGCCTTCGGCCAATCGGAGGGGATCTGATGAGATGCCAAGTAATTTACTACATTAGCAAACCATGGAAGGCTAGTACCAATAGTCAGCAGGTGCTCATCGGGAAAATGCTCAGTGATGGGTCCGGAAGGGTCAATTATTTCAGAAGGAAGACGGGACAAGTGATCAGCTACCACATTTTGCTTTCCCGCTTTGTCGCGAATCTCAAGGTCAAATTCTTGCAACAGCAAGATCCATCGGATTAATCGAGGTTTCGCGTCCTTCTTTGCAAGGAGATGCCTCACAGCTGTGTGATCCGAGTATATGATGACACGGGAACCCAGAAGGTACGATCTGAACTTTTCTAGGGCAAATACTACAGCTAGCAACTCTTTCTCAGTAACCGTATAGTTACGCTGAGCCTCATCGAGTGTTTTGCTGGCGTAGTAAATGGCTACAGGTTTCCTGTCAATTTTCTGCCCCAAAACCGCTCCTACAGCGAAGTCGGATGCATCGCACATGATCTCAAAGGGTTGAGACCAATCAGGGGACTGTAGGATCGGGGCTTGGGTGACTCGGTCACGCAGGATTTCAAATGCTTGAGTGCATTCCTTGGAAATTTCAAAAGGAACATCCTTGGAGAGAAGAGTGGTCAGGGGGCGCGCGATTTTTGAAAAATCAGGGATAAATCGTCGATAAAAGCCGACATGCCCTAAAAAGGAAGGATGTCCCTGATCGAGCTAGGCATAGGAAGGTGAGAAATCAGATTAACCTTAGCTCTATCCACTTGGATACCTTTCTCCGAAATTGAGTGTCCCAGGACAATTCCCTCAGGCACCATGAAATGGCTCTTTTCCCAGGAAAGAACCAAATTCACATCGATGCACCGCCTGAGTATCTGGACCAAGTGTTGGAGGCAATCGTCGAATGATGCTCCGAAAACTGAAAAGTCATCCATGAAGACTTCCAGATAATCACCTACCATATCTGAGAATATGGCAAGCATGCATCGCTGAAAAGTAGCGGGTGCATTGCAAAGACCGAAAGGCATCCTTCGGAAAGCGTATGTTCCGAAGGGGCAGGTGAACGTGGTCTTTTCTTGGTCCTCAGGATGGATTGCCACCTGGTTATAACCGGAGTACCCGTCAAGAAAGCAGAAGAACCTATTTCCCGCAAGTTTTTCGAGAATTTGATCAATGAAGGGTAGTGGGAAATGATCCTTCTTTGTGGAGGAATTTAGTCGGCGGTAATCTATACAGACTCTCCACGAGTTGGCTAATCGGGTAGGAATGATTTCTCCGGTCTCAGTCGTTATAGTGGTGAGTCCTGCCTTCTTGGGCACGACCTGAATTGGGCTCACCCAACGACTATCGGAGATCGGGTAGATGATCCCGGCATCTAACCACTTGATGATCTCCTTTTTCACGACCTCCTGCAGATTGGGGTTTAAGCGTCTCTGCATTTCACGAGAAGGTCGTGTGCCCTCTTCTGAATAGATATGATGAGTACAATAAGAGGGACTTATTCCAGTCAAATCATCGAGAGTCCATCCGATGGCTCTGCGATGTTGCTGGAGGACAACAATCAGACGGGATTCCTATTCAGGACTGAGGTTGGAATTGATAATCACAGGAAGGGTCTGATTAGAACCCAAAAAGACGTATTTCAAGTGAGCAGGAAGGGGTTTCAGTTCGAGGATGGGGTTTTCAGCAGCAGCGGGTGGTTCAGTATAGATGTGAGGTTCAAGGGTGGGAGTTACTGGGTTGTTCATATCTGGATTCGACTCCTCTGTTTGCGGGTCAAGATCCTTCTGTGGTTGATGAGGCATACTCGAGTCATTCTGGAGGTGTGATTCATCAACCAAAGTCTTGATGTCACAAATTTGTTCGATGACGCCGCAATTAATTCCTTGTTGGGCCTTAAATATATCAATTTTCAGTGTTTGATCTCCAAACTTAAGCTCTATTTGGCCCTCCTCACAGCTGATGTTGGCTCTAGCAGTAGCCAAGAAAGGTCTCCCTAGAATGATTGGTGTATCCCTAGGGTTCTCAGGTGCATCCATATCTAAGACTATAAAGTCCACTGGAAAATAGAAATCCCGCACTCTTACAATAACATCCTCGAGAATCCCTTTTGGTGACTTTATAGATCGATCTGCTAATTGTAATGTCACCTCGGTTGGTTTTAGCTCAGATTCTTCTAGATGGTCAAGTAAGGATGTGGGTATCAGGTTTATGGATGCACCCAAGTCTAACAATGCTCTATCAAATTGGGTACCACCTATCTTACAGGAAATCAGGGGAGTCCCAGGATCTTTTGCCTTGGGTGGGAGTCTACTGAGGATTACAGAGCTGGCTTGCTCTGACAGAACAATTGGGCTCCCTCCCTTGGTTCGCGGCTTACGCTGGGGTGTACATATATTCTTTAGAAATCGTGCGTAAGCTGTTACGTGGCGGATTGCATCCATCAAGGGGATGTTTATGTGGACCTGCTCAAAGAGCTTGACCAGGTCCTCCTCAGGGGCCACGGGTTTGGTGGTCTTCTTTCCCTTGGTCAAGGCCTCGGGAAACGGGATCTTGGTTGGTTCTTCTAGGATAGGTCCAGGTTGTGGATCCGGAACAGCGGTATCTTGGATAACTATCCTAGGGCATGGTTATCAGGCTTGGAGTGGTTTGGATAATGCGGGTCTTGAGTTGTTTTACCACTACGTGTTGTTACAGAATTTAATCCGGCCTGATTCTGGTTTGGGTTTGGTAAGAGGGGTGGCTGCTGCTGAAATCCCGCATAAGAAGTTGAGGCTTCCATCTCGTCTGGAGATGGAGCAGTAGGGGCCTGATAAATCCATTGAGCGTGGCCTAAATTTGGATTCATAACGTGCTTCTGGGTTGGCACGTTATTTGGGTTAGGAAGAGGTTGGGAAGGGAGTGTGCCTGGCTGGCGAGAATTTGCCAACTGGGCCAGTTGAGTTTTAACTTCAGTAAGCTCGTCCTTGTGCTGTTTTTGAATAGCCGCATTCATTTTTTGAATGTCAGCCAGAGTCTGAAGGATTAGGGACATTTGATCCTGATTTGGCCCTGATGGATAAGTAGGGTTGGGCCGAGGCTGAGGCGGCTGGTAATGACGAGAGGGCTGTGGGCGGGACTGAAAAGGTGGTCTTTGGGTTTGGGAATTTCCTGCCCACTGAAAATTGGGATGGTTTCGCCATCCAGGGTTGTAAGTGTTGGAGAATGGGTCGTTCTGGATGGCGTTGAGGTCCTCGCAGGTCTGAGGAACCTCCTGAGAATCAGGGAAAGGGGGAATGGAGTTCCCCCGGCTGGTGTAGAAAGGATCGGATGATCCTCCGATCCAAGAATCAGATGGGGATGGATATGGATCCATCCCAGGGGAAGGTCGGTGGAGGATGTTTTGCACAGTTTCCTGTGTGGAAGGAGGTTGTGCAAAGGAGTTACGCGCGGAGGTGGCTCGCTGCAAGTGCTGAGTCAGCTCATCCACCTTCTTTTCAATGATTGAGACCTTGTCCAATCGACTGGCCATTAATTCCAGGTCGACTGATGCGGACAGGCCCTGCGTCTCATGTGCTCCCTTAAGATTCGTCGCTGCGCGGGTATTCGTCCTGTCGAATAATCCCATGGAGTCATTGTTGATGGAGTTCTCGCACATGTTTTCGAGAATCTCCCATACGGTGTCTTCATGTTGACCCATGATGTTTCCTCCGCAAGTTGCATTGACGAAAAGGCGGATGTCCTCACGGAGTCCCTGGTAAAAAGATTGGACTTGTTCCCATTTAGGAACTCCGTGATGGGGGCACTTTCTCATGAGATCCTGAAAGCGATCCCATGCCTCATGGAGAGGTTCTCCTGATTGTTGAGTGAAGTGTGTAATCTGATGGCGCAAGGCGTTGGTCCGACCAACGGGAAAAAACTTTTTCAAAAATTCGGATTGAAGTTCTTCCCAAGTGTTGATCGGCCGGGTCTGAGTTTGATACCAATGGGCGGCCTTGTCCATAAGAGAAAAGGAGAACATCTTCATGAGAAGAATATCCCGATTTTGCGCATCTGATCCAAAAGTGTGGGCCAGATGCTTTAGCTGTTTGATGTGCTGGAAGGGATCTTCAGAATTAAGCCCATGGAATTTAGGTATAGCATGAATCATGTTGGGCTTTAATTCGGAATCAGGTCCTCCAGTCGGGATTCTAACTCGAGGCTCAATGGCCACCGCAGCAGGATTGTAGTGGTCCCGCATCATAGGACGCTGTGGTGGGTGCACGAAGTTTTGGAAGAGGTCATTGAGTCGCTGGAGCTGGTGTTCCAGATTATTTTCTTCCTCAACTGGCTGAGCCATGATGGGGGAAGAAGAAGAACTTGGTTCTGAATCAGAAGAGAGAATAATGTGAGGGTGTTGCTGCACAAACACGGGCGTCGAGGCTTGGCCTTGACGAGAGTGAATTTCTAAAGGAGGTCTTAAGGGTGGTCTTAGGGACCTCCTTCCGTACATGCACTGTTGGAAGAGGTAAGTTTAGAAGGTGCTGGACCCAATCAAGACACCCAAAAATGTGTTGGGTGACTATAGAGGTGCGGGGCAGATGGACCCCTTGATCAGAAAGATCGTCCACCTGAGAATTACCTGGGCAGCCAGAGAGGGAGAGTCCCGCGAAGACCCCTACACGGTAGAGCGTCCCCACGGGTTACAGGGTTTCCCCCACCCGACCTCTCTTGTCACTGCGGTTCCAGGTAGACCAGAATGGGGATCTTGACCTCTTAAGTCTACCAATTTTAAGATCAGGGTGCTTAAGGTTTCACTTGAACTTTAGTCTTTTAAGTGCAAAGAGTGACCTAATTTAAGGTTGGTTGACCCAAGGGGTCAACTTTACCTCTTGTTTTCTTTGAGAGCTTTTAGGTCTTGTCTTTTAGGGTTCAAGTGTTTAGAGAGCCAATTGTTTTAGGTTTTCTTTTGAATAGGTATTTTCAATCAATGGTTTAGGCACACTTCTTTTGGATTTTCTCCATTCTTGATTTAAGTAGTGTGTCTCTAAAACCCTAATGTTGAATCTTATGTTGGCTCTACTTGGTCTAGTTAGTTCTTTGTTGGGTAATTAGGGCTCAAGCAAGAATGTGTTAGCCCTTAAATACCCTTAATAGTGTGCAGGACTAATGAGTTGAAAACATGCAACTCTTTATGGTTACTAAGTATGGAAGACAGGTTAGCCCTATATTGCTTGTTCTTTTCTTTTCTTCCTCTTTAGAGTTTAGGGGTTAATAGCGAGAGGAAAAATTTACCTGTCCTCGGAGTGGTTGTCGTGTGGTTGCTTGTCTTCTTGATTTCCTGTAGCTGCACAAAAGGGAGGAGATTATCAGAAATTAAAAAGAAACAGGAATGTTTACCTCTAGAATAGCCGTCACTCCCCGGCAACGGCGCCAAAAATGAAACGCTGTGGGCAACCGGGTTTTATTTTTGTAGCGTTGTAGTATAGCCAGTTATTGCCAACATTTCAAATATAATTTTTTTACTCGGAAAATAGAAGAGTTCCCGAGGTCGAACTCAGGGAGCAAGTTGTATTCTAGAGATATACATTTTTCTTTTACAAAAATAAAGAGAGAGAGAGAGAAAGAATTTGTTGTCTTCTTTTCTCTTTGTTTTCTCCTCGTCTCAGATCTTCTTCTTCTTTGTCTGCAGAGGTGATGTTCTTCTTCTGCAGTGGTGATGCTCTTCTTCTTCTTCCAGCTGTTCCTGCTCTTCCTTTTTCTTCTGTCTTTCTTCAGATCTTCTTCTTTCTTCTTTGTTTTTCTTCTTTCAGTTCTTCCCTTGTTCTTTTATGTTCTCCTCTGCCTCGCCTTCTTCCGTTGTTCTTCAGATCTCCTTCTTTCTTCTTTTCTTTTTCCAGTCAGGACTTCGCCCCTCCTTCTTTCTTCTTTTCCCTTCAGGACGTCGTCTGATTTCCAAATCAGACGACTTAAACTGCCTGTTGCTACAGTGTCTCCCTCAGCTTCCTTCTTCTTCCACGGTTCTTCTTCTTCACCTGTGCCTGCACACTTCAGAGCTTAACGTCAGAGGACAAAACCTACTCTACCCTCTCCCCCCGCGTCTCTCTCTCTCTCTGAAACCACTCTTGGGAAAGCTCTCCCAGAGCTGCCGGGTAATCGGGTTCGGGTCGCGCCCGGGTCCAGGCCCACCGGCGTGCGTGGTGGGCGAGGAGTGCAGGTCAGTCTAAGTCGGGTCGGGTCAGGTCCGCGGGGCGTGAGCGCGGACGAGACCGGGTAACCGGGCGGGTGAAGGGGACCTCACCCCGTGTGCTGAGGCAGTAAGGCTAATGCACAAAATCAATTTAAACAGTAAAAAGGTTGTGAGGCTTACCGATGTGGGACTAATCGGAGATCTCTCCTCGCGTGCGCCTGCTGGGAGACCGCGGCCTAGCTTCTGCAGCTGCGGCTTCGATTTGCGTAGGTTGCTGGCTGGCTGCCTTCGCAAGACTCCCCGTAATCCACAGCAGCTGGAGACCTGGAGTCCTCAAGCCTGGAGCGCGGGAGAAGCTGCTTCAATGTGCGTTAATGGCGGTCGAACCTCAAAATCTGTCGGACACGAATATGGCCTCTCGGCCTGATCAAACCACTGGGGAACCTTCGCCGTGGCACGGCGAAGGTGAGGAGCTGCGCGGCAAGCCGCAAGGTGGTGTCTGGCGGCAGCCCTAGGTTGGACTGCAACCGAAGGAATGGGTTTGTTCGGGGGAGCGTTACGGAGGTGTGGAGTGGCAGTGGAGGGGTGGGGGGTGCTCAGTGTGATGAGGCGGAGGTTCGGTGAGGGTCGGCGAGGTGTGTGAGGCTGTGGAGCGATGGGAACATCTCGCCGGAGGGTGGCCGGAGACGAAGGGGGTGACGATGGTCAGGGTCGGTCGAGGGCTTAATTGAACAAATTGAAACCGGGGAAAGAAAGAGGAGAGGAAGGGAAGTAGTTCTAACTTACTTGCAGGGACGAAGGGGGTGCAGTAGGGCGACAGTCGTATCGACTGTCGCCGGAGAAGAAGATGCTCAGGGAAAGGGGCGGCGGCGAGCAGAGAGCCGGAGAGGCGCCAGCTGGGTGCGGCGTGGCGCGGGAAGAGCAGGGGAGGAAGTCTCTGCTGCTGGTATTGCGTCAGAGCGAAGAGGAGGAGGGGGAGGAACCGCCGGAGCTGGTGAGCGTCTGCCGGAGAGAGAAGAGAGGAAAGTTGGGGGTTTTCTCCGTCAGATCCGAGCTCCCTTGGTCTGTGGAGTAACGGGGGGTATTTATAGGGATCAAAACAGGGAGGGAGGCGGAGGGAGACGACGTGTCTCCCTCGCCGGAGGATGGCCGGTGACGAAAACCCATACCGTCCGTGCGTTCGCACGGCCGGTATGGTGGGCTACAGCGACCAGGGGGGTGTCCCTGCGACGGCTGACAACGCAGGGCACCCCTGGTTTACTTGCCAGGCTTTCCCCCTCACCCTGCGCGGCGCCATGCTCCGCGCAAGGTCGCCGGAGCATGGTGCTGGCCGGTTTTGCAGGGGGGACCTGAATGCAAAGAACGAAGAAGAGTTAGGGGCCAAAATGCGACGGTTCAAAAGTTGAGGGCCAAAAAGTAAATATATGAGGACCAAAGTGTGAAGTCGGTCAAGGAGGTTTCTTCTTAGGCTCAAGTTTTTATACATGATTAATTAGGACCTAAGGAATCTGATGGTGAATTTTATTTCTATATTAAACCTTGTTTGACCGGTCAATTTATGCGAAAACCCAGATTAAGTTATTAATTGGGCATGGTTCTCAATGTAGGTCAAAATGGGTTCTGAAGGCTAAATTGAAGGTTCTAAACCCTAGAGATTATTTTTCTATGAATTTTAGAGGGTTTATTCTATTTTTACTTTGCCTCGAACCTCGTGAATTGAAGTGGGTTGTTTTAGGGTTACAGATTATCACTTAGTTCCTTGGAATTGCTGTAGCCCTTGTCAGATCATCTCATCCCACTTTTATTCTTATTAGGTTGCTTTGACCTATGTTTGGACCCTGAATTACCCTGTATGCAGATTATACTGGTAAAATTGCATTTTTACCCCTTATGACTTGTTTTCTCCTTAAACTCAGAATTCTCTGAGTTAAGCCTTTCCTTGAGTTATGTAGGAGCTTTTATCCTTTGTATTGGGTCAAAATGAGCTAGTTATGGCTCATGATGAGGTTCTCATCAAGTTCCTAGCGCGGAGAGGTGGGAAATTTCCCTCAAAACAAAATATCATCTCCTCGGTGCTTGTCTCTTAGGATATTCACATATCCTACTGGGGGTATGTAAGCACTCTGCTGGTTCAGATTCCATGGATGGAATTATCACGAAGTGTCAATTGCCAGGGTCTGAATTCAGCCACGGAACACCATGGACAGGATTATCTCAAAATCTCGAAAGCCAAGGTTCTAGGGGTTACCATGGGCGGTGCTATCTCGAAGCATCGACTGCCAGGAACCCTTAAGGATTGATGATGGGGACAAGGAATCTGATACAGACCATGTTAAGAAGCCAATCCTAAGCTAGAATTAAAAAGAAAAAGAGAGAGAAAACTCTCCAAACATATAAATCTTCTACCTCTCTCTCTTACAAAACGCACTGCGAACTGAACCAAGGCTAAAATTATCCCAAGCATGAGTGCTTTAACCACGAAGTCCAATAAACCTTAGGTTAGTTCCTGTAGGCCTTAAAAACCTTTCCTAAGGACTAAGGCTAAAGTTAGACAAATTTGGATCTTAGTTGGTACTAGAGTACCTTTCAGGCCTATGGTTGGCATTCTGACCTAATCAAGGTTACAAGAGAAAAAGCACTTATCTAAACTCAAAAAGAAATTCATGGTCTAGAACAAAGGTTAAAACCTTAAAATTTTGCTAAGGGACTATCAAAAGCTAGGCATGGGGGTATGATGAGAGCCTCATCATAAACCCTAACTGGCACAATTTGATCTAAATAAGTGTGAAAAAGCTCCTACAAAACCTAAAGAAAAGCCTAACTTAGAGAATTCTGAATTAAAGAATAAAACAAGTCATGAGGGGTAAAATTACACAGTACACAATCAGGGTCTTTAAGGGTCTAAACACAGGTCAAATGAGCTTAATAAGGAAAGAAGTGGGATGATCTGATCTGAAAAGGGTTATAGCAACTTTTAGGAATTAAATGACATTCTGTAACCCTAAAAATAAACCCACTTTAATTCACGAGGTTCTAGGCAAAGTTAAAATCAACTAAACCCTCTAAAAATCATGGGAAAATACTTCCTAGGGCTTAGAACCTTCAATTTGACCTTTGCAACCTATTTTGACCTAATTTGAGAACCATGACCAAATTTTAACCTAATCTGGGTTTTTACGCAAATTAACTGATCAAACGTGATCAAACCAAAAATCAAATTACACCATTAAATTCCTTAGGTTCAAATCAGGTTGGTACAAAAATTTGGGCCTAAGTGAAGACCATCTTGACCAACTTAACAAAGTTATCCTCTTGAATTACTTTTTGACCCTTATCTTTTCAAAACCTTGCATTTAGCCCCCTATCTTTCACTTCATTCTTTGCAGAATGGTCCTCCCTACCACCCTGCGTAGGCACCATACCTCCGGCAACCTTGCGCAGAGGATGGCGTCGCGCAGGGTAAGGCAACTGCTCTCAGGAATGAACGGGGGGTTCCCTGTGTCGTCCTCTGTCGCAGGGACCCTCCCCTATGACCTGCGGCTGCCCATGCCTCTCATGTGAACGCACGAAAGGCATGGGTCTCCATCTCCGACCATCTTCGACGGGTTTCCCATGTCGCTCACTCGAAGCCCTCTCCTCTCCAGCACCTTTATAAGGAGCGGCAGAGGCTGCTGTCTCCTTCAAGCCTAATTTGGCCGAGGATCCCTCCCCGATTTCGTCTCCTACGCCCACGGCCAAAATGCCCGCAGGCTCCGGTGGCCTTTCCTCCTCCTTTCGTCGCTCTGCTGCCATACCTACAGCAGAGCCCACTCCGCCTCGTCTTCCCTCGCCAGGCCGCACCAGCTGGCACTTTCCCGACCTCTTCCTCTCCACCATTACTCACCTCTACGCTCCTTCGTCTCTGACGCCGACAGGTACGCGTCGAGCGCTGCCTCCCTCCCTCTTCGTCAATTAGGTAGGTAAAAAATTTCCCCTCTCTCTCTCTATTATTTCCCCCTTCCTAATTTACTCTTTCAACCTACCGACCACCACTGTCCATTACCACCTTCTCCATCTCCGGTTGCCCTCCGGCGAGGCGTACTCGCCACTCCACGCCTCCATCCGCCTCGCCAGCTACCTCTTAAGCTCCGCGCCACCTCACTGACACCAAATCCACCCTCCATTCACCACCTAACACCTCCAGACCACTCCCCGAACACACCCACTCTCACGCACGCAGAGTGCCCTAGGCGCACGGCCATAGGCACTCTCGCGTCTCGCCGACCCCCACACCGCACTCGCCGCACTCTGGCGAACCTCCCTGGACCTTTTTCACGTGGCCTCGAGGCCATTTGCGTGTTTCAGGTTTCGCCCTCCTCACCACCATTGATGAGCAGCAGGAGCTGCTTGGCAGGTAGCTCCAAGTCTCTTCGGCCCCAGGCGTGAGCCCCAGGTGACGCAGAAAGAAGCTGTGCACACATCCAGGACTTCACTTGGGGTCGCAAGCTTCGACTGCTGCCCCAATTGCGCGAAGTTTTCTCCCGCAGGTGCCCGAGATCGGAGGTGGGACTTTAGTCCCACCTTGGAAGTGTATGGGCACACGCCCATACATAAATTGAAAAAGTGCTATCGGCTGGTTGCCTCCGATAGCACTGGAGTGAGATCCCTCACCTACTCACCGGGTCTCATCCGCGACACGCCCACGTGGATTTGACATGACCCGACTTCCCACTCTTGTGCACTCTTCGCGCACCACCCACGCTGGTGCACCTGGACCCGGGCACGCGACCCGACCCGATTACCCGGCTCTGGGAGAGCTTACCAAAGAGAGATTTAGAGAGAGAGAGATGCGGGGAATGGGAAGGGTAGGTTTTGCACTGTCGTTTGTGTGTGTGCGCAGGAAGGAAGAAAGGAGAAGAGGAGCAGTGGCCGAAACTTAGCAGCGCAGGGAACAAGGAAGAAGGAAGGAAGGAGAAGAGAAGAGGAAGCCAAGAAAGGAAAGGAGAAAAAGAGGTTGATCAGTTAAGGCGTCTGATTTCTGAATCAAATGTCAGAAAAGAAAAGAGAAGAAAGAAGAAGAAGGACCAGAGCAAAGAAAGAAAAAAAGAAGAAGAAGAAGAAGAAGAGGCAGCAACAGAAAAGAGAAGAAAAGAAGAAGAAGCCAAGAGAAAGAGAGAGACTGCCGCACAAGAAATCAGAGAAGAAAAGAAGAAAGGAAGAAAAGACAGGAAGAGAAAAAGAAGAGAAGAAGAAGCAGGGAAGCCCTTCAGAAAAGGAAGAAAAGAATGGAAAAGAAAAGAAGAGAAGAAGAGCTTTTGTCGCAGAAGAAAGAAGAGAAGGAAAAGGGAAAAAGAAAGAAAGGAGCAATTTTTACTCTCTTTCTCTCTCTCTCTCTCTTTTTCTTAATTTTTGTAAAACATTCTATATTGTGAATTTATATGCTTATGGAATTATAGTTTGCTCCCTGAGTTTGACCTCGGGAAACTTTTTATTTTCAAGTAACAAATTGTATTAAACTGGTGACCGTTTCTTTGCACTATACTACGACGAAAACCATAGAAAGGGAACGCAGCGCACCAAAAACCAAGGCACCTCTTCATTTCCCTCCCATTTTTCCCTCCAAAAATATTTTAGCACCCCTTCATTTCCCTCCAAAAAAAACACCATAACCACCCCCCTTCCCATCCTATAAATACCCTACCCTACCACCACATAATTCCCATCCTCCATTAGTGTGTACTTCCACCTACATCTACGGCCAAGAAGGAGTAGAGAAGATGATTAAGGGGGCACATCACCCGCCCCCTTAATGCCTTCTTCTCCCCATTGCTTCTCCCTTATGTCACGCTAAGGAGGAGGAGCACTCCACCACTAGGAGGACGGCTAGGCAAGGAGGAGCAAGGGTGGTGCACGCCCACCCTTGAAGGAGAGCATTGAAGGTGGTAGCTTCCACCTTGGGGGAGCATCTCAAGGAAGGAGAAGGAGGAGCCCTTTCCAAGCCTATGAGCCCCTAAGCTTGGAGCAAGGAGCTTCCCCTCTTCACCAACAATTCAGGAGGACTTGTGTTTTATTTTATTTATTGCAATTCTCTTGTAGTAGAAGCATTCATCTACTAGGTTTTTCTATAAAACACTTTCTCATTAATCTAGTTGCCTTCTTTAAAATTTCTTTTAGTTGCATTTTGATTACTGTGATTCTAGTACTCTTCACTCCCTCTCCCTAATTACTCTAGGCCTCCACGTGCCTAGAATGAGCTTAGGAAGAGGAATTACTTGTCACTTAGGTGTTAGCTTAGTGATCGTAGTTGTTATTTACTTTTTCTCCAACAACTCATGTTTTCCCTCATTATTTCAAAACCCTAAAAAAAATGATATAGTTGAAAAGACAAAAAAAGAAAGGTGATTTCTATTTCCAAGCAAGAGACCTGAATTTTGCAAACATATTACCTCATTGGACGACCTTAGATACCCTATTATCTAGGTTTATAAATTTAAGAGTTGATCAGTTTTGCGCATTACAACGACGTATTTCACAAACCGCGTAAAATCCGTATCACTGGCTAAAAGGGTAGGAACCCCTAGGACACCCCTCACTGTGGGACACCGCTAGAGGTTAACATAGTTACTGCACCGACCTTTCTTGTCACCAGTTGGTCCAAATAAACAAGGTCTCAGATACAATCAACTAGGTATAGCTCCAGCTTGGAAAACAAAATCCAACCCAGTTGGCGCATTTATCAAGTTAACTTGGATTTAGGATTTAAAGTGCGCACAGATTTAATTGGTTGCCCAATTAATTCAATTCAGATGTATGTGCATGCCAAACAAAGGTCCACAAACAAATTTAATTGGTGAAGTATCTTTTAATGCTCAAATAATTAATTCACCAATTTTAGGGTTCAAATTTCAAGGTCTTTTCAAACAAGTTTTGAGTGGAACAGATAGTGTTTTCCAATCATGGAACCTTGATCATTTTCCTTCAGACTATGAATCTAGAAACCCTAATGTGACACCTTAGCATGCACTTCTAGGAGAATCAATTTTATTTCAAGTGGTGCGGCCCAAACAATGTAACAAAGGCTTCCCAAACACCACTTGATCAAGCACATAAAATAATTTTTTTATGAGTTTTAAGGTGCCTAAAAATATTTTTTTTCAGATTTTTCAACACAAAATACCAAACTAGTCCAAACACACCCCTGACGAGTATTTCCAGAAACAATAATGATACCTCCATCAGAAAATTTTCCCAATTTTTTTCCAAGAAATTAGATTTGATCAAAAATTCAATAAAAAAAATTCATCAAATTTTGAGTTGTATAGAATTCAGGAAAATTCGATGAATCTAGATCTCCAACAGAAAATTTTCATATTGATCCATTAGCAGTAAGAGATTTTTCTAAGATAATAGAAAATGAACATTCCGGTGAAATTTTGTGGGCTTGTTCCTTATTTCAAGGGGATCATGCAGTAAAAATTTGGGAATTTTTGGACACACTAATAATTCAAAACTAAATTTTTTAATACAGCACAAAAAACCAATCCGATCTTGGTTAGGATGAGATAAGATCTTTGAAGCACAAGTAGAGTAAGTTAAGAGTTTTTTCTTTTTTTGAAATAATACGAAATGCAATTACTCCTAAGAGTCATGAATCTACCTAAGTCTAAAATGTAGATGACCTACCTAGAGATCTTCACTCGCACTTTTTCTTCTCATTACTTCATGATTCGTTCTCGTGCAACTATGCTACAAAAAGAGAAGCTAAATCTCACAAATGTAAATCTAGATGCAACTAATGAAAGCGAAATAATCACATTGCCTCTTCAACAACGGAGCCAAAAAGTGCTCTAAATGCGGATGTGATTGCGAAAATTAGCTTTTCGTCATAGTAAATGCGTACAGAAACTCTTAAATTTGTAAGTGAAATCGAACTCGTAATATTTTTCAAATAGAAATAAGGGAGTCTGATTCGTTCGCAGGGTGACAAATAGATCAAAATCACTTTCCTAATTAGAACTAGAACCAAATATCAAATAGGATGATTATTAGGACTAATACTAAATCTAATAGCATTCAACTACTAGAACTATAATATACTACTACTAGAAAGCATACAACTTGAAGACAAGTTGAAAAATGAAAACTAAAAACTTTTATTGAATAAGATAAGAGTTTAACACAACTAGAGGAATGCTTGGAACACTTGGAAAATTATAACTTAAACTAGTTTACTACAACTAGAACTAAATAGAAAAAAAGTAGAAACTGTAGGCTTCGAAGGCAAGTCTGAAGCGACGGCCTAGGTGAAGATGCTAAGGCGCACCCACCAAAATCACCAAAGATGGTGTGGACTAGCACTAGTTAGTAAGGATTATGTGGAGGTAGGAAATTCCAAGTCGAAGATGACTCTAAGGAGGGGGTGACTAGGGGTTTATATAGGACTCTAAGAAGCTTCCTATTGGTTGATCTAAGGTGCCTAGAATCACTAATTTGGATGACTAGGATTAATAGGTTAAGGATTAAGGGTTAAGATTTAGGGCTAGGTGATAGGATATGTTAAGTTTTTGTTGGGAATAAATCAAGTGTCTAGATTAGATTGGAAGGATATTGGTTGTCCTAGATTTAATGATATGAGTAACAAATTAATTGGAGGGGATAAATTAAATGGGTGGGATTGGTGTTTCGGTGGGTGTTTGCATGACAAGGGATAGGGTACTTGGGGGTTACGTAGGTGAAGGATTGGGTTGTGTGTTCGGTGGGATTTTTCTTCTGTGTGTTTTTTCTTGTTTTTGCATGGGATAGGATGTAGTGTTGCATGGGATTTATTTAGGATAGGTGTGTGGTGGAGTAGGTGTGTTGTGTTGGTACGTGGAGTTTGCGTGGGGATAAGGTTTCGGTGGGTATAGAGGGGATTTAGTGGAATTGGGTTTTACGTGAGGGTATGGGATTTACGCGGAGGTTTATCTCGTGGTGCATACAAACGGAAATTTGAAGGGATAATTAAGGGAAAATGTTAGGTGGTCATAGATGTTGCATGGCATTTGCATGGGATTAGGATCGGTATTCGGTGGGAAATGTGGTGGGATTTACACGTAGTTTTGTGGCATGTGGGAGTGTTGGAATTTCGGTGGGATAAATAGGAGGGTGTTACATAGGAGGCTTTGTTGGGGTTGGGTTAGGATTAGGTGGAAAAATAGATTAGGGGTAGGGATCTAGGTTAATTGGTTCACCAAATAGGCTCACTAACACTACAAGAATATTCACTATTTCCAACCGTTGAAAACGGTCCGCAATGTGAAAATAACAGTCTAGAAATAGGGTCAAGGAATGTACTGTCGCTATTGAATTTTCTCGACCATTATTGAACAATACCGTCGAGAAAAAGGTGGACCCCTACTCAATATATAATTGTTTCTCTCGTCTATTTTGAACAGTTGACAAAGCGTTTTTCAATCGTTATAGATAAACCGTCGACATAAATATCTGCGTCGACCAATATTGAAGCGGTCGACTAAGATCTTATTTTCTACCGTTTGAAAATGGACGAGAATTATACTATTGTTATCCATTTGTAAATAGTCGACAATACTAAAATTCTTGATCATTCTTATCTAAGGGTCGAAAATACTAATATTTTCGTCTATTCTCAAATGGTCAAAAATATTACCATTGTCGACCGTTTGTATCTAACGGTCGAAAATACTAATATTCTCGACTGTTTTTAAACAGTCAATAATTCCTTGTAATTTTGGTTGGATACTATTCTCATCCATTGGAATACAGTCGAGAATAGTTGTAATTTTTTTTAATTAATATTTTTTATTTATGTGGATAGCCTATAGAAACTAAAAATCCTATAAAAATATAATCAATAACAAAACTTAAAACATTTGCATCTAATTAAAACACTAGAAATGAAAATAAAAGTTTCATATATTTAACAATGTATACAAAGTTCATTACAAATGATAATGTATATAAAAAATACAATAATCATGCTGCAGTACCAACACCTCCAGCACCACCACCACCTAAATCGTCATCGTCACGACGATCTCTAAACTGATGAAAGGATGGTGATTGATATCTCCCTGTTAAAGTATCCTCAGGAGCTCCTTGATAGTCTAAGTCAACTCCCTGAACTGCATCACATCATCCCTGACCTGCATGGTCAACTCATCGATCTATTAGTCCTCCTCGTGGAGGCGATAATAGCGCAATCTCCTTCCTCATCTCCTGCACCTCAGCTGAACAGGACGATGCCCTCTTTCTTCCATTCCAGGTGGAGACAGTCCTGCTCCTCCCTATGCTATGGACATGCCCGCCATGCTCAGATGGCATGACAATTCGGAATGCCTCATCTCTTGTCAGTGGCTGCTGAACTATACCAGAGTTGGCATCTTCAGGAGGTTGCATTAAGTTGACCATAGTATCTTTAAAGAGATTGAATTACATTAAGTAATTTCATTTTATTATAATTACGAAATGAAATAAAGGTATTGTGTATTTTAACTTACATATCTTTGCTAGTATGTGCTATGAAGCCACTCTCTGTTTCCCTCACTACTCATCTTGCTATGAGTGGCCTCATATATTCCCACCCGATCAAGCTAGGCACCTTCATGCATAGTGGACTACAATATTTTGAAATAGTTAATTGAAAAACATTAAAAATATTGTAAGGTTTAAAAGAAAATAATAATTAAAAATACTTACGTATAGAGATTTCATCCTGCCTATACTCCTCTTACCCAAGACATGGGTCTTCGGTGGAGCTTTAGCCCTATTTTCCTTCTTGTCCTTGAAGAAGGAGAAAATGCAACCAAAATTTCTCCAAACACTAGCTACATGTAAGAAGTAACCCTAAGTTGTAATCAAATCTTCAAGGACCCCCCTTGTTTTGATCGTAAAATGCATATTTGATTTGGGAAACATTATAGTATAGTGTGAATTATGGCTCAAACAAAAATTAATATAATGAGACAATGAGTCCCCATCGATCTCAGGGAGGCGTTTAAGAGCAAAATTGATTTGATTTCTCTACTTGCTTAAAATTGTAGTACGGTGTTTAAAATACGAATATAGGATTCGTCGGTTGTGTTGTTAACTCGTAAGATGTGTGCATGAGTCAAAAATAATATAAACGAGAAGGTATGTGTATTGGTGCGCACTATCTTAACTATGCAATGGCGACCCACAAAATATTCGTTAATCGTTAAATCTTCTATACCCTCCGGAATAGACATTTTAGTTGCAACAAGAATATAAATCAAGCAACTGATGATTGCAACATAGATAGATAAATTAGATATCAGGCAAGTGGTGATTTCATTTCCTCAAAATATTGTCATTACAATCAAATGTAGAGGAATGCTTATGCATGAAAGCTTGAAAGTACCATTCTAATCGAAAAATCATGCACGCATGGATCTAAGATAAATTATGTATGCAGTCACAGGAATGGAGGATACTACTGTCACTAATAGAAAATAATGCAGAAATTAAAACTATGAAGAACTAGCTAATAGAAAACAAGCATTGAAGGTGGTCTCCAATTCCTGTGTGGCTTGAAATGGTGGGAGGGGAAAGAGGGATGGCCAAGTTGGTTGACCGACCTCTTGAGAGGGTGGTGGAGGTGCTCTAGCCCTTGGACATGAAGGTGGTGATGATGGAGGTGATGGAGCTCATGGAGAGTGTGTGCACATGAATGGAGTCCAAGAACTAAATGGGGTTGATGGCCATCCATGTTGGTCTTTAAATAGACCAAGGGATGGCTCATCTAGAGAAGTATGGAACTCTCTAAAAGAGCTCCCATCTTGGTCATCCAACCCATTTGAAATGGGTCTTCTTAGATCCACTTCTCATGGGTATGGTTGTGGACTCCTTAAAACACTATTTTTAGTCTTTCAAGGTGGCACCACTTGGAGACCATTCTAGAGAACTCTAGAGTGGCAGCCAAGTGGTGGTGGTGGTGGTGGTGTGTGTGTGTGAGAGAGAGTGTGTGTGGATGTGGCTAGGTGGTTTAGGTCGAGTCCTATAGGTCTAGGTGATTGGGTTTAGGTAGGTTTCTAGAAATAGGGTTATAAACCCTAATACTAAAGTGATAAGTGCAATTAAACTTATCCTAAGTTTAATTGAGTGGATATGTGTGTAATTGGGAGAGGATGTTTCCAATTAGGTGAGGCTTGAGTCAATTGGACTCTCACTAAGTCCAATTAGACTTGTGTTGGTTGAGGTTTGAGCTCAATTAGACTCTATGAGTCAAATTGACTAGGTGAAGTGTAATTAACTTAAATCCAAGTCAATTAGGCTTAGTGAAAACCTAATTAGGTTCTTAAAAAGGTCTTAGGGTAGCGTACTAGGCTTAGGGCACCTTAATTTAGGTTCCCTAGGGTGTAGAATTGGGTTTAGGGGCTTAGGAAATCAAGATTTGGGCTTGATTTCAAAAATAGTAATTGGAGAGGGGTTCCAGAGGTCTGATTTAGTGATCAGACGACTATACTTTAAAATTAGAAGTCTAAGTCTCTAGTTTGGACGTCCAATGTTGAATCAGGGTGAAGTTTTGGTTCTGTCTTGGAATTCTGTAGAAATTGGACTCTGACACCTTGTTTGGATGTCCAATATTCCAGCAGAATTGGGTTCTGGCTCTGCGGGTGGTGTCTGAGGGTCCTAGATGTCCAGCAACCATCTGGACGTCTAGATATGGGCTAGACTAAGGGTTTTGAGGTATTCTAGGCTAAGGTGACCTAATCTAAGGGTGGCTAGGGTTTAGGAAGGTCTCTAGGGCCATCCTAAGGCTAGGAAAGGTCCTATGTTCTTCATAATTTAACTCATGCATTAAAATTCTACTAGTAAGATAGTATACGTCATCCCTACATTATGTCTTCATCTTTATTCCAGGGCTTCTGCTCCAGTTCTGCTGCAACTCTGGCTTCTTCCCTTCAGATCCAACTTCAGACCATCTCCTGAGCTTCATATTGCCTACAATCCAAATAATGCACTAATCAGTACATTATAACATTATTTCATGAATATCTAAATAAAGCAGAAAAGATGCAATGTATGCTATTTATGCATGAATTACACTACAATTATGGTAAGTTCTAACTTAATTTAGGTCATTTAAGTCTTATGATTACTGCGCAATAGTTCAAAACTTCTCTGAACTAAGGACGATGACACTTATGGCATGTTATAAAAATAATGCATCATGCATGTAAGTGAGGTATACACACACTCTGCATTGTCCATATAACATGATCATAAGTCTCGACGGGCCAATATTTCGACACAATTATATCCCTCCCATAGCCTGTTACCTAGGGGTTAGAATTCCTATTGTTTGTCATGAAGTGCTTCTAAACTTATGCAAGTGTGTATATCTAAATTTAAACTTATTCTAAATTTAATTAATAAATTTCTCCACACCGCAAAACATAAAAGTGCTAAGGCCTAAACTGAGTGACTAAACCTAAAAACCATAAACTAAACCTAAACTCTAAATTCTATACTAAAACCCAGAATCATAAAAATAAAACCTTAAATCATAATTCAATAATCAAAACCTTAATTTGAAAATCAAAACCTGAAATCCTAAATCCAAAACTCAAAACCTATAACCAAAACCTAAAATAAAAAATCATAAACCTAAGCTAAAACCAAAAAACTTAAACTTAAACCTTAAACAAAAAACCCTAAATCTAAAATAAAAACTCTATAACCTAAATCCAGAACTCAAAACCTAATACTAAAACCCAAAAAAACAATCCTAAACCTAAGCTTAAACCTTAAACACTAAACCCTAAAACCTAACCTAGAAACAAATAACCATAATATTAAACCCTAAACACAAAACCATAAACCCAAAATGTAAAACCTAATCATAAACCCTACACCTATACCTACATGCAAACAGTAAGCCGAAAAATTTCGACAGAGTTTCCACTATAATATGGGATTTCTCTCAAATCCTACATATACAAAAGTGCATCACAATAGATGTGGGTACACCCCACATTTCACCTCTATAAATAAATTGTCACACAAGCATTCAAATTAAATGGCAATTTAACTAAACATTTTAATGAAACTAAGAGTCAGAATACCTCACAACTAACCACTACATATGTGGGCATATCTCACAAACAATAATGAGTAGCAATTTAACTAAACCAAATTAACTAAACATTTAACCAAAAATTCAATATAAACTAATAACATGCTAATTGTTTCAATGTAATCCAACTAAAAATAACTTGCAAAACATCTTAATTGCATTCACATATAAAAAGAAAACCTAAGTACTTAATAAAAAAAATAATTAACCTAGCTATTTGAGAGGAGGGGGCAGTTGTAGAGGGTGGCGGTGGCTGGCAGGTGTTGGTGGCACAGGTGGTGGTCGAAGGAGGAGGTGTGGGTGGCAGGGAGGTGGGAGGGAAGGGAGGATGGTGGTGACAGGGAGGGAGGATGAGGATGAGGTGGTGGTAGCGACGAAAGGCCGACCTGCTGGTTGTGGTGGGGGCGAAGGAAGGAGGTTGGGACAAAGTGTAATGACCCAAAATCTAGGTTTCGAGTCATTTCAAAGTGGTTCAGGTCAGTTCGAACTCAAACAATCGGTTAGGATTTGGTGCTGGTGTCAAAACCCCTTAAATTGCCAAAAATGCATATTTCGAGTCAACCTTTGGTCAAAATTTTTCAAAATGGTGCCATATGGTATCATTGGATTCCTCTCATCACCAGCTTTCCAATGACACTTATTTTGCGCAATTATGAGTAGTATAGCTCAAGTTATGGCCAAAAGAAGTCACCAGGGACTTAAATGTAAGATGAACCCAACCCTAAGGGAAATTTGGGTATTTCACCCAAATAAACCTATTCTAAACCACCCCTAAAACCTATTTAAGGACCCCTTGGGTCCTTTGGGTCGACATTCATTCTCAACTTTCTCTAATCAAGAGAGAAAGGGAAAAGAAAAACCTTAGTTTTTCTTCTTCAAAATCAAAATCATAGGGACCCAAGTACGATACCGCAAAAGGGGTTCCCACCGCAAAAGACACAAATGCGGTGGCGGCGTGCAACGAGTATGCGACGCGTGGCGGTGGAGGCATGCAAGCAAGCGACGTGCGGCACAGAAGGGCGTGCGTGCATTCGCGAGTGAGGACGCATGGGATCGCAACACATGGTGATTGGGCGGCTACAGGAGGGCACGTGTGGCGATCCACAAAGCCTTGCGGGTGCGAATCACCGCGCAATGCGTAGCACGTGCGGCTAGGCGTGCGTGGGCACGTCAACCAGGGCATGCGTGGGCGTTCTAATCTAACTCTGGACCCCCTTGTGCTATTTCGCCTGGTTTGAGGCCTTTCCGACCTCGAATTTCGACAAATAAGGTACCGTTGGAATCGTATCAATGCGTAATATGCGTTGGTATGATTTATTTTCACTTTTGAGTATGTTTTAATTATTGAAAAATTAGAAACGTAATTAGGTGTCTCTGACCCAGTCGTAGATCTGATTGAACCAGGCTCTCTTTTCGGTGTGTGCACGAACCCCAAGGCAAGCATGGGGACTATTTTCAGAACTAATGCTCATGGTTCAGAGTCACCGTGACCCTCCGATGGCATTAGGTAGAGTAGTCTACCCTTCTTTCAATTCAATCTTTTTTTTTTAGTACTTAAGGACCCGTCATGAACAATCTTTTTCGTATACCACCTCGGTTGGTGTGTACTCTTCTTTTTTTGTTGAGTTCGAAACCCCTCTAGTATTTTCTCTAATTTATGGGCACTTAAATGAAAATAATATAAATTAATGTACCCTTGTTATCGCATGTATGAAATGAACCCCGTTTTCCGTAAAACGAGTTTTGTTATTTCCAGTAACTTCTAAGTAACCTAGGGCCACTATGACAAGATTGAAACTACTTGTAAAAGGATAAGTTAAGGATAATGTGAATAATTACAAAGCTTGGAATTAGTAATATGAATTACTAAGGATTTTTTGAATTAATAAAATGAGATACAGTTATCTGGAAATTGATTGTATGATACAACGGATATGTTGGAAAGAATACAAGGATTAGATAACTGGTTTTAGTCTCGCTACTTGCCGGGATTTCAGCCATAGCTTTAAGCCTTTTCAGACCAGGTTTAGGGGCTGGTTTAGGGAGTTGCTGGCCTCCCTACGACTCTTTGGTTAGGCTTAGCGGCCAACTGGGATAGCGGATTTGTAGGGCTCGAGGTTTGGAGCAGTTCTTTCGGCTGGTGGGTGGGACATTGGCTGTCTGTAGTTCAGCGTACACAGCGCTTGTACGTGTTCACGCTACACGATGTAGCCACCACCCCTTTTCGTGATGACCCCAGGGTGACGGAGCGTGGCGACTCGATGGATATAAGCAACCCTCCCAGCCAGGAGGGTGGCTTATATCGGTTTTGCACCACAAGAAGTTACACGAAATCGTCTCATGCCCAAGACATTGATTAACAATTTGAGAACAATAAGAATATGGGCAAATTGCATAAAAAGGACTTGATATAAAATGAATTATAAACAAACAAACTAGTGCCTTTATAGTGTACTCTATACTTGAGTTACTTGTACTACTCTACTCAGTTTTCACTGACACTATCTCGAGTTCCATACTCAGGTGTTGCTGAGCAGTCGGGTGCCGCGGCTGCAATTGGCCAGACCTCCACGGAACTGGATCCTATTTGAGGAGATGGTCCATACCGAGCCAGTGGCTCATAGTGTAGCTCCTTTCGCACTAGTAGAATTTTATTTCTGATTTTCTTGGTAGTTGTACAAGACTCTTATTTCTTTCTACTCTAGGAGAATTTTACTTTTATTGTCAACACTTTTGTTTCTTTCATTTAATGCTTTATGAATGAATGTTGGTTATGAATGTTTTATGACTTTATGTTGGGTGACTACGATCTTGTGGGATTTCATGCTAGTTGATAGCACAAGACAACTCGAGTCTCATCGGTTGTCAGGACTCGAGTCGTCACACAGAGTGAGGCAGTGGGGATGCCGAGGTGAAGGGAGGTCGGAGCGGAGGGAGGAGGCCATGGTGGGGGCGGAGGGAGGAGGATGAAGGGAGGAGGGGCCTTCACATCGGCAAAGGAGGCAAGAGGAGGAGGACGGCGAGAGGCCTGACCTAAGGAGGAGAGGTCGCACGTCAAAGTGGAGGGGGGGTTGCACGACGATCTGGCCGGAGCTCCTTGGGGGAGTCGTGGAGTAGGAAGGTCGATCTGGAGGAGAGGAGGCTTTGGGAGGAAGGGGGAGGGAGTTGGGACCGCGTAGGGATTTAGGTCGACCTTTCGTGATCGTTCTTGAAAAAATGGTCAACGATCGCATTTGAAATTAATTTTCCAAGTTGGTGGTTTACAAAAAGACTATCGTCAACCATTATGAAAATAGCGGTTGAAAACTTTATCGACCGTTGTTGAAAAAATGGTCAACGACCGCATTTGAAGAATTAATGTTTAAGTTGGTGGTTTATGGAAGGATTATCGTCGACTATTTTCTCATGATCAGTCAAGAAAGGATGTAGATCTTTCTCAACTATACATAGAAACGATCGGCAATTGTCCTTGAAAATTAACTTTTCAACTCGACAGCTTATCGTCGATCGTTTTCTCATTAACTATCGAAAATACTCTTATTCTCGACCGTTATTAACGGTCGAGAATGACCTCAACCAAAACCTCTACCCAGAAGGTGAGAAACTTAATATGGGTTTTTTGTAACCATTTTCCTTATAGCGATCTAGAATATTCAATATTAGTGACCGTTGTAGAACGATTGAAAATTTATCGTCAAGAACAGTGTCTTTTCTACTAATGCAACTAGGCTTAGTCCTCTTTCTAAGTGAGCTCAATCCGGAAAATCCAATCAGCCTTGCTCCGATCAACCTAAAATTTTGTATCTACATATATAAAAATAAACACATTAAGGTACCAGATACAATTACAAGAAAAATTGTACAAAAGCCCAAAAGTATGCATTATTTACAAAATGACCTAAATTGCCTAATCTGACATAACTAAATGCAATCTAACCCAAATTACCCTTAGACCAACATTATTTAGGCATTATTACACAAATAAATATAGAAATATTACCATGCCAAGTGTTTGACAAAGCCATAGCCACTCTATTCCACCTAATGTTGAACCCTGGCATCACTCTAACCCTCTGATGATTACCCTCCTCATGGCAGGACAAGACCAGCCCTTCCTGCTTTTGGATGAGGGGAGTGTAGTAGACATTTTACATTTGAAGACCCTTACCAAACTAGGTTTGCAGGAAAAGGACCTGACCCCCTCAACATTCCCTATGGTTGGATTTGGCAACCATAACATAATGCCTATGGGGGAGATATTGCTAGTTACCATTCGAGATAGGAGTTGATACCTAAATCAAACAGCCATGTTCACAGTAGCCAATCCCTCTACAACCTTTGACGGAATAATAGGGTGATCTACTACACACAGCTTCACCTCCATCCCATCCTTTTATGTCCAATTGGTGATCTTCCATTCCCCAACAGGGATCAAGATAGTGCATGGTAACTAGTCTGCTGATCGAGAGTTGCTCCTCCTCGAACTTAAGCAGAGAGTGCAACGAATTCCCCCAAAACTACAAAAATGGGGGAAAAAGAGAGCCATAATCACTACCGTTGAAGTAGGAGCCTCTTCTTAGGAGGAGGAGGCCCCATCTGCTAGCATCCTTCCAAGGACTTCTCAATAACGCTCCAATTATACCCCAAGCAAGCAGATAAGCACATCCAAGTCGAAGCAAACTTAAACACCAGCAAAGTATGAGAACTCTTAGAGCTCCTATGACAGAATGCAAACGTCTTCACCTAGTCTTCCAAAGATTTACCTGTTGTAGACTTGCCTATCATTGAACACTGCTTGAACATCCAGCCAGGCGTCTAACAGATAAAACAGGTGCATCGGCACAAATTAGTCGAATAATGGCAAGTAGTCACGGCTAAAGTAGATAATCTCCTTGGGGTAGGGATCATTGAAAAATCCATATACCCCAATTGGCTATCTAACATAATGATGTTAAAAAAGGCCAATGGGAAGTGGTGGATGTGCATCGACTTCACAAACCTTAATAATGCATGCCCGAAGGATAAGTTTTCACTACCAAAGATTAACACCCCAATGGACTCCTGCTCTAGTCAATCCCATATGTCTTTCCTCTACACTTACAGTGGATACCACTAGGTCATCCTTGCTCTGGCAAATAGGCCTCACACTTCTTTTATCACAGATAGAGGTCTTTTTCAATATCGTGTAATGTCGTTTACTTAAAAAATGCTAGTGCCACATATCAATGCCTTGCAAACATAATTTTTTTTAAACTAATTGGAAAGGCTTTTGAGGTCTTTATTGATGAAATGTTAATTAAAGGAGTGAGCTTCTAAGGGCATCTCTGAAATTTAAGGAAAGTATTCAATATATTACAACAAAACAGCCTAAAGCTAAACCCTAAAAAATGTGCCTTTGGCATCTCCTCATGGAAATTTTTGGGTTTCCTCATGCCCAATTGAGGCATCGAGGCTAACCCAACCAAGATTAAGGTGGTAATACAGTTGAGTCCACCTAATATCTTGAGGGCAGTTCAATCGTTAGTTGGATGCTTAGTAGTGATTGGCCAATTGGATCACATGGTAATTAGTCATTGTTATGTTGTAGTATAGATGAAATCTAGATGGATGTCAGATCATTTATTTATTTACATAATTTTTACTAATTTATTCTAGGTCATTCACTAGGAGGCAGTTATTGAAATACATTACTCTCTATGTTCCAAAAATGCTCTTTTATTCCAAAAATATTAAGTGTATTTACAATTGAATCAAAGAATGAAAGAATAAATGAATCAGGTTAATTATATATAAAAAGAATCAATTAATATTAATTAAAATACCTCAAATATATTTACAAGTATTAAGCCATCAAAAACCAATCTAAACTACTCGATGTTGGTTATATACAACTATGTTAATCAATACCTAAATGGAGGCACAAAAAGAATATATAAACACATACTAACATATGTATATCTATTTATACTAACATATATAATATGTACAGTGACAGGTATAAGCGTCACTAAAGCCTTAGATTATATATGCATTACTCACTCAATACTTACATTTATTGTTAATTTTACCATAGTTAGCTTACAAGTTAGTGCAAAACATTTCATTAGCTTATTAGCTGCTTAAGTCCATATAATCTGTATGTTCATCATGCACTCAGTGCCATCGACCAAGCGGGTCAGCAGCACTCAACATTAAATACCACAACTCACTCTTGTTGCCACCGATGTAGTACTATCCATGGGAGAGATCAGCGTGGAATTCGTTTATAAAATTGTCCGATCGAGGCCTTTTCAAACCTCAAAATCTGTGTCCAAATAATGTCCATTCTAAAAATAAATTATACCATTAGAAAGCCTATAAATTGAGCTACATAACTATGTACTTAATTTATAATGATTACTTATTTAATTATATATAAAAATTGGTTAAACTTAGCTAATTATACACATTAGGTTAATGCTTAATTACCTAATTAATGTATAAATTAATAATGTAATCACTCAATTTAGGTATAAATTAGTTAATATACATAATAAAGTATTTATTACACATTTTAAATTTATTTTTAGTTATTTATTTTAATTTATATACATTATTTTAAGAGATAAATAAATAATTAGGTTATAAATACTATTATATAGTATAAATATATTATAAATAAGTTGAAAATAATTACAATTATTATATAAAAGTATGCAACATAATTTACTTCAGTAATCAATTAATTTACTAATTTAATTTATTTTAACTTAATAAGGTAACTATTTAACTTAATAACATAATTATATACAATAAATATTTAAATAAATAAATAAATATATAGGTATATTGCAGTATATTATAATTACTTTAATAAGCATATACAATTATAAATACGATTATAGATATATACATTGTTATTTATATTTACATTAGAATATGTACATATAACCTAATATAAATAAATATATAATTAGTATATTACATTATAACTCAACATAATACTTATTTAAATATATGTGATAGATATATAAGTTAGTTATGTACATTATAAGCATATATTTTATTATTTACATTTAACTTAATATTTAATTGATAATTACAAGTATAAAAACTATATATAGGGTGTTTGTGTATTTTTAGAATTTTTCAAGTTTTTATTATATTTTTATGTTTTATAGAAGTAAGAGAAGAGAGAGTGAAGGTGAGATGAGAGAGGAGAGGTTTTTTTTGCGCTTTTCATATTGAATTCTTTTATTCAGTATTAGAGTAAAGTGAACTATCTACTGGTATGTACTACCAGCTAGAGGATTCAAAATACTCTCATAATTTGCACATACCTAAAAAAATACCTAATCCTACTCAAGACACCTTCTTTTTATTTTTTTACGATTTTCTTGTATTTTTTTATGTATTTACAATTTCATACAAATGAGGTCTAAATAAAGTGTTGAACTAAGAACCAAAGGCCTTCAAACAAGTTCTGATAGCTGAGATAGTTCTATAAGTATCCAGATACCTTCAACAATTCACATAAAATATATTTGAGCCCTAAAACATGATTTTGACTTTGAATTTCACTAAATCTCATTCATGGGTGCATTTAACAGTTATAAGTAGCTGAAAAAGAATTAAAACATGGATTACATGCTCAATTTCAGTCTAAATTGGATTCAACACAATACATGAATGCTTGAACATAAAACTCTAATAGTATAAAGCATCTATAGCTCATTTAACACTCAAAACAACTCAGAACTCCCAACTGAAATCTTTCCCAGAACCACTACAGCCCTTTAGTGCTGCTTTTACTGCCGTTGCAAATCTTAGCAGCTCAATGCTGCATCTGCTGCCAACTGAATCAGACCATTAAGGTTTGAAACACTGCTCCAAAAGACCACTCTCAGATCTGAAAAATCATATCTGAGAATAATAAACCTCATTAAAATCCTTTATCCTCAGATCCACTGAAATCAGAGATGCAAATCCACATAAAGACTCTTCAAACATTAGGTTAGATGCCATCTTTGAAAATTCAAGTCTCAAATGTTGTAAAACCTCCAAAGAAGATCTAGAACTCATTAAAATCAAATTACAAGTCCAAAAACCCTAAGAACTCTAGTTTGACCATCACCTTACATTATAGACAACGTATAGGAAATAGATCAAATTAAACATCAAATTCACTTGCAGCATGAATCAGAACCTCCATTGAAGTCCTTAAAAACTCATTCAAATCCTGAATATCAGATTGAACTCATTTTTCATAGGATCATAATTTTGCCCAAATTGGGCTTTTATTTTAGATCCACTCAGATGATCTAATCACTTGATCATCCTGCACACCATTAATTGATGTTTAGGATGATCTAGTGATGCTATGAAAATCCATTGGGTCATTGTTAAGACGCGAATCAGTGCAGCTAATTCTCCTTGGCTAAACTACCCCAAAATGCAACTCAAGTTGGGCTTATTCTCATCTAAAAATAAAACCAAATCAAAACACCTCAGAATCCTTGCATTACACCCAATTAGATGAATAAAAACTCGAATCACTCTATGAAATCCGTTTCAAACCAAATTGACTCCAAATCTTCTGATTGGGCGTAAAATCCAAATCTAAATGAATCGAGCAAATTGATGCAATCAAAACCAGATCGTAGGGTCTTTATGAACATGTGAAGTGAATGGAGAGACCCCCAGGTGCATTTGAGCACTATCTAGATTGAGAAGTTGAAGAACTTCGGATCTAGATATGCTCAAGTGGATGGGGTGGTATATGGATTAAAACTTCAAGGAAATCAATGAGTGTGAATTATGAAATATAGAGGAAGATTAGTGGATTAAAATGAAGGTGATAAAACACCTCTCTGATCTGAATTGATCAGAGAGGGCAAATCGGCTCTAAACTAATCTACTCCTAATCTAAACTAACAAATGATGAATCAACCATCTAATTTTATTTCTAACTAATCTAGAAAGCAATAAATCTATCTAGAAAGTAGTAAACTAATCTAAGAAAGCATGTAAAATCTAGCTAACAGAGGAATGGGATTCCTAGGCTACAGCTGGTCACTACAGTGATGAAGGGAGATGAGAGGATCCCCAACGGAGTGAATGAGGTCCCTGGATCCATAGTTAGTGATTGTGACGACGAAGATGAAGAGAAGAGATCACCCCTGTCACAGACAATTAATGGAAGAAGAGGAGTGGAGATGTGGACAATGACCAGTCTCAAGGAGGAGGGAGCTGGTTTAGGAGCTACATTCACTGAGGAACCACTTAAATAGGTGTTGGGGGAGATCTAGGCACCGCACTATGCGGTTAAATGAATTACGACTTAACGGTGGATGAGAGATGGAGAAGAGCGCGGGAAGTTTAAACCAAAATACCACTGTTGGATGGGATCTAGAGTAGGTGGAGATGCTTCGTGTGCTGCGCAAAGAATGGTGAAGGATCCACCGTAGATTTTGTGGGTTAAGGAATACATGGTGGAGGATACTCGAGTTCTTCATCCAAGAACAGGAGGAGAGGATCTAAGGTGCAAGTGTAAAGGGCTATTTGCAGGGTATGCCCTTGAAGTGAAGGGGTAGAAGATTTGCTTGAAGACCCATAAGTGATAAGAATTATAACCAAGAGGTCCGTACAGCATAACAAACAAGTCCCTGTGACTTTCATGTGAAAACAAATGTGATGATCTAAGAACCTAAATGTAATATGATGAATGCAAAGTCCTATTGATGTCCAAATGCTATGAGATTTTTATTGAAGCTTAATTGAACATGTTAGAACATGATTTAACCCTTGATTTGTACTTTGGAGCTCAAATATGTGTTCAATTGACATGTGAATCATCAATTTGTATTTTATGAATAGAATATCTCAATTATGACCTAATTATGCATTTTTAACACAAATTTAGTGTTTTAGGTCATTTATGTCAATTCCCACACTTAACATGTTTATTATGTTAATAATATAGTGTTTAACCTAGTTTCTAGCCTAACTTTGGCATTTTAGCTATGATAAGGCACACCTCATCAAGCAGCTCTAGGGCAATTCCTATCTTGCTCTTCCAACAAGTGTTTGCCATTCTTTGCATGTATCAAAATGGGCAAAGGGTATACCTCTAGACACTGGACAACACGTTACTAGAAGTACTTGATCAAATTAAATAATATCTCCAAAGCCCCCCAATTATATCAGCCCCTCAACTAGGCGAGCCACTTTATATCTACCTTACGACCTCAAGGTCAGCCATCAATGCTACCTTAGTGCACAAGGAGGTAGGCATCAAGTGGGAAGCCTATTTTTTTAGTAAAACTTATCAAGGAATAGAAACTAAGTACCCTCCCATTGAGAGACTGGGTCTAGCCCTCATTATGGCTGCCAGAATGCTGCACCCCTACTTTTAGGTTCACACCAATATAGTTCTTACCAATCAACCCCTAAGGAGAATGCTCCATAAACTAATTGACTCTAGTAGGTAGATGCATTGGGCTTTAGAGTTGGTGGAGTTTGATATCAAATATCACTCCCACCTAGCCATTAAATGCTAATTCTTGGTAGATTTTCTCATTGAATTCATGCCACTGATAACTCCGTCCATTAGCCCATGGAAATCATATGTAGATGACTCCTCGACTTCGAGCAAAGCAAGGGCATGTTTGGCCACTTACTTCACCCGATGGGCAAGTCCATAAATACTTTATCCACCTAACTTTCCCTAGTACAAATAATGTGACAAAATACAAGACTCTCTGAAGAGAATCTACTTGGCTAGAATGATTGGTGATGAGAGACCCATAATGGCTCTTAAATACCCCTAATTAACTAGTTTCTCTAGTTAATTAGCTAAGAATATGTCTAATTAGGGTTTAATTATAATATAAGAGACAAAATGCTAAGGACCACAAAAATAAGTTAAAAATACTAAATTAAACAAAAAATTATATTATCAATAATTTAATTAATAATTTGGACTCAAATCATACAAATTTAGCTATCTAATTAATATATAAATTAACTTAAGCATTATTTATACCTAAGTATGTAATTAACTTAAGTAATATAATCAATTAAATAAATAAAACTAAAAAGGTCAAAAACATAATTTCAAGGCATGCATATATTATTTATCTAATTTGTAATAATATATAAAAAGTTGAAAAAGAATTAAATTAAAATAAGCCTTGAATGCCTCAGTTTACGTTTGGGTCCTTAGGTTATATTTCCATTGAGTCCTTTTATTCAATCTAGGCCCTTAGTTTCTCTTGTATTCACATCCCTGTGAGCATTGTCTTCTTTCTCTTCTTCTTCATCAGTGTCTGAACAGCTCCTGTACGTCAGTGTCCACATCCCATCCACCATCAGAACTCCTTCGCCCAAGCTTCTGAGCTTCGGCTCACCTTCCTCTCCTCATCCAACGGTGTGGATGCACTGTTAATCCTATTTAAGGTTCGAGAGTAACTTCACCGGCATCGTCTCCAATGCTGATGGTTACCTTGAACCTAGACACCTTAGCATCTAGATACAACCCCTTATTCACCACCGCCACCTATAAATACCCCTCAGCTCCTCTGATTCACGGTTATCGACCCCCTTCCCTCTCTCCCACACCATGGTCAATCACAGGTTTCCTCCACAACTCCGGCGTCTCCATTCTCCTTCTCGAGCACTGCCACCGAGGAAGTGCTGCCTCTCTCATCCCCTCTTCCTCTCTTTCGCCCAGCCAACGACGATTGAGTGTGCCACAACTTTGGAATCCTTCTTTGTCCCACCAAGGACTCCCCCTTCGCGTCCTCAAGGAGAGGTGCCCGTGGAGGCTGGTGGAGCTTCTCTCGCACAATATCTCTGATCAGCTGGGCGAGATCCTGGGCCTAAACGTCTAGGAGAAGAGGTGGGTCAACTGGTACCTCAGGCCCAACATGTCCGCCCCTCCGACCTTGTCCACGGCCGTGACCACGACCTGCCTTGAGAACTCCCTGACGAGGCATCTCCTGCAAGGAGACGTGAAAGACAAAACAAGAGGGTCAACAATATCGAATTACTTCGAGAAAAGACTCGGAATGAATATCAAGGCAATACGTTGTGGTGGCTATCCTAATTATATGCACGTGAATGATTATTCTCAAGCCAATTGGTTCATTTCTTGGGATGACCTTGCTCTGATACCATCTTGTTACAACCCGGTTCCCAGATCCCTACAGGACCCGAGACCGGCTCGCCTCGACTAATCCCAAGACCCAGTCGTCCAACAAGAAATAAACAAAAGCAAGAAAATAAACCACATTCACATATGCAATATAACTAAGCAGAAGAAACATACAAAGCAGTAAAGGAAAATAAATTTGTTGTTTCATTACATATCACCACAACAGCAATAACAACGAAAAGCGGAAAGTAAACAGTAGAAGCAGAACAGTAACTAAAAGTCCATTACTTACTACAACAGTAGAGAAAAGAAAAGGAAGTGCTGAAGAAAACTACGGCTGGACTCGACTGGGCCCAGCACCCTCCGTAGCCAGAAACTCCGGCTACTCAACTCCTGGTCCTAAACAGTGTTATGAAAAGACAGAGTCAACGAACACTGAGTAGAGTGGTATCTATATTATCTAAGTATAGAACAGTAAAAACAACAAGTTTAATTCTCATTTCCATTTATCTGTTTTATATGTTCTAGTGTTACCCATTTCTCAAGTATCCAGATATTTCTTGATCTTGCATGTTCCTCATAGGAACAATCTTGATTGCAATCTTTTCCATAGAGTAGAAGGTACCGTGGTGCTCTCCTGGCAGGAAGAGTCCCCCGTGGTAGTCCTACACCCAGTCAACCACCCCGAGGTCACTGTCAAGACGTAGCGGTGACTACGGCACGCATGATAAGCGCACAGGTAGCTACCCCGCACTGACACGCAATCAATCATTTTCGCTAGAGGGTACGCCCAAAGTACAGCACGGAATAACATAGGGCCTTGCCCTCTCAGAATAGGGGTCTCGCTCCTCAGAACTAAACAGGGGTCTCGCCCCTCAACAGTCCGCACACCCTTGTCTGACTACCCCGGTTTGCCCAAAGGGCCTAACAAGTCGGTGTAGGGTGGCTAGCTGAACTTCAGGCCCCGTGGGGTGGCTAGCTCCCTCCCTACACTAGTAGCTCACCTCGGTATCACGTATGCAAGGACCAACAGGAGTCGGTGTAGAGTGGCCAATCCTAACCCCAGGTCTCGACCCAAGGGAGGCTAGCTCCGCTCTACACAAAAGGGGACAGTTGCTCTCCTTGGTACCATGTACTCAAGGGCCAACACACTTCTCGTCTATATTCCAGATTTTCGTCTATCCACAGGAGTTCTACTCCTAATTCCCTGTAGGGTTCATACTCATGTTCACCTTATTATCCAGATCCAGATCTCAAGTTTTATAATTCATTCCTCATCCATATACAGGCAGCTCATGTTTTCATAGTTTAATTCTTAATACATGCAACTGATATTTTCACAGGTAATTTCATCAAACACAGGCAGTTCATATTCTAATAGGTAGCTCGTAATTATAATTCAGGCATCTACTAGCAATTTATCTTAATCACGCATACATGTAAACCATACAGTACAAACAGGCTCATTCATTTCTCTACCCTAGGGTTCATGCTACATCCTAGGGTTCCATTCAGCTACTTCCACAAGCACATTCTTATTCAATATTTTATTAACGGAATTAAACCACTCTACCAGGAAACTCGGGAGTAATGGGGGCTTGAACCGCAGACCCAAACGTCTCTACGAGCCCCAAATGTGCAGTAGGATGAAACCCTATACCAGGGAATACATCACAAAAGGACTGTTCAGAACAATGTATAACAGACTCTAGTACGTAGAGGAACTCGAGAGGAAAGTGCAAGTATTTTGTTTGCGTAAAATGAACCCCGATCGGACCCTAAATGGTAAAAAACATGCCTATTGTTCAAAATCAGACGTCTGGGAATAATCCCAGACATCTTAAAAGACGTCAGGTCTTACCTTATGTCACTACGATATCCTCAGACGTCCAGACAATGCCTCCGGTCATCTGGACGCACCTCCGAACGTCTGGTGATGTGATCAGACATCCAAAAGCACGTGGAAAAGTGTTTCGCTCTCCTTCCTAAGGTTGTACCTACATACACAAACACAGGCACGGTCAGCCGACAACAACCCCTGCGCTGCGATATGCATGGTGCAGGAAGATACGTACCTCACGATATAAGTGCTTTCAAACATCTGATCTTAGCTCCAGACGTCCAGGTGCCGCCACGGTCGTCTGGTCGACTCTCCAGACATCTGATACTAGAAAAATCCCAGTATCAGAAACTCCCCGCATCTCACTCCGCTCTCTCACCACGTGCCACAACCGTTCCAGCCGCTGCAGAGGGCCGGGAGGATGCCTCCTCGAGCCTTCTCCTCCTCCCGCACATGCCCGCCGGTGGCCGTGCAAGCTCCTCCAAGCTTCCACCGAAGTTCCTCCAACCTTACACCTCCTCCTCCTCCTGCACTCTCCTCCTTCCTCCCTCTCGCTCTCCCTCGCTCGCCCCCTCTCGCCGATCCCGCACAGCACTGAAGGTGGTGGTGGCTGGTGTGTGGAGTGGAGAGGAGATAGGAGGGGGGTTTAAATAGGAGATGTAGGGTTTAGGGTTTGGGGAAGAATGAGGAAGGGAAAGAGAAGAGGACGGTCTCTGCGCATCGCCTGTGCGCAGAGCGTAAAGCGCAGTATGAAAATTCCACTTTCAGACGTCCGGGAACAAGTCCAGACGTCTGGACAGACATCTGACTGAGACTCTAGATGTCTTAAAAGGCTAAAAAGTAACGGGTCCTTACAGCTGAGGTGAGCTGGAGTTGGTCTTCCCGAAGACTATCTAGCTAACTATGGTAGCTAGCTTAGGTCAAGTAGCTCAACTCAACCAAGTTGAGCTGAGTTGAGTCTTTGGGAGCTGGAGTTGAGCTAGTCTGAGCTGGTTGAGAACTTATTTAGCTAACTAGGCTTAGCTAGTTGATGGTAGTAGCTAATCCTAGTCAGGTAGAGCTTCCATGAGCTAGATGGAGTTAGGAGGAGCTGCAATGGAGTTGGGAGGAGCTGCAATGGATCTAGAATCAGCTGAGTTGAGTTGGTTTGAGTTACCATTCAACTAAACTAAGCTAAATGAAGCTAAGATGAGCTAGCCTGAGTTGTCATTCAGCTGAGGTAAGCTGAATATAGTTGAGATGAGCTAATCCCAACTAGATTGAGCTAGAATCCAGCTGAATTGGGCTTCTTCATCTTCTACCTTTCTTGGTGTCAAGGTTTGTAGGGTTTGATTGTCTATTCATCCCTGACACTTTAAGTAAAGATGAAAAAATAATAAAAAGAATGCAATGCATGTCTATCCTAAGAGAATGCCTAAATGCAACCTAGAACCTTAATGCAATGTGCAAAACTTAAGAGCTAGATGTGTTTTAAGGCATAAAAATGATGATAAACAGGTGTTTATGAAGATGTACTTGTGAAATTTTATTGTAAAGACCTATATTCACATTCTTCCTTTGTTTTGGAAGTGTACAATTCATTGATTCTTGTGATGCAACACTACTTAAGATGATTAAAATAGAAGTTAATAGTGACAAAGTTTCACATTTGTTATAATGAATAGAAAGGAAATAGGAAATCAGATGTATCTAGATACAATACAAACTGTCACACCTCAATAATCCTCTCGACAGATCGGGAAAGTGTCACTGGGTGTGCACGTGCTAAGGTCCCAACTATCAGGTGGCTTGAGTTATAATTAGTAGTCTTATCAATTAAGTATGTCAAGGATAACGATTTTAAATTAAATGTAAGGTCAAAACCTGTCAAAAATTTAGCAAAGTTTCCCCTATTTATTTAATATTTTCCCAAAAATCTATACTTTCAACTTGTAACAATGCATGAATACCACAAATTATATAAGTGGGTACACCCCAAAACCAAACCACGGAACAAGTAAAAGCTTAAAACATATGTGTACACCCTGCATCCAATAATGGTAAAAATACGGAGAAACGGCGAGAAAACAAAGTCAAAATACATAGCACATCACTACAAACATATACATAATACATGTTTACATCATTGTCGTATGACACACTATTTGTCACCATATACAAGTTTATTTATAAGAGTCCATTATTTAATCACAAGTCTTTAAATAACAAAAGGTATCTTGCTACAAATTTATACAAAAGACCCAACCATGCTAATTACAATGAAAGAAAACAAAAATAAGTATTTTATTATCCGCCTAGGTCCTCCTTAGCCTAAATCCAACGTATGTGTCACCTACACCACCACCACGACACCTGAAAATAGGTCACAAATGCATGGATGAGCCAAGCGGCTTAATAGGGACAAAGTCACATGTAACTCCCAAAATAGTGAAAGGTAGTGCTCTACGCATTTCTACACTATTGGCCAACTATGAGCCATTTCCCTAAGTACTTATGCCTCAGTTGCATAATAGGCTAACCACAGGCCTTTTTCCATCTCCCATAATTAACTCATGTTTCATTATCACCACAAGTTGGCTACAACCTTTTCCTCATTATCGAGATTTATTCACATGGTTATTCAATTTTTATTATCACATGATTTATTCCCTCACTTTTCTTAGAAGTTAGATTTTGGGAATCATCCCTCTCTACTAGAGGTGATGGCAAGGTATCCTTCCCTCGGATCCCAGCCTGGTAGTCTCTTTCTAGCCAAAGGAGGGGCTAGCAAAGTTTATAACCCTTGCAAAAGGTGTTTCATTCTCAATGTATCGAGAATGTTACTGACTTCGGTCAGAAGAATTGGACCTCTTAGGAGCTACCCAAGCCAATGCCTTGCGGTAGCAAAAAGTAAGCTCGATTCATGTCCTGCAAGATCTAGTCATGGATCATTTCATATCATCATCGTAGGGTGGCCAAAATTATCGAGTCGCACCAATGCTCCTGCTAGGAGCATAGTCTTCGGGTGCACCCTCTCAATTTGTTGTCAAATGAGCTATCAACCAAACCCCTCACGGTACCCCGGTGCCTTTCGCACACGTGGGCACTTAACGAGCCTCTAACTACAAGTACCAAGTACCTCAACTTCTTTTGTTGCGCATGCAAGCTCCTACTAAGCTTAGAGTTACAAATGTTTATGGATCGAGTCAGATTTGAGTACTTCCAAGTACCTTAACTCGACGACAGCTTGTAGCTCATCATTGTACCCAAGAACCATCTATGTTCCAAGGTAGATCTCATGTAGCCTCTAGCCACCACATATTCTCAAGTCTCTAACCTAAGACCATGAACCTGTGATTCACTAAGTTAGTGAATGCAGCCCTATAAGCTCACCTAGTAAACTTACTCGTCTTTTAATCCATTTCAGTACCCATACTAGGAACGAAATCCTAGGGACCTACTGGATCACCTAGGGTCTAATATCAGACCTTAGGATCCAAGCTTCCTTTTTAGACTCACAACAAAGTCACCAGGATTCAATAATTTTAGGTTTCACTTTAGATTTAGTTGGTTACACTTCGGCCTTTAATTTGTGTCTTAAGTGGTTTTAGACACGTTGCTTTCTTAGCAACCATTAGGGATAGTTAATGGTTTAGAATTCACATTCTTAATATCCTAAACTAGGTTAGGTTTCCCCCATTTTCCTCATGGATTAGGACAAGAATCTGAGTTTCAAAATAAAATTCCAAAGCACTGGTACTAATACTGGTGTTCAGTATTGACCTTGGGTGTCTATAGCTCACCAGTCATCATAAAGTGCCAGTACTAGGATGGACTCTCAGCATCGGTACTGGGCACCCCCGGATTTTCACTTGTAAATCATTTAGACTTGGGATAATGGATAGTACCAATACTGACTAATTAGTACCCATACTAGGCACCCCCAGTCCCCCAGCTTGTTAACCATTCAAACCTGGGTTGGGAGCTTATACTGATTCTAATCAATTAGTACTAGTACCAGTACAAGGCACTCACTGCCACTAATTTGTATGCCACAAAGGCCTGGAATGTCCCTTCAGTACCAATACTAAACTTTAGTATCGATATTGGGTGGCTCTAAAACCTAGTTATAAACATGAATAACTTCACGTGACCATTTCACAACCCTTCTTGGTTCCCAACAACTTGGGTTTCCATTTTCACATAATATTTAGCATTCATGGAGCAATTCAATTTAGTTAAACACTAAGGGCATGCCTCAAACCAACCCCTTGGCCTACCTAAAACCATCCACATTACACCCAATCAAAACCTTAACTTTCAACCCTATCATCTTGAGTCCATTCCCATGCATTAATTAACATTCAAAGAGTGTTCTAAACCCAAAATTACCGGTAAGAACTCATCTTGCAATCAAAACTTTAGGGCACAAGGATAGCCCGTACACACTCGTGTTAATCAACATGCACAAAACACACATGTGAGCCCTAATTCTCAAGGAAAACCCATGGTTTTGCATTCCAAACCTCCCTCTCATCTCTTATTATTCAGGATTTCCATAGAGTAACACAAAAGAGGAGAGGAGTCCCTACCTTGCCTCAAGCTTCCTATCTTCCCCAACATTAGGTGGCTACCCCTCCGAGTTCCCTTGTAATCAATAAACAAATAACACATCAGATTTTATATGCCCACAAAATCAGCCTTCAATGTATTAAAAGCCTTAAATCCCCCATGGTTAGAACAACCTAAGCTAGGGATTGCAACAGAGATCATGATGGGGACGCGCTCAGCATGTGTGAGGCCTCAACGGGGTCCTAATCCTCTTCGTCGTCCATGATTTCAGCAACTCACCAACAACAACCACTGCCGCTTCTACACATGTAGCACCCACAGCCCATCCACCTGCAATCACAGGGGTTGCAACCCCTTGATCTACACAACAACAATGACAACAAGGGTTGCTGCAGCCTCCAATTAGCAATTGCAAGCCTCCTTGCCTCCAGCTACAACCGCACCTCCCTCCATTCAAGCTTTAGCAACTGATCGCACTATTTTGGTTTTCAAAAATAGATTTAACACTGTTGTAGTCGATATCGAGTGGCGAAAGCGCGAGTCAAAACAAAGTAAAATTACCACTCAATTGGAGAGCGGGTCATGTCCATAGGGAGGCAATGCCTACTACAAACTTGCGAGAATAAAAAATTTTTGTTCACGAATGATTTCCTCAAGAAACCAAGCCAAATTCGCCTTTCAAATAAGTTTACAATGCTATATAAAGCTGAAATGTCATTTTCATTAAAAGGCAAGGGTGTTCTCATAAAATCAACATAATAAACTATTCCTTAAATGAGAAAATGTGAAGTTGATAATGTCATGGCTTGTAAATTTTAATTAGGCATGAAACATGGGATTTCTTCTAGTTGTGCTCACGCATGGAGGAGGGTGTTGTTGGCGATGAGATGGTCGGAGAAGGATCTATTGACTGAGGGCTTCACGATGGTAGTGGTGGTGAGGGCTGGAATGGTCGAAGTCAGCCAGACGTCGAAGAGAGGGGGCGACAATGATGGATATGTTGATGGAGTTGCAGAGAACGAAGAAGAAGAGGATGATGTTGAAGGAGAAAGGTGGTACAGGTGGAGTGATGGTGGCTTCAGTTTGAGAAGGCGAGGATGGTGGAGTGCAGAAGGCGCGGTGATGTAGATGGGGTTTGTGGTGGAGGCGTAGTCAAAGAGGTAGGGTTGTGGTAAAATAGAAAAATAAAAAGATGTCGATGAAGGTGCACAGTATGATAATGTAAGGCTTGGCGGACGATAGTGCAGGCTGTCACCGCGCACGTTCACGGTAGCGAAGCTCTCGCTGCAATTGAGGTCCATGGTGTGGAATGGACAAGCTTGAAGCTCTGCACGGTGGTGGAGTCGGGTGGTGCCCTCCCAAGCATGGTCGCCTCCTCCTCTCTTTTGTAGCTATAACTACCTCGACAATATCCACACTCCACAGCCATCAAAGCAGCGAGTAAAGTGGGAGGGGGCGTCATTACTACAGCTATTGAGGAGAGGAAAGGATTAATAAGATAAGAAAAAGAAATGAGGTTATTTATTCATAAGCCCTCAAAAGAAATGTTAATTCAAATGAATGCAAGTAATGCAACCTAAAAGATTAATTATTTCAATACATGCTATGTATAGGAAACCTTAAATGCATGAACTATTTAAATGCATGAATGCATGAAAGCAATTCTATAAATTAATCTATTTATATACTAATGCATTCTATGTATATGTTAATATTAATCTAATGTCTAGGCATTAAAATAATAAATAGCCCACAAATATGGGCTCTTCAACAACCATGCCCAAGGTTGCATCTTGCACGAGCAACAGTGCAGCAGGAATAGCAGCCACGCAAGGAAGGACAAGGAGCTCACCTGTGAAGGAGAGGAAAGGAGCAGATGAGGTCTGCCTTGATGAAGGAGAGGAGGCACTATAACAAGAGAGGGAAGGAAGAGGTCTGTGCATGAAATCACTAATTATGGAAAGGGGTTTCTTGATTATGCCTAGGAAACTTGGCTATTCTGAATTATGTATCCATCAATCGGATGACAGACCATTAACTATTTTAAATCTATTATATCTTGAAACTAAAGAATCAGAAGAGAGGGATTAGATATGTCTTGGATCCAATCAAGACACTCTAAATAATTGGATGACTATGGCAAGTTCGAGGCAGATGGACCTCTTAATCAAAAACTCACCTGCCCCAAGAATTATTTGGGTAGTCAGGAAAGGAGAGTCCCGTAAAGACCCCTATATAGTAGAGTGCCGCCACTGGTTACAGGATTTCCCCCACCCGACTTTCCTTGTCACTATGGTTCCAAGTAGACCAGAAACGTGTGAGTTAAGCCATAAGTCTACCAATTTTAGGCCTACCTATGCTTGTGCCTTTGATTATCACTTGATTTAAAAGTGAATTCCAATTATGACCTAATTTTAGGTTGATTGGCTCATAATGTGAACCAACTTCACCCGACCTACCCTGTGGGTTCAAGGATGAAATCCGGGTTCACTTACCCGAACTACCTTGTTTCGATTGACAAACAGGTTATTAAGTCCTAATTTTAAGTTTCAAGTGATCTTAGAGCCTAGATTTTAGGGTTTAGATTTTTAGGTCAATTCAAACAAGGGCTGGGGTTGCACACAATGCAGGAAGATATTTCCTTTATAAACTTTGCAAGTGTGCCTAGCACTTCACAACACTAAAAGTCAAAACCCTAGTTGGCTTTAGGTGGAGTCCACTTCAATTTAGATTAATATACACCTTGGACTCAAATAGGAAGGTGATAGTCCAAGATGTTCCAATTAAGCTCAAAAGTCTCTATAGGCACAGGGATTAGGGTTATTTGTTCTAATCCAATCAACTTCTTCAACAAATGAAAGCACAAAGAATATTCAAAACTTTCTTGCCACAAATGATATTATCTAAGAAAATAAGACAAGGTTGTAATCATAGTTTTTTTTATATACAAGGAAAAAGTGAGAATAGGAAGAGAGAGAGGAAGAGCAACTTGCCTCTGGAGTGGTTGCACCCTTGATGAAGTGGTTGACCCACTTGAAGTGTCTGCGCAAATCCGATCCAACAAGAAAATCCACGATGAAATTAGAAATAAGTGAGTTAGAAAAATGAATAAAACAAAATGAAAAATATATATACGAAATAAAATATACACAATGATAGTGGTAAGTGATCACATCCATCTAACACATCATAAAATTGCATCATGATTGGGTTTTAATCCTCGGCAACGATGCAAAAAAATTATGATTTGTCTAGATTGCTTTTTAATTAGGGTTAATTAATCATTATATTAGTATAGTGTCACAATCCAAACAGATGTTATTTTATTTATTTATAATTTATATTGATTTTATTCCAGATCATTCACTAGGGACATTTATTGATATACATTACTCTATTTTCTAAAATCATCTTTTATTTCAAAAATAATAATTTTATTTACAAAAAAATGAATTAGTTATTTACAGGTTGGGAACAATTGAATTTCTATCCTAAGAGATGTCTTAAAATTATGTACAAACAAAGCACAAAAATAAGTCTAAATTAAACTACATTATTGCATTTAATTTCTATATACAACTAAACTATGTACAAATGAATAAAAAGAGTAAAGAAATTTATAAGCAAAATCTTGCCATGAAAAGCATCTACAAGTGCAAAGCAAAAAGAAAAACACCCATTTGTACCTAAATGTATTATTACTATCTACTTATATATACATACTTAAGCCTTAAAAATATACACACATTAAGGCCAAAAATTAATAGAGGTGTATGCTTATGCATGAAATGCTTTACACTAAATATACACGCTCATACATAACATATATACGCTTAATCTTAATTTACATAACATAGCTTTATGCATACATAACTAACATATATATATATATATATATATATATATATATATATATATAGCACCTACAAATATATATATATGATATACCCAGCATGCATAAAACATATAACATACATAATACTTAGTTATATATACTCTACATACTAACATATATATTTTGCACACATAACATAATACACACAATACTAATATAGGGCTCTTGGCACTTAGTTTTATTTTGAGTTCGCACTTAAACTCATTTAATCTCAAAGCCCAAATAAAGTGATAGGCTTTTCTCCTAAATCAATGGCCCAATGAGCAGACTTCGCCGCTACTAGGCCACGCCCCTCTACTAGGTCAACCCATTGGACTCTAGACTGCAAGCAATACAATAGATCACGTGAATAGGGCACATGAGCGCCCGCTTAAGGGATCTCATCGCCTCGATCTCAGGCAAACTACATATTGATAGAATTCTTTAAATACGGCAACAGGCGCTACTCAGCACTTGATGTGGTGCTAAACAAGTGGCTAAAATAAGCGCTGCTACGTGATTTATTAGCGATTTTAGGGACTTAATTAAGCATTGATTAGGGTTCTAAATTACAATTAAATTATGTAATCTTATAGATAACATATAGGGCCATCAATTAGTATAGTTATTTTAAGTTAATTGCTTATTTAAATTAGCTAAACTTAGAGATAATTACACATTATAATTCACAATAACTACTTATATACATTATAAATTAATGAATAAATTGCTCAATTAAGGTTTAATTTAGTTAATTTATATATTTACATGATTAGTTAATATTTTTAAATAATTTAATTCGATTTATTTAGGTATTTACCTATTTTATATACACGGTTATATAGTTTACATATAAATTATACAATGTACATAGTATTATACATTATAAATAAGATTATAAATATATTCTAAATAAGTTAAGCTATAATTTACAAGAATAATGTATAGATTAGTTTATTAGTTAATTAAATTACCAACTTACATTAACTTAACTTAATAATATACATTATTAACTTATATTAATGTACACATACAATACATAATTAAGTATATATAACATAAATAGGATATTTTACATAATAAATATTGTAATTAGTAATTTACATACTCATATACACGTTTATTTATATATATATAGGGACCCTATCTAGAGAGTACTGTGCTCATAAAAACCTATATGAGCCATTAGTGGTTTTGTAACCAATGTGGAAATAATGGAGTGGCCCAACAAAAGTTGATCCAAAACAAATCTTACCCTAAAAACACGTAATAGAATAAATTTGCAATTATTATATGCCATAATTAGAATGTAATTACAAATATTCATGTAATCTAAATAACAAACATGGTAACTACAAGTCAACCAAAAAACATTGTAATAAATAGTAGATGTTTCATAATGAGAAATGGAGTTGTTTGTAACCACGATGCTTTATTGTTGTAATGTCTACGACGGATATTGTAACAACATCAAATGCATGTTGTAGCTAGTGAAAAGTAACAAAGCCTTGTAACGTCTATGAGTGACTGTTGTAATGATGCGCATATATAATTGTAACCAAAGACACGTAGCAAAGATAAGCAAAAAAAATAAGTTGTAATGAATGTATACACAATTTTTATAGGCATTAATATTAAATTTATGTTGTAATTAATAATGTATAACATGTAATGATAGTGTAATAGTGGGTAAAATAGTAATACAGAATGATTGTAACACATATTAATACAAATAATTGTATTACAATTGTTCTATGCAATGAAATAATAAAGTATTGTCATACATACAAAATGCACTACTAGAAGAACGGGATATGCCGTCAATTACTTGTCATCGGTTTATAAAACCGATGGCAAAATTATTTTTACCATGGCTTATTCAAATAAGCGATGGTGAAGGACTGTACTCGACCTATCATCAATTGAAGAAAAGCGATCGGGTACATGGCTATCATTAATATTTGCCATCGGTTTATTAAGCGATGATGAATATATTTTTACTATCTGTTGGTTTAATAAGTGATGGTGAAAAGTAGGTTAACATTAGCAGCCAAACTTTAGGCACGATGGAGGAGTAATTGAAGTTATCCTTTGCCGTCAGTTAGTTTAAAAAGCGATGGTGAAAAGACGGTTAAAATTTACACCTAAAATTTGGTCGAGATTAGTGACTTTTGTCGTCGGTTAGTGGAATAAACGATGGAAAAAAGTAGGTTAAAATTAGCAGCCAAAATTTGGCCATGATTGAGGAGGGATTTAATTCATCTGTTGCCGTCGGTTATTAATTAAACCGATGGCGTATCTCGCTTCATCTATCGCGCGCGGCGTCAACCTCCCATCACTGTTCATCTTCCCCAAACCCAAACCCTCTTGCAGTGTTGACCTCCTCCTCACCACCGACCTCCCCACTGTAGCTCGCCACATCTCCTCCCCATCTCAGGTAAGACCCTCCTCCTCTGTTCCTCCTCCCCACCCCCTCCGCCTCTCCTCCTCCTCGACCATCGTCCTCTCCACCCCCTCCGACTCTCCTTCTCCTCGTCCTCCTCCTCCGGCCACTGCTTATCCTCCTCCTCCTGTGATCTACCCCCTCCCCCTCCTCCTCATCCGCCAGCGCCCCCTCCTCCTCCCTGCCCCCTCCTCCTCTCCTCCTCATCCTCCTCCTGCAGTTGCCACCACCTCTCCTCCTCCTGCAATCCGCGCCCTGCCCCTCATCTTCCTCGACTCCTCCCCCTCCTCCTACCCGATTCCTGCCCCCTCCTCCTCCTCCCCTACTCCTCCTCCTCCTCTTCCTCTGCACCTCCTCCTCCTCCCCTCCCCCCCTCTTCCCTTCCTCCTCCTCTTCCTCCTCCTCCTCTTCCTCTGCACCTCCTCCTCCTCTTGCGAGTCCTCCTCCCCTCCCCCCTCTTCCCTTCCTCCTCCTCTTCCTCCATGCCTCCTCCTTCTCCTCCTCCTCCTGCAAGTCCTTCCCTCCCCCCCTCTTCCCTTCCTCCTCCTCTTCCTCCTCCTCTTCCTCCATGCCTCTTCCTTCTCCTCCTCCTCCTGCAAGTCCTCCTCCCCTCCCCACCTCTTCCCTTCCTCCTCCTTTTCCTCCTCGCCTCCTCCTCCTCCTCCTCTTCCTCTACACCTCCTCCTCCTCCTACAAGTCCTCCTCCCCTCTCCCCCTCTTCCCTTCCTCCTCTTCTTCCTCCTTGCCTCCTCCTTCTCCTCCTCCTCCTCCCCTCCCCCCCTCTTCCCTTCCTCCTCTTCTTCCTCCTTGCCTCCTCCTCCTCCTCCTCTTCCTTCGCACCTCCTCCTCTTGCCCTCCTCCCCTTCCCCCCTCCTCCTTCTCATTCTCCTCTTCCTCCCTGCCTCCACCTCCTCTTCCTTCTCACCTTCCGTAAATTAAGCACTTAAGTTATTAAAACCATAATAGGTAGGTATTTAATTAATTCTTTGTTATTGAAATTACAAGTAGTTGACAACGATCACTCTTGGATGCTTCAGAGATATATTTTCAATTTTTTAAAGTTATTTTCGTGATATTTTAGGATTATGTTAGATGCGGGGTGTGCCCACATATTGTCTTTTATGTGTTTTTGTTAAATTGATGGTGGGGTGTGCCCACTTTTACTTGTGTTTTAAATGGCAATTTAAGATTTTAATAGATGTAGGGTGTGCCCACATATTTTCTTTTATATGTTTTCGTATCCATTTATGCATTTTATTTACTTCACTTTTACGGTGGGGTGTGCCCACTTTTATTAGGTGGTTTGATGTTTCAAAATGCACTTTTATGTGAGAAATGAAATTTGTAAGAAGAAACTCTGTCAAAATTTTTTAAAATTCATTAATGTTCAATATATTAGTTGGTTGGGGTTTTATTAGGTTAGGGTTTAGGGTTGGCTTGGGCTAGGGTTTAGACAGTTGTTTGGGATAGGGTTTAGGGTTTAGGATTTGACTTAGGCTAGGGTTTGGATAGTTGCGTTGTGTTAGGGTCTAGGAATATGGTTGGGTTGGTTATGGTTTTAGTTATTTAATTTTTTTTGTAATTAAAGTGATATTTATTATAACTGTTAGATACCCACACTTGCATAATTTTATAATGAAGGTTTGCTTTAGAAATTTGGTTTGAAACTAAAATAGGAGGGAAACGCATAAACAATTTTTGAGACAGATGTGGGTTTGTTATTATTATTTTTTAATCCTTGTTGATTAATGGTATGATTAACATAGGATAAGGATTTGGTGCTTCGATTTCAGCTAATTGGATGTGCATTTAGGGAGGATATATATAATCACTTGTAAATTTTTACCAAGTCCTTAGAATGAGAATATATTTGTTATTAACATTTAAGATTATAATCTATTTTAATTAATTTTACTTTTTAAATTGCAAGTTATCAGTGTCGGGTACACTCAGAGGCTTGAGTAGTTGGAGGTATATATACATTCAATATCTTTAATTTAATTAAATGATATTTTAATTTTTTTGTGAATTTCTTTAATGTGAAAATTAGTTATTATTTAGATACACACACTTGCTAAAGAAAATATATGCACGCGAGGCCAAACATTAAGTATCCTAACCCCTAGAGTAAAAGTCCTATGAGTCAAATTGTGTCCAAATTACTCGCCTATCGACACTTATGATCATGTTATCTGGACAATGCAGGAAGCCTATGTATACCTCACTTACATATATAATGTGTTGTCTTTGTAGCATGCCATAAAAATCGATCAACTTTAGTTCGGTGAAGTATCGAACTAAAGAAGGCCCTTAAAGATTTGATCACACTTAGTTTTGCTCGTTACATGTAACCTTGTGCGGTGAAATTTCGGTTGCTTCTTCCTGCTCTTCTCTGGTATACCAACTAATCTTATTTAGTTTTCTACGGTGCCCTTAATTGGGTGTTAAAGGAAATCTAGCTAAGGTTAGTATTAGGGGGTATACTGGAGAAGTGCGAGAAGATGCTATCGAAATTTCACCGCACTAAGGTTACATGTAATGAGCAAACCTAAGTTGTGAACAAATATTTGACGATGGGCTATAAAGTGAAAATCTTAATCAAGATACACATTATTCAGTCATTTCCCTTCCTAATAAGTGATTTGTTTACATTAAATTTTAGGTTACAATGGATAAATCTTGGATTGGATTGCGGGGTTCAGATTACACCGGATATAAGGATGGAGTACTTTCACTCCTGGATTGGGCCTTTGATGACAATAGGAAGATATTTAGGTGAGGAGGCCAATTTAATAATATCTTCTGCCCATGCAGAAGATGTTTGAATGGTTCCTTGCATGATCGTAATACTGTGCTTGAGCACTTGATTTGTAATGGGTGGTGGTAGCATTACACTACTTGGGTAGCTCATGGAGAGGAGTTGACTAAGAAAGTCATAAACAATGAGAACACTGTTAATAAAGAGATCGACAAGGAAATTGTTGATAGGGGAGGTGAAGAAATACAAGAAATGTTGAATAAGATGAGAGCAGGAGAGGATATAAATACAGATGAGGAAGATCCATTTAGTTGTGATCTATTCTATGATGTTGTTAAGGTGGCTGAGGATCCTATTGCTCCCGGTATTACAAAAATGTCAAAGTTGCTTTTGTTGAAGATATTTCAACTGATGGTTATGAATAGAGCTAGTGCTAAATTCATGTCAGAAATACTTCAGTTTATTGCTAAGCTGTTGAATAACCCTAATGGTTTTTCGGCTTCAAGGTATGAGGCAAGGAAACATATTCGTAAGCTTGGTTTGGACTATCAGAAAATCGATGCATGTCCGAATGACTGCATTCTTTTCAGAAATGAATTTCCAAATTTAAGTAACTATCCTGAATGTGGACTTAAGAGATATAAGGAAGGTAAAAATGAAAATAAGAGGAAACAACCTCAGAAAGTTCTTCGTTACTTCTCACTGACACCTAGGCTTCAACGCCTTTTTATATCAACTAAAACTGCACGGTGGATGACATGGCACCAGGATTGTAAATCTCAAGATGGAAGAATACGTCATCCTACTGATTTAGAGGAGTGGAAGAGATTTGACAAAAGAAACAATTCATTCGCTTTAGAAGCAAGGAACGTGCGGTTGGGTCTTACAAGCGATGGATTGAATCCATTTAAGAGTATGTATCCATCGTACTCTATATGGCCAGTGGTAATGGTCACTTATAACTTACCTCCCTGGTTGTGTATGAGATCATCATTCATGATGCTGACCCTATTAATCCCCTGTCCAAAACAACCAAGAAATGCAATAGATATTTATCTCCAGCCATTAATCGATGAACTAAAACAGTTGTGGTACACCGACGTGAAGACGTATGATGCAAAAAAGAAAGAATTTTACAATATGCATGCAGCATTACTGTGGACCATAAATGACTTCTCAGCGTACGCAAATTTATCAGGTTGGAAAACTAAAGGAAAACTTGCTTGCTCACTCTATATGGAAGACACTCATCACCTACGACTGCCGGAAAGTAAGAAATTCTGTTATTTAAGACATCGGAGATTTCTACCTATTGAACATAGATGGAGAATGTCATAGTTCAGGAGTAAATTTGATGGCAGGATGTGTCTGTATTCAAAGAAAAATCCAAAAAATAAACTTAGTACAGATTCTACCAAGTTGCCAAGTCAGGTTATAATGGAGAGATTGCAAGAAATGGGTGAGATGCGGTTGGGTCGACCATTCAAATAAGACCAGACGGTTTTAAGGAATTTTGGATTTCAAAAGAAAAGCATTTTCTTTATGGAGCTGCCATACTAGAAAGATCTTACAATACATCATAATTTAGATATTATGCACATTGAAAGGAATGTGATGGATAGCATGTTAGACGTATTAAATCTGACCGATGATCCAAAGGACATGGTGAAAATAAGAAAAGACATGAAGAGTTTGGGGATATGTCCAGAGATGCATATTCATGAGAATGATGGCTACTTCCCACCTGTTATTTACAGCTTGAATCAGGACCAGAAGAGTAGACTGCTCTCCTTCTTAAAGGAAATTCAGGTGCCAGATGGGTTTTCCTCGCAACTTTCTAGTTGTGTGAATGAAGCGCAGAAAAAGATATTTGGCCTTAAAAGTCATGACTCTTATATTTATATGCAAGTATTATTTCTGCTGGTGATACGGGGGATACTGCTAGAGTCAGTTGTTGATTCATTAACAGAGATGAACAGGTTTTTGAAAGCTATTTGTTCGAAGACGCTACAAAATGATACGCTAGATCACTAGGATAAACAAATAGTCATTACTCACTGCAAGATGGAATAGATGAGAGTTTTGCCCGTTGATAAGCTAGTTTTCGCGAATGGAAAGTTGGGGTTAAGAGAAACTCGTCACTGTAGTCGCAAAACATGTTATCAAATACAATTTTTTACCGAAACTCTAAGGGAGTCCTGGATGGAACACAGGGGGACGACGTTTGTTTTCATTGAAATTCATGCTTCGTGTTATTTCTTTTTGGTATTTTAGGGTTTTGTTATTTTTTTGTGTTATTGTAATAAAGAGACAAGCAAGATAACTTCACAAAGTGGAAAGAACAAATTTGATATATCACTTCACAAAGTGGAAAGAACAAATTTGATATATCACAATGTGATGCAAATGTTTATTACAATATGCTAAGAAAATATAAAAGAAATAGGGGTGAGAAGAAATCTCCTGAATCAGCTATTCAGTGAGACGACGACGCTTGGCGGCATCTTGGATGGAGGAGGTCAGAGGTTGGACAACGGGGAAGAGATGCCGGAGGACACCGGGTAGAGGAATGCTTCACCAAGGCATGAAACGGGGATGAGGAGGTGGAGGTGATCTTCTACCGGAATGGTGGGAGGACCGCTCCAAGGCTTCCTATGAAGGTGGTGAGATGGAGGAGGAATATTTGGTGGGGTATAGGAGCATGATGTAGACACATCTATTTAGGTTAAAATTCCTATTCATGCATGTTCCTAGGCTTAGATTTGCATTTCATGTTATAATTATTGCATAGCATACATCATTTTGCATTTAGAGTAGTTGTATATAATTTAGGTTAATTGCATCCTTTTTGTGGTCAGGAGAAAAGGATATTTATTTCAAAGCCTCAGATTGACAATCCGATCGTACGGATCTGATCAAGACGACGATCGGAGTTCAACGTCTCCGAAATCTCCTCGATTGGAGTCCCGTAGCACCATATACAATCCAAGGAAGATCAACAGTCGAGGGACTAGGTGATGCAATCCGAAGTGTCAAATGACAAATCCGATTGCACAAATGGATTTGGGTCGACGATCGCAGCCCAACGGCGTGAAAATCGACTCAATCCGACCTCTGTAGCATCCCCTACAAAGGAAGGAAGATGGACAGCCTAGATTGCACCACGTGGCGCAACCCAAGCCGCCCATTCGCAAGCACGCGCCACCGCACGTGCACAGCAGCATGGGTGTGCACGCACGCGACCTTTAGGCAAGGTCACCTAGGGTCGTAGAAACCCGAACTCCATTTTAACGGCCATCTAGTGAGTCTTTCACTATTTTCACAGGATGCTTAACACTCAGAGTCCTTTTCGAGTCTTGGGCGGGTCAGGTAGTCGTACGGTCCGATAGTTGTATATTATGTACATTAATTCCATCATTTTACATGGCCAGGAGGCAGTGCGACATCTTTACAGGCCTCGGATGAAGAATTCAACCGTATGGATGGATTTAGAGCAACGATTGCAGTCCGTCAACTCGGGAATCACCCATATCTGAGCTCTATAGCACCCTTCGCAAGAAGAAGAAGATGGATGACCCACATGGTGCCACATGGTGCCATCCAAGCCGTCGCAAGATCAAATCCCAGCCGTTGGATCTCAATCCAACGGCTGAGATGTGCGCTCCACGGCTGAAGAAGTGCCTCATCAAGCGAGGAGTCACCACAACCATTAGATCTCCATCCAATAGTCGTGGGCACGGGAGCTTAATTCAAAAATGAGACACAAGATGACCCTCAGCACAGTGGTCTGCACCTCCACTCTCAACACGCGGTCGTGCGTTTGAGACTCTGCGTGCAGATTTTATCCACTGAAGCGAAGGTGGGAGGAAATGGAGCCATCAATGGAAGATTAGGCAGCGAAGGAAGCGGCTATGTGGATGCACCGTAGAGTGTGGATGCGGCATGCGGGCTTCGACGCACATCGAGAACACGCCATCTAACGCTCGCGGCATCCGATTGCTAAGGGTGAGGTGCGCAATTCAAATTTGGCGAAAGGACGCGATCTTCTCTCGACCGATCCTTCATCCGACAGTCAGGATGCATCCATGCCTGTGTGTGCGATGACAACTGCAGGCGTGGGTGGTGGGTGCGAGCTTTACAACGACAAAAGGGCGGACCTTTAGTGATGCTTATAGCTGTCACTAAATGGCCTACACAGTGCATGCACTAGCCCAAGCAATGAAGAGGCACAGATCTTCAGTGACAGCTCGAGCGGCCTTTTGTGATGCTTATAGCTGTCACTGAATGCCTGTGCGTGAGGCTCTCCCCTTCCCTCCACTATATAAACACCCCTACACCCCCCATTCCTCTTCATCTCTACCTACTCTACTCCTACCTACTCCCAAGCTCTAGTAAGCCTACCAACGCTCCATTAGAGCTTGTTCTCAAGCTCCCAAGGCTCCTATTAGTGTAGCAAACCTCTGCCTCACCAAATATTCATCCATCTTCCCATCCCCATTCATAAGTCACCTTAGAGTTGTCCTCCCACCTCCATTTCGGTAGCAGATCATCTCCATCTTCTCACCTCCATTCCGGAGCCACGCCGAAGCTTTCCTGTACCCTCCGTCCTCCTGCATCTCACCTCCGTCTTCCCGCTCCTCACCTCCTTCGTCCGAGCTTCCGCCAGGCGCCGTCGTCTCGCCAAACAGCCAATTCGGGAGATTTCCTCTCACCCCCCTCTCTTTTTATGCTTTCATAGTTGATTGTAATAGACATTGAAGTGATATCTAGACCATTTTCGTTCCATCTCTATCTTGTGATTCATTTTCTTGTTTTCTTATTACAAAAATACAAAAAATAACAAAACCCTAAAATACCAAAAAGAACAAATCGAAGTGCGATTTTCAGTTAAAGTAAACGTCGCCTCCCCGTGTTCGACCCGGGACTTCCTTGGAGTTTCGGTATAAATTTTATCTGATCGACGTGGTTTGCTACTACGACAACGGGTTACTTGTAAGCCCCAATTTCTAACATGCAAAACTCGTGCAACCAGAGCACTACATTAGTAGGAGGCCTTTGGAGCTTGGGAATGAGCTCTAGGGGAGCTTTGAGGGACTTCTAGAGCTTTGGATTAGGTGGGAATAGCATAGGTAGAGATGGCTTGAAAGAGAGAGGGTCATGGGGTTTATATAGTGGTGGAAGGGATGTGTTTTGCGCGCACGGGTCTTCAACGACATTTAAAACATAGCTGAAGACCCGTCGGGGGAGTTGCTAGAGCCTTCACTTGCCTCCGCTGGCGTAAGGTGGAGCCGCAATAGCTAGCATAGTGTGGGGAGAGCGTCAGCTGTTGGATCACTAGCGGATGGCTAGGATCAAGACGAGAACGCGGGCGCTCGCTGTCATTTGAATCTCGCGCTCACTAGCAAGGATGCATCTCCACCGTCCAATCCTGATCGTGCCCTAGCAAAATCTAAAGATCGCACACATCACACCTCTCCGTGATCAGACGGTGGAGAGCGCACGTAGATGACTTAAATGAGCACCTCGAATGAGGTGCATCCTCGAATGAGGTTCATCTGAGCTGGAGTGCATTTGCACGTCAGTAGGCGACGTCTGATCGCGCGACTCACCTTGACCGATCGATCAAGATCGAGCGATCCAATTTCTTCTGGCGCTAAGGTGGTCGCAGCAAATTGCCGCTTGAACTCGCATCCTTCCTTTGCGGAGCGAGCACGCTACCACTTGACCATAGGCACTGGTTGGTCGCGTGGAGATTAAGTGCTGCTATGTGCTCGACCGTTGGATGAAGGTCCAACGGTCATGATTAGATCTTTCTTGTTGAGATTTGAAGGAGGCTGAGTGAGGTTGGGCGCTTCTCAGTCGTTGGATTAAGATTCAACGGCTGGGATCTTTTCTTGCAGTGAGGCTAGGGAGGCTACAACTAATGTAGAGTGGCCTAGATGGTGCCACGTGGTGCCATCTGGGCCGTCCATCTTCTTCTTCTTGTAGAGGGTGCTATGGTCCTCTATCAACATGATTTTTGCTCTAACGAACTCGATCATCACTCTAGATCCATTCGTACATTTGGATTCTTCATCTAAAGCCAATAAAGATGTCACACTGCCTCTCGGCCATATAAAATGTCGGAAATAATATACAGAATACACAAACTATCCTAAATTCAATGCAATGAATGTTATGCTATATTTATACTATGAAATGCAATGCTAGGCCTAGGAACTATCATAAAGAAGCATGTTATCATGAATTCATGCATGTTTATCATACCCCCATGCTTACTTTTTGTTTGTCCCTAGCAAAATTAACCTAAATGCTATGTGTAAAAGTAGAATCAGGGTTTGATTCCTTAGGCGAGATTTGTTGGTTGCTTTAGAAAATTTCAACCGAAGACCTGGTTACAAAAACTCTACAGTGCCTAGGTGTCTGCCAGAATGTAGACCACCCAAGTCCTTGCCTTATTTGAAAAGGGAAGATACATATTTATATATATATTCTTTTCTTATTTTTTTGGACTTTTGGAGTTTGAGAGTTTCGGGATAACTTTTTACGGCTACCCGACCCGCCCAAGACTCAAAAAGGACTCTAAGTGCTAATCATCTTGTGAAAAGAGTAAAAGTCTCACTAAGCGGCTGTTAAGACGGACTTTAGGTTTCTACGACCCTAGGTGACCTTAAAGATTTCTGCCTATATGTTTATCTTTTAGATGGTAGCCTTATCTCTACTTCTTTTATGGGGTCAACACAAAGGCGAACCCAGTGTATATCTCTCTGGTTTATTCTACTTCTTCGCTTCTTCCTAAGTGTTTAGGAATTATTTGTGCATTTTTGTGAGCTGGGGTTTGGACAACTGGTCGATGAGCTGTTACCACCAACCACTTGCCAGCCATACTTGTGCGATGAAGTGTGGCTTCATTATTTTTTTATTTTCTCCTTTTTCTATTTTTTTCTCTCTGCTTTTTTTTAAGTAGGTGGCTTCTCTGATCTAAGATTTACCTAAAGGCAGTAAGAAGAGAATGATCATGTGGCTGGGCTCTGGACAACCAACTGATGAGCTGTTACCACCGGCAACTTGCAAGCCAAATCACCCTAGATGGTTCATTCGATACCCAATTTCTGTAAGAACCACCAAAAAGTGAGTCAGTGCAAACAGTGTGTAGATGCTTAAACTTAAAATCCCCTCAAATTAGAGGATGGGTTGATAAGTTGTGTACTTATTGATGAGAACATCATCATGAGCCCTAACTAGCTCATTTTGACTTAAGAAAGAGAATAAAAGCTCCTACATAACCTGGAGAAATGCCTAATTAAGGAATAAGTGTTCTGAGAAAAAAATATGAAATAAAGGGTAAAACTATAATTTTATCATTGCAGTACATCAACGGGATTTTTCAGAGGCTAAACATAGGTCAAATGGTCATAAGAATATGAAAAGTGGGTTGGTTTAATCAGAAATGGGTTCATGTGCAATCTAAGAATTAAATGACATCTTGTAACCCTAAAACAGACCCGCTTAATTCAACAAGGTTCTAGTCAGGATAAAAACCAACTAAATCCTCTAAAATTCATGGAAAAATATCCTCTAGGGTTTAGAACCTTCAAATTGGCCTTTGGAACCTATTTTGACCTAAATAGGGGTCCTAGCTAATTATTTGACCTAATTTAGGTTTTTGTGTAAAATATCTAGTCAAACATGGTCAAACCTAAAAATCAACTTCACCATTGGACTCCTTAGGTCCAAATTAGGTTTGTATCAAAATTTGGACCTAAGGGGAGGTCACCTTGACCTACTTTTCAAAATAGTCCACCCAATTACATTTTGACCCTGAGCTTTTGAAAATCATTGCACAGACCCCCCTATCTTCCTCACCACCCTTTGCAATTAGGTCCCTCCAACATTAAAGCGAAGGAGTCCTACTCCAGCAAGGAATTGAGGGGGATTGCTCCCTGATTCCTCAAAGATCTCCTTTCATATTTGAAGGGGAGATTCTCTAAGGAATTCTCTTTCATCTGAGCGCAATTCCCTGACTTGATTCGCACCCAATCTCTCATGCGAACGCTCGAGAGAATTGGGTATCTCACTGAATCCTTCTTCGGCAAGGACTCTTGCACTTGGAAGCTTGTCTTCCAAGCACAAGAGCCTCTGCCAGCACCTATAAAGAGACCCTCGTCTCCGGCCGCACAGAATTAGCTTGACTTAGTCGGAGAACCACCTCTAATTTCTTCCTTTCTCCTCTGGCCAGGTGTCCAGCAGGCTCCGGCGACCTCTCCTCCTCCTTCTCGTCACTCTACCACAGGCAGAGACGTCTTCACCACCTTCATCCGCATCGCTCCATACCCGCGCACTCACCTCCAGCCCCTTCATCGTCGCTGTTCTCCCTCCACTGGACTCTTCTTCTCCGGCGGCGGCAGGTATTGCCAGCCGCTCTCCTATCCCCCTTCGTACACTAAATTAGGTTAGAACGCTTCCCCTCTCTCCCCTCTTCATTTCCCCTATCTTTATTTTCACTTTAAACCCCTCAACGCCGCAGACCACCACCACCTTCTTCATCTCTGGCCGACCACCAGTGAAGGCGCTTCCATCACTCCATGCTTCCATACGCCTCGCCACCTACCTCAAAACCTCCGCCATCACTCACTGATCATTATCCACACCTCCATCGACCGCCACACACACCCTACACCCTCACCAAACACACGCACTTTCACGGCCACAAAGCGACCTAGGCACGCACGCCTAGGCTGCCCCTCGGCTAGCCACCCACCTAGACACCTTCATTGTGCCAGGGTGAAGCTACCTGTGTGCTCTAATGGGGTCGAAAGGCCATATTCAGTGATTGCAGGTCTGAGCTTCCACCGCTATTAGCGACGGCTTGAAGGAGTTTGTATCTTCGCTCTAGGTCTCCAGGTCCAAGAGGTGCGGGTTGGACTCGCGCACGCATCCAGCCAAGTGAGTGGCTCTGCGAGGCACCCAACTGCAACAATTGAGAGAACCACCTACAGGAGCGCGAGTGAAGCAGGTGGAACTTTTAGTCCCACCTCAGAAAGTCGGGAGCACAGTGAGTCATTTTTATTGATTTTGTGCTTTCTTCTCTTCGCCTCATAACACGGGGTGAGGTCCCCTTGCCCACGCTCACCTGCCTCGTCTGCGACCCACGCCTCCGTGGACTTGGCTGACCGAACCGTTTAACCCCGCACTCCTCGTGCACACCCACGCCGGTGCACCTGGACTTGGGTGCGTAACCCAACCCGATTACCCGGCTAGCTCTGGAAGAGCAAACCCAAGAGAGAAATAGAGAGAGAGTGTATGCAGGGAAGGGTAGGGGATAGGTTTTGCACTCTCGTGTGCTCAAGAAGAGGAAGAAGCTAAAGGAGCTAAAGCAGAAGAGAAAAGGCTGAAGCTGAGGTAGCTAAAGGGAGAAGAAGAAGGAAGCAGCTACAGTGAAGGCAGAGAAGCTAAGGAAGAAGGAAGGAGAAGGTGCAGTTGAAGAAGAAAAGGCAGCAAGGAAGAAGGTGCAGCCAATTCAGAGAAGGACAAGAAGATGGCATCGTAGCAAAAGAGAAAGAAGAAAAGGCACGGGTAGAGAAAGATAAGGCTAAGGCAGAGGAAAGGAAGAATAAGAAGGAAGGATAAATCAAGGAAGAAGAAGCCAAGGCCAAGGAAAGAAGAAGGAAGGCAACAAGGAAGAAGCAGAAGGCCAGAGTCAAAGAAGAAAAGGAGCTAAGGCATAGACACATAGAGGAAAGTCAGAGAAAAGAAGAAAGAGCCAAAGCTAAAGGAAAAGACTGAAGAAGAAGAAAGAAAGAAGAAAGGAGAAGCTAAAGAAGAGAGATAAGAGAAAGAGAATCAGACTTTTGCCTATTCATCTCATTCTCTCTATTTTGCTATATTTTAATATTCATAAAACTCCTGCATTATATTCTAAATTAGACTTTGATTAGATTTAAGTGTTCAAATTACATTATTGAGATTAGTGAATAGATTCCATTTGCTCCCTGTGTTCAACCTCGGATACTTAGGTTTTCGAGTAATAAAACTTCTTATTTGTTTTCAAGGTGATTTCACCTATACTACGACACAACCTCCTTTATCTTATAAAACAACCGATCTCGCCCTGTTAACACTTATCACCCCAGATTATTTACCAAATTAACATAAAATTGACTTGGCAAGGACTCGAGACTAAGTCCACATTCGAGTGAAGACCCGAGCTAATTAAGCCTGAAGACCTGAAGAGTTTAAGTATTCGGATCCTAAAGTATAAATCCCTAAGGTTCACAACTCCTAATGCCTAAGTTCTCTTCTCCTGATTCTAGTTTTTTTTTTTTTTTTGAATAACTTGAAATTTCTGTTATGGGCTGACAAAATGATTATTTCATAAAATATCCATCCCCCATGTTAGCTAATGCAATGTCCTCATTGTAAAAATGAAAGCATGCAAGAGGGTAGAATTGGAAGAATAGCGCCTGGTTTCCGTGAGATTCTAGTCAGCTCAAAATAGTCTTTACACGTGCTGAGTTTAGTGCCTTCAGCTAGGCAATGTTCAGCCAGTGGTGGTTAAGGCAAGGTGAGAGCAACCTTGTCCTAGATGGTTTCAAGGAGCACATGGTCAACATAGCATTTAAGACATTGCCGGTTGACCTTAAAGGAATTACCTATCTTTGGGTCAGAGATTTTGACAGCCCCATTAGAAAAAATCCACTCAATAATGAACAGGTCGTTCCACTTAGACCTAAGCTTACCAGGGAAGAGCTTCAGTCGAGAATCCAAAAGCTAGACCCTCTGGTTTGGCTCAAAGCTCTTACGTGAAATCATCTAGTCATGAAGAGCTTTGGTCCTTGCCTTATAGATTCTGGCATTCTCGAAGACATCATTTCTAAGCTCCTCCAACTTAGATAGTTGGAGTTTCCTGGTCTTCCCAGCCAACTCTAGGTCAAAATTACATTTCTTAATGGCCCAGAATGCCTAGTGTTTTAACTCTACGGGTAAGTGACATGCCTTACCGAACACCAGATGGAAAGGAGACATGCTGATAAGCACTTTGTATGTTGTACAGGAGGCCTAAAGAGTATCATCTAGCTTTTGCGTCCAATCCTTCCTATCAGGCCTCACGGTTTTCTGCAAAATGTTTTTGATCTCCTGATTGGAGACCTCAGCCTGTCCATTCGTCTGGGGATGGTAAGGTGTGGAAATTTGATGATTCACCCCGTATTTCACCAGTAAATTCTAAAACTAGGCATGAGTGAAGTGCATGCCACCATCACTGATAATGGCCCGAGGAATCCCGAACCGACTGAAGATATTTCTCTTCACAAGATCGATGATCATCTTGTGGTCATTGGTACGGGTGGGAATTGCCTCAATCCATTTGGACAAGTAATCCACAGCGACCAGAATATACTGATGTCCAAATGAAGTAGGGAAGGGTCCCATGAAGTCGATGCCTCAAGTGTCAAAAATTTCGACTGGAAGTATCGGGTTTAGGGGCATCATGTCACTCTTGGCCATGTTCCTGAGTGTTTGGCATCGGGCACATGACCTTGAGAATTCCTGGGCATTCTTAAATAATGACGGCCAATAGAATCCAGATTGCAACATTTTGCCACCATCTTTTTCCCAGAAAAGTGTCCACTACACGTAGATGCATGGCAGAACTCAAGTATACTATAGAACTTATTTTTCGGGATGCATCGGTGAATAATATGGTCAACGTCGATGCGGTATAGCTCAGGATCATCCCAAAAATAATATTTGGCCTCAGACATAAGTATGGCCCGTTGTTGTTTGGTCCAATCCTAGGGGATTTGACCAACAGCCAAATAATTAACGATATCCGCAAACTAGGGGGTTCGGATACCTGAGACTGTAAGGATAGTCTCATCCGAAAAAGTGTCTGAGATAGGGATATCCAGATGAGGAAAATCAATTAGGATCTCGAGAGGTGATCCGCCACTACATTTTGTGCCCCGGCTTTGTCCCTGATTTCAAGGTCAAATTCTTGAAGTAATAGAATCCAGCGAATAAGCTGGGGCTTGGCATCCTTTTTGGCCAAGAGATGTTTCAAGGCCGAGTGGTCGGTGTAAATGATAACGTGAGAACCTAAAAGATAAGCCCTGAATTTTTCTAAGGCGAAGACTACGACTAGCAACTCCTTTTCAGAAACGGTGTAGTTCCTCTAGGCCTCATCCAGAGTCTTACTAGCATAGTAGATCACAGAGGGCTTCTTATCTACTTTCCTGTGCCCACATATTATTTTTTATTTCATTCAATAGATGTAGGGTGTACCCACTTGTGTTGCATGTTTTATTTGAATGGATGTGGGGTGTACCCACTTGTGGTTTGTCTTTACACTTTTTTTTTAGGTGGGGTGTACCCACTTTAATTTTTATATGCAGGTTTATAGAGAAACATCCAAATTTAAGGGGAAACTCTACCAAAATTTTTAAATATTTCTTTTCTGTTTTACAAACATTTTTCATTGATGATTTATATATTAATGATTTTCAATCATATTAATTATTGCATTTTATACTTGTTACAAATGAAGTTGTTTAAGAAAAATCCCAAAAGAAAGGGTCCTCCTAAGACGTAGCCATCCACCCAGCTCGTTTCGTCTCCTTAGGCTTAGCCAGCCCCCCGACAGCAGGTTCAACCACCCCCTGGCAGAAGGCTTCCCCCCAGTCACGTTTTGTACGTCCTGAGGAAATGGCACGATTACTACATGCGAGGGGGAAGAGAAAGGGGAAGGAGATTGCTCAGACCTTGCCAGAGCAAGTAGAGGATGATCCAGATTATGGACATCAAATGAGGAGACGGGAGAGGAGGAGGGGGAGGAGGCAGGAGAGGAGGAGGGCCAGGAGGTGGAGGACGAGATGGTGGGGAGTACGTCCCCAGTTCATGGGGATCATTTACCGGCAGGCACAAGTTGGGGTAAGAACTCATCTACCTTTAAGTTTAAAATTACTTATAAATTTTAAAGTTTATTATAACTTCATAAATATATAATGAATATGATTAATGTTTACGCAGGTAAAGTAAGAAGAGGACGGGGAAGACAAAGAATCTAGACCTCCAGCATGTCCCCAAAGGCCTGAGAATAATGATTAGGCTTAGAACCACAGGAGAGGTGGAGAATTACCTAGGCTTCATCAGTTGAGTGGACACAATTGTTAAGTTCATTATGCCTATTTGCTACTTCGACTGAAGGAAGGTGCCCATATAGCTTAAGAGGTAGTTCCTCCGTCAGTTGAAGCTAATTTCATTTATCAAAGTTATTTCTTTTATAACTTTATTTTAAAATTATTATAAATTAAGATTGTCATATTTTTAAAAAAAATTAACGTAAGTAAATTACGATTGGGATACCGACTCCAATGTCTCCTGATATATTCCTAAACACGCCGCCAAAATCCATAGAGATTGGAGGACGGAGACCAAGAGAAATGTAATATTTTTTAAATATTTATATTTTTATTATATACATAATTTCATATATTATTTCTAACAATTTATATTTGGTATTTAGCTTTTTTTTAACTTCAGTCCACTTGAGGAGGCAATGGAGAATTATTCTTCTGATATCATGCCTGACAATTGGAAGAAGGCATGCGAGCATTGGTTGGATCTCAAGATAGAGGTTAGTAAATGATTAAAAATTATTTTATTAATTTCATATATCTTAAATTCATAAAAAATATTATTGTATATGTCTACAAGAGCAAGCAAAAAGAAATAAGGCTAATAGGGCTAAAGCTTCACCATAAACCCATTATTTGGATCGAAGGAGCATCGAGACGTTTAAGAGCCATTATGTAAGTATTGAAATTACTTTTTAGTTAAATATTACTTAATTTTTAATTCATTTTAATATAATTGTATTGTTTTTATATTTTCAATCCGTTGCACATTATGGGATGGGAATGACTAGGATGGATATCTACGAGGCCACCCATAGTAAGGCTACAGCTGAGGGTGCTCGTAAGTGGATTCATGAGTCATACCAAGAGAAACATGTAAGTTTCCTAAACTCAAAAAATTTATAATTTTGTGTATATATATTATAATAATACTTTTTAATATATTTACGAGCAAATGGTACAATTAGTACATCCCCCCACTAATGAGACCTTCGACAGAGTCCAGCAGCCTTTGGATGCAGAGGAGGCATTTAGGAGAACGATGCCACCGGAACACGGTGGTTTCGTTTGTAGTGCAGGGAGGGCTTACACGTTATCTACCTGGTATGGGAGGAAAGGTTTCATCTCATCCAGTGTCGTCGATCAGCTGCATCAAAAGATTGACACACTACAGAGATGAGAGGAGGAGAGGGAGAAGAGAGGAGTAGAGATGAAGAATAAGATAAATGCCATGGATGATGAGCTTTAGATGCTTATAACCTTTCTTCAGAAGAAGGGTCAGTCAGAGCATCCATCTTCAACAGATCCCAGCATCTACAGATGAGACAACGACTCCATGGGTGGTGTAGGTGGAGCTGGTAGCATCGGGGCAGTTGCATTTTGATTTCTATCCATTTTCTTTTCTTATGTTTTTCATGTTACTTTTTTTATGTAAATATTTCATTTTCAAACTTTTAATGTACTATATTTTATATTTATGAAATATAAATTTTCTTCATTTTCGTTGTTTTTCTATAAAAGGAAGTCTTTTAAGTAGGTTTACTAGGTAGTTTCCATCATTTGGCAATTTAAAAAAAAAAAATCGATACATTTGTCGTCGCTTATTAAATTAAGTGATGCCATATATGTGACGGTAAATATATTTTTGCCGACACTTATCCTAATAATCGACAGCATAGAAGGTTCGAAAGAATCACAATTCCCATTTTATGCCTTGCTTCTTCAAATAAGTGACAGCAAAAATATTTTTACTGTCACATATATGCTGTCGCTTATTTGAATAAGTGACGGCAAAAATCCTTTTGCAGTTACATCCATGTCGTCAATTTGAATACAAATGACGGTAATAAAACTTTTGTCATCGCTTATAGAAGCGACGGTAAAGTTACTTAAATGACGATGAAAATACAAAAGGGCGCGTAAAGGAGGGAAAAAGTGACTTACATATACCGTCGCTTTTGATAAAATCAACGGCAAATATAGCTGCCGTCGGGTTTGAAACGATGTCGAAATATCCAATCCGTCCAATAGTCAAACATTATTTTGACGTCGGATGTGCCCTCTAACCGACGACAAAATGAAACTGTGACGATAATAACGACGTCGCTGAGTTCTATCGGTGATTTTAGCTTTGCCATCAGTTTTTAACTGACAGCAAAAGTAAAGCATGTTGTAGTGATGTAATACAAATTGGAAACAGCTGTATCACACGATATTTACATCTATCAAAAGCGACCTCTATTGCATTACACATGACTTATCAGAGCACTGTACCAACATGAAAGTAGTTGATAATTTACAAACATATTGTAACAACTGCATATGCATGTTGTAATCAGTTATGCTATTCATTAAATTGTTAAGCATATATGACTTAAAATGATAATTTAGGATTCTATTACAAATTATAATAAAATCATGGAAACAATTAGGGTTAGAGGGGCCTCGAAAGATTGATGTAATCTATTTGATGTAATTCACGTAGGTTAACCATTAAAGTAACAAAACTTTGTAATGTCTATGAGTACCCAGTGTAACACGATGTGTATTTAATTGTAACCCAACACGTTTAGCAATGTAAAGTAAATAATGTAAGTTGTAATGAATAGATTTACAATTTGTAAAAGTGTTATTATTAATTACATGCTGTAATTATTGATGTATTACATGTAAAAATGTTGTAATAATATGTAAAATTGTAATACAAATGGATTGTAGCACATATTAATTGATAAAATTGTAATACAATGGTTCTATGCAATTAATAGCATCACATGATGGATGGTAAAAATGTAATAGAAAGCGGCAAAAGTTGTATCACATGATGTATACATCCATCGAAAGTCACATTTACTGTATGAGGTGAAACCAACGAAAATAAAACATCCAAGATTTACATATGGTGATAAAATTCATTTTCAAATATAACACAACAAATTAATACCACTTATCTTCTGCTGAAAATCATTTGACGAATTGGGAGGTGGTTTCATCAATGAGATATACAATCTGATGGATGAGATTTGGTGCTCATTAGGGCCTTATGAGCACAGTGCTCTCTAGATACATATCCTATATATATATATAATATACTAGTTACATATATAGAATACTAGATATTATAACTTAATAAATAAGATAAGTATACTTATATATATTATACTCTGTTTACATAAAAATAATGGATCTATATAATTAGATGTATGCATATGTACATATAATTTACTATATTACACTATATTACAATACATATACATATGAACTTTTAGGGTTTTTAAGCATTTTTTATTTTTTTATTTTTGCTTTTGACTTTTATAAGAGAGAAAGAGGAGAGAAAACAAAGAAAGAAAGAAAGGAGACTCTTTTTGGCGTTTTATTGTTGTTTTCTTCATTCTTAAACCTGACAAGTGCAGAACTTTTGTAGGTATGTCCTATATACAAAAAGACTCAAATCCTAAACCTAAAGACTTAAACACCTAAAATACACTAAAAACTCACTCAAGACACATTTTTTTTATATATTTACATTTATTTTTGTATTTTTCACATTATTTACAAGAAAATGCTGGAAAATGGCCAATTAAAGATTAGAAATTGAAATCATGCCATAAAAATCATCTGACATTGCTGGAAATAAAGATATACACATATTAAACATCCAGGCATCATAAAGGATCAAATTCAAACACAATTTCATGAATTAAACATTGAAATCAGTAAAGAAATGGAATTTAGACAAAAATTAGGTTCATCAATTGTTGACAACAAACTTCAACAAGGTTTTACATGCTATTTAGTTCAATCTAAAGTAAAACAATAATACATGAATGCTTCTAAACTTGATCTAACATAAAAAAAAACTTGGAGAATGCATTTAAACTCTAAACACTTATCAAAATCAACTCATTTCCTCAGCTCCAGTCTCCAACAGGTCCTGGCTTAATTTCATGCTACTATCAGTTGTTGATTAGATTAATCCAAGATACAATTTTTGTACCAAAGCTTTCCTTACACATATTGAATCAACTAAACTTGCTTAAATTTTGCGATTAAAACCCATTAAAAAGTTCATTCAGAAATGCATGTTTATGCATCAGTGAAGCTGACAAACCACTCAAAACATGTCAGATCTTAGCTCTTGAATTCAGGATTCAATGAAATCACTCAAATAAAATCTTAGAATATTGACAATCATTTAAGAACCCCGTTTAAATCATAAGAACTTAGATTGACACTTCAGGTATCCAGATTACCTTTAGACTTGGGTGAGGAAGCATTTCATCCAAATTTGATTCACATCAGTAAAATACTATGATAAATTGTCATAAACACTCATCAAGTGCTCTCGAACTCAATGAAGCTCAAATCTGCGATCAGAGAATGTTGAAAACCCTAAATGATCCCTCTCTTGTGCTATAGACAGCATGAAGAGGAAGTGATCAAATCAGGTAATCAAATCTCTTTAAACCATTCATAACTCTTCTTTAGGATGTCTCAAAAATTTTTTAAACTTTGGTGGGTGGATTAAAACTCTTTGAGATCAGATTAGGATATCACCTAGTCGTGCTGTTCATGTGGATTCACCATGATGATCTAGTCACCTTAGATACCTACACACCATTGATTGGTGTGTCGGAATCCTGGGCAAAGTGTTGGAATCACTTAGGTCACTACTATGTCCTCCATTTAGTGCTTCAAATTTCCTAGGCCATCATTACCCAGATAAAAAACATAAATAGGATCGGTGGTAAAAATTAGGCGTAAGAAATCCATTCAATAAAAATCAAATCCAAGATGTTAAAACTGATCACAATCAATTCAATTTCTGCAATTATAATTGATTGTCTCCATATTGATCCAAAAATTCCTCGATCAAATAATGAAAACAAATCCGAGTTATTCTATCAATTCAAATCAATTCAACTTAAAGGGAGGGTCTATGTGTTACGACTCGGTTCCCGAATCCCTATAGGACATGAGACCGGCTCAACTCGACTAATCCCAAGACCCAGTCATCCAACAAGAAATAACCAAAAAGTAGGAAAGCAAACCACATTCACTATGCTAAGTAACTAACAGTAAAAGAGTACAAGCAGTAAAAGAAGTGAAAGCTACTAACAGTACATATCACCACCACAACAGTAAAACAGAAACAAAGTACAGAAACATAAACGATAACAAGAGTCTGAACTCACTAACAAAAGAAAGTACTACAACAGCAAGACTACTACTGGGCTCGACTGGGCCTAGCACCCTCTGCAGCCGGTGACTCGGGTTGCTCAACACCAGGACCTGAAAAGGGTTATGAGTAAACAAAGTCAGCGAATGCTGAGTAGAGTGGCAACCAACTAACTAAAGCAGTAAAAGCTAACAGGTAAACTATCTATTCCAATTACTTTATTTCACATGTTATTCCTTTTCACCCATTAGTTTATTTTTCAGATCTTTTTCATTATCTCGAATGTTCCTCGTGGGAACGATCTTGATTGCAGTCTTTTCCGAAGAGTAGAAGGCACACGTGGTGCTCTCCTGGCCGGGAGAGTTCCCTGTAGTGATCCTACACCCAGTCAACCACCCCAAGGTCACAGATAGATGTAGCGGTGACTATGGCACGCGTGATAAGCACATGGGTAGCTACCCCGCACTAGCACGCGGTCAGTCGTTTCCGCTAACGGCTACACCCAAAGTACAGCACGGAACAGTATAGGGCCTAGCCCTCTCAGTAACAGGAGTCTAGCCCCTCAGAACCAAACAGGGGTCTCGCCCCTTCACAGTCCGCACACCCTCGTCTGACTACCCCGGTTTGCCCAGTGGGCCTAATAAGTCAATGTAGGGTGGCTAGCTAAACCCTGTGCCCTGTGGGGTGGCTAGCTCTCTCCCTACACTAGTAGCTCTCCCCGGTACAGTGTACACGAGGGCCAAGAAGTTGGTGTAGAGTGGCCAATTCTAACCCCGAGTCCCAACCCAAGGGCGGCTAGCTCCGCTCTACACTAAACAAGGGACAGTCGCTCTCCTTGGTACCACGTACTCAAGGGCTAGCACACTTCCCACTCACATTTCCAGATCCATTCCATTTATTCATAGGAGCTCTACTCCTAATTTCCTGTAGGGTTCATGCTCATATTTCTCATGCCATTCCATACCAGGTTTCATCATTCACATTTCCATTCTCAGATTATACACATGCAGCTCGTATTTCCATCATTTAACATATACAACAAGTAATGTCACAGGTAAGTGTTTAACTAGCACAGGCATTTCATATTTCACAAGCAGCTCTTGTTTATTAACAGGCAGTTGTTCACATTTCTATTCATTCATTTAAGACTGTAATTTCAAACACGCATACAAACAGTGCAAGTACTTCTCGTCCTAGGATTCATGCCACATCTTAGGTTTCTAGTTATCCAATTCACATATGCATTCAGGTTTTATAATTAAATTAGGGGAAGACCACTCTACCAGACAACCTGGGAGTATTGGGGGCTCGAACGGCAAGCTCTCATGCCTCAACAAGCCCCGACTCCGCAACTGATCGAAGTCCTATAACAAGGAACATACCACAATGGAACATTTAGAATAGTATAAAAAGCCTTCTAACAAGTAGAGGAACTCACAAGGAAAACATCAATATTTTGTTTGCATAAAACGGACCTCAAACGAGCCCTAAACAAGTCAAAAACAAGACTGCAGACCTAAATCAGACGTCTGGCACAAGGTCCAGACGTCTTAAAAGTAATCAGAAACATACCTCAGGTTCTATGTCGACCTCAGACGTCCAGAACATCTTCTAGACTGTCTGGACTCAGCTCCAGACGTCCGACCTCTCCTCCGGATGTCTGGGAGCGCTTCCGGTCATCTGGTAGGCTGTCCAGACATCCGAAGCGCGTAAGAGGGTGTGCCCCGTGCCTTCCCGAAGCTGTCTATGCACACGACAGACAACATCCACCTCTTTTAGCCATGCAGATCAAGGCTACGATGCGACCTGCATGGTCGTATCCGCAAAAGGAATGTACCTTCGTGGAAGGCTGCTTTCAGACGTCCGGTGTAGTCACCAGACGTCCGTCCCGTCATCTGGACATCACGCCAAACATCTGATTCTGGAAAAATCCCAGAACCAGAGTGACCTACTTCTCTCCCTCACCGCACGCAGCCACAGCCTCGCCTCCTCGCCTGCAGCTCCTGCTACAGCAAGTGTCGAGGACGTCTCCCCTGACACGCTCCTCCTCCCGCATGTGCCGCTCCAGCCGTGCATCCTCTGGTGAGCCCCCACGAGCTCGCGAGCTCAAGCTCTTCCTCCTCTCCTCACGTCGCCTCTCCTCCTCGTCGCCGCTCTCGTGCTCTCTCTCACGCTCGCTCCTCTCGCTGTGGTGGAGAGGAAGGGAAGAAGGTGGCTGGGGTGAAGTGGGGAAAAGAGGAAGGGGGAGAGGGCCTTTTATAAGGCGCGTTAGGGTTTGGATGGAGGAGAGAAGAGGAAAAGAGAGAGAAGAGAGGTACTGTTTGCACGCAGCCTACACGCAGATGCGAAGGCTCGTACCAAAATTTTGATTTCCTGACGTCTGACCGACAGTCCAGACATCCTAAAAGGCTCAGGATAGAATGGGTCTTTACATCATAACAAACTTAAAGGAAGTTTCTTCCCCGAAACTTGAGCTGGCTAGGGTACGGAAAAATAACTATATACGCATAACAAACTTAAAGAGGACCGAAGCCGGTCCGAAAAGATGTGCCCTCAAAAAGCTCCAAGTACCGCTCTCGCATCGCCTCCTCAGGCTCCGAGGTAGCCTCCTCTTACCTCTGGCTCCTCCACAAGACCTTCACCAGGGGTACCTGCTTTCGTCTCAAACTCCGAACAGCTCTGTCTAGTATTTGCACTGGTCTCTCGGGGTAGGTCAGGTCATCACCCACCTCAATACTCTCGTGGCTCAGAACGTGACTGGGATCGGCAATGTACTTCGTGAGATTGGACACGTGGAACACGTCGTGCACACCAGAAAGCTGGGGAGGAAGGGAAAGCCTGTAAGCAATGGGTCCCACCTGCTCCAGGACCTCAAAGGGCCCCACAAACCTCAGTGCAAGCTTCCCTTTCACCCCAAAATGCTGCAGGCCCTTCATGGGTGAAACGTGAAGAAAGACGTGATCCCTAACCTCGAACTGTACCTCTCTGCGCCTCCGATAGGCATAACTCTTCTATCTGCTCCTGACAGTGCAAAGTCATCTATGAATCTGCTCTATCACCTCCTGACTCTGCCGAATCAGCCTGGGGCCAACCTCCCACTTGGTCCCCACCTCAACCCAACTCAAGGGTGCAGTACACCTCCGTCCGTACAGAGCCTCGTAGGGTGCCATGCCGATAGTCGAATGATAGCTGTTATTATATGCAAACTCTGCCAGGGGTAAGTGTTCCTCCCAAGAACCCCTCCAGTCCAGCACACAGGCGCATAAAAGGTCCTCAAGTGTCTGTGTCATGCGCTCTGACTGTCCGTCCGTCTGGGGGTGGTACGCCATACTGAACCCCAACCGTGTCCCCAAAGCCTGCTAAAACTCAGCCCAAAACTGGGAAGTGAAACGAGTATCCCGGTCAAATACAATCTCACACGGAACTCCATGCAAACATACCACATCACGAATATACCTCTCTGCCAACTGCGCTGGTCCCAAGGTAACTCGAATCGGCAAGAAACGTGGCATATTCATCAATCTATCTACAATCATCCAGACTACGTCGTGTAATGGGCAAGCCCACCACCAAGTCCATGGTGATGATCTCCCACTTCCACTCTGGCACAGGAGGTGGCTGCAACAACCCTGCAGGCTTCTGATGCTCGGCCTTCACCTGCTGGCACACCAAACACTGCTGAATGAACTCACCTACATCCCACTTCATCCCTCTCCACCAAAAGTCACGTCTCAGATCATGATACATCTTCGTGTTCCCGGGATGTAAGGTAAACCTGGACCCGTGTACCTCAGTAAGGAGCTCTCTCAACAACTCCTCATCCCTGGGAATGCATAAACATCCCCTTATGCGCAGCACCTCATCTGTAAAAGAGAAGTCTCCTGGGTCCCCTGACAGTACTCTGTCCAGCAACGACTACAGATACGGATCTGTCATCTATCCTGTGATGATGCGGTCTATCAGCTCTGGTCTCGTCTGTCATGTCACTGTCACTACCCCATAATGCCCCTGTAACTCTAGGGGTTGACAACTACCCAACTCCTCTGTAAGTCTCCAACTCTGTACCTGTAAGCTGGCCAAGTGGGCGAGCGCCTTTCGGCTCAAGGCGTCAGCCACCACGTTGGCCTTCCCCAGATGGTAGGAGATGCTACAGTCATAGTACTTCAGGAGCTCTAACCAACATCTCTGTCTCATGTTAAGCTCCTTCTGATCAAGCAAATACCTAAGGCTCTTATGATCCGCGAATATCTCAAAGGTCTCACCGTAAAGGTAGTGCCTCCATGTCTTCAGCACGAAGACAACAGTTGCCAGCTCTAAGTCATGGGTAGGGTAGCTATGCTCATGGGGCTTCAGTTGCCGCAAAGCGTAAATGACAACATGACCCCACTGCATGAGCACACCCCCTAACCCCTGCAATGAAGCGTCTGTGTAGATAACAAAACCACCGCTGCTATCTGGGATGGTAAGCACAGGAGCTGAAGTCAGCCTCTCCTTCAACTCCTAAAAACACGCCTCGCAAGCGTCTGTCCAAACAAAGGGCACGTCCTTCTGGGTCAACTGAGTCATAGGACGCACAATCTGCGATAAACCCCTGATAAACCGCTGGTAGTAACTTGCCAGTCCCAAGAAACTGCGTATCTCTATCACTGTACGTGGCCTCTCCCACCTGAGTACTGCCTCTACCTTGGTTGGATCTATAGCCAAGCCATCCCCTGAAATCACATGACCCAAGAAGGCCACCTACCTCAACCAAAACTCGCACTTGCTGTATTTGGCATATAGCCTGCATCGTCTCAACGTGTCTAGAACCATCCACAAGTGCTATCCATACTACGCCTGATCCAGCGAGTAAATGAGCACATCATCAATAAATACCACCACAAACTAATTCAGGTATGGTCTGAACACCCAGTTCATCAAATCCATGAAGGCAGTGGAGGCGTGATATGTTTCTTACTCAACTCAGTTAATTAAGTTAATTTTACTTAATTAAGAGTAGAGAAAAGTCACTTAGGTTAACTCGAAGTTGTGTCGATTAGTATAGAGTCGAATTAACCTAACATTTTAGAAAATTTTTACTGGTTGAGTCCAGGTCATTCGTTGGGAGGTAAATATTATTTTAAATTCACTAGTTATCTTATATTTTTCTTTAGAAGTATAGGAGATATAATTAAATTAATTGTAGAAACATGAATTTTGCAAAAATTGATTAGATTGAAGAAATATGCAAAATCCCAGATGAAAACTCATTTACAACATTTATCTCAATAGATTTAAGGCAAGTGAGATCTTGTCCATTCAACATATGCCTTATTACAACAATTGAAAGTAAGAGAAATTAAAAATAAAATAAGAAAAACTTCTTAATTTCTTTTATTCTTCAGCCTCTCTCTTCTTCTTCTCTCTTTCTTTCTTTCTTTCTTTCTTTCTTTTCCTTTTATTCTGTTTATCCTTTATTTTTTTCTCTTTCTCTTTTTATTTCTCTTTTATTCTCTCGAGCTTCTTTTCTTTCTTCTCCTATTCTGCCTTCTTCTTCTCCCTTAGTATTTCCTTAAGCCTCCTCCTTAGTCTTCATGCCTGTTAACCTTCAACCTTTATGCCTTATCTTCTCCTTTCTTTCCTTCTCTTTCTCTTCCTTTAGCCTTTCTTCTTCAACACTTAGCCATCAGCTCTTCTTTTCCTTAAGCTAGCTGAACTAGGTTTTTCATTCAACCAAAAATTGGTTTAAGTTTTGCAGTGAGGTTCTTTCGAGGATACATAGCACCCTGAGATCAGGGTGGGAGCAGACCCTACTCGGTCCTCGCCTTATTTGATTACAATTTATCTTTTGTTTATTTCTTTCTCGAGCCGAACCGGCTCGACACCTCCCAGGCCTTGCCCTCCCAAGGCCAACATCGCACACGCCCACTTGGGCACACACTCGCAGGCACACACATGCCTGCACACACACACACAGATGCTCGAAATGGTCAAATCTTCAGATCGCGCCGAGCGCTTGACGACTGGTAAGCCCATAACACAAATTAGTTTTATTCCCAAGCGCAAGCTCGAAGACTTCCAGTATGGGACTATGTTTCCCCCCTCCAGTGCCAACTTCAAACGACGATTGCTCCCTACTCAGAGCTCCAAATCAAGCGAACAAAAGCTTGATGGAAAGCTCTAAGGTAGCTTTATAAGGTTGCAGGGTCAATTTTGAGTTAAGAGGATGTTTTCCTCTTCGATTTGAAGAGTGAATCCAAGGGGTTCCTATGGGTTTTAACTGCCTGGAAATGGAATAAGGCTTCATAGAGTCCACAGCTGGACTTTCCTCTCTTAGTAAGGGTCTAAATGGGTTCTGCAGAAGATTCCACAGCAGGTGGAGTGGGTTTTGAAGCTCTTAAAGCTTCAGGAACAACAGAGAAGCTTCAAGCTTCTCTGAAAGCTTTAGAGAAAGGATTTAAACTTAAAAATAAGTGTAACAGACACAGAAGAATATTCTTAATCGATTTAAATAGATTCTAAGGGTTGTTACAAATTAATCTGAGCAGGATTTCACTTCAAATCTCATCAAAGAGCCACTACTATCAGTTTGGGTTCGAAAACAACCCAAACTGGCAATTGATTAATTCCATCAAAAAAATAGATCTGAGCTCACTTAAACCTCTCTAAAATCATTCAACAGATTCTCAGAAATGATTCTAAATCCTCAATTCCTCAAATTGAGCTCAGAATCAAAATCTCAACCTCAGTTTAACTGTGAAGGCTTCAAAATTTGACTTTCTGTTCTAATCCTTTTTACAAGGAATTAAAGCCTAGAATAGGATCTCTTCATCCTCAGGAATTCATCCAACCTTTTAAACAGATGATTTAACCCTAGAAATTAGGGTTTCAGGCTCATCGCCTGAGCTCCAAATGTGGTATGTTCGACAGAAGGATTGGAAGATTGCTACACTAATCTAAAGACTTAGATAGCTTCAGTGCACTGCACTGAAGCTTCTAGACCCGTTAATTATGGTTCTTAAGCATCTGTACAGGTTTCTCCAACTCTGTCAGAGTTGGAGAAGATGAAATCCTATCTCAAGCTTCAGACATAAGAATCCCAAATAAATAACCTTAAATTAATCAGTGATCGCAATTACATCATTCTGGAGCTTTTCATCATCTTCTGTAGCTGAAGATTAAGAATTGACTCGTCGAAGCTCCGGTGAGTCCAGAAAAATGCAAATCGTGCTCAGAGTGGTGAATTTGTGGCATTGTTGATTTCAAAAGGTTCCTGAGGTTGCAAGGAACCTCAGGAACTCATTAAATTCCTTAATTGTTCATTAGAATTCAGAATTAACAGTGAATTCAGTTCAGATGGATTTTTAATAGATTGAAGCATAAGACTTGTTCTCCCACTCAGAAGAGTGGTTGAGACAAGTCAAAAGGTAATTGTGATCATAATTTTATAGTTAATTAATAGTTTTAACTACTCCTGAGCCATTATTGACAGCGAGCTCAGGAGCTTAATTAGATTTGGGCGTTTAAATTATATGTGGTATTTATACAAATTAAAGTGCGGATTAGGGTCCTTAGATTGTGAATAGGTGATCAAGGACCCTATGAAGGTGAATCGTAGTTTAGTTACTGTCGGCATGGACAGCGACAGTAGCTGTGAAGGTGGAAGTGATTTGGGCGATTAAGTGATCAAAAAAGTGTTTTAATGGATTATAAATGGTCATGAAGGTTAAAGGAAAGTGATCAGTGAATTTAAAAGACAAAATTAAGGCTCTGGCGAGCTTAAGGAACTCGTCGGATGTTAAGAACCATACTGTTTAAGCCTTTTAAGACATCTGGACTGTGGGTCAGACGTCTAGTCAGACATCTGGACACCTTCCCAGAGATGCGCGCGGGCAGCACGCAAACAGTACTCTCATTTTTCCTCCCCTTCTTCTCTCTCTCCCCGCCTCCAGCAAACCCTAAACACTCAACCTTATAAAACCCCTTCCCCTCTCTCACTCTCCTCACACCAGCCACCTTCCCCTCTTCTTCTCCATTTCAACGAGAGAGCCAGCGCGAGCAAGAGCGCGAGAGCAGTGGCGAGGAGGAGCGGCGTGAGGAGAGGAGGAGGAGAGTGAGCTTGCAAGCTTGCATGGGAGCTCACCGGTGAGCGCACGGCAAGAGTGGCACGTGCACGAGGAGGAAGAGTGCGTCGGAGGAGTCCTCTCGACGCTGCTGCAGGCGAGGAGGGGCGAGGCGCGACCACACGCGGCGCGAGCACAGTGGAAGTAGGTTCTGGTTCTGGGTTTTTCCCAGAATCAGACGTCTAGAGGCGATTCCAGACGACTGAGGTGAGAGTTTCGCGAATGTACGTTCCCTTTGCAGATACGGCCGTGCAGGCTGCTTCGCAGGAACACCTTGCATGCCCTTTTTGGGAAGATTTGGTGGATTTCGTGCAGGATTTGCTTCAGAAAGGCACGGGACACACCCTCCCACACATTTTAGATGTTTGGGCGATGTACCAAATGACGGGAAGCGTTTCCAGGTGTCCAGAGAGGTGGTCGAACGTCTGGAGCTAGGTCCAGACGATCTCGAAGAGTTTCTGGACGTCTAAGAATTGGCGCAGAGCTTGAGGTATGATACTGGACACTTTTAAGACGTCTGGAAGTTGTTCCAGATGTCTGATTTGAGTCAGAAACCCTATTTTTGACCCGTTTAGGGCTCGTTTGAGGTCTGTTTTCCACAAATAAGATACCGATGTGTTCCTTGTGAGTTCCTCTACTTGTTAGAAGGCTTTCCATACTGTTCTGATAGTTCCCTTGTGATTGTTCCTTGTTATAGGACTTCGTTCTGTTGCAGGTTCGGGGCTTGATGAGGCACGTGAGCCTGCCATTCAAGCCCCCAGTACTCCTGGGTTTTCTGGTACAGTGGCTTCCCCTAAATTAATTATAACCTAATGCATGTGTGGAATGAATGATTAGAACCTAGGATATGGCATGAATCCTAGGACAAGAAACACTTGAAATGTTTGTATTGGATGATTGAATTGCAGTCTTGAATGAGTAGATAGAATGATAACGATTTCCTGTAAATGAACAACAGCTGCCTATGAAATATGAAGTACTTTTGCTAGCTAACTGTTGCATGTAAATTTCCTGTTGTATACATGAAATGACATAATACGAGCTACATGTATATAAATTGCGAATGGTAATGTGAATGATGGAAACACAAGCTACCTGTGTATAACCTGTGAATGGAAATGTGAATGATAGCAATACAAGCTGGATATGTATAACCTGAGAATGGAAATAGAAATGATGAAACCTGGTATGGCATGGCATGAGGAATATGAGCATGAACCCTACGGCAAATTAGGAGTAAAGCTCATGGAAATAAATGGAATGGATCTGGAAATGTGAGTGGGGACGCGAGCTAGCCCTTGAGTACGGAGTACCAAGGAGAGTGACTGTCCCCCTGTTTAGTGCAGAGTGGAGCTAGCCGCCCTTGGGTTGGGACTCAGGGTTAGGATTGGCTACTCTGTACCGACTTCTTGACCCACCCGTACACGGTACCAGGGAGAGCTACTAGTGTAGGGAAAGAGCTAGCCACCCCACGGGACCCAAGGTTCAGCTAGCCGCCCTACACAGACTTGTTAGGCCCACTAGGTAAACCAGGGTAGTCAGGTGAGGGTGCGCGGACTATGGAGGGGCGAGACCCCTGTTTGGTTCTTAGGAGCTAAACCCCTATTACTGAGAGGGCTAGGCCCTATACTAGTTCCGTGATGTACTTTGGGCGCAACCACTAGCGGAAACGACTGACCATGTGCCAGTGTGGGGTAGCTACCCGTGCACTTATCATGCGTGCCGTAGTCACCATTACGTCTGTCCGTGACCTTAGGGTGGTTGACTGGGTGTAGGATCACCATGGGAGACTCTCCCGGCTAGGAGAGCATCACGTGTGCCTTCTACTCTTAGGAAAATACTGCAATCAAGATCGTTCTCATGAAGAACATTCGAGATCAAGAAAGAGACCTGATAAATAAACCAAGTGGTAAAAAGGAATAATTAGTTAAAGAAAGTAATTGAAAAATAACAGCTACCTGTCCACCTTTACTACTTTAGTTAGTTAGTTGCTACTCTACTCAGCGTTCACTGATGTTGTGTACTCATAACCCCTTTTCAAGTCCAGGTGTTGAGCAGCCAGAGCCTACGACTGCAGAGGGTGTTGGGCCCAATAGAGCCCAGTAGTTGTAGCTCTTTTGTTGTACTCGTTTGTAGTAGTGAGTAGACTCTTATACCTTTATTCTCTGTACTTTTGCGTTTTGTACTTTATATTCCTATACCTTGTTACTTTCTACTATTGTGGTAGTGATATGTACTGTAGCAGTTTTTACTTCTTTACTGTTGTACCTTTTTACTGTTAGTTGCTTAGCATAGTGAATGTGGTTTACTTTCCTGCTTTTTGGTTACTTTCTCATTGGACAACTGGGTCTTAAGATCAGTCGAGTCAGTCCGATCTCGTTTCCTGCAAGGATTCGGGAACCGGGTCGTAACAAGATGGCATCAGAGCAAGGCCGTCATGAGAAGTAAACCATCTTGCTTGAGAATAACCAATTCACGTGCTTGTAACTAGAGTAACCACCACAACATACCTTTTGACATCTGTTCTGAGGTTCTTTTGCAGAATGTCCGTTGGAATTGACATCTTCCTGTTCAGTTGTTCGCGTCTCCTTGCAGGAGATGCCTCGACGTGGAGTCATTGAGGCGGGCCACGGATGCGGCTGCGGACGAGGTCGAAGGGGCAGACGTGTTGAGCCGGACGTTTCAGTGGACCAGCCACTTCTTCCGGACGTTCAGGCCCAGGACCTCGCCCAACTGATACGCGAGATAGTACGAGAGGAGATCCACCCGCCTCCATGGGCGCCTCTCCCTGGGGACGTGGAGGAGGAGTCTTCTGTGGGACCACGAGACCGACGCAACGCTAGACGTGGGGGAGGGGGTGGTCCTCCACCTCCCCCACCACACTCTGACACTTCCGAGCACAAGCCCTCCCTGCCTGGAGGCGTGCCCGTTTCCCCACTACAGCGATATTACAAGCTCTTCGGATAGTTCCGGAAGATGAAGCCCCCCTTCTTCAAAGGTGATGAAGACCCGACTAAGGCGGAGGGCTGGTTAGAACAGATCGAGAAGGTGTTTGACACCCTTCGTCCCCCTACGGAGTGCCGCATGGCCTTTGCCACGTACCAGCTGGAGAGCGCGGCACACAAATGGTGGAGAGCGGTCAGAGGTCAGGAGGGGGCAGAGCCGACATGGGACCGATTTGTCACCCTCTTCTGTGAGCAGTACTTTCCGCAGACATGGCAGGATCCAAGGAGGCGGGAGTTCCACACTCTCCGCCAGGGGACGATGACTGTCAGCGCGTATTGTACGCGTTTTCTGGAGCTGTCTCGTTTCGCTGTGACAACTGTGGCTACTGAGGAGGAGCGCCTGTGGAGGTTCATTGAGGGGCTCCTACTTGCCATTCGGGGGTATGTCAAACCCCTGAAGCTGCCCACATTCTCGAGAGTGGTGGAGGCAGCTATGACCTATGAGGAGACCAACCCGACCGCACGTAACATTGACAGCGGATGGAAAAGGCCCTACCAATCAGACTACTCACAGGGCCGGCGAGAGAGGAGGCATGTGGCGCTTGCAGGAGAGCCGTCACGCTTTGCGGGGCTGTCAGTGGCCTTTGGGGGCCCCCGACAGGGGCCAGCTGCCAGCACTGGACCCCTGCCCAGCCGTCAATAGGGACCTACCGAGGGCGGGAGTTGAGTTTCCCTCTGCTACCAGTGTGGCCAGCCAGGCCACATCAGGAGGGACTACCCGTCTAAGGCTGGAGGTCAGCAAATGCTCCCCGCACCGAACGTTGGAGGCCGAGCAGGAGGCTTTGGTTCCCAGGCGCATGGGGGAGGACAGAAGTCGAGGGGAGGGTACCGGCCAGCGGTTACCCATCCGACGCAGAGTGTAGCTACTTCTTCCGCACCGAGAACTAAGGGGCGTATCAACGCCCTGATACACAGAGACGCCAGAGCTTCAGGTTTAGTGGTGGCAGACATAATTACAGTTTCCGACAGATTAGTTTACACACTTTTTGATTCTGGCGCCACGCACTCGTTTGTTGCTGCTAGTTTTATTGTCAGTTTGGGATAGGACTGTGTGTTGTTAGAGGATCCTTATGTGATCAGAGGTCCAGGTGGTCAGCTGTTTGTAGTTGAGGAGGTTTATACAGACTGTGAGGTCAGTGTTGGGGGACACAGCCTCCCCACTGACCTGATTGTGATACCGATGGAGGACTTTGGAGTGATTCTGGGGATGGATTGGTTGTCCGCTTACCATGCTTTGGTGGACTGTTTTGAGAGGAAGATCGTCTTCTCCATACCGGAGATGCCTTCTTTTGAGTTTCACAGACAACCGGTGGATGGAGGCTTCATGTGCATGTCTGCACATCGGGCGATGAGACTTTTGGGCCAGGGGTGTGAGGGCTTTCTGGCTTGTGTAGTGGCGGAGCCTAGCCCCATGGCCGACTTTCAGAGCAGCCCGATAGTCAGAGAGTACCCCGATGTGCTCCCAAAGGAGCTACTCGGACTACTGCCCGAGTGTGAGATAGAGTTCGAGATCTCACTGGTACCAGGGACCAGCCCCATTTCTATAGCACCTTACAGGATGGCACCACTTGAGCTGCGAGAGCTCAAGTCCCAGTTGCAGGACCTATTGGAGAAGGGCTTTGTGAGGCCCAGTGCATCTCTGTGGGGAGCCCCGGTATTATTTGTGAAGAAGAAGGATGGTACCCTACACCTTTGTGTGGACTACAGACAGCTGAATAGGGTCACCATCATGAACAGGTATCCGCTGCCGAGGATCGATGATTTGTTTGACCAGTTGCGAGGTGCTACGGTGTTCTCCAAGATAGATTTGAGGTCTGCCTACCACCAGTTGAGGATCAGGGAGACCGACATCTCCAAGACAACTTTCCGCACCCAGTACGGACACTACGAGTTTTTGGTCATACCGTTTGGGCTAACCAACGCCCCCACTGCCTTCATGGATTTGATGAACTGGGTGTTCAAACCATATCTAGATCAGTTTGTGATGGTATTTATTGATGATGTGCTCATTTACTCGCGGGATCAGGTGCAACACGAACAACACTTACGGATGGTTTTGGACACATTGAGACGGTGTAGGCTTTATGCCAAATACAACAAGTGCGAGTTCTAGTTGAGGCAGGTGACCTTCTTAGGTCATGTGATTTCAGGGGATGGCTTGGCTGTGGACCCACCCAAGGTAGAGGCAGTGCTCAGGTGGGAGAGACCACGCACAGTAACAGAGATCTGCAATTTCTTGGGACTGGCAGGTTACTACCAGCGGTTTATCAGGGGTTTCTCACAGATTGCGCATCCTATGACTCAGTTGACCCGAAAGGACGTGCCCTTTGCTTGGACAAATGCTTGTATGGTGTGTTTTCAGGAGTTGAAGGAGAGGCTGACTTCGACTCCTGTGCTTACCATCCCAGAAAGCAGTGGCTATTTCGTTGTGTACACGGATGCTTCGTTGCAGGGGTTACGGGGTGTGCTCATGCCGTGGGGTCACGTTGTCGCTTACGCTTTGCGGCAACTGAAGCCCCTTGAGCATAGCTACCCTACCCATGACTTAGAGCTGGCAGCTATCATCTTTGCGTTGAAGACATGGAGGCACTACTTGTACGGTGAGACTTTTGAGATATTCATAGATCATAAGAGCCTCAAGTATTTGTTTGATCAGAAGGAGCTTAACATGAGACAGAGACATTGATTAGAGCTCCTGAAGGACTATGACTATAGCATCTACTACCACCCGGGGAAGGGCAACATGGTGGCTGACGCCTTGAGTCGGAAGGCACCCACCCACTTGGCCAGTTTACAAGCATAGAGTTGGAGACTCATGGAGGAGTTGGGCAGTTGGCGACCCCTAGAGTTACAGGGGCACTGTGGGTCAGTGACAGTGACACGACAGATGAGACCAGAGCTGATAGATCGCATAATTACAGGACAGATGATAGACACGTACCTGCAGTCGTTGCGAGTCAGAGTACTGTCAGGGGACCCTGGAGACTTCTCCTTTACTGACGAGGTACTGTGCATGAGGGGACGTTTGTGCGTTCCTAGGGACGAGGAGTTGTTGAGAAAGCTCCTGACTAAGGCACACGGTTCCAGGTTCACCATACATCCCAGGAACACGATGATGTATCATGATCTGAGACGTGACTTTTGGTGGAGGGGGATGAAGCGGGATGTAGGTGAGTTCGTGCAGCAATGTTTAGTGTGCCAGCAGGTGAAGGCCGAGCATCAGAGGCCTGCAGGGTGGTTGCAGCCACTTCCCGTGTTGGAGTGGAAGGGGGAGAGCATCACCATGGACTTGGTGGTGGGGTTACCTGTTACCCAGCAAGGATACGACACAGTCCGGGTGATTGTAAACAGATTGACGAAGATGGCACGTTTCTTGCCGATCCGAGTCACCTTAGGACCAGCACAGTTGGCAGAGAGATATCCATGACATGGTATGTTTGCACGGAGTTCCACGCGAGATTGTATCCGACCGGGATACCCGTTTTACGTCCCATTTTTGGGCTAAGTTTCAGCAGGCTTTGGGGACACAGTTGAGGTTCAGTATGGCATATCACCCCTAAAGAACGAATAGTCAGAGCACACGATACAGACACTTGAGGACCTTTTGCGTGCCTGTGTACTGAACTGGAGGGGTTCTTGGGAGGAGCACTTGCCCCTAGCAGAGTTTACTTATAATAACAGTTATCACTCGAGCATCGGCATGGCAACCTACGAGGCTCTGTACGGACGGAGGTGTACTGCGCCCTTGAGTTGGGTTGAGGTGGGGACCAAGTGGGAGGTTGGCCCCCGGCTGATCTGACAGAGTCAGGAGGTGGTTGAGCAGATTCATAGATGACTTCGCACTGTCAGGAGCAGGCAGAAGAGTTATGCCGATCAGAAGCGCAAAGAGGTGCAATTCAAGGTTGGGGATCACGTCTTTCGACGTGTTTCGCCCATGACGGGCCTGCAGTATTTTGGGGTGAAAGGGAAGCTCACGTCAAGGTTTGTGGGGCCCTTTAAGGTCCTAGAGTGGGTAGGACCTGTTGCTTACAGGCTTGCCCTTCCTCCCCAGCTTTCTGGTGTGCACGACGTGTTCCATGTGTCCAACCTCAGGAAGTACGTCGCCGATCCCAGTCACGTTCTGAGCCACGAGAGTGTCGAGGTGGGTGACGACCTGACCTACCCTAAGCGACCAGTGTAGATACTAGACAGAGCCGTCCGGAGTTTGAGACAGAAGCAGGTACCCCTGGTGAAGGTCTTATGGAGGAGCCAGAGGCACAAGGAGGCTACCGGGGAGCCTGAGGCGGTGATGCGAGAGTGGTACCTGGAGCTTTTTGAGGGTACGTCCTTTCGGACCAGCTTCGGTCCTCTTTAAGTTCGTTATGCGAATGTTCTTTTTCCGCACCCTAGCAAGCTCAAGTTTTGGGGACGAAACTTCCTTTAAGTTTGTTATGATGTTAAGACCCGTACAGTTTGAGCCTTATAAGATGTTTGGACTGTGGGTTAGACGTCTGGTTAGACGTCTGGACACCTTCCCAGACGTCTGGAAATCAAAAATCTTGTGTATGAGCTCGCGTCTACACGTGGGCTGCGCGCAGATAGTACTCTCATTTTTCCTCCCCTTCTCTCTCTCCCCACCTCCAGCAAACGCTAAACACTCGACCTTATGAAACCCCTTCCCCTCTCTCGTTCTCCTCACACCAACCACCTTCCCCTCTTCTTCTCCACTCCAGCGAGAGAGCCAGCGCGAGAGTGGCGGCGAGGAGGAGCAGCGTGAGGAGAGGAGGAGAAGAGTGAGCTTGCGAGCTTGCGTGGGAGCTCACAGGTGAGCGCACAGCCGGAGCAGCACATGCGCGAGGAGGAGGAGTGCGTCAGCTGAGTCTTCCCCGACGCTACTGCAGCCGAAGCTGCAGGCGAGGAGGGGCGAGGCGCGACCACGCGCAGCGCGAGCGTAGCAGAAGCAAGTTCTGGTTCTGGGTTTTTCCCCGAATCAGACGTCTGGAGTGACCTCCAGACGACGGTGCGGATGTCTAAGGCTGTTCCAGACGATTGAGGTGAGAGTTTCACGAAGGTACGTTCCCTTTGCAAATACGGCCATGCAGGCCGCTCCACAGGAACACCTTGCATGCCCTTTTTGAGAAGATTTGGTGGATTTCATGTAGGATTTGCTTCGGAAAGGTGCGGGACACTCCCTCCCACGCATTTCAGACGTCTAGGCGACGTACCAGACGACAGGAAGCATTTCCAGACGTCCGGAGAGGTGGTCGAATTTCTGGAGCTGGGTCCAGACGGTCCAGAAGAGTTCCTAGATATCTGAGGATTGGCGCAGAGCTTGAGGTATGATACTGGACACGTTTAAGACGTTTGGAAGTTGTTCCAAACGTCTGATTTGAGTCAGAAACCCTATTTTTCACGTGTTTAGGGCTCGTTTAAGGTCTGTTTTCCACAAATAAGATACTGATGTGTTCCTTGTGAGTTCTTCTACTTGTTAGAAGGCTTTCCATACTGTTCTGATAGTTCCCTTGTGATTGTTCCTTGTTATAGGACTTCGTTCCGTTGCAGGTTCGGGGCTTGCTGAGGCACTTGAGCCTACCGTTCAAGTCCCCAATACTCCTGGGTTTACTGGTAGAGTGGCTTCCCCTAATTTAATTATAACCTAAATGCATGTGTGGAATGAATAATTAGAATCTAGGATATGGCATGAATCCTAAGACGAGAAACACTTGAAATGTCTGTATTAGATGATTGAATTGCAGTCTTGAATGTGTAGACAGAATGATAATAATTACCTGTAGTACTTTGGATTCCTTCATGGAAATATAGGAATCATAACCAATCCAAGAAATCTACGAAGTTTTCATTTCTCGAGATAGGAATGGACTTCTTTTTCTTATTCATCATAATGAACGATTTCTTATATAGCTAGAACGATCTTCCTTTTTTTATAGAACGACCTTCACAAAACCAATTGCGGATGCTAATGCATTCAGAATCCATCGTATTGAAAGGAAATTTTCATCATTGACTGGAATCGAAAGATCCGCAAGATCGGGGTCTGGTATCGATGAAACAAATCGTTGGAATTCCCAAAATCATACATTACCCACTCGAAGAGCCTTATATTCTGAAGGACATAATACGAGCTACATGTATATAAATTGAGAATGGTAATGTGAATGATAGAAACACAAGCTACCTGTGAATAACATGTGTATGGAAATGTGAACGGTAGCAATACAAGCTACATATGTATAACAAGAGAATGGAAATAGAAATGATGAAACTTGTTATGGCATGGCATGAGGAATATGAGCATGAACCCTACGAAGAATTAGGAGTAGAGCTCCTAGAAATAAATGGAATGGATCTGGAAATGTGAGTGGGGAAGTGAGCCGGCCCTTGAGTACGGAATACCAAAAAGAGTGACTGTCCCCCTGTTTAGTGCAGAGCGGAGCTAGCCGCCCTTGGGTTGGGACTCGGGGTTAGGATTGGCCACTTTGTACCGACTTCTTGGCCCTCGCGTACACGGTACCGGGGAGAGCTACTAGTGTAGGGAGAGAGCTAGCCACCCCATGGGGCCTAGGGTTCAGCTAGCTGCCCTACACCAACTTGCTAGGCCCACTGGGCAAACCAGGGTAGTCAGGCGAGGTGCGTGGACTATGGAGGGGCGAGACCCCTGTTTGGTTCTTAGGGGCTAGACCCCTATTACTGAGAGGGCTAGGCCCTATACTGGTTCCGTGTTGTACTTTGGACGCACTTGCTAACGGAAATGACTGACCGCGTGCCAGTGTGGGGTAGCTACCCGTGCGCTTATCGTGCGTTCCGTAGTCACCGTTACGTCTGTCCGTGACCTTGGGGTGGTTGACTGGGTGTAGGATCACCACGAGGGACTCTCCCGACCCAGAGAGCACCATGTGTGCCTTTTACTCTTCAGAAAAGACTGCAATCAAGATTGTTCCCACGAGGAACATTCGAGATCAAGAAAGAGACCTGATAAATAAACAAAGTGGTAAAAATGAATTATTAGTTAAAGAAAGTAATTGAAAAACAACTACCTGTTAGTTAGTTAGTTGGTTGCCACTCTACTCAGTGTTCGCTGACGTTGTGTACTCATAACCCCTTTTCAGGTCTAGGTGTTGAGCAGTCAGAGCCTACAGCTACAGAGGGTGCTGAGCCCAGTAGAGCCTAGTAGTTGTAGCTCTTTTGTTGTACTCGTTTGTAGTAGTGAGTAGACCCTTGTACCTTTATTCTATGTACTTTTACGTTTTGTACTTTATGTTCCTATACCTTGTTACTTTCTACTGTTGTGGTAGTGAGATGTACTGTAACAGTTTTTACTTCTTTAGTGCTGTAACTTTTTATTGTTAGTTACTTAGCATAGTGAATGTGGTTTACTTTCCTGCTTTTTGGTTACTTTCTCATTGGATGACTGGGTCTTGGGATCAGTCGAGTTGGTCCGGTCTCGTGTCCTGTAAGGATTCGGGAACCAGGTTGTAACACCGGAGTCGAAGGAGATGAAGTTTAAAATCTGATATTAACTCTAATCTAACTAACTATCTAACTAGCTAAGCTATCCTACTCCTACTCCTAATCTACTATTACCTGGACGATGATAGAGAATCTAAAGATATGTAATATATGGCTATCTACGCACACAAAATATCAAGCACAATGTTAGTAATACAAAAAGATTTGCACAAAATACAATCAAAGAAATTTGCACAAGATATATAGTGGTTCCCCTCCCTTGGGTACTCCACTACCTAAGCCTCCCAGCTTAGGATTTTTAACCCGATCCTCTCAACCCCGAGAGAATCAATTTACTAACCAAGGTAATTAATGGGTTACCTCAACCCATGTACAATAACGGGTTTGTTACAACCTAACGAGCAAATGCTCAAATACAAAAGAAGTACAGGTGTAAGAAAGACTAATCTTACAACTAAGTTCCTAAGCCTCTGAACAATATATAGAATAATATTACTGATTTGAGAGCCTAGAAAGAACGTGATCCACTTCATAGATGCATAAAAAAAAATGCATCGTTGAGCTTGCAAGAATACTATGAGAGTGGATGGCAAGCTTCTTCTTTCTCTCTTGTGAATATGGTGGGAATTTGAAATTCTAGCTCTAGGATTTTCTCTTCTCTTTTCTTGTGTCTCTTGTATGCAAACAAAGGGTCCTAGGGTTATTTTATAGAGTTTAGGACCTAGGATACTCGTCTACTAGACATTGGGAATTAATTCCCAACGTTCATATTATTAGAATTAATTTTCTAGCCATTCTGTTTTGAGCCAACGACTACCTGGTACCGATACTAAAGTACCAGTATCGGTACTAGCAGCTCACTACCACCAGTACATGAGTCCTGGTACCAGTACTCATCATGGGTACCGGTACTTGTGACTCCCAGGTTTGGAATTCCTTGGGCACATTAACCTACCTATACCGGTACTCATCATGGGTACCGGTACTTGTAAGGTTCAGGCCAGAATTAAGCCTTCAACCTGTGGCCAACCTATACCGGTACTCATAGTTAGTACCGGTACTTGTTCACAGTTTGAGACGAATTCTCAAACCTGTGCCTTGCAAATACCAGTACTGATGAACAGTACCGGACTTGCTTACAAGTACCTGTTTTAAGAGTTTTAATTCATTTACGTTCATTGAAAATGATCGCAATATAAATCCTAATTTATCTCTACTTATTTTTACGATCTAAGTTAAGTTCTCTTGTTAAAAGGCATATACAATCTATGAAAATAAAATCTAAACTACAGAAACTAAGGTCGAAGATGATCTTCTTCTCCTTGACTCATCCTTGTCATCCTCCATGACATGATCATGCCTCCATCATTTTTTGTTTGCCTTGCTCCTTCACCTAAATCTGAAAATCACTTAATGTAAACATTAATCCATAATAATTTTGTTAACACCAAAATAAGATGTGGAACAAGGTTCCAACAATCTTCCCCTTTTTGGTGTTGACAAAACTATCTTGCAAATAGAAAAAAAAATTTAACAATGTTATATGAAGGAAAAATTTTCATTTTAATCCTCCCCCTCAATATATGCTCCCCCTAAAAAATATTACTATTTGCCCTTTATTTTTCTCCTCCTTTTTGTCAATCACAAAAAAAATGAAGAAATATTACACCATAAAGTTTACCAATAGTAAAATTATGAATGTGGGTAACAAGCTCTGTTAGGCCATCATTCTTGGTCTTCATTCAACCTATAGAAAGGTTGAAATATTCCGTTGTGTGCCTTGAACACCCACTTATCTCTTTGATCTATTCGTGCAAAACAATGTAAAATATCTTTCATAGGTACCCATTTTCTTTTGGGTCCTTGATGGTTAGCACATTTCAAATCCTTAGATTTATAGATCACTTTAGTGTTAGATCTATAATTTTTAGGATTCTTTTCCTTTTGATAAATCCATGCATGTCTAGGTGCATGTGATTTATTTTGTGTATTCTTTCTAATTTTAAACATTGCTTTTAGATCATCACAAAATTCTGTATTTAACCTAGTTGTTGTTTTTAAATTATTTAAAATTCCCTCAAAATGTTCATAAATGTCATCTAGTTCTACTATTTTTGCATGCAATTGTGAGTTAGTCACTTTTGACATTTCTAATTCTATTTCTAAACATGACTTTTCTAATTCTAATGTTTGGTAATTATTCTTTAAAACCTTATTTTCTTTTTTAAATAACCTAGCTTTATGATATAGCTCTTCATATGCTTCTAATAATTCTTCAAATGAAAAATCAAGGTTTACCTCGTTGTTCGTATCTTCTGAAGTTGCCACCAAGTAAAGATGTGCGACCTCATCTTTGGATTCCACTTCTCTGGAGTCGGTGTCCATGTTGGAGTTGCTATCATCCCATATCGCTTTAAATGCTTTCTTTTTCCTCTTCTTCTTGAGCTCCTTTATTTCTTTCCTATTGTCCTCCTTCTTGTTTACGGGGCAATCCTTTCGTAGGTGACCCTTTCTCTTGCATTCATAACAAACAATATCAGATGAAATTTTATTCACTTTCTTACCTAGCTTTTGAAGAAATTTCTGGAACTTTCTTGTGAGTATCTTCATCTTCAGATTCCGAGGTGCTTGAATCCGAGTCCTCCTTGATTGCTCTAAAAGCAATGCTCTTCTTCTTGCTCATTGCCTTCTCCTCGTTCTTCTTCATATTCTCCAATTGGACTTCATATGCCATGAGGCTTCCAATTAGATCATCCAAGGAGAGAGTGGAAAGGTCTTTCGCCTCTTGGATGGCTGCGGTCTTTGGAGACCAATCACTTGTAAGTGATCTTAAAACCTTTCTTACAAGATGCTCTTCTTTCAGCTTGATTCCAAGATTCTTCATGGGGTTCACGATCTCTCCAAACCTCGTGTACATATCTTTGATTGACTCTCCTTTCATCATCCTGAAACACTCATATTCTTCGGTTAGAATAGAAATACGGGTTTCTTTAACCTTACTCGTACCTTCATAGGTGATTTGCAAAGTATTCCATATCTCGTAGGCAGACTCACATGCGGAGATCTGGTTGAACTCTTCCCTTGATAACACACAATAGAGTGCGTTCATCGCCTTCACGTTGCCGACAATTTTATTCTTTTGATACGCCGTCCATGCCACTCCTTCCAGCGGTTCCGGATATGTGTACTTCTCTTGAATGAGAGTCCACGAATCTTCATCCATGGCTTTGAGGAAGACTTGCATCCTCCTCTTCCAATACTCGTAGTCCGTCCCATCGAAATAGGGAGGACGGGCGGATGATTGTCCTTCCATGCGCCTTGTTGTAGATGCCATTGCGAGTTGATTTGTTACGTCTTCTCACAACCTACACTGATACCACTTGATAGAGGATCTAAAGATATGTAATATATGGCTATCTATGCGCACAAAATCTCAAACACAATGTTAGTAATACAAAAAGATTTGCACAAAATACAATCACAGAAATTTGCACAAGATATATAGTGGTTCCCCTCCCTTGGGTACTCCACTACCTAAGCCTCCAAGCGTAAGGTTTTTAACCTGATTCTCTCAACCCCGAGAGAATCAATTTACTAACTGAGGTAATTAACGAGTTACCTCAACCCATGTATAATAACGGGCTTGTTACAACCCAACGAGCAAATGCTCAAATACAAAAGAAGTACAGGTGTAAGAAAGACTAATCTTACAACTAAGTTCCTAAGCCTCTCAACAATATATAGAATAATATTACCGATTTGAGAGCCTAGAAAGAACGTGATCCGCTTCGTAGATGCGTAAAAAAAAACATGTCGTTGAGCTTCCAAGAATACTATGAGAGTGGACGGAAAGCTTCTTTCTCTCTTGTGAATATGGTGGGAATTTGAAATTCTAGCTCTAGTATTTTCTCTTCTCTTTTCTTGTGTCTCTTGTATGCAAACAAAGAGTTCTAGGGTCATTTTATAGAGTTTAGGACCTAGGATAATCGTCTACTAGACGTTGGGAATTAATTCCCAACGTTCATATTGTTGGAATTAATTTTCTAGTCGTTCTGTTTTGAGCCAATGGCTACCTGGTACCGGCACTAAAGTACCTGTACCGATACTAGCAGCTCACTGCCACCAGTACATGAGTTCTGGTACCGATACTCATCATGGGTACCGGTACTTGTGACTCCTAGGTTTGGAATTCCTTGGCACATTAACCTGCCTGTACCGGTCCTCATCATGGGTACCGGTACTTGTGACTCCCAGGTTTAGAATTCCTTGGGCACATTAACCTACCTGTACCAGTACTCATCATGGGTACTGGTACTTGTGACTCCCAGGTTTAGAATTCCTTGGGCACATTAACCTACCTGTACCGGTACTCATCATGGGTACCGGTACTTGTAAGGTTCAGGCCAGAATTAAGCCTTCAACTTATGGCCAACCTGTATCGGTACTCATGGTTAGTACCGGTACTTGTTGTTCACAGTTTGAGACGAATTCTCAAACCTGTGCCTTACAAATACCAGTACTGATGAACAGTACTAGTACTTGCTTACAAGTACCTATTTTAAGAGTTTAAATTCATTTACGTTCTTTGAAAATGATCGCAATATAAATCTTAATTTATCTCTACTTATTTTTACGATCTAAGTTAAGTTCTCTTGTTAAGAGACATATACAATCTATGAAAATAAAATCTAAACTATAGAAACTAAGGTCGAAGATGATCTTCTTCTCCTTGACTCATCCTTGTCATCCTCCATGACATGATCATGCCTCCATCATTTTTTGTTTTCCTTGCTCCTTCACCTAAATCTAAAAAACACTTAATGCAAACATTAATCCATAATAATTTTGTTAACACCAAAACAAGATGTGGAACAAGGTTCCAACAGACAAAGGGGTCAACAGGATTCCGCCGAAGGCTCATGGTGGACGAGTGAAATCAGAGGGTAGTCGAAAGATCTCCGCCGGCGGATGTGAGGTGAAGCAGAGGATCTCCTTGGTCGGCGCCTGTGTCCAAAGATGCGGCTGACCTCGACGAAGCTCCTCAGCTGATCAGGATGGATGGAGGAAGTCGGAAGATGAGATGGGGAGTTGCCAGAGTTATGGAGAGAATAGCCTATCGAAGTCAGCTACAGTGTTAGAAGAGGGAAGGGAGCCAACTTCAGAGAAATTGGAGGGGTGAGGGGGTATTTATAGTGAATGGCGACGAAGAGGACGGCGAAGTCTGGATGAAGAGGAAGCTTGGGGAGCTTAACCTCCGACATCATCTCCAACGATGGTGAGGTTAACTCCCACCAGAAATTAGGATTTTCGAGTGATCGAGACCGATGGATGAAGATGGAGTGGTGAGCGCAAGCTCCAGGAGCTTGAAGAAGGAAGGATGATGTCGGCAGGGCGGTGATCACGCGGTGGAGGCACTCTCTGTTGTCAGCCGTTCAATCGGCTGAAGAAGAAGAAGAAGACAAAAGGGATCTAAATGCAATGAAACTTAAGGACCTTTATGAAAATTAAGGACCCGATTGCAATGAATTTTAAGGACCAAAATGTAAACTCAGGTTTTAAAGGTTTATTTTAACTTAAATCTTTTTCAACTTTTTATATATGTTAGTAAATAAGATAACTATTATGTTTTCACCTTGAATTTACATTCTTGACCTTTTTAGGTTAATTTATTAGATTAACTAAAGTTACTTAAGTTATTACATACTCATATATACATTATGTTTAAATTACTTAACTTATTAATTAAGGAAATGATTAATAAGATTTCAAGTCCAATTATTAATTAGATTGTTAATAATATTAATTGAATGATAAAGTATCACTTTTAACTTATTTTAAGGTCCTTTACTATATATCCCTTATTTTATAATTAACCCTTATATATTCATAACCTTAGCTAATTAACTAGGAAGACTAGTTAATTAGGGGTAATTAGAGATCATGATGAGTCTCTCATCATTGGTCAGCCCAAACGGTATGACCAAAAACTCGTAGTGTCCGTACCGGGTGCGGAAAGCTGTCTTAGAGACGTCGATCTCCCTGATCCTTAACTGGTGGTAGCCTGATCTCAAATCTATCTTGGAGAATACCATGGCACCTCACAACTGGTCAAACAAATCATCAATCCTCGGCAGTGGATACCTGTTCTTGATGGTGACCCTGTTCAGCTATCTGTAATCAACACAAAGGCGCAGGGTACCTTCCTTCTTCTTCATAAATAACATCGAGGCTCCCCACGGGGACGCACTAGGCCTTATAAATCCCTTCTCCAACAGGTCCTACAACTGGGACTTGAGCTCTCGCAGCTCAAGTGGTGCCATCCTGTATGGTGTCGTAGAAATGGGGCTAGTCCCTAGTACCAGTGAGATCTCAAACTTGATCTCACGCTCAAGCAATAGTCCTGGCAGCTCCTCTGGAAACACGTCAGGGTACTCTCTGACCACCGGGATACTCTGAAAGTCTGCTACGAGGCTAGGCTCTGCCACTACACAAGCCAAAAAGCCCTCACACCCCTGGCCCAAAAGTCTCGCTGCTCGAAGTGCAGAAATGCACCTGAACCCTCCATCCATCGACTGTCCGTGAAACTCAAAGGAAGGCATCTCCGGTATGGAGAAGACGATCTTCCTCCAAAATAGTCCACCAAAGCATGGTAAGCGGACAGCCAATCCATCCCCAAAATCACGCCAAAGTCCTCCATAAGTATCACAATCAGGTCAGCGGGGAGGCTGTGTCCCCCAACACTGACCTCACAGTCTGTGTAGACCTCCTCAGCTACAAACAACCGACCACCCGGACCTCTGATCACAAACGGATCCTCTAACAACACGCAATCCTGTCCCAAACTGACAGCAAAACTCACAGCAACAAATGAGTGCGTGGAGCCGAAATCAAAAGGTACGTAAACTAATCTGCCGGAAACTGTAACCATACCTGCCACCACTGAACCTGATGCCCTAGCGTCTCTGTGTGTCAGGGCGTTGATATGCCCCTCAGCCCTCGGTGCAGAAGAAGCAGCCACACTCTACATCGAACGGGTAGCCGTTGGCTAGTACCCTCCCCGCGACTGATGTCCTCCCCTACGCGCCTGGGAACCACGACCACCTGCTCAGCCTCCAACGCTCGGTGCGGGGAGCATCTGCTACGCTCCAGCCCTAGACGGGCAGTCCCTCCTGATGTGGCCCAGCTGGCCACACTAGTAGCAGAGGGGGACTCAACTCCCTCCCTCAGTATGTCCTTGCTGACGGCTAGGCGGGGGTCCAGTGCTGACAGCTGGCCCCTGTTGGGGGCCCCCAAAGGCCACTAACAACCCCACAAAACAAGACGACTCTCCTACGGGCGCCGCGTGCCTCCTCTCTCATTGGCCCTGTGAGTACTCTAGCTGGTAGGGCCTCTTCCATCCGCTATCAGTGTTTCGTGCAGCTGGGTTGGTCTCCTCGTACGTCATAGCTGCCTCCACCACTCTTGAGAAGGTGGGCAGCTTCAGGGGCTTGACATACCCCCGAATGGCAGGTCGGAGCCCCTCAATGAACCTCCACAGGCTCTCCTCCTCAGTAGCCACAACTGTCGCAGCAAAACGTGACAGCTTCAGGAAGTGTGTGCGATACACGCTAATAGTCATTGTCCCTTGGCGAAGAGTGTGGAACTCCTACCTCCTCTGGTCCTGCCACATCTGCGGGAAGTACTGGTCGCAGAAGAGAGTCACAAACTGGTTCCACGTTGGCTCTGCCCTCTCCAGGCCTCTGACTACCCTCCACCACCTGTGTGCCACACTCTCCAGCTGATACGTGGCAAAGGCCACGCGGCACTCCGCAGGGGGGTGAAGGGTGTCAAACACCTTCTCGATCTGCTCCATCCAATCCTCTGCCTCAGACGGGTCCTTATCCCCCTTGAAAGAGGGGGGCATCAGCTTCCGAAACTGTCTGAAAAGCTCGTAGTGCAGCTAGAGTGGGGGAACAGGCATGCCTCCAAGCAGGGAGGGCTCATGCTCGAAAGTGTTAAGAGTGTGGTGGGGGTGGTGGAGGACCACCCCCTCCCCCTCGTCCAACACTACGTCGGTCTCTCGGCCCCACAGAGGACTCCCCCTCCACGTCCCCAGGAAGAGGCGCTCGTGGAGGCGAGTGGAGCTCCTCTCGTACTATGTCTCGGACCAACTGAGTGAGGTCCTAGGCTTGAATGCCTGGGAGAATAGGCTGGTCAACCGACGCCTCAGGCCTGGCACGTCCGCCCCTCCGACCTCGTCCACGGCCGCGTCCGTGGCCCGCCTCAAGGACTCCACATCGAGGCAACTCCTGCAAGGAGACGCGGAAACAGAACAAAAAGGAGTCAACTCTAACAGACTTCAGCGAAGGAAACTCAGAACAGATGTCAAGCAGTACGTTGTGGTGGTTACTCTAGTTACATGCACGTGAATTGGTTATTCTCAAGCTAATTGGTTCATTTCTCGGGACGACCTTGCTCTAATACCATCTTGTTATGACCCACTTCCCAAATCCCTACAGGACACGAGACCGACTCGACTCGACTAATCCTAAGACCCAGTCATCCAACAAGAAATAACCAAAAAGCAGGAAAGTAAACCACATTCACTATGCTAAGTAACTAACAGTAAAAGAGTACAAGCAGTAAAAGAAGTGAAAGCTGCTAATAGTACATATCACCACCACAACAGTAAAACGAAAATAAAGTACAGAAACGTAAACGGTAACAAGAGTCTGAACTCACTAACAAAAGAAAGTACTACAACAGCAAGACTACTACAGGGCTCAACTGGGCCCAACACCCTCTGCAGCCGGTGACTCGGGCTGCTCAACACCTGGACCTAAAAAGGGTTATGAGTAAACAAAGTCAACGAACGCTAAGTAGAGTGGTAACCAACTAACTAAAGCAGTAAAAGCTAACAAGTAAACTATCTATTCCAATTACTTTATTTCACAAGTTATTCCTTTTCACCCATTGGTTTATTTTTCATATCTCTTTCTTGATCTCGAATGTTCCTCGTGGGAACGATCTTGATTGCAGTCTTTTTCGAAGAGTACAAGGCACATGTAGTGCTCTCCTAGCCGAGAGAGTCCCCCGTGGTGACCTACATCCAGTCAACCACCCCAAGGTCACGGACAGACGTAGCAGTGACTACAGCACGCACGATAAGTGCAATGGTAGCTACCCCGCACTAGCACCCGGTCAGTCGTTTCCACTAACGGGTACACCCAAAGTATAGCACGGAACAGTATAGGGCCTAGCCCTCTCAGAAATAAGGGTCTAGCCCCTCAGAACCAAACAGGGGTCTCGCCCCTCCACAGTCTACGCACCCACATCTGACTACCTTGGTTTGCCCAGTGGACCTAACAAGTCGGTATAGGGTGGCTAGCTAAACCCCGGGCCCCGTGGGGTGGTTAGCTCTCTCCCTACACTAGTAGCTCTCCCCGGTACAGTGTACATGAGGGCCAAGAAGTCAGTGTAGAGTGGTCAATTCTAACCCCGAGTCCCAACCCAAGGGCAGCTAGCTTCGCTCTACACTAAATAGGGGACAATCACTCTCCTTGGTACCACGTACTCAAGGGCCAGTACACTTCCCACTCACATTTCCAGATCCATTCCATTTATTCACAAGAGATCTACTCCTAATTCCCCATAGGGTTCATGCTTGTATTTCTCATGCCATTCCATACCAGGTTTCATCATTCACATTTCCATCCTCAGATTATACACATGCAGCTCGTATTTCCATCATTTAACATATACAACAAGTAATGTCACACGTAACTATTTAACTAGCACACGCATTTCATATTTCACAGGCAGCTCTTGTTTATTAATAGGCAGTTGTTCACATTTCTATTCATTCATTTAAGGCTGCAATTTCAAATACGCATACAAACAGTGCAAGTACTTCTCGTCCTAGGATTCATGCCACATCCTAGGTTTCTAGTTATCCAATTCACATATGCATTCAGGTTTTATAATTAAATTAGGGGAAGACCACTCTACCAGACAACCCAGGAGTATTAGGGACTCGAACGACAGGCTCTCGTGCCTCAACAAGCCCCAACCCCACAACTGTTCGAAGTCCTATAACAAGTAACATATCACAATGGAACATTTAGAATAGTATAAAAGGCCTTCTAACAAGTAGAGGTAGTCACAAGGAAAACATCGATATCTTGTTTGCGTAAAACGGACCTCAAACGGACCCTAAATGGGTCAAAAATAAGACTGCAAACCTAAATCAGACATCTGGCACAAGGTCCAAACGTCTTAAAAGTAACCAGAAACTCACCTCAGGTTCCGCGTTGACCTCAGACGTCCAGAACCTCTTCTAGACCATCTGGACTCAGCACCAGACGTCCGACCTCTCCTCTGGATGTCTAGGAGTGCTTTCGGCCATCTGGTAGGCTATCCAGACATCCAAAGCGCGTGGGAGGGCGTGCCCCACGCCTTCCTGAAGCTATCTCTGCACGTGACAGACAAAATCCACCTCTTTTAGCCATGCAAATTGAGGCTGCGATGCAGCCTGCATGGTTGTATCAGCAAAGGAATGTACCTTCGCGGAAGGTTGCTTTCAGACATCCGGTGTAGTCACCAGACGTCCGCCCCGTCATCTGGACGTCACTCCAGACGTCTGATTCTGGAAAAATCCCAGAATCAAAGAAACTTGTTGCTCTCCCTTGCCGCGCACAGCTGCGACCTCACCTCCTCACCTGCAGCTCCGGCTGCAGCAAGTGTCGGGGACGTCTCCTCCGACATGCTCCTCCTCCTGCACGCGTCGCTCTGGCCATGCGTCCTCCGGCGAGCCCCCACGAGCTTGCGAGCTCAAGCTCTTCCTGCTCTCCTCACACCGCCTCTCCTCCTCATCGCCGCTCTCGCGCTTTCTCTCACGCTTTCTCCTCTCGCTGTGGTGGAGCGGAAAGGAAGAAGGTGGTTGGGGTAAAGTAGGGAAAAGAGGAAGGGGGAGAGGGCCTTTTATGAGGCGCGTTAGGGTTTAAATGGAGGAGAGAAGAGGGAAAGAGAGAGAAGAGAGGTACTGTCTGTGCGCAACCCGCACACAAACGCGAAGGCTTGTACCAAAATTTTGATTTCCAAACATCTGGGAAAAGGTCTAGACGTCTGACCAGACATCTGACCGACAGTCCAGACATCTTAAAAGGCTTAGGACAGAATGGGTCTTTACACTGTGTGACCATATGAATTGGATGGAAGACCCTTCGATGGGTTTAGTGCACAAAAGAATATAGAAGCTAATGAGTTTCAAATCTCATGGCAGCTCTGATTGGGGGTGGTCGGTGGATTAAAACAATGAGGAAACAGTGTGAAAGTGATTGTAAGATGTGGGAGAAGATCAATGAATTATAATGGGTGATTGGATCTTCCTCTCTAATTGGAATTGATCAGAGAGGGTGATTTGGCGAAGAAGTGAATCTAAGTTAATCTACTCCTAATTCAAATCAATCAATGAGTGAATTATAATCTAAACTGTCTAACTATACTAAACTAACTAGGAAAGCAATTAAAACTGTTACGACCCAAACTCGGCTCCACATGGAACTCAGGTTGTGTCACCTCAACTAACCCAAGACCTAGTCATCCAATGAGAAATATACCAACCCTTAATAATTTCCACACATGCAGTATACCTAGAAGAATGGATAAAAGATTGAAAAACTGTAAAGTGTCTAGAACGGAAACATAGTTCCTCAAGAGAATGGCACGATTACAGCATAGCCATCACAACATAATAGAAACGAAATTGAACTAATGGTTCCAAAAAGTCATTCACAACAGTAACAATAGAGTCAAGCTATAGCAGAAAGAAATAGAACGACTAAGGCTGTGTTCGGCTAGGCCCAGCTACCTCCATAGCTGGTAGGGCTGGCTGCTCACTTTCCTATCCTGGACACAAGTGGTAGGAGTTAGCAAAAGCTGAGTAGAGTAGCAAAAGTAAAATCAACTAATACAATTTAACTAAAAGCAGTAACATTTCAGACAGTAGTAAACATTTCACACATTTTCATGCTTTGTTTCTATTTCTAAGCAACAGTTGTTTAGTGTTTTCAGATATTCTAACAAAGGGTCTTATTATCTCTTGGTTCACATATTCCCTAATGGAAGGATCTTGTTGCAATTTTCCTCACGATGCAGAATGTGCATGTAGTGCTCTCCTGGCCGAGAGAACACCCCGTGTTTGTCCTACACCCAGTCTACCACTCCAGGGTCATGGCCGCAACGTAGTGGTGACTACGTCACGCGTAATAAACGCACAGGGGGCTACCCTACACTGGCACGCAGTCAGTCGTTTCTGCTAACGGGTACGCTCTAAGTTATACAACATAGAACAAAACACATGCCGTACCCCTCACCAGTCTACGTACCCTCTCCCGACAATCCCGGTTGGCCCCGTGGGCCTAACATGAATCAGTGTAAGAAGGCCATTTCTACCCTAGGTCCCAACCCAAGGGAAGGTTAGCTCTCTCCCTGCACAAGGGGTGATTAGCTTTCCTCGGTACATGTGTACCCGAGGGCCAACTCACTCCCATTCTAGTACCCAAACAGCAGTCATGCCTCACATTAGGCAATTCATTCCACCATCATCAGGGTTTCAGGCCATAGCAGATAAGTTATTTGTCTAGTTCTCTCTAAGGTTCATTTATAATTCCTTTGATTATGTTTCAGACACCAGCGAATGACATGCATCTCCATTCATATTTAGATTTCAGACATGGAAATAGACAACCAAGTGCATTACAATAAAAGCCTTGATTCAACCGTTAGGGTTATCATTTCTCACAATAAGAATTAATCATTTCTCACATGTATAACAAGTATAAAGCTCACATACTGAGAGTTAGGGCATGCATGTGTGTGTGTGAGTATATAAGACGAAGTAGTTATCGATTTCATTCACAAAGCACATTTACAGAAATTGCAATAATTATTAGGTAGCTACTTCTGATATTTATTTAAAATGACCTAACCATATTGGAATAAGAAAGGTCACTCTACCTAGGTGTACAGGAGATATGGGGGCAAGAGGGACCAATTCAGATGCCCCTACAAGTCCCGCATGTACCCCAGACTCAGAGCCTACACCAAACCAGTGGTCAAAAGGAGCATTAAACACTTTGATCGACATTTTAGTGCACTAAAATAGTTCAAAATAGTGTAGAAATGATTCCAAAATGTGGGAAATTCCAAGAGCTTTCTAACAATACCTGTCACAAGGAAATCGGATCTCGTTTGGGCCCTAAACCAGCCAAAAAACCCTTCCTGGTTCACTTGAACCAAGTCAGGTCCATTCGGTCTGACAGAACCAACCTCCTGCCTACTCAGAATGTGCCTGGCTCTCGTATCAAACATCTGAGGCTCTCGTCATACGTCTTATACAGCGCGAATGCCTCGCTTCTCCTCCTCAGATGTCCAATGGGTGTCCCAACTGTCCTAGCCCACTACGAACGTCTGAAACAAGTGTTTTCCTCATCCTCGTGCAACAGACCGGCTCCTCCCCTACATTGAGCTGTCTACAGAGCAACCACGACCTCGAACAATGCGACTGCAGCATCACACAGTGCCCTCATCCTTGTGTAGCACCCTCGGAGCCCACTCGTGGCCCAAGCTTCGCCTTGCCTCGTTGGCCCTATTGCAAGCTGTTGTTTGACGTTCGCACTCGCATAGCCCTGCGGCTGTAGCTCCTTCGCATGCGGCCATAGCTCTGCTCCAACATTCATAGCTGCAGCTCCTTCTCGTGTAGCCGAAACTTTGCCCCAGCGCTCTTGTGTCGTTGGAGCTCGACAGTGAGCTCCCTCCCCCTCACACGACACCTCTCTATCTCTCCTCTCCGCTCACCTCTCTCTCTCTCCCTGGAAATGAGGAGAGCATGTCGCCCAAGGGCGATGTGGGGGAGGAGTGGGGTTACGAGGGGGAGGGTTTAAAGGGTGTTGTGTAGGGTTTTTGGTGGGGGAAAATTGTATTTTTGGCCCCAAAGTCTCGTAGTTTTCTCGTGAATCCCATAGAACGAGGTTTTGGGGGTGTTAAAATTTCCATAGCACCTCAGAAAAAAAAACCTAGGAAATCATAAGGACCCTTGCAGAGGGTCATTTCAAAAACTAATCTATGAAAGCAGTAAATCCTAATCTAATGGACGAATGGGACCTCTGAGAAGAACCACAGCTAGTGGCCGTGGCAAAGAAGGAGGAAGAAAGCTCCAGCAACGAAGAGTCCACTAGTGGAACTCCTTATTGGCTTCAGGTCTTTCACAATCTCTAGTGGCAAGGAACGAAGATGGGGAAGAGGTGCGTGCCTTTGTCACAGGCAGTGGAGGAAGAAAGGAAGGAGAACTGGAGGGGCATGAATGACCAACCCAAGAAAGTAGGAGAGGAGTTGGTAATGGTGCACGGCTAGTTAGGGAGGTCAATTTATAAGCAAGAGGGAGCTCAAGTGACTAGCAACAATGGGTAGAGCCATCGAAGGAGGGTTGTGATTTGCTTTGAAGTGCGTGAGAATGGTTTCAGATAAATAACTACCGTTGGATGTGATGTAGGTTGGACCACACAGCTGTCTGCACCGGCACTAGGAGGTGGAGAGAAGATCGACCATTGGATCATGGGAGAAGGAAATGGACGGCCAGAAGGCCTCAAGTTCTTCGTTCATGAGCAACAGCTAAGAAGAGCTACTCTAAGTCTGTCGGGTAATTTACACACCAATCCCTCTGAGTGAAATGGTATGAAAATTGTACAAGGACCCATAAGTGATGAAAACTATTACCAATCAGTCCCTGAAGGATTTTAAACAAGTCCCTGCAACATTTTGATTGAATAAAATGTGAATGCTTTGTTTTGACAAAAAGACCTATATGTAATGCACTCAATCCAAGGTCCTAACAATGTCAAAATGATTTGTAATTTTTACGACATGTCATTTGAACACCTAAGAAATTAATTTCATAATTGATTGGTGAATTTGAACTCATGTTAGTGTTTAATTGTCTTTGGAATCAACCACTTATACACTTAGATATAAAATCTCTTAAATATGACCTAATTATGCATTTTTAGCACAAAATTGATGTTTTAGGTCATTATCCATTATGCCCACATTTAACCCTTTTATTATGTTAATTTGATAGTGTTTAACTTAGTTTCTAGCTTAACTTTGGCATTTTAGCTATGATGAGTCACACCTCATCATACCCCCATGCTTAGGTTTTGCTAGTCCCTTAGCAACATCTCATTAGTGTGCAAACATTCAACATTAGCAAAGTAAGTGTGAAGAGATTTCCTATAACTCATTTCAAATGTAAAGTGTTTACAAATGATCTTTAATTGAAGATTTTTCTAAAATATCTCAAATGTGTTTATGTAGTGGACCTTGTGAGAACTAATTGCAACAAGATTACCAGTACTCAAGACTTACAAGACATAGACCATCTCTCGTCTAACAATGACTTTTGATATTTAAACTTAAGTATGTCTTCCAAGATCTAGAGAGTTTTACCAAGCTCAAGAGCTAAGAAGTTATGGTTGTGCTCAATGCATATCAAGACTAACCAAACGAACTTTAAGACTCAAGCCCAGGGTTTCACTTCCTTTTAAGTCCAGTTTTATCTCAACTTCAGCTCATGTTTCTGGATTAACTCTAAAAATAATGAAGACTCAAACTCTATTCTTATTGCATTTGTGGCTCAATGAATATTTGGTAGAAATAATGGGAATATGTAATATATATTTGGTAGAAATGTGCAAACATTTACAATTGGAATTAGAGAACATACCAACTTATTCCAAAGAATTTTTTTTTCTTTTTCTTTTTGACTTTTCTATTTTTTCTACTTTTTCTCATTTTTTTGATTTTTTTTCTTACAAAATAAAATATACACAGTGATAGTGGTAAGTGTGCGTTGCTCCCAGGCAACGACTCCAAGTGATGAGTGCATTTCGATATTTGATAAAAGCCACGTTGTAATATAGTCGAATCACACAAGTCAACTTTTAAATTTATATTCTCGAAGTTAAATCTACGGTCATTCGCTTGGAGTAAATAAATGTACAAATATCACTATCTAATTATTTACAAATGAATTTGATGAACTTGTATTAGGGGTGGCTTCTAAAAAATTGGAAAAGTTCAAAGTTGCACTTGATTCTACGAAATAAAGTGATGAAATCTTAATCAAGGAATTAATGATCAGATAAATTATTAATTAATGCTCAATAAAAAAAATAATCAAGGGTTTGTTAGATTAAGCACTAAATAGTCAATAGCAATAATGATTGCAATATAATTCCATTTAGAAACAAATCTTACACAAATTGGAGAAATTTACAAATTAATCCCTGGAATAAGGCTTTTATTACGATTTGGTCCCTACAAAATTGTAAATTGGTTCCTACAAACACTTTTTTTCAGGCTAGTCCCTGCCAACAACAGGAGCATATTCTCTTCTTCCTCGTCGAAGAACGTGATGGAGGTGATAAGAAATGGTAGTCAGCACATGGATTCACCTTCAGAACATCGTGAATTGTTCCTTACAGGATTGCAAAGCTTCTCATGAAGCTTCAACACTCGAAGATGCATCGTCAGCAGCTGTCAACGTCGAGGAAGTCGACGGCCATGGTGGGGGTGGTCTCAATGAGGGAGAGGTGCTTGACCTCAACCAAATGGTCAAGAAGCTTGGTCGATCTTTAGTGAAGGTGATGGCAAAGCTAATTGGGCATAGGGACGTTGGAGGTGGGCCACCAGGCTCGAGGAAGGAGGTGGTGACTATCGACATCTAGCAGAGGGTTAAAGGCATGAAATCCCTCAATAAGTTGAGGGGTTTTGCTCGTGAAGGTGTGGTGGAGCTTCTGAGGTGGTTGGCGAGTGGAGAGGATGCGTGGAGTGTAGCAGAGGGTGTCGTAGACACTTTGCTGGACTTCCGTCATTCACAAGGAAGATGACGTGGTGGCGAGAGGAGGGCAACACAATTCCTACGTTTAAGGGGCTGAGATTAACCTATAGAGAGAGGGGAAGAAGATAGGCTACCTAAAAGATGATGAGGAGGTCGGAGCGCAACTGACGTTGGCCGATCAGACCCAAGTGAGATCAATCTAGCGAGGAAATTGGAGCAAAGAATGGGGGTGAGGAACAGACTTCGATGGCAAGAAGCACAGCGACGACGAGGGGAGACTATCCACGACCTTAGTTGACGGTGAGGCATGATGAAGAAGCAAGGTTAAGGCGATCCAAGGTCAGCATTAATGGCGGGTTCGAGGAGGACAAAGAAGAGGTTGAACTTGCACCAAAACTCAACAACCGGCATCAATAGAGCTCAGCGAAGCTTTATAGGCAGTTGGCTGACATGAATGAGGTAGATAAGCAGCCCCAAAAGGTTGATGTGAGCGTGCTCCAATGATGATTTTAGACATGAATCACAATGACCACAATTGGCAAGAACAACTGGGGATTGAGTCAATCAATGCAGGATTGATCGGGGAAGATCTCGACCAAGATTTGCGAGATTCCAACAAGAGGATTCAGAGAAATCTGCCTCCAAAGTTGCGGTCTCGTGCAAGCTGTTGCCTGCTGGAGGAAGACGACAACTAATGTCAACATGACGTTATCCAAGGACCAAGAAGAAATAATTTTGGACCTAAATGAAATAAATTCAAAACTTGAGGGTTGTTATGCAAAGTAGGTGAAAATGAAGTCCAATTAGTCTCAACTTTTTAGGGTAACATAATTTAGACCCAAGGAATCTAATGGTGACTTCAATTTTGGGTTTTGATGAAGTTTGATTGGTAAATTTATGTTTTAACTCAAAACATATTAAATATTAACCTTGGTCTTTATTTTAGCCAAATTAGGTTAATTTTGTAAAATTAATTGTTCTAAACCTTAAATAATATTTTTTAATAATTTTTAGAAGGTTTAGATTACATTTATTACAAATAGAACCCTTTAAGTTAAATTGGTGCTAAAATTACGATTTTATTAATTGTAAATTGACTTTATTTCATAAAATCCTTAAATTAATCGATGTAAGCCCACTTATTGGAAATTTAAGCTTAGTTGACCTCAAATTAAGTACAGGTTCACCCCTCAGTTAATTTGCACTTGTATTTGTCTGTTAAAATAATAAAATTAACCTAATTAGGGTAATTCCTCTTAATTTAAATGCAATTGAATTATACCCTTCAATATAACAATTAGGTGAATTTAGCCTTGGAAATTAGTAAATTTGGATTAGATATAGAGGATGATGGTGTTACCATCAGACTTCAAAGATTATATTTTTTATTTATGTCATTGAAGATATCCCACTTGATGATATGCTGTTTTGAAGGTTAATCAAAGGATAGAATACTTAAACATCATGTAGATTTCCATGCATGAAAAATATTTAATAGCAAATATCCTCATTTCTCTTCTGAGCCTCAGAATATTTGCCTTGGTTTAACTATTGATAGATTTAATCCTTTTAGGATGATGGATGCACACTTGATTCTTTACAATTTACCTCCATGGTTATGCATGAAATAATCTAATTTCATATTGTCAATGTTAAGTCCCAGTCTTTTTAGTCTAAAAGCTCATATTGATGTCTTTTTGCAAAGATTAAAGGAAATTAGTATTCCAACATATGATGTTGATCGCAAGGAGATGTTTCAATCATATGCTGCAATAATTTGGACTATCAATGACTTTCTAAAATATGTTGATATTTTCGGATGAGCCACAGAAGGATATCTTGCATGCCTTTCTTTAATCATAATACTTGGAAGGTAGTTGAAAGGTATGCTATGTGGGTCATTGTCATTTCCTTCCCATGGATCATAGATTTAGAAGGCAATCAACACCCTTCAATGAAAAGTAAGATTTAAGGTGTATACCAAAAAAAGATTGTCAAAGACGATGATAATGGCACAATTGAAAGGCTTCCTAGTATTATTGGGACAAATTCCAAAAAGAGATGTAAACATTAACCTAATTGGAAAAAATGAAGTGTACCTTTTGAGTTGACATATTGGGAAGAGAGTGATACTCATCATAATCTAGGAAAAATGTGTGTGTAATGTACTAGGAACCTTATTAGAATTGGAAAAGAAAAACAAAGATGGTATACGAAGTGGTATTGACTTACAAAAGTTGAACATTAGACACGTACTTCATCCCAAAGATGTTGATAATAAGATTATCTTGCCTCTAGCATGCTATAACTTGACAAGAATGAGAAGCCCAATATGTGTGAGATTTCCAAAAGAGTCAAAGGTCCAAATGGTTGTGCATTTAATTTATAAAGATGTGTAAACTTACGTGATTGCATTTTTTATTGCTTGAAATGTCAAGATTTCCATATATTGATGCATCGATTTCATACTTCCCATATCATTACAAGTTATATCAGATGATACCATTCAATTAGTATTAATAGGTTTTCTTCTAAAATGTATGTTTAAAGAGCTTAGCCCAGAATATCTTGAGCAACGAAAGAAAAATTACCATATTGATTTGTCATATGGATAAAATATTTCCACATCCTTTTTTTGATGTCGTGAGACATTTGGCAACACACTTGGCTAAAGAAGTAAAGAAGATCATTTTGGGGGGGTTGTGCTTTTAAAGATTAATTTGATATGAAAATGCAATAACCAAGAAAACAAGGATTTTAAAATTCTCATCTTTTAAGGTTCTGCATTGGTTAAATGGGTTTTAGGGTTCTTTTTTCTACTTTTAGGTTTTCAAACAATGTTGTTCTTGGTGATGTCTCTTCGTTTAATTAATGTTCAATGCTAACGCATGCTCAATTTTTGGAAAATTAATCACAAAAGATTAGAAACATCTATAGGCAGATAAACACCCTAGAATGAATGTCTTAATAACAAAATATCTTCAATAGAGTGTAGATTTTGAGGCGAGGTTTTTTTATTTTTTTGTTTTTGTGTTTTGTTTTGAAAGATAACTATCTTGAACTAATTACAAGATAAGATGAGTTGACTTACCTATTGGACCAATCTAGATTGGCCCAAGGTCATTGCTTGCAAAAAGTAAAAATCAAAATGAGGCATATGAATTAGTAACTTTGAATTAAAAAAATCGAGCTAAATGAACAAGATGTAGTAAAAAGCAATCTAGATTCATCACCTCTCTGGCAACGGTACCAAAAACTAAGCGTGAGATCTGCAAGAAGTTAAAAAATGTCATGCACTAAAACATAATTATTTATAAAAATTACTAAACTTTAGAAATAAATAGAAAATCAATATAGCAAGAGTTTGAGTCATCCTCAGGGAGACAAAATCATCTAAATTAATTTCTACTAATCTAAACTAAATTTTTTTTCCGATTTTTGGGATTTCTTTCAGAATTTTATAATAAGACACAAGAAGTACGTTTGATTCTAACAACTAATCCTAAATTAACAAGATAAAGTGCATGAAAAGCAAGAAACAAATTAACTACTAATTAGAAACTACGAAACTAATGCAAATACAAATAAATCACCAAAACAAAATTTTCTTAATGCTAAATAATGTCAAATTTCAAGGAGAGAGCGGGGGTGGGGAGAGAATGAGCAAGGAGAAGGTCTCAGCGTGGTGATGGCAAGTAGGTAGTGGCACGGACATCAACTTTGGTGGCGGAAAGGAAAAAGTTCCCGAGAGGTTTCTCATGCTTAAGAGAGAGGAAGGGGAAGGGAGAGAAAAGGAAGAAGAGAATATGAGATGTGTTGTATTGAAAGGGGAGGTCTTGGGGGTATTTATAGACCCCAAGTAATCTCAAAATAATTAGGAATTAGCTCAAATTCGTCACCCCAAAATATGAAAATTTTGTGGTACTTTGAAAACTCCAAATCCCATTTTCATGGGATTTTTTTTTTTTTTTGCAAAGAACGACTTCATTGATGGGAAGAAGCAGATTACAAGAACATCTACACCCTCCAAAGAGGGGAGCACACCTCCCAAGAATGGGTGTGACACTCGCCTAATAGGCGAAAACCAAAAATATCAGGTGCTTGATCCAACTCGCTTCTGAAACCAATTCCATGCATAAATCACGATATACAGCATCAAACAAAGTCGATGATTGGCATGAGACAGGGAAAACTAGTGGGCAAAGATTTGGTCAAGTCCTCATCATGGTAAGCACGGTTTCTTGCGTAACCTATCACCAATAAAGAAAACCAAAAAGAAAGGAGAAAAGATAAAAACACAACCAAAAATGGTCGAGGACACTAATGGAAGTAGAGATGACAATGGGAAATATCTCAAGCTAAGATCACCCCCAACAGCAACCTTCAAGAACAACGTCAAACACGGGCAGCTTGAAGGAACCAAAGAAGCCATCGAAGCACAACTCCACAGCGGTCACTCTAGAGCTCCATCTAAGTAGCAAACAGGCGATGAGCAGCCACTGGAGACCATCATAGCCACCAGGGAGAAGAAGCCCCCAAGCAGCAGCCCACCCTACAACAAGATGACCACTCCTCAGCAACCAACTCGCACACACCATGGTTGAAGATGCACTGAATAGAGCCACTATAGGGATGGATTAGGTGGATAGGGGATGCGAGGAAAGAGCAGAGGGAGAAGAAAGAGAGGGGAGGGAGGGGGACTCAGTTAGCTGAAAGGCCTGCTGATTCCCCGCCTTGCAACTTAGGGTTCCAGTTGTTCGCCCTCGAGAGGGGAGAAAAGTGGACACTATCAACTCCTTAGTTTTAGGCTTAGAAATCCCTTTAGGTCTCTTTCCTTTTCTTTCCATTTCTTTTCATTTGTCAACCCACTTCCTCTCAATTTTCAACTCATTTGAGGTTGTTGTAATGATTGATGAAAGGGAGGCATTGTTGATAGAGAGAAATTGGTTGGGAAAGCGAGTGCTCGGGGAGAGAGAGAGAGAGAGAGACAGGAGATGCGCTTGGTGCAGGGCACTTTTCTTTCTATTTTTTTTCTTTGTCCTATTTTCTTTGCTTCTCAAATTCTTATTTCTTTTGCACTGTCTTGCATGAACATCATTTTTGATACGTCTTCACGAATGACCACGTCTCGTGTCCTCTCATTTGAGATCAATATTGGATATATTTTTCTTGCATTTTCTCTTACCTACATTAAAAATTTAAAGAAATAAATTATTAGAAATGAAAAATAAAAAACCAAAATATCCTAAAAAAATATCAAAAAATAGATAGAGAAATTATGCAAAATCGTAATGTGATCAACGATTCTTAAGAAGAGGCTGAAGGCACTCACACTAGAGGCCTCGAAGGCGATAAAAACCCATCAGGTGGCCATCTAGGTCGTGATAACTAATGTTAAGTCTGAAGAGCTTGCTAATTAGGGTTAATTAATCATGTCATAATATAGTGTCGCAATCCAAACAGATGTCATTTATTTATATACAATTTTTACTGATTTTATTCTAAGTTGTTCACTGAGAAGTAGTTATTGATATACATCACTCTATTATCCAAAAATCATTTTTTATTCCAAAAATGTAAAGTTTATTTACAATTGAATGAATAATGAATGAAAGAATCAAAGAATAAACTAATCTAAATCAATTATGCACAACAATGAATAAATCAAAGTTAATGACAATGCTTCAAAGATATATACAAGTATAAAGGCATCAAAAACTAATCTAAACTAATCTAGGTTAATTATGTACACTAATATATATGTAATACCTTAATATAGGCATAAAAAGAATATATATAAACAACTATATTACTAACTATACTAACATATATATACACTATGTACACTAACATCTATAAACGTCACTAAAGAGCCTTAAAAATACTTATATACAAAATAAGGCAAAAATATATATATAACACATAATATTTACTCTATATACGTATATACTATACTAACATACATTTATGCTAACATTTATACATGCATACACACATACACAAACACTTGACACCACACACATGTACACACATAACACCTATACTTAACACTTAACTAATTTACAATTAACTCACACACAACATACACTACACTTAGTTAACCTAACACTTAACTTAACCCAGGTTGACCTTAACCAAAAAATTGGAATTGGCAAGCCCAACATTTCACGGAATCAACAACCCACAAGGGATCGGATCGACTACTACTAATCTTGGGCCCTAGTTTATTTAGTTAGTATATTTTTGTATAGTTTCGGACCAATACCAACCTACAAAGCTTGCTCGGCCCATGGCCTCCTAGCCCCTCTCTCTTCTCTCTTAGAATGCATGCTCAAATCATGTGTTACGACCCGGTTCCCGAATCCCTACAGGACCCAAGACCAGCTCGACTCGACTAATCCTAAGACCCAATCATCCAACAAGAAATAACCAAAAAGCAGGAAAGTAAACCACATTCACTATGCTAAGTAACTAACAGTAAAAGAATACAAGTAGTAAAAGAAGTAAAAGCTGCTAACGGTACATATCACCACCACAACAATAAAACGGAAATAAAGTACAGAACGTAAACGGTAACAAGAGTCTGAACTCAATAGCAAAAGAAAGTACTACAGCAGGAAGACTACTGCTGGGCTCGACTGGGCAAGCACCCTCTGCAGCCGATGACTCGGGCTGCTCAACACCTGGACCTAAAAAGGGTTATGAGTAAACGAAGTCAGCGAACGCTAAGTAGAGTGGTAACCAACTAACTAAAGCAGTAAAAGCTAACAAGTAAACTATCTATTCCAATTACTTTATTTCACAAGTTATTCCTTTTCACCCATTGGTTTATTTTTCAGATCTCTTTCTTGATCTCGAATGTTCCTCGTGGGAACGATCTTGATTGCAGTCTTTTCTGAAGAGTAAAAGGCACACGTAGTGCTCTCCTGGCCGAGAGAGTCCCCTGTGGTGATCCTACACCCAGTCAACCACCCCAAGGTCACGGACAGACGTAGCGATGACTACGACACGCGCGATGAGCGCACGGGTAGCTACCTCACACTGGCATGCGGTCAGTCGTTTCCGCTAACGGGTACGTCCAAAGTATAGCAGGAACAGTATAGGGCCTAGCCCTCTCAATAACAAGGGTTTAGCCCCTCAGAACCAAATAGGGGTCTCGCCCCTCCACAGTCCGCGCACCCTCGTCTGACCACCTTAGTTTGCCCAGTGGGCCTAACAAGTCGGTGTAGGGTGGCTAGCTGAACCTCGGGCCCCGTGGGGTGGTTAGCTCTCTCCTTACACTAGTAGCTCTCCCCGGTACAGTGTACGCAAGGGCCAAGAAGTCGGTGTAGAGTGGCCAATCCTAACCCCAGGTCCCAACCCAAGGGCGGCTAGCTCCGCTCTACACTAAACAAGGGACAGTCGCTTTCCTTGGTACCACGTACTCAAGGGCTAGCACACTTCCCACTCACATTTCCCGATCCATTCCATTTATTCACAAGAGCTCTACTCCTAATTCCCCATAGGGTTCATGCTCGTATTTCTCATGCCATTCCATACCAGATTTCATCATTCACATTTCCATTTTCAGATTATACACATGCAGCTCGTATGTCCATCATTTAACATATTCAACAAGTAATGCCACAAGTAACTGTTTAATTAGCACATGCATTTCATATTTCACAGGCAGCTCTTGTTTATTAACAGGCAGTTGTTCACATTTCTATTCATTCATTTAAGGCTGCAATTTCAAATACGCATACAAACAGTGCAAGTACTTCTCGTCCTAGGATTCATGCCACATCCTAGGTTTCTAGTTATCCAATTCACATATGCATTCAGGTTTTATAATTAAATTAGGGGAAGACCACTCTACCAAACGACCTGGCAGATTGGGGGCTCGAACTGCAGGCTCACGTGCCTCAGCAAGCCCCGAACCCGCAACTGATCGAAGTCTTATGACAAGGAACATACCACAATGGAACATTCAAAACAGTATAAAAGGCCTTCTAACAAGTAGAAGAACTCACAAGGAAAACACCGATATCTTGTTTACGTAAAATGGACCTCAAACGGACCCTAAACGAGTCAAAAATAAGACTGCAGACCTAAATCAGACGTCTGGCACAAGGTCCAGACGTCTTAAAAGTAACCAAAAACTCACCTCAGGTTCTGCGTCGACCTCAGACGTCCATAACCTCTTCTTGACCGTCTGGACCCAGCTCCAGACGTCCGACCTCTCCTCCGGACGTCTGGGAGTGCTTCCAGTCATCTGGTAAGCTGTCCAGACGTCCGAATCGCGTGGGAGGGTGTGCCCCGCGCCTTCCCGAAGCTGTCAATGCACGCAACAGGCAGATCAACCACTTTTACCCATGCAAATCGAGGTTGTGGTGTGGCCTGCATGGCCGTATCCACAAAAGGAACGTACCTTCACGGAATACTACTTTCAGACGTCCGGTGTCATCACCAGACGTCCACTCTGTCGTTTGGACGTCACGCCAGACGTCTGATTCTGGGAAAAATCTAGAAACAGAATGACCTGCTACTCTCCCTTGCCGCACGTAGCCGCGGCCTCGCCCCCTCACTTGCAGCTCCGACTACAGCAAGTGTCAGGGACGTCTCCCCCGACGCGCCCCTCCTCCCGCATGCGTCGCTCTGGCCGTGCATCCTCCGGCGAGCTCCCACGAGCTCGCAAGCTCAAGCTCTTCCTCCTCTCCTCACGCCGCCTCTCCTCCTCGTCGTCGCTCTCGCGCTCACCCCTCTCACTGCAGTGGAGAGGGAGAAAGGAGGGTGGCTGTGGTGAAGTGGGGAAAAAAGGAAGAGGGGGAGAGGGGTTTTATAAGGGTGCGTTAGGGTTCGGATGGGGGGAAGAGAAGAGGGAAGAAAGAGATGGGCAGTACTATCTGCGCGCAGCCCGTGCACAGATGCGAAGTCACATAACATATTTTCAATTTCCAGTCATCTGGGAAGGGGTCCAGACATCTGACTAGACATCTGACCAACTATCCAAACGTCTTAAAAGGCTCAGGACAAAACGGGTCTTTACATCATGAAATGGGTAGTGGGATCCGACCCCATACTAGACAAGAGGCATGGCTGCACGATTGCTTATATACCCCTATGTGTGTTCCAGAGTTAACGATGTGGGACTATCAATCTTGCCCAATTTAGCGCGCTAAGCGTGGATAGATTTCAATCGTCTATTTATATGCTAATTAAATAATTATTTTAAAATTAAATTACATAATCATGTAGCCTATATATAGGGCTTTCTATTAGTATAATTTATTTACATTAATTAAATATATAAATATATTTAAAAATTGGTTAAAGTCACGTTAATTTAATACTTAATTCCTTAATTAAAGTATAAATTAATAAATTTATGGTACAATTGACTTATAAATTAGTTATTTTATGTTATTAACTTATTATTACATATTTTTAATTTATTTTATTGATTTATTTCAATTTATATACATTTAATACACAATTTACATATATATACAGTATAAATACTATTCTACAGTATAAATAAGTTATAAACATATTGAAAATACTTTAAACTACAATATACAAGTATACAAAATTTACTTCATTAGTTTATTAATTTACTAATTTAAATTACATTTACTTAGTAATATACCTAATTAACTTATAAACATAAAGAATATATATGTAAATAAATAAATATAAGGGTATATTACTGTACATAGTAATTACTTTAAGTTATATATACAATTATAATTGTGTTCATAAATATATACATAGCTATTTTATAAATACCTATGGATTATATACATATAATATAAGTAAATAAATACATAATTATATTGTTATAATATGTACTGTATAACTCAATATAAATATCTACTTAAGTAAACAAAGTAAATATATAAGTGATTTATCTACTTTATATGCATATAAGATACTATTTACACTTGACTTAGTATTATTTACAAGTGCAAATACTATGTACAAAGGTATTTTTATGGGATTTTTGGAATTTTTCATATTTTTAGTGCAAATACTATGTACAAAGGTATTTTTATGGGATTTTTGGAATTTTTCATATTTTTATTTTCTTTTTGTGTTTCGTAGAGATAAGGGAAGAAGGGAGAAAGATGAGAAGAGAAGAGACACTCTTTTTGGTATTTTTATCTATTTTTCTTTTATTTCAAACCAGAGAAGACCTAAACTTCTATTGGTATGTTCTCCTAACTCACGCACTCAAATCCTAATTCTAACTCAATACACACCTAAAACACATCCTAATCTCACTCAAGACACTTTTATTTTATTTATTTACGTTATTTTTGTATTTTTATGGTATTTACAAATTAGCTAGAACAATGCTTCAAAGAAGGTTTTACAATGAACTTAAGCCATGGAAAATCACTTAAGAATGCTGGAAAGAAAGGATCTGACATCATAAACTTCCAGACCTCAATTAAAATCAGAATCAAACAAATGATCATGAATTAATTCATCAAATCAACATAGAAACATAATTTAGATAGTTGATAGACATCTTGTTTACTGACAAAGCAATTTCTGATCGGGTTTACAAGCGTTTACAATCTAATTCAAGTTCAAATGCAATCCATACATATAGTCGAAAGCTTGTTCTGATATTACTCCATCTGAGAAAATTCCTCTTTACTTTAAATCAAACAAAGACTGGTAAGGAACTTCAATTTATTACTTCAAAAAGTCATTCCAATAAATGAGCTTGCTGCTACTACTCAAAAGAAAATTAAATCTCTCTTCAATGTGTTTTAAATCACTTCTAGCAACTAAAATGAAGAAATATGTGAACTCAACTTTGAGGATTCCAATACAACCTCAGATTCATTCAAAAACCATTTCAAAACAGCAATCAAAATCTAGTTCAAACTCATCAGATGACCGACAGTAGTGGCTGTACTGACAAATGCACCTCAAACTAAATTCAAGCTCAAAACCCTTGACAAAATTCCTCACACATTTTCCATAAATATCAAAATCTCTCTTAGAACCCTACCCAAGTAAAGAGAGTTTAAATTGAAGCTTTGAACATTAAAATCATCTAGAACCTAGGCAGTGAAGCTTAAATCTACACGATCGAGATTGAATTGATACAAATCCATTCTAGACTGTCGTAACTATTCAATATTGGATCTGGAGCCCAACAAAAATCAAATCGAGGCTTAAGATATTCCAGAAATCCTAGCTTGATCTCCTTCCGCTATGGACAACGTGAAGAGAAGAGATCAAACTATACATTAAAACCATGTCTAATTCATTCAGACAACTTCATTCATATCTCTCACACTTCATTCAGATCTGAATTGGCTAATTAAAACATTTTGGACACGATTCAAGCTATTACCCAGGTGGGCTATTGATGTAGCTTTGCCCAAGTGAATTGATCACCTAGGATACCTGCATGCTATAGATTAATGTGCAATGATCCTAGGCGATGCTACAAGATTAATCAGGTCATCGCAAAGGTCTAAATCCAGTGCATCGGATTTCATTGACCTCTACTACCCAGCGAAGGTAGAAAACAATACTAAATGAGAAAATTGGGCGTAAGCTTAATAAGCAATAAAAATCAAAGCACAAAAGCTCAAACCCATCGCAATTGATCCAATTACACTTCAAACAACTCAATTTGAATGATTAAATCTGATTAAAACATAATTGCATCTCAAATCTCTCAATCAATCATGATAACCAAATCAAATTCAATCACTCAAATTGGTGTAATCTAAATCTCAAGGAGGGTCCTTGTGATCCAATGAGATGAATGGATGAACCCTCAAATTGAATTGGTGAACCATTGAATGGAAGCTAAAGAGCCTCAGATCCAATAGCTACAGTGGTGGAGGAAAGTGAATTGTGATTAAAAATGGTAAGAGATAGAGTGAATGTGTACAGAGAGTGTACAGGAAGTCTTGTGATTGTGATGAATGGGTGAATTCTTCCTCTCTGATTAGAATTGATCAGAGAGGATGAATTAGCATTACATTGATCTACTCCTATATAAATTGATCCAAACCAAAGCATTGATCATAATCTACTCTAAATGTTCTAAGCTAAGTTATTTTAATCTAAGAAAGCGTTAAATCTAGCTAATAAAACAATTAAATCTACTCTACAGATGAAGGTGGTGCCCAAGGTCCATCTGCCGTTGGCTGATGGCAATGAAAGGGAAGGGACCTCCAACAGACAAAGGTGGTTACCTAGGATCCACCAATCGTTGACTGATGGCGAGGAATTGAGGTAGGAAGCCAAAGCTATCACCAATGACCAAAGGTGGGGTAATTGGAGTTGGAGGGGTGGAAGAAGGGATCAGCTCATGGGGGGAGTTGATAAAGGAGCACTGGGTACCTGAGTGACCAGGTATCAGAGGTGGCAAGTCATTGAGGAAGAAGGGATTGGATGGGTTCTGGAATGCCCAAGAGAGTTTAGGACTAAGTAGGATCATGGGATGTGATCTGGGTGAGCTTACGATGCTTGGTGCACCGGCGCTAGGTAGTAGGATCAAGATCAGCTGTAGATCAGATGGGGAGAAGAATGGATGGCTAGGATGTACTATGTTCATCGACTATGAATAGTAGAAGAGGAGATCTCCCCAGGTCAGTTTAGGTAAATTGTAGTAAAGGCCCTGCTTTGAAACAATAGAAGAATTGCGAGTGAACCCATAAGTGGTGAAAAGTACGACAAGAGGGTCCTTGGTAGCTTACAAGTAGGTCTTCAACAACTTTTGACTTAAGGAAATGTGAAGATTGTGTATATGCATGAAGGACCTAAGTGCAAAATCTTGATTTTAAGGCCCTAATGGTGTCAAAACCATATGAAACTTTTATGGCACATTAATTGAACATTTTAGAAAATAATCCCATAGTTGATTTATGAATTTGTGCTCATTTGGTGTTCAATTGGCATTCAAATCATCCATTTATATTATAGGTACATAATCTCTTTAATATGACCTAATTATTGTAAGCATATGTTGGTAGTATACTTGTGTTTTATATTACAAAGTTGTAAGGGGCGGTGTGTAATTGTTTACACCTAATATATAAGGGTTTGTTGTAATTGAACAATGTGATATGCTCATTTTCCAGCAATATAGGGTCCGCTCTGGAGGTTCACATGGTATTAGAGGCGAGCGCCGAAGCGACCACATCCATCACTGGAGCTTCATTGGTTCCCGACATTTGATCCATCTATGGTCTTTGTTCTTGGTTCAAGCACTAGATTTGGTAGCTTCTTTCCTTGAGATTTCTTGAGGTTGTTTTTCAATTGGGGCCTTGTGATGGCTATTCCTTCATTTATTAGTGATTCCACTACAATTTCCACGTTTATTCATGGGATATCTTCTGTTCATCATAATATCTTAGTCAAACTGACATCCTCTAGTGAGCGTAAATTTCGCAAGGAAAATCAGGGTTTTGGAGAACTCGTCGTCGTAGTGCGTAGAAATCCGCTACCAGATAAAATTTATAACTGAAACTTGAAGTGAGTCCCAGGTCAAACACAGGGAGGCGAACATTTGCTTTGAAAATCATGCTTCAACTTTATTTATTTTTGTTTTTTTTATCTTTTGTAGTTTTTTTGGTATTTTATACGGCAAGAGATCAGAATGATGAAATATTTATCTACAACTAATTAGAGAGAGAAAGAACATCAATATAATTATCTAAACAAAGTTTGCTATAGATAGAAAAGCAGAAAACTACACTAGAAAGCAAATAAAAGATAGAGAGAGGTAAGAAGAATCCCCCTCGATAGTTGCTTGGAGGATGACTCGCTCTGACGGTGCCTGGACGAAGTGGTGAGAGGCAGAAGGAAAGGAAACAGCACTGGAGGGAGGACAAGGAATGACGATGTCGCGGCCAGGATCTTCTTCCAGAAGGTGGTGAGAGGATGGCCAGGGGATGCTCCACTAAGGGGGATGAGAAGCGAGAAAAATATTTGATTTTCTACTCTAGAAGAGCATCCCAGGCTTAGGACAAGCTCTCTTTAGAGCCTTGGAGGTGGTGAGGGAGAGAAAGGAAGAGATCAAGAAGAATGAGAGGGGTAATGGTCCTTTTATGGTGGAGGAGAAGAGGCATATCACGCATGGGGCAATTAGCGACACCCAAAAATGTCACTGAAGATCTACTGTAGACATCGTTGAAGATAGCTCACGCGCTCGCTGCTGCACTGCTGTGCTGCTAGCACGCACTCCGCAAGTCAGTGCCGCAAGCACTACGGGCTCGTTTCTGCTGCGCACTGCACACGATGCTCAATTGGAGATTTGGGGGGGTTGTGGGTCTCGAACCTGCGACCTCCCCTTTGCGATAGGGCTAGAGACCACAATGCCAAGGCCTTCACTTTGTCAAAAAGGTGAATTCTTTGCTCTAGTTGGGGATGGTGGCGTGACCTCTCCATGGCCATTGGATCTTGATCCAATGACCCAGATCTGATGGGCGTGAAGGAGAGAGAGGTGGCAGCGGCCTTTGGGAGGCTTGGATAGTACCACTTGGAGTGATTTAGGCCATCTATCTTCTTTCCTTTGTAGGGGCTGCTATAGATGTTGGATCGAGATGATTTCCACGTTGTTAGACTTCGATCGTTATTCCAAATCCATCCGTATGGTTATATTTGTCATTTAAAGTTCTGAATTGTGTCACCTTGCCTTTTGGCTGTTGATCTTTCTCTGACTGCATATGGTGCTACGAGACTTCGATTAAGGTGATTTCAGAGGCGTTGGACTTCGATCGTTTTCCTAATCAGATCCGTATGGTTGGATCATCAATTCGAGGCCCCAGAATAAATCTCCTCTCCTGGCCACAAAAGGACGCAAATTGACCTATAATTTATGTAAACTATTCTAAATGTAGAATGATGCATGCTATGCAATATTTATAATATGGAATGTATCTATAAGGTTAGGAACATGCATAAATAGACATTTTAACCTAATTGGATGTGTATACATCATACCCCCATGCCTATCTTTTGTTAGTCCCTAGCAAAACTAAACTATATGCTATGTACAAAAATAGAATTAGGAATTGATCGCTTAAGGCATTAGTTGTTTATTAACAAAAGGAAATTTCAACTAAGGTCCTAAACTACGAAGACTCAACAGTGCTCAGGTGTCTGCCATAATGCTGATTGCCCAAGTCCTCGCCTTATTTTGAAAAGGGAAGATACATTTCTTTTTTCTATTTTTTCTATTTTTTTTGGATTTTTGAGTTTAGAGTTTCGAGGTAACTTTCTATGACTACCCAACCCACCAAAGACTCGAAAAGAACTTTAAGTTCTAAGCATATTAACGTTCAAAAGTGATAGGCTCAAGAGGCAACCATTAAAATGGACTTCAGGTTTCTACAACCCTAGGTGACCTTAAGAGTTTCCGCCTAAATGTTTATTTGTTCAACCGGTAACTTTCTCGCTACTTTTCTAATTTTTTTATGGGGTCAACACAAGGGCAAACCCAGTGTATATCTCCCTGATTTATTCTTCTTCCTTACTTCTTTCGTAAGTGTTTTAGGAATTATTTATGCATTTTTGTGAGCTGGGCTTTGGATAAATGGCCAATGGGCTGCTACCCACGGCAACTTGCCAGCCATACTCGTGCGGTGAAGTGTGGTTTATTTATTTTTTCTCCTTTTTCTATTTTTTATGTATTTATATTTTTTTTGAGTATATATATTTTTTTCTTTTTCTAAGTAGGTGGCTTCCCTGATTTAAGATTTACCTAAAGGCAGTAGAATGAGTATGGTCATGTAGTTGGGCCCTGGACAACCAGCCAATTGGCTGTTACCCACAATAACTTACCAGCCATACTACCCTAGAAAGTTCATGAGCTAGGGTTGATCATCAAAGGGTGGAGATCTATGATCAGTGTAGGCGTGTGAAAGATAATAATCATAATCTTGTTGTCCAGGGTTAGGTTCTGGACATTGAGGTCTGGAATCATATCCTCAATCAAAGTTATCTCGACTAAGGGATGGGTAGTCATATGTTGAGTTGGGATAGTAATCATTTTGAGGATAAGTGGTGGTAGGAGGGTAGGATTGGAAATGAAAGTGTGGTGTGGAAGAATACATGGTGAAACAGGAGGGAAAATAGAACAGAGAAAGGTGCCCTACAGTACAATCAGCCAAACCTATCCTTAGGTGGGTAGCCTAAAGACCTACAAACTCTCAAAACCTATCTTGAGATGAAAGAGACGATTTGGTATACTTCTATCTGGTCAATCCAACCAGTTAGATGGAAGGATTGGGGAGAAGGTTCTTCCTTCGGCTTGCACCTCTGGTTCTTTTTATACCCCCAACTGCGATCGTTTGATGCTACTCCCATAGCTAGACATCAGATGGATCAATAGAAGCAGATTAATCGAAACAAATCTCAATTAGAGTCCCAAAGAGTAAGTTAATCCTTAAGGCCAACGTTTACTCAATTTTAATTAGGCTTGGGATGATTGTGCTCTTTGAATGTGATGGGCCCTTTAGATGGGTTGTGCCCTTAATGATTAGTTAATATGTGTGTGCATGCACAACCAGGGTTTGCAAATAACATTATTTGATGCTTTGTCTTTTAGGGTTCGTTCTTGTTTAGTAGCTTTTAGGGTTCAACTTTAGGTTCGTTCAATCAGGTTCAGTAGAACACTCCAAGTTTCGAAATCACAGGTGATGATGTGTTCCTTTAAAACTCAAAAAGAATGTGGAGTGCTTGGTTAGTTCCTAAATATTGAACCCTAAGGGGCAAGCCTCTGATGAATCACTTTTATCTTAAGTGGTGCGGCTTAAACAGCTAAATCAATTGGCCTACTTGCACCACAAATTAAGGCACACAGAATGTCTTAACCTAATCAGATTTCTACTCACTTATGTGTATTAAGTTGAAGTGTATTGGGTCCACAAGTCAGATCCCGGGTTAAGTGATAGAATCAAAGTGATTGTGCGCCTTAGGTCGAGAAATTTGTGGGTGTTTAAGGTGTGTCACTTTTAGCTTAATCCCACAAGAAGAGAGGAGTAATTTTTTTTGTATTTTTAATTTATGTAGATGGGTGGGGTGAGATGAGGTGACAATCAAATAACCAGGCCTAACCTAGGGTTTATGCAAGCACCTAAGTAAGTTTGGGTTTGATTTATTAGTGTAACGAAATGAAATCTAGGGTGGGGGTGGTAGGGATACACTTACAGATTCTTCTAACTGCACTTTACTTCTATCTATTCCAGTTTGGCTCATCTTGGAAGGGTACCTGTAATCACAGAAAGAAAGGAGCAAAGTGAGCTAAAAAGTTATGTAAGGAGGACAACGCGAGAAAAACCAAAAAGCGTTGCTTCCCTGGCAACAGTGCCAAAATGGTGAGCATAAATTTCACTAGGAAAATTAGGGTTTTGGAGAACCTGTCATTGTAGTGCATAGAAATCTGTTACCAAATAAAATTTATAACCGAAACTTGAAGTGAGTCCCAGGTCAAACACGGGGAGCCGAACGTTTGGTTTGAAAACCACGCTTCGACTTTATTTATTTTTGTTGTTTTTTATCTTTTGTAATTTTTTTGGCATTTATACGACAAGAGATTAGATTGATGAAATATTTATCTACAACTAACTAGTGAGAGAGAGAACATCAATATAATTATCTAAATAGAGTTTGCTACAGATAGAAAAGTAGAAAACTACACTAGAAAGCAAATAAAAGATAAAGAGAGGTGAGAAGAATCTCCCTTGACAGTCGCTTGGAGGACGATGCGCTTTGACGGTGCCTGGACGAAGGTGGTGAGAGGCGAGAGGAAAGAAAACAGTGTCGGAGGAAGGAGGATAGGGCAGGACGGCGTCACGGCGAGGATCTTCTTCCAGAAGGTGGTGAGAGGATGGCCACGGGATGCTCCACGAAGGGGTATGAGAAGAGGGAAAAATATTTGATTTTCTACTCTAGAGGAGCATCCTAGGCTTGGGACAAGCTCTCTTTAGAGCCTTGGAGGTGGTGAGGGAGAGAAAGGAAGAGATCAAGAAGAATGGGAGGGATAATGGTCCTTTTATAGTGGAGAAGAAGAGGCATTTCACTCATTAAGCAATTAGCAACACCCAAAAACATTGCTAAAGATCCACCGTAGATGTCGCTGGAGATAGCTCACATGCCTGTTGGCGCTTGCGTTCGCGCTATTGTGCTGCTGTGCTATTGGTGCATGCTCCTCTCGTCTGTGCTACGTGCGCTACACGCTCGCTGCTACTGCGTGTTGCGCACTGCACGCGATGCTCAATTGGAGATTTAGGGGGGTTGTAGGTCTCGAACCCGCGACCTCTGCTTTGCGATAGGGCTCAAGACCACGACGCCAAGGCCTTCACTTTGTCAAAAAGGTGAATTCTTTGCCCTGGCTGGGGTTGGTGGCGTGGTCTCTCCATGTTCGTTGGATCTCTGATGGGCATGAAAGAGAGAGAGAGGTGGCAGCGGTGCTTGGGCAGCCTAGATAGTGCCACTTGGCACGATCTGGGCCGTCTATCTTCTTTCCTTTATAAGGGCTACTACAAATGTCAGATCGAGATAATTTCCACACTGTTAGGCTACGATTGTCATTCTGGATCCATCCATATAGTTAGATTTGTCGCTTAAAGTTCTGAATTGCGTCACCTTTCCTCTTAGTCGTTGATCTTCCTTGGACTGCATATGGTGCTACGAGACTTCAATCAAGGCAATTTCGAAGGCATTGGACTCCGATCGTCGTCCTAATCAGATCCGTATGGTTGGATCATCAATTCGAGGTCCCATAATAAATCTCATTCTCTCCTAGCCACAAAAGGATGCGAATTAACCTATAATTTATATAAACTATTCTAAATGCAGAATGATGCATGCTATGCAATATTTATAATATGGAATGCATCTATATGGTTAGGAATATGCATAAATAGGTATTTTAACCTAACTGGATGTGTATACATCATCCTTCAATTATAATCTTTGGAAAGCGCAATTTGAACCTTTGTTATGTGCTTATGATCTCATTGGTCTTGTCGATGGATCTACTCCCACGTTGGTTCATCTAGTTACTAAACTTGATGAATCTGAATTGGTTCATGATGCCTACTTGTTATGGTATCGGAAAGATCAGCTTGTTAAGAGCTGGTTGTTGTTGCCTATCTCTGAAGACATTGGACCGTAGCTAACTAATTTGGCAATGTCACGTCAGATTTGGTATTTTCTATCAAAATTTTTTGCAACTCAACTTCATTTACGTTTGTTACAGTATAAGACAGAATTACATTCTTTACGGAAAGGGGATCTGAGCATTTCAGATTACATCAAGAAAACCAAAATGATTGCTCTTAATCTTGCTGCTTGTGGTAAACCAATAGATGATGAAGATTCATGTTATGTGTTCTCGATGGTTTGAGTTCTGAATATGACTCTGTTGTGGTCTCCCTTAACACTCGTGAAACGATGGTTTCTTTTGAAGATTTGGCTAGGCATCTTCTTTCTCATGAGCAATGTTTAAAACAAACTCAACCATCTCTTGAATCGCAAGCATATCAGGATGTGTGTGCTACTTTGTTTTCCCGAGGTCGTGACAAGAGTCATGGAAATTTTTCACAAGGACCAGGAAATTATTTTGCTCATGGACAAAATAATTTTGGCAATTATTCCACGATACGTGGAGGTCATTCTACGTATGGTTGGGGGGCTGAGTGTTATGCCCGTGGACAACAATACTTTGGGCATGGGTGCTCAGTTGCTGATGTCCAATGTCTAATTTGTGGGAGATTTAATCATAGCGCTCTTACTTGTTATCAACGCTATGATTTTTTGAATTTTCTCCTCAGGCCTAGCTTGTTGAAACAACAACTGACAAAACTTTGTGGCATGCTGATTCAGCTGTCACGCATCATGTTATCGGGCAATTGGCCAATATGCAACTATCCTCTGACTATAATGGGCCTAACGAATTAAAGTTTGGTAATGGAGATAATTCACCAATAGAGCATATTGGTATTAGACAAATTCCTTTCTCCTTGCGCCCTTTATATCTAGAGAAAATTTTACATTGCCCTTCAATTTCCAAAAATTTGCTTTCTATTCCACGGTTTACTAAGGATAATTCTTGTTACTTCGAGCTTCATTCAAATTCACTTTTTGTTAAGGACAAACAGTCTCACCAAGTTCTTCTCGAGGGCTGCACACGTAATGGTCTTTACCAAATGTGGTTGTCGAAAATGTCACGGCCAGAGGTCCACTCTACAGAGCGCGTCTCCCTTTCTACATGGCACTGACGTCTGGGTCTCGTCCATAGTGATGGTTTGCTGAAATTTCTTTACAAGTTTAAACTTCCTGGTAATAATTCCAGTAATAATGATGTTTTGTGAGATGCTTGCATGCAAGCTGAAATGCATCAACAACATCTTGCATATTCTACAACTTCTTGTACTGCTCCATTTTAGGTTATACATAGTGACGTTTGGACATCCCCTGAAATATCAATTGATGGCTTTCGTTACTTGGTCACATTTATAAATGATTTTACAAAATATACATGAGCATTTCATATGGTTCAAAAATCTGATGTCTATGCTATTTTTCTACGATTTCACAATTATGTCAAGAATCAATTTCAGACCACTATTAAAGCTATGCAACTTATTCGGGAGGTGAATATAAGCAATTATATGCTTGATTATGTAACCAAGGAATTGTACACCTCATATCTACTTATACGCCCCAACAAAATGGTGTGGTGAAGAGAAAAAATTGCCATCTTACAGAAATGGCATTGGCCTTAATGGGTCAAAGTCATATGCCCTTGAGATTTTGGTCCTATGCATTTACTTCTGCTGCATGTATTATAAATATTCTCTATTCATCAGTTCTTGCGGGGCGTACACCATATGAGCTATTATTTTACTCTCTGCCTGATTATTCTTTCTATAAAGTTCTTGGGTGTGCTGCATATCCATTGCTTAAACCATACAACAAGCATAAGTTGGAACCACGATCTACATTACATGTTTTTGTTGGATATTCTCAATTTCACAAGGCATACTTCTATTATAACATTTTACTAAACAAGATAATTTTGGCACGTCTTGTCGTGTTTGATGAGAGTTTTATGCCCTTTTCAATTTCCTCACATGAGCTGACCTCTTTAAGCTCATCTTCTGGAGTTATATTAATTGCCCCCATGCATTTACTTGTAACTCCTCTTTCAGCGACACCTATTGGTGGAATCACATCCTCTACATCAAGTATGGATAGAGTACAACACATGGTTCCAACTAATGCTCCAAGAATAAGAAGTCCTTCTGAAAGTCATGCTATTGCTCCCACTCTGTTTGAGACACAATTGTGCTATGTTCTAGAAGCTATTGTTCTGTCAGAACCACTAAGAACACATTCCATGCATACATGTTCAATGAGTTGAATATCAAAATGGAAAGTTTTCCATGTAGCTGTTGTGCCACAAGAAGAGGAACCATCTTGTTTTTTTATTGCAAAGAAACATCCACAATGGGTACAAGCGAGGTCTGATGAATTTAATGCCCTTATAAGAAATGGAACATGGACTTTGGTACCTCCCAAGAATGACATGAACATTGTTGGGAATAAGTGGATTTACAAATCAAGCGAAAACCTAATGGCTCAATTGATCGCTACAAAGCGAGACTAGTTTCAAAAGGGTATCATCAAAGGGAAGGCCACGATTACTTTGACACCTTCATTCCAGTTGTGAAGCATACTACTGTCAGGATATTATTGATCATTGCTATGAGTAAAGGTTGGTTCTTAAGACAACTTGATGTCCATAATGCTTTTCTTCATGGTACATTAGATGAAGTCTATATGAGATAGCCTCTGGGATTTGTTGATCGAGATAAACCCAATTACGTTTGCCACTTTCACAAGTCCTTATATGGACTTAAACAAGCCCCTCAAGCTTGGTTTTCGAAGTTGAGTAGCTTCCTTTAGCAGCTTGGTTTTTTGGGCTCAAGAACAGATACCTCATTATTCATAAAATTTTTTGAAGGTCACCACATCTTCTTTCTTATCTACATGGATGACCTACTTGTTCTTAGTAGCTCTTCAGACATGCTTCTTCAGGACACTATCCAACAACTTCAACAAGCTTTTCTAGTTCGTGATATGGGTTACCCCAATTATTTCTTGGGAATTGAAATTAATCGTATTCCTGGTGGTCTCCATTTATCGCAACGAAAGTATATCTTTGACATTCTTTTCAAAGCTGATATGGCTGACTGCAAGTCACTAGCCACCCCTCTTACTACTGCTTATTCCAGTCTTCATCAAAATAATGGCACTCCATTGGAGGATCCCACTTTATTTAGGCAAATTATTGGTTCTTTGCACTATTTGGTTTTTACATGCCCCGACATTAGTTTTGTTGTGAATAAATTATCTCAATTAATGCACACTCCTATAGATATTCATCTTGCTACCTTAAAGCGCTTGTTGCGATATTTAAAAGGTTCAATGGACTCGGGCCTTTTTCTTTCCCACAATAATCAACTGGACCTTATTGCTTATTCCGACACTGAATGGGTGAGTATTGTTGATGATCGACATTCCATGTCTGGGTTTATCATTTATTTAGGCACTACTCCTATTAGTTGGTCCTCCAAGAAATAGAACACTGTAGCATGACCGAATACAGAGGCAGAATACTGATCCATTGCTACATGTAGTACTGAAGTTACTTGGTTGATAATGTTGGAGCGACATACCTCATTGTTAATCCCATATTCCATGCGTGAATGAAGCATATTGACATTGACTTTCACTTTGTTTGTGAAAAGGTTAAAAAGAAAGAATTACGTGTTCAACTTGTCTATAGTGAGCATCAATTGGTAAATGGCTTTACAAAGCCCCTTTCTAACATGTAGTTTTCTAGACTCTGTGCCAAACTACAGCTCTTTTCAAGAGCTACAATTTGTGGGGGGTGTAAGCATATGTTGGTAGTATATCTGTGTTTTATGTTACAAAGTTGTAAGGAGCTGTGTGCAATTGTTTGAATCCAATATATAAGGGTCCGTTGTAATTGAACAATGTGATATACTCATTTTCCAGCAATATGGTGTCTGCTCTGGAGGTTCACAATTATGCTTTTTTAGCACAAATTGAGTGTTTTAGGTCTTTTTCCATAAATCCCACACTTAACCCATTTCTTGTATTAATTTGATAGTGTTTAACTTAGTTTCTAGCTTAACTTAGGCATTTTAGCTATGATGAGCCACACCTCATCAATAACGACTGTTGTAGAGGTGCTCTAGGCGAAGTGCGCAAGACTCTGCTTCATAGTAATGGAGGGATAGGAGTTGCAGGAATTCCTTCAGGTAGCAGAGATGACCATTGCTTGAGTCAATAAGGAACTTGCCACCAAAGAGAATACTATGGGTGTGACTGTCGATTGGGTGAAGGAACTTTCTAACAAAGTTTGCACCCTTGAAGAGGAGAGGTAGAGGGAACCTGAGCTAGAAAAGGTTATGAAGTTTTATGCTGAAGACCCCTCCATGGAGGAATGATGGAAAAAGCTGATGGAGGAGCTTGGAAAATAGATGCTGGTCACAGCCTAGTCGGTACTTGGAGGGGGGTATCCAGCCTTGATGACTTTCTCAGTTGGTCCTTTGTGCAATTCACGTGAGAGTATGAGTACCAAACCTACAAGAATATGATTGAAGATTGGGTGCCTATATCACTTGCTCTTGAAGACATTCTACCTTCTCCTCCCCAAGGTGAGGATCGACTCGAGGAAAGAGAAGTCAAGGTAGGCAGTTGGGGTTAACTAGTCAATGGAACTGACTCTGACTGGAGGGGCTCTTAATGAGTTGGGTTTGTCAGTCAGGGGAGAAGACGTGGAAGAGGCAGATCATGTGTCGAAACTCAGAGTAATCTAAGGGTTTCGCTACCTTAAGGCATCCTTTGTTGTACTTTTCTTCTTTTTATTTTTCTTTGGATTGTAATCAGGTGGGGCATGCCTCCTCTTTAAGTTATGTAACAATCCTTCCAATCAATGAATGACAACTTTTAAGGTAATTGTGCGATGATTGTTAAGCATTAAATAATGCTCTGCCAGCTATACACATGTGTTCGTTGGGTGATTGGAAATAACCAATCACTCTTGATTGGTTGTAACCTGAATTTTACATAAGGGTAATTGGGCCTGACTAAGTACATAGGAAAATGTTCTATAATTGGACAAAATAAGGGCATAGGTTTACAGCATGTCAAGAGCATGAGATAGATCATCCATAAAAAGTTTGCAACTTGTAGGAACTGATTGCATTAGAATTGGTTCCTTATATGGTCCTTCCTAGTTTGTGGCTAACTTATCGCTTGGCTTAACTGGGTTGGAAGCTTTTGCTAGCTTGAGGACTAAGTTTCTCACATTGAAGTGCTGCCATTTAACTCTTTAATTATAATATTTAGTGATGGCGACCTTATACCTGTCAGATGTTGTTGAGGCTTCTTCGCTTGAGCTCTTGACTATGCCTAAGGTGACATTCATTTGCTCCTTGTTATAATTGAGGTTATAAAATTGCACCCTGCAGGATGGGATGTCCACCTTTAAGGGGATTCTGGCTTCTGCCCTGTAGACAAGGCTAAAAGGAGTGTGTCCAGTCGATGTCTTCTGCCCAGTCTTATATCCTCATAGAACATAAAGTAGTTCTTTCGCCCACATGCCTTTGGTGGAGTCAAGCTTCTGCTTCAGTGCTGAAAAGATGATCCTTTTGATCACTTCCACTTGCCCATTACCTTGAGTGTGGGTTACTAAGTTGAATTTCAGCTAAATTTCCTAGCTTGCACAAAAGTCCTCAAACTTCTTAGATGCAAATTGAGTTCCATTGTCCACGACTATCACATGTGGGACCCCATATCTACATAGTATATCTTTTCTAACAAAGTTAGAAACTTGTTCTACATTTGGGCTAGTTATAGCCTCCACCTTGACCCACTTAGAGAACCAATCAACTACCACAATTGCAAACTTCTTATGTGCTAGAGCTAGCTGGAAAAGGCCAATGAAGTTCATCTCCCATCTTGCTGATGGAATTAGGGAAGAGATGGGTACCATCTCTTTAGGTGGGAGTTGAGGGATCTTCACAAAACGCTAACATTTGTCACATTATTTCACGAATTTCTTAGAATGTTGCGTCATTTAAGACTAAAATTATCTGTAGTGCAGTGGTTTGGCTACAATGGCCTTATGACCCTCGTGATGGCTACAAATCCTAGTATGTACGTTGGTCAAGGCTTGTTTAGCTTTTGACGAGTTGAGGAATTGTAATAAGGGGCTAGAGTACCCTTGCTTATATAAGACAGCTACAAGGAGTACATGCCTAGCAGCTTTTAGATGAAAGGACTTAGGGTTAATCACTCCAGGTGCGACCTCCCCATCAATCAAGTACTTAACAAGGGGTATCATCCATGAGTCTTTTGTCTCAATAGACATAGTTGACGATAGGCCTATTGTAAGCACAACCAATGCTTGCAAACATATGTTATCTTCCTCACTCGGAAATTGCTTGATTTGAGCTTGAAATTGCTTAACAGAGAGAGAAAAACCTCAGGTATATGTTTGAACAAACTCAAGAAGCTAAAAACAACTGATCTAGACAAGAATTTGCTTCAAATCTCAACATAAACTCTGAGGGACAGTGTTGGGTTCGAAAATGACCCAAATCACACAGTAAACTAAATCTCACTTAATCCTCGATAAAACATAGTTAAATCACTTTAGATGAATTCTAATCTACTCCAGGAACTTAATCAATCCATTAACTCAAAGTTTCAATCATTCGAATATTGATTAAGGCTCAGGTTTGACCTAACATGCTCAAGAGTTGACTTTCAGATATAAGGCTTCTCTAATCAAATTGAGGACCTATTTTGACTTATCTCAACATCAAGAAACGATCTAGCATCTCAAAACTAGGTTTTGAGAATTGAAACAATGCTCTCAAACACTGTCGCCTGAGCTGAGAAGTAGAGTTGTTCGGTAGAAGGTCCCAGGAGTTCTAAGGCTGATATGAAAAGCTAGTTAGGTTCTAAAGGTTCTTCTCATGCTCGTGGACCTAATCTCTAGGTCTAAACCCTAACAAACTTGCCTCTCCAACTCTTCCAGAGTTGGAGAAGACAAAGATCAAACTAGAGCTTGAATCAATAAAATAGATTTTAGAACTTAGATTCTTGATCTTTAGGCCCAAGAGAAGTGATCTGGAGCTCTAGAGGATTTAACAATGGCTGAAGCTCATTTTTGACTCACCGGAGCTCTGATGAACTCAGAAATGATCAACTGGAGTTCAAAACTCCATAGAACAGACCAAGAAAGGTCTTAACGTGTTCCTGAGGTTGCTAGGAACCTCAAGAAGACAATAATTGCTTCAATCAAAGGACTTAACACTGAATTAATGAATTCAATGGAATCACATCTTGAGTTCGACAAAACTCAAGAACTGATCTCCTTCAAAATTGAATGAGGGGAATACTTCATTAGGATGTGGTGAAGGTGAATAAGTGTTCAATTAAGTGATTTAACTCCTCCTGAGTCTCCATTGACAGTGAGCTCAGGAGGTTGAATGATTTGGGCATTTATGCTATGGTGGCTTAAAGGAGCAATTGATTAGGTTGCAAAGGTCCTTAGGGTGTTGTGAAGGTGATGGAGGACCTAATTGGATGTGGAAATGGCTCTAAACACCTCACCATAGGTAGTGAGGTGTCAGGTGAAGGTGTTGGTAGATTAGATGTTTAGATGCTTAATTGACTGATTTAAGAAGTAGAACGGGGCCTTAAGATGATGACAAGGCGACAGAGGGACCCAAATGGAGGTGATCTAAGCTTGGAGGCCTCTGCCGTCGACAGCAGAGGTCGCCGGTGAAGGTGATGATGGACTAGGCATTACAGCTGCTAAAACAGTGAGAAAAGAAGCGGAGGATGATCATGGAGAGTAGAGAAAAGTGATCAAATGCATGAAGCAGTGAATCGAAGTCCAGCGAGGCCGGACTTAGTCTCGCTGGAGTCGGTGAAGAAACACTGTAACTGAGCTAAACTAACCTAATCCTACTTAATTACCTAGATAGATCTACTCCTAAGAGTTAGCTCTACTTACCTGACGAAGGAGGTGAGGGAATCCGTCGTTGGCAGGGTGGAAGCAAGATCTAAATCTAGACTTTGGTGAGAAGAGAAGCTCCGGCTGATCGAAGCGGAGGGATTCCAAAGCTGTGGCACGCTTAATCGCCGTTGGCAGGGCGAAAGAAAGGAAGAGGGGGTGAGAAAGGCAGCGCTTCCTTGGTGGCAGCACTCAAGAAGGAGAACGGAGACGCCAGAGTTGCGGAGGAAACCTACAATCGACCACAGTGTGGGAGAGAGGGAAGGGGGTCGATAACCATGAATCAGAGGAGCTGGGGGGTATTTATAGGTGGCGGTGATAAAGAAGGGATTATATCTGGACGCTAAGGTGTCGAGGTTCAAGGTAACCATCGGCGTCGTCTCTGACACCGATGAAGTTACTCTCGAACCCTAAATAGGATTAACGATGCATACACACCATTGGATGAGGAGAGGAAGGTGAATCGAAGCTTAGAAGCTTGGGTGAAGGAGTTCTAATGGTGGATGGCCGGTGATCGGAAGATGTGGACACCAACGTACAAGAGTCATTCAGACACTGATGAAGAAGAGAAGGAAGAAGACAATGCTCACAAGGACGTGAATGCAAGAGAAACTGAGGGCCTAGATTGAATAAAAGGACTCAATGGAAATGGAACCTAAGGACCGAAACGTAAACTGAGGCATTCAAGGCTTATTTTAATTTAATTCTTTTTCAACTTTTTATATATTATTATAAATTAGGTAAATAATGTATTCATGCCTTGAAATTACATTTTTGACCTTTTTAGCTTAATTTATTTAATTGATTAAATTACTTAAGTTAATTACATACTTAGGTATAAATAATGCTTAAGTTAATTTATATATTAATTAGATAGCTAAATTTGTATGATTTGAGTCCAAATTATTAATTAAATTATTGATAATATAATTTTTTGTTTAATTTAGTATTTTTAACTTATTTTTGTGGTCCTTAGCATTTTGTCCTTTATATTATAATTAAACCCTAATTAGACATAGTCTTAGCTAATTAATCAAGGAAACTAGTTAATTAGGGGTATTTAAGAGCCATGATGAGTCTCTCATCATACCCCCAAGCCAAGATTTTGCTAGTACCTAGCAAAATTTACTAAGAATATGATGATTTAAGCACTAAGGTGTTTAAATAATTATAAATAACTCTAAGTAGAGGAATACTTAGGTCATAATTTTTCAGTATTCAATTTTTTAGATTTTTATATTTTTTAAAAAATAAACATAAACATGCAGAGCATTTGCGGGAATCAACTTTAGACTCAAAAACTTAAACATTTCTCAAAATACGTATTCATTAAAAATAGAAATTTTGATGGGAATTTCCTTATGATAAGAATTCAGAAAACCTGCTTATTTTTTGTATTTGCTCTCAATCCTAGAAACCAAAGAGATCAAGATGTTTTAAGAAAACAAAACTCAAAGATTGGAACTTAAATTCTAACTCAAAAATCCAACAGACTTAAGTTAATCCTTAGGTTTGTGAGATCTGATTTTTACCAACCTAGCTTTTTGTAGATTAACTAGGCACCCTTTATTAACCAAACTCAGAGATGGTAAAATCCCTAACCAGCCAGCCCATAGCACCAAGGACAGACTTCTAGCCTAGGGTTTTGTCCATCTTTCTCCTTTAAGCCTCAACTACTAATATCCAAAATATGATTTCTTAGGCTTCACTACCTAATGCAAAGGTTTAATAGCTATGATTTTAAAGCATCCGTACTCGTGAGTAGAATTGTCCTAAAGGCATCCGAAGTTGTAAAAATTCAGATCTTAAGACATTAATTTCCAATCCAAGTTATTCCAATTCAAGACTTTGGCTTGGTCTTACTCAGATTTGGTTACTTTCACCTCACCAGTTTTCTATCCCGAGGTCAACACTTTTTGTGTATATCTCCCTGGTGGACCATTGGGCCTCTTATTCCTAATTTTTATCTCCATATTTTCTTTCTTTCTTTTTCTATAGGATAAAACACCCATATGTAGCAAGATGTTTTTTTATTTGGAGGAAAGGGTAGCATCCATTTGTACCGAGATACTTTATTTGATGGATAAAATTGCATAAGCACCCATTTGTACCAAGATGCTTAACTACAGAGTGTATTTAATTTTTATATTATTATTTTTTTATTTTTCTCCTCCTCATTTTTTTTACTAATATAATACTCCATATCCTTTTTCTAGGTGAGTGGCACATCCTTCACCCTTTCAAGAGTCGCCCCGGGGAAATCCTTGGACTAAAGAGGATTTAGAATCGATATCTTAACCTCTGCGTTTTCGCGGTCTCAAATGCCAGCAAGACAACTCTAATGTGTGTGAATTTTGGACACTTAGGTTACTTAGCTCTCAAACCAGAGCTTGGACAGCAAAACCATTCACTCTCAGGTCCCTTAAACCATTAGTTTCCTCCTGTAGAATCTGTTAAGACGTAACTCGCCAAGTCTAGCCGAATGTCCTCAGTTGATTAAGCTAACTATAGCCTAATAGACCTTATGGATAAGAATTCTACCAACTCTTTACTTAATTAACTCTGGGTATCTAGCTTTTTCACTTAACTTGGTGATAAAAATAGATATTCAAAAAGCAAAAGGATCTAACCTAGTCTAATTGACCAAGAAAGTTACAATTTAATTTCAAAATTTAAGTCTTAAAACTTAATACACCTTAGTTACTTTGTTTCAGGATTAAGAGCAAAAAAACTGATCCTAAAGGTTTCAAACTCTAACTCAAAAGAAATCCCGTTCAAAATTTCGCAAACAAATACGTGTTTTGAAAAGGTATTTAAGTAAAAGTCCAAATAAGGATTCAATGCTCTTATAAATTAGATATTATTTACAAATAGATATATATATTTTTTTCTGACATAAAAGAAAAATTAAGCTTTTAAGTTACTGATATAAGTATATATATGTTTTTGGTGTCTTCTTTTTCTTCTTAAAATATATGAAAACCCCTATTATTATTTTTTATGGTTTTATTTCTTTTTTATTTTTGTATTTATATATTTTACTTTTTATGCTTTTATAAAAAATTTTCAAATTTTTATGGATTTTTCAAAAATTTTCAAATTGTTAGGTATTTTAGCTTTTCTATTTTTTACTTACTTTTCATATTTTTACTTTTATCTACCAATACACTTAAAGTATAAAGGTTCACTTCACAACCCCCCAAGCTAAAATATTACAATGTCCTCATTGTAAGAAGGGTGGAAAATATTTTACACTTCACTTAATATAGGGTGATGGAAGGAGTTGGATAGAGATCCAAGATCTCTGTGCGAACGATTTCTATTCTGACGAAAGTCAGAGTGGTCAGTCGGACTAAGTGAAAGGTAATCAGATAAAGAAGTGACAAATATAATGCAGACTTAAGTGTATAGGTAGAGAAAAGTGTGGAAAGCAATAAACAACTATGTACAAGATGTGGATGCTAAGTTTTATGCCTTCAACTAGGTGTAAACCCTAGTGGATTAATGGAGTGTGTAGTAGTCTCCAACAAGACCCAAGACATGTGTTTCAAGGAAAGGTTTAAGGCGTTGACCATTGACTTTAAAGGGTTGATCCTTGTTGGGTTCGATGATTCAACAACTCCATTGTCGAAGACTCTAATAACAAATGAACCTGTTCATTTGGATCTAAGTTTACTAGGGAAGAGTTTCAGATGGGCATCCAAGAGCAACACCTTCTAACCAGGTGCGAAGGATTTGCAGGAAATGTGTTTATCGTGGAAGGCTTTTAACTTTTCCTTATATATCTTTGAACTCTCGTAGGAATTGTGTTGGAGTTCCTTAAGTTCACTAAGCTGTAACCTACGATGATCACCAGCCTTTACGAGGTCAAGATTGCACGCTTTAATTGACCAATAGGCCTTGTGTTCGATTTCTACGGGAAGATGGCAGGGTTTCCCGTAAATGAATCTGTATGGTGACATGGCTATTGGTGTTTTGTGAGCAGTCCTAGAAGCCCACAAAGCCTCATCTAAACGGGAAGACCAATCCTTCCTACAGAGTTGGATTGTCATTTAAAGGATTTTTTTGAACTCCCGATTAGAGACCTCGATTTGTCCATTGGTTTAGGGAAGATAAGGTGTAGCAATATGATGTGTGATCCCATATTTCTTGAGTGAATTCCTAAACTGGGCATTAATGAAATGGGATCTGCCGTCAGAAATGATGGCACGTGGTACCCCAAAATGAGAGATGATGTGATTTTGAATGAAATGAATGACAACTCTATGATCATTTGTGCGTGTGGGTATGGCTTTGATACAACGGGACACATAGTCAACTGCAAGTAAAATATACTTGAAGCCAGAAGAGGATGGGAATGGACCCATGAAATCTATGCCCCAAATATCAAAGATTTCACAGACAACAATCAGGTTCAGAGGATCAAGTCTTTGCATGTCATGCTACCAAGAGTTTGATAGTGACTACATGCCTTACAATACGTCTGTGAATTTGCAAAAAGAGTGGGCCAATAAAACCCTCACTGCAAAACTTTTGCAGCGGTCTTATGACCATAAAAATGATCGCCACAAGCCTGGTCATGACAAAAAGATAGAATAGAGTCAATCTTAGAAGAGGAAACACAACACTTGATGATTTGATCATTGCAGAGTCGAAAAAGATACGGATCTTCCCAGAAATAGTATTTGGCTTCTGATTTGAGTCGTGATTTGCGATTCTAGTCCCAATCAGATGGGAATTGATGTGTAACCAAATAGTTTACAATGTCGGCATACCAAGGAAGATCAAAAGATATAGCCAAAAGATGTTCATCAAGGAAATGTTCAATGATTGGTGGAGATTCCTCTATATTCTCAGAAGGAAGGCGAGAAAGGTGGTCGGCAATGACATTCTATCGTCCCACCTTATCATGAATTTCTAGGTCAAATTCTTGCAAAAGCAAGATCCATCTGATCAACCTAGGTTTCATGTTCTTCCTAGAAAGGTGTTTGATTGCTGAGCGATCAGAGTACACAATGATTCGAGATCCAAGGATGTAAGATCTAAATTTCTCTAATCCAAATACTACTACTAGTAATTCTTTCTCAGTAATAGTATAATTCCTTTGTGCTTCATTCAGAGTCTTTCTAGCATAGTAAATCACTACAAGATTTTTCTCGATTTCCTATCCTAAAATAGCTCCAATTGTGTAATCAAATGCGTCGCACATGATTTCAAATGGTAGATTCCAACCAAGAGGTTGCATAATAGGAGCCTACGTAACTTTGTCTCTCAATGTCTTAAATGCAGATATACACTCATTCATTTCAAAAATCGTGTCTTTTGTGAAGAGGTTTGTGAGTGGTTGGGCAATCTTCGAAAAGTCGAGTATAAATCTTCTGTAGAAACCAAAATGCCCGAGGAAAGATCAGATGCCCTTGATCGAGTCAGAAATTGGTAGATTTGAGATTTGATTGATCTTGGCTCGATCTACTTAGATACCTCGCTCAGATTCAAGATGGTCAAGTACAATGCCCTCTGGAACCATAAAATTGCTCTTCTCTCAGCTGAGGACAACATTCACTTCAATGCATCTTTTGAGAATCTTCGACAAATTGTCTAGACAAATATCAAATGTTTCCCCGAAGACTGAAAAATCATCCATAAAACCTCTATATATTCACCTATCATCTCGGTAAAAATGAATAACATGCAATGCTGAAAAGTCGCGGGTGTGTTACAAATCCCAAATGGCATTCTTCGGAAAGCAAAGGTTCCGAAGGGGTAGGTGAAAGTCATTTTCTCTTGATCTTCGGGGTGGATCGCAACCTGATTATATCTAGAGTAACCATCCAAAAAGCAGAAGAACCTATTACCAGCTAGTCTCTTAAGGATCTGATCAATGAATAGCAGAGGAAAGTGATCCTTCTTTGTAACCGTGTTGAGTTTGTGATAGTCAATACAAACCCACCACGAATTCGCAATTTGTGTGGGAATGGTTTCTCCATATTCGGTCTTGATTATGGTGAGTCCTGCCTTTTTAGGTACCAATTGAATTTGACTCACCCAAGGGCTATCAGATATAGGATGGATAATGTCGGCATCTAGCCACTTGATTATTTCTTTCTTTACGACCTCCTTAAGTTCGGATTTAGATGTCTTTGTGCTTTATGAGAAGGTCGTGCCCCATCTTCAATATAGATGTGATGAATACAATAATTAGGGCTAATCCCAGTAAGGTCGTGTAGAGTCCACCCAATTGCTTTCTTATGATCTCGCAAAACCACAACCAATTTTGATTCTTGCTTTCTAGAAAGATGTGCATTGATGATTACAGGATAGGTTTGTTCGAATTCGAGATAGACGTATTTGAGCGTATCAGGAAATGGTTTAAGTTCCACTTTTGGAGTCAAATCAACAGAGTCTGGGACAGGATTTTCTGCTGTAAAGAGAGGTAGATGTGATTCATTTGATACAATCTCAGGATCGAGTGGAGATTCTGATAACGGGTTTTGATTCTGAGGGTAAATAATATCAAGAGAAGGGTTTTCTAGTTCTAAGGAACTAGGTTCATCCTCAAGAACATAAACAGATTTAATCTCCTTAATCCATTTGCAATCTAATCCTCGAGAAGCTCTAAATATATCAAGTTTAATTGTCTTCTCCCCAAACTTTAATTCAATCTTTCCATATTCATAATCTATATTGGCCTTTGTTGTGGCCTAAAAGGATCTCCCTAGAATAATTAGGGTATCTCTAACTTGTTTAGAAACTTCCATATCTAAGATAATAAAATCCAAAGGAACATAAAAGTCCTGAACTCTAATGATAAAATCTTCCAATACTCCCCTAGGTGACTTAATGGATCTATTGCTAATTGTAAAGTCACATCAAAAGGTTTAAGTGTGTCAACAACAAAGTACTCAATTAAGGAAGTTGGAATCAAGTTAATGGATGCTCCTAAATCTAGGAGGGCTCTATCAAAACGCTGGTCCCCAATTATATAGGAAATAACTGGAGAACCCGGGTCTTTCTTTTCAAAGGAAGCGTACTCGAAATAATTGAGCTCACTTGCTCAGAGAGTACCACAGTTCTTCCTTTCCTTGGCTTATGCTTCGGAATACACAACTCCTTGAGAAATCTTGTGTAAGTCGGAATGTGCTTTATAACATCTAGGAGTGGGATATTAATGTGTACCTGCTCAAAAATTTTAATCAAATCCTCATCTAAAGTAACAGGTTGCTTTTGTTTCCTAGATTTCTTCAGAGTTTCTGGGAATGAGACTTAGATATCCTGTTCTACTGAGGGATTTCCCTGATCACGATAATTAGCGGGAATTGCAGAATCAGGTGATTCACCACTCACAGGTGTAGAAACAGGGGTTGTTCTAGATATACTAGGGTCTAGGGAAAAGTATCATGGATCCACTGGATCCCTAGTGGAAGTCCCACGGCGGGTTGTAACAGAGTTAATATCCACAATTGAAGAAGTAGGAGAAGATGCAGATACTTGATTCTGGAAAGATGGATTTGGAAGTAGAGGTTGGTCTTCTTGATTCAGATATTGCTGCTGATTGGGCATTCATACTCATGATTCGTAGAAGGTGGATTAGGATTTTGATTTTGATTCAGGGGTACTTGGTTTAGAAAGTGGACTTGTCCCTAATTCGGATGTTGACCTCCTGGGTGAAACCTATGCTAGATATTCCTAGGTTTAGAACTGGCTGGGATGGAAGGGCCCCTAGCTAACGAGATTCAGCTAACTGTGATTTGGCCCCTAAGGTCAGCCAATTCTACTGAACATTGCCGTTGGACCTCAGCAAGAGCTTTAGTGTTCTGTCGCTGGCTCTCCTTCACAGCTCGCAAAATCTGGTTGAGTTACGAGTCTCTATTTGGCCCCGAGTAGTTGTACGTACTCGCGTGAAAGGGTGTTGAACGCACAGGTTGCTACGCTAACATGTTTAGTTTTGAAAACCTATCGTCATAGTATGAAAGCGAAGAACTCGTGTTCAACAAATAAAATTTATACCGGAATGGAAATCCCAGGTCGAACACAGGGAGGCGGACATTTGATTTAAAAACCACACGTTTGTTTTATTTGCCACGAAGTAAATTAATTGATTAGAACTATCTAACTATTTAAAATAAATAGAAGAGAGAGAGAGAATAATACAAACAAAAATCAAAAGAGATGTAGAATGCACATGGAATTCATTATCGAAAGGATTGGTCATTACACTAAATATTAAGACTAGAAAGCGGGAAAATGATTACACTAGAAAGCAGTAAATCTATTCTAGAAAGCAGTAAATCTATTCTAGAAAGCGGTAAAAAGAATGGGGAGAGAGATATCCTCCTCGACGGTCGCTTGGAGGACGAGTCGGACGGGACGACGCCTGGACGAAGGAGGACGAAGTAGGACGAAGGTGGGAAAAGTAGGAAGAATGGGAACGGGGCAGCACGTCGTCGTCGTCGTGGGATCCGCTTCCGAAACGGGGACGAAAAATTGACTTTATCTCGCGAGAAGCATCCCGGGTGTGGGACAAGCTTCTCTTGAGCTTTGGAGAGGGAGAGAAGAGAAGGAAGGGATGAGAATTTCGTATGGAGGGGGTCTCCTTTTATAGTTGCAAGGAGTGGGGGCAATTTGGTCATTACAACTATAAAAACATTAATTCAGGACCTTTAGTGACGGATAAAATCGACGCAAAGGTCCGAACATGGCCATCGTGGGCGGCACGTGCGCGCCCGCTCACCTCCTCGCGCGTAACGCACACGCACGTCCAGCTGATCTCAGCCATCCGATCGCGAGATCGAACGGCTTAGATCGTGCCTCCACCCACCTCCTCTGCTCGCCCGCCCGCGTGTGATTCCGTGTGAGGCGCGGCGTGCGTGGGCGCATCATCTTGATTAAGCACGCATGGCCGTTGGATCGCGATCGTGCGGTCGATTGGGCGCGCGCTTCCACTCCAATTGCAGCACGGCGTGGATCGAACGCGCGCCTGCACTTCGTGTTAGAGCACTCGACCAACGCGCTATGGGCACGTTTGTGTCGAGCGCCTAACTTAAGCACGGGCGCGTCGCAGCCGTTAGATCTTGATCCAACGGTGGGGAAGGGCTAATGCGGAGGCCTTCAACGGGTGCGTGCGGACGATTGGGCGACCAAGATGGCACCACGTGGCACCATCTTGGCCGTCCATCTTCTGGATGATGTAGATGGTGCCACGGGTGTTGGATTGACTCGATTTTTGCGTCGTTAGGCTGCAATCGTCGATCCGAATCCATCCATGCGGTCATATTTGTTGTTTAAAGTGCAAATTCACACCATCTTGGCCCTGGATCATCTAGGGTTCCTCGATCTCTATCTGATGCTACAGATGTCAAATTAAGGCGACCTTCGAGTCGTTGAACTCCAATTGTCGCCCTGATCACATCTGTACAATTGGATCTTCGATCTGAGGCCCCGATAAAAAGTTTGCCCTGTCCATGAACATAAAAGGAGACAATTAACCTCCATTTTATTCAAACTACTCTAAATGCAAGATGATGCATGTTATGCAATATTTATAGCATGCAATGCAATTCTATGCTTAAGAATATGCATCAATAGACATCTTAAGTCATGTAAACATGTTTACATCATACCCCCATGCCTATCTTTTGCTAATCCCTAGCAAAAAACTATATGTTATTTATAAAAGAATCAGGTTTGATTATTTAGGCTTGAGTTATTTTCAATCACTAAGAAAATGTCTACTTAGGATCTGAACTTTCAAAGACACAACAGTGCCCAAGTATCTGCCAAAATGCAGACCGCCTCAAGCTCTCGCCTTACTCAAAGAAAATTTTCTTTTTCTCTTTTTTCCTCTTTTCTAATTTTTTTGGATTTCAAGTTTTAGGGTTTAAGGGTAGCTTTCTACTGCCATTCAACTCACCTAAGATTTGATGAGAACCCTAAGTTTTAAGCATCTTATTGTGAATGTGATAGACTCGTTGACAGGTAGTTAAAACAGACTTCGGATTTCTACGCCTCTAGGTGACCTAAAAAAGAATTCTACCTAAAGGTGCATATTTACAACCGGTAGCTTTCTCCCTACTTTTAAATTTTTTTGCAGGGTCAACACAAGGGTGAATCCAATGTATATCTCCCCGGTTAATTCTACTTCTCCACTTCTTCCTAGGTGTTTTGGGAATTTTCAGTGCATTTATTGAGCTGGGTTCTAGACAACCAGTCGATGAGCTGTTACCACCACCAATTTGCCAGCCATACTCGTGCGGCGAAGTGTGGTTTATTTCTTTTTTTATTTTCTTCTTTTCTTTTTGATTTTTTTTTTTAAGTAGGTGGCTTCCCTGGTCTCTAAAGGCAGCAAAAAGAGAAAGGTCCAGTGACTAGGCTCTGGACAACCTACCTATGAGCTGTTACCCATGATAACTTACCAGCCATATCACCCTAGAAGGTTCATTAGCTACCCAATTTCCATTAAAATCACCGAACAACGAGTCAGTGACAAGATAGTGTGTAGATGCTTAAAACTCAAAATTCCCTCAAATCAGAAGGTGGGTTGATAAGTCGTGTACTTATCACCAAACTTATTTACTCCAATTAAAATAGAATTTAGGTTGGCAAGGACTCGAAAAATAAATCCACATTTTAGTGAATACACGGGCAGATTAAGTCCAAAGACCTGAAGGGTCTTTGTGTTCAAATCATAATGTAGTATTTCCTAATATTGACAATTTTCTTAAACCCAAGTTCTCTTTCCTAATTCCAAATTTTTTTTTTAATAAAAGAAAACAAATCTACGGAGCTGACGAATAAATTCAGAGGTGAATATCCACCCCCATGCCTATCTAATGCAATATCCTCATTGTATTAAAAAGACATAAAACAGAGTGGAATAGCGTAGAAAGCACCTGAATTGCGTAAATGTCAAGTCCACTCCGAGATGAAAACTAAAAAGAACTGTATACGTGCTGAATTTAGTGCCTTCAGTTAGGCACACTATACAAAGAAGAGAAATAAAGAATTCACATGTGCAATTCAGAATCAGAATAAACATAAGAATCCTCTGACCTGTCAGTAGATGTCCACAAATGTGGACCAGATTGTGATGCAAACCCATACCCCATAATCGAGAATATCTTAGGTTCTGGATAAAAATTACCCAAAACCTAAAATCAGTATGCAAGTGGGGTCAGGCCTGCGATTTATGAGGATGCAACCCAAGACCAAAAAGTCGGGTTACAGAGAATTCAAGCTCAAAAGGATAATCATTGAATGTGTGCTTGGGTTGGACATCCTGAGAACAGATGTCGTAAGGGTCTTGGTTTGATGGTTTCAGCTTAATAGGAACCCTTCGACTCAGTCTTCTACTTCCTCCGGAACTTGCTTCCCAAATCAAAATTTCCCGACTCCTATCCTCCTCATTCAGCATGTCAAATTCCAAGACCTCTTGCATATTAATCACCCCATCTGAAATCTCCAAGTCTAAATGATGTGGCTGAATCAGATTGACTTGGGTCTAATTATTTCAGAAATAGAATCATCGATAAGCTCAATGGGGTGTAACTGACAATCAGGGCATTGAATTGAATCCTCCAGAAAATGCGATTCTGGATCCGTAATGTGAGCCCTAATAAGATCAGTTTCCTCAATTATTGGGCTATCAAATGATCTATCGATTCCTCAGGCCCAATCGTCTCACAGAAATCATATTCTGTAAACTCGCGTGAGACTTCGCAACGTGAATCTTCACCATCAGAATCAAAGAAATCAAGATCCGTATTAATGTATGTCTCAAAATCATCCATCACTTTCTGATCCATGGAGACATACGTTTCCTCGTACCCCGGCTCAGGGATCTCAGGTGAAGAAATCAGATCATTCTTAATTGGTTGCTCTAATTCAATCTAGTCAGCCTCATAACACGTGTCCCCCCAAATAGGTGCCTGAGCGGGTTTTGTCATTGGCTCTCCTGAAGGGAGTTCATCCTGGGAATCATCCCACGACTAAACTAAAGCAACCACAAATCTCATCCTCAATTTCACTAACTTCCCAAGTAGAAACTCACTCGGGTTCTTATCCTTAACATCCTGGAGCCAATCCAGCAAAGACTTGTTCAAATCATCAATCATTTCAATCAGGGGCTCCAATATCTCAATGCAAGGTATTGGTTGAACTTCTAAAGATTGTATAATATTCCTCAAGTTAGCCAGAACCTTATCTTGAACCTGGTTACCCTGAACCAAATGAGTTGTTCAGGGTTGGGCGGGTTTGGGGTCAAAGTAGGGGAATTAACGAATTAAGATTCGTTATACCCTTCCTGATAATAGGTCATTTAAGATTGTTCAAAAGGTGGTGATGACCTAAAGATAGTGTAATCATAGGATGGGTAAGGATCGATGTATCCTTCTTGATTGTAGATCATATTAGGTTGTTCATGAAAGGTTGACGATCTACAATCGATGTGACTTTGAGAAGGATAGAAATCACAATCATAGTGTTCAGGGTTAGACCCTAAACGCGGAGGTCTGGAACTGCATCCCCAATCCGAGTTATCCCAACTAACTGAAGGGTGATTACAGTACAAGTTGGAATAATCGTCATGTTGAGGATAATTCAAAACAGAAGGGAAAGAGCGAGAATGCGTGTAATATGTGGAAGGATTCATGAGAGATGGGAGGAAGAAAGGTGCCCTGCAATACAAACAATCAAACCTATCCTTAAGTCGGCTAGCCTAAAGACCTACACACTCCCAAAACCTATCTTGAGATAAAGGAACGATTTGATCTACTTTTGTCTGTTCAATCCAACCAGTTAAAAGGAGGGACTGGGGAGAAGGTTCTTCCTTCGGCTTACGCCTCCGATTCCTAGTGTACCCCCTAGCCGCGATCATTTGATTCTACTCCCCTAACTAGACATCAAATTGAACAGTAGAAACAGACTAATCGAAAATAATCTCAATCTGGGCTCTGAAGAGTGAGTCGAATCCTTAAGGCCAACGTCCACTCTGTTTTATTTAGGGCTAAGTTTGAATGTACTTTGGAATGTGATGGGCCCTTTATATGGGTTGTGCCCTTAATGATTGATTGATTTGTGTGTATGTCAACAACCAGTGGTTTTCAAGCAAGATTATTTTTTTGATACGGTGAATTTTAGGGTTCAAATCTTGCTTAGTAGCTTTTAGGATTCAACTTTAGGTGTTTTCAAACAAGTTTTGTTGGCACATCAGGTTTTAAAAGCACAGGTGAAGATGTTTTCCTTTAAAACTTAAAAGAATGTGGAGTGTCTGGTAAATCCCTAAGAGTTGAACCTATGTGGTAGCTACTTGATGAGTTGATTTTAATTGAAGTGGTGCGACCCAATCAACTCAAACAATTAGCCTGTTGCATAACTTAATTAGGTACACAAGTGATTACCTAATCTGATTTCTACTCAATTATGTGTTTGGATGTGTGTACCAGCTCCAAAGATCGGTTTACCGATTGAGTTTGAAAATCAGATGAAGTTGTGTACCTCTGTGAGATTTTTTTTTAATTTTTTTTTTTTAATGTGGGGGTTGGGGCGGGTGTGGATGTCAAACAACAAACAATCTAACCTTAGAGTTTAGAAGAACACCTAGGTTGATTGATGTTTGTGTTATTACGTGGTGAAATGAAATCTAATGGGCGGGAAGTGGGAGATAACTCACAGAACCTTCCACAGCACTTTACTCCAATCTACCGCTTTTGCTTGTCTCGAAAGAGTACCTGCAATCACAATAAGAAAGGAGAGAAGTGAGGTAAATGATTTGTAAGTTAGAAAACGCGAAGAAAAAATCAAAGAGCATCGCCTCCCCGGCAACGACGCCAAAATGTTGAACGCACCGGTTGCTACGCTAATGTGTTTGGTTTTGAAAACCTGTCATTGTAGTATGAAAGCGAAGAACTCATGTTCAAAAAATAAAATTTATACCGAAATGTTAATCCCGGGTGGAACACAGGGAGGCAGACGTTTGATTTAAAAACAACGCATTTGTTTTATTTGTCACGAAGTAAATTAATTGATTAGAACTATCTAACTATTTACAATAAATAGAAGAGAGAGGGAGAGAGAATAAGAGAGAGAGAATAATACAAAAAAAATCAAAAGAGATATAGAATGCACATGGAATTCATTATTGAAAGGATTGTTCATTATACTAAATATTACGACTAGAAAGCGGGAAAATGATTACACTAGAAAGTAGTAAATCTATTCTAGAAAGCAGTAAATCTACTCTAGAAAGTGGTAAAAAGAATGGGGAGAGAGATATCCTCCTCGACAGTCGCTTGGAGGACGAGTCGGACGGGACGACGCCTGGACAAAGGAGGACGAAGCAGGACGAAGGAGGGCGAAGTAGGAAGAATGGGAACGAGGCAGCACGTCGTCATCATCGTGGGATCCGCTTCCGAAAGGGGGACGAAAAATTGACTTTATCTCGCGAGAAGCATCCCGGGTGTGGGACAAGCTTCTCTTGACCTTTGGAGAGGGAGAGAAGAGAAGGAAGGGATGAGAATTTCGTGTAGAGGGGGTCTCCTTTTATAGTTGCAAGGTGTAACGAACGCGTGCCCCAGACGCCTTTTAAGACGTCTGGGAGGTGGCCCAGACGTCGGACCAGACGTCTTGGATCACATCCAGACGTCTGACCAGACGTCCGGGATAGTTTACAGACGTCTGGAAAACAGTTATGTTCGCACGGGAGATTCGTGTGCACGCCTGTGCGCGCAGACCTGCGATTCCTCTCTCTCTCTCTCTGCGGCTGCAGGCGCGCTGCGACCACCTTCTCTCTCCTCCTCGCGCGGCCTTAAAAGGGCGCGCCTCCCCTCCCGTCTCCTCCTTCTTCTCCTTCCTGAGCGCGAGGGCGAGCGAGCGCGAGGGCGGCAGCGGCAGCCGCAGTGAGCGCGGAGGAGGTACGGCGTGCGAGGGCGGGGCTCTGCCGTGAGGGCGAGCTCGCCGGAGCGGCTTGGCCGGCCGGCGGAGGGCGCAGGGGGCGCGGAGCGACGCGGAGTGGGACCTGCTGCAGGCTGAGCAGCAGACGCGCGAGGTGCGACGCGGGCGGCGTCGCGAGCGGAGGCCGAGCAGGGTTGTGATTCTGGAAAAATTTCCAGAATCAGACGTCTGGGTTGATAGCCAGACGGCAAGGTCGACGTCTGTAATATCATACAGACGTCTGAAAGGTAAGTTTCCGCTTTCTTCTTCCTTCTTCTCGACTGACCGTACTGAGGGAGGGGGGTTGGCCGTGCGCAGGTTCGCTGATTCGCCATCCTTTGCGAATCAGACGTCTGGAAGTTGTACCAGACGGCGGGAGTGATCTACAGACGTCCGTGTGGACCATCGGACGTCTGGGGTATAGGACAGACGTCCCCGCAGACTTCTGGACGTCCGGGGAACCAAGCTGAACAGGTAATTCTCTGATCCACCGTTTAAGACGTCTGGAAGGAGTTCCAGACATCTGATTTTGCACAGTATCGTCTTTCTCGACCCGTTTAGGGCCCGTTTGGGCTCCGTTTTCCGCGATTCGAGTTGCGTTCATTTCAGAATTAATTCCTCTACCCGTCTACAGTAGCTATACACTGTTCTGAGACACTCCTTGTGTTTGATCCTTGTGATAGGACCTCGTTCGGTTGCAGTCTTGAGAGTCGCGGAGGCACGCGGGATTCCCGATCACGCCCCCATTACTCCCGTTGTACCTGGTAGAGTGGCTTTAAGTATTAATAAAATCTGTTAAAGTATGGAACCGTAACTAGAACCTAGGGCATTGCATGAATCCTAGGAATGAGAAATATATGGAATGATAGCTCCTAGGTGTTGCATGAATCCTAGGGCCGGAAAACTAGATTGTATGATAGATCCTAGGATATGGCATGAATCCTAGGGTGGAAAAACTAGTGGAATGTATATTACTGCAGTCTTGGGAAAATGGAAAGGAATATATAAAGCTGCTTGTAAATTTAATTAACAGCTGCCTGTTATGAATAAAGAAACATGTTTGAGATCATGGATTTTGAGAACGTGAATCTGGAAAGTGAAACATATGATGTTCTGAGATAAAGAGCTGGAACCCTACAGGGAATTAGGAGTGGAACTCCTGGAAAGGAAAAGGAATGGAACTGAGATGTAGTTTGTACTGTCTCTTGGGTACGCAGTACCAAGGGAAGTACCTGTACCTGTTTAGTGCAGAGTGGGGCCAGCCGCCCCAGGGACCCGGGGTTAGGATTGGCCGCTCTGTACCGACTTGTTGGCCCTCATGTACGTAGTACCGAGGAGAGCTACTAGTGTTAGGAGAGTACTAGCTACCCCACGGGCCCCGGGGTTCTGCTAGCCTCCTTCACCGACTTGTTAGGCCCATTAGGGCAAACCAGGGTAGTCAGGCGAGGGTGCGCGGACTGTGGAGGGGCAAGGCCCCGGTTTGGTTACTGTGGAGGGGTTGGACCCCTGTTACTGAGAGGGCTCTGCCCTGGTTCCGTGCTGTGCTTTGGGCGCACCCGTTAACGGAAACGACTGACCGCGTGCCAGTGCGGGCTAGCTACCTGTGCGTTTATCGCGCGTGCCGTAGTCACCGTTACGTCTGTCAGTGACCTTGGGGTGGTTGACTGAGGGTAGGATCACCACGGGGGACTCTCCCGGCCAGGAGAGCACCACGTGCTACTTCTACTTTTGGAAAAGACTGCAATCAAGATCGTTCCCACGAGGACATTCGAGATCAAGTAAAGGATCTGAGAAATAAATGAAATAGTGAGAAAAATTGAAAGATGTGAATAAAGGAAGTAATAGAACATAACAGCTACTGTACACTCTACTGTTGCCTTTAGTTAGTTTGCCACTCTACTCAGCGTTTTGCTGACGTGTTACACTCGTTACCTTTTTCAGGACTAGGTGTTGAGCAGCCAGGGTCGGCGGCTGCAGAGGACGCTGGGCCGAGTAGGGTCCAGTAGAGTTACCACAGCCTTTTTGTACCCCTTTTGTTTCTGTTCTAGTGAGTAGTTTTTTGTTTCCGCTGTACCTCCTTTACCTGCAGTTCTTGTTATATGATAAATGCTGTTTTACTGTTGTGGTGGTACCTACTGTAGTAGTTTCTTTCCTTACTGCTGTACTTTCTTACTGTTAGTTATATTCATGCTGAATGTGGTTTATTTTACTGTCTTTTGGTTACTTCCTCGTTGGACGACTAGGTCTTGGGATTAGTCGAGTCGGTCCGGTTCTCGTGTCTCGTAGGGACTCGGGAACCGGGTCGTTACACAAGGAGTGGGGGCAATTTGGTCATTACAACTCTAAAAACAATAATTCAGGACCTTTAGTGATGGATAAAACCGTCGCAAAAGGTCCGAACGTGGCCTTCGTGGGCGACGCACGTGCCCTCTCACCTCCTCGCACGTAACGCACGCGCACGTCCAGCTGATCTCAGCCGTAAGATTGCGAGATCAGACGGCTTAGATCGCGCTTCCGCCCGCCTTTTCTGTGCGCCTGCCCGCATGTTATTCTGCGTGAGGCGTGGCATGTGTGGGCACGCCATCTTGATTAAGCACGCATGACCGTTGGATCGCGATCGTGCGGTCGATCGGGTGCGTGCTTCCGCTCCAATTGCAGCGTGGCGCGGATCGAATGCACACCTGCACTTCGTGTTAGAGAGCTCGACAACGCGCTATGGGTGCGTTTGTGTCGAGCACCTAACTTAAGCGCGGGCACGTCGCAACCATTGGATCTTGATCCAACGGTGGGGAAGGGCTGATGCGGAGGCCTTCAGCGAGTGCGTGCGGACGATTGGGCGACCGAGATGGTGCGACGTGGTGCCATCTTGGCCATCCATCTTCTGGATGATGTAGATGGTGCCACAGGTGTCGGATTGACTCGATTTTTGCGTTGTTAGGCTACGATCATCGATCCGAATCCATCCATGCGGTCGGATTTGTCGTTTGAAGTGCGGATTCACACCATCTTGGCCCTTGATCTTCTAGGGTTCCCCGATCTCTCTGACGCTACAAATGTCTGATTAGGGCGATCTTGGAGTCATTGAACTCCAATCGTCGCCCTAATCACATCTGTACAGTTGGATCTTCGATTAGAGGCCCCGATAAAAAGTTTGCCCTGTCCATGAACATAAAAGGAGACAATTAACCTCCATTTTATTCAAACTACTCTAAATGCAAGATGATGCATGTTATGAAATATTTATAGCATGCAATGCAATCCTATGCTTAAGAACATGTATAAATAGACATCTTAAGTCGTGTAAACATGTTTACATCATAGGGCCTCGCATTAGGTTGCTGAAACAGCAACGTTGGTGGGTTTTGCCTGGTCTAAGTCGGACATGACGATCTTTGTGAATGGTCAGACCAAGAGAAATTTGGGTGATTACGCCATCCAGGATTGTAAGCATTTGAATATGGGTTTGATCTCGGTGTGTATCTCTGGATGGAGTTCAAATCATAAGGATATGGCGTGTTTTCCGCAAAAATAGGAAGTGGGGAAAGAGGTGGGTAAGATGTTGGGACAAAGGTCCCTCCTTGGGTTGGTGCAAGAGTAGATGGAAAACCCAAGGAAGATGGATCTCTAGAATCCAGATTATTCACAAATTCCCTCCCTGCGGGAATTTGCGAAACAAGTAAACATGCAGGATTTTCCGTAGTGTGAAGAGGTGTAAGAGTCTTCGTAGTGTTTCGAACCTCGTCGAGATGCTTCGTTACGATGTCAACTTTGTCCAGTTTCTCAGCTATAATATCCAAATCCTTTGAACTGGACGGGTTCCCGATCTCATGAATGCCCCTCTGATGTAGATTCGGATGTGACGTTGAGCTTCCCTGCATGAATTGCGACATTGATGCATTGTTGATCGAGTTTTCCGCCATCTCTTCGAACAATTCTAAGGTGGATTCTTTGTTGCGATTCAGAAAGTTCTCTCCATGAGAGGCATCGACCAGATTGCGAATGCTCTCTTGCAATCCATAGTAAAACATATGCATGAGTTGCCAACGAGGGATGTCGTGATGTGGGCATTTCCTTTGCAATTCATGAAAACACTCCCACGCTTCATGAATTGGTTCTCCTTGATTTTGAGTAAATGTCATGATGACTCGCCTTAGTGCATTGGTGTGACCTATAGGGAAGAATTTCTTCAGGAAGGAAGATTCGAATTCGTTCCAAGTAGATATAGGTCGTGCGATTGTTTGATACCAGTAGGCAGCCTTATCCTTAAGGCTAAAGGAGAACATTTTCATGAGTAGGATTTCCCAGCTCTAATTTCGAGGACCAAAAGTCTGTAATAGATTTTTAAGATCTTCTATGTGTTGGAATGGATCCTCGGAAGAGTGCCCATGAAAGTGTGGGATTAGACGTATAATATTCTGCTTTAACTCAAGATCATTATCCCTAATGGGAATCCTAACATTAGGCTCTACTTGTGCATTGGAAGGATTATAGTAATCTCAGAGTAAAGGCCTAAGACGAGGTGGAATCGAGAAATCAAGGTTTTCAAAACCTACCTCAGGATGAGAAGGATGGGTTTATAGATTCTGCAAATTCTATAGAGCAGCTGTCAACAGATTAATTTGATGATTCTGCTCGAGCATTTGAAGATTCTGGTTCAAAAGCACCTCATGGATATCAAAAGGTGACATCTCCCCTTGACCAGAAGAAGAAGGGATCTCGGGATTTGAGTTCTACGTTTGGTCCATAGGATCAAATGCAGAAAAAGCAGATGTATCAGATGGGAAAATAGGTGCTTGCTTCAGTGCAACCGGTATAGGTAGACCTATCAACGAACATACGAGAGGCGATTTCAAGGATCGCCTCCCATGCATAAACAAGAAAAAATGTGCAAAGGCACACTCACGCCACTGCGAAAAAACAGCGGCAATCAAGACCTGAAAACAGCGCAAAAGCAGGTTTTTCTTCTTTCAAAGGAAAAGAAGATCCTAAAATACACAGAAAGTAATTTTGACGCAAACAAGTATGGTATTAATCCAAAATACGCATCCTAGAATGTGTCTACGCAAGTGCGTATCCTTAAGGCTCAAAGGTCTAAGGTCTAGGATCGAGACCGCTCACTACTGGCTCCCCGAGGCTCTAGTAGTGAGACAGAATTGTTGATCTTTGACCAAAGCCCTAAGAGGTGCAAAGAGGAGAGATAGAAAATATAGACTTGTGTAACTCTAGTGATCGCACTGTATATGCGATGGCATGCAACAGACGTGATCGATAAAAACCCACACGTAATCTGCAAATAGATTAATGTCACTAGTTTTAATAATCATCTTTTTAGTTAATCTTTTTCAAAAATGATAGAAAGAAGTAAATGTGATCGCTTTTTATGTCTTTTCAATCAATTATATGATTTTGCTTATTACTCCAACGATAGGGATCTACGCAGGTATTACGCATGTTTTCCCGCTGATGCGAGATAACAGAGTAGAAAATCCCGAGCTAGATCGCAGATATACTAGCAGAAATGTGCACTCCTAAGAGTGTATGCCTAAATCATACTGCTGCTAGTAAGAAAGAATGGGTATTTTTCTATTTTTAAATTTTTCTACTCTAAATGCAACAAGCAAATCTACACTAAAGACTAAAAACGAAATACTTACAATGGTATGTATAATGGTCAGGAAAAACAGAAACAGAAACAGAAAAACCTGCCTCCTTTCCCGAGAATACCCACTAAGATATCCCTAAAAAGAAGATAGAAACAAAACAAAACAAAGCTAATTAGTAAAAAGAATTATTTACAAACTACAAATAATGGCGAATATAAATTATAGTTGCCTCCCTTGCAATGGCACCATTAAAATAATGCCATTTTTCAACACAGTTAATTAAGTTAATTAGACTTAATTAATTGCATTGGAAAGTAACTTAGGTTAACTCGAATTAGTGTTGGAATTGTAGTATGGGATCAAGTTAACCTAACATTTTAGAATTTGAGATCTTTTTTAACTGGTTGAGTCCAGGTCGTTCACTGGGAGGCATAATAGTAAGCTTAATTCACTATTAATCCCTAAGCATTAATTAATAACTACTTAATCAATCAGATTATAATTAATAACACTTTAAGCACATGAATATAGCACAAAAGATTGATCAATCCAAAGCATGTAATATTCCATTAAGAAGAAACAAGGTTAAAAATCAACTAAACATGTTTATTACAACATTTTTTACAAGAATATAAGGCAAAGAAATGAAATTGTGATTCTGCAGCAATCATAGGCCCAAATTTGCCAAAATTAAGGTAGAACCTAGATTAACATGAGCATTCTGCATGCATACACACTGTACTTTGCATCTTAGATGATTTATATGTTTTATATATAATAATGTGCTATTTGAGAGGTCTTAATAATTGTAGGTAATCCAAAACTGCAGATGACAGATCCAACCTTATGGATCTATTCGGAATAACAACAGAAGTCCAATGCTTCCAAGAGCACATCAATCAGACTCCTGTAGCACCTTAGGGAGTCCGTAGAAGAAGCAAGAACCAAGGGGCAAATTGAAGAATATTCGAAACTCATATGACAAATCCAACCACATGTATGGATCCGAATCGATGTTCGTAGTCCAACGGTGTAGAAATCAACTCAATCGGAGACCTACATCATTAGATACAAGAAGAAGATGGATGGCCATGATGGCACCGCGTGGCGCCATCACAGTTGCCCCTCATTGCGCCCCAATTTGGAAAGGAGAATCGTCGACCGTTGGATTCGTATCCAACGGCCGTGATGCAACCACGTCGCCTGCCTCTAGCCGCCTTATCACGCATGGGAGAGATCTCGACCATTGGATTCCCATCCAACGATCAAGGCCAGCCGCACAGGAAATGGAAAGCGTGACAATCCGTGCACGTAGTGCAGCGGAGACAGCGCTTAACCGACAGCGAGTGATGTGGGATCGAAGCGTGATTAGGAGACAGGCACCAACAAATGAAATTCGACCGCCGGATCTTCATTGGGCAGATCGGCAGCAAATGCGTGGCGGGCGAGAAGCGTTGGATGCAGACACGCGCGATGACGCGCATCCTTAGGATTCAGCAGGTGCTGAGCGCGCTCTTTAAGTCGTCCGATTGAGAGATCGGACGACTGAGAATCCTTAAGGAGTTGAGACACGTTTAAGTGCTGAGTGGCGGAAGTGCGAGTGTGCGGGCGAGAAGGAGCCATTGGATTCGAATCCAAGGATGCAAAGGTTACCATGTGGCAGCACCAGATTAAACCGAGGATAAAAGAAGGATTTAGAAGGCTTAATCAGGGCTGTTGATCTCCTGATCAACGAATTTGATTAATCTGAAGCCTTCGCACGAATTTAAGGGGCCAAATACCCCAAATGCCCTTCACTAAAGCTATAAAAAGAGGCCTAAGGGCCCCCTTTGAAAGGCATTCTCTTACTTTCTTCTTCTTCCTCCTTCTACACCTTCTATCTCTTCTTCTTCTTCCCATCTTCTCTGCATCCGTCTCTGCACCTCCGTCTGAAGTGTCCGTTGGGCCACCTCGGCGGATCATTGCTGCTTCTCCCAACCTCTCCAAAAGGCCACCACAAAGCACCCGTGGTGACGTCGATCTATTGCATAAGTAGTTTACGTTTATGTTAGAATTTGTCTAGTTATATGTATGCAATTCATGTTTAAACTCTTTTGATTGATATATATATTGTGTCTATACTATTTAGCATTTATATTTGGAACAATGTATGATATCAAAAGTGCTTTCTTCCTCCCTATGATCGACCAGAACTCACCAAGTTTCGTTAATTTATTTGTTCGAGACATATTTCGCGCTATACTACAACGTGCTAATTTTCTACACGATCTACGCCACGAACAAATTGCTAGAGTTATTATGCCTAATACAACATTAAAAGCTTAAAACATAACAAATAACAACTTCAGCCTTCAAATCAAACGTCTGAAAAATATGTTAGATGACTTAAAAGCATAAAATGGACTTCTGATATGTAATAAGGATGTTTGATTTATCTATCAATTCTCTTCTTTTTAGAACTTTATTATTTCTCTTGAGCTCTTTCTTTCTTCTTATTTCAAGCCTCTTCTCTTCTCTTATTCCTCGATCTTCCTTAACCTTTTGTCTTACTATGCTTTCTTTAGTTCCACACTTAACCAATTTACAATCGACTAAGACCCATTAACATCTTTCTAATCCAAAATTTTGTATTTAATGGGCGGCCCAAGCTCGTTCAGGGATACACAGTGCCCAATGGGTGGGACCAGACCCTACTTGAGCTCGAGCCTAGTTCATTTATAGTGGATTTTGTTTATTTTAGATTACACAGCACTAGACTATACCAAGCCTGCTCACATCCACGCCCACGTTCGAGCCCACATTCATGCACCTGGGCACACACACACACGGGCAAGTGCACACATGTTGAATGTGTAAAACTACACGATCGAAGTTGGTTTCGAAAAACTCGTCGTTGTAGCTCGAATTGCGAAGAAATCCGTCAACAGATAAATTTATACCGAAATTCTAAGAATTCCAGGTCGAACACAGGGAGTCTACGTCGATCTAAAATCCGCGATTTATATTTTTTTGTGTTTTTGTTTGAAAATGAAATAATTACAATGGAATTGATATAAATAATAAGAGAGATAGAGAGAGACAGAGAGAGAGAGAAAAAGAGAATAATTACTTAATATAATCAGAATGTTTTTACAACTACAAAGAGGGAAATGATTACAACTAGAAAGCAGAGAATTCTATTCTAAAAAGCGATTAAAAAGAAGGGAGAGAGATGTTATCCTCCTCGACAAATGCTTGGAGGACGAGCCAGACAGAGCGACTCCTGGAAGATGGAGGACAAAGTGGGAAGAAGGAAGATGAAGCATGAAGAAGTGGGAACGAGGCAGCACATCGTTGTCATCACGGGATCCACTTCTAGAACGGGGGCGAGAAAATTGGATTTTGGCTCAAGAATAGCACCCCAGGTGTGGGACAAGCATTTCTTGAGCTTGGGAGAGGTAGAGAAGTGAAGGAAGGGATGAAGAAGTGGAGGTCAGGTCTCCTTTTATAGTTGTAGGAATCAAGGGCAAATTTGTCATTTTAAGCTTAAAACATTAATATCGGGTCTTTAGTGACGGATAAATCCGTCACTAAAGGTCTCATCGTGGCTGACGTGCGTGCGCCGCGCACGCCTCCCCACCTTCCACGCTCAAAATGCCCGCGTACATCTTTCAAATCTTAGCCGTTCGATCACAAGATTGGATGGCTTATATTTCTCCTCGCGCACCTTCATCTACGCCTTCACGGAGCACCCTCATGCGATCGGGCATGCGCGCTGTGCGTCAAATCGCGTGGGTGCGCTATTGGATGATCCGCGCCACCCGCAGCCGACCGCACTGTTGCGATTACTCGCCCGCGGGCTACGAATGCAGAGTCGAACACCCGTCACGCGCTTACTCAATGCACTCGACCGCTATGCTGCGGTGCTTACTTTGTCGCGATTTTGATTTCAGGCGCACGTGCTCGTGGCTGATTGGGCGGTTGGAATGGTGCCACGTGGCGCCATCTTGGCCATCCATCTTCTACGTGTTGTAGATGGTGTCACGGATGTCGAATTGAGTTGATTTTTGTGTCGTTAAACTGCTATCATCGATCCAAACCCATCCGTGCAATCGGATTTGTCATCTGAAATGTGGATTGGCACCATCTTAGCCCCTGATCTTTAAGGTTCCTCAATCTCTATTTGGTGCTACGGATGTCCGATCAGGGCAATTTTGGAGTCGTTGAACTCCAATCGTTGCTCTGATCAGATCCGTATGGTTGGATCTTCGATCCGAGACCCTGATTAAAAATCGCCCTTTCCCTTACCATAGAAGGAGATAATTACCATACAATTTATACAACTTGACCTAAATGCATGATTATGCATGTTATGCAATATTTACAATGTATGATGCTAATATGACACTAAGAACATGCATTAATAGACATTTTTTGCTATTTAGATGTATGCACATCACACCCCCATGCCTATCTTTTGCTAGCCCGTAGCAAAAACTACATGCTATTTATAAAAGAATTAGGTTGGATTACTCGGGCACAAATCATTTTCAACATTAAGAAATTTTTACTTGGGACCTGAACTTTCAAAGGCACAACAGCACCCGGGTATTTGCCAAAATGCAGACTGCCTCAAACCCTCACCTTATTCAAAGAAAGATCTCTTTTTTCTCTTTTTTCTTCTTTTCTAATTTTTTTGGATTTTTGAGTTTAGGGTTACAAAGTGGCTTTCTACGGCCACTCAACCCACCCAAGACTTGATGAGAACCCTAAGTTCTAAGCATCCTTGTAAAAGTGATGGACTTGTTGATTGAAAATTAGAACGGACTTTGGGTTTCTACGCCCCTAAGTGACCTTAAAAAGAATTCTTCCTAAAGGTGTATCTATACGACCGGTAGCTTTCTCCATACTTTTCTTTTTATGGGGTCAACATAAGGGAAAATCCAATGTATATCTTCCCAGCTTATTCTACTTCTCCGCTTCTTCCTAAGTGTTTTAGGAATTTGACGTGCATTTCTTGAGCTGGGTTTTGGACAACCTACCAATAGGTTGTTACCCATGATAACTTGCCATCCATACTCGTGCAGTGAAGTGTAGCTTATTTCTTTTATTTTCTTTTTCTCCTTTTCTTTTTTCTTTTTCTTTTCTCTTTTTTTCTTTTTGGACTTTCCTTTTTTTTTTAAGTAGGTAGCTTCCCTGGTCTAAGATTTACCTAAAGGCAGCAGGAAAAGAATGGTCCAGTGGCTGGGCTCTGGACAACCTACCTATGGGCTGTTACCCACAATAACTTGTCAGCTATACAACCCTAGAAGGTTCATTAGCTACCCAATTTCCGTTAAAATCGTCGAACAACGAGTCAGTGACGAATAGTGTGTAGATGCTTTAGACTTAAAGTTCCCTCAAATCAGATGGCTAGTTGATAAGTCATGTACTTACCACCTAAACTTATTTAATAAAATTAAAATAGAATTCAGGATGGAGAGGACTCGATACTCAAATCCACATTTAGTGGATACCCAGGCTGATTAAGCCCAAAGACCTGAAGGGTCTTAGTGTTCAGATCCTACTGTAATATTTCCTATGATTGAAAAGTCCTAATACCCAAGTATTTCTTCCTAATTCAATTTTTTATATATATAAGAAAACAAGTAGAATTTACAAGAATCCACAGAGCTGACAAATTGATTCAAAAATGAATCCACCCCCCCATGACTAGCTGATGCAATGTCCGCATTGAGAATAAAAGACATGAAAGGAAGGTAGAATGTAGAAGATATCACCTGAATATGATGCTCGGGTCAGCTCTGAGTCAGACTGTACAACTGCTGAGTTTAATGCCATCAGCTAAGCGAAGTCTAGCCAAAGAGATCAGAACATGATGAGAGCAACTGTGTCTGAGACGGGTTCTGGAACAATACGGTCAATAAAATGTTTCAGACGTTGACCATTGACTTTGAATGAATTACCCATCTTTGGATCAGAAATCTGAACGCCCATTTAGAAAAATTTGATCGATGATGAACGGGCCGTTCCATTTTGACATAAGTTTGCCGGAAAAGAGCTTAAATCGAGAATCGAAGAGCCATACCTTTTGGTTCGGCTCAAAGCTCTTGTGGGATATCAATTGGTCATGAAGAGCTTTGATCCAAGCCTTGTAGATCTTGGCATTCTCGTACGTGTCATTTCTAAGCTCCTCCAACTCAGATAGTTGGAGTTTCTTGGTCTTTCCAGCTAAACTTAAATTCAGATTGCACTACTTGATTGCCCAAAATGCCCTATGTTCAATTTCTACGGGTAAATGGCACACCTTTCCATACACCAGACGAAATGGTGACATGCCAATAGGCATTTTGTACGCTTTACGGTAGGCCCAAAGAGCGTCCTCAAGCTTTTGAGTCCAATCTTTACGATCAGGCCTAAACGTCTTCTAAAGAATATTCTTGATCTCCCGATTGGAGATCTCGGCTTGTCCATTCGTTTGGGGATGGCAAGGTGTAGAGATTCTGTGATTTACCCCATATTTTGCCAATAAATTACAAAATTGGGCAATAGTGAATTGAGATCCACCATTGCTGATGATGGCCCTCGAAATCCCGAACCGATTGAAGATGTTCTTCTTGACGAAATCGATGACCACCTTGTGGTCATTGGTTCGAGTGGGAATGGCCTCGATCCATTTAGACATGTAATCAACAACGACGAGAATGTATTGATGTCCAAATAGAGGAAAGGTCCCATAGAATCAATGCCCCAAACATCGAAGATTTCGATGGTAAGAATCGGGTTTAGGGGCATCATGTCTCTCTTAGTTATGCTCCCAAGTGCCTAGCATCGGAAACACGACCTCGAGAATTCCTGGGCATCCTTTAATAAAGACGGCCAAAAGAATCCAGATTGTAAAATTTTTGCAGTCGTCTTTTTCCCAGAGAAATGTCCACACGTAGATGCATGACAGAAGTCGAGTATACTTTTGAATTCACCCTCCGAAACACATCGGCGAATAATCTGATTAGAGCCGATGCGATACAGTTCAAGGTCCTCCCAGAAGTAGTATTTGGCCTCAGATTTGAGTACATCTCGTTGTTGCTTGATCCAATCCTGAGGGATTTGACTAATGGCCAAAAAGTTTACGATGTCTGCAAACCATGGAGTTTGGACACCTGAAACTGTAAGGATAGTCTCGTCTGGAAAAGTATCAACAATCGGAATATCCATATGAGAAGAATCACTTAGGAGTCTCGAAAGATGATCCGCCACCACATTCTGTGCCTCGAATTTATCCTTGATTTCAAGATCAAATTCTTGAAGCAGAAGAATCCATCTAATAAGCCAGGATTTGGCATCCTTTTTGGCCAAGAGATGTCTCAAGGTCAAGTGGTCGGTATAAATTATGACATGAGACCTTAAGAGATAAGCCCTGAATTTCTCTAAAGCAAATACCATAGCTAGTAATACCTTCACAGCAACAGTGCAATTCCTCTGGGTCTCATCCAGAGTTTTACTAGCGTAGTAGATGACAGAGGGCTTCTTGTCAATCTTCTGACCCAAAACAGCCTCGACCGCGTAATCAGAAGTGTCGGTCATGATCTCAAATGGGGCTGTCCAAACTAGTGGTTGCAACACCGGAGCACAAGTGATTGCCATTTTAAGAAAATCAAATGCCTTACGGCATGATTCGTTGAAATCAAATGCTGTATCTTTGGCGAGAAGGTTGCTCAGAGGGCGAGCAACCATAGAAAAGTCCTTGATGAACCTCCTATAGAATCCTACATGACCAAGAAATGATCGAATTTGTTTGATAGATGTGGGGGGAGGAAGTTTAGAGATAGCATCAACCTTAGCTTTGTCAACTTCGATACCCCATTCAGAGATTACATGACCCAAGACGATGTCTTCTCATGTCATGAAATGACTCTTTTCCCAGCTAAGGACCAGTCTTGTTTTGATGCATCTTTTAAGAATCATTTCAAGATTAGCCAAACAAGAATCAAATGATTCTCTGAAAACAGAGAAATCATCCATGAAGACTTCCATAAACTCTCCCACCATGTCGGAGAATATGGCCAGCATACACCTTTGAAAAGTCGTAGGGGCATTGCATAAGCCGAATGGCATCCTATAGAAAGCAAAGGTTCTGTAGGGACAGGTGAGTCATTTTTTCCTGATCTTCGGGATGGATAGGGACTTGATTGTATCCCAAGTAACCACCAAGGAAATAGAAGTACTTATGCCCAGCTAATCTTTCAAGGATTTGATCGATAAAGGGCAAAGGGAAATGATCCTTTTTCATGAATGTGTTCAACTTCCTGTAATCAATACAAACTCTCCAAGAGGAAGCTGAATGAGTTGTGACAGATTCTCCATTCTTGTTAGTCACAACAGTAATCCCAACTTTCTTGGAAACAATTTGCATGGGACTTACCCAAGGACTATCAGAGATCGAATAAATGATTCTTATATCGAGCCACTTGATAATTTCCTTCTTGACCACTTCTTGCATATTAGGGTTTAATCTCCTCAGCATTTGGCGAGAAGGGCGGGATCCATCTTCCAAAAATATTCTGTGATTGCAGTAAGATGGCTCGATCCCCCTAAGGTCATGAATGGTCCAACCAATTGCCTCCTTGTGTTCCTTTAGGACCTTGATCAATCTCCTGCTCCTTAGTTAATCTAGCACTAATAATCACAGGGAGCGTCTTTTGAGGTCCCAAAAACTGATATTTCAAATTCTCAGGCAATGGTTTTAGTTCAAGTTGGGGCGGGTTTTAGATTGAAGGTAAGGATGATGCTGATGAAGATTCATCAAGCGGAAGAGGTTGAAGTAAATAAAATCAATAACCTCTTCAGAATATGGCGAGTTTGCCACAGAGGGTTGCAATTCAGATCTTTCACAATAGGAGGAACTTTCAATTACAAAAATCGCCATACAAGTTTCAATATTCAAACTATCTTCCTCAAGTTCCTCTATAAATCCACAATCCTCGAATTTGTTAATCACCTTAAAAATATCCAATTTCAATTTCTGATCCCCAAAGTGGTTTCCATGCTACCGCTTTCACAGTTGATATTGGCCTTTGCGGTAGCAAGGAACGGACGCCCCAGAATGATGGGTGTGTTCCTCAGATTTTCAGGTACAACCATGTCAAGGACAATGAAATCTACAGGAAAATAGAAATCCTTAACCTTAACAATAACATCTTCAATAATGCCTCGTGGATTTGTAATCGAACGGTCCGCTAACTACAGCGTTACTGAAGTCGGCCGAAGTTCACCTAATCCGAATTTCTTGTAAAGAGAAGTCGGAATTAGGTTAATAGATGCACCTAGATCCAAAAGTGCTCTATCAAAAGTGTAATCTCCGATCACACAAGAAATCAAAGGAGCACCTGGATCTCTCTTTTTCTGAGGCAGGATAACAGAACTAGCCTGCTCGGAGAGTACCACCTTCCTCAGAACAGATTCTCTCGACTTATGCTTTTGTGTGCATAAATCCTTCAAAAATTTAGCGTAAGCCGATATGCATTTGATAGCGTCAAGGAGCGGGATATTGATCTCGAAATTCTTGAATATATTTAAGAGCTTCTCATTACTATCAACATGCTTCTTCTTCTTAGGTTTAATCAAGGCCTCGGAAAAAGGAACATGAGTCAAATCTTCGGAATCAGGTTCCTAAGCCTTTTTTCCTTCTTCGGAGCTCTCCTTTCTCTCCTCAGACTTTCCAAGATCAGAACAGTGCAGTTGTGGATCCTAAGTTTGTTTTCCACTCCTCAAAGTAACTGAATTAGCATATGCATACGGGTTTAGGTCTTAGGGAGGGGTAGGAAAGATTGGAGGGGATTCATTAGCCAAAAACCTTTGATTTGAGGAAGAAGCAGAAGAGGAAGGACCCTGCTCAACCACCTGAGCATGTGTGTGCGGGTCCCTTTGATTCCCATACCCTTGGGCATGATTGCCTGGATTCTGGATATTACGCAGGTTGGGTACTGGTTGAGATGGTAGAGATCTAGGCTGACGAGAATTAGCAATGAACCCATATTGCAAGTTGTCCAGCGAGGTTTTCATTTGTTGCATGAGCTGGAGCATAGATCCTTGCATTTCTACCATCTGTCAGTTCAAATTAGCCTGCCCTACAGGTAGACGGGCATTCCAAGATGGCTGATTGACCTGATTCGGGGGCAGCTGAGTGTAAACACGACCCTGACCCATTGGTCTTTGCGAAGCATAATTGCTGGGTCGAAATTGGATTTGCTACCCCGAGTTTTTCCAAGAGAAGTTAGGGTGGTTCCTCCAACCCAAATTATAAGCATTGGAATAAGGGTTGGACCTAACATTCTCCTGTACAGCATAGACATCCTCATAGGGTGAGGATGGAGAAAAAGAAAGGGAGGGATCAGAGAAACTGGGATCAAAGGCCCCAGTTTGGAACCCATGGGGTTCTGAATAATGCTGACTCACAGGTTGAGCCGCATCAAGTTGATTCACGAACTCCCGTCCAGAAGGAGCTCGCGACGAATGGAATCCCCAATTATGGGATTGAGTGGATCGAGAATTGTTCATTGAATTTTCAGCCATCCACTTCTCCATCCTTTTAGTAACCAAGTCCACCTTATCTAGTTTATTACGAATAAATTCCATATCGAATGAATGAGAGTCGTGGACTTCATTAACATTCGATCTGGGTTGTTGGGACCTGTTAAAAGTATCCATGGAGGCATGATTGATCGAATTCTCACTCATCTCTGCAAACAAATCGTGCGCGCTATCTACATCTTTGTTGAGGAAATTTCCTCCGCAAGAAGCATCCATGTGATTTCTGAGTTGCTCAGTTGCCATTTCGACACCTCGTGGTATAGACACCTCTACAATAAGTCCTGGAATCACTCCTAGGCAACATGAAACTGCTCCCCCGGCCGCTGGGTAAAGGTAGTAATCGCCCATCTCAAAGCATTGGTACGTCCGACAGGGAAGAATTTCTTCAGGAAGGCTGATTTCAAATCATTCCAAGTTGCAATTGGCCTTCCTATAGTCCTGTACCAATGAGCAGCTTTATCCCTAAGAGAGTGGGGAAAGAGCCTCATGATCATCTTCTCCTCATTCACGTTTCATGCCTTGGTGGTCTGGACCAAAGTGGTCAAGTCCTCCAAGTGCTGAAACGGGTCTTCAGAGCCAAGCCCATGGAAATGTTTGATCAGGCTTAACACCTAGGGCTTGATTTCTACGTCTCCGGCAGGAATCTGGATGCCGGGACGTTCCCCGTAATTTAAAGGATCATAAAAATCCTTCAAGGGCTGAGTGCCCTGCATTCTCTGGAACCATTCTTACATTCTTTGCATTTGTTCCAGCTGCCGTTGAAATACCTCCTATGGATTCTGAGGCAGAGGAGGCTGTTGATCGACCATGGGATCAATTTGGCCAAAATCCAATCTACACCTCCTAGAATACTCTAGTGGTCCTTCTAATCGGGGATTCAATGATCTCTTTCCCAGCATAAACTAGGAAAAAGTTGGAAGGACTGGGGATAAGAACCCTGCAGCACAACAAAACAAGCCTGTCCTTAAGTGAGGTAGCCTAAGGATCTACAGAATCAGAATCCGCCATAAGATTATAAACGATTTACTCTACTTATGTCTACTTAATCCAACCAGTTAGAAGGAGGGACTGGGATGAAGGTTCTTCCTTCGGCTTGCACCTCCGGTTCCTAGTGTACCCCCCAGCCGCGGTCGTTTGATGCTACTCCCCTAACTAGACATCATATTGATCAGTACAAGCAGGTTAATCGTAAACAATCTCAGACTGAACCTCGAAGAGCGAATCAGTCCTTAAGGCCAATGTCTACTGGATTTTATTTAGTCCTGGGATTGTAGTGCTTATGGAATGTGGTGCGCCCTTAAAATGGGTTGTGCCCTTAATGATCAATTGAGTATGTGTAAGTACGTGCACAACCAGGATTTTCAAGCAAAATTATTCGTGATGAGTAGATTTTAAGGTTCAAATCTTGCTTAAGTAACTTTTAGGGTTTAGAATTAGGTTTAATTCAATCAAGTTTGAGGCAAACCAGGTTTTCAAGTACGGGTGAAGATCACTTTCCTTTTGAAATCAAAAATAAAGTGGAGTGCTTGATATTAACCTGATGAGAACCTCATCATGAACCCTAACTAGCACATTTTGACCTAATAAATTAAACAAAAGCTCCTACATAACCTAAGGGAAGGCCTAAATCTAGGAATTACAAATCTGAGAATAAAATAATACACAAAGGGTAAAACTATAATTTTACCATTGTAGTACATAAACGGGATTTCTAAGGGTCTAGACACAGGTCAAATGGGCTTAATAAGAGAAAAAGTGGGATGGTTTGATCAGGAAAAGGTTATGACAAAATCTGGGAATTAAATGACATTCTATAACCCTAAAACAAATCCACTTTAATTCACAAAGTTCCAGGAAAGATAAAAATCAATTAAACCCTCTAAAATTTATGAAAAAATATTCCCTAGGGTTTAGAACCTTTAATTTGTCCATTGGAACCTATCTTGACCTAGATTGAAAACCATACCCAAATTTTTGACCTAATTTGGATTTTTGTGCAAAATATCCAGTCAAATATGGTCAAACCTAAAATCCAACATCACCATTGGATTCCTTAGGTCCAAATTAGGTTTATACCAAAATTTGGACCGAAGAAAAGGTTGCCTTGACCCATTTTACAAAATGATCCTCAACAATTACTTTTTGACCCTTAGCTTTTTGAAGCCTTGCGGGGACCCCCCTACCTCTCCCATATTCTTCTTTAAACAGGTCCCTCTGCCACCCTCCTACGCAGGCCATACCTCCGATGACTTTGCGTGGAGGATGGCGCCGCGCACGCATAGGGAGCCGACCCCAAATTTGAAAGGGAGACTCCCTACGTTGCCCCCTATAGCATGGGCCAGCTCCCATGCCCTGTTGTCCACCATATCTCTCGTGTGAATGCTCGAGAGGTATGGGTCTCATTCCAGCCATACCTCTGTCGAGGTATCCCCACCTCCTCCTCACGTTCCTTTCTCGGCCGACACCTATTTAAGGAACGGCAAACCCTGCCGCTTCCTTAAAGCCTGATTTGGCCGAAGAAATCCCTCCAATTTCGTCTCCTCCTCCTCCGGCCATTCGCCCGCAGGCTCCGACGATTCTTCTCCTCCTCTCTCGTCGCCCTGCCACCATACCAGTGGCAGGGTTACCTCCACCGTTGTCCACCGCGCCTTGCCGTACCAGCAGGCGCCCTCCGGCCCCTCTTCCTCATCGCCGTCCCTTCCCTGGGCACCTTCATCTCCGGTGACGGCAACACAGCCGTTCGCTACCACCACTTCCCCCCTTCGTCCAGAGACTCATAGATAAGTTCTCTCTCTCTCTCCCCGTCTTCATTTCCTCTCTTTTAAATCACACTTTCGACCCCTCTACGCCACTGTCCACCGCTACCTTCTCCACCTCCGGCAGACCACCAGCGAGGTGTTCCCACCGCTCCACGCCTCCATCCACCTCGCCAGACCCCTCGAAACCTCCGCCACCATCCACTAAGCAGTTTCCCCATCTCCATTGACCGCCAACACCTCCATATTTGCCCACCGAACACACCCAACTCCACGGCCACAGTAAGCCCTAGGCACGCTCACTCAGGCGTTTCCATGCCACCTCGACCACTACAGCACACTTGTTGTACCTCGGCAAAGCTTCCTGAACATTTTGACGTGGCCGCAAGGCTATTTTGGTGTTTTCAGGTACACATGGCCATCCGCCATTGAAGCTAAGCTCAAAGCTTGCTTGCAGCCGCTCCAGGCTTCGCCAACCCCAGGTCTCCGTCCCAAGCTGCGTAGAAGACACTCGCGCACAACTCTGGGTTGTCAATTGGTGACGAGGGCAGTGGCAGCTGCTGCAATCAAGGAAGCCTCCTGATGCGGACGTGCGCGACGAAAGGTGGGACGTTTAGTCCCACCTCAAAAGCTGACAAGCGAGCGTTGGAGTATAAATTGTAAAACTGCATAGGGCCTATCGCCTCAAGACACACAGGGGTGAGGTCCCTCTCCCTCACCACTCCTCATCCATAATACTCCCTCATGGACCTGGCACCCGACCCGACTAACCTATCTGTGCACACCTCGCGCACCACCCACGCCGATGCGCCTGGTCCCGGGCACGTCACCCGACCCGCATACCCGATTAAGGCTCTGGGAGAGCGAACCCTAGAGTGAAATAGAGAGAGAGAGATGCAGGGAGGGTAAGGGTTAGGTTTTGCCTAACCATACGCTTGAGCAGGAAAAGGAGAGGAAGCAAGGGAGGAGCGGCGAGGACTTAGCATCAGGAAGACAGCTGCGGCCAAAGAGAAAGGGAGAAGGACTTGGAGCAGCAGAGGAAGCAAACGAGGAGGAGGAAGACGACACTGTAGCCGCAGAGAAGCTGAGGCAGAAGGAGAAGGAAGAGAGAAGAAAGCAAAAAGGCACGTAGCAGAGAAAAAAGAAGAAGAAGTCCAGAGAAGAAAAGAAGAAGGCAGAAGAGAAGGCGTGCAGCAGAGACAGCAAAGAAGAAGAGAAAAAGGAGAAGCCAAGAAGAAGAAGAAGAACCAGCAGCAACAGCTGAAAAGAGAAGGAGAAGCACTGTAGCAAGTGGCATTTAAGGCATCTGACCCTTGGAGTCAGACATCTGAAAAGAGAGAGAGAAAGGCAGACAAAAGAAGAAAGAGAGAAGAAAAGAAGAGACATTTCTATTTTCCTTTCTTTAATCTTTTTGTAAAATAATATCTTGTAAATTGTGATTTTCTACACTTCCAGAATCAAGTTTGCTCCATGAGTTCGACCTCAGAGATTTTCTATATTCAAGTAATAAAATATAATCAAACCGATCGAACCCACGATCATAACCTAAATTAAAAACCCTAAGGGGAAGCTACTTGGTGAGTTGATTTTAGGTTAAGTGGTGCGGTCCAAACAACTCAAACAATTGGCCAAAATTGCACCACTGAGTTAGGCACACAACATGATTAACCTAGACTGATTTCCACTCTTTTATATGTTGATTTGTGTGTACCAGTTCCACATATCAGAATTAGGTTTAGTAGAAGAAAATCAATTAGGTTAAGTGCCTTGAATGTGGGTGCATGTAGTGTGTATGTTGAATTACCCCACAAGAAATATCTTTTTGTTGATTTTTTTATATGCAGGTGAGATAAATGTGAGTGGAAATCCAAGCAACCAAACTAACCTTAGTATTTATGCAAACACCTAGGTTATATGGAATTTGAATTAATGTGGTGAATTGGAATTCATTGAGGGGGAAGAATGGGGAGCACTTACAGTTGTCTTCAACTACACTTTACTCTAATCTACCACTTAAAGATTCCCTGTCAAGGCACCAACAAAATAATAGATAAGAAATAAAGCAAGTTAGAAAACAATAAAGTGCGTGAAATGCGGAAAGAAAATCGAAAATTGTTGCCTCCCCGACAACTGTGCCAAAATGTTGAACATAAAAAACTACGCGATCGAAGTTGGTTTCGAAAAACCCGTCATTGTAGTTCGAATTACGAAGAAATCTGTCAATAGATAAAATTATAGCGAAATTCTAATAATTCCAGGTCGAACACAAGGAGACTACGTCGATCTAAAATCCGCGATTTATATTTTTTTGTGATTTTGTTTGAAAATAAAATAATTACAATGGAATTGATATAAACAATAAGAGAGAGATATAGAGAGAGAGAAAAAGAGAACAATCACTTAATATAATCAAAATGTTTTTACAACTACAAAGTGGGAAATGATTACAACTAAAAACCAGAGAATTCTATTCTAGAAAGTGATTAAAAAGAGGGGAGAGAGATGTTATCCTTCTCGATGAATGCTTGGAGGACGAGCCGGACGGAGCGACGCCTAGAAGACGAAGGATGGAGCGGGAAGAAGGAGGACGAAGCAGGAAGAAGTGGGAATGAGGCAGCACGTCGTCGTCATCACGGGATCCACTTCTAGAACGGAGGCGAGAAAATTGGATTTTGGCTCTAGAATAGCATCCCGGGTGTGGGACAAGATTTTCTTGAGCTTGGGAGAGGTAGAGAAGTGAAGGAAGGGATGAATAAGAAGTGGAGGTCAGGTCTTTTTTATAGTTGTAGGAATAGAGGGCAAATTTGTCATTTCAAGCTTAAAACATTAATATTAGGTCTTTAGTGACGGATTATCCGTCACTAAAGGTTTGATCATGGTTGACGTGCTCACGCCACTTGCTCCTCCCCGCCTTCCGTGCTCAAAATGCCCGCGCACGTCTTTCAAATCTTAGTCGTTCGATTGTGAGATCGGATGACTTAGATTTCTCCTCACGTGCCTTCGTCTACTCCTTCATCGCGCGCCCGCGTGCAATTGGGCGTGCATGCTGTGCGTCAGATCGCACGTGCTCGCTATTGGCTAATCTGCGCCACCTGCAACTGATTGCACGGTCATGATTACTCACCCATGCGTTGCAGATGCGGAGTCGAACACATGTCGTGGGCTCGCACAACGCCCTCGACTGCTGTGCTGCGGCGCTTACTTGTCGCAGTTTTAATTTCAGGTGAACGTGCTCATGACAGTTGGATCAAGATCCAACAGCCCAAATCGTGCGTTAGAAGTCCTTCGGAGATGCAACGACAGTCTTGAGGGTCGATTGGGCAGATGGGATGGTTCCACGTGACGCCATCTTGGCCGTCCATCTTCTACGTGTTGTAGATGGTGCCACAGATGTCGGATTGAGCTAATTTTTGCACCATTAGGCTGTGATCATCGATCCGAACCCATCCGTGCGGTCGGATTTGTCGTCAGAAGTGCAGATTGGCACCATCTTAGCCCTTGATCTTTAGGGTTCCTTGGTCTCTATCTAGTGTTACGGATGTCCGATCAGAGCGATTTTGGAGTCGTTGAACTCTAATCGTCGCCCTAATCAGATCCGTACGATTGGATCTTCAATCCGAGGCCCCGATTAAAAATCACCCTTTCCCTGGCCATAAAAGGAGACAATTACTATACAATTTAAACAATTGACATAAATGCATGATTATGCATGTTATGTAATATTTACAATGTATGATACTAATATGACACTAAGAACATGCATTAATAGACATTTTTGGCTATTTAGATGTATGCACATCAACATAGACGCACCCACACTTATATGATTACTTTATTTGCACTCTGCGCTGACAACCAAGAGGGTCGTAGCATGTTTTCATAATATAGGATAGCATGCGCCTACAGACTCCCGATGTAGGACTATAATCAGCCAATCTAGACTAGACTTCAATCATTAATTTCAGCCAACTCAATTGATCATTCTGATCAAGCAAAGACTTGATCGGAAGCTGTTCAGATGCCCTATTTGATTTATGCATCAATTTGATGTTTGGATCAACTATGATCCATCTATTCCAGAGACGTAACATGGTAATCCGCCATGGTTGGGATGACCTGAAGTGAATGAGTTTCAGATCTATCGACCTGCAGAGAGACTTTGGCCTTTGTCTAAAGGCCTGAATGCTTTCAGTGAAGCATTCCACATCAAATGGAGAAGAAAAGAGATTATGGAAGGGGCTCAGGAAGCAGCAAAATGTGAGGAAGCTCAACCTGAAGCTTTAGAGCTCTGATTGGAGCTTGAAATTGCTTAATGGAAAGAGAAAGACCTCAGCTATAGATTTGAACAAACTCAAGAAGTTAAAAACAACTGATCTGGATAGAAATTTGCTTCAAATCTCGACATAAACTTTGAGGGACAATGTTGGGTTCGAAAATGACCCAAATCACACAGTAAACTAAATCTCACTTAATCCTTGATAAAACATAGCTAAATTATGTTAGATGAATTCTAATATGCTCCAGGAACTTAATCAATCCATTAACTCAGAGTTTCAATCATTCTAACATTGATTAAGGCTTAGGTTTGACCTAACATGCTCGAGAGTTGAATTTCAGATATAAGGCTTCTCTGATCAAATTGAGGGCCTAGTTTGACTTATCTCAACATCAAGAAATGATCTAGCATCTCAAAACTAGGTTTTGAGAATTGAAACAATGTTCGTAGACATTGTCACCTGAGTTGAGAAGTAGAGTTGTTCGGTAGAAGTTCCCAGGAGTTCTAAGACTGATATGAAAAGCTAGTTTGGTTCTAAAGGTTCTTCTGATGCTCGTGGACCTAATCTCAAGGTTTAAACCCTAACAGACTCACCTCTCCAACTCTGCCGGAGTTGGAGAAGACAAAGATCAAACTAGAGCTTGAATCAATAAAATAGATTTTAGAACTCGGATTCTTGATCTTTAGGCCCAAGAAAAGTGATCTGGAGCTCTAGAGGATCTAACAATACCTGAAGCTCATTTTTGACTCATCGAAGCTCTGGTGAACTCAGAAATGATCAACTGGAGTTCAAAACTCCATAGAATAGACCAATAAAGTTCTCAACGTGCTCCTGAGGTTACTAGGAACCTCAAGAAAATAATAATTGCTTCAATCAAAGGACTTAATACTGAATTCATTAAGAATTCAGTGGAATCACATCTTGAGTTTGAAAGAACTCAAGAATTGATCTCCTTCAAAATTGAATGAGGGGAACACTTCATTAGGATGTGGTGAAGGTGAATAAGTGTTCAATTAAGTGATTTAACTCCTCCTGAACCACCATTGACAGCAAGCTCAAGAAGTTGAATGATTTAGGCATTTGTACTGTGGTGGCTTAAAGTAGCAATTGATTAGGGAGCAAAGGTCCTTAAGGTGTTGTGATGGTGATGGAGGACCTAATTGGATGTGGAAATGGCTCTGAACACCTCACCATAGACAGTGAGGTGTCAGGTGAAGGTGTCAATGGATTAAATGTTTGGATGCTTAATTAAGTGATTCAAGAAATAGAATGGGGCCCTAAGATGATGACAAGGCGACAGAGGGCCCCAAATGGAGGTGATCTAAGCTCAAAGGCCTCTGCCGTGGACAGCAGAGGTCGCCGGTGAAGGTGATGATGGAATAGGCATTACAGCTGCTAAAACAGTGAGGAAAGAAGCAGAGGATGATCTTGGAGAGTAGAGAAAAGTGATCAGATGCATGAATCAGTGAACCGAAGTCTAGCGGGGTCGGACTTAGCTTTGCCGGAGTCGAAGAAGAAACACTGTAACTTAGCTAAACTAACCTAATCCTACCTAATTACGAAGCTAGATCTACTCCTAAGAGTTTGCTCTACTTACCTGACGAAGGAGGAGAGGGAATCCACCGTTGGTAGGGCGGAAGCAAGATCGAAATCTAGACTTTGGTGAGAAAAGAAGCTCCGGCCAATCGAAGCGAAGGGACCGCCGCAGCGTCGGGACAAGCAGGAGGGGGAGGGGGTGGTCGTCCACCACCCCCACCGCACTCTGACACTTCCGAGCACAAGCCCTCTTTGCCTGGAGTCGTGCCCGTTCCCCCACTGCAGCTGCACCACGAGCTATTCGGACAATTTAGGAAGCTGAAGCCCCCCTCCTTCAAGGGAAATGAGGACCCGTCTAAGGCAGAGGACTGGCTGGAGCAGGTAGAGAAGGTGTTCGACACCCTTCGCCCTTCCGTGGAGTGCTGCATGGCCTTTGCCACGTACCAGCTAGAGAGCGCGGCACACAGGTGGTGGAGGGCAGTCAGAGGCCAGGAAGGGAGAGAGCCGACGTGGGACCAGTTCGTGACTCTCTTCTACGAGCAGTACTTTCCATAGACCTTGCAGGACCGACGGGAGTTCCACACTCTCCGCCAGGGGACGATGACTGTTAGCGCGTACCGCAAGCGTTTTCTGGAGCTGTCACATTTTTCCTCGATAGTCGTGTCTACGAAGGAGGAGCGCCTGTGGAGGTTTACCAAGGGGCTCTGACCTACTATTCGGGGGTATGTCAAACCCCTGAAGCTGCCCACCTTCTCACGAGTGGTTGAGGCAGCCATGACCTACGAGGAGACCAACCCAGCCCCATAAAAAATGAACAGCGGAAGGAAGAGGCCCTATCAGCCATAGCACTCTCAGGGCCATCCAGAGAAGAGGCACACGACACCCGTAGGAGAGCTGTCTCATTTTATGGGGCCATCAGTGGCCTTTGGGGGCCCCAGACAGGGGCCAGTTGCCAGCATCGGGCCCCCGCCTAGCCGCCAGCAGGGACCTACTGAGGGAGGAGGTCGTGTCCCCCTCTGCTACCAGTGTGGCTAGCCGGGCCACATTAAGAGGGACTACCCATCTAGGGTCGGAGCACAACAGATGCTCTTCACACCGAGCACTGGAGGTTGAGCTGGTGGTCGTGGCCCCCAGGCGCATGGGGGAGGGCAGCAATAACGAGGAGGGTACCAGCCAGTGGCTGCTCGCCCAACCCAGAGTGTAGTTGCTTAGTCTGTACCAAGGACTAAGGGGCGTACCAACGTCCTGACACACAGAGACTCCAGGGCTTCGAGTGAAGTGGTGGTAGGTATGGTTACCGTTTCTGGCAAATTAGTGTACGTACTTTTTGATTCCGGTGCCACTCACTCTTTTGTTGCTGCAAGTTTTGCCATCAGTTTGGGGCAGGGCAGTGATAAACGTAGTTTATCATTATTCTTATGCATAAAAACAAACCTAGCTCTTAGGATTATGCTCAGCAAATGGGTTTTTGGGTTGCATTTAGGCATAAATTAGGTTAAGCATGCATTGCATTTTTTATTGTGTTTTTAATGTGTTTTTGTGAGTGTTAGGGATAAACAGATGGCCAGATCCCTAGAACCCTAGCACTTAGGAAGGCAACTGGTGAAGGAGAAGCTCTCACCAACTAGAACACAGCTTGATCCAACTCACCATAGCTAGGATTCAGCTCACCTGAACTAGGGTGAGATAAGATGAGCTCTCTTGAGTCTCTAATCCAGCTCAGGTCAGCTCTAATCCAGCTCAAGTTAGCTGAGTCTAGCTCATCTCAGCTCCCATTAGTCCACAGGGAGCTCTAGCTAGCTCAGCTGAGTTGACTGGAGTTCACCCCAGCTCAGGTCCAACTACATCTAGCTCCACTCAACTCTAGCCAGCTGAAGATGAATTCATTCCAGCTCAGGAAGCTCAAGTCCATCTCCCAGGGACTCAGCTTAGCTCAACTAAGTTGAGCTAAGCTACCTTAGCTGCCTCAACCAGCTTAGTCCTCCCCGGGAGCACCAGACCCAGCTCACCTCAGCTCAATTCAGCAAAAGCCAACTCACTTTAGCTTGGCTTAGCAGCTAGCAAAGAACTAGCAAGATAGCTAGAGTAGCTCCATGCTAACCTCTTCAGCAGCTGCCAGCTCCAATTCAACTCTAGATGTCTTCTGCCCAGCTCCTCTCCACAAACCCTAGCTCTCATTGCCTACTCCTCTACTCCACTACTAGCTAAGCTAGCTTAGCTTAGCTTAGCTAAGCTCTAGCTCCCTTGGCTTTTACCACCTAAAAACCCTACCTAACAACTCCACCAACTAACTCCACCTAAGCTCCACATAAGCTAGCCCTACTTCTACCTCACCTTCGCACCAACCTAGTCTACCCACTACCTCCGAAAGACATCACTAAATGGTGCCAAAACCACCTATAACTACCCTTGTTTTGGAACCAAAAATTCCCTCCAAAAATCCCCCCATCCTAACCCTACACCTATCCATATAACCCATCCTAGCCACCCACCTACCCCTCCTTCTAGAACCATACTTGATGCCACCTAAGCCCCCCTTCTAGAACCCATTTTGGTGCCAACTTCAAGGGGTGCCACCACCCATAACCACCACCTAGGTAACCCTTGGGTTGGCGCCAATCACCCTTAGCCCTAGGATCCCCAACTACCCCCCACATCCTATCCTAGCCATCCATTCCAAGAGCCACCTATGCCCCCTTCCTACTCTATATAAACCCATCACCCACCACCATTTTTGATGATCCTCCATTAGTGTTTAATTCCACCTAAACCCACCTACACCTACGGCCAAGAAGAAGGAGTAGAGAAGAAGATTAAGGGGCCACATCACCCACCCCTTTGGTGCCTTCTTCTCCCCACTCTCTTCAACTTGTGCCACGCCAAGGAGGAGGAGCATTCTACTTCAAGGAGGATGGCCAGGAAAAGGAGAAGGACCTAGGGTGGACGTCCACCCTTGGAGGAGGAGAATTGAAGGTGGTAGCTTCCACCTTGGAGGACACCATCTTGGAGGAGCATAGCAAGGAAGGAGTTGGAGGACTCTTTTCAAGCTCGGGAGCTACCAGGTTTGGAGCAAGAAACCTCCACCTCTTCTTCACCATCATCATCATCAGGACCATTAGTTTTATTTCATTTTTGTTGTACCTTGATAGTTGTAGTAAAAGCTTTCCACTATTAGGGTTCCTTGTAAAACAGTTTTTGGTCCTAGTTTAAAGTTGCTTTCTTTTCGCAACCTTTATCACATTATATTACTTTATTTTTTTAGCGCTTTTCACTCCCTCTCCCTAATTACTCTAGGCCTCCATGTGCCTAGAGTGAGCTTAGGGAGAGGAATTAATTGTCACCTAGGTGTTAGCATAGTAATTATAGGTGTTAGTCTCTTTCACCAATAAAATCCAAGTATTCCTATTATCTCAAAAATCCATAAAAAGTACACATTTAAAAGACCAAAAAGAAAAGTGATTTTTGTGTTTTCAAGAAAGGGATTTTGATCTGCAACTTGCCTCCTTGGACGACCCTAGATACTCCCATATCTAGGAATAAAAATTTAAAATCGTTTGCGATTTCGCATGTTACAATGACTTTAAAAACCCTAATTAGAAATCACACGATTTTTCGCATCAGGTAGTGTACTGTTAGAGGATCCATTTGTGATCAGAGGCCCAGGTGACCAGTTGTTTGTAGCTAAGGAGGTCTACACGGACTGCGAGGTCAGTATAAGGGGACACAGCCTCCCCGCTGACCTGATTGTGATACAGATGGAGGATTTTGGCGTGATCCTAGGGATGGTCTGGTTGTCCGCCTATCACGCCCTGGTGGACTGTTCGAGAGGAAGATCGTCTTCTCCATACCGGAGTTGTCTCCCTTTGAGTTTCACGGACAGCCGATGGATGGAGGTTTCAGATGCATCTCTGCGCTTTGAGTAGCAAGGCTTTTGAACCAGGGGTGTGAGGGCTTTTTGGCCTATGTAGTTGCAGAGCCTAGCCCCGTGGCTGACTTTCAGAGTATTCCGGGGGTTTGCGAGTACCCCGACGTTTTTCCAGAGGAGTTGCCATGACTACCGCCTAAGTGTGAGATTGAGTTTGAGATGTCACTAGTATCGGGGACCAACCCCATTTCTACTGCACCGTACCGGATGGCACCGCTTGAGCTGTGAGAGCTCAAGTCACAGCTGCAGGACCTGTTGGAGAAGGGCTTTATGAAGCCCAGTGCATCCTCATGGGGAGCCCCTGTGCTATTTGTGAAGAAGGACGGTACCCTGCGACTTTGTGTCAACTACCAACAGTTGAATAGGGTCACCATCAAGAACAAGTATCCACTGCCGAGGATTGACGACCTCATTGACCAGTTGCGAGATGCCACAGTGATCTCCAAGATAGATCTGAGGTCGGGTTACCACCAGTTGAGGATCAGGGAGACCGACGTCTCCAAGACAGCTTTCCGTACCCGGTATGTGCACTACGAGTTCTTGGCCATGCCGTCTGGGTTGACCAATGCCCCCACTGCTTTTATGGATTTGATGAACCGAGTTTTCAGACCGTACTTAGATCAGTTTGTGGTGGTGTTCATCGACGACATACTCATTTACTCGTGGGATCAAGCGCAGCACGGGCAGCATTTGCGGATGATCCTGAACACTTTGAGGCGACACAGGCTGTATGCCAAGTACAACAAGTGCGAGTTCCGGTTAAGGCAGGTGACTTTCTTGAGCCACGTGATCTCAGGGAATGGTTTGGCTGTGGATCTAGCCAAGGTTGAGGTCGTACTTAGGTGGGAGAGGCCACGTACAGTGACAGAGATACGCAGCTTTTTGGGACTGGTAGGTGACTATCGGCGGTTTATCAGAGGATTCTCTTAAATTACACGTCCTATGACCCAGCTGACTCGGAAGGACGTGCCCTTTGCCTGGACAGATGAGTGTGAGGCATGTTTTCAAGAGTTGAAGGAGAGACTGACTTCAGCTCCTGTGCTTACCATCCCGGACAGCAGTGGCGGTTTTGTGGTTTACACTGATGCTTCATTGCAGGGGTTAGGGGGTGTGCTCATGCAGCGGGGTCACGTTGTTGCTTACGTTTCACGGAAACTGAAGCCCCATGAGCATAGCTACCCTACCCATGACTTAGAGCTGGCAGCTGTTGTCCTCACGCTGAAGACATGGAGGCACTAATTTTATGGTGAGACCTTCGAGATTTTCATGGATCATAAGAGCCTCAGGTACTTGTTTGACTAGAAGGAGCTCAACATGAGACAGAGACGTTGGTTAGAGCTCTTGAAGGACTACGACTGCAGCATCTCCTACCATCTGGGGAAGGCCAATGTGGTGGCTGACGCCTTGAGCCAGAAGGTGCCCACCCACTTCACCAGTCTACAGGCACAGAGTTGGAGACTCATGGAGGAGTTGGGTAGTTGGCGACCGTGGGAGTCACAGGGGTATTGTGGGACAGTAACAATGACGTAGTAGACGCGACCAGAGTTGATAGATTGCATCAGTGTAGGACAGATGATAGATCCATACTTACAGACACTGCGGGACAGAGTGTTGACAGGAAACCTAGGAGACTTTTCCTTTACAGACGGGATACTGCGCATGAGGGGACGCTTATGCGTTCCTAGGAACGAGGAGTTATTAAGAGAGCTCCTGGCTGAGGCGAATGGGTCCAGGTTCACCATACATCCCGGGAACACAAAGATGTATCATGATCCGAGACGCGACTTTTGGTGGAGAGGGATGAAGTGGGATGTTGGTGAGTTTGTGCAGAAGTGTTTGGTGTGCCAGCAGGTGAAGGTCGAGCATCAAAGGCCTGTAGGGCCGTTGTAGCCACTTCCTATGTCAGAGTGGAAGTGGGAGAGCATCACCACGGACTTGATGGTGGGTCTACCTGTTACCCAGCGAGGACACGACATAGTCTAGGTGATAGTAGACAAGTTGACAAAGACAGCGCGTTTCATGCTGATCCGAGTCACCTTGGGACCAGCACAGTTGGCAGAGAGGTACATTCGCGATGTGGTACGCTTGCACGAGGTTCTGCGTGAGATTGTATCCAACAGGGATACCTGATTTACTTCCTAGTTCTGGGCTGAGTTTCAACAGGCTTTAGGGACACGTTTTAGATTCAGTACCGCTTATCATCCTCAAACGGACGGACAGTCAGAGCGCACCATACAAACACTTGAGGACCTTTTACGTGCCTGTGTACTAGACTGGAGAGGCTCCTGGGAGGAGCATTTACCCTTGGTAGAGTTTGCATATAACAACAGTAATCACTCGAGCATCGGCATGGCACCTTACGAAGTTCTGTATGGATGGAGATGTACTGCACCCTTGAGTTAGGTCAAGGTGGGGACCAAGTGGGAGGTTAGCCCCAAGCTGATCCGGCAGAGTCAGGAGGTAATAGAGCAGATTCACAGACGACTCCACACTATCAGGAGCAGGCAGAAGAGTTACGCTGACCCGAAATGCAGAGAGGTGCAGTTAGGAATCACATCTTTCTCCGTGTTTCGCCCATGAAGGGCCTACAACATTTTGGGGTGAAAGGGAAGCTTGCGTTGAGGTTTGTAGGGTCCTTTGAGGTCCTGGGGTGGGTGGGACCCGTTGCTTATTGGCTTGTTCTTCCTCCCTAGCTTTCTGGAGTGCACGACATGTTCCACATGTCCAACCTCAGGAAGTACGTCGCTGATCCTAGTCACGTTCTAAGCCACGAGAGCATCGAGGTGGGTGACGACCTGACCTACCTCGAGAGACCAGTGCAAATACTAGACAGAGTCATCTGGAATCTGAGATGGAAGCAGGTACCATTGATGAAGGTCCTATGGAGAAGCTAGTGGTACGAGGAGGCTACCTGGGAGCCTAAGGCGGCAATGTGAGAGAGGTACCCAGAGCTTTTTGAGGGTACGTCTTTTTGGACCTACTTCAGTCCTCTTTAAGTTTGTTATGCATTTTATGTTTCTTTTTCCGCACCCAAGCTAGCTCAAGTTTCGGGGATGAAACTTCCTTTAAGTTTGTTATGATGTAAGGACCCATTACTTTTTAGCCCTTTAAGACGTCTGGAGTATCATTCAGATGTCTAGACCCATTCCCGGACATCTGAAAGTGGAATTTTCGTACTACGCCTTGCGCTCTGCGTGCGGGCGGTGCGCAGAGGCTACCCTCTTCTCTCTCCCTTCCTCATTCTTCCCCAAACCCTAAACCCCACATCTCCTATTTAAACCCCCCGTCCTATCTCCTCTCCACTCCACACACCAGCCGCCACCAACTTCAATGATGTGCAGGAGCGGCGAGAGGGGGTGAGCAAGGGAAAGCGAGAGGGAGGAAGGAGGAGAGCGAGAGAGGAGGAGGAGGCCTAAGGTTGGAGGAGCTTCGGTGGAAGCTCGGCGGAGCTCGCATGGCCACTGGCGGGCGCATGCGGGAGGAGGAGAGGGCTCAGGGAGGCGGCCTCCCGGCCCTCTGCAGCGGCTGGAGCAGCTGTCGCACGTGGTGAGCGAGTGGAGCAAGCAGCGGGGAGTTTCTGATACTGGGATTTTTCCAGTATCAGACGTCTGGAGAGTCGACCAGACAATTGTGGCGGCACCAAGATGTCTAGAGCTAAGACCAGACATTTGAAAGCACTTATATCGTGAGGTACGTATCTCCCTGTGCCATGCATATCGCAGTGCAGGGGTTGTCGACTGACTGCGCCTGTGTTTGTGTACACAGGTACAGCCTTAGGAAGGAGCGTGGAACGCTTTTCCGCGTGCTTTGGGACATCTGATCACATCACCAAACATCCGGAGGTGCGTCCAGACGACTGGAGGCATTGTCTAACATTTGGAACTGCCTTCAGACGATTGCAGAGAAGGTCTGGATGTCTGAGGATACTGCAAGAACATAAGGTAAGACCTGACACCTTTTAAGATGTCTGGGATTATTCCCAGACGTCTGATTTTGAATAGTAGGCAGGTTTTTGACCCGTTTAGGATCTGATCGGGGTCCGTTTTATGCAAATGAAATACCTGCACTTTCCTCTCGAGTTCCTCTACGTACTAGAGTCTGTTATACACTGTTCTGAACTCTCCTTTTGTCATGTATTCCCTAGTATAGGGTTTCAGCCTGCAACACGTTTGGGGCTCGCAGATATGTCTGGGTCTGCGGTTCAAGGTCCCATTACTCCCGAGTTTCCTGGTAGAGCAGTTTAATTCCGTTAATAAAATATTGAATAAGAACGTGCTTGTGGAAGTAGCTGAATAGAACCCTAGGATGTGGCATGAACCCTAGGGTAGAGAAATGAATGAGCTTGCTTGTACTGTATGGTTTACATGCATGCATGATTAAGATAAATTACTAGTAGATGCCTGGATTATAATTACGAGCTGCCTATTAGAATATGAATTGCCTGTGTTTGATGAAACTACCTGTGAAAACATCAGTTGCATGTATTAAGAATTGAACTATGAAAACATGAGCTGCCTGTATATGGATGAGGAATGAATTATGAAACCTAAGATCTGGATCTGGATAATGAGGTGAACATGAGTATGAACCCTACGGGGAATTAGGAGTAGAACACCTGTGGAATGACGAAAATCTGAAATGTAGACGGGACGTGTGCTGGCCCTTGAGTACATGATACTAAGAAGAGCAACAGTCCCCTTTTGTGTAGAGTGGAGCTAGCCTCCCTTGGGTCGAGACCCGGGGTTAGGATTGGCCACTCTACACCGACTCCTGTAGGCCCTCACGTACGTGGTACCAAGGTGAGCTACTAGTGTAGGGAGGGAGCTAGCCACCCCACGGGGCCTGGGGTTCAGCTCGCCACCCTACACTGACTTGTTAGGCCCTCTGGGCAAACTGGGGTAGTCAGACGAGGGTACGCGAACTGTGAAGGGGCGAGACCTCTGTATGGTTCCGAGGGGCGAGACCCCTGTTCTGAGAGGGCAAGGCCCTATGCTGTTTCATGCTGTACTTTGGGTGTACCCGCTAGCGAAAACGACTGACCGCGTGTCAGTGCGAGATAGCTACCTGTGCTCTTATTACGCGTGCCGTAGTCACCGCAATGTCTTGACAGTAACCTCGGGATGGTTGACAGGGCGTCGGACAACCACGGGGGACTCTCCCGGCCAGGAGAGCACCACGAGTACCTTCTACTCTATGGAAAAGACTGCAATCAAGATCGTTCCCACGAGGAACATTCAAGATCAAGAAATATCTGGATACTTGAGAAATGGGTAACACTGGAACATATAAAATAGATAAATGGAAATGAGAATTAAACATGTTGTTTTTATCATTCTATACATAGATAATATAGATACCACTCTACTCAGTGTTCGCTGACACTGTCTTTTCATAACACTGTTTAGGACCAGAAGTTAAGTAGCCCGAGTTTCTAGCTACGGAGGATGCTGGTCCCAGTCGAGTCCAATCGTAGTTTTCTTCGACACTTCCTTTTCTTTTCTCCATTGTTGTACTAAGTAATGGACTTTTAGTTAATGTTCTGCTTCTGTTGTTTACTTTCCGCTTTCCGTTGTTATTGTTGTTGTGGTGGTATGTACTGAAACAGCAGATTTATTTTCCTTTACTGCTATGTATGTTTCTTCTACTTAGTTATATTGCATATGTGAATGTGGTTTATGTTTTGCACGGCTAGATCGTGTTTTAATAGATGTCTCATTGTAATATAGATGAACTCTTCGCGAAAACAAATAAAAATTTATAACTCGAAATTTAGAATATCCCGAAGTCGAACTCAGGGAGCACACTTTGATTCTAGAAGCATATAAATTCACAATTAACTATGATATACTACTTTACAAAAATTAAAAAGGGAGAGAGTGAGCAAAAAAATCCTTTTCTTCTATTTTTCTTTTCCTTCTCTCTTCTCCTCTTCTCTCTTCTTTCTCTGCCTTTCCTTTCTTGGACGTCTGATTTTTTAATCAGACGCCTTATCTGCCCCTTTGCTACAGTGCCTCGCAGCTTCTTCTTCTGTCCGGCTTCTTCTTCTCTTCTCTGTTCGGCTTCCTTCTTCTTCTCTCACTGTGCTTTCTCCTTCTTCAGTTGGCTTCTCTGCCTTCCTATCTTCTTCTTTCTTCTTCTGTTGTAGCTCTTGGCTGCTTCTTATCTTTCTTTCTTCTGCAGCTTCCTCCTCCCTGTCTCCTTCCTCTTTCTTCAGCTACTTTGTGCGGCTAAGTGTCCTCAGCCGCTCCTTTGCCTTTCCTTCTTCTTCCTCCAATAGCTGCCTCTTCTTCTTCTCTTCTGCTCCTCTCCTCCTCCTTCCTTCCTCTCCTGCTTCCCTGCACGTTACACGGTTAAGCAAAACCTAACCCCTACCCGCCCCACGTCTCTCTCTCTATTTCTCTCTCAAAGGTTCGCTCCCAGAGCATTCGCGGGTATACGAGTTGGGTAACACGCCCGGGACCAAGCCCACCGGCGTGCGGTGGTGGGCGAGGAGTGCACGGTAGGGTAATCGGGTTCGGACCTAGGCCTACGAGGCGTGAGCGCAGGCGAGGGCAGGTGCGAGAGAGTGGCGCGCTGCGTGCGTGGGCGAGGGACCTGACCCATGTGTATCAAAGGCCATAAGCCTAATACACATTTTCAATTTATTCAGAGCGCTGCGCCCAGTCGTTTACGAGGTGGGACTAATGTCCCGCCCGTTGTTTCTCGCACGCCCTCAGGAGACCTTCCTTCCAATTGCCACAGCCTCAGTCGCCTGCTGAGCCAATTACTTGGCTGTGTGGGTTCGTGACGCGAATCTGCACCTCCTGGGACTCTGCTGCCTGGAGCACAGGACCTGGAGCTCGCGAGCAAGCTTCTTCGCGCCCGCGTCAATGGCGGCTAGCATGCAAAACCTGAAAGCACGAGCACTGCCTCGCGGCTCCGTCAGAACATCAGAAAACCTCCGCCATATCACGGCAAAGGTGAGGAGGGGGTGGGCTGGCCGCGGGGTGGCCTAGGCGTTCGTGCCTAGGTCGCCCTATGGCCGAGAGGATGGGTTTGTTCGGGGGGTAGTTTCAGTGGGTGGCGTGGTCGGTGGAAGGGCGAGAGGTGGTCAGTGGGAAGTGGTGAAGCTTCTGAGGTGTTTGGCGAGGTGGATGGGTGAGTGGAATGACGGAAGCAGCTCGCCGGAGGTCTGGCAGGAGGTGGAGAAGGTGGCGATGGACAGCGGCGGTCGAAGGGTAGAAACAACAAATTAAGAGGGGGGAAATAAAGGAGAGAGTAAGGGGAAGAGTTTTTACCTAGCTAAGCAGACGAAAGGGAGGAGATGGCGATCGGCGTGTCTTTGCCGTCGTCGGAGACGAAGGTGCCAGAAGAGGGGGCAGCGACGAAGAGAAGGGGTCGGAGAGTGCCAGCTGGTACAGCCTGGCGCGGAGGAGAATGGCGGAGCTGGCTCTGCCACTGGTATGGTGGCAGAGCGACGAGAAGGGGGAGGAAGAATGACCGGAAGTGTCGGGCCGTTGGCCGGAGTGAGGAGGGACGAATTCGGGGGAGTTCTCTGGCCAAATCGAGCTTGAAGCAACCAGCGGCCCCTGCCGCTCCTTAAATAGATGTTGGCGAGGAGGAGATCTCGAGGAGGGAGCGTGGGCAGGCCGCCGGAGAATGGCCCGAGAAGAGACCCATGCCTCTCGTGCATTCACACGAGAGGTATGGGCATCGGTAGGGCATGGGAGGGGGTCCATGTGGAAGAAGACAACGCAGGGGACCCCCCTCTTGTTTCTGGGACCGATCCCCTTACCCTGCGCGGTGCCATCCTCCGTGCAAAGTCGCCGGAGGCAAGGGCAGCTGCTGCGGGTGGCAGAGGGATCGACTTGCAAAGAATGAAGGGAAAGTTGAGGGGCAAAGTGCAAGGGTTCAAAAAGTTAAGTGTCAAAAAGTAATTCTTGAGGACCAATTTGTAAAGTAGGTCAAAATGGCCTTCCCTTAGGTCCAAATTTTGGTACAAACCTAATTTGCACCTAAGGAATCAAATGGTGAAGTTTGATTTTAGGTTTGACCATGTTTGACTGATCAATTTGCACAAAAGCCTAAATTAGGTAAAAAATTAGGTATGGTTCTCAATCTAGGTCAAGATAGGTTCCAATTGCCAAATTGAAGGTTCTAAACCCTAGGGGATGTTTTTGCATGAATTTTAGAGGGTTTAATTGATTTTTATCTTACCTGAAACTTTTTGAATTAAAGCGGGTTTGTTTTAGGGTTACAGAGTGTCACTTAATTCCTAGAAGTTGCTATAACCCTTTTCAAATCAAATCATCCACTTTCTTTCTTATTAAGCCTATTTGACCTGTGTTTAGACCCTTAGACATCCCGTTTGTGTATTGCACTGGTAAAATTGCAGTTTTACCCCTTGTGAGTTGCTTTATACTTAAATTTATAGTTCTTTGATTTAGGCTTTCCCTTAGGTTTTGTAGGAGCTTTTGTATACTTATTTAGGTCAAAATGTGCTAGTTAGGGTTAATGATGAGGCTCTCATCATACCCCCATGCCTAGCTTTTGCTAGTCCCTTAGCAAAAATTTAAGGTTTTAACCTTTGTTCTAGACCATGAATTTCTTCCATCAAGTTTTGATAAGTGCTTTTCCTCTTGTATCCTTGATTAGGTTAGAATGTCAATCATAGGCCTTAAAGGTACTCTAGTACCAACCAAGATCCAGATTTGTCTAGCTTTAACCTCAGTCTTCAGCAAAGGTTTTTAAGGCCTACAGGAACTAACCTAAAGTTTATTAGACTCTGTGGTTAAAGCACTCGTGCTTGAGATATTTTTAGCCTTGGTTCAGTTTGCAGTGTGTTTTGTAAGAGAGAGACAGAAGATTTATTCGTTTGGAGAGTTTTCTCTCCCTTTTCTTTTTAATTCTATCTTAGGATTGGCTTCACAACACGATCTGTATCGGATTCCTTGTTCCCATCATCAATCCTCAAGGGTCCATGGCAGTCGATGCTTCGAGATAGCACCGCCCATGGTAACCCCCAAAACCCTGGCTTTCGAGATTTCGAGATAATCCCGTCCATGGTGTTCCGTGGCCGAATTCAGACCCTGGCAATTGACACTTCGTGATAATGCCATCCACGGAATCTGAACCAGCAGAGTGCTTACATGCCCCCAGTAGATATGTAAATATCCTAAGAGACAAGTACCGAGGAGATGATATGTTGTTACGCATCTTCGAGGGGAATTTCCCACCTCTCCACCCTGGGAACTCGTCCAAATCAACTTGTGTTGACTGACTGCTCCTAATCTAGGTGACATTTTCATAATATTTGAAACGCTTCTGCATGATTTTGATATTTATGCTCACTGAACCAGATTGTGTGTGTGAATTTGGGTGCTTAGGTTACTGGGTCCCATAAATCAAAAGTCAGTTAATGAGGCAGAATACTCCCTAAGCCATGGACCTAATACTTAAGCTTTTCATTATCCTCAACCTTTTGAGAAATATCTAGATCTTAACGGGTACTAAGAGTCTATCCAAGAATGCCTAAGGTTTGCGTTCTTACTAATCTTGTTGTGCACTTTCCTTTTTCTTTTCCTTAATGTGGTTTAGAACTTAGGTTAATTCCTTAAGTTCTTAATAATGACTATCCCTTTTCCCTCATTTTGTGCTCCTTTTTATCATTTTGTTCTTTTTCTCCTCCTTCTATAAAGTTTACCGGCACTTTCTTCCTCCTTCAAAGTTTTTTTTTTTTTTCGTATATGCGGATTTTTTTTTGTTGAAACCTTTTCCTTGTTATTTTATTGCACTTTCATACCCCCCCATGCCTAAAATTTGCAATGTCCTCATTGTATATTAGGTGGGTTTTTATTTAGCTTGGTTCATACATTAAGACAGGTATTTGGTGAGTGGATGGGTCGAGGGGACTGTTGCGGACGATTTTTAATCTCAGGTACAAGTACCTGAGGTGAAGTTGGTTGTCTTAAAGGATGAACCTAAAGTGCAAAGAAATGTCAGAAAAGGTTTCGGGTTTTTCAAAAAGAATGACAGGCTGCCTCCTGTTAAGCGCTGAGTTTCACGCCATCGGCTGGGCGCAATAAGCTCAGGGACAATGAAGGATAAATGACGACTCAGACAAATCTGTACTGGTTACGTCAATGAACGGTTTGAGTCTCTGACCGTTCACGACGAAAGGTTCAGAATCGTGGCTAAGAGGACTGATTTCGACGGCTCCATTTCCAAAAATCTGTCGGACAAGATATGGTCTGACCCACTTGGATCGCAGTTTCCCAGGGAAGAGTTTGAGTCGGGCATCGAAGAGTAGGACCTTCTGACCAGGGTGGAAGATCTTTCTAGATATGTGCTTGTCATGGAAGGCTTTAACCTGCTCTTTGTAGATTCGCGAGTTCTCATACGCATCAAGGCGAATTCATCAATCTCGCTTATCTGAAGCTTTCTGTGGGTTCCAGCCTTAGAAAGATCTAAGTTGCAACTCCGTACTACCAAATAGGCTTTGTGCTCCAGTTCGACGGGAAGGTGACATGCCTTCCCGTACACCAGTCTAAAAGGAGACATGCCTAATTGGGTCTTGTGGCCGGTCCTATAAGCCCACAAAGCTTTCGAAAGTCGAGATGAACAATCCTTCCTGTCAGGTCGAACAGTAACCTGTAGGATTTTCTTGATCTCCCGATTTGATAGCTCAGCTAGACTATTAGTCTGGGGGTGGTAAGGAGTAGAGATTCGGTGAGACACCTCGTATTTGGTCATCAGTGACCTGAACTGAGCATTGGTAAAATGGGTCCCTCCATTAGAGATGATTGCACGAGGAATCCCGAACCGTGAGAAGATATTCTGATGAATGAATTTGATGATGATCTTGTGATCACAGGTTCGGGTCGGAATGGCTTCGATCCATTTGGACACGTAGTCCACAGCGAGTAAAATGTATTCGAAGCCGTCCGAAACAAGAAAGGGGCCCATAAAATCAATCCCCCAAATATCAAAAATCTCTCATACGAGAATCGGCTGTAAAGGCATCATGTCACGGTGACTCATGTTGCCCAAAGTTTGGCAATGACTGCATGCCTTACAGTGACTGTATGCATCCTTGAAGATAGTGGGCCAGTAAAAGCCACATTGGAGGATTTTTTATGCGATTTTGTGCCCAGAGAAGTGGCCACCGCATGCCTGGTCATGGCAGAAGGAGAGAATATCATTGATTTCGCCCTTCGGGACACACCGCCAGATGACTTGGTCAGCATCTATGTGGAAAAGGTACGGGTCTTCCCAGATGTAATACTTGGCATCGGAGCGCAACCTGTCTTTCTTGGCCTTCGGCCAATCAGACGGGATCTAATGAGATGCCAAGTAGTTTACTATATCAGCAAACCATGGAAGCCTAGTACCAATAGTCAATAGGTGCTCATTAGGAAAATGCTCCGTGATGGGTCCAGAAGGTCGACAACCTCAGAAGGAAGGCGAGACAAGTGGTCAGCTACCACATGCTGTCTTCCCGCCTTGTCGCGAATCTCAAGGTCGAATTCTTGCAACAGCAAGATCCATCGGATTAATCGAGGCTTCGCATCCTTCTTAGCAAGGAGATGCCTTACAGCTGTGTGATCGAGTAGATTATGACATGGGAACCTAGGAGATAAGATCAGAATTTTTCGAGGGCAAATACTACGGCTAGCAGCTCTTTCTCCATAATCGTGTAGTTACGTTGAGCCTCGTCAAGTGTCTTGCTAGCGTAGTAGACGACCACGAGTTTCCCGTCAATCTTCTGCCCCAGAACCACTCCTACAGCGAAGTCAGATGCATCGCACATGATCTCAAAGGGTTGAGACTGTAGGATCGGGGCTTAGGTGACTCGGTCACGAAGGTTCTCAAAAGCTTGAGTGCATTCCTTGGAAATCTCAAAGGGTACATCCTTGGAGAGAAGAGTAGTCAGGGGGCACGGGATTTTCGAGAAATCATGGATGAAACGACGGTAAAAATCGACGTGCCCCAGAAAAGATCGGATGTTCCTGATCGAGCTAGGCATAGGAAGTCTAGAAATTGGATCAACCTTGGCTTGATCCACCTGGATGCCTTTCTCAGAAATTAAATGTCCCAGGACGATCCCCTCAGGCACCATAAAGTGGCTCTCTTCCCAAGAAAGAACCAAATTTACATCAATGCAACGCCTGAGTATGTGAACCAAGTGCTGGAGGCAATCGTCAAATGATGCCCCGAAAACTGAGAAGTCATCCATGAAGACTTCTAGATAATCACCTACCATATCAGAGAATATGGCAAGCATGCATCGCTGAAAAGTCGCGGGTGCATTGCAGAGACCGAAAGGCATCCTTCGAAACACGTACGTCCCGAAGGGGCAGGTGAATGTGGTCTTCTCGTGGTCCTCTGGATGAATCGCCACTTGGTTATAACCGGAGTACCCGTCAAAAAAGCAGAAGAATCTATTTCCCGCTAATTTCTCAAGAATCTGATCAATGAATGGTAGTGGGAAATGATCCTTCTTCGTGAAGGAATTGAGTCTTCGGTAATCTATGCAAACTCTCCACGAGTTGGCTATACGGGTAGGTATGACCTCTCCGATTTCAGTCATGATGGTGGTAAGCCCTGCCTTCTTAGGCACAACCTGATTGGGCTCACCCAACGACTGTCGAAGATCGGGTAGATGATCCCAGCATCTAACCACTTAATAATCTCCTTTTTCACGACCTCCTGCAAATTGGGATTCAAACGTCTCTGCATTTCATGGGAAGGTCGTACGCCCTCTTCAGAATAGATACGATGTGTGCAATAAGAGGGACTTATTCCAGTCAAATCATCGAGAGTCCAACCAATGGCTCTGCGATGTTGCTGGAGAACAGTAATAAGACGGGATTCCTAATCAGGTGTGAGTTTGGAGTTTATAATCACAGGAAATGTCTGATTAGAACCCAAAAAGATGTATTTTAAATGATCGGGAAGGGGTTTGAGTTCAAGAATGGGGTTATCAGCAACAGCGGGTGGTTCAGAGTGAGTGTAGGGTACAAGGGTAGGAGTTATAGGTTTGTCTAGATCAAGGTCTGACTCCTCTAATTGCGGTTAAAGATCCTCTTGTGGTTGATGAGGAATAATCATGTTGTCCTCAAGTTGTGGTTCATCAACCACAGCTCTAATATCACAGATTTATTCAATGACACCGCAATTGATCCCTTGTTGGGCCTTAAAGATATCAATTTTGAGAGTCTGGTTCCCAAATTTCAGTTTTATTTGGCCCTCTTCACAGCTTATATTGGCCATTGCAGTGGCCAGAAAAAGTCTCCCTAGTATGATTGGTGTATCCCTTGGGTTTTCAGTTGCGTCCATATCTAAAACTATGAAATCTACAAGGAAGTAGAAATCCCACACCCTCACAATAACATCCTCAAGAATCCCTTTAGGTGACTTGCTAGATCGATCTGCTAACTGCAATGTCACCTCGGTCGGTTTTAGCTTAGACTCTTCTAGATGGTTAAGTAGGGATGTGGGTATCAAGTTTATGGAGGCACCTAGGTCCAATAATGCCCTATCGAACTGGGTTTCACCGATCTTACATGAAATTAGGGGAGTGCCTGGGTCTTTTGCCTTAGGTGGGAGTCTACTCAGGATTACAGAGCTGGCTTGCTCTAACAGTTCAATTGGACTCCCACTATTGGTTCTCGGCTTACGCTGAGGTGTACACACGTTTTTCAAAAATCGTGCGTAAGCTGGTATGTGGCAGATCGCATCCATCAAGGGGATGTTTATTTGGACCTGCTCAAAGAACTTGACCAGGGCCTCCTCAGGGGCCACAGGTTTGGTCGTCCTCTTTCCCTTGGTCATGGCCTCGGGAAATGGAACCTTGGTTGGTTCCTCTAGGATAGGTCCAGGTATTTGATCTGGGACAGGGATAGGAACATCCTAGATGACTGTCCTAGGGTTTGGGTCACTATCAGGCTTGGAGTGGTCTGGATAAGGTGGATCTTGTGTTGCCTTACCACTACGGGTTGTTATAGAATTTATTCTTGCCTGGTTCTAGTTAGGGGTTGGTAGGATGGGCTGCTGTTGTTGATAACCTGCATAGGAGGTTGAAGCTTCCATCCCGTCAGGTGAAGGAATAGAAGGGGCCTGATAGACCATGTGTGCTTGGCCTGGGTTTGGGTTCATAACGCGCCACTGGGTTGGTACGCTATTAGGGTTAGGAAGAGGCTGAGAAGGAAGTGTGTTTAGTTGGCGAGAATTTGTCAACTGGGAAAGTTGATTTTGAACTTCTGTGATTTTGTCCTTATGTTGCTTCTGGATAGCCGCATTCGTTCTCTGAATGTCAGCCAAAGTTTGGAGGATAAGGGACATTTGATATTGGTTTGGCCCGGATGGATAAGTGGGGTTGGGCAGAGGCTGAGGCGGCTGATAAGGACGAGGTGCTTGTGGACGGGGCTGAAAGGGTGGTCTTGGATTCTGGGAATTTCCTGCCCACCAGAAATTGGGATGGTTTCGCCATCCAGGATTGTAGGTGTTGGAAAAAGGGTCATTCTGGATAGCGCTGAGGTCCTCGCAGGTCTGAGGAGCCTCAAAAAAGTCAGAGAATGGGGGAGTAGAGTCCCCCGGCAAGAATACAAAGGATCGGAGGTCCCTCCAGTCCTGGAGTCAGATGGGGGTGGATACGAGTCCATCCCTGGAGAAGGTCGGTGGAAAATGTGCTGCACAGTTTTCCGTGTGGAAGAGGGTTGTGCGAAGGGGTTCTGCGCAGAAGTGGCTCGCTGCAAATGCTGAGTCAGCTCATCCACCTTCTTCTCAATAATAGAGACCTTGTCCAATCGACTGGCCATTAATTCCAGGTCAACTGATGCGGACAGGCCTTGCATCTCGTGTGCTCCCCTAAGGTTCGTCACTGCCTGGGTATTCGTCCGGTCAAATAATCCCATGGAGTCATTGTTGATGGAGTTCTCGCACATATTCTTAAGAATCTCCCACATGGTGTCTTCATGTTGATCCATGATATTCCCTTCGTAAGTTGTATTGACGAACAGTCTAATATCTTCACGGAGTCCCTGGTAAAAAGACTGGACTTGTTCCCATTTAGGAACTCCGTGACGGGGGTACTTTCTCATGAGATCCTGAAAATGATCCCATGCCTCATGAAGAGGTTCTCTCGTCTGTTGCGTGAAGTGAGTAATCTGATAGCACAAGGCATTGGTCTGACCAACGGGGAAGAACTTCTTCAAGAACTCAGACTGAAGTTTCTCCCAAGTGTTGATTGGGCGGGTCTATGTCTAATACCAATGGGCTGCCTTGTCCATAAGGGAGAAAGAGAACATCTTCATAAGTAGGATATCCCGATTCTGCGCATCTGACCCGAAGGTCTGGGCCAGATGCTTAAGCTGTTTGATGCGCTGGAAGGGGTCTTCAGAGTTAAGCCCATAGAATTTAGGTATGGTGTGGATCATGTTGGGCTTTAACTCAGAATCAGGTCCTCCAGTCGGGATTCTGACTCGAGGCTCAATTGCCACCACAGCGGGATTATAGTGATCTCGCATCATGGGACGCTGCGGTGGGTTCATGAAGTTCTGGAGGAGATCATTGAGTCGCTAGAGCTGGTGCTTAAGATTATTCTCTTCTTCAACAGGCTGAGCCATCGTGGAAGAAGCAGGGGAATTGGGTTCAGAATCAGAAGAGAGGTCTATGTGAAGAGGTTGTTGCCCAAACAAGGGTACCGAGGCTTGGCCTCGGGGAGAGTGAATTTCTAGAGGAGGTTTCAAGGACCTCCTACCAAACATACACTGATGTATTGGACGAGGTTAGCAGGTGCTGGACCAAATCAAGACACCCAAAATGTTGGGTGACTATAGAGATTCGGGGCGGATGATACCCTTTAATCAGAAAGTCGCCCACCTGAGAATTACCTGGGCAGCCAGAGAGGGTGAGTCCCGCGAAGACCCCTACACGATAGAGTGCCCCCACAGGTTATAGGGTTTCCCCCACCTAACCTCTCTTGTCACTGAGATTCCAGGTAGACCAGAATGGGGACCTTGACCTCTTAAGTCTACCACTTTTAATTAGGATCAAGGTGCTTAGGGTTTCACTTGAACTTTTAACCTTTTGAGTGCAAAGAGTGACCTAATTTAAAGGTTAGTTGATCAAGGGATCAACTTCACCTATTAGTTCCTGTGAGAGCTTATTAGGTCTTGTCTTTTAAGGTTCAAGTGACTTAAGAGCTGGATAGCTTAGGATTTCTCTTAATAGATTTTTTCAAGCAATGGCTTAGGCACACTTCTTTTGGGAATTTTCAATTCTTGATTAGAAGGTGTGTCTCTAAAACCCTAGCTTTAAGTCTTAGGTTGTCTCTAATTGGTCCAGTTAGTTGCCTCAAGATTAGGTAACTAGGGCTCAAGCAAGAAGGTTTTAGCCCTAATTACTTCTAGTGGATATACAGATAGAATGTATTGAAATTGAAAAACAGACAACTCTTGTGATTTACTATGTACAAAAGACAAGTAATTCCTAGATTGCTTTTCTTTTTCTTCCTCTTTAGAATTTTAGGGGCTTAAAAGAGAGGATAGAAAATTACCTGTCCCTTAGTATGGTTGTGCGGCTGCTTGTTCCTTATTGTTTTCCTGTGCCTACACAACAAAAGAGAAGAGATTAAGTCAGCAGAAAATCAGAAATTGTAAATTAATAGCTTCTAGAATGCCCGTTGCTCCCCGGCAACGGTGCCAAAAATGTTCTTGCGGAGGCTTGATCGTGTTTTAACAGATGTCTCGTTGTAATATAGATGAACTCTCTGCGAAAACAAATAAAAATTTATAACTCAAAATTTAGAATATCCCAAGGTCGAACTCAGGGAGCACACTTTGATTCTAGAAGCATATAAATTCACAATTAACTATGATATACTACTTTACAAAAATTAAAAAGGGGGAGAGTGAGCAAAAAAATCCTTTTCTTCTATTTTTCTTTTCTCTCTCTTCTCCTCTTCTCTCTTCTTTCTCTGCCTTTCCTTTCTTGGACGTCTGATTTTTTAATCAGACGCCTTATCTGCCCCTTTGCTACAGTGCCTCGCAGCTTCTTCTTCTGTCCGGCTTCTTCTTCTCTTCTCTGTTCGGCTTCCTTCTTCTTCTCTCACTGTGCTTTCTCCTTCTTCAGTTGGCTTCTCTGCCTTCCTATCTTCTTCTTTCTTCTTCTGTTGTAGCTCTTGGCTGCTTCTTCTCTTTCTTTCTTCTGCAGCTTCCTCCTCCCTGTCTCCTTCCTCTTTCTTCAGCTACTTTGTGCGGCTAAGTGTCCTCAGCCGCTCCTTTGCCTTTCCTTCTTCTTCCTTCAATAGCTGCCTCTTCTTCTTCTCTTCTGCTCCTCTCCTCCTCCTTCCTTCCTCTCCTGCTTCCCTGCACGTTACACGGTTAAGCAAAACCTAACCCCTACCCGCCCCACGTCTCTCTCTCTATTTCTCTCTCAAAGGTTCGCTCCCAGAGCATTCGCGGGTATACGAGTTGGGTAACACACCCGGGACCAAGCCCACCGGCGTGCGGTGGTGGGCGAGGAGTGCACAGTAGGGTAATCGGGTTCGGACCTAGGCCCACGAGGCGTGAGCGCAGGCGAGGGCAGGTGCGAGAGAGTGGCGCGCTGCGTGCGTGGGCGAGGGACCTGACCCATGTGTATCAAAGGCCATAAGCCTAATACACATTTTCAATTTATTCAGAGCGCTGCGCCCAGTCGTTTACGAGGTGGGACTAATGTCCCGCCCGTTGTTTCTCGCACGCCCTCAGGAGACCTTCCTTCCAATTGCCACAGCCTCAGTCGCCTGCTGAGCCAATTACTTGGCTGTGTGGGTTCGTGACGCGAATCTGCACCTCCTGGGACTCTGCTGCCTGGAGCACAGGACCTGGAGCTCGCGAGCAAGCTTCTTCGCGCCCGCGTCAATGGCGGCTAGCATGCAAAACCTGAAAGCACGAGCACTGCCTCGCGGCTCCGTCAGAACATCAGAAAACCTCCGCCATATCACGGCAAAGGTGAGGAGGGGGTGGGCTGGCCGCGGGGTGGCCTAGGCGTTCGTGCCTAGGTCGCCCTATGGCCGAGAGGATGGGTTTGTTCGGGGGGTAGTTTCAGTGGGTGGCGTGGTCGGTGGAAGGGCGAGAGGTGGTCAGTGGGAAGTGGTGAAGCTTCTGAGGTGTTTGGCGAGGTGGATGGGTGAGTGGAATGACGGAAGCAGCTCGCCGGAGGTCTGGCAGGAGGTGGAGAAGGTGGCGATGGACAGCGGCGGTCGAAGGGTAGAAACAACAAATTAAGAGGGGGGAAATAAAGGAGAGAGTAAGGGGAAGAGTTTTTACCTAGCTAAGCAGACGAAAGGGAGGAGATGGCGATCGGCGTGTCTTTGCCGTCGTCGGAGACGAAGGTGCCAGAAGAGGGGGCAGCGACGAAGAGAAGGGGTCGGAGAGTGCCAGCTGGTACAGCCTGGCGCGGAGGAGAATGGCGGAGCTGGCTCTGCCACTGGTATGGTGGCAGAGCGACGAGAAGGGGGAGGAAGAATGACCGGAAGTGTCGGGCCGTTGGCCGGAGTGAGGAGGGACGAATTCGGGGGAGTTCTCTGGCCAAATCGAGCTTGAAGCAACCAGCGGCCCCTGCCGCTCCTTAAATAGATGTTGGCGAGGAGGAGATCTCGAGGAGGGAGCGTGGGCAGGCCGCCGGAGAATGGCCCGAGAAGAGACCCATGCCTCTCGTGCATTCACACGAGAGGTATGGGCATCGGTAGGGCATGGGAGGGGGTCCATGTGGAAGAAGACAACGCAGGGGACCCCCCTCTTGTTTCTGGGACCGATCCCCTTACCCTGCGCGGTGCCATCCTCCGTGCAAAGTCGCCGGAGGCAAGGGCAGCTGCTGCGGGTGGCAGAGGGATCGACTTGCAAAGAATGAAGGGAAAGTTGAGGGGCAAAGTGCAAGGGTTCAAAAAGTTAAGTGTCAAAAAGTAATTCTTGAGGACCAATTTGTAAAGTAGGTCAAAATGGCCTTCCCTTAGGTCCAAATTTTGGTACAAACCTAATTTGGACCTAAGGAATCAAATGGTGAAGTTTGATTTTAGGTTTGACCATGTTTGACTGATCAATTTGCACAAAAGCCTAAATTAGGTAAAAAATTAGGTATGGTTCTCAATCTAGGTCAAGATAGGTTCCAATTGCCAAATTGAAGGTTCTAAACCCTAGGGGATGTTTTTGCATGAATTTTAGAGGGTTTAATTGATTTTTATCTTACCTGAAACTTTTTGAATTAAAGCGGGTTTGTTTTAGGGTTACAGAGTGTCACTTAATTCCTAGAAGTTGCTATAACCCTTTTCAAATCAAATCATCCACTTTCTTTCTTATTAAGCCTATTTGACCTGTGTTTAGACCCTTAGACATCCCGTTTGTGTATTGCACTGGTAAAATTGCAGTTTTACCCCTTGTGAGTTGCTTTATACTTAAATTTATAGTTCTTTGATTTAGGCTTTCCCTTAGGTTTTGTAGGAGCTTTTGTATACTTATTTAGGTCAAAATGTGCTAGTTAGGGTTAATGATGAGGCTCTCATCATACCCCCATGCCTAGCTTTTGCTAGTCCCTTAGCAAAAATTTAAGGTTTTAACCTTTGTTCTAGACCATGAATTTCTTCCATCAAGTTTTGATAAGTGCTTTTCCTCTTGTATCCTTGATTAGGTTAGAATGTCAATCATAGGCCTTAAAGGTACTCTAGTACCAACCAAGATCCAGATTTGTCTAGCTTTAACCTCAGTCTTCAGCAAAGGTTTTTAAGGCCTACAGGAACTAACCTAAAGTTTATTAGACTCTGTGGTTAAAGCACTCGTGCTTGAGATATTTTTAGCCTTGGTTCAGTTTGCAGTGTGTTTTGTAAGAGAGAGACAGAAGATTTATTCGTTTGGAGAGTTTTCTCTCCCTTTTCTTTTTAATTCTATCTTAGGATTGGCTTCACAACACGATCTGTATCGGATTCCTTGTTCCCATCATCAATCCTCAAGGGTCCATGGCAGTCGATGCTTCGAGATAGCACCGCCCATGGTAACCCCCAAAACCCTGGCTTTCGAGATTTCGAGATAATCCCGTCCATGGTGTTCCGTGGCCGAATTCAGACCCTGGCAATTGACACTTCGTGATAATGCCATCCACGGAATCTGAACCAGCAGAGTGCTTACATGCCCCCAGTAGATATGTAAATATCCTAAGAGACAAGTACCGAGGAGATGATATGTTGTTACGCATCTTCGAGGGGAATTTCCCACCTCTCCACCCTGGGAACTCGTCCAAATCAACTTGTGTTGACTGACTGCTCCTAATCTAGGTGACATTTTCATAATATTTGAAACGCTTCTGCATGATTTTGATATTTATGCTCACTGAACCAGATTGTGTGTGTGAATTTGGGTGCTTAGGTTACTGGGTCCCATAAATCAAAAGTCAGTTAATGAGGCAGAATACTCCCTAAGCCATGGACCTAATACTTAAGCTTTTCATTATCCTCAACCTTTTGAGAAATATCTAGATCTTAACGGGTACTAAGAGTCTATCCAAGAATGCCTAAGGTTTGCGTTCTTACTAATCTTGTTGTGCACTTTCCTTTTTCTTTTCCTTAATGTGGTTTAGAACTTAGGTTAATTCCTTAAGTTCTTAATAATGACTATCCCTTTTCCCTCATTTTGTGCTCCTTTTTATCATTTTGTTCTTTTTCTCCTCCTTCTATAAAGTTTACCGGCACTTTCTTCCTCCTTCAAAGTTTTTTTTTTTTTTCGTATATGCGGATTTTTTTTTGTTGAAACCTTTTCCTTGTTATTTTATTGCACTTTCATACCCCCCCATGCCTAAAATTTGCAATGTCCTCATTGTATATTAGGTGGGTTTTTATTTAGCTTGGTTCATACATTAAGACAGGTATTTGGTGAGTGGATGGGTCGAGGGGACTGTTGCGGACGATTTTTAATCTCAGGTACAAGTACCTGAGGTGAAGTTGGTTGTCTTAAAGGATGAACCTAAAGTGCAAAGAAATGTCAGAAAAGGTTTCGGGTTTTTCAAAAAGAATGACAGGCTGCCTCCTGTTAAGCGCTGAGTTTCACGCCATCGGCTGGGCGCAATAAGCTCAGGGACAATGAAGGATAAATGACGACTCAGACAAATCTGTACTGGTTACGTCAATGAACGGTTTGAGTCTCTGACCGTTCACGACGAAAGGTTCAGAATCGTGGCTAAGAGGACTGATTTCGACGGCTCCATTTCCAAAAATCTGTCGGACAAGATATGGTCTGACCCACTTGGATCGCAGTTTCCCAGGGAAGAGTTTGAGTCGGGCATCGAAGAGTAGGACCTTCTGACCAGGGTGGAAGATCTTTCTAGATATGTGCTTGTCATGGAAGGCTTTAACCTGCTCTTTGTAGATTCGCGAGTTCTCATACGCATCAAGGCGAATTCATCAATCTCGCTTATCTGAAGCTTTCTGTGGGTTCCAGCCTTAGAAAGATCTAAGTTGCAACTCCGTACTACCAAATAGGCTTTGTGCTCCAGTTCGACGGGAAGGTGACATGCCTTCCCGTACACCAGTCTAAAAGGAGACATGCCTAATTGGGTCTTGTGGCCGGTCCTATAAGCCCACAAAGCTTTCGAAAGTCGAGATGAACAATCCTTCCTGTCAGGTCGAACAGTAACCTGTAGGATTTTCTTGATCTCCCGATTTGATAGCTCAGCTAGACTATTAGTCTGGGGGTGGTAAGGAGTAGAGATTCGGTGAGACACCTCGTATTTGGTCATCAGTGACCTGAACTGAGCATTGGTAAAATGGGTCCCTCCATTAGAGATGATTGCACGAGGAATCCCGAACCGTGAGAAGATATTCTGATGAATGAATTTGATGATGATCTTGTGATCACAGGTTCGGGTCGGAATGGCTTCGATCCATTTGGACACGTAGTCCACAGCGAGTAAAATGTATTCGAAGCCGTCCGAAACAAGAAAGGGGCCCATAAAATCAATCCCCCAAATATCAAAAATCTCTCATACGAGAATCGGCTGTAAAGGCATCATGTCACGGTGACTCATGTTGCCCAAAGTTTGGCAATGACTGCATGCCTTACAGTGACTGTATGCATCCTTGAAGATAGTGGGCCAGTAAAAGCCACATTGGAGGATTTTTTATGCGATTTTGTGCCCAGAGAAGTGGCCACCGCATGCCTGGTCATGGCAGAAGGAGAGAATATCATTGATTTCGCCCTTCGGGACACACCGCCAGATGACTTGGTCAGCATCTATGTGGAAAAGGTACGGGTCTTCCCAGATGTAATACTTGGCATCGGAGCGCAACCTGTCTTTCTTGGCCTTCGGCCAATCAGACGGGATCTAATGAGATGCCAAGTAGTTTACTATATCAGCAAACCATGGAAGCCTAGTACCAATAGTCAATAGGTGCTCATTAGGAAAATGCTCCGTGATGGGTCCAGAAGGTCGACAACCTCAGAAGGAAGGCGAGACAAGTGGTCAGCTACCACATGCTGTCTTCCCGCCTTGTCGCGAATCTCAAGGTCGAATTCTTGCAACAGCAAGATCCATCGGATTAATCGAGGCTTCGCATCCTTCTTAGCAAGGAGATGCCTTACAGCTGTGTGATCGAGTAGATTATGACATGGGAACCTAGGAGATAAGATCAGAATTTTTCGAGGGCAAATACTACGGCTAGCAGCTCTTTCTCCATAATCGTGTAGTTACGTTGAGCCTCGTCAAGTGTCTTGCTAGCGTAGTAGACGACCACGAGTTTCCCGTCAATCTTCTGCCCCAGAACCACTCCTACAGCGAAGTCAGATGCATCGCACATGATCTCAAAGGGTTGAGACTGTAGGATCGGGGCTTAGGTGACTCGGTCACGAAGGTTCTCAAAAGCTTGAGTGCATTCCTTGGAAATCTCAAAGGGTACATCCTTGGAGAGAAGAGTAGTCAGGGGGCACGGGATTTTCGAGAAATCATGGATGAAACGACGGTAAAAATCGACGTGCCCCAGAAAAGATCGGATGTTCCTGATCGAGCTAGGCATAGGAAGTCTAGAAATTGGATCAACCTTGGCTTGATCCACCTGGATGCCTTTCTCAGAAATTAAATGTCCCAGGACGATCCCCTCAGGCACCATAAAGTGGCTCTCTTCCCAAGAAAGAACCAAATTTACATCAATGCAACGCCTGAGTATGTGAACCAAGTGCTGGAGGCAATCGTCAAATGATGCCCCGAAAACTGAGAAGTCATCCATGAAGACTTCTAGATAATCACCTACCATATCAGAGAATATGGCAAGCATGCATCGCTGAAAAGTCGCGGGTGCATTGCAGAGACCGAAAGGCATCCTTCGAAACACGTACGTCCCGAAGGGGCAGGTGAATGTGGTCTTCTCGTGGTCCTCTGGATGAATCGCCACTTGGTTATAACCGGAGTACCCGTCAAAAAAGCAGAAGAATCTATTTCCCGCTAATTTCTCAAGAATCTGATCAATGAATGGTAGTGGGAAATGATCCTTCTTCGTGAAGGAATTGAGTCTTCGGTAATCTATGCAAACTCTCCACGAGTTGGCTATACGGGTAGGTATGACCTCTCCGATTTCAGTCATGATGGTGGTAAGCCCTGCCTTCTTAGGCACAACCTGATTGGGCTCACCCAACGACTGTCGAAGATCGGGTAGATGATCCCAGCATCTAACCACTTAATAATCTCCTTTTTCACGACCTCCTGCAAATTGGGATTCAAACGTCTCTGCATTTCATGGGAAGGTCGTACGCCCTCTTCAGAATAGATACGATGTGTGCAATAAGAGGGACTTATTCCAGTCAAATCATCGAGAGTCCAACCAATGGCTCTGCGATGTTGCTGGAGAACAGTAATAAGACGGGATTCCTAATCAGGTGTGAGTTTGGAGTTTATAATCACAGGAAATGTCTGATTAGAACCCAAAAAGATGTATTTTAAATGATCGGGAAGGGGTTTGAGTTCAAGAATGGGGTTATCAGCAACAGCGGGTGGTTCAGAGTGAGTGTAGGGTACAAGGGTAGGAGTTATAGGTTTGTCTAGATCAAGGTCTGACTCCTCTAATTGCGGTTAAAGATCCTCTTGTGGTTGATGAGGAATAATCATGTTGTCCTCAAGTTGTGGTTCATCAACCACAGCTCTAATATCACAGATTTATTCAATGACACCGCAATTGATCCCTTGTTGGGCCTTAAAGATATCAATTTTGAGAGTCTGGTTCCCAAATTTCAGTTTTATTTGGCCCTCTTCACAGCTTATATTGGCCATTGCAGTGGCCAGAAAAAGTCTCCCTAGTATGATTGGTGTATCCCTTGGGTTTTCAGTTGCGTCCATATCTAAAACTATGAAATCTACAAGGAAGTAGAAATCCCACACCCTCACAATAACATCCTCAAGAATCCCTTTAGGTGACTTGCTAGATCGATCTGCTAACTGCAATGTCACCTCGGTCGGTTTTAGCTTAGACTCTTCTAGATGGTTAAGTAGGGATGTGGGTATCAAGTTTATGGAGGCACCTAGGTCCAATAATGCCCTATCGAACTGGGTTTCACCGATCTTACATGAAATTAGGGGAGTGCCTGGGTCTTTTGCCTTAGGTGGGAGTCTACTCAGGATTACAGAGCTGGCTTGCTCTAACAGTTCAATTGGACTCCCACTATTGGTTCTCGGCTTACGCTGAGGTGTACACACGTTTTTCAAAAATCGTGCGTAAGCTGGTATGTGGCAGATCGCATCCATCAAGGGGATGTTTATTTGGACCTGCTCAAAGAACTTGACCAGGGCCTCCTCAGGGGCCACAGGTTTGGTCGTCCTCTTTCCCTTGGTCATGGCCTCGGGAAATGGAACCTTGGTTGGTTCCTCTAGGATAGGTCCAGGTATTTGATCTGGGACAGGGATAGGAACATCCTAGATGACTGTCCTAGGGTTTGGGTCACTATCAGGCTTGGAGTGGTCTGGATAAGGTGGATCTTGTGTTGCCTTACCACTACGGGTTGTTATAGAATTTATTCTTGCCTGGTTCTAGTTAGGGGTTGGTAGGATGGGCTGCTGTTGTTGATAACCTGCATAGGAGGTTGAAGCTTCCATCCCGTCAGGTGAAGGAATAGAAGGGGCCTGATAGACCATGTGTGCTTGGCCTGGGTTTGGGTTCATAACGCGCCACTGGGTTGGTACGCTATTAGGGTTAGGAAGAGGCTGAGAAGGAAGTGTGTTTAGTTGGCGAGAATTTGTCAACTGGGAAAGTTGATTTTGAACTTCTGTGATTTTGTCCTTATGTTGCTTCTGGATAGCCGCATTCGTTCTCTGAATGTCAGCCAAAGTTTGGAGGATAAGGGACATTTGATATTGGTTTGGCCCGGATGGATAAGTGGGGTTGGGCAGAGGCTGAGGCGGCTGATAAGGACGAGGTGCTTGTGGACGGGGCTGAAAGGGTGGTCTTGGATTCTGGGAATTTCCTGCCCACCAGAAATTGGGATGGTTTCGCCATCCAGGATTGTAGGTGTTGGAAAAAGGGTCATTCTGGATAGCGCTGAGGTCCTCGCAGGTCTGAGGAGCCTCAAAAAAGTCAGAGAATGGGGGAGTAGAGTCCCCCGGCAAGAATACAAAGGATCGGAGGTCCCTCCAGTCCTGGAGTCAGATGGGGGTGGATACGAGTCCATCCCTGGAGAAGGTCGGTGGAAAATGTGCTGCACAGTTTTCCGTGTGGAAGAGGGTTGTGCGAAGGGGTTCTGCGCAGAAGTGGCTCGCTGCAAATGCTGAGTCAGCTCATCCACCTTCTTCTCAATAATAGAGACCTTGTCCAATCGACTGGCCATTAATTCCAGGTCAACTGATGCGGACAGGCCTTGCATCTCGTGTGCTCCCCTAAGGTTCGTCACTGCCTGGGTATTCGTCCGGTCAAATAATCCCATGGAGTCATTGTTGATGGAGTTCTCGCACATATTCTTAAGAATCTCCCACATGGTGTCTTCATGTTGATCCATGATATTCCCTTCGTAAGTTGTATTGACGAACAGTCTAATATCTTCACGGAGTCCCTGGTAAAAAGACTGGACTTGTTCCCATTTAGGAACTCCGTGACGGGGGTACTTTCTCATGAGATCCTGAAAATGATCCCATGCCTCATGAAGAGGTTCTCTCGTCTGTTGCGTGAAGTGAGTAATCTGATAGCACAAGGCATTGGTCTGACCAACGGGGAAGAACTTCTTCAAGAACTCAGACTGAAGTTTCTCCCAAGTGTTGATTGGGCGGGTCTATGTCTAATACCAATGGGCTGCCTTGTCCATAAGGGAGAAAGAGAACATCTTCATAAGTAGGATATCCCGATTCTGCGCATCTGACCCGAAGGTCTGGGCCAGATGCTTAAGCTGTTTGATGCGCTGGAAGGGGTCTTCAGAGTTAAGCCCATAGAATTTAGGTATGGTGTGGATCATGTTGGGCTTTAACTCAGAATCAGGTCCTCCAGTCGGGATTCTGACTCGAGGCTCAATTGCCACCACAGCGGGATTATAGTGATCTCGCATCATGGGACGCTGCGGTGGGTTCATGAAGTTCTGGAGGAGATCATTGAGTCGCTAGAGCTGGTGCTTAAGATTATTCTCTTCTTCAACAGGCTGAGCCATCGTGGAAGAAGCAGGGGAATTGGGTTCAGAATCAGAAGAGAGGTCTATGTGAAGAGGTTGTTGCCCAAACAAGGGTACCGAGGCTTGGCCTCGGGGAGAGTGAATTTCTAGAGGAGGTTTCAAGGACCTCCTACCAAACATACACTGATGTATTGGACGAGGTTAGCAGGTGCTGGACCAAATCAAGACACCCAAAATGTTGGGTGACTATAGAGATTCGGGGCGGATGATACCCTTTAATCAGAAAGTCGCCCACCTGAGAATTACCTGGGCAGCCAGAGAGGGTGAGTCCCGCGAAGACCCCTACACGATAGAGTGCCCCCACAGGTTATAGGGTTTCCCCCACCTAACCTCTCTTGTCACTGAGATTCCAGGTAGACCAGAATGGGGACCTTGACCTCTTAAGTCTACCACTTTTAATTAGGATCAAGGTGCTTAGGGTTTCACTTGAACTTTTAACCTTTTGAGTGCAAAGAGTGACCTAATTTAAAGGTTAGTTGATCAAGGGATCAACTTCACCTATTAGTTCCTGTGAGAGCTTATTAGGTCTTGTCTTTTAAGGTTCAAGTGACTTAAGAGCTGGATAGCTTAGGATTTCTCTTAATAGATTTTTTCAAGCAATGGCTTAGGCACACTTCTTTTGGGAATTTTCAATTCTTGATTAGAAGGTGTGTCTCTAAAACCCTAGCTTTAAGTCTTAGGTTGTCTCTAATTGGTCCAGTTAGTTGCCTCAAGATTAGGTAACTAGGGCTCAAGCAAGAAGGTTTTAGCCCTAATTACTTCTAGTGGATATACAGATAGAATGTATTGAAATTGAAAAACAGACAACTCTTGTGATTTACTATGTACAAAAGACAAGTAATTCCTAGATTGCTTTTCTTTTTCTTCCTCTTTAGAATTTTAGGGGCTTAAAAGAGAGGATAGAAAATTACCTGTCCCTTAGTATGGTTGTGCGGCTGCTTGTTCCTTATTGTTTTCCTGTGCCTACACAACAAAAGAGAAGAGATTAAGTCAGCAGAAAATCAGAAATTGTAAATTAATAGCTTCTAGAATGCCCGTTGCTCCCCGGCAACGGTGCCAAAAATGTTCTTGCGGAGGCTTGATCGTGTTTTAACAGATGTCTCGTTGTAATATAGATGAACTCTCTGCGAAAACAAATAAAAATTTATAACTCAAAATTTAGAATATCCCAAGGTCGAACTCAGGGAGCACACTTTGATTCTAGAAGCATATAAATTCACAATTAACTATGATATACTACTTTACAAAAATTAAAAAGGGGGAGAGTGAGCAAAAAAATCCTTTTCTTCTATTTTTCTTTTCTCTCTCTTCTCCTCTTCTCTCTTCTTTCTCTGCCTTTCCTTTCTTGGACGTCTGATTTTTTAATCAGACGCCTTATCTGCCCCTTTGCTACAGTGCCTCGCAGCTTCTTCTTCTGTCCGGCTTCTTCTTCTCTTCTCTGTTCGGCTTCCTTCTTCTTCTCTCACTGTGCTTTCTCCTTCTTCAGTTGGCTTCTCTGCCTTCCTATCTTCTTCTTTCTTCTTCTGTTGTAGCTCTTGGCTGCTTCTTCTCTTTCTTTCTTCTGCAGCTTCCTCCTCCCTGTCTCCTTCCTCTTTCTTCAGCTACTTTGTGCGGCTAAGTGTCCTCAGCCGCTCCTTTGCCTTTCCTTCTTCTTCCTTCAATAGCTGCCTCTTCTTCTTCTCTTCTGCTCCTCTCCTCCTCCTTCCTTCCTCTCCTGCTTCCCTGCACGTTACACGGTTAAGCAAAACCTAACCCCTACCCGCCCCACGTCTCTCTCTCTATTTCTCTCTCAAAGGTTCGCTCCCAGAGCATTCGCGGGTATACGAGTTGGGTAACACACCCGGGACCAAGCCCACCGGCGTGCGGTGGTGGGCGAGGAGTGCACAGTAGGGTAATCGGGTTCGGACCTAGGCCCACGAGGCGTGAGCGCAGGCGAGGGCAGGTGCGAGAGAGTGGCGCGCTGCGTGCGTGGGCGAGGGACCTGACCCATGTGTATCAAAGGCCATAAGCCTAATACACATTTTCAATTTATTCAGAGCGCTGCGCCCAGTCGTTTACGAGGTGGGACTAATGTCCCGCCCGTTGTTTCTCGCACGCCCTCAGGAGACCTTCCTTCCAATTGCCACAGCCTCAGTCGCCTGCTGAGCCAATTACTTGGCTGTGTGGGTTCGTGACGCGAATCTGCACCTCCTGGGACTCTGCTGCCTGGAGCACAGGACCTGGAGCTCGCGAGCAAGCTTCTTCGCGCCCGCGTCAATGGCGGCTAGCATGCAAAACCTGAAAGCACGAGCACTGCCTCGCGGCTCCGTCAGAACATCAGAAAACCTCCGCCATATCACGGCAAAGGTGAGGAGGGGGTGGGCTGGCCGCGGGGTGGCCTAGGCGTTCGTGCCTAGGTCGCCCTATGGCCGAGAGGATGGGTTTGTTCGGGGGGTAGTTTCAGTGGGTGGCGTGGTCGGTGGAAGGGCGAGAGGTGGTCAGTGGGAAGTGGTGAAGCTTCTGAGGTGTTTGGCGAGGTGGATGGGTGAGTGGAATGACGGAAGCAGCTCGCCGGAGGTCTGGCAGGAGGTGGAGAAGGTGGCGATGGACAGCGGCGGTCGAAGGGTAGAAACAACAAATTAAGAGGGGGGAAATAAAGGAGAGAGTAAGGGGAAGAGTTTTTACCTAGCTAAGCAGACGAAAGGGAGGAGATGGCGATCGGCGTGTCTTTGCCGTCGTCGGAGACGAAGGTGCCAGAAGAGGGGGCAGCGACGAAGAGAAGGGGTCGGAGAGTGCCAGCTGGTACAGCCTGGCGCGGAGGAGAATGGCGGAGCTGGCTCTGCCACTGGTATGGTGGCAGAGCGACGAGAAGGGGGAGGAAGAATGACCGGAAGTGTCGGGCCGTTGGCCGGAGTGAGGAGGGACGAATTCGGGGGAGTTCTCTGGCCAAATCGAGCTTGAAGCAACCAGCGGCCCCTGCCGCTCCTTAAATAGATGTTGGCGAGGAGGAGATCTCGAGGAGGGAGCGTGGGCAGGCCGCCGGAGAATGGCCGGAGAAGAGACCCATGCCTCTCGTGCATTCACACGAGAGGTATGGGCATCGGTAGGGCATGGGAGGGGGTCCATGTGGAAGAAGACAACGCAGGGGACCCCCCTCTTGTTTCTGGGACCGATCCCCTTACCCTGCGCGGTGCCATCCTCCGTGCAAAGTCGCCGGAGGCAAGGGCAGCTGCTGCGGGTGGCAGAGGGATCGACTTGCAAAGAATGAAGGGAAAGTTGAGGGGCAAAGTGCAAGGGTTCAAAAAGTTAAGTGTCAAAAAGTAATTCTTGAGGACCAATTTGTAAAGTAGGTCAAAATGGCCTTCCCTTAGGTCCAAATTTTGGTACAAACCTAATTTGGACCTAAGGAATCAAATGGTGAAGTTTGATTTTAGGTTTGACCATGTTTGACTGATCAATTTGCACAAAAGCCTAAATTAGGTAAAAAATTAGGTATGGTTCTCAATCTAGGTCAAGATAGGTTCCAATTGCCAAATTGAAGGTTCTAAACCCTAGGGGATGTTTTTGCATGAATTTTAGAGGGTTTAATTGATTTTTATCTTACCTGAAACTTTTTGAATTAAAGCGGGTTTGTTTTAGGGTTACAGAGTGTCACTTAATTCCTAGAAGTTGCTATAACCCTTTTCAAATCAAATCATCCACTTTCTTTCTTATTAAGCCTATTTGACCTGTGTTTAGACCCTTAGACATCCCGTTTGTGTATTGCACTGGTAAAATTGCAGTTTTACCCCTTGTGAGTTGCTTTATACTTAAATTTATAGTTCTTTGATTTAGGCTTTCCCTTAGGTTTTGTAGGAGCTTTTGTATACTTATTTAGGTCAAAATGTGCTAGTTAGGGTTAATGATGAGGCTCTCATCAGTTTACTTTCCTGCTTTTGGCTATTTCTTGTTGGACGAATGGGTCTTGGGATTAGTCGAGACGAGCTAATCTCGGGTCATGTAGGGATCCGGGAATCAGGTCGTAACATCAGCTTAGGTAAGAAGAAACTAGGTCAACCTATCTTGGTTTAGTAGCTAGCAAAGAACCAACTAGTTAAGCTAGCTATTGAGCTCAACTTCTGCTCTCTTCAACAGTAGTTAGCTCCAACAAGCTCTAATGCAGCTCATTCTCAGCTCCTCCAGCCAAAACCCTAGCTCATCTCTTCCACTACCCTACTAGCTATGTTAGCTTAGCTTAGTTCCTTCGCCCCTACCATGGCTAACCCTAACACTAAACTCCACCTAACTTGCTCCACCAAATAAGCTACCTAGCTCTTCCTACTCCTACTCCAAGTTGGCGCCACCATGTAGCCACCCCTTCACCCCATCACCACCACCAAAAGCAACCACAAAAGTGGTGCCAAAACCACCTACAACACCCCCATTTTGGTGCCACTTTTTCCCTCCAAAAACCTATCAATCCCATCCATCCATCCACCACCAAAACCCATCTCCACCCTTCATTTTTCCCTCCATTTTTTTCCCTTCTAGAAGCCTCCACACTTGGCACCAAAATGAAGGCACCCCTCCACCATGGACGTCCACCATGGGGTGCCTCCATCCCTTAACTACCCACCTACACACCCTTATACATGGCACCAACTATTCTCCACCCTTGATTTTCCAACCACCATCCCAAACTCAATCTCCAACCTTCATCACAATTGGCGCCAACTTCCCTTCTCCCATTCTATAAATGTTAAGACCCGTGCCATCAAAGCACTTTTAAGACGTCTGGGACTCGGGCCAGACGTCTGGTCAGATGTCTGGACACATTCTCAGACGTCTAGAAATTAATTTTTACGTTCGTACGACCCCGAGTCTGCGCGCAGACTGAGCTCAGCCGTTTTTCTTCTCTTTCTTCTCTCCCCTCACCGACGACAGAGCCTGCCCCCGTGCCTACATATACCCCTCCTCTCCCTTACGCCACCCCACTCCCATCCACCTTCTCTAGCGAGAGAGAGAGCGAGAGCAGCAGCTGCAGCCGAGTGCAACGGCGGAAAGGAGAGGAGAAGCGAGAGGGAAGAGAGGAGAGCGCGCAAGCCGTGAAAGAGAGAGCTCGTCGGAGCAGTTCGAGGCCGGTCGGCATGCGTGAGGTGGAGTGTTGTGCTGGGGAGGTTTCCCCCGGCGCTGCTGCAGCTAGAGCAGCGGACGCATGGCTGTGCGGCGTGGTCGTGCGTAGTAGGAAGAAGACGAAGGAGGTTCTGATTCTGGGATTTTTCCCATAGTCAGACGTTTGGACCTACATCCAGACGACGTGGACGATGTCTGGAGGAAGCTCCAGACGATTGAGAGGTACGTACTGTGCCCTTTAATTCCCTTTGCGGATACGGCCATGCAGGCCATTCTGCCGAGGCTCTGTTGCGTGCCGTGTTAAGGAGATTTTGCGTACGCGTGCAGGATTCACTTCGGGAAGGCGTGAAACATGCCCTCCCATGCGGTTCAGACGTCTGGGCCAGGCACCAGATGGCGGAGAGTGTCTCCAAACGTCCAGAGGGATAGTCGGACGTCTGGAACTAGGTCAAGACGGTTCAGCAGGATCCCTAGGCGTCTGAGGAGCAGCGTAGAGCGAGGTATGATCTAGACCCCTTTTTAAGACGTCTGGAAGATGTTCCAGATGTCTGATTTGAGTTAGAGTTGTCATTTTTGACCCGTTTAGGGCTCGTTTGAGGTCCGATTTCCACGTTTAAGATTTCGTTCTTCTTCGTATAAGTTCCTCTACTTGTTGGAATGCTTTTTATCATGTTCTGAGTGGTTTTTTGTGGTTGATCCTTGTGTTAGTACCCCGTTCTGTTGCGGATTTGAGGGTTGCGGAGGCACGTGGACCTGCCGATCACGCCCCCATTACTCCCGATTTTGCGGGTAGAGTGGCTTCCCTAGTTAATTACAAACATAAATGCATATCTGGAATAAATGATAGATCCTAGGGTATGGCATGAATCCTAGGACTAGAAACACTAGATTGAATGATAGTTCCTAAGGTATGACTTGAATCCTAGGACTAGAAACACTGGAAAGATTGCATTGAATGCCTGAATTGCAGTCTTAGATGAATAATAATAATTGCCTGAATTGGATAACAGCTGCATGTGAAATGTAGAGTACTGTTGTTAGTAATTGCTACATGTAATTCCTGTTGTTTGAAATTAAATACGAGCTACTTGTATATAAGTTGGAAAAGAAAGATTGAATGTTGGAAACACGTGTTATATGCGAATAAACCTGAAATGATGAAACATAGTATGGCTTGGCTTGAGAAACATGAGTATGAACCCTACGGGGAATTAGGAGTAGAGCTCCTGGAAATAAATAGAATGGAACTGGAAAGGTGAATGGGGAAGTGAGCTGGCCCTTAAGTACGGAGTACCAAGGAGGGCGACTGTCCCTCCTGTTTAGTGCAGAGCGGAGCTAGCTGCCCTAGGGTTGGGACCCGAGGTTAGGATTGGCCACTTTGTACCGACTCTGTGGCCCTCTCGTACGTAGTACCAGGGAGAGCTACTAGTGTAGGGAGAGAGCTAGCCACCCTACGGGACCCGGGGTTCAGCTAGCCGTCCTACATCGACTTGTTAGGCCGACTGGGCAAACCAGGGTAGTCAGGCGAGGGTGCACGGACTGTGGAGGGGCAAGACCCCTATTTGGTTCTTAGGGGGCTAGACCCCTATTACTGAGAGGGCTTTGTCCTATATTGGTTCCGTGTTGTGCTTTGGGCGCACCCGTTAACAGAAACGACTGACCGCGTGCCAGTGCAGGATAGCTACCCGTGCGTTTATCGCGCGTGCCGTAGTCACCGTTACGTCTGTCAGTGACCTTGGGGTGGTTGACTGAGGGTAGGACCACCACGGGGGACTCTCCCAGCCAGGAGAGCACCACTTGCTACTTCTACTCTTCGGAAAAGACTGCAATCAAGATCGTTCCCACGAGGAAGATTCGAGATCAAGAAAAAGACCTGATAAATAAACCAAGTGATGAAAGAAAGAATAATTAGTTAAATAAAGAAAGAAATTGAAACAACAGCTACCTGTCCACCTTTACTGTTTTTCTTAGTTAGCTGGTTGCCACTCTACTCAGTGTTTCGCTGACGTGTCGTACTTACCACCTTTTTCAGGTCCAGGTGTTGAGTAGCCAAACCCTACGGCTGTGGAGGGTGCTGGGTCCAGTAGAGCCCAGTAGTTGTACTTTTGTTGTAAGCGTTTTCTGTAGTAGTGAGTATTTTGTTACACTTTTGTACTCTTTTATTGTACTTCATATTCCTATACCTGTTAAAATTCTCTACTGTTGTGGTGGTGTGTACTGTAGTAGCTATTTCTTTACTGCTGTACTTTTGTTACTATTAGTTGCTTGCATGGTGAATGTGGTTATTTTACTGCTTTTTGTTACTTTCTCGTTGGATGATTGGGTCTTAGGATCAGTCGAGTCGGTCCGATTCTCGTGTCCTGTAGGGATTTGGGAATCGGGTCGTAACAATAAATAACACCATTAACCATCCATTTTGAGCACCCTTGGCTACATTATTTCCTAGATACATTTACCTATACCAACGTCTAAAGAAGGAGCCAAGAAGAAGGAGATTAAGGGAGCAAACCTTGCTCCCTTGGTTCCTACTTCTTCTACAACCTACCTTAAACAAGCCAAGGTGTTCTTCACCTTAAGGGATGGCCAGGCAGAGGAGGAGGAGTTAGGCTGGACATCCACTCTAAGAAGGAAGAGTAGAGGAGCATCACCAGTAAAGAGGAGTTATCTTTTGGGGAGCGAGAGCAGCCGCTTCTTGGAGCAAGATTCTCTTCCACTTCATATCGGGAGAAGAGTTTACATTTGCTTGTTGTTTCTTATTTTTATTTTTATCACAAGCTTCCTCTACTTGGGGATTACTTGTGTTGTATTCCTCTACACAAGTGAGCGCTCCAAGTACAATTGTAAAACTTTAGTCTCTTTCAAATTAAAGTGCCTTTCATCTTATTTTTGTGCAAGAAAATTCTAGCGTATTTAGTTACTTGTTTTGTGCACACACACTCTTCCTAATTATCCTAGGTCACACACACCTAGGGTGAGCTTAGGAGAGTAGCTTTTCTTTTCGTTGCTTTCGCATTTCCTTTATATCTTCGCATTACTCGATTATTCCAAAAACCCTAAAAATTAGAAAAACAAAATATAAGTGAAGTTTTGAGAGAGTAAGAGAGAGAAAATCTAATTTGATAGCTAAACTACCTCCTTGGATGACCTTAGATACTCATCCTATCTAGATTTATAAATTTCAAAAGCGATAGAGATTTACACGTTGTAACGACATTAAAATCTACTTTTATAAAACCACGTAAATTTTGTATCACATCTAAAAGATGTCTTTTTAAAAGTGGCAACTTCCTTTTTTTTAATTAGTAAATACCTAGTTAAAGGTTAGTGCACCTTAAAAATAGTAATTAGTTTCTTCCTTGACAATGCCAAGCCCATACAATTCATTTTTTTTTTTGTGGCATGTTTTACAATAAATTTCTGTATAGGGGTAAGGCTTAAAGATGATGACATATGGAGATGGAGACAATACAAGTGCCATTTTAGGACCTCTCCTCTATGCACCTTTTCTCATATCTTTTCTTCTTATTCTTCTCTTCTTCTTTCTCTCTTTACTACAATAACCCGCTAGTCAACACTTCACTTATATTGCCAGCAATGTCCCTAGCCTCAAACTATTGCTCGTCCTTTAATAGTAATATGCCAACATTTTATTAGAAGTATGAGCTAGGCAAGGGGATGCAATGGGTGGCAGGGGGAAGTAAGTGGTTGTGAAGAGTGTGTGGCAATGGGATTGTGCATTGAGGGGGCATTGTAAAAGACTTGAATACAATGTGAGGAAAAATCTAGCAGTTGGTGGTTGATGAGGAGATCATGTGAGGTTGTAGTGATGGACGTCAGGGAGCAATTGTGTCAATAAGAAGTAAAGAGTAGCGATGAATGTTGTTAGCAACTAAGAAAACTTCAACGTGATTATCCTAGGATGGTGTAGTGACAATAAGAGACTAGGGACGTCACTACCAACAGATGTCAAGTATGGCCAGTATATCATTTTAGCAAAGGGAAGTGGAAGAAGAAAAGATGAAAGGTGAGGAAGAGAGGTGAGGGGATTGCAATGGGCAATGTGGTGCAATAAATAGTCATAAAGAGCATGTAGTAGTGAATTCATGCCATTTGACAATAGTATGTCAGTGTTTCCCAGAAGTGCGAGGTGGGCAAGGCATTGTAATGGGAGGCATAGTGGAAGTGGTTGCAAGGAGCATGTGGTAGTAGGATTGTGCATTAATAGACCATTGTGACAGACATGACAAGAAAGAATCTGGCAGTTGGTGGTTAGAAAGGAGATTGTTCAGGGTTGCAGTGACACACATGAGGAGTGATCATGGCAACAAGAAGTAAGGAATAGCGAAGAAGGTTTTGGTAACTGAGGAAACTTTGATATGATCATCATAAGATGGTGGATTGACATTTGGAGGCCAAGAATTTTGATGCCAATGAAGTTAAGTGTGGTTGGTGGATTGTTGCAACAAATGGAAGTGGAAAAAGAAAAGAAGGTGAAAATGTGAGGTGAGAGGTATCAAAAAAGAACTTGTACTGCTCCTCTCCTAGGCACCCATACACACAAACATACAAACCCATCCATGTATCGACATATAAATTATTGTCTAACATATGTCTCTTTGCAAATAATAATAGGAAGGGTACTTGGGTACTCACATGGCCAAATACTTCCCCCCTTCTAGGAAAGTGTAGATAAGGTTGGAGGGGAGATTCAATTGAACATTTGATGGCTTAGGACACATGAATATAAGATTTGAAGTTCCCATCAAAATAACGGTACATGTACTTTATGCAAAAATAAAACAAGGCTCTATTTATCATACTTGCTTTCTCATGCTCTCATTCTCACCCCTTCTTCCTCATGGCACAGTTATAAACCTATGACCCTACCACTATAATAATAAAAAATATTGCCCATTGACCCGTTCTTTGATTGGGGGTTAGATTTTGTGGTTAGTTTATGATGTGGAAATACACCAAGTACTATATACGACTGTGTGCAATATAGGATTATTTTTTAGCTCAGGATAAATTTTAGGAAGTGTTTAAGTTATAGACAATATTGAGTTTCACAATAGAATAATAGCAAATCTGGATCTATCTTTGATTATATCCATTTTAAAGAGAATATGAATATCAATTTTACAAGATTTTCGGATACACATTAAAATTCAATTTTTTGTATCTATGAATATAGATATCAAGTTTCGATGCATGTGAAGATTTGGATGTCTAATTTTTAAGCATTTTTTTACATCATATATGTATGTAACATAAATATTTTAAATAATATGATGTTATATATAAATTGTCTACTATTTTCCAAAACCCTTTGCCTTAACCTCCGCACCTCCTTTCAACAATCTCAAGACCTCAACCTCCATTTTCACCTTCCTTTTCGATCTAACAATAAGCTAGGTATGGCTATTTTTATTATTTGATTATAATTTAATTTAATTATTATGGTTTGTTTAGTAGCTAGATTTTTTAACTTTTAAATAATTAAGAGATGTATAATATCTTAGGATAATTTGTTTTTTGTGTTTGTATGAATCTATATTGAGATTATGAATATATGTTTTGTATTTGCATCTATAATTTAAGAATATATCTTTTTAGCTTTCACATCTCTATAATATTCGTTTCTATTTCTGAATTCATTTTATAAATGGATATGGTATCACCTGCATCCATATCCATTTGCTTGCATCCCTAATGGTGATATTTACCATAATTTAAGAAGAAAGAAAATAGTAGTTTGTTTATTTCATATTTGATAGTTTAAATGTAGGGAAATTTGAAATTGCATACAAAAATCAATACAAGTATTAATAAAATCACTGGTTATTTCCACTCGTGCATGGGTTACACTTGTGCATCAAGAAATAATTAGTAATTTTTTTTGTATATAACTAAGAAATCATTAATGATATTTAATTATGAGCCAAAACAGGAATGACTTTTATAACGGACCAAAGTGTATTATTGACTTTTGGTTCTGAATCAAAATACACAAATGATTTTTTGAATTTTAAAGGAGTAATATAAGAAATCCCTCAGGTGATATTTAAATATTACTAATATAATTTAATTGGATAAAAAATTAACTTTTGCATTTATGTAATCGAGTTATATTTGATATTGTATTAATTTTTACCATTTTCTTTTAAAATAGAGTAGGTTATATTGTAAATAAAAATATAAAATATAAATAAACTCTCGGATGTATCCATTTGTGCAATCTGAACGTGACCTTACGAGCCTACCTAAGATTGTCTAACCGGTAAAATGTCAAAATCAAGGAAAGGTACAAGTTTAATTCTACGGGCATTACACGAAAAACAGAAAAAAATATCCATCCATCTCTCCGCTTAAGACGAAGGCTATCGTCTTTGGGCATTACCCTGTGTACGTCAGAAACCCTAAACCCCTTTCCCCTCCTCCAACCTCAAAACCCTCCGAGAAATCCTCCCCAACCCGAGACCACCCTTCCAAGTATAGTATCCAGCACGAAAGAATGGATCTTTCCACGGACTGGAGGTCCCCATGGACGATCTCCTCCTCCTTCTCCACCCCCTCCCTCGTCTACGGACCTTCCTCCTCCTCCTCCTCCTCCTCCTCCGCCGCCGCCTCCATCCACGGCCCACTCCTCTTCTACCCCTCGCGCCCCCACCGCACCCTCCTCTCCTCCCCTTCCCTCTTCCCGCGCCTCCCTCCCCCCACCTACTCCTCATCCGCCTTCTACCACGACCTCAAGGCCTTCTTCCACAGTTGCCACGGCGACTTCGCCCCCCCATCTTTCCAATACCAACTCCTCGACTCCCTCCTTCCCGATCTCCACACATTCCCCGCCTCCCCACACCCCAAAGATCCCATCCTCCCCAACCTCCTCCTCGCCCTCCCATCGCGTCATCCCGGGACCCTCTTCCTCTTCTTCCCCGTGGGGGACAACGCGGACCACCTCGGCTATCTGGGCCTCTCTCTTGACTGGGGAGAGGTGAGCGGCACCGTGCTCGATCCCGATGGCGACATGTTCTTGCAGCAGGAGGGGTTCAGGCACCGCCATCACCGGTTCATCCAGTTGGCCGTGCACGCCGCCGCCACCGCCGCCGCCGCCGCCGCCGACGGTGAGGAAACGTCGGATAGGGTCGAAGGGCATCTGCTCGCCGTCACGCTGTACTCGGTCAGTTGGTTCCAGGTCGAAAGCGATCCTCTCGGTCCGACGGCGGGGAAGAGGAGGCCCGTGCTGGCGCCCATGATGAAGCAGGGGTTCAAGGAGAGGGTTGTGCATGCGTGCTGGAACCCGCATTTCGCGGAGGAGAGCGCGGTGCTGCTGGAGAGTGGGAAGGCCGTGCTTGTCGATCAGTGTGCCAGGAACGGGGTCGCGTTCGACGTCTCGGCGGGCGGGAAGTTGGGGGAGCTGTTGAGCTGCGAGTTCGGCGGGCGGCCGTGGAATCTGATTGTCGCGGGTTCGAGTTGCGTGGTGTCATTCGACTTGCGGTCCAGGGATGGTGGGGAGCCTGTAGTTCTTGCAAGGATCGACCTCTCAGATGTGTATAGGGTCGTGCATTCCATGGAGGACGACTGTATCGTCGCGTTCTGCAAGGCAGAGTTTGACTGCCTGTACTTCTCGGTTGTTACTAGATACCACGTGTTTCTTTTTGACATGAGGTGTCTGGAGTGTCCTCTCTTGTCTTGGGATCATGGCATTGGCAACCCCACTTATGTTGAGATGTTGAAGTTGTCCGATTTGAGGTCTGTTGGATGTACTAATGGGGATCCGTGTTCGGATGGATATGCGATTTTGGTTGCGTCGCTTTGGGAAGACATGTATAAGCTGTTCTGTTATGGTCGGAATGGTAAGGAGGATTTCGGTGGTTCGTCATTCTGTGCTTGGGAGCTCCCTTTCCGTGTTTCCTTTTCGGGTCGAGACCATTGTTCCGCTGATGGTGCCTTAAGAGAGGATTTCTTCAAGGGTGGTCCTCCACGTTGGGTCGATTGGCAGGAAAAGAAAGATCTTGTTACGGGGTTTTATATTTGTCCCAGGAGTTACGTGAGTTCTCAGAGGGGATCAGAGGAAACCGATGGGTTTGAGCTGATAAGGCTCATGTCATCTGGGAAGCTTGAAGTGCAAAGATATTGTGCCACATGGGATAGGTTGAATGAGAAACCAGGTTGCGAAGGGCCATTTCAAGCAAAAGCAGATGTTTCTTTATTCCACCACTGGAAGGAGGTAGATATGCAGGTCCGCCAGCCGAGGACTGTTAAGTTGGACTTGGTGACTGCCTACATGAATGGTGATCTGCTTGAAGCCTTGGCAAAGGTTCTTGATGAATGCCAAGACTATGGTGTGAAAAAAGGAATATATTACAATAGTGTTCTTTGGCAGATCATAGAAAGCAAGATATCTTACTTCGCTTCCAAGTCTATAGCCGATGTCACGTTCCCTGCTAGCTTGCATGACATTGCTACTAGAAGGGTATTGGTTACCTCATCATCGAGTCTGTTATACTTGTCTTTCTCAAGATATCGTGACCTTTTTGGTGCCGATCATAAATTCTCCATCGAATTCTTTGAAGTTCCCAATGTTTTGGCAAACAGAAGGGTACCACCCCTTTTAACAGGGAAACCTTCTAGGAGGGCCACAAGATGGTCACGGATAGTTAGGCCTGGGAATGCTCTCATATGTCCGACTCTCCCCCCACCCGTTATCCTTGCACTAGAATGGATCTCGAACGACAGGGCTTCTAGTTCTCGAGGAACAGAGTCTGATGAGTACTTACTTGGTGACCAATGTGACAAGGTCCGCAGACATTTCTTTCCTGAGATCTCTCTTGCCAGTAACTTTGATTTTAATGATCATGATTCTTCTATGGTGCCCGAAGATGAGAATTCATTTTTTACTCTTGAGGTTCTTGGTGCAACTTGCGTGCATAGTATTGAGTACTGTACACATGACAAACACTCTAGTTTTCTACCACAGCCAGAAAAGAATGCAGGGGCTTTGGGGCCTTTTGAGGATCAAAATTTAACAACATTTATTGTGGGCGCCCATGATATACGTCATGTTAAGCCCTTGGAAAGAGAGAATATTCTGGATTTGTTTGATGACCTAGTGGTGATAAAGTTGGATTTTGCTTCGCCAGGTATCAAGTTTTCACTGGATGAGGAAAGAGCTTATAGGTCTTTGGGAAAGCAACATCTTAAATGGCAAGGAAGATACTCACAGTACCAGGACTTTTGTTTGTCAAAGAAGATCTCAAGTGGAATTTTATAATTGTTGCAGTTGACTATGTCATGACAGTTGTGTGCCTCAGAGTATCATATGCCTCAGAGTAAGGAAGATAAGTAGATTATGCTTTTATAGAATCTTTGAGATGCAGTGAAGGATAGCGACTGTCACTACATACTAGTTGGTAGGCATTCTTTCATCTATTAATTTATAGATTCTGAGTGGTTTTTCATAGCATTAATTTTTAGTTTTTCCTGCTAAATTACTGGTTAGGAATCATTTTTGAAAGTTACTGGTTATGAATCATGTTGCGATCTACAAATTAGAAACCTGCAAGATGACCTTTGTCTGGGAGACAAATAAAGCTAGAATGCCGGTTTGCAGATGCAATTTATTTGTCTGTGGTTTTCAACTTAAAATGAATATTTAACGCTGACAGATCTATCAGATAGGTAATTCCAACTTCCAAGTGTATTTCTACTAGCAGCTGGCAATCTTTTACACCACATGGACATGGAGTTTTAATTTAGTTTCATGTCCCTTTGATATAGTGCAGCGGTGTAATCATTTTACACTGTCCATTTTTAAAATGGGTATTATGTTGATTTAGCATAAATCTTTGGGACAATAAAACTTTTTTTTTTTGAGAAAACAATCTTCTACATCATATTACAATTCAATGTGCTATGCAAATTTCGAGGGTATATTTGCAAGTGGGTCATTACTTATTTCTACTCAAGTGCTTGAACCACTTTTGCATATGATTTAATTCATTTTCTCTCTCTTTTTTAATTTTAGAGTTTAGGAAATCTGTCAATTAGGAAGTTTTCTTTCTTGCAATGGAAGTGGTAATATGATTTAATTCACTCTCTTTTTTTCAGTGTACCTAACGGTGCTGATGCTATATAAGGGGGGATTTTGAAATCAATAAAGATTGGCTTTTAGATTGAAAAGGGAAAAAAAGAAACCCAAAACCCCTCTCATCTCATCTTTTCAAAAAAAAACCCTCTCATCTTATCCCTTCCCCTAGGACCCTACCTTTCCCCTCTTCTCATCTTACCACTGCCTCCCCTCTTCTTTCTTTCCCCACTCCCATCCTCTCTCTCTCTTCCCTTTATTGATGGCTCCCTTCTTTTCTCCCTATTCCCTCTCTGCTGCACCCACTGCCAGTCTATAGGTTGATGTTGCAGCCTCCTCTTTAAGCTAGTACCAGCCTTCTTTCCTGTGCAAGGTTCGAAATGCCAATTTCGATGTCGTACCGATGAAATTCCAAGTATGCATTTCGTGGGCATGTCGAGGGCATGCCATGGAAATACCCGTTTTTCGATGGGCATGCCAATGAGCATGCCGAGGGCATGCTGTGGGCATGTTGAGGGCCAAGGTTCGAAACGCTGATTTCGATGCCGTGCCGATGAAATTCCAAGTGTGCATTTCGTGGGTATGCCGAGGGCATGCCGTGGAAATGCCCGTTTTTTGATGGGCATGTCGATGATCATGTCGAGGGCATGCCGATGCATACCGACAAAAATAGCAAAAGTAATTAAAAAAATCAACAGCAACCTTGGCATGTGCACCAATTTTGCCAGCATGCCGACCGTGCCGACGACATGCTGACGATATCCCTGTAAATCGACATTTTATTCATGTCGGCATGATCCTTGCTCGGAAATGGTCTTGCCGACGGCATGCTGTCGACATTTAAATCAATGCCGAGGGCATGCCGATGCTTACCAACAAAAATAGCAAAAGTATTTAAAAAAATCAACAGCAACCTCGGCATGGACACCAATTTTGCCAGCATGCCGACCATGTCGAGGGCATGTCGACCTTGTTGAGGGTATGCCGACAATGCCGACGATATCCCTGTAAATCGATATTTTATTCATGTCGGCATGACCCTTACTCGGAAATGGCCTTGCCGACGACATGCCGTCGGCATTTAAATCAATTTTCCTGTGCTGGTCAGCTGCCCTACTTGCCCATTGTCACCCATCCTTCCCAGCTGCACTGTAAAAGTCGATAGTTGGTATTCAGTCGATTAGGTCACTGACCGAGAAGTATACGGTATATGGGGGAGTAGTCGGGGAGTACTCCGTTGTGTATTTTTTAAATATTTAAATAAATAAAAATATATATAACATGTAAAATATACCATTACAAAAAAGTGAATCATTTTTGAGCTCAAAATTGTGAAACAAGCTACAAATCATGATTCCAATGGAAAGAAAAGCATAAGTTCGAAGTGCTGAAGTAGTTGGACAAGAAAATAAAATCATAAGTCAACTCTCTATGGAGAAATCGAGTGCATAGTCAGCTTAGTAGACCAATTATGCAGTTGAGTAGTTGGGCCTGCCGACTATGTGCCCGAGTATGAGTTATTTAGTTGGTTAGGGGATCGACTATGAGTGGTCGGTTGACCACTCGGTCAACTTGGCTGATTTTTACAATAGCACTTCCTAGTGTCAATGCTAGGCTGCTGTCCCTCTCTTTTTATCTGCCTTTAGTCCCATGACATCCTTGCAGTTCAATGTGGTAGTCCTCTTCAGCCTCTTTTGAATATTTGCTATGCTATGCCATAAGATTGTTTGGATGTAGGATAAGTGAGTGTGTTAGCTGACGTGTCGTGATGATGAATAGTAGTCGGAATAGGTAGGTTTTTGAGGTGTGCGTCACGTCTTTTCACTATTTGAATCAATGTCCGAGAGCGCTATTAATGGTCGCATATTTTCACCACTCAATTTGTCCAAATTATCAGTGATTTTTGCCCAAATATGAGAATGAGATGCTTTTTTAACACAATACCCAAATTGCCAGTGATTTTGCTTAAATCACCATGATTATTGCCCCAAATCTCCTATGATTTTTCCCGAAATATGGGAATGTGATGCTTTTTTAGCATGACACCCAAATCACTTGTGATTTTTCCCAAAATATGGGAATGGGGTGCTTTTTTAGCATGACACCCAAATCGGCAAAATCACCGGTGATGATTGTTGAAATCATTCGTGATTTGTGTAAACATGCGAATGGGCTGCTTTTTATATTTGGTGGTGGGGCCCACCTAATTTGAATGCAATTATATTTTGCGTGCACGAGCTTGTAATTATAGTGGGGCCCACTTACCGTCTGCATTGCATTCAACATGTGTTTCTTTGCTAGCGCCCAAACAACAAAGCTAATTTAAAAGTCAAAATTAACAACATATCACCTCACCTATCACATTCATTCTCACTATCTCACAATTTGCACCAACACTACTAAAACTTATCCCATCAAAGTGTAAACTCTATCCAATATCCAAACGTAGAAGATTTGGCTCAACTTCCAAACATGCAGTTCTGATGTGGGTACAAGGTTTGTGAGTAATTGATTTCCTTAATAGAATTATTGGAATCGAGGTTGGTTGCAAGTGTAGGTTTACAAGGTTTTTGATAATTATTTTCAGTTACAATCAAGTTCTGATTATTTCATTTATTTATTTGCGGAAGTCACCTTCTGTTGGGGTTGGAGCGATGTTTGTGCTTTCCTTTTTTTTGCTGTGCCAAGATGTTGATAAGGTTGGATATGCATTAAAAAAAAAAGGTTGGATATGCATTAATGGACAGAGATTTACTGAATTCTCTTAAATAAATAGTTTGTGGTTTCAAGGAGTTAGCTGTGTCGTGATCATTAGCTGCAGGCATTGGTTTGTATTGAATTTTGATAGATCAATCTCGGGCTAGGCCAAGCAATTTGTCACATTTGAAGTTTGGATTGAGTCAATTGGTATCTGGGCTCAGTCCACTTGGATCATTTCTACAATAAATGATCCCCAGACATAAAAAGAAGATTTTACATTGTTCAACTATTATTCTTGTGATTTCAAGGATTGACACTTGAAGAAAAGAGAATATTATCATTATGATTGGATCAACTGCTAGCTTAGGAGTATATAAGAGGTTATATTGAACAAAACTCTTGGAGATGTATAAAGAGTTGTTTTTTGCAAGGAGTTGAAAGCTCTTACGAAAGAACAAGCATGAAAGAAGATTTTAACAATCTGTTAGGCCCTCCATCCTTGTTGACCCCCAAGTCCACAATCCCACAATCTCCATGCTGTGAAGTTATTGTTGATAGCAGTGTTACAATCTATACTAATGAGGTTGATACGTCTATAGTTCTACTACGTTGCCAAGGGCCCCTCCTGCGCCTCTATTGAATCATTGCCTAAGGTTTCCGCAAGGTTTTAAATATCGATATCGATATCGTATCGATAAGTCAAAAAAGGGATATATCGGGGATATATCGTCGATCTCGGTAAATTGTGGGGAAATCACTCAGAAAAGCAAAAAATATAAGAAAATGTCGTAAATTTCCATAAAATTAATATTTTAGTGACTAATACATCACAAAGAGATACCTAGAAGATGGAAATTGATAAATTGAATGTGAAAATCAATGAATCGAGTGCGAAAATCTGTGTGTGTGTCTCAAACCTTCCCGCTCTTCCATGTGTCTCTCGCCCAGCAGTCCCTAGATACGTCGGATGGTATCGATACGGCTCAGACCACCGATATTGATATATCGGCGATATATCAAACCTTGGGTTTCCGTTGTACATCCAACTTCCAATTATCTTCTTATCGGAATGATTTATCAAAATCTAAAGAAGCTCCCATTTGTGATAAAGAAAATAAAAGTAATTTCCTCATCCTGACTATTGTTTTCAGAAATCTAGACGTCCGTGGAGTTATCAGGTTTTGAGGGTGAAATTCCAACTCTTCAAGGAGAAATATTGGAGTTATCGGACTTTGATGAAGAAAGTTGAAATGCAAAGGAAGAATGCCATCAAGAGATTAATACTCAGGTTGTATCCATTTTAGACAACGCATCTATGATACTTGTTCTTCATTTTGAGGTGCCAATATGATGAGGGAAGGAAAACTCCCTATTTACGTCTAATAAAAAGGGTGTCACAAAGGCCCATGAAGAAGCCCATAGAGGCCCATCCAATAGACTAACTTGAGGTACAATGCCCAATGTTATAAGATCTGTCTGAACTAAGAGAAAAATCAGGCAGATTTTTGCTCAATTAGATGAGTTTGAATTTGCAACATAAAGGAGATTTAAAACATGCAATAAAGGTGCATTAAATAGAAATGCCCAAGTTCACAAGGTTTGAAATATCGCGATATATGGGTGATACCCGCCTTAGAACCCACTGAGGTACATGCTGCACTGGATGAGGACTGAGGCGTACTCCTCGAGGCAAAAATTACTCATGCCACCTAGAGGAATACACCTCGAGAACCTTGAGGCACGCTTTTTTAAACCATGGTTATACATAAACAAACACCCATGGAAAAATGTCAAATATATAACCATTGGGAATAGGAACTGGTAGAGTTGCTTTGTTGTCCTCCATTAAATATGCTAGTCATTAATATGATAACATGTAATGAGGATCAAACTGTAGAAAGTTGGTATTCGGTATTTAGTCAAAGAGGTTACTGCATTCTTGTGAGTGTTGGGTTCAAAGTTATGACAGGGACAAACTCTTGGTAAGGGTTCTTTATCTACTTCATTTGGTTGAAGCTGCAAATTTTCCTTTGGTATACTTAATTTTCTTCCCATTTGTTTTGGTCTACCTCCGTGCCCTTGTCTCTGTCATCAGGTTGATGTCACCTTGGAAGATTCTGTAGGAGCTATTCTCAAATCTGATCAGCGCATCCAATAAAAAAAGGCGGTAGTCAATCTCCTTAATGAACTGAGGTCTCGAACTCCAAGTTGACCCTTAAAGGATCAGGCCTACACCTTCTTGAGCATATTGCAGATTTGCGGTAAACATGTTGAGATTTGTGCTAGCCCACTAGGCAACACTACAACATTAGGTTGGCACCCACAGTGCTGCGAGCAATTGTTTAGAAGTTGTCGCTGGGGCTTTGGCGATTGCTGGTGGCACTTTTTGGCTGCTGCTTGGGTGTTGATGCCTTTGGCTGTAGCTGCCCGTGGTGGCTTTCCACATCCTAGATCAAGATTGGTCTCTGATCTAGATCTAACACTTTTTCGATGAAGATTAAGATAGTACAATAGTTATTTGACGGTGAAAGGAGAATGAGACCACTTAGGGGAGCTTCTTCATTTTGGAAAGGTTTGGTCCACTTGATGTGTATCTTTTTCAGGTAAAGCTGGGAGATGGGACAAGCTTTTTGTTCTGGAATGATGACTGGACTGGGCCTGGATCTCTTCATTCTTGGTTTCTGAGATCCACATGCAGCTGGAAATGGTGGCACTTTGGCACCTATTTTCTTTTCTCATTTGTCTGAGTATCCTTACTAGAGGAAATAAGTGCCTTCCATCTTTATTGATGGCGAGGTTGATAGATGGGAGTTGGATAGGAGTTGTGGCACAGTGAAACAAATCTGTGCATCGTGTGATGCCCCATGGTCATAGGATATTTATTTTGGGAAGTGATATCCATCTTCCATGGAGAGCTAAAGATGCCCCCAAGGCATAGGCTTTTTCAAGTGGACGATGTTAGATGTGGCTTTTGTGATGAGGCAGATGAGGACTGTGCACTTATCTTCTTTTTCTGTCCTTTTTCTTCTGTGGTTTGGAAAAGAACATCTTTGTGATGGGTTGGTCCTTCATCCTTCCTACCCTTCTGGAGTTCCATTGCTGCAGGAAGGGTGGGGCCTGGTCTGATTTGCTTGAAGTCTGAGCATGCAAAGCCATTTGCTGTGTTGTAGGCTTTACGGTTGCAAATGAACAGTGTTATATTTTTGTAGGAGTGTGCTAGTGTTGATGTTGTGGTGTATAAAATTAGTGTATTGTTGGGGCTCTGGGGATCTTTCCTGTAATGTGGCACTGAACTTCTGGATTTATCAATACCTTTACTATATAGTCACTTTCTAATGTGACTATCCACTTTAAATATTTATTTGGTGAAGGGAAAAAAATAGGCACAGTTTAGGACCAGTACTTTTCTTCCAAGTTAGAAGAATATGATGATATTTTATTATGAAATGCTATTCCTCAGGTTATAGAAGATTTGGAAAAGAAATATGCAGACCATTGTACAAGATGCAAACTATGCAAGGTGTCGGAAATACATATTGGTGAGCCTAGGGATTTATTTGCTGTTTATGTTATTTCTTGGATGACTTTGTAATTTTCCTAAACCTCTCTAGTATAGAAAGAGAGGCTAAGGTTTTCTTTGAATGCATGATCATTGTACTCTCAACATGATATTAGAGTAGCCGTCCTACATCGACGCTCCGATATCCCACCAAATATTCTCTTTAAAGATGATCAAATCCCCAACATAATGGTGATCTAATGGAAGAAAAATCGATAGAGAGTAGCAGCAGCAGTGGCAATGTTGGAAAAGGTCTTGTAAGCGTTGCCACTCCTCCTGCCAGTGTTGTTGTCGTCCCCAGCGCCACCAGTGTTGCCTCTTGGGGGTCCAGTGACGTCTCTTAGGGGGTGGCGACCTCACTGCTGTCGTCGGCTGACCTACTGTGGGCAGCCCAACAAGCCAACACATGGCTTTGGTTTGTGATTCTTGGTGTTGTTTCTTGCGTGATGAAGTATATTTCACGTGTTATATATGTGGTGATGAGCATTCTCTCACCATCCTCAAGCATGATGAGCCTTCTCTCATGCAAAGAAGTTGTGGTTGGTCTATAAGAAAGATTAAGTTCATATTTGAAAGGGCTTACGCTTACAGTCCAGGAAGACATGAAGAAGAAGAGGACCGGAGGAGCATGGATAGTTGACTCCGATGCCTCTACAGGAGATGTGGAGCATCTTGTGAATCCTAAGGCTTCATGTGAGATCAAGGATGTTAGAGTGGCTAATGAAATTATGTCACCTTTCACAGTAGTTGGGTGTGTACGTGCCTCTCCAAAGATGTTGATTGAAGAAGTTCATTGTGCTCCAGAGTTCCCAATAAACTTATTGTCGCTGAGTCAAATTTGTAAGGATCTCGGGTGTCTGGTAGTGTTTAACGAAGGCCATTGCTACTTTTAGGATCGATAGACATGAGATATTATAGGTGGGGTATAGGGCAAGATGGCCTCTATTACCTAGATAAACCTATGTTGTCTGCTAGAGCAGTATCCATAGCTATTGATCCTTGGCTACGACATGGGAGACTTGAGCACTCATTGCTCAAGAAGATGCAACAGATGTATCCTAGATTGCCAGATTCCTTGACCTTGCAGTGCGAGGATTGTTAGCTTGGGAAGTATCACAGGAGCACTTACGCATGGAGGGTTGTTGGGGTGAGTACTGTTTCTTTTTCCTTAGTGTATTGTGATGTGTGGGGGCTATCTAGAGTTCCTACTTCAGGAGAACACTAGTATTATACTGTCATTGTGGATGATCACAGTCGCCTCACTTGTGTCTTCTTGATGAAGACACGCTCAGAGATTCCTTAGGTTATTCAACAATTCCTGGTAGAGGTTTAGACTTAGTATGCTGGTACAGTTCGAGTCTTCGATAATGATAATGCCTTAGAGTTTATACGAGATGTTCAAAGCCTTTTCTTCTTTAGAGGCATTATTCACCAAACTTCTTGTACTCACACATCCTAGCAGAATGGTGTGGCTGAGCACAAGCTTTGACATCTCCTGAATATTGTTAGGACCCTGATGATTTATATGAAGGTTCCTAAGCAATTCTGGGGGATGCTTTACTTACTGCAGCCTACCTAATTAAGCGAGTGCCTTCGTATGTGCTGGGAGGATAGATTGTCTTTCAGGTGATTCATCCAGATTGTGACAAGCCCTTTGCTCTACAATTGAGGATCTTTAGGTGCACTTGCTTTGTTCAGGCATATGGCAATCAAGATAAGTTCTCTCTCAGGGCAGTCAAGTGTGTCTCTTTTGGGTATTCTAGGACACAGATGGAAATAGGTGCTATGACCCGAGTCGCAGCAGATACATTGTTATAATAGATGTTACTTTCTTTAAGAAGATTTGATACTTCTCAGAGGAAGGAACTTCTATACAGGCTCCTGTTATGAAATAAATCATAGGAAATAAAATTAGGGATTTTATTAGTTGTTATTTCCATGTTTAGTCTTGATTATATTTAGTAAATGGTGATTGTAACTACTTTATTTGCCCTTGTGCTCTCTTTATAAAAAGAGTGCCAAGAACTCTTTACTAAATAACAAAGTTACATTTCCCAAAACTCTACAAGGTATCAGAGCGGGTTTGATTCTGTGAGAGAAGAAAAAAGGAAGAAACTCTAGAGAAGAAACCCTAGATGGGAGAGGCCCTTCGGCGGCACCGTCGGCCTCCAGTGAGCCATCGGAGAGGCTCTCTCCTCTCCCAAAACCTCTCCTCTCTCTCTTCCGCTACCGTTGCTTCTGTCGTCGGTGAAGAATGTCTCGTCGACGTAGCCTCCGGCCGAGCACCAGCGAAGGACCACTGTGTGGGTGGTCGCCGGTGGCCAAGCCACCATTCCCATCACTGTCGAGGCCGTCCAACCGCTAGGCCTGCCACGTGCTGTGCTGTCCACCATGTCGTTGTCCCGCTACTCCGCACGTGTGGCGTGGCGTTAGAGATTTGTTGCGCGGATGCTCCCTCACTGTGCTCTTCCAAGTCGAGGAGCTTTGCCTTGAACTCGAGGAGCTTCACATAGGCCTTGCCCTCCGTCTCGAGCTCCTCGATCTGCTTGCGGCTGCTCACATTGAGGTTGGCATGGGAGGCCCTCAACTCAATGTAGCTCTTGCAGAGGGCATCCCTCCGTCGGAGCTCCTTTACTCCATCGTCGTCATCTCCTCCGTGTCGAAGTTGTTGCTGTTGCTTCATGCCCTGCAGAGAAGAAATGCACTGGCAAAGAAAAGAAGAGGAAGAAAAATCTTCTTTGATCAATGTTTTTGGGTTTTGCTTCGTGCCTTGCCGAGAAGAAATGCACTGACAGAGAAAAGAAGAGGAAGAAAAATCTTCTTTCGATCAATGTTTTTGAGTTCTCTCTCTTTTTTTTTAAATATATATTTAGGGTTATTTATGATTGAGTCCACTTTTTTGTTTTCTTTAAAGATCAGGGTTGGGGTTCTTGTTTGTAACCCCTCAATGTGTTAAGTTGCCTCAGTTGGGCCCTTACATGTTGAGTGGGAGACCCAAGAGTTGAAGATGGAAGCTACCTCCAGATGTCAAGTGTTTGGGTAGTACTCTTACGCATCTCAAGAGAAACCAAGTATAGATTGGCTTTGTGAGGGTGTATAAGAAGACACCCAGGTTTTATGACATGAAGAGGGGACTACTATGTCGACAAGAGTTGACCTTCACTACTTTAAGGATTCAAGTCTTCACTGTCGTCTGCGTCTCGGCTTGCGGGGGAGTATTAGGAAATAAATCATAAGAAATAAAATTAGGGATTTTATTAGTTGTTATTTCCATGTTTAGTCTTAACTATATTTAGTAAATGGTGATTGTAACTACTTTATTTGCCCTTGTGCTTTCTCTATAAAAAGAGTGCTAAGGTCTCTTTTCTAAATAACGAAGTTACATTTCCTAAAACTCTATAGCTATCTTGGAGGAGACCCAGGTTTACTACTGGAGGCCACATACTTCACTAGATACAGGGCCTTGTCTCACCCCGACAGAGGAGAGTGGTTCAGATATAGAGGAGTAGTTTGTTTCGATAAGATCCAATAGAGTATGCACTCTTCATTCTCTTTCACAATACACAGGAGTTGCCCATCTGGAGGATGAGGTCCGTTAGTTTGCTTCTGTCGTTACCCTTAGGGACTTTGCTTAGGCTTCCTAAGTCTCTAGGTGGCGTACAACAATGGATGAGGAGATGCATGCATTACTGTTACGGAAGACATGTGATCTTGTACCTTGCCCTTTGGGTGCTACAGTGGTTGATTGTAGATGTGTTTATACCATCAAGTATAGAGTTTATGGGATAATGGACATATATAAGATCAGGCTTGTTGCCAAAGGCTTCACCCAGAGTTATGGGATAGACTATTTTGAGATGTTTTCTTTTATAGCTTGTATTACTTTTGTTAGGATTATCATCTCAGTTGCTGATGTCGGGAGATGACCTTTATATCGGCTTGACATTAAAGAAAGTAATATAGTGTAGGTAGACGCTTAACAGGTATACCATATCATCAACAAAATCTGAAGTGTCTTCAGGATAGGGTGCAGAAAGTGGCATGTACAAAAGCCCATTCTTTGCTTCGATTGTGAAACTAGACGAGACCAATTACCCCCGTTGGTCTCAAACCTTCCTTGCTAATGTGGAAGGTTATGAGAAGAAACATATGCTTATGGAAGCACCACTGGAGCAGAAAATAGGAAAATATGCAACCTGGAATAGAGATGATGCTATGGTGAGGGCTTGGATTTTGAACAATGTTATTTCCTGCATTGGAGATGAAATTATGTATTACACATCGTCCAAAGAGATGTGGGATGGCTCGAGGGTTGCTTATGTATATGAGTTGAATTCAACTCAAGTATTTTAGATATGCTATGATTTATGTTATCTCAAGCAGGAGTCGATGAGTCTGCCACAATATTACTCTACTATGAAGGGACTGTTGGAAAAATATAATGCTTGCAGATCGATGTGTACATGAATCTACTACATGCATGGATCACAGGAATGAGTTCTCGACCCATATGTTCATTGTAGGGTTAAGTGATGATTATTTTGTGGCTCGCTCTCAGATTCATACTCTCTTTGAGCCTCCTCCTGTTGAGGAAATTTATAGGAGGCTTAGCAGGTTACATGCTCAGTCTACTCATGATGTAGTTGCCACCAATACATCTGTTAGCACCCGTGGTGGTTGGGGTGGATTCTTCCGTGGTAGAGGCAGAGACGTGGTGATGGTATATGCGACAAGCCAACATGCACCTATTGTAGGAGGATTGGCCATGTTGAGGCGAAGTGCTGGAACAAGTTTGGAAGGCCTACTATGGCCAACCAATCTACTGTGACACCTGCTCCAGTGACTTCTATCGAGCCCCTGACCCTTGCAGGTGCAAATTATGATGCAACGGTACCTTGTTTGGCATAATTGACTCATAATCTGCCACAATGTTCAGGCACAATAGCTTATGCATTAGCTTTAGGTATGAGTAATACTTGGTTGATAGATTCGGGTGCTTAAGATCACTTGTCTAGGAATCCCCAGTGCTCTGGAGCTATATAGGAGGTTCCACCAGGATGTTCAGTCCATCTTGCAGATGGTAGGCATGCCCCTATTTCTGGAAGGGGGGTGTCAGTTTTTCCCACTTTACACCTGTCAGATATTTATTATTCTTCTGATACGGCTGTGCAGTTGCTCTCTATTAGCACTATTACAAAGCAATTGAATTGCTGTCATTTTTGATGCTGTTGGATGTACTTTTCAAGATCGCATGATAGGGAGGACTATTGGTGGTGAACATGAGGGGGATGTGTACTAGCTAGTGTAGAGTCCAGTTGCAGCAGCCTGTCAGATAAGCCCTACTAGGAGTGTCTTGCAGTGACACAAACGACTAGGCGATCTGTCTCTGGACAAGCTACGTTGGCTCTTTCTACATCTGTCACTAGCTACGAAGATTCAGTTGATGCCTGTCAGTTGGAGAAGCACAACAGATTCAGTTTTCCAGTTTCCACACATCCTAGTAGTTCTGTTTGTTTTGACTTGATACATTGTGATGTTTGGGGCCTTGGCCTTGTGGAAGATAAACAATGCCATCGTTATTATTTGATTCCGGTGGATGATTTTTCTTGCCTTTCATGACTTTTTTTGATGCATAATAAATCTGATGTTGGTACCATTATTTAGCATTTTGTGACTTTTGTGAAGAACCAGTTTAGGGTCTACATTAAAGCTATTGACTGACAATGCTATAGAGTTTTGTACCAAGCAGTTGGCGGGGTTTTACAGCTCTCTTGGCATTGTACATTAAACCTCCTGCCCCCACACATCACAACTGAATGTGGTTGCAGAGCGAAAACATATACACATTTTGGATATATCTCGGGCTTTACTCATTTAGAATAGTGTACCGCATACCTGCTTGGGAGATGCAGTATTTACAGCCTCTGTTACCTTATAATAAGCTTCCTTTGTCTGTTATCCACAAGTAGGTGCCATGGATAGTGTTGTACCCTGATGCGGAATTATTTCTTGTGCCTCCTAAGACATTTGGTTGTGTAGCTTTTGTCCACTTGTTTAGACCTGGTCGGGATAAGCTTGCCCTAGAGCAGCCAAGTGTGTGTTTCTTGGCTATTGTCGCACTTAGAAAGGATATAAATGTTTTGATCCCATATCTAGAAAACACTATCAGTGTGGATGCCACATTTCATGAGTCTATTCCTTTTTTCTCCACATCAGGATATCAATTACGGGATGTGGAGGCTGCTGTGCCTATGCCTGTGCCTCCAGTATCTATGGATGACTTTGCCAGTAGTAGCAGAGTCTTCGAACCTTGTTTTAGTGCCTGTCAGAGGCCTTGGCTGCGGTTGGGTTGCAGAGGTCTTCTTTTGATCATTCCCTATTTGTGAGGAAGACCAATAGTGGGACCATCGCTTTACTTGTTTATGGGGTTGACCTGATACTCACAGGTGATGATGCAGTCGGTATTTCTCAAGTGAAGGGGTATTTAGCTCGCCAGTTTGTCGTGAAAGACCTTGGGAGGCTCAGATATTTTCTTGGCATTCAGATTGCTACAAGCAAGAAGGGTATCGTTATGTCCCCGAGAAAACATGCTTTAGACATTCTCTAGGAAACATGCATGCTTTGGTCTAAAGGTGCTAATATCCGTATGGATCCAAATGTTCACTTATTTGATGACACGACAAAACTGATGGATAAGAAGGCCTATAGACAGCTAGTGGGAAAGCCATTATATTTGACTATTACGAGGTCAGATATTAGTCTTGTAGTAGGTAAGCTAAGTCAGTTCTTAGACAAACATACCATCAATCATTGGCAGGCAGTGGTGCAGGTGTTGAGATATATCAAGGAGTGTCCAGGTCGTGGTCTTCTGTTCTAGAAGAAAGTTTCTATGAGTGTTGTTGCTTATTCTGACGCTGACTATGCTGGTGATATTAGGGGCAAAATCTATTACAGATTTCTGTAAATTTGTAGTAGGAAACCTTGTGACCTAGAGGAGTAAGAAATAAAGTGTGGTGTCACGTTCGAGCGTTGAATCAAAATACCATGCTATAGCACACACAACAGAGATGATCTGGATACGGTTATTGTTACGTGACCTGGATGTTACAATTGATGAGCCCATGGAAATGTATTGTAATAACATGGTTGCAACCTATATAGCTAACGATCCCATGTTCTATGAGAGAATTAAGCATGTTGAGGTGGATTGTCATTTTACTAGGAGTCTTATCCAGCAGGGGTTACTCTGTACGGCTTGCTTTGTTTCTTCAGATCAGATTGCAGATATGTTTACTAAGTTGTTATCTTGCCCTATGTTTGAGAAGTCAAAGACAAGCTGAGTTTGGTTAATATATATGTTTTAGCTTGAGGGAAAGTGTTATGTTATGCCTTGAGGGTTATTTTGTTATGTTTTTTATTTCATTAGATTCATGTTATAATTTTTCATCACCTCTCTCTATATAAAAAGGTGTAGGATATGCTTAGTAAAATAAGAAGACTTATTGTCTTCAATTGAAACGTTTTGATTTTCTGTGTGACAAGTTGGGTCTAGGTGATATTTACGTTCTAATTTGAGGGGGAGTGTTGAACCTAGGAACTTATTTGCTGTTTATATTATATTTTAGATGACTTTATAAATTTTCCAAATCTCCCTAGCATAAAAGACACGGTAGATTTCTTTAAATGCAAGACATCATTTTACTCTCAACACATATAATAAGAATACTTTCAACGCAATAACAATAACTGTACCTACTCTAAATCTTCCATTGTGTAAGTGGATCCGGGTCAACCAACGAGATCTAGCTAATACCTCCTTCCGTATCAGAAATACATATGATAAGAATACTCTCAACACAATAACAATAACTGTAACATCTCCCATTGTGCAAGTCGACCCAGGTTAACCAACGGGATCTAGCTAATACATGCTTTTCTGCAACCTGGTTCTCATGATTCCATCAATATTTTACGGTGAACTCAAGTGTTTACTTGTAGGTTTTGCAGTGCCATCTTCAATGCCATGGTGTATGTTACCATGTCAGTTGTGGCTGTATGGGAGCTGCAGCATCTTCTTCGCAGATACTAATACCTGAATGTTAGTGGAACGGCAACTAAAATTGGTGATGAGAGTGCCATATTGCAACAGTTAAAAAGCCTCATATATAAACTGAACCGCCCACTTTGGGTACCATTTACATGTGCTAAAGGGTACTTAATTTCAATTCACTTATTGGAATGTTTAAAGGTACTTCATGGAATGTATAATATAAGAAATGCATGACCATGAGGCGCTGACCTTGCCAAGTCGAGAGGCAGACCTCCAAACAAGCTGAAGCAGACAGTCCCCCAGAGGCTTGGGAAGAATGATCATGATGTTATCACCGTTGTTGACAATATGTAGACTCCTAGAGGTAGTGCAAATTACCAATGTAAGCCAGGGTATTTTTTTACATCAATATTCAAATGATCAATGTGTTGTACTTTTTTTCCATGCAATATCAACGTAGTGATTGCAGTCAATCTTGAAAAGAAACTGCAACTTTTCTTCAATACTATTTTTGGAGTCCATTATTGCTTTATTTTAGGGTCATTCCTAATTCTTGCTTTTTCCCCTGTAAGGTCCATTTCTCTGATTGATAGATTTGAATTGATATAGCCATTTCATCCAAATCTAATGTCTTAAATCCCTATCCTCATCAACATATCGTCTGCAATTCATAGAGGATCTGCTTCTTATCCATGGTGTCCTTTCTTTTAGTTAAGTCAAACTATAATTCTGAATGATTTCTAGTTCTCAAAATTATTACAGGAAAGAATTCGTACCGTGTTCCACTCTTTGGAACTTTATAGGTGTGGGCCATTATCAAAAAATTAGAACACATCAAAATGGACCAGTTGTACTTAAAAATAGAAGAATTTTCCAATGTGCTTTTGATTCAAACTTGGCGTCTGTCTTCTTTCCAAAATTTGATGAGCTTAATGTGGTAATGAAATTATCTTTGTTTTTACTTGAGTTTTATATGACATTTTTTTTGTGGTAAGGAGGCAATAAACTTGAGCATAGCATTAAGTTGGGAAGAAGAAGCAAAATCACTTTATTCTTAAACCCTACCTGCCTTTATATCAAGTGAGAGTTGGGACAATTACAACATAACTTCAAGAAAGAAAAGAAGAGTACAAAAATACCCTTACATAGAAATAAAGTATAGATAGACCAAGGGATATAACATTCCTTAAATTGGAGTATAGATGTCAGTCATGCTAAGCTTGGAACAACAGACATCAAAACTAGATCTAGTAAGAGACTTGGTAAATATATCTACTGTCTGGTAATCAGAAGATACTGTTGTTGTGTAGAGCAGCTCTCTCTGAATAATCTCGTGTAGTGATAGTTAACTTTCACATGTTTCGTGCGCTTATGAAACATGGGATTGTTGGCTATATAAGTAGTCGCTCAATTATCGTACCTCATCTCCATGACCCCATCTATTTCAATATGTAAGTCATCCACATCATCTCAGCTATAGTTTGGGCCATTGCTCTATACTCTGACTCTGTACTAGACTTGGAGACTGTCGCCTGCTTCTTGCTGCAGTTTGGGTTATCTCAGCTTGCAGTTTGGGCCATAAGCTGACTCAGCCTGTCAACTACAAAAGATATGTCTAGTCTAGTGATGGTGAGGTATAAAAGCTTCCCCACAAGTTGTTTGTATGGCTTGCTATCAATTGCCTCAGCCTCAGTGTCATAAAGATGTGTCTTAGGATCCATGGGTATATTTGTTGTGGCTTATCTCCCAGCATACCAATCTCTTGGAATAAATCTAGAGCATACTTCCTTTGGGATAAAACAATGCCACTTTTGCTGCGGGCCACCTTTATCCCAAGAAAGTATCTCAATGGACCCAGATCCTTCATCAGAAGACGCTTAGCCAAGCATCTCTTGATCTATGCTATCCCTTCATAATCATCTTCTGTGATAATCAGGTCATCCACATAGACCAAAAGAACAATAATACCACTACTTGTCTTTATGACAAACAGAGAGTGGTCCACAGACGACCTCTGAAACCCAATAGACTTAACCACCTGGGATAACTTTTGAAAGCAAGCACGAGGACTCTGCATGAGGCCATAAATGGCATGATGTAATCTGCATACACACTCCTGAACCTCGTAATCGGGAGGCTGCTGCATGTAAATCTCATCCTGTAAGTCCCCATAGAGAAATGCATTCTTCACATCAATCTAGTGAAGATGCCAATCTCGCTGAACTGCCACTGAAATCAGATTCTTCACTGTAAACAATCAAGTCATTGATGAGAAAGTGTCAAAGAAGTCCACCTCATATGTCTGGGTGAACCCTTTGGCGAGTCGGGCCTTGTAGCATGCAACTGACTCGTGTGGATTGTACTTGACTGTAAACACCCATTTGCAGTCAACTACTATAGCACTCGTTAGTAAAGGTGTAAGCTCCCAAGTACCACTTGAAGTAAAAGCAACCATCTCATCCTCCATCGCCTGATGTTATTTTGAATGAAGCATGGCCTGTTGGTAGGTGGTAGGGACATATATGGCGGAAAGTATGGTAGAATCTCCTAAAAGCAGACCTAAGGCCATCAATAGCCAAACTACCTGCAACATGGTATCTAGACTCACAGGTGCGAGGTGTTTTCTTAATGGCAATAGGAAGGTCAAGATCACCTGCGTGAGGGTAGTAGGGTTGTCACAGTTGGCAGTGATTTAAATGCCGACGGCATGCCATCGGCAAGGCTGTTTTTAGAGCAGGGTCATGCCGACACAGATATGATGTCGGTTTACAGGTAAACCATCGGCATGCCAAGGATTTCGTCGGCATGCCGACAGTTGTTGATGCATTCCAACGAAACTGGGTATGTCGGGGAAGATGGGTTGCGTTGGGTGGGAAAGGTGGGTTGTTTGGAAATTGGAGTTGGGCGGGAGGGAAACTTGAATGGATAGGGGCGGGAGGGAAATTTGAAATCGCCACCGGAGGGAATACAGGCGGGAGGGAAATTTAAAATTGTCACGGGATGGACACACACACACACAATTTTTGGCCTTTTTTTGTTATACAATTAAATATGTTCATAAATGATTGTTCTTTGTTACTGCAAATATGTTCCTAATATGTTGATTCACTTATGTTCCAAATTTTAATAATTTCTGTTATTTTTGTCGATGCCTCTGAAATGTCATTTTTTTGGGGTCGTCGAAATCGTCAAAATTTGTCATAGAAAAATGGGCATTTCCATGGCATGCTTTCGGCATGCCCATGAAATGCACACCTATAATTTCATCGGCACGGCGTTGAAATCGGCATTTCGAACCTTGACAGGTTGTGCACTTGCAAGCCATAAGGCTTTCTGTGAGGGGTGCGTAGGTTCGATCTCGCATGGAACCCTTGGGGGTGCTTGTGCTACTCTGGTGATCCGTTTAGTCGTTGGGGCTTGCGCTAGGGGTGAGCGGCTCCTCGTGGTTTACCTCCAATTGCACAGAGGGTTCCTCGTTATAAAAAAAAAAAGATCATCTGCGTGATTAGGGATGTCAATCTGGTACTCCCCAACAGAGAATCGACTCGACCCGATTTGGATGGGTAAAATCTGTTCCATTTAATATTTAGGCGGGTTTGGATTTTTGGATGTAAACCCGATCGTGTTTGGGTTCGGGTATGGGGAAAGGTATCCCCAAACCCATATACCGAATATAAATATATTATATAGAAGACTCTAAAAATTAATTCCAAACGTTCTAACACTCCAAGATGTCCCTCTAGAATTCCAAATATCCTAAGACTCCTAACTTCTTGAAGTGGACTACTCATGTGATCACGAGATTTGAAAGTGGTCACGAACTCACATCTTTCGGACTTCTAATTTTTCAACTTTCATCTCAAGCAGCACTACAACGTGACGTTTCTTATCCTCTCCTCTCCTTTGTACTATCCAAATTTCATCTCAAGTCTTAACATCAGGACTCGCTATTCTTTTTCATGTGATTATCTCCACCACCACTATACTATAGCGTGACTCCAAATTCCATTTCAACGTTAGGATAAGGTTCCTCTTCTCTCTTATGTGATTATTTTTTGTTATAAATCATGAAATATGTTTAGAATATTGATATTTTCTTGTTTTGTTATGATATTTTTATTTGTTTTAAATATCTTCAAAAAGATGGTTGTGTTCAAGAAATTTTGATAGTGGAATATGCATTTTTTCCTTACGGTATTTTCAAATGGTGGGACGATATATAGACCAACATGTTAATGGGTAGGTACCCGTTAATTTAACAGGTATGGGGCGAGTTTTCCCCGATTGTATTTGGGGCGGGTATGAGGAATGGATTTGTAGATGGGGATGTGTTTGGTAATAATAAAACTTGACTTGTTGATATCCCTATGCGTGATCCTCTTGTATTGACTTTGGAGCAGGAACATCCATATTTGGACCTGTAGTATCACCACTAGATCTTGTATCATCAGTATACAAACTTTCTATGGTCATCTGAACTAAAAAGGGTGATGTCTGTGTGGCTGATATCTGGAAAGTATTGTGAGGATGTATGTAGGGAAGAGTAGGCTCAGAAAACCTCATAGGTCCCATCGTAGTGGTCGGAGGAGCAGAAACAGGTATCTCCTCCAAGGGAACAGGAGGTATAGGCATGTGGGTCTCTTTAACATCAAGAGATAGACTCCGAAAAATATGGGATGGACTGATGAAAGATAACATCAGCACTCACATAGTGCTTAGTAGTAATGGGGCCTAAGCATCTATATCATTTTTGAGTTCGTGAGTATCCCAAAAACAAAGTTAACTGCTTGAGGTGCATGCTTGTCTCGACCTGGAGAGAGTAGATGAACAAATGCAGTACAACCAAGCACATGTGGTGGTTCGCTCAGGATGCAGTATGTGCTAAGGAATCTGCTCATGAAGTACTGAACTTGGCATTCTATTGATTAGATAACATGCTGTAAGGACTGTATTACCCCAATATGATAGCGACACACTGTGATGAATCAACAAAGTGCTAGTCACATCCAAAAGGTGTTGATGTTTCTTCTCAGCCATCCCATTCTGCTGAGAGGTATGGGCATAGGTAGTCTGGTGCACTATCCCATGTAACTTGTAAAACGCTGATGGTTTGGTGGTACATAACTCTAGTGCATTATCAGATCTGACTACCTTAACAACAGTTGAATATTGAGTCTTAATCTCTACCATGACATGCTCAATGACAAAGCCAACATTTAATTTGTTTTTCAGCAAGAATACCCATGATAGGCGTGAAAAATCATCCACAACTATTGAATAATAATAGTGACCTTGCCTATCTGGTATCCTACTCAGTCCCCACACATCCATATGTAATAGCTCAAAGAAGGCCGTCAACCCAGAACGGGTACTCATTGGGTAGGAGGTACGATGATGTTTGCCCATCTAGCATGCATCACAGCATATCCTAGTTGTAGGAGATATATGTGGAATGACCCGTTGGAGGCTGTCTAAGGGAAGATGTCCAAGTCAGAGATGTCACTAAAATGCGCTCTCAGTAGCAAATGATACATCTCGACATGTAGAGGCAAGTGGAGTTTGAATCAGATGATAAACTCCATCCTCTATATTTCCACCACCAATCGTCTTTCCTGTCAATTTATCTTGAATGTTGCATCCTATGTCATCAAAGATAGCACGATAATTAAGCTCCTTGGTAATCGTACTCACTAAGAGTAAGTTCAAAGGGAAGCTTAGCACATAAAAAACATCAGGTAACCTCAAAGTAGGAGTCACTGGTACCTCTCCCTGACCTTCTTTCTTGGAGTGTTTGCCATCTGCAACTTGCACTGTCCTTCCTGCGAGTACATATTTGAGATGGGTAAAACGATCTTGATCTCCATTGAGATGCCGTGAAGCCCCTAAATTAACAAGCCACTCCATACTACCTTGATTCTTGTCATATGCGATAGAACCCAACTTGGTGGCTCCCTGGAGCCCATCATGATGGCTAAGACCTCGGAGTAGCCTCTCATACTCACTCCGAGCAATGGTCATTGTATCATTTGCCAACCTTTGTGTGTTAGAGGTGCTTGGACCAATATCAAAGGAAGCTATGCCAATATTGTAAAACCATGTATCCTTCGGGAAGCAACCCTCTAAAAACATTGAATCAAGGGTAGCTTATACCAAGGTGTTGGAGAAAACAATCTGATCATAACTTCATCAAATCAGGGGCTAATAGCAATCACCAAGGGCACCTTCAGTGACATCAAAAGATGTACGTGACCCAAGGCACAAAAGAAGACACCATGACAATATATCAGCCCCTTAGAAGACCAATAGAGGCACCATCAGCACCATTGCAGCCCCTTGGTGACGCTTTTGAGTGCTACAACAAGCTATGTTATCAAGGCTACTGCCTCAGGCTACTAGGCTACTGGGCCAGGCGAGAAAGCCAAAGGTCGCCTTGTAGCTATTCCAGGCTAGGGTCTTCGTCCAGGCTATCTCCTAGTCGCCTTCTGTCGCCTGGGTCGCCTTGCGCCTTGTCGCCTTACTCCTAATTCACTTTAGGTAAGTCCATAGGACTCTTATTTGGTCTTAAGTTACATATATTATAGATAAGTTTATGTTATATATTGCTGTATATACATAATACATACATACATATATGTTATTGACAACTTTTATATGCTCAATTTTTCATTCTCTTTCTAACTTAGATTATTGTTTGTCTGTTAAGACATATATGTATAAGTTATACATATATATTATTGTATGTCTATAATGATATAATTATGATATATTATAGTTTAACGATGTATGTATGTATATATTTGTTATTGTCTACTACTGTATAAGTTATGGTATTGAGTTTGTATTGTATTGTATTGTAAATATAATATATTATAATACATGTTATTGTCTTGAGTATGACTTGGAGACAACCTTTTGGGCTAGCATTTGTGGGCCATTAGTGGATGCCTCTACCTTGAGGAAGGCCTTCACTTTATTGTAGTGCATTTGGCTCAAACTCAATGGAGTGGAGTCTCAATAGAGGGAGTGCTTTATTATTATAATGTTCTTTGTAATTTTTGGTGTAATTAGCACCTTTTATTAATGCAGTAGAGGGTTAACATCCATTGTTAACTCTTCTTTTCTTCTTCAAAATAAATACATGTCACTATCATGTTTTGGTAGATACATATGATATATATTTTGGTTGTTTGTTTTAGCCTATAATTATAATTGTAGTATATATGTTTACACATTGTATGATAATATAAATATATATGTTACTTAAATATGATAGGACCATTATTTTTTTGTTCACTTAAATAGTATTATCATATGTTTATTATGAAAGTCAATGCTACCATATGAGCTTATTAGACATATTCAATATTTTAAGATATATATATCATATGTATCTACCAAAACATGATAGTGACATGCATTTATTTAGAAGAAAAGAAGAGTTAACAATGGATGTTAACCCTCTACTGCATTAATAAAAGGTGCTAATTACACCAAAAATTATAAAGAGCATTATAATAATAAAGCACTCCCTTTATTGAGACTCCCACTCCATCGAGTTTGAGCCAAATGCACTACAATAAAGTGAAGGCCTTCCTCAAGGGGAAATAAAAAGATTTGTCGCCTCAATTCAATCGGGCAATCTCCTTTTTGTCGCCTCTCGTCTTAGGTGATTAAAGAGCTTGTCGCCTTGCAGGTACCTAATGCTTTGACACCTTTGACAATAGGCTCGAGCGGTGCCACTACACCCTTTAGTGACGTTGGTCTGCTGGCGACACTGCTAGAAGCAGCAGGAGAGGTGGCTGTGTACGGGTCAGCAGCATCAGACCTTGCTGCTGGCAGCACACGAGTCAGACCCCACCAGTGGCGGCGGCGGTGCGATAAACCCCCTCAGGTGGCACCGACGATGGGAAACCTCCTCCCTATTAGTGTTGGCTGGGGGAGGAGGCGACAGCAAGGTGCTATTGTCGGATAGGCCTACTCCGGTGGAGATCTTTCGCCAGTGAGATAGGGATTGAGGGGGAAAGGTTCAGAAGCTTGTTTCAGTGGTGGTACTAGGGCATCAGTCTAGGACTTTTGCTTTGATACCAAGTTGAGAAGAAGCAAAATCACTTTATTCTCAAACCCTACCTCTCTTTATGTCAAGAGAGAGGTGGGACAATTACAACACAACTCCAAGAAAGAAAAGAAGAGTACAAAAATACCCTTACATAGAAATAAAGCATAAATGGACCAAGGGGTATAACACATTACTAACAGGACAAGATGCATTACATTTGCGCATGCGATTTGCTGAAAAAGGCTTAAGTGAACTAGATGCACATGCTAACTTTTAAACATGCATCCCATGACTTGTATATGCCAATAAAGGCATACATGGTAGCATTTCTTGGGGACCTTGTGAGAAGTGAGTTAATAAGGGAGGAAGGAGGGAGGGAGGAGAGGGTGGCGAGGAAAGGAAGGAGGGAGGCAGGATGGTTGGAAATTGGTTACAACCAGAAAGTCGTGGAGGAAGGAGAATTCTTGACCTCTCCTCTTAGTAGAGGATTGGTCAGGAGGGATGTATGCCTTTATTGTTTAGAAAAGGTTCATCTTGCTTAGGCTTGTCATGGTCTTGTGTGTTTCATGAAGTGTGACAGTCTAAGCCATCGTTGTCTTTTTTGTTGGATGAAGTTTTCGCTAGTGGTCAAGGTGAAAATCGAGCTAGATTTGAGGGTTGTGGTGGCTCCATGGTCGCTCATGGTTAAGGTAGTTGATATGTCTCTTGCCAACTAGTTGACTACAACAAGAAATCATTGGTTCCTTGTCTAAGGAGTTAAAAGGTGTCTTCATTTTGTCCCTTATGGTGTAAGGCATGTTCTTACTCTTGGGGTGTTCTGAGGAGGAGATCAAGTTGCTTGAGTTCACCACCATCTATGTGGGTAGAGCAATTTGGTGGAGGAAGCATATTGACCTCGAATGCACTGTATGGGAGAGTTCGCCACTTTCTTGGAACTATTAATTGATCCTCTTTGGATTCCCTTCTGTTTAAGATCCTTGGAAGCCATGGAACCCATTGTTTCATCCTTCATATGCTTTTAGCATTGGATCATCCTTAGGATTTCGATAGTCGACCTTCATCAAGTTTGTAACACAGAGTAAATGCAATGAAGGGAAGCCATTCCACCATTTATGGTCCTTCGAGTAGTGGTTCATCTGTGTTGGTGGTTGTTAGAGTTGTGCGAAGATGTGCAGAGCAAGGGAGCCTAATGATCAATTGGAGATGATTGGAAGTGGACATTGTCAATGGGCATGGGAACAGAAGTCTTGAGGTTAAACTAGGAAATAGTTTGAAATATCGAAGAAGTTAGAGTGACATAACAAGGTGCATTGTTGTTAAGGTGCTTGCCTAGTCACTAAAATGAGGTGAGGTAAGGTTCTAGCACCTTGCTAGGCCTTGCCTCACCTAATTGGCTTGAGACACTACCTAAGTGAGTGTTTAGGCCAAGGCGTTAGGTGCTCTAGGCGAGTGCTTGAATCAAATTTGGAGGTTTTTCATTTTTTAAAATGCTTTTAAGGGTTTTAAATTATTTTTACCAAATGATAGAGTGCTCTCTTTGAGTTAAAACACACCTACCATATACGTCAATGTGCATATGTATGTGTATTACGGTTGTGTTTGTTTAAGTAGTTATATATCATGCATGCATGCATCATATTTTTGTTACTATGTGTATACGTATGTATGGATATGCATATGCATATGTAACTATAAATACTTTAGTGCCTCATTTTTCTTGGGCAAGTGCTTGGCGCCTTTGGTGTTTTGGACCTGTGAAGGAGAAAATGGCCACGTGGACTGGCCACTGTGCCATGTGGACTATCCATGTGGTAGGTTTGTTGGTCAACAGGGCTCGACCCTAGTGGATTTTGTTTAGGGATTGAGTTAGGTTGCTTTTGGTCCAAGTTAGTCAAGTTTGATATGTTAATTGTCAAGATAATTAGATTTGTTAGGAGAATATTTAGTTATTGGCTTTAATAGATTACTGGTATTTTTAGCATTAGGTATAATCTCTCTCTATAGAGTATCTTATGTTATTTGTTTTGTGTTGAATGCAATTATTTCCATCATCTCTCTCTTAACTCCTCTCCTTTCTCTCATCAAGTACTTTATCTCCTCTTTCTAGGTTTACGCACCAACTAGTCCACACGTGATCCTCCATGTCAAGGAGCCTCCACCACGTTGCGCACCTCTCCATGTGGTATCAGAACCTTTGGTTTAGGCTTTTGGGCGTGTGTGAATTGAGGAGACATTCGGGAGAGGACTTCATGCATAAGGAGAATTCTTCTCTTGTGCGTGAGTTCTTTATGTCGCCATCAAGGCCATATCATGCGTTGCCTTCTCTGGCATGGGAGTTCGCCCAACGAATTCCTCGGAAGATCTTGGCACCTTATGCAAGGCCCAAGGAATCAAGTGGGGGAATTCCCAATGAATGCTCTTCTTACCACATTTAGCGCCTTACTGGAGTATTGAAGTAGGAGAAGGGTCATAGATTGAAGAAGATGGCAGGCACTGAGGCTCAGTTATTGCTTGGAAGACACAAGGTGGTTGTTCAAGGAATGGCCATCAAGCTTCAAGTTGTTTCAAATTATGTCTTGTGGGTCCGAGCATTCAAGATTTTCGTAGGGGATCATGACAAACTCAATATTCTACTTGAAGAAGCACCTGAGACTAAAGATGGAACCAAGAAGAAGCTTGAGAAGGAGAATTATATGTTGATGAACTGGATTATGAATTTAGTTGATCCTATCATAGTTTTGAACATGTTATACAAGAATGCATTTGAAATCTGCAAGCCATTAGAGAAGAGGTACTCCTAGAAATTGAATAAGGGTGCATCATTGACCTCTAGATGCGCATATGGATATCTAATCAAGATCTTTCCTTGAACAAATACTACGCAAAGACAGAGGCACTGTTCGAGGAGTTGAAAATCTACGAGCTTGTTTTTTGCGACAAACAGGCGGAGACATGTTCCAAGTGGTAGGCAGCCAAGTTCTTATTGGGGTTACATTCCCACTTCTGATTGACACGTGACCAAATTTTTGCATTAAATGAGAAGATGGATCTTGAGACCATCTTTAGCCATCTTGAGAAGATGGAGGCACTCGAGGTAGAGGCTACTACAAAGATTGACAACTTCGCACTTGCTACAACTAAAGTTGGTGCTGGGGGTGGGAGAGGTCGAGGCTTTGGCCAAGTCTATCGCCCATGTTAACACTGTGGGCGCGCCAATTACCCACAAGATAAATGTTGGGATAAGTTCGGAATGCCTCCACATGGGGCTACTAGTATCTCACGCGTGGACTCTCTTACGGCTACAAAACTTGAGAAGATTTGAGTCATGTTCCAAGAAGTGAAGGAGAAGAAGACCATGATGGTTGTTGAGAAGACTATTGAGGTTGCCTAAGAGGCAACGTCTTCAGAGGTCACAAGAGGCTATATCGTGACTTCTAACAGTTCCACAATTGCAAGCTCCGAGCTTGAAGATGATGAAGAATGACGGGGGCTCTAACCTCACAACAAGTTGCGCAAGTCATTGACCTATTCCAACCTTGACGTGAGGAGTTTAAAGGAGATGGCCATGTAGATTGGCCACGTGACACTGGCCACATGGACCGTTCATGTAGCAGTTCTATCAGTTAAGAGGGCGTCGACCCTACTGGATTTTGTTTAGGGATTGAGTTAGGTTGCTTTGGGTCCAAGTTAGTCACGCTTGGTATGTTAGTTGTCAAGATAATTATATTTGTTAGGAGAATATTTAGTTGCTATTTTTAGCATATTATTAAGTCACGATTTTCTATTTTCTATTTTTAGCATTAGGTATAACCTCCCTATATATAGAGAGTATTGTATGTTTGCTTTGAGTCAAATGTAGTTATTTCCATCATCTCTCTCTCAACTTGTCTCCTCTCATCGAATATTGTCTTACCTCTCTCTCAGTTCACGTGCTAACCAGTCCACGCGTGGGACTTCCAAGCATGATCCTCCATGTTAAGGAGCCTCTGCCACATTGCACACCTCTCCACAAGACCTTTCTCGCCTTTTATTGCCTTGTGCCTTTGACAACACTGGCAAGGTGTTTGGTAGCACTTGGATTTTGCACCAAGGGTTACGAGTATTGTTGTTGGAAGGAGAGTGGAGGTTGCGAGTGATGAGCAGGAGAAAAGCAATAATTCTTGTGCATTGGTTTTATAGTGACTCCATGAGAGAGCGATGGGATTTTATTGTGTACCTGATGTGGCTCTACATGTGGGTCCTAGGCATGTGCATAGCCTGTGGAGCCTAGCTACCATCTCATTTGGGCATTTCCCAATTAGGTGGAGGATGATCCTTTTCAGTTTTCACTTAAGGGGAGCCTTGACGAAGGGCTTTTCATTTGCTCCTATTTGGTTCCTATGGTGTGGAGCATTTAGATGGAATGGCAGTGATGACCTAGACGACATTTTGAGGCCTACTATGGTGAATGAAGGGAGGTGGCAATTGGTGGAGATTGTCACGAGGCTGGTGGCAACAATGGCACCCCTATGATTGGTTCATGTGACACTAGTGAATGAAATGGTGTGTTTGACCTCCATGATGGAGATTGATCCACTTTTGGAGGGTGGTTGGGACTTTGCAGTGACTAGGAGCTACTACCATGGGGAGGTCAAGTCCAGCTACAACAACCAGGTTTGCTTGTTCTCACTCAATTAAGGGAAGCAACCTACTAGCAAAATGAAGGTTCTCCCTAGAATGTACGAGGCTTAAGGGACATTAGTAATCTACGGGCATTGCTGAGGTATTTATTGGACTAGAGCCCGTGTATTGTTTCGTTGTAGGGAACAAAATTTGAGTCTTGAATCTTGTAATTTTTAAGCGAAGGGATTGAGACATTGTTAGAGGTGGTAAATGGAGAGATTTTGTGGCTTTAGATTTGATTAGGTTGTTGGGTGGATGGACAGTGACATAGGAAGTGGATGTTTTTAGATTGAGGATCTAAGGAAGAGAGTGACTTCCAGCTACTCTTTCTGTTGTGTTGACTAGGAGGTCAGATGGAGTATGATTTTTGATATTATCTGTCTATGGGCCATATCAGGGAGCACAAGCAAGTTGAAATGTGAGATGAATTTAGGTTGACCAAGGGGACTTCCCTGATTTGCCTTGGTTGGTTGGTGGTTGTTGTAATCCCACTCTTGAGCCAAAAGATGAACTAGGAGAAAGGTCATGGAGATAGAGTGCAAAGGATTTAGCGATATGTTGGCTGATCTCGTTCTTGTTGAGAATTGCGTTACGTGGAGTGTGGAGGCTCCCTTGGTGGAAGAAGAGAGAGGGAGTAGAGTTCCTTAGAATAGGAACTATTATTATGACTTTAAAGGGAAATACAAGGGAAGACTCTCTTTATATAGAGAGAACATATCCCAACATTTGGAAACAAAAGATCTTATCGTTTTAGGAAATGTCTTATCATTAAATAATTTCCAAATATATTTCCTAAAATCCACATACTAAAAATAGCAAACTTAATAATTAAGCAAATGATTCAACTTGATACCTTGGACCACCAAACCGTTGGCCCTATGGGCCCTGTACTGCTTGCCACGGGGCATTATCACATGGCTTGGATGGCTATCATGTGGCACTTGCCACGTGGCCCATCTTTATTCCCAACTCTCTTACGTCGAGGCTTGATGGTAGCCTTGAGTCGATGTACAAGGCTATAGCCTCGAGGCTATAGCCTCAGGGTTGAAGCTTGAGATGTGCACCTCACTTTGTTGAGGTGGTGCCGAGGCGGTGAGGCAGAGGTGAGGCACTACCTCAATGGTGAACCCTAATGTTTAAAATCCATCCTTAAACTCCCCAACTCTCTTACGTAACCCTAAATTGTTAATTTTCTTAGGTTAGAGTGGGGTTATTTTTGTTTGTTATATATGCTTTGTTAGATACTTTGCTATTGGTAATCGACTTGACTTTTTTCTTTTCATTTGGTATTTCCCTGGACATAAGAAGCATAAAAGTATGTTTTTTGGGTTTATTTATAAGCTTATATTAGTGATTAATTTCTTTTTTTTTTATTTATTTCGTTTATTTCTTATTTACAAATCAGTAACCATACTCCTTGGCTTTTTTTTTTTATTCTTATTTTCGATTCTCAAGACAAATCGTTTAGTTACCATTTAGGATATATTTGGTCCCTTTGTGTAGTTATTATTTATGAACTATGTGTGTATATTTTGAGTATTTATCGTTACTGTTTACATGTTTATATGTGGTATGGTTACCATGTATAATGTGGTTTGAATGCTTTGAATGGATTTTTCATAGCTATTTACATTGGTAATCACTATTTAATCATCATTGTTTAATTTGTTTTTAATAATTTTTTTCTTGTTGTTTGGAGGTTTATCTTTTATCTAAATGTCACTTGTCTAATTCTGCTCTTTGAATGTTGTGATACAGCAAAATATCAGACAAGCTTGCTTTTATATTATTTTTTCATAATCACTTAACATGTATACACCAATGTCATCTTTTCTATTTTCCATCCAAAATATGAGGCTTATGCCTCGACCACCTTGAGGCTTATGCCTTACCTTGATGAAGTAACACCGTCTCGTTACCACCTCCTGTTTTTCAAAACCTTGCCAATCACCGATTGCTATTACCCTTGGAGGTCCCGCATATTGACAGCTTGTGTCTGTGGAGTTCTTTGAATTATTCCTAGTGTCTGATAATTTGCGTATGGATTGGCCCTTTTCTGACCATAAGCCTAGCTATTGGTGGTCAAATGATGACTTGAGGTGTAGGATTTACTTCAAGTTTGAGAAGTCATGGTTGGAAGAATTTGGCTTTCTGGAAATTGTAGCAGACAGGTGGCAGGCAAATCCAGTAGCTGATTTGTTGGCCAGGACCCTAGCCTTTATTGTCAAGGTTAAAGGAATGTCTTAGAAGGTACATAAAGCGAGTGAAAGAACGATGGAAAGAAGGATTGAGGTTCTTGAGGCTGTCAATGAATTTAACAAGATTCAAGATGGGTGCTCCTTAAGAGAAGATGAAGTTATACAATGGGCTATTCAGTAGAATGTGGTTGTGGAGAAAGACATGAAATTGGAGATAGATTGGAAGCAATAATCTCACCAGAATTGGTTGCGAGAATGTGATGCAAATACAAAATTCTTTCGTGCATGTGCAAGTGAAAGGAGGAAGAATCTAATTGAGAGGTTGTGTGGGGATGGCAAAGAATTTGTAGGGAGACAAGTTGGCAGCTACCTAGCTGAACATTTCAAAGTTTTTTATGCTAGATGACATGTGGGATCTTGGTGTTGGAGGGTAGAGATGTGGTTGTTTTGTCTGAGGATCAAAACAGATGCTTGCTGAGGAGGATCAGAATGTGGATGGCTTGCCTAGATCAGATGGCTTTGTAGTATTTTTTTTATAAGCACTTGACGGAGGTGGTTGGAGATGTTATGGCAGTGGTAAAGGAATTTGTGGTGGGTAACCGAGGGTTTGAGGGAGGCTCAATTGATTCTTTTTATTCTTGCTGCCCAAGAAGGATGTTTTGAGTCGGTTGAGGATTATTCCGTATTGCTTTATCAAATGCTATTTATTTTATTGTTGCAAAGGTTTTGGCAAATAGGTTGTGGATGGTGCTTGATTTTGTGATTCTACTTGTATAGTCAGATTGTATTAAGGGAAGGTGTCTTGCCAAAAGCTTTATATTTGCATTGGAGATTGTTTTCTTGTGGCAAAGAATAGTTATGGACTTTTTATGGAAGGTGGATTTCAAAAACATGTATGACTAGGTGGATTGGATATTTGTTTAGTATTCTTTTGTTAAGAGGGGATTCCAAGATGCTTGGATTCAATGGTTGAGGAGGTGTATAATGACAACCTCTTTCTCTATCTTGTTGAACAAGTTCCCTACTTGTGGGTGGGTATGTCGTTGATTTGGAGTGTGACAACACTGTCTCTTTAGCTCCCTTATTATTTGTTCTTCTTGTAGATGCATTGGCAGTTGCATCCTATGTGGCTTGTACAACTAGTTTGTTCTTGGGATGCTCTTCTGACTAGATTCGTAGTTGATAATCCATTGTTGCCATATGCAAATGATACTATCTTGTTGCAAGAGGCAGTGGCAAAGGAGGTGGCAAATGTTGCGACATTATACATCTTTGGGGAGGCATTGAGATTGCAATCCTACAGATAAGTTACAACTCAACTTGCATCACCTTTTGAATAGATGACTTAGATACTGACGTGGTGGCAGGTGCTCTTTCCACACCAAGAGGAACCTTACCCATCACCGTAGGTCTACCACTTTCAGTTTATAGCCTGCGTTATAGGGACTTATGAAGTTGTTGGTGAAGTTGGAGAAGTTAGTAGGATAAAAGTCGAGACTTTTGTCTAAAGGAGTGTGACTTGTGCTTCTAAGAGTAGTCCTTGCCTCTATTCCTTCTTCTATATGTCTATTTTTTTGTTGCCACAAGAGGTGGTTTCCTATATAGAGGCTATTTGTGGGGGGTTCCTACAGAAAGGGGTAGATGGGTATGGTAGTGGAGGATATCTTATGGTCTAAAGGGATGTTTGCTATTTGTTTAGGAAGGTGGTTTGGTTGTAAGAAGAATCAGAGATGTGTCTCTTTTGGCAAAATGGTGCTCTTGGATCACGAGAGGTAATGATAGGTTTTCCTCACTTTTGCTAATAGAGTTATATGTAAAGTTGTTAGCTGGGACAAATGCTGTTTGGGGAGTGGAAGGGTTCCAACTTTTTGGAAAGTCTTGTTGAAGGCCTTTCCAAGGGTGGAGTACTTTGTTGCGAGGACTGGCATGGGAAGGCATTTTAATTTCAAAGTGGTCCTTGGTTTGCTGTCTGCCCTCTTTGAGATGCATTGCCATGACTCTTTGCATTAGCATAGGGCAGAAGACCTTGCTAAGTGATCGTGGGAGTGGTCCTCTCATGGAGAGTGTTGGAGGGTGGAAGTCTTTTTTTCCTGCTTCATTGGATGCCCATTAGGGAGAGCTCCATTTACTCCGTAATTCATAAGAAAGACATCCCTTTTGGAGGGGGTGGACAACTAGGAATGGGGAGATGGTGATTTCTCTATCAAAAAGGCACATGAGTTTTTGAGAGCTCCACTAGTGGAATGGGATTAAGATTTTTTGCCTTTGTGGTAATGGCGCAAAAGATGCGGAGCACCTTTTCTTCACATGCTAGTTCTCAAGAGGTTTTTAGGTTGATCTAGACTCTTGTCTAGATTGTCCCTCTTTTGACAACTTTTGGGAATTTAAAGGTGGTTGGATTTGGGACTTTCTTGGTCAAGAAGGCTTACCTTCAATTTATGTTGTATTTTTCACCTATTGAACACAACTTTGCTGCAGATTGCAAGACATTTGGATATGTAAAATTCCTTTGAAGATCAAGTTTTTCCTATAGCTACTCCAGAGAGGGAGACTTGTCACTGGGTATTTTGGGATGTAACAGCCATCAGATAGTGACACAACTTGCGCTTTTTGTGTGGAGGAAGTTGAAGGCTTATATCATCTTTCCTTCTGTTGTGCTTTTGCACATTCTTGCTGGGTGGAAGCTCGGGATTGCTCTCTCTGCTTTACCTCCTACTCAGAGTTCTGGTCCTCTACACATGGCACCTTGACTGATGGTGACACTGTCTAGAGGGCTTATATCCTTTTATGGTGTATTTGGCTCCAACACAATGGGGTGATTTTTCGGGAAGTGTTGACAGGGTTTTATTTCGCTATGGTATGCTTTGTAATCATTGGTGTACTTTCCCCTTCGTTTTTAATTAAGCATGGGGGAGTGGGGGTTAACAGGGAACTTTTTGGACTTATCTAGGAAGTGTACCTAATTTCTTGATGTAGCACGGTATAAAGGCAGAAAGTAGAAGGCTGCGCCACTCACTGTTTTATGGGCAGCTTGGTTGGAGTGAAACATGTTGGTCTTGAGTCCGTAAAAGCTATTGTGCTATTTATCAATGATGTTAAGGCAAGCACCTAGGCATGCGTAGGAGTTAACTTGAAGCGATGCAAGGGGTTGGCGCCTTGCCTAACCCCTAACAAGGGCAGTTTTGTTTGGGTGTTATCGATGTGAATGCCTTGATCTTGGGTGACAGGCATTGGGATGAGTGCCTTGAGCATTTAGACGAGCGCTTAAGGCCTTGGGTGTTTTGGATCCCTATTGCCTTGTGGCGCCTTTCATCTTGGACAACATCATTTGTACATAACAAACTAAGTGTTGATGTTCAAGCACTATTTGGTGAACCTATTTTTTACAAAATACAATACATGCACTCTCACAACTTAATTACACTTCGAGTCACATTTGACACGTGACTTTTAACACCTTTCCTTTCACTGTGTTGTACTCCTACTTTCTTCTCTATTTTTTTTTTTAAAGGGGAAGCATGGTTACTAGAGGTAGGTAACCATCCAATATATTACCTCAAAAAGGAGGGGTATAAGACCCCTTCCTAGTAGCATCTTCTGAGTAGACCCTCTCTCCCTTGATGGCCATCTTATTCCTTTGTAGCCACACCAACCACAAAAGAGTAGCCACCTTTGTTTACATCACAGGATCCATGTAAGGCCTTGTGTGCATTGAATTCCAGAAGACATTAGTGCTCCCACAATGCTCATGTGGCATGTCCAATTGTATCATTCATGAAGTCACACCACAACAAGAGGTAGTCTACTACACCATTGGTTTCCTGTCTGCATAAGGGGCATGAGGCATCTTCCATCGACAACCACCTTTAGACTCTATCTTTAGTGGCGACCCAACCTCTCCTAAGGAGCCATTGGAACATCTTAACCTTTAGCAGGGCTTTCATTTTCTAGAGGATGTAGTCAACCCCAAATATGTGTCATTCTCAACCATTGGTTCCCTGAGCATTTTATACACCTTCTTTGTGGAAAAGTTTCCATGCACCTACACCAACTTATTAGGTCTAACTTGGACTGATCATCAATCATCCAACAAACATAGGAGCTCTTGAAGATTAATGAATCTCACCTTGGAGGGTGCCCCTCCAACATTTGGTACCCATGCACCATCTCCCCTAGTCATGGGGCCATTCCAAGCATCCACAATGAGGCAAAGCTTGTCCAATTCCACGCTGTATAGTTGATGGATGAAAATCTTCTGGTAACCATCCAATCATCCTCTCAAAATATGAAGGTCCTTCCCTCCCCCGGCATGAGCTCCAAAACCGGTGCAACACATCTCATGACCTTTGAGATTCTACGCCAAAAACTAGAAGCTCCACGTGGAACAAGGCATCTCTCACTGAGATTTAAAGAGCAACCATAAGTGTCCATGCACTTAGCCCCATAAGTTGTCTTCATTTAGTAGCAACTTGACCACCTACTTCGACAACAACTAATCTACGAAATTTGAGAGCTACAATACCTATAGACCCCCTTTCCCAATGGGCCTACATACCTCCTCCCAACTAACCAAGCTTAGGAACCTACCTTCATGGTTCACACCCTCGCAGAGGAACCCTCCCTGATGCAGTCAATCAACTTGATCACCTTTTTTTGGCAGTTTGAACACCAAAAATTGGAAAGGGGGAACATCTGAAAGCATTAATTTCAAGAGTATCGACCTTCCCCCTTTTGACAAAAGGCGTTCTCTCCAACCTATCAACTTCTTCAGTTTATCAATCAGTGGGAGCCAATTGCCCACCAATGGTTGTTTTGCTTTTAGCGAAAGCCTTAAGTACATAATTGACAGGTTAGTAGGTTGAGTGTGCAAGTTGGTGGAGTAGGATGCCACTTCCTTAGGCATTATATTTAGAGGCATAAAGATAAACTGCTGTGGTTCACTGAGAGGCTAGATATCTCACCAAAGATACAAACCAAGGACTCAAGGTGATCAACATCCACACTTCCCCCTCCACATAGAAGAGTGTGCTGTTGGTGTATTGTAGAATGGGCATAATGAGTGCCTCATCGTGCACCGTATGCCACAATAGCTATGCTTCAAGTGTCGGGGGACAGGTCACCTTTTGGATTGTAGGGATCCAGTTCGATGCTCTTCATTGTGGTGGTTTCAGACACCGAAGGGCATCATGTGGAAGGCGATGGTGCGAAGGGGTGCTTCTGGGGATTGTGAGCCCTTGGTACGCAAGATGTCGTTGCCGCCATTGCTGCCAAAGGGGGCACCTATGGTAGAGGTTGATGCACCTTGGTTAGAGGAGATTGAGGTCCTTGAGAAGACCCTCGCTGCGGTGCTGATTGGCATTGTGGTGGAGGATAAGGTGTCGATGGAAGAGTTGAGGGAGGTCTCGACAACTCTGGGGTGGAGGAAGGTGGAAGCCGACTTGAAGCTGGTTGGATGTGGGAAGTTCGCGGTGTTTGGGTTGCGCCTAGAGCTAGTGGGGAGGCTCCTCTTTAGGGACCTCCACTATTGGTCTGGCGTGGTTCATTGGAGGTGGTCGGTGAGGTTGGACGGTGCGATATCGGAACGGCCATCGAGGAACGTGAGTGTGGTGGTGGACATTGTGGGGATACCTTTGTTTTTGCGCATGGTGGATGTGGTTATGGTCGTCGTCTCCCCTTTTGTGAGGGTACGATGGTGCGATAACGTTGGTCTTAGAAGAGGCGGTCTCTCCAATGTGCGAGAGCTGGTGGATCTCACATCGGGGAGAGTGCTTGAAGAGATGGTGGTGCTGAATCCGGGGGGAGCCTCTTGGGTGGTCTTCACTAGATTGATGTGAAGAGAGTTGCGGTCGTTTACGAAGGTGGTGAAGGGGGACGGAGGCGGAGCTGCAGTGGAGGGTTAGAAAGCTTTGACGAGGATCGTTGCGAGGATGGCACGTTGGTTGTGATGTTTGCATTGCGAGGCTTGGAGCAGATGGTGGCTAATCAATGCGTTGTGGATATGGCGGTGGACCTGGGGGTAGAAAGGGTGGTGTTTGGTGCGGAGCCAGTCTTGGAAACGTACGCAGATGATGGGTGAATGTTCGCTCGCTGCACGAGGGACTTCAATGTAGTGTGGGAGGCACGTACGCCTGTTATGGGAAGTGGGGATGATGATGGCATATTTACTCAACCTTTAATGAGAGAAGATTGCATCGATGGGCGGTGGGATCTGCTTGTTTTAAAGAAGGGAGCGGCGGACTTGGACCTAGGTTTGGATCTTGATCCAGCAGCAGTGAAAACTGGACTTGATGTAAAGTTGTTGAGGATGAGGTCTAAAGGGGATTCTGCTACCATGCTTTTGACGAGGGGGAGGGGGTGGGCTGGTGCGACGGTGGAGGTTCCCACGGCAGAGCTGGCCATGGATGATCAAGGAGGGCTTGGTTGGTTTCATTGCCAGAGGATAAGGAAGCTCCTTGACTTGGTCGGGGATGGAGCTGCAAGCAAGTTGCCACTGGACCCCTAGCTGTCAGGGTCCTATGCAGAGGTTGTGACGTCTGCGATGATGGCGTACGGGCTTCCTCAGAGGGGGAGGTGGAGGGTGGTCTTGAGATAGCTCCGGAGGTCGTAGGGTTGAACAAACCTCCTCGTTGGGGCGCAACTGTGGAGGTGGGGGATGGCGACTCAAGAGAGGAGGGTATGCTAGAAGAAGGGAATAGTATGAGGCTGTAGGAGGGTGAAGGTGCAGTGGATTGGAGCGGAGTCTTCTGGTGTAGGGAGATTGATGGCGCTACAGAGTCGGCATGTTTCACATGTGCTAGTGGGGGTGGTGTTACACATGCCCTATGTTGAAGGTCCTCACATGGAATGTTAGGGGCCTTAACGTTCCCTCTAGGTGGGCAACGTTAAGGTCCTACTTACAGAAGTGGGGTTCAGATGTTTTGCTTCAAGAGACCAAGCTACAATTGTGACCAGAGAATCTGGAGGGATATTGGGGGTGATTTTCTCGATGGATGGATGGCGCTGGATGCTGTAGGGCGGTCAGGGGGAGTTATTGTTCAGTGGAAGGAAGATGTTTTTTCACGTATGGACTCGATGGTGGGGGCATGTGTAGTTTTGGTCAAATTGAGAAGTCGCAATGATGGCTTATGTTTTGTGATTTTAGCAGTCTACAGATTGGTTGAGGACTCCAGCAGGCACTTTTTGTGGGAGGAGCTCAGTCAGATTGTCGTTAGATTCCAGGGGTGCCCATGGCTGATAGGGGGATTTTAATGTCACGTTGACTGTAGATGATAGGCTAGGAGGGAGAGGTGGACAAGACAGCAACTTGGAGTTCTCGGAGTTTGTTGCAATGCATACCTTGGTGGATCTACCTGTTGCCTCCTGTGCGTACAAGTAGAGGAGCTCTAGAGGGCGGATGTCCAGACTTGATTGTTTCTTTTCATTGGTAGAGATGGCGGAGGTGTTCCCGATTGCAGGAGCACGTGCCATGGAGAGGCCTTTCTCGGATCACACACTGTTGATGTGGGCGTCTGATGAAGGCGCTCGATTTGGTACGTATTTCAAATTCGATAGAGCTTGGTTGGACGGATTCATGGGGATGGTGGAGGAGAAATGGAGGTCTATGCAGCTTGAGGGCTCTGTGACAGTGACACTGGAGTCAAAACTCTGGGATTTTAGGCTCTTCCTTAAGGACTACAGAAGACGTCTAAAGGAGGAGCGCGACAGGAAGAAGGATGAGGCGTTGATGGAGGTAGGAAGGTTGGACAAGGTCAAAGATCTGGGCCTTCTGTCAGAGGAGGAGAGAGCAACCAGGGTTGAACACACATGAAGATCATTTAAGCAAAGGATCAGAAGACCGAAGTCGAATGGAGAGCAAGATCTAGACAGAAGTGGATCAAAGGTGATTCTAATACTAAGTACTTTCATATGGTGGCTTATGGTAGGAGGAACTTGATTGATGGGCTTTTGGTGGGTGGGGCGGAGTTTGGGGGTATGGAGCCAGTGGGTAAAGTGGTTGTAGATTATTTTAGGGAGTTTACTGGGAAGAGACGGGTCGGGAACCAGAGATGGAGGGGGTTGAATACCTCTTCCATTGGCATGGAGTAGCTGGAGGAGGTCGTTGCACGCATAGTTTTAAAAATCACGCCTCGAGGCGGTAGCCTCGGGGTGCATTCAAGAGGCGTGTGCCTCGGTTGAGCCGAGGTGGTCCGAGGCGCTAGAGGCGGTGAGGCGCAGCCTCAACTGGTTTAGGTGTAGCTGCTGTAGCAGCGTTGAAGCTCGAGGAGCATCGCCGCAGCAGCGTCGGAGGAGGAGCATTGCCAGTGGTGCAGCTACTGCAACATCGTTGGAGCTCGAGGAGTAGCATCGCCGCAGCAGTGTCGGAGGAGGAGCATCACCGGTGGTGCAGCTGCTGCAGCAGTGTCGTCGGAGGAGCATCGCCGTAGCAGTGTTGGAGGAGGAGCAGCATCACCGGTGGTGTAACTGCTGTAGCAGTGTCGGAGGAGGAGCATCGCCGGTGGTCAAGTTGGTTCTTCGATGGCTGTTTTGCAGCTTTTGCTTAGGGTTTAATGTGAGAAAAACCCATTGTGAAATATAGTTCTCAATATGTTGTCGTAGACTCGTAGTAAATATCTTTAGTGAGAAAATACTAAAGATTAGGTTGTTAAAATTTAGTGTTTATTGTGCTTTGTATGAGGCTTAGGTTGTTAAATATCTTTAGTGTTAAAATTTGGGTCTACTATGCATTGTTGTTAAATATGTTTACTGCGCATCGTGTTAAATATCATTGTTGGTTTATTGTGCATTTGCATTTATCATCAAGGTGCTTAGGGTTTTGTGCTTTTTTTTTTTTTGGTTTACTTGAGTGTGTTTCATCATTGTCCAATATCTTTAGGATGAGTTTTGAAGTGTGCTTTAGGATTTGAGGGGAAAGTTTGGATCTTGGTAGGGCTTGGTTGTTAGGATTTTGGGATGAATTTCGTTCTTTTAATGCTGTGATAGAGAAAATGTTATGAAAGTGTATTATTTAGATTATTATTTTCTTATTAGCACTTAATAAGTATATATCATTTCCTTTTTCTATGTTTTTTTATGCAATTATTAAGGCTTACGCCTCGATCGTCTCGAGGCTTACGTCTCGCCTCAATGAAGGCAAATCGCCTCGGTACCGTCTTGCATTTTTTAAAACCTTGGTTGCACCCTTTACGGAGAGTGAAGTGGGAAAGGCGGTTTGAGGTTTGAATGCAGACGGATGACTTGGTCTTGATGGTTTTTCGGTGCACTTTAAGGGTGTGTTTGGCGGTGGGGTTAGGGGGGGTTAAAATGGACTAAGCGGAAATGGTGTTTGTTTGGGTGGTGGAATAACGATAGGGTTAAGTATAGGGTTAAAATGATTGGTGTATTGATGTAATGTTGGTGAATATTTGTTTAATAGTATAAGTGGGAGTAGAGAATGTTAGTAGGTATTTGTTTATTATTAAAAGTGAGAGTAGATGGTATAATGGGTATTTTTTTAATAGTAAAAGTGGGAGTGGATAATAATTGCTGTATTGATGTGATGTTTGTGTTGAAATGATGGGAAAAACTTGGGATAACTCTTAACCTGGGTTAACCCCACCGACAAATAGGGCTTAAGGAGTTTTGGGAGTTGCTTCAGGAGGATGTCTTGCATGTGGTGGCAGAGTTCAGGGAGGGCAATTTCAGTTTCAATAGACTTAACAAGTTTTATGTGTTTTTGCTGCCTAAGAAAGAGGGGGTTGAGGTGATTGATGATTTTAGACCTATTGCCCTTTCTAATGTAATTTATCTGATTGTGGCAAAGGTCTTGATGAACAGGTTGAGAAGGGTTATTGATGGGGTGGTTTCTCACATGCAGGCGACCTTTGTACCAGGGAGGTGCATTCTTGACGGGTATGTTGCTGCTACAGAGATACTTGCCCAGTGGCGGAGGGGAGGAAGGCTTTCCTTTGGAAAGTAGACTTTAGGAAAGCATATGACTCTGTTCACTGGTCTTTCTTGTGGGCGTCTATGGTTGAGAGGGGGTTTCTACTGGTGTGGATTCAGTGCATGAAGCAATGTGTTATGACAACTTCTTACGTAGTGCTCGTTAATGGGAACTCGGTAGGAGGATGGATCTAACCAAGAAGGGGAGTTAGGTAGGGGTGCCCATTAGTGCCTATGCTTTTTGTGCTGGCTGCTGACGCTTTGGCGAGGTTGTTAGTTAGGGCTTGTGAGGCTGGGCTGATCAGGGGGTTCCTGGTGGGGGATGGAGTTGATGTTCCATGCTTCAGTATGTAGATGCTACTCTATTCTTCGTGGAAGGGTTCAAGATGGAGGCGGGGATGATTCGTATACTGCTTGAGCTGTTTGGAGAGCCTTTAGGGTTGTAGATTAATTACCTAAAGTCATCTTTCATCCCTTTTGGTATGGTTGAGGAGGTCACTTCCTGTAGTGTTGTGTTGGGTACGGAGAGGGGTGCCTTGCCAATCTTCTACCTTGGCTTGCCGTTGTCAGACAGGAGGATTACCGTGCAGGATTGGTTTCCTTTGGTGGAGAGGATTGAAGGACGATTGACATGCTGGGCTTTCAAGCTTTTGTCTATAGGAGGAAGGCTGGTGATCCTCAAGGTAGTTCTGGCATCCATGCCCTCCTATTTCGCATCGGTGTTGAAGATCATGTAACATGTTGAAAAAAGATTTTGAGTCTCATAAGGGGATTCTTGTGGGTTAATTATGAGTCAAATGGGAGTGGGGCGAAGCTGGTCGCTTGGAGGGAGGCGTGCAAACTTGTGAAGGAGGGGGGTCTTGGAGTTAAGGAGGTGGGGAGGATGAATGATAGCCTCTTGCCTAAGTGGATTGCGAGATTACTTGGGGGAGAAGAGTGTTTGGTGGTAAGGATCCTGTGATCTTGTTACGAAGGAGCCCCTGTTGGGATTTGTTGATGCCTCCCCTATGGGGTGCTGACGAGTCGAATGTTCGCTTTTGAAAATTATGATTAAGAAGATTTTTCGTTGTATTTCTAAGTGGTGGAAAAACAACTAATCAAAATAATTAGAATTAAAATTAAACCACTCACAGGAGAGCGGGTCGTGTCCACAGGGGACAATGACCTATTTAAACTCACAATTAGGTAGAAATCGAGTTCGTTGAAATATTCGTCAAATCAAACAATGCCTATGTTGCTCTGAATGTAAATCTTAAATTTATGGGGAAATCAAGGGTTGACGTAATTTTCATGTAAGAAAATTATCCATGTGCAAAGGTATGCCATGTACTTTTCACTTGCATGCATACTAAAATGTTATTCAAAATTAAATGTAATGCATATAGAAATGAATCCATAAGGCTTAACAATTACCTAGAAGAATAAGCATAAATTCGTAAATTCACCACAATTTAATTAATATAAGAAATCAAAAAAATGATTGTTGACAATGGCAATTTCCATAAATAGAAATACACACAAAAATAGGGGATTCTACCTCTCTCCCCGCGCACGGGAGAGAGGCTCGTTCGAGGAGCTACTCTATGAAAAGGTCGGTCGGAGCAAGGCCTTCGCGACGGTGGCGGCGGCGCGTTGTGAGATGGTTGGGGCTGGTTGGACGGAGGAGAGAAGCAGTGGCGGTGGTTGTCGCTGCTGCTCTTGTGTGCGGGAATGGAGCTGCTGAAGGGCGCTGGAGGACATGCGCTACGTGCGGGCGGAGCAGCTAGAGTAGTGCGCGCTCTGCGTGCACTGTTGGAGGTGAGGGTCGGTGGTTGGTGGACGCATTGTTGCTGCTGGGGCAGCGCTTGGAGGTGTTGCGGGTAGAGGTGCAGCAAGGGAGGCGCAGACAGAGGTGCAGCGCACTCTGCGCGCATGCGAGGTTGCTACGAGGAGGACGCGGAGGCTGCTGTTGCGGGCGATGAGGACGCACGCACTGGTCGTGTTGCAAGGGCGCGCACGAGGACACGCTCGAGGAGGTGGTGGCATGCGCAGGCAAAGAGAGTGATGTTGCGTGCTAGGAATGGCAATGCTGGAAGTAGCGGTGGCGTGCGTCAGTTGTGCGGGCCGAGAGGTGCGCAAGATCTGGTCAAGTACGGGGGGATGCACGTGGGCAACAAGGAGGGCAGTGGCACGTTGCTGGTGCTTGTGCACACGGACGGCCGCGCGTGGCGTGCGTGGAGATGGCGTGGCGTTGGAGGTGGCTACTGATGGTCGTTGGTGTTGGGTTTGTTTTTGGTGGTGATGAAAAACAGAGGAAGAGAAGACGAGGGGAAGAAGATGAATAGTGCGTTGAGTTGGGACTTCAGACATCCGGGAAACTTTCCGGATGTCTTAACTTGCGTAAATGGCTGTTGGCACGTGAGTGCGGTGGTGGTTGCTGGTGATGGTGGTGAGGGTGGTTCACCCTGAGGTGCTCACAGTAATGCAAACGAGCTCCAGATGGCGGTGTGGCCTGTCATGCCACACGCCCACGGTGGTGGAGGCTCGTCGTCATGGTTGAGGCCGGTGGTGGTGGAGCGGATGAGAGGTCAACTCTCTGCACAGTGATGAATCAGGGTGAAGGCCTACTTTGAATGGCAGTCATTCCTCCTTTGTAGCTGTGGCTACAAGGATTTTGAAATTCAAACAAGCCACCGTCGAGTGAATGATGGACGAGTGAATGCATAGGAGGTGGAGACGGAGCGGTTGCCTGCAAAAAGGAGAAGAATAAAATAGTTAGGATTATTTATAAATAACTCCTTAACTTCTATGTTAATTAAAACAATGTATGTAATGCACCTAATTAATTAACTAATCAAATGTATGCAATCCTAGGTTAATTCTAAATGTATTTAGATATGGATGTCACACATGAATTATGCACTTAAGCTAAAAATATGAATTGATTTAATTACATCCTAATGTATGCTATCTAAATGTTAAAATTAACTTAATGTCGAGGCACTTAAATACTTAAATAGCCTACAAATATGGGCTAATCAGGTGCCTTTCTTTTTCTTAGGGGACTCTCGGTGGCGTTGAAGGTCCATAGTTTCTTTACACTGGTTCTTGGCTTGAGAAGTAGTTTCAGATTTTGGATGGATGACTGGACAGGATAGGACATGGAAGGTTGTGTGATTGCTTCCTTAGGCTCACAATGTTAGCCGTTGATAGAGCAGCCACAGTGGTTGAGGTTTGGGATGACTATTGGTGTCCCATTTTTTCGGGGAACCTCTCTGATTAGAGAGTCGTGGAAGTGCAGGAACTCCGGGATTTAGAAGGCTTTCGACTTGAGGAGGGGGTGGACACCTATGGCTGGGAGGAGGGAGATTTCTTTGTTCGTGGTGCTAATTGAAGGTTGGGAGATCCTGATGCTTGGGGGGATATTGATCTTGATTGAAGATTGATTTGGGAAGCCTCATGTCCTTTGAAGGTGAAGATATTTGCTTGGTTGATGAGGAGAGGTAGGCTGATGACGAAAGTGTGGAGGTCCAGATGGGCCTCGGAGGAGGATAAGGCATGCTCACTTTGTCTTGGAGCTGATGAGGATTTGGAGCACCTGATCTTCACTTGCCCTGTGGTGGGAGCTGATTTGGAGTCATTTTGGTGATGGATGGTGGTCGCATCTCTCTTTGGACGACTTTTGGAGATTTTTCGGATGTGGGAGCAGGAATAGAGGATAGAATTCTTTTCGGACGAAGAAGGAAAGGGCACGACCTTTGGTGATTTTATGGGGCATTTGGTTGGGCAGGAATGCAGTGGTGTTTTGAGGGCAATGCTCTTATGTTGAGAATTTCGTGGAGTCTATTTTGTTGTTTTAAAATAGCTGGAGCTGTAATATGGCTTGATTTTTGGTGATTAATGAAATTCCTAGGTGATTATTTGGATAATCACCCTTTCACTTTGCAAAAAAAGAGGTGGTCAATATTCTCCACGTTCGACCCATACAAAGGGCAAGAAATGTTAGGGTCATTGGACCACCTTGACCTATAGTCCTTGGTCACCAACCTCTCTCCTAAACATCCACAGGAACAGGTTCACCTTGAGCAGTAGATGAAGCCTTTAAATAATCGAGGGTTGCCCATCCTCCTTTGTAATCATTTTATAGATCTTCTCAATAGTACGACCACACTCCTTCCACTAAAAACCATCCAAGACACTAGGAAAGGGCATGAAATCATCAAGAATCAGCAACATTCCCTGGAACTACATCATAGTAGCATTTAACATGCCATAAGGATCAGAGTCCATGCATTGGTTGAAGCATCCCAAAGTTGTGACATGGCCACCTCCTCCACAACCAACCCAAAAAGGTGGGGAAACAAAATGGGAAAACACTTAGAACCAGTCTAATCACCCAACCAAAGTTGGAATTGCTCTCCACCTCAGAGATTTGGGATAAACAAGTGGCATTGGAAAGCATGCTTGATTGTGGGCACTAAATTGGACCAGAAAGTAGAGGGTCCCCTCCAAGTCAACCATCCCAATGCAACATCTATCGGAGTACCATACAAGGGCAAGAGTAGTCTTCCCACCAAACCACCACCACCAAGAAAAGTAGTAGCTCATTTTAGCAAAAGAGCACAGTTGAAATCCTCTAGCCTTCATATCCCCAACCCTCCTTTAGACTTGGGTTTACGAATGTCAACCCAAGACACAAGTCACAGAAAACACCCCTCATATTCAGCCTCTTTCCAAAAAAGGCTCTTCATGATGGCATCTAGCTTGATGGTAACATACTTTGTCAATCCAAAAAGAGACATGAAGAAGACAGGATGGCTGCCAGCTTTCACCAACACTAGCCTACCTCCTCTCGAGAATAGCCTTCCACTCTAGTTAGTCAGCCACTTCCTGACTCTATCCACCATAGGGGACCAGTTTGCAGATGTGAGGTGCTTTCCCTTCAAAGGAGACCCAAATAGATGAGAGGTAGGTGAACAATAGGTGTTTCCAAAACCAAAGAAATTTCCTCCTCCAAACTTATATCTAAATTAAAGGGAACAAGCACCGACTTCCTTTTGTTAACATAGGCCTGAAATAACACCAAAAATCTTCACTAAAGAATAGACATTTCGCGCCTCCTCTAAACTACCTTGGATGAAGAACATCATGTTGTTTGCATATTGAAGCACATGTGTAAGAATTGCCCCATCAGCCTGAAGTTTGAAGCCTTCAAAACCTTTGAAAGCAACGCACGCCAACATATCGACAACAATGTTGAAAACCAACAGTGCTAGAGGACACCCCTGATGCACTCTGCGTTAGGGTTGGATCCAAGACTTGGTAGACCTTCCACTAATTAGCATCGAAAAGGAAGTAGTTGTAATACACTGTTTCATAAGGTAGACCCAACCTTCCGGAAATCCCCTCCTTAGAATCTCGCACAAATAGACCCACATAATAGAATCGTAGGCCTTAGAAAATTCAACCTTCTACGTGAAAGCCAGCATAAGATCCCGCTTCCAAGTCGCCACCATTTCTTCTACCATAATAAAAGAATCCTGTAAAAATCTTCTTGAGATAAAAGCAGATTGAACCAGGGAGATGATCCTGGGGAGCACTACCTTATGCATGTTAGCTAGCACCTTCGCTTACCAAAAGGTAGACGATGTTGGACAGAGCAATGGGTCTACAATCAACAATCGTCATAGGGCTCGACTTCTTGGGTAATAAGAAGAAAATGAACTTATTGAGCCGTTCAAATCCTTGATTACCTTGCAAAAACTCTCCCAACATGCCCATAACATCCTCACCCACCACATCCCACATCTCGCTAAAAAAGAGGACCTACTGTCTGGACTTGAGGAACCCTCAGCCTTGAGTTCTCGAAGAGTGACAAGAACCTCCTCTTTCGACGACCTCCACAACCAAACTGACCCTCTCCCTCCCGATCATCCAAAGTAGATATGTTAAAGCCCAAACTCCAAGAACCAAGGGGTCTCCTCTTAGTAAACTCCTGAAAATGCATGCCAACTGCATTAGAAATCTATTTTCTTTGGTCCAAGGTTACCTCGCCCATAGGCAACCTCTGGAACAGATTCACCCACCTTCGAGCATTGGCAGCCATGTGAAAAAACTTGGTGTTCGCTTCCTCGAGCCAAAGCTATCTAGATTTCTACCTTCAATCCATCTCCCTCTTATGATCTTCTCTAATCTTGGCCTGTAGCTTCTCTCTCCTGATGCTCAACATCCTCCAAGAGTACAACCCCCTCTTTCCAATCTGGCTTAGTAAGTACGTGGAGAGCCTCCGTTTTGGTTTGCTCGCACCTTTGTGTGACCTTTTTATGCTAAACATTTTTATAGAGTTCACGATTATGGAAGAGTAGGCACAAGATCTTATTTAGCCCTTATAAAGATAATGGTGAGAGGAGCCATTTCTTCAGTTAATGTGGAAGGTGCTCCTAGATTGGATGTTTTTCCAGTTTTATTTTCTGCATTGTGGTAGGTGGTTGGCTAGGATCTCCTCAAGGTCTTGGAGGAGTTTAGAAGAGGCTGTTTAGGCTTTGAAAGACAATTAGTCTATTATTCTTGTTACCTAAGGAGGAAGTTGCTGAGAAGAATAGAAGATTATTGCTTGGTTTCACTTTATATCTAATACTCTCAAAGGTCTTGGCGAATAGGTTGCAGGAGTGTTTAATAATGTCATTAGCTTAATTTAATCAACTTTCATTGAGGGGAGACATTTCTTACAATGGGATAGAATGAATAATCTTATTCCTCAAGAAAATCCTACACCTCTTTATAGAGAGGTGTTGAGTAAATTACATCAGAGAACCAATAGAAAACATAAAATAAATAAGCAGTACAAAAAGACAAAAGGTAATTAGAGTGTGTCTCAACACTCTCCCTCAAGCTGGAGCATAGATATCCATCATGCTCAGCTTGTCATAGCAAGCATCAAAGGTAGACTTGGCAAGAGGCGTAGTAAACATATCGGTGGTTTGGTTCTCTAAGTAATTGGCATGGTGAAGAGAAGTCCTTTGAATCAGATCTCTAGTATAGTGACAATCAATCTCTACATGCTTTGTGCGTTCATGGAAAATAGGATTATTGGTTATATAGGTGGTAGCTCGATTGTCACATCTCATCTCCATAGGATACTTAATCTTGACATGCAAGTCAAGACAGATTACAAGCTCAACAACTATCTGTGCCATCGCTTTATATTTTGACTTAGTATCGGACTTGGACACAATACTCTGCTTCTTATTTCTCCATGTCATCAGATTACTAGCTACATAAGTACAAAAGCCAGTAGTCGATTTCTTGTCAGAAAGGAAATCAGCATAGTCTACATCAGAATATCCCACTATGGTCATAGATGTGCCTTTCTTGAATAGCAATCCACGTTCTCGTGCTCTTTTCAAGTATCTAAGCACCTGCATAGCAACATCCAAGTGTTGCTTGGTTGACTTATCCATATTGGTCGAGTTTTCCAACAAAGAGTGATTTGGGCGTGTAATAGTGAGGTAAAGCAACTTCCCAATCAATTGTCTATATCCTCTACTCTCTATGACCTGTGATTCTGCATCATACAAGTGCATCTTCGGGTCTATGGGTATGTTAGATGGCTGGCTTGGATCCCAACACCCTAATCTCCTGCAACAAATTAAGAGCATATTTCCTCTGACTAAGAATAATACTTCCCTTACCTCTTGCCACCTTAATGCCTAAGAAAAATCTCAAGAAATCAAGATCCTTCATAACAAAATTTTCAGCCAACCTTTGATTGACCTCAATTGTCCCAGTTGTATCATCACCAGTGATAATAAGATTATCTATATAGACAAGAAGTACAAGGAATGATCAGAAGATGACCTGCTGAGTCCCATATCTTCAACTTTTGAAACTAGGCTCGTGGACTCTGCTTGAGTCCATTTCTTGCCTTCTTTAACTTGCATACACACTCCTCCCGAGTCTCAATGCTCAGAGGTTGTTGCATATATACATTTTCTTATAGGTCACCATACAAGGCATTCTTCACGTCAATCAAGATGAGTAGCAGGAGAGATAAGAATCCGCAAAGTAGGAAGCCTGGCCACTAGAGAAAATGTGTTAAAGAAATCCACTCTATATGTCTGGGTGAATCCTTTCGCTACAAGGTGAGCTTTATACTGAGAAATAGATCTATCAAGATTGTATTTGAAGGCAAAGATCCAATGACAGCCACCGGTACGTGCACTAGGTGGTAACAAAGTAAACTCCCATGTTTGTTGAGATCGAAGAGCAGCCATCTTTGGGACTCAGAAGGTGAAGGCTTAATATCACCAATAGGAGACACTCATAAACAACTGGTACATCACCTGCAAAGTCATCACCAGACACGATGGTTAGTAATGTCAACACATACTTGTTGTGGCGAGGATGATGGTGCTGAAGGAGGGGGGTTTGTTGCTTCTGCCTTTTCTTAAAATGTACTAGAGGATCTTTGAATCTAGTGTCTGGGGATGTAATCTGAGTAGTAGGAAAATCTCAAAACTGAATAGAAGAATGGGCAGTGGTGCCCTCTTTGTCTGAAATGACAATTAACTCCCAGTGATAGAAAAATATGGTACGACCTCATGAAAAGTGATATCGGCACTAACATAGTACCTCTTTGTAAGGGATCATAACATTTATAGCTCTTCTGGGTATGATTGTATCCCAGAAAGGCACACTTAACTACTTTGGGGGCTCGTTTATCTCTACTAGGCCCACTAATATGCATAAAGGCTACATAGCCTAAAATCTGAGGTGACAACTAAAATAACTCTCTGTCTGGGTATAATATTTGTCATGGTATCTGCTTAGATGTAATAGAGCTAGGCATCTTGTTAATCAGATAACAGGTGGTAAGTACATCTCTCCAATATTGTGACGGAACATTATGATGAATCAATAAAGTCCAAGACTTCGAGCCACATCTAAAAGACGCCTGTGCTTCCTCTCCGCCATCCTATTTTGCTAAGATGTATGGGGACATGTGGTCTGATGAACCACTCCATGAGATCTGTAGAAGGTTGTCATCTGTGCAGTACAAAACTCAAGTGCATTATCGGTACGAACAACTTTGACAGTATAAGCAAATCGATTCTTTATTTCAATAATGAAAGTCTCAATAACTGACCCAACATCTGACTTATTCTTTAACAAAAAAATCCAAGACAGTCTGGAACAATCATCCACAATCACTAAATAATATCTATGACTTAGTCGATCTGGAATACAACTAGGGCCTCATACAACTAAATGCAGAAAATCAAAAATAGACTTTAGCAATAGTAGAACTAGTAGGATAAAGATCTATGGTGTTTTCCCATCTGACAAGCATCACAGTGAATCTCAGTGGTTGGTGAGAGGAGGAATGATACGACGAAGCCTGTTCAGAGGTGGAAGACCAAGACGATTGTGCCATTGCAGAGCACTCCCTGTAGCGAAATACACTTCCCTGGCATGATGCTGCAATTGGAATCTGAGATAGGTGATACACAATCGCCCTCCATGTCTGCCTCCAATCATCCTCCCTGTGAGCTTGTCTTGAAACATAAAATCAACATCATCAAAAATCACCTTACAATTGAGATCTTTCGTAATCCTGCTAACAGATAGTAAACTCATAGAAAAATCTGGAATAAGTAGAACATTAGCCAATCTCATAGTCGGGGTAATTGGCACCTTCCCTTGACCATCAACTCTAGAATGCTTTCCACCTGCCACTTGAACTGTCCTACTAGGATGCATAGATTGAAGATGTTGAAAGCAACTGTGGTCACCACTCAAGTGTCATGATGCACCTGAATCAACCGGCCAAGTAGATCTGTTAGAAGCACCGAAAACATAATTTGTACTTGAGGAGGGTCTCCTGAGTGATCTGAGCAAGTTGCTGCACCATTGGATCATAATCTGCTCGTGACACTATGCCTAAATCTGTCTCAGAAGTGGTAATAGCTTGATTGGCCATGGAAGTTCTCCCATGCTTGGACTAGCAGGAAGCCTCCACATGGCAGATTCGATCATAGAAAGTGCATGTAGGACGTGGTTTGCCCATCTATCCTCTGCCATGCCCACGTCCATGAGTAGGAGAACCCCAAGTCCCTCGATCTCCACCAACTGCTAAAGCAGAAGTCTGTCCAGTAATCTTTGGGAGAGGAGCAGTTACAGTAATCATGCTAAGCCGACTGTATGTCTCCTCAAGAGGGAAGATCTGACAAGGTCAATATCTAAGAATGTGCAGAGTCATACTTTGGGCCTAATCCAGAGAGGAAATGTAGAACTGTAGTCTCCTTCTAGTAGCCTCATTGAGCAGTACATGTGCGCACAAGCCTACATGCATTGTACTTCTCCAGAAGCCCTTTTAATGTAGCATAATACTGAGTCAAGGGCTGTCCCTCCTGTCCAAGGGAAAAAATCTCGTTGTAGATTTGATACACCTTGTTGGAATTCTTTTCATAAGAGTACGTGTCATGAGAATCCCACATCTCTTTTGCAGTCTTGTAGTACATAATACCATCTCCAATCTAGGGTGAGACTGCATTCATGATCCACGCTTTCACCATAGCATTGTCCTTTTTCCATGTGACGTACTTACCTATCTTGTTCTAAGGCTTTAGCTCAAGAAGAAGTTTCTTGTTATGATCCTCAACAGTCATCAGGAACGTTTGTGACCAACGAGTATAGTTAGTCTCATTCAACTTTACTATGAGGACAAAAAATGGGTTTTTGTAGTTCCTACTCGTTTGTTGCCAATGACACCTTGGATGAAGACGAAGAAGTCATGATGCTCAGGAATCTTGTGAAGACGCCAAAATTAGATATGAAGTCAGATTTTCAGATCAGATCACAAAATAGTGTTCTAACATGAAATCCAAGTGATTTTCTTCCTTGGAAATCTTGTTAGACACACATATCAGCCCTATGAAGATCAGGAGGTACACGTTGGGGCCAAAAGGGACCCTTCCCTCAACAGGAGGCTACTATCCTGCCCCTTGCCGTCGTTGGTCTGCCTAGACCCATTGGCAGCATTGCTACCGACCAGTGGGGATGTTGTGTTGCTGCTACAGTTGCAGATCGGGCCACTGCACCCTGCTGCATCGTCGCTGGTGTTGTCGTCGCCCTGCTGCATTGCCGTTGGGGTCGTCGCCATCTCCTCTGCCAGTGGTGATGCCTCTATTGACGTTGTTACTGTTGGTACAGGCGGTGGTGGTGAGGAACGACGAGGAGAAGAGGGATTTAAGGTTTTGGTGGGATGGATTGGAGCCTTATTTCAGTGGGATACCCGAGTGTCGATCTAGGATCGTCGCTCTGATACCAAGTGAGAGAGAACGAATAATCTTATTCCTCAAGAAAACTTTACATCTCTTTATAGAGAGAGGTATTAGGTAAATTACATTAGAAAATCTATAACAAACATAAAATAAATACGTAGTATAAAAAGACTAAAAAGATAACTAGAGTGTATCCTAACAATTACATAGTGTTGCCATTGTGTATGAGATCTTAGCACATTGGAAGAAATTGGGGACAAAGGGATTCTTATGGAAGGTGAATTTCACTAAAGCTATGGTTCTCTTGATTGGGCTTTCTTATGGGTGTCTCCATGCAAAAGGGGTTTTTTTACATATTTGGATAAGGTGGATGAAAAGGTGTGTTACTATCAACTCATTTGTGGTGTTGATGAATGGGTGGCCTGACTGGGTTCAGCCTTAGCAGGGGTGCGATAGGGTTGTTGTTTGACACCTTTGTTGTTTGTTATAGCTGTTGATTCCCTTGTAGTCTACTTTTTCTGTTTGCAATGAAGGCCTTTTGAAGAGGTTCAACCCTGGACCATGAAAGAATTTAGTTCCTCTATTGCAATATGCTGATGATAGCGTATTTTTTTATCGATGGAACTAAGGAAGAAGGTAGAAATGTCTCAATCCTCCTGGAGATTTTTGGTGGATTCTCTAGCCTGCAGGTCAAGAGAAGCAAGCCCCTTATTTCATTTGGGATGTCTGATGGTAAGACAACAGTCTAGAGTGATTTATTACGTACTCCTAGACTGGCCTTATCTATGTTGTTTCTTGCTGTTCTGCTATAGGGTCGACCCTTGAAATCCACAGATTGAAATAGCTTGATCTTGAAATTGGAAGGCAGGTTGGCAGGTCGGAAGTCGAAGATAATACTTTTGAGGGAAGGCTTGTCTTTTTTGAAGTCAGTGCTCTCGGCAATTCTCATCTTCCTTCTGTCCATGTTTTCCATGCCTTTGAATGTGTTGAAAAGGTTGAGACTTTGAGGAGGTGGTTCTTCTAGAAAGGGGTCTTCGACGATGGTGGAGGCATACCTTTGGTTGCATGGGGGGAAGTTCATTGGCCCATTACTGAGGGTGGCTTAGTCGTGCTTGCCTTAGGAATTATGAATCAAGCTCTCCTTGTCATGTGGATTGTTGGGTATCATGGGAAGGGATGCAAGCTTGTTTTTTAAGGTCATTATAGCTTGTTATGGTAGGAAAGCTTGGCAGGGCAGACAGGATGCTCCCTTGGAGGGGTGACTCTTCATTTAGGAGGGGCTTATTCCATGAAATGCTGGCAGTGATTACTTTCCTCTTTGCAGATATGGGTGATGGTAGAGATTTCTCATTTTGGCAAGATGATTGGACCAATCGTGGGCCTTTTGCAGTTGCTTATCATAGATTGTATGCCTTGGCCTCCTCTACTTAAGCATTAGTGGCGGAACATTGGGATGGTAACACTTGGATTTTGACCTTTTTCAGAAAAAAAAAACCCTTGGATTTTGATGTTTTGCTCCTGTACTTTCAAACTAGAGGGCTAAAGAATTCTTGCAACTTCAGGAGGATATTGCTGCTTTTGTGCCTAGAGAGGGTGTCGAGGATGCGTGACTGTGGGAAGATGATTCATTCTCAATCAATTTCAGCTTGATATCTTCTGCCTCCTAAGGGCAATGTAGATTTCAATCTGAGCAAAGATTGTAGGCTTCTGTGGAAATCTACCATGCTTTTGAAAGTAAGGATTTTTGAGTGGCTCCTAAGGGGAAAAAAGCTTATGACTAAAGCCTATATGTTGAAGCTTGCCCCTCAAATGTACCCTACTTGCTTCCTGTTTTTTACTTGCTCTTTTGCATTAGAGGTGTGGGTAAGACTTGGTTGGCAGTGGCCTTCTCCTTCTTTGAGCAGTTTCAGCAGTCCTTATCCATACAGGCAACTTCAGATCTAAGCGGGAGCGTGTTTGCAGTGATGTATCCTTTTCGAAAGGCTTTTGGCAAGCATTTGATATATATTTTGATGTAACCCCCTTTTATCATTAATTATTAATACAATGTGATGATCACTCCCTATGTGATCATCCTTTTTTTTCTCAAAAAAAAAGAAAAGAGTTTATCCTAAAATGTGATTTTGTTTTTGTTTTTGTTTTTTTTTTTAAAGGGAAAGGCAGTTTAACAAGGAATGTTAATCTCCTGCAAATTTACCAAGTAGGGAGACTAAAAGCTAAGTGTTACAAAAATGAGAATACAAATGGTTAATGCCCTCAAGAGAGAAATGCTCCCCTTTAAAAAAAGTACCATTGCGCTCCATCCAAATGTACCAAATAAAAGTAAGAGCCTTGCCAATAGACCCCACTTTGGCGAGGGGTGAGTGTATGCTCTGCTAGAGGGAGGCCTCCGAGTCGTGTTGGATGGTCGTGAAGATCGAAGTTGGCCAACACTCCATAGCAAAATGATTTTGGTACTTATGCTTGTGTTTTAGCACTCATGCATTTTGTTCTAGTCCTTTATGATAATTAATACAACAACCAAGCTTTTTCCCACATTAAGTGGGGTCGACTATATGGATTATTTGCCTCCACTAAAATTGATTTTGATCTATTTCAGGACTTAAATTAAAGTAATTGAGGTTATACTTAATAATTTCCTTCTAACACTTTTAATAATTTCCTTTATGATAATTAATAGTGCAAAATATTTATTTTACTTTAATTACTTATAAATACAAAACCACATACTCATTTGCATACTTGTTCATCGAGTGCTTACTATGCAGTGACTTGTTCAATCAGATATTGCATACCGACTTTCTCAATGTTGGTTTGTGTCAATATATAGAGATCAATGTTCGAAATGTCGATTTCGACGTCGTGCTGATGAATTTCTAAGTGTGCATTTTGGGGGCATGTCGAGGGCATATCATGAAAATTCTCGTATTTCGATGGAAAATTTTGATTTCGATGGCCCAAAAATGTCATTTTGGAGGCACGTCGAGGATATGCAGACAAAAATGGTAGAATTAGTCAAAATGATGTAAATTTCAAGAAAATCAAATATTAATTATATAAGAATAAGAGTGGCAGTGGTAGTGGAGTAGCAACAGCAGCGCAGCAGGGGCAGTGTAGCATCAGTTGCAGCAGTAGCCTCTATAAGTCAATATGTCGCCCGTGTTGACCATATCGTTGGTATGCCGACAACAAAGTTGGTATGCCGATGAAATCCCTGTTGTTCGACACCTAACCCATGTCAATATGGCCTACCAAAAATCACCATGTCGGCGGCATGCTGTTGGCATTTAAAACACTAATAGAGATAACTAGTAGAAATGGAGCAAGGGTGAAATACCAACAAGGTTCTTCAAAATGGTCTTGCACAGAAGTACAACTATCTACAAGATCTAAATGATTTAATGTTGTTGCTCTTTTTGTGCAAAGATGATCAAGGGTGAAATATATAGAGGGAAACAACATTATTTTTCTTTGATAGGAAATAACATCTACTTGGAAACTTCTTAAATGGATAAACTTGTAAGAAGTGCCCAGTGAAGTTGTATGCAAGGGTTGGAAAGGCACAAAGGATGCAGTGCAAGGTGGTCATCTACATGATTTCGAGAATGGAGGGCTTGGGGATGATAACATTGGCAATGATGTTTAAGGCATCCTTTACCCCTTTAAAAACAAATCAATGCTGTTGAACGTAAATGCTTATAGGAAAAGGGTTGCATATCATAGTGGAAGTAATGCATCAGGCAACAAGAAGCCTAAAGGTGACACTCATCTATATCCACTCAATCAGTGAATGGAAATGGTACCATTAGGCAAACAAATAAAAAAGACGTAATTGACAAGGATGCATGCACTGAAGTAGTTTAAAGCATTGCTCGCGAGAATTGCATTTAATGCCATCTACTTATGTCAAACAATATTAAAGGAACTGGGGGATATGGACCTTAGTTGAAGTCCACCTTTTATCATGAAATTGGAGTTCCATTACCCAAATAGGAGGTGGAAGATGCAAGGGACTTGATGAATGATCACATGGAAGTAAGGGCCAAATATAGATTACTCCGTTATGTTTGATTCTCGAATGGAAAGTAAAAGAGCATCACCGATTTTATGGTGAATAATGTAACGGGAACAATGGAGTCCATTGATACATCATCAACCATGAGAACTGGAGAGAAGATATGTAAGATGCTTGGAAAAGTTGTTGAGAAAATTGGAGAGCCTAATATTGTGCAAGTCATTACAAAGTAGTGGATCAATTATGAGTTGGCAGTAGGGCTATCTATTGAGTACATTGAGTTGAGCTCAGCTTGGCTCAGACTCCAGTACAATAATGCCAACAAGGCTCAAGCTCGTGCTTTTGCTTTGATTGGGCTCGACTAAGCTAGCTCAAGCTCATTTGGGCTTGAGCCCTTTATCAAGCCTGCTCCTTAATGCGGTTAGGTTTGTCCTTAATGAGCTCACCCTTATTGAGCCCTTTATCGAGCCTGATCCTTGACGAGGTTAGGCTTGTCCCTAATGGGCTCAATCTCGTTAAGTCACGATGGATGTTGATTTTAATGAAGTTGATGAAGATGATGTTCTAAGTAATTGTAGTTCTGTTAGTTTGTCTTGGGGTAATTATTTTTAAAAGTAGTCTTAGGGAAATTGTGTCTCCTTGACTATGCACTAATATGGTGTATCAGGGTTAATTTTTCTCACTTGTTTTTTGCTTACGAACTGTTAGATGTGTGTGCCTTTTGCTTATGGTTTGTTTTATACTAATGTGTTATTGGTTGGGTTTGTAAAGCACATGCTTTGATGAACCCAGGGTGTTAGGAGTATGGCATTCTTATACATTTTTTTGATATATGATGTGCTTCACAATTTTCAGGACTGTGCCTAAATGTGCACCTTGCATCTCAGGTTTTATGGACCCTTTGCACGTTGGAGCATCTTGTGTATTTGACAGCACTGAAGTTCAATCAACTGTAAGCACATATATATGATCTTGTCTGTTTCCATATTTCCCGTGAAGAATTGAAGCTATGGCTCCTCAACGAGAAAAAAGCTTTCCGAATTTAATTTATCTTATTAGCACCTAATAGACAGCTTACTGAAATGAAACTTCCTAGATTCCACGAACTTTTGAAATTTAAGAATCTAGTCCAATCCTTGAACACTGTATCTTAGATATTTTCATTCTGATGTAAATGCAACCCGGTAGGATGTAGAACAGATATTGGTGTTACCATTTCTGTAATCTTAGATTACTGCCATTGTAGGAGCATTTTGTACTCAAAGTGTACTTCAGTGTTTGGATAGGAGCATACAAATTGTTGGAGTCAATTGTTGACACCAAATCTACCATTTGCAATTTTATAATGTTTATTGTCTATGCTCAAGTAACACTATAGGGAATTGGTCCAAGTTTAGGTCTATCATTTAGGTATTGTACCTGATACACAGAAACCAAATTTTATCCTTGGTGTATATATATAATTGGAGTGTAATACCGTAGGCCTCTTTTCATCCTTTACAAGAAAGACTTAACGGTGCCCTCTTATCACCCTTTCCTCACACATGATATTGCCCTCCTATTCCTTCGCCCACTCTTGATCATGTCCCCAAACCCTACACTCTTGATCTTGATCTCGTCCTTGTACACTAAATCTCATCCTTGTGCCTTCAATCTCGAGCTCACGATCTTTCTTTGATCTGCAGCTCATGATCTTACTTCCAGAGTGCGGCCTAGCCTTTCTGCCGTCTCTCTGCCAATCTCAATCTCTGAGATTGCCTCATTTTTCTCTCACATTGATTTTTGACCCTGTGGAGTTTGTTCTCTGAGGTTGCCCTATAGAACAAGATCAAACTGGGTTGTGTGTTTTGGATAGAAGTTGTTTGACACCGATCCTGTGAATATCAATGTCAAAGGAGAGCTATAATTCTATCCCTTGGTTCTATACCTATTGCAGAAGCTGCCATGGCTTTTGTGTGATGAAGGTTACAATGATATGATTGTTGCTTGCTGGGTGGATGACTAATGAATTGCATTGACAAACATGTTTGCTTTTCTGGTAAATTAGATGGTAATTTTCTGTAATTGGAATGGTTGTCAGTCACCATTTTGTTACGTGTATGCCTTAATGGTTACAATATTTTAAAATTTTGGTGCTTTGATTGCAAAGATTATGAAGTTTGAGGTTAATGGTAGGTCGACAATTTTGTGTTTGATTCTTTTTCGTTGCCCCACTTTATCGGCTCCTGTTTTAATCGTTCATGCTAAGGTTTGCTTCCTTGATATGTTGTTCACCATAAGTGCTGTTGTGACGCACAAAGAAATAGAGTTACATTGGTAGTTGATAGAGGAGGTTTTCTTTCTTTCTTTTTTCCTTTTTGGATTCTTTTTGAGATGTGTGTGGGTTTTTTTTATTTTATTTTGCCTCTGTGGTTGGTGGATTGTAGAGGAACCTACACCTTCAACTCCCCTGGGCCCTAAAGAGTTGGTGGTCGTTACAGTTCAACTTTTGAGAAAGACGGAATATGTGAGGTGCTGAGTGAGAGATCTTCCCACTGAAGTCTTGGTTACTTGGCCATTGGCAAGAACATTTCCCCAATGAACAAATCCTTCTCGATTCCTTTCATGCTCTTGGACTCCATTTTGAGAGACTATGATTGACCAATCTAGATAATGATCAGTGGGTTTTGAGCTGATGGTGGCAAAGGATGACAAGTTTGACCCTTGGATGTCGAGATGATTCTCCTCGCTTGTTTTGCCCCACATCTTCTGCATCTGCCTCTATGCTAATGCCCATGCAAGGACTCTCCTCTACCATGATTGTATTGATGGCCCATCCGGAAGATCTTCAGGTGGAGGAACCTTTCTGACACATTTGTTTAAATGCTGATAGATGTAATGGTGTCTGTTGTGGTGAATCGAGAAATCTTGCAGCTTGCAGTCAGCCAATTCAGCTTGGCTAGACCACAGAATAGACCATATGAGTAGTTGGCAAAAGAAATGATTTGCAAATTTCTAGGTCACCAATAGATCTAGAATTCTATACATGGTTTCTACTTATAATTTAGAAATTTGTCCAAACTTATTGTTGGGAATCAAGAAAAAGGTGTCACATGACAGTGCCATGTGGCACAGTGGGCCACGTGGCAGTCCAAGCGGTCCAATCAGGGGCGTCGGTCCTAGTTGAGTTCTTGAGGGTCAAGTTTAGTTAGCCTTGGAGTCCAAGTTATCTATTTTTAGTCAATTAGTCTAGTTAAAGGGATATGTTATTTTCTATTTTAGGAGATTTGATTAGAATTATTACTTGTTTTTATAATAGGATTTGCTCTCGATATATAGAGAGAACCTATATAAGTTTCCTTTGAGTTGCATAATAATAATTTTAGATTCTACTTCAACTCCTCTCCTATCTCTTCCTTATGTGTGTGCTCTCTCTCTCTCTCTCTCTCTCTCTCACATGTGAACAACCTCTCTCTGCTCTCCCTGTTGTGTGAATAGGAACCACTTGTAGCAACCTGTTGCTACCTATTTCTCTCTTGTGGGAGAGTCTTTACGCTTCCTATGTGCATGAAACTTCACATGGTATCAGAGCCTGCAATTTAAGCTCTTCTGAGGGGATTTTCTACATGCGTAGGAAGGAGAAGAGAAGAAAAGCCACGCACAACAGTTGTGCGTGACTTCTTGTTGGGCTATAGAGAGATTACGCACAAGACAACCTTGTGCGTGATTCCCACGTGTTGCAGAGCTTAGTGTGTTGAGGCATCTTCGTTGACTTTGGAGTTCACGCAAAGAATTCCTCGAAGGTCCTTGGCGCTTTATGTAAGGCCCAAAGAGTCAAGCAAGGGACTTCGGCTAGTCATCTCTTTTACGTATCCAGCGCCTTACGTGGAGTGTAGGAGTAGAGAGGCTCGATTCTTGAAGATGGAGATGGCTAAGAATGAGGCTATGTTGACCACCGGAGGAGTAAAAGATGCAATAAAACAAGAGAACGAGGAGATTTATCAAAAGGTATTTCAGTTCATATGGTGCCTCTATATCTAATTTTTTTATTCTCTAAAAGATGTTTTCGGAACAAAGGATGCTAAACACTTAAAAAATATCAAATTAGCGAAGGATGAGCACCATGGAGATTGCATCGACTCTGACTCAAGAATGAGAAGAGGCATAGTATAGCCTCTAGAAGTTCACGGCGATTGCATTGACTTTTTCACTCTCTTGGTGAACCTTGGTTGGAAGAAAAGCCGAGGGTCTTTTTCGGCTTATGAGCAAGGTGCCATACTTTTGGACAATGTTGTAAAAATTGACCTACTCGACTGAGTAATCAGCTGAGTAATTCTATATAGTGCCCTGCTGATTGAATAACTCATAGTCGGGCCAATAGTTGGCAACACTGATTAGTTGGTCGAGTAGTCAGTGTAGTTGGTCTAGTAGTAGGATGATTTTTGCATGGAGGAAAAAAACATGTATGTAGGTATATTTTCTTTTAGGTCAAATAAAATCTCACTCGATCCCCTCCCCTGACCACTATAAACTCGTTTATTTTCACCTAAGACTTTTCGACCAAGCAAAAACCCTCCATCATCGAAGTGTGTATTGTAATGTATTTGATTCAAGTATATATTAATTCTTGGTTTGTTGCTCTATTGTTCGTAATGTATTTGTAATGGTTTATACTTTGGTTTAATTATTAAATTTGTAATGAATTTGATATTATTTGTACTTTGTAGCTTATTTTATAACCTTAAACTTGAATATGTTTACTTTTATGTAATGATATATTTTACTTCTTGATATATATATATATATATATATATATATATATATATATATATATATATATATATATATATACTCTTCGACTACTCCACATACCGTATACTCTTTAGTCATTGGCCTGATCGACTGAATACCGACTATTGACTTTTACAACACTGCTCTTCGAGGAGGCAAGGAACCCTTTAATGCATCAGGGAATATCGAGATAAAGGGTTCATTTCTAGACCGTAGAAGAAGAGGCGAGTCTATCCTCAACTCTTCAGAGAAGAGAGATGTAACAACATTACCAAGTCTTTGCTGTCTCCTGCGCCTCAACTTGTTGGGGGGTGTTAGGAATCAAGAAAAAAGAATATGTCACGTGACAGTCCAAGCAGTCCAGTTAGGGGTGTCGCCCCTAGTTGAGTCCTTGAGGGTCAAGTGTAGTTGCTCTTGGAGTTCAAGTTATCTATATTTAGTCAATTAGTCTAGTTTTCAAAACGGATATGTGATTTCCCATTTTAGGATATTTAAGTAGATTTGTTACTTAGTTTTAGAATAAGATTTGCTATATTATATATATATATATATAACCTATGTAAATTTTCTTTGAATTGCATAATAATAATTTAAGATTCTATATCAGCTTCTCTCCTCTCTCTCTTCTTCATGTGCGTGCTCTATCTCTCCCTGTCACGTGTGAATAGCCTCTCATCTATGCCTGTTGCGGGAACAGGAACCACCTGCTGCTGCCTATTCCTGTCTAGTGGGAGAGTTTTCACGCTTCGTATGTGCTCAGAACTGCACACTTACTTTTTATTTGGTTTAGTTATATTACCGTGCATTATAGGCACGAAACACTCAGATGACGACCATTTCAGATCCAAACTAAAGGTTTGAATTAAATGGTCTGTGCCTTGGGTTAATGTCTATGTCACGTTCTTTGCTGGTGATCGTTTGACCTGTTTGGTAGATATTTATTGTTTCTTTTCTTAAAGCTTTGGCAATGCTGCAATTTGACGGTCTTTGTGCAGAATCTGATGATGTATCGGGTATACAAAAAGGTAAAGAGACGATCATAGGCCACAAAGATGGGCATGGTATGAGTTCACCTGGAAGATCTCAACAAGCAAACTTCACGGATAATGTACCAATTACTAATCAGGCAGGGGAGAACCAATATGACATTCTAAATTTATGTTAAAAGAAAAAGAGGTTCTAAATTCACATATATGGCTTTAGAGTTGCTTCTCTTTTGCTTTACTTTTGTTCGCTTAAGTTCAGAACTCATCCATGAATGATTTTTCCACCCAAGCATCTATTTTGTTGATGGGAACAGAAAATTCAAAGCTTATCCATGAACGATTTTACCGAAGCGAAGGCCTTTGATCTTGAGAAAGTTGCGTTCTGCCGCTTCTGATCTAGCCATCTCTAGCGAGAGCAGTTGTGCATGGAACCTAAGTGACCCAATTTCTGATTTAAGGACAACATTACTAATAGTCTGATTATATCAGAACATGCAGCTATGAATAAGTACCTCTAGAGACAGTCCCTTCACATGGATGGTGCGGAGCCCTTTTTTTTTTCCAGAAAAAAGAAGAGGATGTCATTGATTATCTGGCGTATAAAATTAAAAAATGACTTCCTAAAATATTGTGTCCCATAGCCTCTTATAAAATGCTCCTCGCTAAAACCATCCTTAACATTTGCCGATTCTCGTTTAAAGAGTTGAATTTCTTCGAGTCATGCTTGACTCAAACTCGTAAGCCTACTCAAACTCGAACTTGACCGAGTTGAAATGAATCAACTTGAATTTAACTTGTTCGAATTTGAGTTGACTAGCAAGTCAACTTGAGTCCAAACGATATATCACTTAAATGGGATCAAACTTGAGTCCAAATGGATTCACCGTCAATTAAATGAGCTTAATTTTATTTTTCTTTTAAATTGTTTTTAGCAAAGATATCTACAGTGACCATTATAAAATTTTGAAAAATTTTATGGGGTTGCAAGGAGTTGCAAGTAGGGAGCATCTAGCTGAGCTGCACGCCACTTACATGTAGCTTTTTGTTTTAGCTGTTACATTTGTCCTCTTTGGTACAGCCAAACGCCTCCTTTGCAATCCATAATGTTCTACGAATTTAGTACATACAAAACAAAAGTGTATTTTTCTTTCCATGCTTGTGTTGGGTTTTTTTTGGGGAACAGTATGACCAGGCATTTCATGGATTTGTGAATTACAAATAAGAAATCTATATTCCCCTACAAAACTAAATTTAATAGAAGTCTAAGGTAAAGTCAATTCGTACATTGTTTTGGTATGTGTCTCCTGCTATTAGTCTGCCTATTAATTGCGATTGTCATTTTTCTATCTTAGATATACAGAATTGACTTCTGCTTTTTTTTTTGAAAAAGACACTAGACTTGAATCTCCTGTTGCATGTACATATTTCCGAACCAAAAAGCAGCAGCCACATCTAAATTACAGAAGCCCCGTTTCCATTAACCCTCTTTAAGTTAACTAAAAAGCAGTAGCCATATTTAACAATCTTAAATAAATCAAATGCCCAAGGAGAAGTAAAGTCTTCCGGTTGCAAATAAAGATTCCATTTTAAACACAAGTTATGTGCTTTGGTACTCCCATAATTAGAAAATAGAAGGGCTCAAGAACATTACACACCACTGATCAGAAACTGGTGTGGGCTTTAGCTCCATGGCATGGAAAAACAGACCCAGAACCTTACACCACACTAATTATAAAATCTCTAGGTGTTGGATCTAGATTGCTTCTTCTCAAAAGTGACGGAAATGAAATCAACTCCAATATACAAAAGCCCATTGAACCTGCTTTTGCAAGTCTGTAACATTTTTCTAAAATGTCCTATGCACATTGTGTACTTAATTTAAAATTGCTTTAGATGCAGATTAGTTCAGATACAAAATGTTTTATTGCAGGTGAGGGAGTTTTTCCTAGCATCTGCTCAACAATGCTCATCTAGAGTAAGAATTCGGAACATTACCGTGGGAGTATGAGATATATAAAAATGATTTTACATGTGTATCCTTGTTAAATCAAATTGGCCTATTAAAGAACATAATTCTTTACAATCCTGTATCTTTCTCAAAAAGAACAAAACATAGCTCCCATACATTCTTTCTTGGCATTTATATGCATTTGCTGTTATCTCTTTAGAATTAACAGAATGTCAACTGCAATGCCATCACAATTGAAAACAAGGTTGGATTTAAAGGAAACAATAGCAAAGAGTAGATTCTAGTAACAATATGGTTTATTTAATTCAGGTTGTACAAATCATAGTTGAGCAACCAAAAGTTTCCATTGATCAACCAAATGGAAGGAATGCATTGGAAAAATGACACATAAATGATAATTCTAAACACAATCAAAACATCCATCAAGTTGGCATATAGAGCTGAAAATCCATCGTAAAAGCAAAGCGTCACCTGACAATTCCTACTGGCGACAAATCCCATGAGTTTTCTAAACATGGCTCGACAACACCTGAAAGTGGGTTACAAAATAGAGATGAGCTAAATGGTCTAGTAGGGACAAATAACTACTGCTTTCAATAAAGTAGGGTAGTGCATAGTTTCACTAGTTGGCTAGATCCCCTATCCCAAACCCAAACCCCAGGTTTCAACTTTTGAACTCAATTTAACCTTACCAAGCATGGTGGTTCAACCCAATTAATCATTCATGTTGATTAATGCTAACTTGTTTGATGTGGCTATCCTAATGATCAAAGACCTTGTCACCTTCCACTCTAATTCCTGGGGTGATAAATCATCCCTTCCTACTGAAGGAAATCTTGATGTACCCTCTCCAATGGTGTACTTGTAGTAATAATCCCTTATTGGCCTTCAAAGAGATTAAAGTACTTATATCCACCAGACAAGGATACCTGCTTTGGGCCTTGGAATGTTGACTACACTCAACGTCCCTAAAATCTATTCCACACAAGACTCCTTAAGCACTGGTCCAATTAATTCAATGGGAGTGACTCCTTGCTTCACCCTTGTGATCCCTGGAAAGCTACTCCACACAGGATCACTCATGTGTTCCAATACTTGAGATCCCTAGAAGGCTATTCCACATAGGATCCCCTATGCTCTCTATTCGTTTAGATCCTTAGAAAGCTATTGTAGACAAGATCCCTCGTGTTTCGATACCTGAGATCTCTGGAAGGCTATTCCACATTGGATCCCTCATGCTCTCTATTCGTTCAGATCCCTAGAAAACTATTTCAAATAGGATCTTCATGATTCTTGTCACTTGAGATCCTTGGAAGACTATTCGAAACAGGATCCCTCGATTCTCGTCGTAGATCCCAAGAAGACTATTCCAGACAAGATCGCTGAAAGCCTCACATGGAGTTAGATTCAGGTTAATTTGAGTGCCTCGTCTCGATGACAACATGTGGCTTGTCATCGTACTTAGGAATTATTCAAGTTCCTAGGTCGAATCATGGTAGCCTCTAGCTACCTCATATTCTTGGGTTTCCAACCCACAACAGTGAACTCATGGCTCACGAGGTCCTGGTGTTGGGCCTCATGAAATCACCTATGAAGATTTATCTATCCAACGACCCCTTTCCTTTGATCCATACTAGAATCAGACAACCTTAATGACCTACTAGATCACCTGGGGTCTTATCCAAGACCTTAGGACTAAGAATCTTTCCTAAGCTCATAGTTGAGTCATTTATATCATCATGTGAGATTTAGTCCATCACATAGCCATTTTAGGTTGCTTTTAGTCCATTTAGAGAGCTTCATGCTCATTTAAGGACACTCTATAACCATCTCAAGTTTTTCTACAATTTGACCATTCCCCCCATCTATTAGGGTATCCACTAGATCCTTAAATAGGTTTTAGGTTAGGTCTGGTCACCCCTTAGGGTTTATAGGGTCAAAAACCTTAATTTCATGTCGATTTAGAGACCAAACTAGCCACTTAATGTTAGGTGATTATTACCTAATGTTAGGAAGTCCTCCAGTAGCCACCTAACATTAAGTAACCTTGACCTAATGTTAGGTCAGGTTGCAGAAGCTAGCCAAACCTGCAGTATCGAGTTTCTATGCCCCCAAACTCTTATTTAACACATCCAAATCTCATGAAAACTTAATCACAAGTTATCACACATATAAGGAACACATTAATCCTGAAAAACCCCCTATCAAAAACTAGGGCATTAGTTACCTAGAAAAATCGCATGGTGCCATAAATATTCCACCAAATCATGAAGATTCAACATGCAACTCAAAACACTAATCTCAAATTCAATTCCTTCCCCTCTATTGTTCCTAACCATAGGGAATCAAGAGAAACTTGTTTTTCAAGAGGGAGGAGAAACAATACCTTGTGGAGATGGGCTCCTTCGTTTCTTCTTCCATGATACCTTGTGGAGATTGCATTTTAATTTTATATTATTTGCCTTGGTATACTATTCATCCCCCTTTAGTATAGACTTATAAGATCCTACAGGTACTTTGTACTCACAACAACAATAACAATAACAACAGCAGCAGCAGTAGGGTCGTTAGTGATGGCGATGACAGTGGTTGGCGACAACAATGATGGTGGTCGTCAACAGTAGCTTCAATAGGGAGGAGAAGATGGAGGGAGAACCATCAGTGGAGAGGGTTGTAAGGGGAGAAAATGAGCCTTTTTTTAATTATATTTGTCTCCACCCTTATATAAGGGGTGCAAAAATTATGTAAGAGTCCCTCTACCCCAAAACTCGCTTTAATAAAGAGTTTACAACCCCAAATTGTATTTCAAAATAGCCCTCAGCACCACATTTGTCAACTATAATAAGGGGTTAGCTTTACTCTTAAAGCTAAAATTTTCATGATTAGGCTCTCATTACCCTTAACTCAACATTAGGCAAACAAAGTAGGGTTTAATTGGCTCATTATACACATTAAAAATCCAAGGTCTTACACTCTACCCCCGTTAAAAAGAATTTCATCCTCGAAATCAACCAAAGTACTAGGTTCCATACAATCGAGCATAAGCTTAGGAGCTATGTAGCTACAAGTAACTTTAGCTAAACAATGCCATAGCAGCAAACCAAATTTGTTCCCATGCAAGTACAAGATAAAAGAATGAAGCACAAATACAAAAGCAACATAGCATTAATTACATACAACTATAACTATTATAGCATGTCGAATACCCTCCCTTGGGTTATAAAAGAATTCAAAAGAGGGCTTTCATATAAAAATCAGAACACCAAAAGACTAGAACATTTTTGAGCCTACTAACTAGGCTCAAACGTCTAAGTCGTCATCATCCATAGTGGTATTCATCACCTCTTTTCCTTTGGTTATAGCAGGTCCCTTGTCCTAGCTCATGAAAGGAGTGGCTTGAATTTCTCGCGCACTTAGCATACTAGCTCCCAGTCCATCATCGTTTCTGCTTTGTTGTCCCGCAATCAAGGTTGCCACTTGTCCCTTCATGGGACAATCTTTCTTTAAATGTCCAGGATGTGTGCACTTGAAGCACACCTTTGGAACATTGCATGGCTTGGGATGATTCTTTCCATAGTTGGCACAACCCCTCTTCTTAGGAAGCTAACTCATAGTGTATAGGGTGCTATCCATGCCAAAACTCTAAACTTGCCCCACTAGTTTTGAAATAATCCCTTTTGTACCTTTATTTTGACCCCTAGGGGTTGTTGGAATTTTTTTAGGACCTTGGGGTGGTTTTCATAATTTCTACACACTTACTAGTGCACGTAGGGGTTGTTTTGCAGTTTAGCAAAGACAAAGGGTTTTTTTGTAAATTCTGCATGCTCATTGTGTGTCTTAAGGTCTCGAGGAATTTCCCTAAACTCCAAGGGCCTTTTCATAAACTTTAAGCATTTATTTAATCCACATAGGGGCCTTAGGATACTTTTCTAAATCTTTGGGGGTGTTCCCGCAATTTTTGCACATGGAGGGTGCAACCGAGACTCTCGCATCATTTCCTACTTTGTTGGGGGGTTTGACACACTTTTCACACCCTCAAGTTTTGATTTTGGAGACCCCACACAAAAACCTAAGACTATGGGACTAAACCTACACTTTTTCCCTAACCCACCCCCTAAGAGCCTAAACTTACCCATAGACAACCTACCCACCTTGTTTATTGCGTGTGCACACACATCCCACTACCTCAGCTTGGGTGGCGAGCTACTTCTCAGCTGCAATTGAGAATGAGCGAGAGAGGGGGAGAGAGAGAGCATGCAGAGGAGAAAGAGGGGGAGCATCGTTCTCGCACCTCTCTTTCTCTTCTCTTACACACTAACGAGGAGGGAAGGTGGGAGGCACGAGTTCAAATCGTGCATTTGCGGGTGTGACGAGCGAAGGGGGAGGGTGTGATGGCCGGATCCAACGGCTTAAGTGCGAAGTGCGTGATCAAGTGGCAAGGAGGAGGTGCGACATCGTAATTTGTGGCCTGTTCGCACGCCAACCAAATCATGACATGATCGTTCAAACCATCATGTTAAAAACGATGTTTTAAGTCATTGTCGTAGTATGGATGTTACAATGCAAGCAGATGTAGCGTCATTTCATTTATTTACATAATTTTTATTGATTTATTCTAGGTCATTCATTAGGATGGAATTATTGATATACATCACTCTTTATGTTCCAAAAATATTCTTCTATTCCAAAATGTTAATTTTATTTATAACCTGAATCAATGAATTAATTAATGAATGAATAGGATAATTATGTACAAAAAAATCAATTAATTCTAAATACAATGCCTTAAACATATTTACAATCAATCAGGCATCAAAAACTATGTATAATTATTCTATGTTAGTTATATACATTTATCCTAATTAATGCCTATGTATAGGTACAAAAATAACTACTAATATACACTAGACTAAATATACTAACATATAATATTAACTTTAATAACATACATTATATATATAGTAACATATATAAGTGTTACTGTCACGCCTCAAAACTCAAACCCCAAAAATGAGGGTCGGAGTCCCAAGGGACGAAAAGGAAAGAGGTGTTGGTTTATTTAATTCGTGTTGTACCTAACTAAGTCGAGCTAGAAAGAGTTCCATTTACAACATGCAATGGAAGAAAATTTGAAAAGAATGGCACATAATTGATACAGGAAACAGTAACAAAACATAAACTTGCTGTAAACCAAATCATAAATTGTACTTGTCAATAGAGCATGCACAAACTTGCGCAGCAACAAATTCTGTACATCGACGATCCGCGACAACAACCTAAAAGTAGGTCACAAAGCTAGGATGAGCCAATCGGCTCAGCAGGGAATAATCATCTACTGTATCTCAACCAAATAAGATAGTGTACAGTTTCAATTACTGGCTAGTTCCTAGCCTAAACCCACACTCTAGGTTCTAGTTTCTCGAACCCTACCTGGTATGACCAATCACCTTGGTCCAGTAACCCATTAATAAGTTACCCAAGTTCCTTCCTCAATTTGGTGTAATAATTTATTCCCTCACTCGCCTCAATGATTAGATTATGGAAATTCATCCCTCTCTACTAGAGGACATTGAGACGCATCCTTTCCTTTGAATCCCAGCCTAATAATCTCGTCCTGGCCAAGGGAGAGATTAGCAGTCTGTTAATCCTCTAGAAAGGCATGCCCATTCTTGATGTATCGAGAATGTTGCTGACTTCAGTCAGAAGAGTCGAGCCTCTTGGGAGCTACCCAGGCCTATGGCTTGTGATTACAAAACACAAGCCCAAATGGTGTCCAACAAGGACTAGTCGTAGAACAACCAAATCATCATCCCTTTAGGAGTGCAGTCCTCAGGTGTGCCCTCTTAATCCGCCATTGGACGAGATCTCAACCAATCCACCTTAGTACCCCGGCCATCTCCGCATATGCGGGTGCCTAGTGAGCCTCTTGCTCGAGTACCTTCACATTGAGTCAGATTTGGGTACATCCAAGTACCAAACACCATTGACAGCCCCAAGTCTTGTCACTGAACCTAGGAACCTACCTGTTCCGTGGCAAATCTCCTTGGTAGCCTCTTGCTATCGCAACAGCTCGGGTCATCTACCCGAGCAGTGAACTTGTGGTTCACCAAGTCTAAGGGGCAGCCTTACGAGCTCACCTAGTTGACTTACCATCTCATTGATTTCATTTGGGTTTCGTGCCCAGAATGTAGTCATAAGGACCTAGTGGATCTCCTGGGGTCTTACTCAAGACCTTAGGATCCAAGCATTTCCTCTTATTAGACTTGGATCGAGTCATAGGTGTCATCTCGTGGGATTCAAGCCATTACTTAGTCAATTCAGATTGCTTTTAATGTGTTTAGGGAGCTTCATGCTCAATTATAGGTGTACACACACACGCACATACATGTGCTTCACCTCTCTAGGGTCTAATTGCATTTTCCCATTCATCCTTATCCATTGGGGTACCTGTTAGACTCCCAATTAAGTTTTAACATTTCACGGGATTTCTAATTATTAGAATCACACAGTTCAATACAATCATTACATTTAAAAACTATCAAACATCAGGTACCTACTCCCTATCATTAATACACTCAAACAACATACCTCTGTTATTAGGTAATCTTGACCTATTACTAGGTCAAGATGCTTGTCCAAACTAGGACTGCAAAACCCGCCTTTCATGCCCAAAACTCGGGTTTTGCACCACCAGTACACGCACACGTCTGTACCCTGAACCCAAGAGATCCTTGATCTCAATAGTATGGTTTCACCCTTAACTTGATCTATTCAATTAATCTCTTCACAGAGTTCAACAATTTAGAACGAGCACACCAGTACCGGTCTTAGTCTTAGGTACCGGTGTTGGGCGCCCCCGCTGCCATGGCTACTGAACTCACGTGGTATCGGTATGGGTCACCAGTACCGATACAAGGTGCCTTCAGTACCAGACTTAAGTTCCTTTTTAACTTATTTCGGTTATTGGCATCGCTACCAGTATCGGGCGTTTGCCGCTCCCAAACCCTAGCTTAAGCCTTCCATTTGATTACCCAAATTATACAATTAACAGAGGGATGGGTAAGTCCCGCAACATCTCAAGATGACTGTCCCTGTGTTGGGGCAAAGATTCACATGAATCTCGTATTTGCAGCCCGTTGTTAGAGTCGATCCTCTCCTCACCCAGGACCTACACTGAGTATAGTAGTACCTCTTGTGACAAACGATTAGAACCCTAAATCTTTATTGTTACAAAAGTTCCTAATGGACTTCCCTTCCACCATTACAGGATTGCGCTTATCTAGCCCATTAAGATTTCTATACCTTTACCAAGACCCATTAGGTTTAGTTTATACCATGCATTTTGGCCTCACGGGTATTTTGGCGACATGGCCTCATGCATTCACTTTAGAATCTTCTCTTTATTGTTTCCAGATTAGGATTTGTACTACTAGAGGGTCTATTTTATTTCCATTTGGGACCAACCACCTCGGGTCCTAATTATGCTCAAAATTTGAGTTTCCTAACATTAAATGCTAACCAGGATTCTTAGCTTACATTCATGGTTACCAGGTCGGGGTTTAACTAATTAGATTAAGCTCCTGATTCCCGTGGGAAAATTCCATGCGAAACGGAACCACAAGCCTCCAATTGGACGTCCAGCATCATGTGTCAGACGTCCGAGAATAACATCCCACTTCCGGTAGCTACCAGTGACCAGTTGATTCCTTGGCTAGATGTTCGAATCGAGCATATTGGGTGCTTGATGTAATATCAGGTGTCTAATTGCTAGGACGTAGTCCCCAAAATGGCAATCCAGTTGCAGGGACGTCTAACCAAGGGATCAGACATTAGGATCGAAGGTATCAAATGCCTAATGGATCCTTAGGCGTCGGATAACCCACTCAAAGCTGCATCTGAGTTTAGGATGAGTTCTTAACATCCAAAAGCTACGTACAATAACCTTTACCCGAAGAATTATTGTTTACAACCTGAATTTAGTTTATAACCACATACAACCACATGTATTTTGCACATTCTGTCCTCAAACTCAACTCGGACAACCAGTACCGGTACTAAGCTTTAGTACTGGTACTAGGCAACCCTAGTACCAAATTCACAAGTTCCAACCAGTACTAGTACTGGGCACCAATACTGGTACTGTGCACCCTCAGTTTTTTATCAACATAACCCAACCAGGACCGATATTAAACATCAGTACCGGTACTGGGCACCACTGGCCTTGTACCAAAATAACCCAGCTAGTACCGATACTAAACATTAGTACTGGTACTGGGCAGCTCCAGTTGACCTACTGGAATCATCCAGTACCAGTACCGATCACCAGTACTCGTACTGGGTGCACTCTCAGTCCCCATTTCAGTGCGTTACATTGTGGTGCTAGGTCAACTAGTACCGGTATTGATCATCGGTACTGGTACCAGGTGTTCTCAGCACCTAGTTCACCTTACCAAACACCCATAGTTTTATCCATAAGCCTATTCGACTATTTAGACGAAAACCCTCCCTTTTATCACCCATAAACATGGAAACCAAAAAGGGAAAAAATTCTCCATCATTTCACATGCAACATGGTATCTTTTTATACACAAACCACTTCTTCTAATATCCTTAGGCATAGGAACAAAAGAAGGCTTCAAAGATAGAAACCCTACCTCAATTAGAGCTCCTTTCTCTTCTCTTAATCGCAGCAGCAACAGGAACAACAGCAATGGTAGCTGCTACAACAGTAGCACCACCTCCTTTCCTCTTTTCTCCTTTCTTTCATGCAGCAGCAGCACAACCACAATAGCAATAGCAGCAGCTTCAACAACAGCTATAGTAGCAGCTCTCCTCTTCCTTCCTTTTTGCTCCTCCTCATAGCAGTAGCAGCAACGCTAATAGCAGCAGCAGCTGGCAGGGAGGAAGGGGCATCGACTGAGGGGGAGAAGAAAATGTGATTTTTCTTTTAAATTTTTAAATCTCTCTCTCTCTCTCTTATATAAGGGTTGGATATTTTGCATCCAAGCCCTTCATCTTCTTTCTTGAGCCTTAAGAAAGGCCTCCAAACATGTTTTTCTCACAAATGGCCCCTCAACTTTTCATTTATTAACATTTGGTTAATGACTTGGGGGATTTGTTTAGTTCCAAGGCTAATAATCACTAAATTAAGGTTCTCGAAGCCCTTAATCTCACATTAAGCAACTAATTAAGGTTTTTAATTAGCCTATTATGAGTATTACAAATTCGAGGCATTACAGTTAGTGTAGCCTTAGTAAAAATATGTAAAAAACATAAGGTAAAAGAATGTTTATTGACATAAATACTAAAGCCTTAGAGTTTATTTACATATATAAGGCTCAAACAAAACTATATTACTCTATTTATATACATATGTATATGTATGCATTATACGCATATTTAATTTATTATACATATACATATTTATTATATACTTATACTATATACTCTACACATATACATATTATACATACACTATACACATTTATATGTACACACATACTTAGGTTTCAACACTTAGCTATTCGATTCATACACACAAGCACAACACAAGCCTTCCAATACTTAGCCAAATTTCACACTCCTCTTCTTTCTCTTCTTCTTCTAGGGGAATTTTAGGACATCTGAGTTATTGTTCATCTTCAAAAAAATTAGGTTTTTAATGGGTGAGTCGGTATTTCGTGGGATACATAGCACCCAATAGGAGTGGGACCAGACCACTACTAAGTCAACTCATAGTACATTTAGGGTGCATTTTATTTCAATTTCATTTTAGGCTCAATACAGGCCCACAGTAGGCCCAGCATAGTGCACGGCCCCTTGCCCATGCACTATTCATCATAATATGCTTGTATACATGCTCGGATGAGAGAGAGAGAGAGGCATATAATGGTGAGGAGGTGCCCAGCGCTCATGACGAATGAAGCACCTTCTCACTAAAAGTGTTATATATGGCTGTAAAGGCTTGCGCGTTAATGATGTGTTACCATTAGCAGCAATCAATTGAGCGCTGCACTGCGCTTGCGCATGTTCTGATTTCATGATTTTGGCCCTCAATTTAAGGGCTCAAATAAATTTCATTTTACAAATAAATTATATGATTATAAAACCCTTATATAGGGCTACATAAATATATAATTAATTTACAAAATAAGTTATTTAAATATATATTAAAATTAGTTAAAGTTAGGTGTTGGTACATGTTAAATTAAGATTTAATTTCTTAATTAAAGTACAAATTGATAAATTGATCATGAATTGACCTTATAAATAGTTAATTTACATAATAAAGTGTTTGCTAAATATTTTTAATTTATTTTAGAGTATTTATTTTAATTTATTTACATTTACATATGCATTTCAAATAGTTATATACATATTTAAGTTATAAATACTGTAATATAATACAAATATAGTATAAATTGGTTAAACATACTTAAAATGATACTATACAAGTGTACACTATAGATTACTTTATTATTAACTTAATTTATTAATTTATTTTATTTTAACTTAATAATTCACCTAATTAACTTAATAACTTAATGATTTACAATAAATACATAATTAAATTAATATATAGGTATCATACGGTATATTATAATTTGTTAAATATGTGTGTACAATATTAGATATGATTATAGGCATATACGTATGTATTTATAATTACTTAGTATTATACACATTTATTCTACTATAAATTAATATATAATTATATGATAAAGTTACATATATAATAAATCATTCTAAATACTTATTTAAATATATAGAATATAGTTTAAAGTTATTTATGTACATTATTTATATATATTACAATATCTACATATAGCTTAGTATTAAATTATATTTACAAGTATAAATACAATATACATATTATTTTTGTGTATTTTTGGGTATATTCTGATTTTTATGATTTATATATATATATATATATATATATATATATATATATATATATAATAGAGGTAGGAGATGAGAGAAAAAGGGTGAGATGAGAGAGAGAAGAACTCTTTTTGATGTTTTTGAATTGATTTCTTTTATTTAGTTTCAAAGTATACTGAATCGTCGGCTGGTATATTCTACCAAGCCGGGGGTTCGGATTACTTTGCAACTTTGCATATATTTAAAGAAATACCTGATATTACTCAAGATAGGTTTATTTTATTTTTTTTTATTATTTTATAATTTTTATTTATTTACAAATCTAGCACAAATTAGGCCTCGAAAGGATTTTCAACAAAGAACCTAAGGTCTCTTTTTGAGTTCAAGCTTCTAGACAAGGGGTTTAAGCACTCAGAAACATCCAACACACAATATGAAAGGTGTTTGGATCAAGTAAACATGATTTTCACTAATATTTTCATTAAATCATAATTTGGATAGATTTTACAACTCACATGCTGACAAAGACATTTAATAAGAATTACAAGCTATTTCAATCAAATTTAAAGTCAAATTCGAGTAGATGAAAGCTCATACACCAAGTTATATCAACATACAACATGTTAGCTTCATTAAATCTTTGAAATCCTATCTCAATTTTCTTGGAATAGCACTATAGCTGTGTGAAGACAGCAGCTACTGCTATCACATTTTAGTAGACAAAATCAACCATTGCCAGCAGTTGAATCAACTGCTATTGCTCTCCTCTTGCTGCCAATAGATGCAACAATTTGTGTAGCTACAGCCCTTTGAAAACCCAGCGACTGAATTAGGCTTTGCAGCTTGATTAATTGGTTTCAGAAAATCTCCTTAGATATGAAAAGTAAGATCTAAGGACCCATAAACTACAAATACCAATTGATTCATGAAGCCCATAAAAATTTGAGGTTAAATCCACTGCAAAGACATTCAAAAAGTCATTTAAAATCTTCATCTAAATCAATATTAGATGGACAAAAACCAATTCTTTGGAAATTCACTCTTAGCCACTACAAACATTCATGAAATAGTCTAAAAACCATTTAAACTCAGATTAAGGCTCAAAACATATTTAAGGATCCTAATTAATCCTTCCTACATCACTATAAACAATGAAGAAGGGAGAATCACTTCAAAATTTTCATTGAAATTACCTAAAACCTCTAATAAACATCAATATGAAAGTTAATGTCATTTAAAATTAAAACCCATGTTGTCCTGTTTTAGGGCTTTTAATCTTGAATCACTGAGGTGATATGATCATCTAGAGTTCCTGCACACCATTGACTAGTGTACAGGAACTATAGGTGATCCATTTAAACTCATTAGATCATTTTTCAAGCCTCATATCAAGATCACTGATTTTCCTTGGCTTGGCCTACCAAAGTGCCAAAATAAAAATCAAAAGTCAAGTTTCAAATTGAGCAAGAGCTCATCAAGTTCAAACAACTCAAGCCCATCAAATTCAAGCTAATTAAACTCATAAAAATTTGATTCACTTGATACAAATCATTTCTCACCAAATTAAATCTCAAATTTCTTAGGGTGTAAAAACCAAATATGAAAGAATTGAGTGAATCAAAAGCAGGAAAAACCTAACTAACAGGACGAATGGGACCTCTGAGATGAACTGCAGCTAGTGGTTGCAGTGACAATTGGGGGAGGAGCTCCAATGGTTTGAAAGCTCTCTAGTGGAGCTCAGATCGCCCTAAGGTGTTTTGAGATCCTTAGTGGCGAGGAGAGGCTGAAGTGGAGTTCCACTGCTCAGGCTGAGGAATAGGGGCTGGTGAGGTGAGGAAACCGGAGGGGATTGAAATGATCAGCTCAAGGAAGTAGGAGAGGGGCTGATAGTCGTCGCACAGGCTCAGGTGAAGTGATTAAACAAGCGTGTGAGTGAATTAGGTGATCGTAAGGTAAGATTAGGTGTGATTAGGGCGTATAGTGGAGATTAGCTCAGAGGAAGGTGGGAAGCTTAGAATCAAATGTTAGCTGCTAGATGGGATCTGGAAGAGGCAAGGGTCCTTCGCGCGAAGGCATGCACTTGGAGGTGGGTGATCGGTCGTTAGATCGAAGGTGCAAGGGAGCAATGACTCAGATTGGCCGTGTTCTTCGTCGAGAAACAGTGGACTATAGGCGTGAACAGTACCAGGTGGTGTTGGGTAAATTGCATGAAATCCTTTATAGGTGAAACAGTGAAAGAAGTGTGCAAAAACCCATAAGTGGTTAAAAGTTATGCATAGTTGTCCTTGGAGTCTTGCAAAACGGTCCTTGTGGGTTTGTAGAAATGCCCTTGGAGGTTTTATGCATGAATAAATATGAATGTTTAAGGACCTATATGTAAAGTTATTAATGTAGGGTCCTAATAATTTCCAAATGCCATGAGATTTTTATTGGAGTTTAATTGAACATATTAGAACATGATTTCACTATTGATTTGAATGTTTGAACTCAAACATACGTTCTATTTGCAATTGGAACATCATTTTGCATTTAGGAATAGAATATCTCATTTAGTGACATAATTATGCTTCTTTAACCTCAATTTGCTGTTTTAGGTTATTTCTACTATTTTCCACAGTTAACCCTTTTCTTGTGTTAGTAATGTATTGTTTAACCTAGTTTCTAGCTTAACTTGGGCATTTTAGCCATGATGATCCACACCTCATCATGACACGTGGCGCGGTGAGGGGTAGTTGACTTGTTCACGTGAACCAGCTTGACTAGACTGGTCTAGGTCCGGTTCACGTGACCTAGAAGTCATTTTTGGGTTGGTTCAAAGCCTAAATGAGGTTGATTTTTCACATAAAAGGTGTTGGTGCAAGGGCACCACGATCGTTAATTTCGATGATAACAAAACACTTGTTATTTAACATTTGCATTGAGTTTTAGATTTCAGGATAGATGTAAATGGTTATAAGTGTGGAGGAGGAGTTCAAGCTCGCATCCGTGGCAGATTGGAGGAGCTTGATGGAGGAGGAGCTTTGCTTGGAGAGAGAACTTGAAAAAGCATGGAGATGAAGAATAGGATAGAAGTTTATTCTATTTTTATACTTTGTACTTGTTGTTCTTTGCTATTTATTTTTGTTAGATTAATTATTAAAGAGCCCAAAGTAACAAACAATAGTCCTAGAAACACATATACAACCCTAGGATACTTAGACAAACTCTTAGAGAACTTAGAAAACCAAAGTAGGCATCAGACAGCCTGATCAGATGTCCAATCTGGACATCAGATGTCTGATCTCAGACTTTAAGATGTCTGACTGTTTGATCAGACGTCCAGAACACTTAGGATGGAAACCCACTCTCTGTCTGCTAGTTTCAGACGTCCTGCCCTTAGTCTAGACATCTTAGAAGACGTCTAAGGACCTTGCTAGATGTCCAACTAGAGGATCGTTGGCTTACCTTAGAGGATTAACCCTTAATATGATTTTTATATACTTTCAGATGTTCGTAGTTCATCCTAGACATCTGATAAATAGACGTTAGGCTAAGATCTGACCATACTCAGTTCTTGTCAGACCTAATAGCCGTTTAAGCCTCGGGAAATGCATTCTCGCAATGATTTATGTTTCCAGACGTCTAGACATACTGCCAAACGTCCAATCTGTCATTGTGCAACTTATCACTAGAACCCTATCAATCCAAATCTTCTACCCTTCTAGATCAGATGACCGATCCCTAGATCAGACGATGGCTCAGACGTTTGACCTTAGAACCAGATGTCTGATAACCCTGTCAGAATCATTAATGACCTTGATTTCAGCCTGTTTTGCCTTGGATCTCTTCCCAATGGCTATAAAAGCCTTCCAAGGCCTTCTAAACCCTTCTTAGGGCCTCTATAAATAGAGGGTCACTCTTCCTTTGTCATACACACCAAGAAACACTACCTTCACTCATATTATGTTCAAAAGAAGAAAGGAATCACCTAGAAGTGCTGTTGTTCTCCAAACCATTGTCCACACTCTTGAAAGCATCATCCTTGCTGTGCACCCGCTCTTGTCTATGAATACAAGAGTGTTGTAGTGCCATCGCGTGGTTCACACACCCCGCATTGCTAACTGACGGACTTTCACCAAAGGGAAGTTTCCTTATCCTATAATAGCTAGATTTACTTATTTACTTTGTGGCTCTATAGGATACTTGTATTATTGTCTTTGGTTGGGTATTCGCCTTGCGAATTCTCGTCTCCCTCACAAGACAAAATAGTCCTTGTGAAGAGGAGGGGTTTTGAGGAACGCTACCCTCGTACATAGTAGCATGGTTATATTGAGGTTGAGTCACCCTCGTTTAAGTGACTCGGTTAGTGAATTTGATCGACTAGGTCGATTAGAAAATCCTAAGTTGAGAGGCTTATGTGGTGGTTTTTACCCAGGTTTGGGTTTCCACCTAAAAATTCTTGTGTTCTTGTGATTGCATTTTTTGTGAGATTGATTATTTATATTTTCATATTTTATTTTGTATCACACTATCTCACCCCCTCTCTGTCAGAACCTACAAAAGTTACCATTGGAAAGCTCTTTCAATTTCCCACATTTTGGCACAGTGTTCACTGCATTTTAAGTATGGTGGAGTTATTGAAAAATTATCTTAGTTCCTAATGCTATTGTTGGCCTATGAGAGGCCGTACAATGTCTATCGGAGGTGCAGACAAACCTCCTACACCCCCAACCATTCATGTGAGCTGAGGTAGAGTGGTTTCATCCCCTCCTCTTTTGCTTACTAATTAAATGCCCAATTATTTCAATTAAATAGTATACCATGATAATGCCCATGTTATATGTCTCTAAAACTGGTCTTGTTCCTGCTAAGTGCCTGCCTTCTTTAGTGTAATGCTACATGAACGATCCACTAACTCTTTTCTAACTCGGCTTGATGGTGATTTGTGACAATAAAAGACACGCCCTTTTAATTCAAATCGCTATTAGTGACTATTCATGATCAGAATGGGATAGGTTAACTACCAAGCCAAATGAATAACACTCATTCCTTTTGAATGATTGTTCACTGATGCATAAGCTTATTAGAAACAACATTAGGGAACATATTTGAACCCTAAGGGAAATTAGACAACAAGCTGTACGTATACAAAGGCCTTGGGGATAGTAATGATGTCGAACTTGAGTGCTCGAGTGGTAAGGATGACTAGCCTGTGTTGAGGTGTTGACTGGTAGGTGGTGAGCTGGTCCTTAGGTACATGAGTATTGAGGAAAGCTAACCACCTCGTAGTGCAGAGAGAGAGCTAACCTCCACGGGTTGATACCTGAAGGAGAGCCAACCTCACTGCGCAGAGTCCTGTTGGGCCCATGAGGGGCCAATCAGGATAGCTGGGTAAGGGGTATGTAGTGCTGAGGAGGTGGTGTAATTTTTGTTACTGTTCTTGTGTATACCCATTAGTGGAAACGATTGACCACGTGCTAGCACAGGATAGCTCCTTGTGTGTCTGTCACGCGTGCCGTAGTTGCCACTACACTACGGCCATGACCACGGGGCGGTAGACTAGGTTGTAGGGTGGGTGCAGGGCATTCTCCCAGCCAAGAGAGCATCCCACGATCGCCCTACAACTTAGGGACATTGCAACGAGATCATCTTGATAGGTGACATGTGAGTCAGAAGAGTTTGACCCTATTTAGAGAGATATGGGGAAGCAATAGGAAAGGGGTATGTGAGCAAATAAATGATTAAATAAATATGGACTGGTAGAATATTCTAAAATGGTTAAGGTTGGGAAGCATCACACCCTTGCCTTTGTTGCCATCAGCTTTATTGATGTCTGCTCTGGTTTGTGTATTCAGGTCAGGAGAGAGAGCAACCAGCTTTAGCAGCTACCATGGGTGATAGTGTAGGGCCCAGCCATGTACCACTGTAGTGGTAGACTTCTACTCGTAGCAACAAACTAGTTTCTTTTCTTGCAGTAGTTTGTCTCATGTTATGAAAATGAGCTATTTGTCCTTTTCGTTTCGCACTTTGGACTGTTGGTGTGATGGCTATGTTTGACAACTGTTTTAAGTTTTCTATTAGTAGGTCAGCATCCTATTTTCTTTTGACTTATATCTTTCATTATTATGAATGCATGTGTGGAATGTTTTATGCTTTAAGTTTGTTGCTTGATGGATGATTAGATCTTGGGTAAGAAGATGTGGTTTGACCTGGTTTCCATTTGGGTTCGGATCGGGTCATAAAAGGTTTCTGCTTTACCATCTAAGAGTCTGTCATCATTGGGTTGTATCACTGAGATTGGTGACTCTTCTTGAGATTGGGTCCTCCTGACCTAAGGTATGATTGCTAGGTTTGTTCTCGCTGATGGATTGTTGTAATCATCTTCTCAATTGCCATAGCTCTCTCAGCTTCCTCCATCAGACCAATCATCTGCATCCTAGCCAGTTGCATTCTCAGGTCAATTCTCAGACCCGAAGTAAACCTCCTAATTTGTTCCTCTTCATTCATGAAGGCTTTCCCAACAAAATGAAGAATTCCATGAAATTGACTCTGTATTCCGTCACAGTCATCTGGCCTTGTTGGAGGTTCATAAATTCATCCTTTTTCTGAGCCATCCACTCTTGCGGATAGAACTAATTATTAAACAACTTCAAAAACCTGTCCCAAATCATTGGCGATGGCTCTGATACTTTTACTGTGTCCCACCATCTTTCTACAATACCTTCAAGTTGATACGTGGCCAATCGCACCTTGCGTTTCCCTTTCATCTGGAGAGCATTGAAAACCTTCTCGATCTTCAACATCCAATCCTCTATTGTAGATGGATTGCCAACTCTTGAGAAAGTAGGTGGCTTCAGCTTTTAGAATTGTTCAAACTCAACACTCTTCATTATTGTCGAGGAAGCCGGTTGATCCTGATCGCCTTCCCTTGTAAGTTTGAGTAGAACAACTTAATAGGAGAAGGATACATCCCTTTAATAGCATGCCCAACATTAAATGTAGGATGAAAGAACGTTTTTATCTTTTGATAAGAAAAAAGCTCATCAATGTTGATGCCATGAACATCTTTCAACTATCTAAAGAGAAGGGGTCTAAGGGTAGTACAAATAGCATTCTCAAGTTTAGAATAATATCGATTCTTGGCTTTACGTGAAAACAAGTAAAGGGAAACCAGATTAGACTTTTTTTGTTGAAAGGGCAAACCAGATTAGACTTTTTTTTTTGGAAAGGGTAAACCAGATTAGACTTAGTAGGGGTCGTAGAAGAAGAACCCTTAAAAGCATTGCCCATTTTATATTTAGGTGCCATAATCAAAAGAACATAACTGGAAAAGTCTGCTTAATCAATTAGTTTAATCGATTAATGGTTGGAAAATTTTGAAATCAAGAGAATGCAAGAGAAATAGAGATAAAATCATGGATAGATAGGTAGATCATGATATATAATCAACTAATGAACTAAAAACAAGTAATAAACAACAAAGATAACGAAGAAAAGATCATCAAAACTTTGACATCCAATTAACTCATATCATGAACAAAAAAGATGATTACAAGAGAAATAACAAAGAGTACCTCCCAAAGAACTTAAGAAGATGAGGGTGACTCATGTGGAATGCTTGAAGATGCTCGTGGGATTTGGAGTTTATAAATCATCTCAAAATTACCAAATTAATGGACAAATTTTACGCAATTCGAATAATTTTAGGATTTATGGAGGCTATAAATATCCCCCGCAAGTTGGGAAGAAGGATGCGGGAGACGGCAGGCGATTCAGGGGCGACGGCTGGTGGTAGTAGGGATGGTGAAGGCTGGCATACTTGGAGGTTGAGGGTTTGGAGGAGGAAGGAGCAGAGGGATTCTGGTGTATTCGGCAAAAGGGGGATGGAGGCGAGGTGGTCTGATAGAAGGGGGACAAAGGTGCACGGCAAGACTGTATGTTTCCGCTGCTGGCGGCGAGGACATATGGTGGCCACTTGCCGATCTCCTGTGGTGTGCTTGGGTTGCAGGGGATTTGGTCACAATAGGGATTCGTGTAGGGGTTTAGGGGGGCAGATGAAAGAACATCTGTTCCTGCGCTCTGGAAGTTTGAATTTTAGGGCTTTGCAGGTGCCGCCTCCACCCCCTTCTTTGCACAACCCAGGGGGGCTTACGGTTGATGTGGAGGTTCCTATGACAGAAAACATCAAAGCGGTAGAGATGGCCTTGCTTGGAGCTCTGGTCGGGGAGGCTATGTCTGGAAGACCAACAGTGGAGAATGTTTGCTTCCTGGTAAACTCTCTCTCCCTTTCGACCAACTCCTGGCAGTTTTCTTTTCTGTCAAATACACATTTTGTCCTCTTTGGTTTGGGTTTGGTGGATGTTGAGAGGCTACGATTTCAAACATCCTGCAAAGATGGCTTCACGGTGATCTGGAGACTGGTTTCTCCCTTTGATGGAGCCTTGCCGGAGAGACCACCCTAGAGAGTGGGATCCAGATCGGGAAAACTTGACTGGCAGTTTGCTTTTCTGTCAAATACACATTTTGTCCTCTTTGGTTTGGGTTTGGTGGATGTTGAGAGGCTACGGTTTCAAACATCCTGCAAAGATGGCTTCACGGTGATCTGGAGACTGGTTTCTCCCTTTGATGGAGCCTTGCCGGAGAGACCACCCTAGAGAGTGGGATCCAGATCGGGAAAACTTGAGATCAAGGGTTTGCCGCTGCATCTGAGGTCGAAGGAGGTTGTATCAACAATGATTTCAGGATTTTCATCAGTGGCAGAGGACGAGGTTATCGGATTGCTAGAGGGCGATGGGCGCTTGTTGAATGTGATGGTTGATGTATTTATAGCTGAATCTGTACCTGATAGATTGATTCTGAGATGTGGTGGGAGCTCCTAGTTGTTGAGGCTGAGGTGCTTGGTGGGTGACACTGTAGCAAAACAAGTTAAGTCTTCTGGACCTGCAGCTGGTGAGGAGGCGGCTGCGTAGGAACTGTGCACGGCTCGCGTCGATGAATCCCTAACTGTCGAAATTTGTAAGGACCTCCGTGTGGGGGAGAAGGGGGAGTTTCAGGATGAAGAAAAGGAGGAATCGGGTGGGGGGGAAACAACAGGAGCAACGCCCATGGTGGCAGGGGATGTGTTGTCAAATGATATGGAGACTGAGGAGCAGGGGATTCATGAGAAGCAGCTTGAGTCTCTGAAGGATAAACAAGACCTGCATGAGAAGGAGGGCCTTAAATGTGAAGGTGGTTCTTACGCAAAAATTGGTAAGGGCAGATCACCATATAGCCTCCGACAGAGAAAATCAAAGGCTGTCATTCTGATGGATGAAGACGAGATTGCAAACGTTATGCAGGTATGCAAATGCCAAACCCTTAGGGGGGAGGGGTCCAGTGAGAAGAGATGAGAATCCTCACTTGGAACGTGCGTGGGTTGCGTGACAAAAGCCGGAGGGCTTCTCTGATGAGATATTTGAGAGAATGGGGAATTGATTGTTCTCTCATTCAAGAGATGCACATTGAAAGTAGTTCTGATAGGCTTTGGTCTGACTTGCTGGCTTCAGGGCTGAACGAATGTGTGCAGATTGATGCACAGGGGAGGTCGGGGGGTATTGCTATCTGGTGGAGGAAGGTGTGGGCTCAATGTCTAGAAGTTCACAAAGCCAGGCATATGCTGACGTGCAAATTCTAGATTCACCAGGGGCAGGAATGTATCTGGATTACAGGGGTATATGGACCATGTGTTGCATCTGCCAGGTAGGAGTTATGGGAGGAGTGGACTGCTGTGGTTGAATTGGTGCAGGGGGGAGTGTGGTTGACCGGTGGGGATTTCAATTGTGTGTTAATAGGGGCAGACAGACCTAATGGTAGCACAAACAGTTTAGCTATTGGATTCCAGATGATGGTTCAGTCTCTGCATTTGAGTGAGTATCCATCTTTTGGTGTGGAATTTACTTGGTGTAATGGAAATGGGCTGGCATCCAGACTAGATAGATTCTTTGGGAATATGGACATTCTTGAAAGGTTCCAACTATCGACTGTGAGTGGATTGTGCCGACCTTTCTCTGATCACACCCCTTTGGTGTGGGACAGTGGCGAAGAAACCCATGTTGGCTCCTATTTCAAACTGAAAAGATCATGGCTGAATGAACCGGGCTTCTGTCAGATGGTTAGCTCTTGGTGGCAGGCTAAAAAGGTGGAGGGGTCAGCTACTGTTAGATTGGCAACCAAGCTGGCTGATTTGTGCAGTGTCTTGAAAGAATATGGTTTTACTATTAGCTTGATGAGGCAGCAAAGGAGGAGGGAAGCTTTGAATAAAATTCAGGAGCTGGACTCTAAGGAAGCAACTGGCCCTTTGTCTGAGGAAGAACTAGCTGAGAGGAAAATGTGGCAGGGTGTGACACTGGAAGAAGACCTTAAACAAGAAATCGATTGGAGGGAGAGATCAAGGCAGTTATGGCTTAAGGAGGGAGATGCCAATACAAAATATTTCCATCTTGCAGCTAGCTCTTGGAGGTGTGTTAACTTTATTTCTTCTATTCTCAGAGATGGACATAGGGTCTATTCCAATCAGGAGATTAAATCTTAAGCCATTAAATATTATAGAGAAGCCTCTCGGGCAGCTAAGAGGGGGAAATGGAGAATGGCAAGGAGTGATGGTCCTAGGGTGACGAGTGAACAGGCTGCTCAGCTGACTGCACCCATCACTGAACAGGAGACCCTATAGGCAATCAGAGAGTTAAATATGGAAGGTTCCTCGGGTCTTGATGGAATACAAGTTTTCCTTTACAGAGAGATGTGGAGTGTGGTGGGCAAGGAAGTGATGGATGTTATCAGAGAATTTGAGATGGGGAATGCTGGGTTTGAGAGGATTAACAAGTCCTATCTTTTTCTCTTGCCTAAGTCAATGGGAGCAGAAAAATTTTCTGACTTTAGGCCAATCTCCCTTTCAAATTCCATTTATCTTGTCATCAGCAAGGTTTTGGCTAATAGGCTGAGAACTGTTCTACAGGGCCTAATCCATCCGGTACAAGCTGCATTCCTGCCTAACAGATCACTCCAAGAATCTTTCATTTTGGCTTAGGAAATGGTTAGTGGATGGCATAGAAGGAAATGCAAGGCATTCATGTATTTCCAGAAAGCTTATGATTCAATCTCTTGGCCGTATCTCTGGGAGGTTTTTAGAAGGAGAGGCTTTCCCCCCCTTTGGATCCAATGGAAGAAATGTTGTATCGCTACTGCCTCTTTTTCTCCATTGATCAATGGGAAGCCTTGTGGAGGTTGGATCCAACCTCAGCATGGGGTTAGACAAGGATGTCCTTTAGCCCCGTTGGTTTTTAACCTTGCGGTGGATGGGCTTGCAAGGTATGCTTGCAGATTGGCAGAGATGGGTGTAATTAAAGGATACTCATTATCTAACAGGAGAAATCTGGCCCCCAGTTTGCAATATGCAGATGACACGGTGTTCTTTGTGGAAGGGTCCAAGCCTGCAGCACATGCTTTGGGGTTACTGGTAAAGATATTTGGGGATATTTCAGGCTTATGTTTGAACAAGGAAAAATCTACCTTGATCTGTTTTGGCATGAATGAGCAAGAGTAGATGGATTTGGAGAATACATTGGGGTCACCTTGAACCAAACTGCTTCTGAGGTGCCTAGGGCTGCCATTGAGGCTGCAAAATTGAAAAAATCTGATTGGAATGTCTTATTTGATAAGGTTTCTGGAAAGCTGAAAGGATGGAGTAGTAAATTCTTGTCTAAGGGTGGAAGACTAATCCTTAATTCGGTCATTACATCCATACCGGTCTTCTATTTTAGCATATTCAGGGCTCCTAAGTCTATTTGGAAGCCATTGGATGTTATGAGGAAGAGATTCTTTTGGAAAGGAGCAGGTCATGAGGGTGGTTTCATGCAGCCAATCAGATGGAGCAATATTTGCAGGCCAAAGGAGATTGGTGGTATGGGAATTAAGGCTCTCAATGAGTTCAATGAGGCTTTACCGATTAAATGGGCCATTAGGATTCTGGACTGCAAGGAGGGCTTGATGGCAGATCTGATCAGGGACAGCTATGGGGATCAAACAGCAGTTTGCAGAGGTTACAACTGAAGAAACCCTCCCCTTTCTGGCGATCAGTGATCAGTGCAATCAGCAGGTACTGGCATTTGCTGCAGCCCAGGCTCGGAGATGGTAGAAATTTCAGCTTGTGGAACGAGCAGTGGTCTGGTTTGGGGGTGCTGAAAGAGGTCTACTCGAGAGCTTATGCTGCTGCTGCAGACAAGGAAAACACAGTCAGCAGCTTGTGGTCTACTGCAGAGGGCTGCTGGCGGCTGGAAGGGCTGGAACACTGCAGATCAGGCACTCAACTATGGGAGGAGAGGCAAAACCTGATGGCTGATCTACAGTAGGTGCGTCTTAGGAGGAATGAGACGGATACATATGGCTGGCAGGGTATTTTCTCAGTACAGCAGGCATATGAGAGAGTCATTAGGTCCAACAGTGAGGTGGAATGTGATCCTGTGGACAGAAAGATCTGGCTCTTGAGAGTCCCTTTGAAGGTTCAGATATTCTTGTGGCTTTGCAGACGGGAGGGTTTGATCATTGGTGATTTGAGGCACAGAAGGATGGGGACTGTTCTGAATGCCTGCCCTCTTTGTGGTTTACACTCTGACAGTGCAACACACATTTTCTCCTCTTGCCTGGTCACCGACAAGATTTGGAGGTTGATTTGCCTTGAACCTCTTCCCACCTGGGATTTGCTGTGGCAGAGGTTCATTAGTCCTGGTCGGCCATTAGGGGCTATGGCAGCCGCTTTGTGGTGTGTGTGGAGGGCGCGTAATGATAAGCTTTTTCAGGAGAGACCGGTGAGATGTGAGAATATTGTAAAGGAATGCTGGTCCCTCATACATAGTTGGGGATCTCTTTTGTAATACTTTTTTGATGAGAAATATACTTCCTTCAAGATTGCTATCGGTTCATGATAGCAATCCTCACTGTTTCAAAAAAAAATAAATATCCCCCACAAACATTTCATACAACACATCTTATATTTTCTTCTTCCTCCTCTCTCCTCTCTTGCTCTCCCTCTCTTGAGCATGGGGAGCCTTGGGCACATTTTTTCCTTCCCGTTGCCATAGTTGATGTCCCGTTACCCTCACGTCATCACCGTTACATTGAGATCCTCCCTTTGTTCACTCTTTCTCTCTCTACTTTCTTTTTTCTTTTAATCTTGATATTGTTTAGCATTAATAAAATTTTGTTTTGGTAGTTTGTTGTTTTTATTAGCTTAGTAGTTTTTAATTCGTAGTTAGTTTGTTTTTTGTTTTTTGTGATTTTTATTTTTAAAAATTTAAGACTAGTCATTTTTATTATAAAAGTAAAAAAAAATTTAAAAAATAATAAAAAAGAGTTCAGATTAGTAGAAAGTAATTTGGATGATTTTGCCATTCTAAGGATGACTCAGACTCCTGCTATACTTAATCGTATTGCTTTTAGAGAGTTAAGTAATTTTTCATAAACACTTCTTTACCATCCTTTGAATCACACGATTAGTTTTTGGCATCATTGCTAGGGAGGCAATAGATCTAAATTACTTTTTACTACATTTTATGCATTTAGTTAGATTTTTTTTTATTCAAGATTATTGATTCATCAGCCTTGATTTTGGTTTGTGCATTTTACAGGTAGAGACCTTGGCACAAACCAGATTGACTCAATAGTTAAGTCAACTCATCTTATCTCATAATTAGTTTAGGATAGTTATCTTTTATAAAAAAATTAAAAAAGTAAAAAGGTAAAAAACAAAAGTTCTCATCCTAAAACCTACATTCTATTAAAAGCTATTTTTTTATTAGAGCACTCATTGTAGGGTTCATTTACCTTTAAAGGATTTTGCTATTTTGTGATTAATTTTCATGAATTTAGCATACATTTGCATTGAACTTTAATTAACGAAAGAGACATCACCAACAACAACATTATTTAAAACCCTAAAAGAGTCAAAGGGAACCCTAAAACCCATTTAACCAAGGTGTACTTTAAAGATGAGAATTTTAAAATTAAAGGCTTTGTTAGCTTGATTGTTGCCTTTGTATATCAAATTAATCTTTAAGGGCACAATCCCCCAAAGCATCCATTACATTTCAAGCATTTGCATTTGCCTATGCCCTAAAATTGAGTACACTGGCCCTAAGGTCGGATAATTTCTTATCTTAAGGGTTCAATCTTGGTTTTGTGTAAGTGGTTTGCCTTAGTTCTTAAGGTTAAATTTGGTGTCTAGGCTGTAGATACCACAGTCAAATGACTTAAGCAAGTTAGAGGTTATTCAATTAGTATCTTAGCGAAACCTTTGGAAACACTCCCTCTACCCCACCCATATTCAACCTAGTTGGATTGACTTTAGGAAAAGTGGTGTAATTTCTTGTAGGTCTTGTCATGCCTTTTAAGACTTGTAGGTCCCATGGGGTTAAACAATTTTAGGCTAAATTGGATTGCTTGTTTGTGTAGATAGGCCACTTTCTTCTCTCATCTGTCCCACTTCACTTCTCCACACACACACACGAAATGTCTTATTCTTACTATAATCAAAGTCAACCAAATCCTTAGTTTGAATACTACCCATCTATTAGCACCTTTATAAATGACTCTTCATCTAAACCATATGGATCACCTATTCTATACAATTCGAATTCGATAGATTCATACGAGTACAATAAGCTCCCTAGAGACCACCAAAATTACTCAAGTCCTCAATTTGCCAACCTATCTCATGTGTTCTCCTACAACTTTAACTTTGATTTAGGGCTAAGTTATCAGATGTTGACACCCAACCCCTAAATTTCGAATGAATCATCAAATCAAAATTGGACTAGTAACTCTAACTTTGACTCAACCCTATATGGTTCATCCAACTATGAGTTTATTTAGACTACATCTTCCTACATCCATAGTTGGTCAAGTCAATTTACTTACTCATCTAAGCCATATTTAACCCAAGACATGTTGAATGGATTGTATTGTACTGTCCTGATAAATGGAAATCAACTCGAGTATATGGATTATGCATATCCTGTCTTTCATCCTTAGTATGCAGGTAGAGAATGACATTATAATCCAACTCAATTATTTGAATTCACATCATAATCTACATATCAAAATCCGCAATATGGATGTGATTTCAATCCTTCTCTACTTGATTGCAAAGCAAGCTCATCAAATTTCTTAGGCTCACCTGAAAATGATTGATTTGATTTCAAGATCCTTGTTGAACTTGAAACTCCACGTGAACTTTTCTAGATAAAAATAAAGGGTAGATTAGTGCCTTTTGAGGAATTAGATCCATATTTACTTTCCAAAGGACCTAATACTTTCCTTAAAAGTTTACCTATAAAGCTAAACTCAAATCCAAAATTGACTCAAGAAATAAATTTGTAAAATGATTCATGTGAAGAACAATTAAGATCTCAAGTAGCTGAGAAACTCAAAAAGATGATGTCATCAATCAAACATTGTTGCACCTCCTGAGGAGGATGAAAGAAAAAGAATAAATGAACCCTACGAAGATCAATGAGACTCGCCTAGAGAGAAATGTATGAAACTTTGAAATTGAGTTAAATGATAAGCAACCCAATGAAATTGAAACTGAATCATACATGATACTTGGGGATCAATCAAGTGAATTCAGGGTAGAGCCAAACTAAGATTTTAGTGAACAGTCATGTGAGGAGATTAAAGAGGAATTATTTTCTTCTAAGAAGCTTTGTGCTAATGATATAAAGTCTGAACCACTCATTGATATTAAGATTCTTCGAGATAAGTTACCAAATGATTTTGATGAAAGGCCGAATATGAGGATCAGAAGTGTAAGGTGGAGAATAAAGAAGTGTAGGACCCTTTACTTGAGAAGTCTGATTTTGATCAAAGCAATCAAATCAATGAAAAGGTCTCATTGAAGGGATTGGATTTTGAGGATAGTGTTCAAAAGAAAGATCTTTGGGTGGATATAGAACCTAAATATGAGTCATTTCATTTTAAAAATGATACAAACATTAGTCCTGATTATGAGAAATTCATTTTTGAATTGGCTGAAAACTCCTTTCTTGATCTAGGTGACATTAAAATGAACGAATCCCACTTTGAATGAGATGACAATTTCTTGGTTAGCTTCACCTTTACATCAACTCTTGATGAGCCAGAAGTTGAATCATTAATCCTTGAGTTTGATTATGAATTTGATGTAATCAAGTTTAAACCACCTCCTTATTTCTCGAGGGACTTAGATTTCATGGAAGGGGTTGAAAAATTCAAAGTCATTTCATGTGAAGAGTTGAATGATATGGAGGATTATAGTAAGGAGATAATTGTGAAAGTTTGCACTAGAAGGGGTTGAATAGTGTGGGAAATAAAATCAATGATAATTTGCTAAATAGAACACTCTTACTAGAACATTCACCATAATGACACAAGTATTTTTAGGTGGAAACCCCAAAGGTAAAAATCACCACCCAAGTCACCCTAACTTAGGAATTTCTGATCTACCTAGTAGATTAATCCACTAATGTACCACTTAAATGAGAATGATACAAGCTCAGTTACAATCATACTCTTGGATCGAGGGTAGTGTACCTTAAAACCCATCTTCTTCATGAAGAAAATTTTATCTCACAAGGAGATGAGACTTCGCAATGCAAATACCCAACAACTACAACTAAACAAGACCTATAAAGCCAGAAAATATAAATTAACACTAAGATCCTATAGGCAAAGAGCACTTCCCTCAAGGTGGAAGTGGATTAGTGTAAGTACGCAACAAATCAGTGCTCTTGAATGTGGCTTGAAGGGCTTGGAGAGTGATGAGTGAGATTTTGTATGCAAAAAGATTGAGTTATAGACTTGTCGTTGTAGTGCGTAGAAATTTGCTACCAGATAAAATTTATAATCGAAGCTCAAGGTGAGCCTCGGGTCGAACACAGGAGGGGGACGTTTGATTTTGTAAAATTGTGTTTTGATTTATTTGTTTTTGGTGTTTTTATCTTTTATGATTTTTTTTGGTATTTTTATTAGAATATCAAGCGAAATAATTGTTATCTAATATAATCTACTCTAGCAGAATAAGAGAGAGAGAGAAATAATCAACATATATGTTCAATAAGATTTTGCTACAGATAAAGAAGCGGTAAACTACATTAGAACGCGAATAAATGGTAGAGAGATGTGAGAGGAATCCCCCTTGACGACTGCTTGGAGGACCTAGCCCCTTAGTTGTTGATCTTCCTCGGACTACATAAGGTGATATGGGAGTCCCATCAAGACGATTTTGGAGGCGTATGACTCGGATCGTCGTCCGAATCAAATTCGTATGGTCGGATTGTCAATCCAAGACCTTGAAATGAATCTCTCTCTCCTGGCCACAAAAAGGAGTAAATTAACTTATAATTTATACAATCTATCCTAAATGCAGAATGATGCGTGTTATGCAATATTTATAATGTGAAATGCAATGTTAAACTTTGGGACTCGCATAAATAGACATTTTATCATGAATAAATGTGTATTTATCATACCCCCATGCCTATCTTTTACTAGTCCCTAGAAAAATTAACTTAAATGTTATGTATAGAATTAAGTTCCGATTACTTAGGTAAAATTTGTTGATTAACACTAGAAATATTTAACTAAGGACCTAATTACAAAGACTCAATAGTGCTCAGTTGCCTGCCAAAATGCAGACTGCCCAAGTCCTCACCTTATTTTGAAAAGGGAAGATACATTTTTTTTTGCTTTTTCTTCTTTTCTAATTAATTTTTTTTTGAATTTTTTTTGAGTTTAAAGTTTCGGGGCAGCTTTCTATGGCTACCTAACCCATCCAAGACTTGAAAAGAACTTCAAGTTCTAAGCATCTCGTGAAAAGTGATACACTCACTAAGCGACTGTTAAATGGACTTTTGGCTTCTATGACCCTAGGTGACCTAAAGAAGAATTTCTACCTAAAGGTGTATCTGTTTAACCGGTAGCTTTCTCCATACTTTTTTTCAATTTTTTATATGGGATCAACACAAGGGCGAACCCAGTGCATATCTCCTCGATTTATTCTACTTGCCTACTTCTTCCCTAAGTGTTTTGGGAATTACTTGTGCATTTTGTGAGCTGAGCTCTGGACAAACGGCCAATGAGGCGTTCAACCCATGACAACTTGCTAGCCATACTCGTGTGGTGAAGTGTGGCTTATTTATTTATTTATTTTTTAGATTTTTTTCTTTTTTTTGAGTATATATATTTTTTTCTTTTTTTGAATAGGTGGCTTCCCTGATCTAAGATTTACCTAAAGGTAGTAGAAAGAGTATGGTCGTGTAGTTGGGCTCTGGACAATCGGCCAATGGGCTATTACCCACGATAACTTGCCAGCTATACTACCCTAGAAAGTTCATTAGCTACCTAATTTCCATAAAAATTGCAGAGAAGTGAGTCAGTGTGAATAGTGTGTAGATGCTTTAGACTCAAAGTCCCCTCAAATCAAAGAGCGGTTGATAAGTTGTGTACTTATCACCCCAATTTATTAATGAAATTAAAATAAAATTAATGTGGCGAGGACTCGAGAAACAGGTCTACATTTTAGTGGACACCCGTGCTGATTAAGCCCAAAGACCTGAAGAGTCTTAGTGTTTAGGTCATGCCATATCATTTCCTAAGGTTATCAAATTTCCAATGGCTAAATTCTCTTCTCCTAATTCTATTTTTTTTGTCTTTTTTTTGGAAAAGAAAAGGAAATCTATCGAATTGCTGATAGCAATCCAGGAGAGCTATTATTGATTATATGAAACAAAAGGATTACAAAATTGAACCCCACATATGTATGAGATTCCAGCAATTGCTTACAATATTATCCATACTCACTAGACTCTCCTGAAACAATTTCTCATTTCTAGCTCTCCATACCAACCATAAGACAACCACCATGGGCACATATGGCTTATTAGAAATTAAAAAAGAGCTCCATAGATCCTCCCACGTGGGAATTGAATCCTTGCAGATCTTCCTCCAAACACTATCTGTTATCATGCATGTAGAAAAAATATGATGATTGCAATCATTATGTAAACCACATAAATGGCAAAATTGAGCAGGAGTACCCATTCTCCTATGCCACAGATCTCCCATTATCAAACCATCTCTTCTACACAGCCACAAAAAAAATTGTACCTTCAATGGGATTTTCAATTTCCATATTTTCCTCCCTACTTCATCCACCTCCTCCGACCTTGATGAAAAGATGAGTTTCTCATAGGCAGCCGTTGATGAGAAAGTCCCATCCCACTTGTATGTATCACATTCCTTTGGCGTAGGTCTAAAAGTAGCAAGTTCCTGCAGGAGATGTTCATTTTCTGCCCGTGTTCTTGTGCCATGGTCGTTCCCCACCTCACTGTTTATCATCCAGTTCTTTGAAGTCATGTCTCGATAATCACATACCACAACATTCTTATCAGGAGTAGCCGAATATGCAAGAGGGTACCTATCTTTTATCGCCCCACCAGGAAGCCATTTATCCAACCAGAATCTAAAGCTTCTCCCATCTCCCAAGACTGATTTGAAAAGATTCCAATTATCAGCCAAAGCACACACCACAGAAGCCCAAAAAGGAGACGACTTATGAGGATTCAAACGGCTCTTCTCATCATTTGCCGCCCCATAGCTATCATGTAGGATCTCTGTCCAAAGTTTTTGTTCCCCTTGAAGCAGTCAAACTACCCATTTCAACAACAAAGCATCATTGAACTCTTTGAGAGATCTGATTCCCATACCACCATACTTCTTAGGAGAACAATTGTATCCCATTTAATAGGTTGGAAGAAGGTACCTTGGTGAGCAGCCCCTTTCCAGAAGAACCTTTTGTGCATAACATCAAGTTTTTTCCAAATTGACTTTGGAGCTCGGAAGACGGAGAAGAAGACTGGAATAGAAGTGATAACTGAATTTAGCAGGATAAGCCTCCCCCCTTTAAATAGGTGACTGCTCCAGCCTTCAAGCTTCGTAGCCACCTTCTCAAAAAGAAATGTCCAATTAGTTTTCTTCATTTTTTTGCATTTCAATGATAGACTCAGATATTTGATTGGCAGTGATACCACAGGTGTGCACAAGATGTTGGAAATGTCATTCTGATCACTACCATTCATACCAAATTAAACCAGGGAGGATTTTCTTCCATTTAGTTTCTGCCCAGAAATTTCATCGAATATATTGACCATATAATATAACACCTGTGCTTCCCTCTTCCCTCCTTCCACAAAAAAAACTGTGTCATCTGCATACTGGAGAATGGGGGCCAATGCCCTTCTATTTGTCATCGAGTAACCCCTTATTATCCCGTCAGCTGCCAACTTGCATGCATATCTCGGTAATGTATCTACTACAAAATTAAAAATCAGTAGGGCCAAGGGGCATCCTTGCCGCACCCCACACTGAGGTTGGATCCAGGCTTGACAAGGTTTCCCATTTATCAAGGGGGAATAAGAGGTAGTTGTGATGCACTGTTTCACCCATTGGGTCCAGAGGGGAGGAAATTTTCTCCTTTTAAGAATTTCACAAAGGTATGACCATGATATTGAGTCATACGCTTTAGAAAAGTCTACCTTCCATAGGAACTCCTTAGTCCTTCGCCTATGCCACCCCATAACCATTTCTTGAGCCATAATGAATGATTCCTGTAGTGACCTCCTAGGTAAAAATGCAAACTGGACAGGCATTACCAGATCTTGCAACACAACATGAATTCTATTGGATAGAATTTTGCTGATGATGAGATAAATAGAATTTGACAATGAAATAGGCCTATAATATGAAAAATTCTCAACACCCGACTTCTTTGGTAACAAGAACAAGTAAGACTTGTTAAGTCTTTCAAATCCGGAGTTACCCATTTCAAACTCATGTATAACATCCATCACTTTCTCCTTAAGGATGCTCCACATCTCTTTGTAGAAAAGAACTTGAACCCCATCAGGTCCAGGAGCTCCCTCATTATTCAAACCTTTGATAGCTGCTTCAACTTTATGTTTAGTGAAGGGGCCAACCAACATGGCAGATTGTTCAGTGCTGACACCTGGGAAAGCAGTCGAAGCCATCTCCATGAGCCTCTTTGTGTTGCCTTAGCTATTTCTTTAAAATAACGAGTAGCTTCAGTTCTGATCTCGTGAGTGAAGGTAATGGTCTCTCACCCACTTTGATAGAGGAGATGAGATTGACTCTTCTTCTAGCATTAGCAGCAAGATGAAAATATTTCGTGTTTGCATCCCCTTCCTTGAGCCAAAGTTGTTTGGACCTCTCATGCCAATCCATCTCTTTCTTTAGATCCTCCACCCCAATAACCTGCTGCCAAAATTTCCTCAACTCCTGCTCCTGGGAACTAAGAGCCACCATGCATTCTTTCGAGTCAAGCCTCTGAACCTCAAGCTAATGCCTCAACTCTCTTCTGCTCCCTGATAACCGTCACAGTCTGCCCATACTCCTTTAACATTATACGCATATCTGCCAGCTTAGATGCAAATTTTTGACTAGCCAAACTAGTAACAATCTTGCTTTTCCACTAGCTGGACAACATGTCTTTAAAACCTTCTTCTCTGAACCACAACTTTTTGAGTTTGAAGTAAGAACCAACATCAGCACTCACCCCACAATCCCACACAATTGGCGTATGGTCAGAGAATGGGCTATCTAGGCTCATGGTAGAAGACAACTGGAACTTATCCAAGAGCTAGAGTTGCCAAAGAACTTGTCCAATTTAGATAAGAGGCCACTTCCATTTCTCCAAGTAAATTCCACCCCACTGACTGGATATTTAGTGATGCCCAAGCTCTGCACAGTCAATTGAAACCCTGCCATAGATCTATCTGTGCTGCCACCAGGTCTGTCCCCACTTGATAGGGAACAATTAAAGCCTCCACCGACAAGCCATGGCACCTCTTGGATCTTCTAATGTGTTGCAGTGAGGTCTTCCCACAGTTCCACTCTGCTTGTTGCTGAACATGGTCCATAAACACACGAAATGAACCAATCCAATCCACCCTGATGACTTTGTCTCTTTGAATTTTTTATTTTTGTCTTTTTTTTAAAATAAAGAAAATAAAATAAATTCTATGGAGCTAACAAAATAATTTCAGGATTAAGTATCTAGCCCCCAATGCCTAAATGATTTAATGTCCTCAAAGTAAAAATAAAGGCATGAAAAGGACAGAGTAAACAGAATATCACCTGAATTTCGTGATAGATCCGATCAGCTTCGAAGAGAAAGTGGACTATACACACATGTTAAGTTTAGTGCCTTCAACTAAGCATAATATACAAACAAAGAAGAGGTTAAGAATTCACAAATGTAGGTCAGGATCAAAATAAGAAGATTGATCTCAGGACCCGCCAGTAGGTGTCTAGAGATGTGGACTAGATTATGATGCAGAACCATGCCTCAGGGTCGAGTGGTTCTAAGGTTCCATGAAAATCACCTAGAACCAAAGATTGTTGTGCTTACGGGGCTGGGCCTGTGGTTTTGTGGTGTGCAACCCAAGTTTAAAATGGCAGATAGTAGGTAGATTTGGTTCAATAGGTTTGGTTGTGCACTTAGGTTTCAGCTCAAAAAGATAATCAATTAGTCTGAGCTTGGGTTGCTCATCCCCAGGGTTGAAAATATCATAAGGGTCTTGATAGAAGGTTGGTGGTTTCAGGTCAACAGAAACCCTTAGATCCAAAATTCCATTTCCCTCGGAATTCATTTCCTATAATTTAACTTCTAAACTCCTCTCCTCTAAAATCAAGTGTTCGATTTCCAGGACCTGTGGCATATTATTCACCCCATGTGATTTACCCAAGTCCAAAAATCATGGTTGAATTAGAATTGACTTGGGTTTGGTGACTTCAAGATATCATTATATTCTTTGGGGTGTGGTTGAGGAATGGGGCTATTGATTGAATCTTTCATCAAATCAAGATTTTTATCCTCCAAGTTATCCCCAACTGAATCAAATTCCTCAATTATAGGGCCATCACATAATTGATCAAGTTCCTTTGGCCCATTTGTCTCACTAAAATCATCTTTTCTTAAGCTCAAGTGAGACTTCTCCTAAAGATTATTCACCCTCAGAATCAAAGAATTCTCCATCCTCATTTATATGTCTCAAAATCATCTATCCTTTCTTGGTCCATGGAGACATATTTTTCCTCGTTTCCTGGCTCGGGGATCTCGGGTGAGAAAATCACATCGTCCTCAATAGGTTGCTCTAGACCAACCTGGTCATCCCCGATCTCATAAAAATTGTCCCCATTATAGGTGCTTGAGCAGGTTCTGACATTGGCCCTCTTGAAGGGGGTTCGTCCTGGGAATCATTCCAAGATTAGACTAAGGTAACCACGGATTTCATCCTCAATCTCAACAATTTCCTAAGCAAAAACTCACCCGAGCCCTTATCCTCAACATCTTGGAGCCAATCCAATAAAGAACTATTAAGTTCATCAATCATTTTGATCATAGGCTCCAATGCTTTAGTGTAGGGTGTTGGCAGAGTTTCCAAAGATCGTATGGTATTCCTTAAGTTAGCCAACACCCAATCTTGGGCCTAGTTCACCTGAATCGAATGGTTCGATTTAGGGTTAGGTGGGTTTGGGTTTAATCCAGGGGAGTCAAGGAATTGAGGTTCTTAGGGCTCTCCCTGATGGGTCATTTCGAGTTGTTCAAAGAGAGGTGGTGACCTATGTTCAATATAATCCAGGGGAGGGTAGGTATTGTAATCATATCTTTCTTTATTGTAGATCGAGTTGGTTTGTTCATAAAAGGGCTGTGATCTATAATTAGTGTAGCTCTGGGAAGGATAATAATCATAATCATGATGTCCAGGGTTAGATCCTAGACACTGAGGTCCGAAATCCTATCCCCAATCAATGTTATCCCGACTGGGGGATGGGTAGTCATAAGTCGGGTTAGGATAGTAATCATCTGGGCCCCGAAGAATAAATCAATCCTTAAGGCCAATGTCTACTTAGTTTTAATTAGGTTTGGGATGATTGTGCTTAGGAATGTGACTGGCCCTTTAGATGGGTTGTGTCCTTAAATATCAATTTCAATGTGTGTGCGTGTACAATCAATGATTTTCAAGCAAGATTATTAGAGATAAGGTTGATTTTAATGTTCAAATCTTGCTTAGTAGCTTTTAGGCTTTAATACTTAGGTATATTCAATCAAGTTCAGAAGGCACACCATGTTTTGAAATCACTGGTGATGATATATTCCTTTAAAATAAAAAATAATGTGGAGTGCCTGGTTCAACCCTAAAAATCAACCCTATAGAGCAAGCTACTAAATGAATCACTTTTATTTTAAGTGATGCGGCCCAAACAAATCAATCAATTGGCTTGTTGCATCACCTATTAAGGCACACAAGGGTAATTAGCCTAATATGCTTCTAATCACTTATTTGTATAAGTCTTGCAGATGTACTGGGTGCTCAGGTCAAATTCTCGGTTAAGTGATTAAATCAGATCAAAGTAAGGTGCCTTGGTTGTGTAGGTGTATAAGGTGTGTAACTTTTAACTTAATCTGACAAGAAGAGAAGAGTTTTTTTTTTGTATTTTTTATTTACGCGGGTAGGTGAGGTGAGTAAAGCGACAATTAAACAATCAGGACTAACCTAGGGGTTATGCAAGCACTAAGTTGATTTGAGTTTGATTTATTAGTGTGGCAAAATGAAATCTAGGGTGTGGGGAATGGGGATACACTTATAGAACTTTTATCAGCATTTTTCTCCAATCTAACCACTTTGGCTCACCTCGAAAGAGTACCTGCAATCATAGCAAGATCGGAGAAAAAGTGAGATAAAAGTTAGGTAAGGCAAAAAATGTGAGAAAACCCAAAGAGCATTGCTTCCCCATCAACGATGCCAAAATGATGAGTGAGATTTCGTATGCAAAAAGCTTGAGTTATAGACCCATCGTTGTATTTCGTAGAAATCCGCTACTAGATAAAATTTATAACCGAAGCTCGAGGTGAGCCCTGGGTCGAACATAAGGAGGCGAACATTTGGTTTTGTAAAATCGCATTTTGATTTATTTATTTTTGGTGTTTTTATCTTTTATAATTTTTTGGTATTTTTATAAGATAGAATATCAAGTGAAATAATTGTTATCAATCTAATATAATCTACTCTAGCAGAATAAGAGAGAGAGAAACAATCAACATATATGTTTAATAAGAGTTTGCTACAGATAGAGAAGCGGTAAACTACACTAGAAAGTGAATAAAAGATAGAGAGAGGTGTGAGGAATACCCCTCACCGACTGCTTGGAGGACGACTCACTTTGACGGTGCTTGGACGAAGAGGAACGAGGATTTACTTCTGAATTAGGGTGAGAGGATAGCCACAGGATGCTCCATGAAGGGGGGTGAGAAGTGGGAAATATTTTATTTTTCTACTCTAAGGAGCATCCTGGGCTTGGGACTAGCTTCGTAGAGCTTTGGAGGAGGTGTGGGAAGAAGAGGAAGAGATGAAGAGGAATGGGGGATCATGGGCCTTTATATAGTGGAGGAGAGGAGGCTAAATCGGGTATGGGTCAATTAGCAAGATTAAAATTATCACAGTAGATCTGCCTCAATCATTGCTGAAGATGGTGTGATGACAGCAGCCGCGCGCGGTTGAAGGAGAGCTGTTTGATCGAAGATGAACGGTTGGGATTGCACGCGAGCGCGCCTTTGGATCGCACCTCAAGCTTGTGTCAGATGGTGCGTGTATTAGCGTGTCATATCACGCATCCACTCTATTGGCGACGTGGCATGGTCATAACCGCACGATTAAGATTGTGCGGTTGATGAGGTGCGGCTCATCATAGCTAAAATACCTAAGTTAAGCTAGAATTAGGTTAAACACTACTGAATTAACACATGAAAAGGGTTAGGTGTGGTAAATAGTGAAAAAAACCTAAAACATCAAATCTATGTTAAAAACGTGAAATTAGGTTATTAAATGAGATATTCTATTCATTAATGTAAAATGATGATCCAATTGCAAATTGAAAAAATATTTGAGTCGAAAAGTTCAAATCAAAAGTAAAATTAACTTCCTAAATGTTCAATTAAACTTCAATAAAAACTTGGTTGCATTTGGACATCATTAGAACCTTACATTTATTAGATTACATATAGGTCCTTAGGTTATATACATTTTCTTCATTTAAAAACCTTCCAGGGACTTGTCTGAAAGCTACAGGGACCTTTTTGCAAATCCTGAGGATGGCTCTGCAGAACTTCTTAGCCACTTATGGGCCTTTCCACAAAACATCTACCCCTTCGCCATTTTTAACCTTCCCCACAAAATCACCAATAGACTTGCTGCGGGGGGGGGGTCTACTGTAGCCGCAAGAACACCCTCGATCTAGGTCATCCATCCTTTGCTCTCTCTATCTGATGGCCATCACCAATTCAAAGCTTTGTGCACTTTGGCGCATGTAGTCACCACCTTGCCCAGATCTCATCCAACGGCTGTGATTTGGATTGGAACTTCACGCGCCCTCACTAGCCCATCCCCACCGCCCATGCCCTAGGTGCCTAATCGCACCACTGTGGTGCTTTGATCCAGTGCCCTGCCTACTTAAGCTTCTCTCCTGAGCCGCACGCAAACTTAACTAGCTCCCTCCCATTGAGCGGTTCCCTTCGTCTAACCCCTTAACCTTCCACCTCCTTTCATCACCCATGGTGATAGAGTAGGCTCCTCTCCCTCCTTCAATTGCCTTTAGCCATCGGCTATTGGCTCTTTGACACCACCTTCTTCAGTTGAGGGTCTCTTCCATTTCGTCGCCATCAACCTTCGGCCGGTGAACCTTGGACACCACCTTCGTCTGCTAGCAAGATTTATTGCTTTCCTAGTGTAGTTTTTCCTGCTTTCTAGATTAATTATAGTAATAGCCAGAGTAATTTAGGAGTAGATTAGATGTTAGAATTCCTTGGTTTGATGGTTTAGTTTAGTTAGGAGTAGATTAGTATAGATTCGCTTACGCCCTCTCTGATCAATTTAGATCAGAGAGGTGTTTTTTCACCTCCAGCTTCCTCATCATCTCATTGTCACATTCATTTCTCTCCCTCGATGTTTTGCTCCATTTTTCATCCTTCCCATCAGAGTTGAATTGGATTTGAAATGCACAAATTTCTAGACCTAATTCATGCTCAAGTCCATCCAGGGGTCCTCTCATCCACATCAGATGTTCACAAGGACCCCTGATTTGATTGACTGGAATTTGGATTTCACACACAATCATAAGATTTTGAATCATTTTTGCTTTAAATGGTTTTAATCAAGCAAATTGAAGTATCATCATGCAATTGGATCATTTGCAATGAATATGAGATGATTTGATGAAATTTTATTCCTCAGATGAGCTGTACCTGATTTGGGCATAATTCATTGATTTCTGAAATGATTGGTTTTTGAATGAGATGTTGGAGCCAATGAGAGTCATAGCTTTGATTTGAGGTTCTGGCACTGTTTTGAATCTGATTTGTCATTGAGTTGGAATTTTTTAATCAGTTTTCAGAATGTGAAGGATTTCTCTGTATGTTTGGAAGAGGTGATATGATATTGTGAAGTTGTATCTTCATCTTGAGTTTCCTAAGAGTCTGATCTTTTAGATTTTCAAAGTGAAAAAGTGTTTATGATTTCAATGCATGAATCGAGTTAGATCTGAATTTTAAGATGGATAAATTAAAAGGATTGATTTGAATATGATAGTTCGACATTGAGTCAAAGTGGATCACTAATTTGGTTTGATCATGCTGCTGTCCAGCTGCTAAATGTATAGTTAGGGAGCTGTTAAGATGGCAGCAGTAGCTACAGTTGTGATTTAAGATGTCTGATTGCTGAAGATAATGCCTGATCTGAGATGGCAGCAGTAGCTGTTGAGTTTAGCAGTAGCAGCAGCAGTTGTTGTTGCTGAATTGCAGCTGCTTTTGTGTGCTGTAGTAGCCACTGTTTGGCTGTATTGGCTGATCTGATTGGCTAGGAATGGAGCTAAGTGTTTTGGAGTGTTTGAGAGGCTGACCCATGTTTAGTGTTAGAATTATTTGTATCAAGCATTCATGAACTTGAAATGGATTTTAATTTGATTTGGAGTGCTTGTAATTTTAGTTTTGAATTCTTCTGTTAGCTATTGTTTCTTGTAAATCTGTGCAAGCTTGAAATTAATGAAATCCAAAGTGGAAATCATGTTTAACTATTCAAACATGTTTCAAATAGTGTGTCGAGTATTTTGAGATGTTTTTACATCCTTCCAGTCACTAGAACTCTTTTTAAGGCCTTAGGTTCACTCTTAAAAACTCTTGAAGGCCTTAAAATTGATGAACTTTGTAAACAAAAAAAAATATTAAAAAAATAATAAAAAAATAAAATAAACCTATCTTGGTCAAGATTAGGTATATGTTTAGGTGTGTACCAAGTTTCAAGGCATTGTGAACCCCTGGCTTGGCATAACATACTAGCCGACGGTTCAGCATACCTTGAAACTTAATAAAAGAATCAAACATCAAAATATAAAAAACAACTGTCTCTCTCTCATCTATTTTGTTCTCTCTCATCCCCTATCTCTACTATATATATAAAACTCATAAAAATAAGAAAATACCTAAAAACTCTCAAAAATACCATGTATACTATGTATAACCTAAGCTATATGTATATAATATACAATATGTACATAATAAGTATAAATAACTTATATATGTATTATACATCTTAAATTAAGTATTTAGAATAACTTATTATATATATAAGCTTATTTTATTATTATATATTAATTTATATAACTTAGTTGCATAATAACTAAGTAATTATATAAACAAATTTATATGTACATATCCGTACCTAATACTGTACATATGTATTTATATATGCATTATGAATAATATTAAGCCTGTAATATAATTTAATTATATATTTACAGGAAATAATTAGGTTATTAAGTTAAATAGATAATTTATTAAGTTAAAATAGAATAAATTAGTAATTTAAGTTAATATTGAGATACTTTATAGTGTATACTTGTAAAATATTATTCTAAGTATTTTTAACTTATTTATATTATATTTATATTGTATTGTAGTATTTATAGCTTATTTATATGAAAAACCATCTAAAACATGTATTTAATTATAAATAAATTAAAATAAAGCTTATAAAATATAATAAAAATATGGAATAAATAATTTATTATGTATATTAATACTCTATTAAGTCAATTGTACTCTTAATTAACTAATTTATACTTTAATTAATGAATTAAACTCTAATTTAACTTATATAAACGGTAAACTTTACCTAATTTAATTATATAATAAAATAACTTATTTTTGTAAACTAACTACATAATTATGTAGTCCTATGTAAAGGCTTTACAACCCTATAATTTATTTTGAAATTGGATTTAATTTGGGCCCTCAAATCGAGGGCCAAAATCACCTAATTAGGACAGTAAAAGTGTGTGATTGTAGCGCTTGAAGGGCGCTTGTTTTAGTGCCATACCTGAAGCGTAGGAGCCGATGAAGTGCCTTATTAATATTTTGTGCTTGGAGCTTCCCAGTTGTCATGGCACTGGGCGCCCGCATACACATTACTCATCTCCTTTCTCGATCTGAATATGGCATGAATATATGGTGTGCGGTGCACTGGCCTGAGGGCGGTGCATTGTGCGTGGGCCTTTGTGGGCCCATTAACGAGCATGAAATCGTAAATAATACACCTAATAACAGCTAGGGTGGCCCTATTAGAGGTCTGGTCTCACCCAGAAATGGGTGCTGTATATTTCTCGAAAAGGCCACCCATTCATTAATCCAACTTTTGGACTGGTTGAGAAGAGAAGAACTGGTCTGAACCGGCTAAAGAGATGAGGAGAGCAAGGTTGAAAAGCAACTAAGTGTTGAACCACCCCTTGTGCCTTGTGTTGTGCATTTGTGTGTGCCTTAAGTGTACATAAGCGTAAGTTCTGTGCTTGTGTTTAGTGTGTGACTTGTGTATGTGTGTGATGTAAACACATTTACACTACTTAAGATGTCTATTTATGCATGTTCTTAAGCATAGGATTGCATTTCATGATATAAATATTGCATAACATGTATCATCTTACATTTAGAATAGTTTGAATAAAATGGAGGTTAATTATCTCCTTTTATGTGCTTGGATAGGGAAAACATTTTAACGGGGCCTTGGATCGAAGATCCAACTGCATGGATGTGATCAGGGCGACGATTGGAGTTCAACGACTCCAAGATCGCCCTAATCAGGCATCTGTAGCATCAGATAGTAATTGGGGAACCCTAGAATATCAAGGGCCAGGATGGTGTAAATCCACACTTCTGATGACAAATCCGACCGCACGGATGAATTCGAATTGACGATCGCAGCCCAACGACGTAAAAATCGAGTCAATTCGACATCCGTGGCACCATCTACAACATCCAGAAGATGGACGGCCAAGATGGCACCACGTGGTGCCATCTCGGCCGCCCAATCGGCCGCATACATTCTCTGAAGACCCCGCACCCGCTCCCTTTCCGCCGTTGGATCTCGATCCAATGGCTGTGGACAGCCGCGCCTAAAAACGCCCCCTCGACCATCCGCGCCTCGTAGCGCAGCGGTCGAGAGCGCTTGCGCGAGCTGCAGCCGTGGGTTCGAGCCGCAGCGAAGGGGAGGAAGGCGCGGGCAAGCGAGCGCGGGCGGGTGTTGGATCGTCATCGGACGGCCGTCTGCGCTCAATAGAGATCACGCGCTATTGCACTCGCGGCAAGGACGCACGATCGAACGCCCTGGGTGGGCGCGCAGCAGCGGGCGATCACGCAACTTAAGCCGTCCGATCTCGCGATCGAACGGCTGAGAATTAAAGAACGTGTGCGGACGTTGAGAAAGAGCGTAGCTGAGGAGGCGCGCGTGGGCGCGGGTGCTACGCCCACGTTGGGGCTTTAGTGAAGGATTTATTCGTCACTAAAGACCCCTCATTTATTATTTTAAAGATGTAATGACCCATTTGCCCTCACTCCTTGCAACTATAAAAGGAGACCCCCTCCATACAAAATTCTCATCCCTTCCTTCTCTTCTCTACCTCTCCAAAGCTCAAGAGAAGCTTGTCCCACACCCGGGATGCTTCTCGCGAGATAAAGTCCAAATTTTCATCCCCCTTCGGAAGTGGATCCCGTGACGATGACGGCGTGCTGCTCCGTTCCCGTTCTTCTGCTTCGTCCTCCTTCGTCCTGCTTCGTCCTCCTTCGTCCAGGCGTCATCCCGTCCGGCTCGTCCTCCAAGCAACCGTCGAGGAGGATTTCTCTCTCCCTATTCTTTTTACTGCTTTCTAGTATAGATTTACTGCTTTCTAGAGTAGTTCTGTTTGTCCTCCAAGCGATTGTCGAGGACATTTCTCCCTCCATTCTTTTAATGCTTTCTAGAGTAAATTTATCGCCTTCTAGTGCAACTGTTTTATGCTTTCTAGTTGTAATGAACAATCTCCTTAATGATAAATTCTCTATTTATTCTACATCTCATTTTGATTTCTATGTGTAATATTCTCTCTCTCTCTTACCCTCTCTCTCTCTTCTATTTATTGTAAATAATTAGATAGTTTTAAATTAAATTACTTCGTGACAAATAAAAAGAAACGCGTAGTTTTTAAATCAAACGTCCGCCTCCCTGTGTTCGACCCGAAATTTTCATTTCGGTATAAATTTATTTGTTGAACACGAATTTTTCGCTTTCAAGCTACAACGACAGGTTTTCCAAAACCAAACACGTTAGCGTAGCAATTTGATCGTTCAACATTTTGACAATCCAACGCCTGCCCGTGCTCGCTTGCCCGCGTCTTCCTCCCCTTCGCTGCGGCTCGAACCCGTGGTTGCAGCTCGCGCAAGTGCTTTCGACCGCTGTGCTATGAGGCGCGGATGGTCGAGCGGGCATTTTTAGGCGTGGCTGTCCACAGCCGTTGGATCGAGATCCAACGGCGGAGAGGGAGCGGGTGAGGGGTCTTCAGAGAATGTATACGACCGTTTGGGCGGCCGAGATGGCACCACGTGGTGCCATCTTGGCCGTCCATCTTCTGGATGTTGTGGATGGTGCCATGGATGTCGGATTGACTCGATTTTTGCATTGTTGGGCTGCAATTGTCGATCCGAATTCATCCGTGCGGTCGGATTTGTCATTAGAAGTGCGGATTTACACCATCCTGGCCCTTGATCTTCTAGGGTTCCTCGATCACTATCTGATGCTACAGATGCCTGATTAGGGCGATCTTGGAGTCGTTGAACTCCAATCGTTGCCCTGATCACATCCATGCGGTTGGATCTTCGATCCGAGGCCCCATTAAAATGTTTGCCTTGTCCAAGCACATAAAAGGAGACAATTAACCTCCATTTTATTCAAACTATTCTAAATACAAGATGATGCATGTTATGTAATATTTATAACATGAAATGCAATCCTATGCTTAAGAACATGCAAGAATAGACATCTTAAGTAGTGTAAATGTGTTTACATTAGTGTGTGTTGTGTATATATGTGTATAACTATATAGTATATAATGTATTTGTATATAAATAATATCATATAATGTATACTTCAAATAATATAGTATAGTATATATAAGCATGTGTGTAGTATAAGTGTTTGAGCTCTTATATGTATATATATAACACTAGAGCTTTAGTGACATACTCATCTGTCACTGTAGATACCTATATATGTTAGTATAGATAATAGCTTTTGCCTTATGTATATAATTTTACTAAGGTTTTAGCGACACTTCTATATGTTACTGTATATATATTATATGTTACTATAGATATTAGTATGTTATAATGGTTTAGTATAGTAAGTATTATTGACTATTTTTGTACCTATACTTAGGTATTAACTATATTAGTTGTAAATAATTAACATAGAGTAGTTGTACAAAGTTTTTTATGCTTGTTTGTGTACATTTGTTTTAGCATTGTAAAATGTTTTAATTCATTCTTTTGTACATAATTAACCAAATTCTTTTATTCATTGATTCTTTCATTTATTTTTGTAAATAAAATCAACATTTTTGGAATTAAAGATTATTTTTGGACTTAAAGAGTGTGTATATTAATAACTACCTCCCAGTGAATGACCTATAATAAACTAGTAAAAATTAAGTATATAAATAAAATTGACGTGACAACGGTTTGTATTTATGACATATACTACAATAACAACATTTTAAAACCCTTTTTTTTAGTGTGAACTGGTCGTCGACGATCATATTTTTGACGCTGTTGCTGGGGATAAAAACCCGTCAACAATGCTTTATTGTGATTGCTTGACAAATTTCGCAGAAAGTCGATTAGCGGTTCAATTTCCTCCTTGCCTGTGCTGAGAGGGGGTGCGGCAAATTTTGAACTTGTGCCCTCTCCTTGAGAGTACGACTTGTCGACCAGTGAGCTATGGGCACTTTTGAGTCCAAGATTAAGGCTTCTTTGATGAGAAGGGGGAGGTCGGTAGCGTTGGGCAACTAGGATGGTGACACGTGGTGACATCATGGCTGTCCATTTTTTTTGCTTTGTAGATGATGCCATGGATGTTGGATTGGGTCGATTTTCACGTTGTTGGGTTGCAATCGACGATCCGGATCCATTTGTGTGGTTGGATTTGTTGTTTGAAGCTTCGAATTGTATCGCTTAGCCCCTTAGTTGTTGATTTTCCTCGATCTGCATAAGGTACTATGGGACTCCGATCAAGACGATTTTTGAGGCGTATGACTCTGATCATCATCTTGATCAGATCCATAGGGTTGGATTGTTAATCTGAGGCCTAAAAATAAATCTTCTTCTTTCTTGGCCACAAAAGGAGCAAATAAGCTATAATTTATACAATCTATCCTAAATGCAGAATGATGTGTGCTGTGCAATATTTATAATGTGGAATGCAATTTTAAGCTTAGGAACTTGCATAAATAGACATTTTATCATGAATAAATGTGTATATATCAGAGAGCAAGAATTGATTTTCTCTGCTTGATCTTCTCTTAATGTGTATATGGTGGAAAGTATTGTTTCTATGCATATCATAGCAAGGGAGAACCTATAGACTATTTATAGAGGGCTTAGGAAGGTTCAAGAGGGCTTGGGAGAGGCTTCGTAGCCGTTGGAACCAAATCTAAGAAGATTTGACCAAAATCCAATCAACAGTAGATAAATTATTACATCTAACAACATAAATGGACGTCTAGTCAATTTATCATATGTCTGATAAGGTTTCATTAGACATTTGATGATGATATGGAACATCTAATTCTCAAAAGGGGTCTCCTTGGATTTGATTGGATCTTGTGTAGGGTTCTTGTGTCAAAAGATTGAACGTCTGATATTGACACATAAGACATTTGTCAATATGATCAGACTGCTAATTCTAGGATATGTGGTTCCTAGAGTCCTTTATGATCTATTAGATATTCTACAAGGTTTTTGATCCTAGATATCAGAGGTCTGATGAATTTATTGGATGTCTGATAGTAATGATAACCCTCGAGAATTGATTTCTTAAGGATCTCATGGTTAATGTTACTCTGACAAATCAAGATTTTAGTCAGAAAACTCTCATCATATCTTTATTGGACGTCTAAGGATATGTCTAAATGTTTGATGTGATGTCTTTTGGAGGAATCAGATATCTTGAGTGTTGGGAAATCAAGGCTAGGTTTGACGCAGAGATTTGGGCTTTAAACAACTCACAACAATCTACTATTGGACGTTTGGAAAAGTTATCAAACGTCTTTAATGGTCTATGGACGTCTAATAAATGGAATGGACGTCTGAGTGGCAAGTGCCTAAGGCTTGGCTTCCAGGTTCTAGTCACTATTGTGGCTTCCAGGTTCTAGTCACTGGACGTTTGTACCAAGGATTAGACATCTTAAGTGTATATATTATATGTCTAATATTAGAGATTGACGTCTGATTTTGGCCAACCACTTGTTGTTTTAGCTTTTTAACTGGATCCTAAAATTTACCTAAGTGTCCTAAGTTTAAGTGAGTGTGTCTAGGACCTAGGCTATTATATTTTGGGCTCCATTACATGATTTAAGGAAATAAAAAGAGCAATACATTGAATAAAAAGAAAATCTATCCTATTCTTCTTTTTTTTCACACTTTGAGTCCAACACTCTATCTTCATGCTCCTCGATGCTTTTGTCCTTCATCAAGCTCCTCCATTCCTCTGTGGACTTGAACTTGCTTTCATTTGCATTAATTCTGAAATCTTAATCTCAATTGTAAATGTTAAATAACAAGTGTTTTGTTATCATCAAAATTAACGATCGTGGTACATTTGCACCAACAATCTCTCCCTTTTTGATGATGAAAAAGCCATAAAAAATGCTTAAAGATTCTCCCTCATTTTGACATTATTAAAAAGATTTAATCTACCTCTTAAAAGATGATCTTCTAAAAGTTTATTAACTCCCCCTTTCTGACATAATTAAGGAAATAGGCTCCCCCTAAAAACATACACTTCTTACTAATATTAGGACTAATCTCCCCCTTTTTAATGAAATTTTAGCAAAAATATTTCAATTTTTCTCCCTATATCTTGATGTTAAAAAAATCATCAAAATCACGTGGGTTTACTAAACCTACAAGGGCCAATAATATTGCTCATGTAGAGGTTGCCAAATGAAATCATTTCTCCATCCATAGTTTCCAAAGTTGGGGTAAGGTGCTTGATTCTAGGGTTAAGCCTTGGGCTCCCTAAATCGTTGACCTATTAGTCTCTTTGTTGTCCATCTCAAGTTTCTTCGTGGTTGTTGAGGCTTCTTGGGTCCACTCTTTGGTCTTTTTAATTTGAAATTTCCGTCCTTTAATTTGTAGATCCAATTCTTTATATTGTAATCTCCCTTGAAACCTACAAAACAAGATTCAAGTTCCTTCTTTGGTATCTAAGTGAGTTTGAATATGAATTTGTTAGTGGATCTCCTAGGTAGGGATTTTTTCTCAACCCTTTAGCTTGTACTAAAATCATAATTTGAAAAGATGGCTTGATCATCAAGGAGTTGTTTGACTTTTCTTTCAAGTGATCTATTTTAGCTTCAAGTTTCTGAATATTTTCCTCAAACCCTTTAATGTCTTCTTTTAAGATATTATTTTCAAAACAAAGAAAGGAATCATTAGCTTCTAGATCCATAATTTTCTTCATCTGAATTTTAATTTCATAATTGTTGAAACGTCGAAGGACTACGCTATCGGATTCGATTTTGAAAACCTGTCGTTGTAGTTTGAATAGAGAACTCGGGTTCAACAAATAAAATTTATACCAAAATAGAAATCCCGGGTCGAGCTCAGGGAGGCTACGTCGATCAAAATTCGCAATTATATTCTTTTTGTGTTTTTGTTAAAAAATGGAGTAATTACAATGAAATGAAGCACTATAGACAATAAGAGAGAGAGAGAACATCCACTTGATATTTCAAAATGTTTATACAACTAAGTGAGAAATTACACTAGAAAGTAGGAAAACTATTACAACTAGAAAGCAGGAAAATTCTACTCTAGAAAGCAAGAAAAAGGAATGGGAGAGAGAAGTTATCCTCCTCAATGATTGCTTGGAGGACGAGCCGGACGAGATGGCGCCTGGAAGACGAGGAGCGGAGCGGGAAGGAGGTCGAAGGAGGAAGAATGGGAATGAGGCAGCACATCACCATCATCGCGGGATCCGCTTTCGGAATGGGGGCAAAAAATTGATTTTATCTCTTGACGAGCATCCCGGGTGTGGGACAAGCTTCTCTTGAGCTTTGGAGAGGGAGAGAAGAGAAGGAAGGGATGAGAAATTCATATGGAAGGGGGTCTCTTTTTATAGTTGCAAGGATTGGGGGCATCTTGGTCATTATAATTTGAAAAACATTAATTCAGGACCTTTAGTGATGGATAAATCTGTCACTAAAGGCCTGAACGTGGCCTTCGTGGGCAGCGCTCGCGCGCCCGCTCACCTTCAACGCCTAAAACGCACGTTTCACGTTCTTCAAATCTTAGCCGTCTGATCGTGAGATTGGACGGCTTAGATCGCTCCTCGCCGTGCCTTAGTTGTGCGCACCTATGCACGCATTCTCGTGTCAAGAGGGGGCGTCTGATAGCGCGTGCAGCCGATTGGATGATCTGGATCATCTGCCACTGATCGCACGGTCGAGATTAACTACGCTCCTACTACCAATTGCGAGTCGAACTCGCGCCTTGCGTTCACGCAAGGCCGCTCGACCGCTGCGCTATCGCCGCTACTTTGTAGCGTTTACATTTCAAGTGCGCACGCCTTGCAGCCGTTGGATGAGCATCCAACGACGGAGAAGCGTCGGTCAGATGGGTTGAGGTGGGTGCTTGCGTTCGGTTGGGTGGCTGAGATGGCACCACGTGGTGCCATCTTGACCGTCCATCTTCTGAGTGATGTAGATGGTGCCACAGGTATTTGATTGGATCAATTTTCGCATCGCTTTGCTACGATCGTCAATCCAAACCCATCCGTGCGGTCGGATTTGTTGTATGAAGTGCGGATTAACACCATCTTGGCCATTGATCTTCTAGGGTTCTTCGATCTCTATTTGATGCTACGAATATTTGATTAGGGCGATCTTGGAGTTGTTGAACTCCAATTGTCACCCTGATCAGATCCGTACGGTTGGATCTTCGATCCGAGGCCCCGATAAAAGGTTGCCCTATCCCTGACCATAAAAAGGGGACAATTACTGTATAATTTATACAACTTAATCTAAATGCATGATTATGCATGTTATGCACTATTTACAATGTATGATGCTAATGTGACACTAAGAACATGCATTAATAGACATTTTAGGTTGATTAGATGTATGCACATCAATAATCTAATCTTCTATCCTTTCTAACTGAGATTTATTTTTAGATTTAATCTTTTTGCATTCAGTTTGAATAATCTTATATGTAAAAAATAGAGATCCAAAGGCATCTTGAAGTTCTATTGAAAAGGAGTTTACCTCATTGTTGTCATTTTCTTCTTCGTCTTCTTTCTCGCTATCATCTATGATAGACATGAAATGAAGGCACGCAGTTTCATCCTTCGATTCTTTCTTGGGTTGTTTTTCTTCCTCCTCTGAGCTTTAGCTGTCCCATGTAGATTGGAATGCCGTCATGTTGTTCTTCTTTTTCTTCTTGTAGAGAGGGCACTCTTATTGAAGATGCCCTTTCTTGTTGCAATGATAGCAACAGATCGGCCTTTCCTTGACACACATAGTAATTTGACACATTCGCCACCAAGAGCCCCCTAAGGAGAGAGAGCACCCTTCCCCTTGTAGGATCTGTAGGGCATAAGCGCACTAGAAGAGGGGCTAAATAATGTGGTATATAAATAAAAATTGCAAGAATAAGAAAACCACAAAAAGCACACAAGATGTATAGTGGTTTCCCTCACTAGAGTACTCCACTACTTAAGTCTCCCGACTTAGGATTTTTAACCCGATCCCCTCAACCTGGAGGGAATCAATTTACTAATAACTTGAGGTAATTAACAAGTTACCTCAACTCAATTACAAGATAAAGAAACGAACAAAAGTACAGGTATAAGAAAGATATAAAAAGCTTACAACTAAATTTCCTAAGTCTCCAACAGGTATTTTGCTTAAAGAGTGTATGAATTAATCTAACGAGAATACTAAAATGAAAGCGAACGATTTAACAATGAAGTACACAATCATCTTTGAAGATTTGTTGCAAACAAAGAGTGGCCTTGAGAAGAATGCAACAAATCAACCTCCTTTGCAACTAGAAAATTTAAAATGGAGGTGTAGGCAAGGAGAGTATTTTTGGCTTGATGTTATTTGCAAAAGACACACAAGAAGTGTTTATATAGGCCACTAAACACCTCCCCTACGATTACTAGCCATTAGGGGCAATTTGGGAAGATTAGGATTAACATAAATTGCAATATAGCCGTTCTAATTAGGCACAACGGCTAGTTGGTATCGGTATTGAAGTTGTGGTTCTGGTACTGACTGCTCACAGTTAGCCCAACAATGCCTGGGGTACCGGTACTGATCATTGGTACCAGTACTCAGTGCATTCTATTGATTGCCAACAAAGTCACTTGGTACCGGTACTTATCACTAGTATTGGTACTTGTGACTCACAGGCAACGGGGATGTGAACACTTAATACCGGTACTCATGATGAGTACTGATACTTGTTGTTCACAGTTTGGGACTTAGGCCCAAACCTTTGCCTAGCATGTACCGGTACTTATGACAAGTACCTCGTTTGGAAATTCTATCTTAGCTATACGATAATATTTTCAAAGAGTCAATATTTAGTTTTAAAACGAATGATTGAATGTGATTTTGATCCCTAATTATCTCTACTTTGATTTTAGCTCCTAAGATATCTTTTTCTTGTTAGGAGACATACAAAAGTTCTAAGATACAACAAACTAAACTAAACTATAGTCTTCAATCTTCATGCCATCATTACTTCTTTCATCCATCCTTAGATCCTGTTATTTCCTAAAAATAACACTTCATAAACTTATTAGATTTAAAATGATTTTGTTAACATTAAAACATAAAAGAGAAGTGGAACTAGGTTCCAACAATCTCCCCATTTTTGGTGTTAACAAAACAATGGAAATATGTATATTTAAAATAATAGAAACCTCATAAGAGAAGGAATACAAAAAACTTTGCTAGGAGTGAAACCTCCCCCTCAAACTAAACTTCCTTATTTTAAATACAGTGTATTTACCATTTCTCCCCCTTTTTGTCAATCAAATAAAAAGAATATATCAATATGCATAAAGAATGATTAGGCATGAAACGATATTGTAGAAAAGCAATCGTAAGAAGAAAACAAGCATATTAAAAGTCATAACAATCATAATTGAAGTCATACATCATTAAAAGACATAATAACTAAGCAAAAACATGTTGAAATGTTCAATACATGAAAATATAGACTAAAAACTAATGGTGAGGATGTTTTCTGATAGACTTTTGAGCTTGTTTGCTGCCCTTATCACCATCATCATCATCAGTTTCGTCATCTTCATCATCATTTTCATCATCATCCTCTTCTTCAGTATCTTCATCATCACTATCATCATATGAAACCTCTTCTTCATCTTCATTGTCTTCTTCCTCTTCATCATCATGAAGAATAGGTTATTCTTCCGCCATTGGAGATGAAACAAATGATGGATCTTGGAAGTGCTTTTGCCTTCTTTCACTGTATTCTTGAGGCACTTTAGGTTGTGTCCTCTTTCTTTATTTAGGTTGTTGAGTGGAAGATGCAACATGGGAAGACTCAATGGAAAGAGAAAGGTCATGAAAGTTGCGTTCCATGTGACGGAAGGCAAAATTGAGATTGGTTAAAATTTGACCAATATAATTGAAAGTATTAATCATATTGGAATCAGTTCTAGACACATTAGATAGATTTACCCAAGGTGTTTCAGCTTCTGGATATGGATAGGTTATAGGAACAAAAGCTGAGGATGATTCAGGAGGTGGATGAGAAGAAGATTGAGCATTTGGATCAACTTCTTCTTCATCATCACTAGAGGATTCCTCTCTAGTGGGTTTTACTCCCATTTTCCGGAGAGTGGACCATTTGAAATAGACCACTTTTCTATGTGGAGTAAAGTTAAAGAGATCAATTTTACTCTTGATAAGAATGTGAGATACAAGAATATCAAGAGGAAGAGCTGAAGCATGGTAATGAGGTCATAAGAAGTGAATAAATACTGTGTTCCAATTTACAGGAAAACTTGTTATAATAGCATAGATCAAGGGTAAAATGTCTACAGGGATTTTGTGGAATCCCGAGTATTTGGCTCTTAGGTTCCATTCAAAAATTTTGAATAGAACTCTAGCAAATAATGTCATGTTTGTGATTAGTGTGACTTAGCCTATAGTGCCATAGGTCTACTTCAACATGGGATGCAAGCAGACATTTTACAAATTTCTCTTGTGAAAAATGAAGAGCATAGATATTTTCATATCTAATACCTTCAATTAAAATAGTGTTTGTTCCCTCTTTTAATATTTTAAAATCAACTTTAGTAAATAATACATCGCATCCATTATCACATATTTGACTAACACTAAGCAGGTTATGTTTGAAAATTTTTATTAAAAGAACATTATGTACCTGCTTAGAGGAATTACCTATTGTACCTTCACCAATAATGCGACAACATTTGTTGTTGCCCAACTTGACGTGTCCACCATCTTGGATTCTTGTCCACTTGATAAAGAGGTCAGAGTGTCCCATCATATGCTTAAAACACCCAGTATCTAGGATCCATTTGTCCTTCTTGACATGCAAAATAGTTTATCAAATCTGATTTAGGTACCCATTTTCTTTTGGGTCCTTGATGGTTAGTACCCTTCAAATCCTTAGGTTTATGAATCACCTTTGTGTTAGATCTATAATTCTTAGGATTTTTAACCTTTTGATAAATCCATGCATGTTTAGGTGAATGTGACTTATTTTATGCGTTCTTTTTATTATTGAATTTGGCTTTTAAATTATTAGAAAATTCTGTATTCAACCTACTTGTTTTTAAATTATTCAATGTTCCCTCAAAATGTTCATAAATGTCCTCTAATTCTACTATTTTTTTATGTAATTGTGAGTCAGTATCTTTTGCTATGTCTAACTCTATTTCTAAATAAGATTTTTCTACTTCTAGAGTCTCATAATTACCATGCAAGACCTTATTTTCCTTTTTAATCATCTTAGCTTTACGATATAACTCTTCATAAGATTGTAATAATTCGTCAAAGGTAATTTCAGAATCTACCTCATTTTCAAATTCGTCCTTGTTTTCCATCAAGCAGAGATGTGCAACCTTCATTTCTTTAGATTCTTCGAAAGATGATTTTGTGTCGGAATCACTATCATCCCAAGTCGCTTTGTATGCCTTTCTTGATATCTTCTTTTTCTTCCGATCGAGTTCTTTACTCTTCTGTTCTTCCTTCTTCTTCTTGATCATTGGGCAATCTTTTCGTATGTGCCTCTTTTTCTTGCACTCAAAACAAGTAATGTCATTTGAAAATTTATTGACTCTCTTACCTTCTTTTTAGATGAATCTTCGAAATCTTCTTGTTAGAAGAGAAAGCTCCTCTTCTTCATTGGAGTCAGAATCATCAAAGTTTGAATCCTCTATGGTTTTGAAAGCAAGCTCCTTCTTGGTTACAGACCTCTCCTCGTTTTTCTTCATATTCTCCAATTGGACCTCATACGCCATGAGGCTTCCAATCAAGTCATCCAAGGGGAGAATGGATAAATCCTTAGCCTCTTGGATCGCTGTAGACTTTGGAGACCAATCAATTGTAAGGGAACTCAAGACCTTTCTTACAAGTTGTTCTTTCATAAACTTCACTCCTAAATTCTTCATGGGGTTGATGATATCCCCAAATCTCATGTACATCGCTTTGATTGTTTCACCTTTTCTCATCTTGAAACACTCATAACTCTCAGTTAGAATTGAGATTCATGTTTCTTTTACCTTATTTGTACCTTCATATTTGACTTGAAGTGTATTCCATATCTCGTACGCGGACTCGCACGCGGAGATATGGTTGAACTCCTCTCTTGATAATGCACAATAGAGTGCGTTCATTGCCTTTGCATTTCTAATGATCTTTTGATCTGCCATCCAACCAACGCTTTCTTGCGGCTCCGGATCCATGTACTTCTCTTGAATAAGAGTCCATGAGTCTTCATCCATGGCTTTGAGGAAGATTTGCATCCTCCTCTTCCAGTATCCATAGTCCGTCCCATCCAAGTAGGGAGGACATGTGGATGACTGTCCTTCGGTGCACTTGGTTCATGATGCCATTGCGAGAGAGAATGTTTACTTCTTTTCACGACTCGCTCTGATACCACCTGTAGGATTTGTAGGGTACAAGCACACTAGAAGGGGGGATGAATAGTATGGTATATAAATAAAAATTGCAAGAATAAGAAAATGACAAAAAGCACACGAGATGTATAGTGGTTCCCCTCACTCGGGTACTCCACTACCTAAGTCTCCCAACTTTGGATTTTTAACCCGATTCCCTCAACTCAGAGGGAATCAATTTACTAATAACCTGAGGTAATTAACGGGTTACCTCAACCCAATTACAAGATAAAGAAATGAACAAAAGTACAAGTACAAGCAAGATATAAAAAGCTTACAACTAAATTTCCTAAGTCTCCAACAAGTATATTGCTTAAAGAGTGTATGAATTAATCTAACGAGAATACTAAAATGAAAGCGAACGATTTAACAATGAAGTACACAAGCACCTTTGAAGATTTGTTGTAAACAAAGAGTGGCCTTGAGAAGAATGCAACAAATCAAGCTCCTTTGCAGCTAGAAAATTTAAAATGGAGGTGTAGGCAAGGAGACTATTTTTGGCTTGATGTTATTGACAAAAGACACACAAGGAGTGTTTATATAGGCCACTAAACACCTCCCCTATGATTACTAGTCGTTAGGGGCAATTTGGGTAGATTAGGATTAACATAAATTGCAATATAGCCATTCTAATTAGGCACAACAACTAGTTGGTACCGGTACTGAAGTTGTGGTTCCGGTAGTGACTGTTCACAATCGACCCAACAATGCCTAGGGTACATGTACTGATCATTGGTACCAGTACTCAGTGCATTCTGTTGAGTACCAACAAAGTCACTTGGAACCGGTACTTATCACTTGTACCAGTACTTGTGACTCACAGGCAACGGGGTTGTGAACACTTAATATCGGTACTCATGATGAGTATCGATATTTGTTGTTCATAGTTTGGGACTTAGGCCCAAATCTGTGCCTAGCATGTATTGGTACTTATGACTAGTACCGATACTTGCTACAAGTACCTTGTATGGAAATCTTGTCTTAGCTATACGATAATATTTTCAAAGAGTTGATCTTTAGTTTTAAAATGAATGATTGAACGTGATTTTGATCCCTAATTATCTCTACTTTAATTTTAACTCCTAAGATATCTTTTTCTTATTAGGAGACACACAAAAGTTCTAAGATACAACAAACTAAACTAAACTATAGTCTTCAATCTTTATGCCATCATTACTTCTTTCATCCATCCTTAGATCCTGTTATTTCTTGAAAATAACACTTCATAAACTCATTAGATTTAAAACGATTTTGTTAACACCAAAACATAAAAGAGAAGTGGAACTAAGTTCTAACACCCCTCTCACCTTTTCCCCTCTCGGAGTGCCCCTCCTCTCCTTTCCCTTTCCCCTTTCCTTTGCTTCCTCGCATCTTGCTCCTCTTGTTTTGGTGAAACCCTACTTCCCTCCTCCCCTTTTGGGGGGAGGCCGATAGGCCTTTGCCTTTGCAGGTCCTCTTTGGGCCTTGAGATGGAAGGGGATCGTGCCTCCCTTTTCTTTTTTGTCACTTTTTGTTTATTTTCCCTATTGTTTGATGCTGTGTTCGTTCTTTTTTGTTGTTTGGCCTAAGTTTCTAGCGCTGTTTGCCTTTTATCTTGCTTTCCTTTGGTTTGATCTTTGGTGTGTTTTTGTGTTTTGTGGATTTTTGACTTCTTGTCGCGTTTTGGGTTTTAGGGTTTGTGATGGCTTTGTCTCGTGCTGCTGAGGAACCCTCTTTGCCTCCTCTGGAGGTTCCTGGTCTGGATCCTTCCTCGAAACCTTCCTTCGCTTCTGTGGTTTCTAGCTAGGATCCCTCCTTTGCGGTGCATTTTACGGAGCTTTTGCTGTCTATCCACAAACTGATCATTTTGGATGGTGTTTCTTGTACTTCCTTCTCAGTGGAGGAGGTCTCTGGCCTGGGCTCTGATTTCTCCTCTACTATGGTTATCCGTTCTTGGTGTCCTAAGCCCTCTTTTCAAGCCATGAGGGACTTTCGCTTCAGTAAGCTCAAGATTCCTTCCTTTCATTCAATTATCTCTCTCGATTTTCGCCACTGGTTGATTTGTGCCCCTTCTTATTTGGATTTCTACAAGATCTATGCCATGGATTCTGTTATTTTAGCGCATGTGCACATTCAATTCATCAAATGGAGCCCTACCTTTTGTACTGACTCCCCGATTTCTTCCACTACAGTGTGGGTTGGCTTTCCAGTATTGAATCTCCAACTTCTTCATCCTAATGCTCTGTTATTCCTGGCTTATCAAATCAGTAATCCGATCTTTGTTGATCTGCACACCATCCGTGGTTTTTGACTAGGTTATTCGTGTGTTTGTGTGGAGATTGATATGCTTTCGTCTCATCTGGGTTTTGTTTACATTCATAATGGGGACATCAAGGTTGAGTAACAGATTATTTATGAGAGGCTTCCCCTCTTTTGCTCCCGCTGCTATCTTTTTGGCCATTCTTTGTTGTGATGTTCGGCTCATAACTTATTTGAGAACCCTCCTGTTGAGGGGGGTAAGGCTTTTAATGCTTCTCAGATCGCTTCTTAGGTTGATTGATCTCATCCTTCTGGAGATGCCTCCCCTTCCAATCTTGGTGTGAAGCGTCCGTAGGTCGAGATGGAAGATGGTCTTCCTCAGAACTCCTCTGATCTAACTCAGCTTCCAACGGAGGAGTTGGGCAAGGGTGTTGGTATTGATACTCTGGTTTGTAATAATCCCTCTTCTTCTCTGGGGGTTTCTCAATCTTCTCATCCCCATTCTACTCCTCCGTTGGACAAGCCATTGAAGAAGCTCAAGCTGCGTCGTCGTCATCGATATCGAACCATTAAACGCCTTCCGGGTATGGGGAATAGAGTCTTGGAGGTTCATCCTCAAGATTCCTTGCTCCCCACTCAGGTGACCTCCTCCAATCTTCTTGTGGTTGTTGATGGTTTGCATGGTGAGGATTCCCTTGATCAGTCTTTTCCTGATGTTGATTTCCCTTCAGTTGAGAATGCTTGCACCGACGTTGGTTTTCAACTAAATTATACAAATACTTCTTATGATAAAATCTGGACTAAAAACGGCTCCATGAAATCGATTTTCTCTGCTGGCACTTTCTGTTCTAATGGTTTCGATGTTTTGAAAAATCTTAATAGTTCTACTGCTTTAGAAACTAGTTATCGATGCAATTTTCAAGAAACTTTTAAGCTTCATAGTTCTAATGGCAATTATTTGGTTGGTAATAATCTCAATGGTGAACTTATCTAGGTTATTTATCTTCCCTGTTGTTTGGGGGCGAATGAGGAGATTTATGAAATGGTCATCATAGTACACTCCCCAAATTGCACACACAAAACACTTAAATTTATAAAGCTCAAAATCTAGTTGGAGTCTGAGATCATTCGCAGGGAGCAAATATGGAATTCAAGCACTAATCATATTCAGAATTAATGAGCACAATTAATTAAGCACAATAAAGGTGTTCAATGAATAAACGGGTCAAGAATAATATTCAATAATAGTCAATAACATCTCAAGAATTCATGGGATAAAAAGAAAGAGAGAAGCAAAACAATGGTGATTTAAATCACCAATTATTCTCTCAATTAAGCATGTATCCCAAGTATAGCAATTTAATCAAATATCTCAACAGTAATTTCAACCATTAATCCATGTCAACTAAGTCCACACTATCACAGTTCCAAGCCAAAGCCAAGCACCACGTCAGGAAGGCATTTCAGATGACTTAAAGTCACCAAGGGACAAAGCCTTAACAGACTCACAAGGCCTCTTCTCAAGCACAGCACAAGGCTCGCATAAGAACCTTAGAGATTAAGTGTTAGCCTCTCTTCAGCACGTGCCTTGAGGCAGATCAAGCCACAACAAAACCCTCCCCTCTCCTCACAAATTCTCCTCTTTCTCTCATAATTGGGCATAATCGGATCATAATGCGGGTAATCAGGTCATGGGCATAGGTCTAGGCTCACTGGGTGTGTAGATGAGCAAGGGTGCGAGGGTTAAGTGAGCGGGGGACCCGACCCCCAGTGTCTTGTACAAACAGCGAAGGGTAGAAAATCAATTTAAGCGCTTGCGTGAACCTCTATGTCCCAGAGGTGGGACTATGTTGAGAAACTCCTTTCGCGTGTGCATTAGCTACTTTCCTCATTAAATTAGAATTGCTCCTTGCTGTCTTTGCTTGATTGAAGGTGTAGGCAGCTTCGTGAAGTCAGGCCTGTTTATTGGATGCAATCTTGAGTCCAGTGGTGATCGGAATGTGGCAGATGAAGCTGAGGATGATGGCGGCAATGGCAAAGGTCCAGTGATTCCTAAAATTTAAGAAAACGGCCTCACGGCCCAATTAGAACAGTTCGGATTCTTCGTTGGAGTGAGGAGAGTGTTCTGGTGGTGATGATTTGGTATGTGGAGGTGTGTGGTGGTCGACCGATGAAGGAGAAGGTGAGAGGAAGTTGGGTTGTTTGGTGGGGCGAAGGAGTTGATGGAACCCTCAATTTCTTGAGGGGTTTTGGTTGTGGGAGCATGGTGGAGGTTTTGGGAGCGTTGATGGAGTGGTTGGTGGTTTGTGGATGGCTTGTGACCTCTTCAGAGCGTGGCTGAAGCGGAAGAAGACGGAGAGAGGTGATTAGTTGGTCGAATTAAGGATATAAGAGGTGGAATCTAACCTAAAGGAGAGGGTGAGGAATGACTTATCTAGGGACGAAGGGGAAGAATCTCTGCGCCAGCTTTGATTGGCCGGTGTCGGAGGGGATGAAGTCTCCGGTGGGTAAAGCAACGATGATAAGAAGGTCTGGGAGCGCCTTGCTAGTATTGGAAAGAGCGGACAAAGGAGAGGAGGTGCCTCCAATTTGTCCTTTGGAGGCCCTGACGAGAGAGGTCAAGGAGATTACCAGAGTTGGTGGAGTTCATGGCCGAAGAGAAGGGAAGAGGGGGATTTCCGACCTAGATATGACTACGGAGCTTGGTTTCTCAAGAGGGACCTATTTAAAGGCCTCAGAAGGTGTTCCAAGCAAGGTAGGAGGCTTGGTGAATTCCCAAACTTAGGGAAAAGGATCCCTAAGATTGCAAGCATTTGCATGAGGATTCTAGAGTGAATTAAGGTCCAGGACCTGGTCCAATCGATAGAGGATCTCTCAAGGATTCTCCTTTCAAATTTTGGGAGGATTTAGATGAAAATCGAGTGACCAAACCTCGTTCAAATCTTGGCGGAGGAGCTCCATTCACACTAATGGCAATAGGGACCTCTTTAAAAAAATGATGATAAAGTTAGGGACCTAATTGCAAATATTTTAAAAGTTGAGGGGCTAAATGTAAGAAAAAGAGTTTGAAGAGCTAAATTGCAAACTAAGTCAAGATGGACTCTGATTGGGCCCAAATTTTGGTACCAACCTAATTTGAACCCAAGAAATCTAATGGTAAAGTCAGATTTGAGTTTTGATTAAGTTTGATAGGGCAATTTGTGCAAAAATCCAAATTAGGGTAGAAATCCGTCTGACTCTATTCAAGGTCAAAATAGGTTCAAATGGTCATACCAAGGGTACCAAACCTCAAGGGATATTTTTATATAAATTTTAGGAGGTTTATATGAATTTTATCCTGACCAGAACCTCTTCAATTCAAGCAGGTTTGAAATCCGGGTTTTGGGTGCTATATTGGTTCTCGAAATGTGTGAAATCCTATTTCTGTCTGTGTGGACCCACCTATTAGACTTTAATGCACATTTGACCTTAGATTAACCCATGGAAAATCCTGTGGTTACTTTACATTCATGATGTGATGTTGAAATTGCAGAATTAACCCTATTTTAATGTTTTCTTCTAAGAATGGATTTACATGGAATTGTGACTCTCAGGCGATTATGTAGGAGCATTTGTCTCTTGATTTTTACTAAATAGAGATAGTTATGGCTCATGATGGTGTTACCATCACCCGTCCGACCCCTCCTCTTGACCCTGACCCTTTGATTTCGAAAATCTTATAGGAGGGTAGGACTGGGGAACTGAGTAATGATGGTAAAAATAGTTTTTCCTCTTTTGCAATGCGATCTCTTGATACTTTGGACATTCTTGTTCCTAAGTCCTTTATCCATCGTGATTTGGCACATGTGGCACACTGATGAGCGAGATTTTGTACGCTAAAAGGTTGAGTTAGAAACTTATCGTTGTAGTTGCATAAAAATTTTCTATCAAATAAAATTTATATCCGAAACTCTGGTGAGTCCCAGGTCAAACACAGGGAGCCGAACGTTTGATTAAAAATTACGTTTAGAATTATTTTTCACAAAGAAGAATAGCTAGTTGAAATTAATCTACTAGTTATTCTACTTAAAGAATAAATAATAGGAAAGAAAGAGAAAATATTACGGAGAAAAGAGAGGGAAAGAGAACCAATATTTTATAGCCAAATATTCATTACAATTAATTTATATAATACGAAAGCTAGAAATCTACACTAGAAAGTGGTAAAAAGCGAGGGATGAGAGAAATCCTCCTTGACGGCTACTTGGAGGACAAGCCACGTTGACGGAGCGCTCGGATGATGGGGATGAGATGCTGGACGAGGGAGAACAGAGCTTGAGGACAGGGAACGAAGCAGGGCAATGTCGCAGCAGGATCTGCTTCTCGAATGGTGATGAGAAGACAACCACAGGATGCTCCACGAATGGGGTAAGAAGATGGAAAATTATTTTACTCTAGCTTTAATGAAGCATCTCGGGTATGGGATCGGCTTGTAGAGCTTTGGAGGGGGTGAGAGAAGAAGAGAAGGGATGAAGAAAATGAGAGGTATGATGTCCCTTTTATAGTTGAAGAGGGGCATAAAAGTCATTTTAAAGTCCTTTAAAATGAATATGCGACCTTAAGTGATGCATGTAAGCATCACTAAAGGTGCACATTTCTATTGGTGCACATGCAAGGAGTGTCGCTCATTGCCAATCACACGGTTCAAATTGAGCCACGTCATCACCTTCTTGCCTTCAGATGTTTGCATGCCTCACTGCGTTCGCTTAGCCTCAACTGTCCGATTGCGCATCCAACAACCTAAAATCATGTGCTCTTCTTCTTTGCAATTAATGCCGCGTTGGCGTACGATCGCGCGTGTGATCACTTGCGTGTGCGGAGCACTCTCATCCGACGCTCGAGAGGGTGCCATGTCGTTGCACCATCAACTGCTCGTGCCGCATCCAACAATGCAATTTCACATGTCGCTCCACTTCGCGAATTTAATCTGCTTACGTGGATTCGAGCGCGCAACGTGCTCTTCATGAGAGGCACTTCACTGCTGCATTACGCGGCTGCTTAAGGTGAGTTCTTGATTTTCTCTATGCACTCTCTCGGCTGTTGGATCTTAATTCAATGGTCGAAATCTTCTCCTGGCCTCGCTCTTTAGAAGTGAGCGGGCGCGGTTGGGATGCATATCAGTCGTTGGATGGAGATCCAACTGCTGAGATTGATCATGCAATCAAAGAGGAGGCATTGTAAGTGGTGTTAGGTGGCTGTGATGGTGCCATGTGGTGCCATCATGGCCATCCATCTTCTTTGTTTTGTAAGTGTTGCCACGGTTGTCGGATTGAACCGATTTTCGTGCTGTTGGGCTGTGATCATCGATACGAACCCATTCGTGTGGTTGGATTCTTCATTTGAGGTATGGATTTTCATGACCTTGCCCCTTGGCCTTTGATCTTCCTCAGACTGCATCTGATGCTACAGAAGTTCAATCAGGGTGATCTTGGAAGCGTTGGACTCCGATCGTCGCCTTGATTAGATCCGTATGGTTGGATCTTCAATCCAAGGTCTCTATAAATATCGCCCTATCTCCTGACCATATAAAGGGCAAATTAACCTAAAATTTGTACAAACTAATCTAAATGCAGAATGATGCATGCTATGCAATATTTATAATGCTAAATACAATTATACGGTTAAGAACACGCAAAAATAGACAGTTTATATGAAATAGATGTGTCTACATCACACACTCTCCATCTAGGCATAGAGGAGTCCATGGAGGTCATTCCTTGATGGGTTCGACTAGGGTTACCAGAAGTTGATCAAAATCTCAAACTCACTTTGTTTCCCAATGAATTATCTTTTTTGGAACTGTAGGGGTATTGTTAATATTCCTACCTTAAATCATCTCAAATCTATGATTTCTTCCAATCATCTTCAGATTATTTTTTTGTTGGAGCCTTTTGCTAACTCTCTTGAAATCTCTAGAATCATGCAAGAAATCCACTTCGATCATGCTTTAGCCCCATCTGAATGTCCCAACATTTGGTGCTTCTAGAAAGACCCAATCTCGATTTCCACTTTATATTCTTATTCTCAAGCTTTGACGGTGGAATGTAGGTAGCTTGGTCGTGTATTTAACATCTCTGCTGTCTATGCTTCTTATGACTTCGATACTTGGCTCAATCTTTTTTTCATCTTTCCTTGATTATTGCTTCGCACCCTTCCTTCCCTTGGGTTTTTGGTGGGGATTTTAATAATATCCTCTCACTTTCTAAGAAGAGAGGTCGTCACCCTTTCTCTAGCTCCCAGGCTCTTCCCTTCCAAAGGTTTATCAGTGGTTCAACCCTTATTGACTTTGCCTTGGGTGGTAACTAGTTGTCGTGGTGTAATGGTAGGCAAGGCTCTTCTAGGATCTACCATAAGTTAGATTGTGTTCTTCTTATTCCTGAGGCCTTGGCCTTTGCACCTCTTGGCTGTTATCTTCCTTGTTGCAATTCCAACCATGCGCCTTTATTCTTTTGTCTTGCTACTCCTACGGTGGACCATCCTAAACCTTTTAGGTTTGAGAATATGTGGTTGAGGGATGAGAGGCTTTGAGGCTTAGTAACTGAACTTTGGCACATTCCTACTATCCCTAATTCTGATCCTATCTCCAAAATCTATTCTAATCTTCACATTTTGAAACAAAGTCTCAAATCTTGGAACAGATAAACTTTTGGTAATATACACAAGATGGTCAAAGATCTTGAATCTCGCTATGAAGACTTGGACGCCAAATTATCCCATCATTGGGATGATAACATTGTTGCTGAGTTCAATGATACTTCTATTCTCCTTGATGATGCCCTTGCTAAGCTCAATGCTTTTTTACTTCAAAAAACTAAAATTAACTGGCTTCATAAAGGTGAAGGACGTAAGAAAATTTTCTTCACTACTATCAAAAAGTGTTTTGCTAAACATACTAGAAGCTCTCTCACTTTTATTATTGGTGATGGGTCTTGGGATAAAGTTGATACCTTCTTTGTTGACTTCTTTAAAATCTGCTCTCGTCTCATGGTGATATCAATGTTAACTCCTTTATTGATTCCATTCCCCCCATTCTATCTAATGATGATTGTACTGAGTTAAATCGTATCCCTACTGAATCTGAAAATTTTGACACCCTCTCGAATATACCCTCTAACAAGTCTTTGGGTCCTGATGGTTTCAATGTTGAATTCTTCTCCACCTTTTGGGATTTGGTTAAACCTGATGTTGTTGAAGCTATCACCCACTTTTTTGCTACTAAACTTGCCCCTAGAGCCTTCAACAATACTTTCATCTCTTTGGTTCCCAAGAAACCCTTGGCTTCTGACCTTTCTGATTATCATCCCATAAGCCTTTGTAATGTTCTCTATAAGATTGCCTCAGGTATTGTTGCTAATCGCCTTGGTACCCTTCTCCCTAAAATCATCTCCCTCGAGCAGATTGGTTTTATTAAGGGTAGGCCTATCTTCTATCAAATTGCTACTACCTTTGAATTAGCTCAACGTGTTGATCATAAGGTCTTTGGTTGTAATGTTATTATTCAGCTTGACCTTGAAAAGACTTTGATAGAGTGGATTGGAAGGCCCTTTACCAGATCCTTTGGCGCTTTGGTTTCTCCTCTGACAATATCTCCTTCATCAGAGCTTTTGTGCAACATGAGGGCTCTTCTATTTTGGTGGATGGGTGTTCTTCGGATTTCTTTCCTGTCTCTCGTGGTTTGAGATAAGGAGATCCAATCTCTCCTTTTCTCTTGGATATCTTCATGGAACCTTTCATTCGTGGTATTAAGGAGGTGGCCTTCCATGGTAAAATTCAACCTTTCTCGGTGAAAAGAGGTGTTGACTCTCCTTTAGCCCTTCTTATGCAGATGATATCATCATCTTTGCAAACGGCAACCTCTCTTCCATTTGGAATTTAGCCTCCTTTATCAAAGACTTTGAGATTTCAATGGGTTAAACTGTTAGCCTCACCAAAAGCTTCTACTTTGTGAGTCGTCACTTCCCTTCTTTCAGAAGGGATCGCCTCCTCTTTATCTTGGGCTTTAGGCTAGGTTCCTTCCCTTTTACTTATCTGGGTTGTCCTATTTTCTCTGGTCAGGCTAAGGTTTCATATTTTTATCCTATCATTGACAAGATCAGATCCAAACTTGCGGGTTGGAAGGTCCATCTCCTCTCTTCTACTACGAGATTGCACCTCATCAACCATGTCTTGACTTCCACTCCTATTCATACTTTATCTATTATTGATTCCCCAATATCATCATCTGTTAACTTCAAGCTCTCTTTGCTGACTTTTTCTAGGGCTGTTCCGAGAATATGTCCTACCATCATTAGATTGCTTGGAGCTCCATCATTCGTCCCCTTGAGTATGGTGTTCTGGGTGTTCATGATCTGAGCCTTTTTATTAAGGCCTTGAGAATGAAGAGAGCTTGGAACATTTTCTTTGGGGACTCTATCTTTCACCACTTTATGAGGGATCTGTTAAGAAACAATGCCAACTCGGAGTCTTCTCTCCCGTATCGCTCTCGTCTGCTACTTCAAGCTTATAGGGATATGAAGTCTTTTATTCGTTGGGAGATCCATGAAGGAACTGTTGATTTTTAGTATGACTTGTGGATTGGTGACTCTCCCCTTCATACTTTTGTTCTTGATGGTTCTATCCCCCCTCCTATTTCAGTCCAAAGGGCTCTTATCATGCTTCCCAATTCCCCCTATGCCTCTGTCATACCTCTAAACATTCTTGATGAGATTTCCAACATCTACCTTGACTCTTAGAAGGACCTCCCGATTTGGATCCCTGCCTCCTTTGGCATCTTCTCTGTATTTTCTGCTTATCATTTGATGTTCAGAGATTCTCCCAAGAACGCTTCCATTAAGATCCTTTGGAATCTCAAGCTTCCCTTAGGATCTCCTTGTGTGTTTGGAAACTTCTCAAACTTAGACTTCCGACGGATGATAATATTATGAAATTAGGCATCTCTCTGGTCTCTAAATGTCATTGTTGCCCTACCAACCCTACTCTTGAGACTCTCCTTCATCTTTTCTCTGATAGCCACTTGGTTAATAATATTTCTGATTGGACTTTTAAAGCAAAACTACCAGAGATCTATTGATCCTCCTCTCTTCTTTGACATCATCTTGAACTCCTCTCATACTCGTATGCAGATTATTAAAGGTTTGATTTGTTTTATCTGGTACAATGTTTGGTGGGTTTGTAATAAGATCAAGAACGATGGTTTCAAATTGCCCAACCTACACCTTTTCCTCAGCAAAAATTGGAGAAATCATCAGGTGGCTGATTGATTAAAATCTTCTAGACCCCCTTGTCTCATTTTTATTTGGGTTCATCCCTTTATGGGGCTTAAAATCAATGTCTCTTCTTCTAAGGTTAGGGACCATTATTTTTCGAGCTGGATTATTCGGGATAATCTTGGGAACTTTATCATGGTTTCTTCTGCTAAACTTTCTACTATTTATTTGGAGATTGCCCTCATCCATGCTATCATCCATGCTGTTTCTTGTATCTCTCATGCTCTTTTCAAGTGGAAATGGACTCTGTACTACTCTACTACTGGTGGTCTAGAAAGCTCCTTGTCACTTGGCAGGCTAAAAGGCACTATGCTTCCCTTTGTGCATTTTTTGCCAACATTCACTTTGTTTCTTATGTTCATCCACTTGTTAATGATGCTACTTCTAAGATTGTAGTCCTGGGGATAATGTTTGGAAATGCTTAACTCAGTTGGATCAGCTTCCTTCCAAGATTGCAGGGCTTATCAAGTTGGATAGGATTCAAATGCCTTATATTTTGTCCTTGTAGTCTTTCTGTTTTGCATGTTGTACTAGGCCACGAGTCACGGTCCTCTCTTTCTTGTATGGGGTAGGTTTTGATCTAGTCCCTCTGCCTCCCCTTTTCTGGCCTCCGGGGAGTAGGGGATGAATAATATTGGCTCCTGTATTTTTGAAAAGAAAAGAGATCGGTCTTTCCTTGGATTCCTTGAGTTTGAGAAACTTGGCAAATTTGTTAGCTAAAAACTTAAGTTCCTTGTCATCGAAACTAACTTCGTTGTTGGAAGTAGCTTTGAAAGCAATGTTCTTCATTTTTGGTTCCAAAGTGACTTGCTTCTTCTTCCTTTGTTCCATTTTGTTCTCATAAGCTATGAGGTTTCCTAAGAAGTCATCCATGTTGAGCTCCTCTACTTGGTGTGCTTCCTCGATGGCAGTGACTTTTTGCACCCACCACAGTCCAAGGGAGTGAGGGAGCTTAGATTGAAGCTCTCATTATATAAAAGTCTTTCTCAAAGCTTTGAGATTGTTCACAATCAATGTGAACCTAGTGTACATCTCACTCAAACTTACATCATTTTTTATAAAGAAAGACTCAAATTCTTGAGAAAGTAAATTTATTTTAGATGATTTTACCTTAGATGTACCTTCATGTGTTACCTCTAAGGTGTGCTAGATTTCATAGGCGGTGGAGCATTAGGAGATACGGTTGAATTCCTCTAGGTTCAATGCACAATAGAGTGCATTCATCATTTTCTCATTGAGAGACAACTCCTGAATTTGTTCTTGGGAGTAGCCACCGATGGGCTTCTCCGGGATGACGTACTCTATCTCGCATCTTTCCCAGATTGAGTAGTTGTTGGCCTGCAACCACATACGCATTTGAAGTTTCCAATATAAATAATTTTTACCTTTGAAATACGAAGGTCAGATGATGAACTGTACCTCGAAGTGTTTGTTGAACTATCTAGATCGCTTGTTAATTTCGGGTTTATTAATCGCTATAGTAGTATAGTGTCGCAATTCAGACGGATGCCATTTTATTTATATACAATTTTTACTGGTTTATTCTAGGTTATTCACTGGGAGATAGTTATTGACATACATCACTCTCTATTATCCAAAATCATCTTTTATTCTAAAAATGTTAAGTTTTATTTACAAAAGAATGAATTAGAAGAAAAAGAATCAAAGCATGAATTAATTTGAGTTAATTATTTACAAAATGAATTCAAATGAATTATTATCCTAAGAGATGCCTTAAAAAAATGTACAAACAAGGCATAAAAAGGATAAGTTAATTGGCCAAAATATATACAAGTATACAGGTAATCAAACTATCTATATGCAAGTTACAACATAAGCCTTGAAAACTATATATAATGCAAGGCTAAAAAGAATAGAGAAAATCTAATTTACATTCTAAATACGAATAAAAGCTTAACACTTAAACTTAGAACTCTTACTTACTCTATAACACTTGATATGTATTTATACACACATTGCACACATAGTTAATAGAGTCTAAATAAATAGCATACGTTATATATAATACTTACATATAAGTATACACATATATAATATAACTAATTTTAACTTAACACAATACACAACACCACGCAAAAAACTAAGACTATGGGACTAAACCTACACTTTTTCCCTAACCCACCCCCTAAAACCCTAAACCTAGCCATATAAAACCTACCCACCTTGTTTATTGCGCGCACACACACACCCCACTACCTCAACTCGGGCGGCGAGCTACTTCTCAGTCGCAATTTAGAACGAGTGAGAGAGAAAGAAGGGGAGAGAGAGAGCATGTAGAGGAGAGAGAGGGTGAGCATCATTCCTGCGCATCTCTTTCTCTTCTCTTATGTGCTAACAAGGAGGGAAGGTGGGAGGCATGAGTTCGAATCGTGCATTTGCAGTTGCGACGAGTGAAGGGGGAGGGTGTGATGGCTGGATCCAACAGCTCAAGTGTGAAGCACGTGATCAAGTGGCAAGGAGGAGGGTGCGACATTGCAATCCGTGACCTGTTCACATGCCAACCAAAGCATGACATGATCGCACAAACCGTCTGCTTGTTAAAAATGATGTTTTAATGTCGTCGTTGTTGTAGTATAGATGTCATAATGCAAACAGATGTTGGGTCATTTTATTTATTTACATAATTTTTATTGATTTATTCTAGGTCGTTCACTAGGAGGTAATTATTGATATACATCTCTCTATGTTCCAAAAATATTCTTTTATTCCAAAATGTTAATTTTATTTATAACCTGAATCAATGAATCAATTAATGAATGAATGGGTTAATTATGTACAAAAGAATCAATTAATTCTAAATACAATGCCTTAAACATATTTGCAACCAATCAGTCATCAAAAACTATGTATAATTATTCTATGTTAGTTATATACATTTATCATAATTAATGCCTAAGTATAGGTACAAAAATAACTACTAATATAAACTAGACTAAATATACTAACATATAATATTAACTTTAATAACATACATTATATATACAGTAACATATATAATTGTTACTATCACGCCTCAAAACTCAAACCCCAAAAATGAGGGTTGGAGTCCTAAGGGACAAAAAGGAAAGAGGTGTTGGTTTATTTAATTCGGGTTGTACCTAACAAGTTGAGCTAGAAAGAGTTCCATTTACAACATAAAATAGAAGAAAATATGAAAAGAATGGCACATAATTGATACAAGAAATAGTAACAAAACATAAACATACTGTAAACCAAAGCATAAAATGTACCTGCTAACATAGCATGCTCAAACTTGCACAACAACAAATTCCGTACGTCAACGACTTGCGACGACAACTTGAAAGTAGGCCACAAAGCATGGATGAGCCAATCAGCCCAGTAAGGAACAATCATCTATTGTATCTCAACCAAACAGGATAGTGCACAGTTTCAATTACTGGCTAGTTCCTAGCCTAAACCCATACTCTAGGTAGGTTTAGTTTCTCGAACCCTACCTGGTATGACCAATCACCTTGGTCCAGTAATCCATTAACAAGTTACCTAAGTTCCTTCCTTAATTTGGTGTAATAATTTATTCCCTTACTCTCCTCAATGATCATATTTTGGAAATTCATTCCTCTCTACTAGAGGAGATTGAGATGCATCCTTTCCTTTGAATCCTAGCCTGATAGTCTTGCCCTGGCTAAGGAAGAGATTAGTAGTCTGTTAATCATCTAGAAAGGTGTGCCCATTCTCAATGTATTGAGAACATTGTTGATGAGTCATGTTTTGCAAATTAAAATAAGGGTTTGGAGAACCTGTCATCGTTGCTCACAAAACACGTCTATCAAATACAATTTATAACCAAAACTCCAAGGGAGTCCCGGGTTGAACATAGTGAGGTGACGTTTACTTTAGTTGAAATCCACGCTTCATTTTGTTTCTTTTTGGTATTTTATGGTTTTGTTATTTTTGTGTTTTTGAAATAAAAATACAAGCAAGATAAGTTCACAAAATGAGATGGAACAAATATGATATATCACTCCAATGTTTATTACAATAATTTAAGAATGCATAAAAGAGATAGGGGTGAGAAGAAATCTCTCGAATCGGCTGTTTGGTGAGACAACGGCGCCTGGCAGAAGCTTGGATGGAGGTGAGTTGCATGACGATGGAGGTGAGATGCAAGAGGACGCCGGGTAGAGGAATGCTTCACCGAGGCTCTGGAATGGAGGTGAGGAGACAGAGGCGATCTTCTATCGGAATGGAGGTGGGAGGATGGCTCCAAGGCAACCTATGAAGGTGGTGCGATGAAGGATGAATATTTGGTGGGAAATAGGAATATTACATTAATAGGAGGCCTTTGAAGCTTGAGAAAGCTCTAATGGAGTTTTGGTAGGCTAATAGAGATTAGGAGTAGGTGGGAGTAGAGTAGGTAGAGATAAAGAGGAATAGGGGGTGTAGGGGTGTTTATATAGTGGTAGAACAGAGGTGGTTTGCGCGTACGGGTCTTTAGTGACATTTAAGATGTCGCTAAAGACCCACCAGATGTGTTGCTATAGCATTCACGCACCTTGGCTGGTGCTTGGAAGCATGGCTGCAACTGGCGTAGGGCACGGCGATCATCAGCCATTGGATCGAGCGTGGATGGCTGAGATCACGAGGAGGGAACATGCGCTCGCCCACGTTTGAATCTCGCACCACTGGCGTGCGCGTTGACAGCTGTCGGATGAAGCATCGCACAACTGAAAGATGCCCACAGAACGTGCCTTCGCTGCTTTGAATGTGCGTGAATTGCGCCTTCGCGGAGATCTGACGGTCGACAACACATCCGGTCGACTTAAGTGAGCGCCTTTGATTGCGCACATGCGATCTGGCATGCGTCCTCGCATCGGTGGCCGGAATCAGATTGCACGTGAAGAATCTCGATCGCTCAATCAAGATGAGCGGCCCTATTTCAGCTGGTGCTGTAGAGGGCGCGGTGGATTGCGGCTCGAACCCGTGCCTCTTGTTTGAGGAGCGGGCGCTTCACTATTTGGCCAAAGTGTCACTTTGTCGAGTGGAGAGTGTTGCGATCGTGTATGCCTTGACCGTTGGATGAAGATCCAATGGTCGAGGTGAATCCTTCCTTGAGCTGCTTGAGGCCGGGTGCCCTTCAGCCGTGGGAGTGCGTGTCTCAACCGTTGGATGGAGATCCAACGACTGGGATCTCTTCCTGCGGCAAGGCTGGGGACGCGATGGCTCAGGTGGGGTGGCCTGGATGGCACCATGTGGTGCCATCTGGGCCGTCTATCTTCTTCTTGTAGAGGGTGCTACAGAGCTCTGATCGGGGTGATTTTTGCATTGACGGACTGCAATCGTCACTCTAGATTCATCTGTATGGTCGGATTCTTCATCTGAAGCCCATAAAGATGTCAGACTACCTCTTGGACATATAAAATGGAAGAATTAATGTACATAATACACAACTATCCTAAATGCCATGCAATGGATGTTATGCAGTATTTATAACATGATATGCAATGCTAAGCCTAGGAACTATCATAAATAAGCATTTTATCATGAATTCATGCGTGTTTATCATACCCCCATGCTTACTTTTTGCTAGTCCTAGCAAAATTAACCTAAATCTCAACCCCAAGACCTAATTACGAAAACTTGATGGTGCCTGGGTGTCTGCCAGAATGTAGACAGCCCAAGCCCTTGCATTATTTGAAAAGAGAAGATACATTTTTTTTTTATGCTTTTTCTTCTTTTCTAATTTTTCTTTGGACTTTTGGAGTTTGAGAGTTTTAGGATAACTTTTTACGCCTACCTGACCTGCCCAAGACTCGAAATGGACTCTAAGTGCTAAGCATCTAGTGAAAAGAGTGAAAGACTCTCTAGGCGGCTGTTAAAACAGACTTCGAGTTTTTACGACCGTAGGTAACCTTACCCAAAGGTTTATCTTTTCGAACAGTAGCTTTCTCCCTACTTTTATTTATAGGATCAACAAAAGGGAGAACCCAATGTATATCTCCCCAGTTTATTCTACTTCCCTGCTTCTTCCTTAAGTGTTTTGGGAATTATTGTGCATTTTTGTGAGTTGAGCTCTGAACAACCGGCCAATGGACTGTTACCTACAATAACTTGCCAGCCATACTCATACGGTGAAGTGTGGTTTTTATTTTTTTATTTTCTCCTTTTTTTTTTTAAGTAAGTGGCTTCCTTGATCTAAGATTTACCTAAAGGCAGTATGAAGAGAATGGTCTTGTGGCTGGGCTCTAGACAACTGGCCAATGGGCTATTATCCACGACAACTTGCCAGCCATATCACCCTAGTCAGTTCATTAGCTAGCCAATTTCTGTAAAAACTACCGGAAAGTGAGTCAGCGCGAATAGTGGTAGATGCTTAGACTTAAAATCCCCTCAAATCAGAGGGGAGTTGATAAGTCATGTAATTATCATCTCAATTTATTTACTAGAGATGAAATTGAATTGGCGAGGACTCGAGACTAAGTCCACATTCGAGTGGACACTTGGGCTAATTAAGCCCAAAGACCTGAAGAGTCTAAGTATTCAGGTCCCAAAGTATCAATTCCTAAAGTTTGCAACTCCTAATGCCTAAGTTCTCATCTCTTAATTCTAATTTTTTTTAATAATAACAGGAAATTACTGTTATGGCAGACAAAAAGATTATTTCATAAGATATATCCACCCCCCCATGCTTAGCTAATGTAATGTCCTCATTGTTAAAAATGAAAGCATGCAGGAGAGTAGAAGTGGAAGAATAGCACCTGGCTTCCATGAGATTTTGGTTAGCTCGGAACAGTCTTTACACATGCTGTGTTTAGTGCCTTCAGCTAGGCGATGATCGGCTTGTGGTGGTTAAGGCAAGGTAAGAGCAACCTTGTTTGAGATGGGTTCGGGGAGCACATGGTCAATAGAGGGTTTGAGACGCTGCCCGTTAACCTTGAAGGAATTACCTGTCTTTGGGTTAGAGATTTTGACGACTTGTTAGGGAAAATCCGCTCAATAACGAATGGGCCGTCCCACTTAGATATAAGCTTGACGGGGAAGAACTTCAGTTGAGAATTGAAAAGCTAGACCTTCTAGTTTGGCTCAAAGCTCTTACATGAAATCATCTAGTCATGGACAGCTTTGGTCCTTGCCTTATAGATTTTGGCATTTTCATAGGCATCATTTCTAAGTTCCTCCAACTCAGATAGTTGGAGTTTCCTGATCTTCCCAGCCAACTCTAGGTCAAAATTACATTTCTTGATGGCCCAAAATGCCTGGTATTCTAGCTCTATGGGTAAGTGACACGCCTTACCAAACACCAGATGGAACTGAGACATATCGATAGGCATTTTGTATGCTGTAAGATAAGCCCAAAGAGCATCATCTAGCTTTTGGGTCCAATCCTTCCTATCAGGCCTTACGGTTTTCTGTAAAATGTTTTTGATTTCCTGATTGGAGACCTCGGCCTATCCGTTCGTCTGAGGGTGGTAGGGTGTGGAAATCCGATGATTCACCCTGTATTTCCCTAGTAAATTCTAACATTGGGCATGAGTGAAATGTGTGCCACCATCACTGATAATAGCTCGAGGAATCCCAAACTGACTAAAGATATTCTTCTTCACAAAATCGATGACCACCTTGTGGTCATTGGTCCAGTGGGGATTGCCTTAATCCATTTGGACACATAACCAACAGCGACCAGATTATACTGGTGTCCAAATGAAGGAGGGAAGGGTCCCATGAAGTCGATGCCCTAAATGTCAAAAATTTCGACGGAAAGTATTGGGTTTAGGGGCATCATATCTCTCTTAGGCATGTTCCCAAGTGTCTGGCATCGGGCTCATGACCTTGAGAATTTCTAGGCATCCTTAAATAGTGATGACCAATAGAATCCAGATTACAAGATTTTTGCTGCCGTCTTTTTCCTGGAAAAGTGTCCACCACATGCAGATGTATGGTAGAACTCATACTATGGAACTCAATTTTCGGGACGCATCGACCAATAATCTGGTCTGTGCCGATGTGGTATATCTCGGGATTGTCCCAAAAATAATATTTGGCCTCAGACACAAGTCTGTCTCGTTGTTTTTTGGCCCAATCTTGAGGGATTTGACTAACGACCAAATAATTGACGATATCTGCAAACCACGGGGTTCGGATACCCGAGAGTGTAAGGATAGTCTCATCTGGAAAAGTGTCTGAAATAAGGATATCCGGATGAGGAGAATCAATTAGGATTCTCGAGAGGTGATCCACCATTGCATTTTGTGCCCTAGCTTTATCCCTGATTTCAAGATCAAATTCTTGAAGTAATAGAATCCAGCGAATAAGCTGGGGCTTGGCATCCTTTTTGGCCAAGAGATGTTTCAAGGCCGAGTGGTCGGTATAAATGATTACATGAGAACCTAAAAGATAAGCCCTAAATTTTTCTAAAGCGAAAACTACAGCTACTAATTCTCTTTCAGTACTGGTGTAGTTCCCTTGGGCCTCGTCCAGAGTTTTACTAGCGTAGTAGATCACAGAGGACTTTTTCTCAATCTTTTGACCCAAGACATCCCTGACGACATAATCAGATGCGTCAGCCATAATCTCAAATGGGGCAGTCCAGACCTGTGGTTGCAACACCGGGGCACAGGTGACTGTCGTTTTTAACAAATCAAATGCCTTATGACATGATTCATCAAACTCGAATGGCGCTTCTTTGGACATAAGGTTACTCAAGGGTCGAGCAACCTTCAAGAAGTCCTTAATGAATCTTCTCTAAAAACCCACATGCCCAAGGAAAGAGCAAATCTATTTTACGGATGTGGGTGGAGGAAGTCTAGAGATAGCATCCACCTTAGCCTTATCAACCTCAATACCCCGATTAGAGACCACATGACCCAGGACAATGCCTTCTTGAGTCATAAAGTGGCTCTTTTCCCAGCTAAGGACTAGTGGTGTCTTAATGCATCTCTTGAGGATCAATTCCAAGTTAGCTAAGCGGGACTCAAAAGAATATCTAAAAATGGAGAAATCATCCATGAACACCTCAAGATAATCTCCCACCATGTCAGAAACGATGGCCAGCATGCATCTTTGAAAAGTCGCAGGTGCATTGCAAAGCCCGAATGGCATTCTACGGAATGCAAAGGTTTCATAGGGACATGTGAAAGTTTCCTTTTCATGGTCTTTGGGGATGGATAGGGACTTGGTTATATCCTGAATAATCGTCCAGGAAGCAAAAATATTTTTGCCCAGCTAACCTCTCTAGGATTTGATCGATGAATGGAAAGGGAAAGTGATCCTTTTTGGTGGCTGTATTCAGCTTCCTATAGTCAATACGGACTCTCCAAGCAAAAGCTGAATGAGTGAAGGTTTGCCCTTTCTCGTTAGTCATAACGGTTATTCTCACCTTCTTGGGTACAATTTGAACGGGGATAACCCCCGGACTATCCGAGATTGGGTATATAATTCTACCATCGAGCCACTTGATTATCTCCTTCTTGACCACTTCTCGCATATTCGGGTTTAATCTCCTTTGCATTTCACGAGAAAGGTGGGATCCATCTTCCATGAAAATACGATGATTACAATAATATGGCTCGATCCCCCTAAGGTCATGGATGGTCCAACCAATTGCCTCCTTATTGTTCTTAAGGACCTTAATCAACCTCAATTCTTGATCCTTAGTTAAATTAGCACTAATAATCATAGGGAGCGTGTGCTTAGGTCCTAAGAACTCGTATTTCAAATTTTTAGGCAATGGTTTCAATTTAAGCTGAAGTGGATTTAGTATAGAAGGTAGGGAGGACGCCGATGAGGATTCATCAGGACAATCCAGTGGAAGAGGCTGGGAATGAACAAAATCAATAGCCTCTTTAGGATGTGGCAGGTCTGCCACAGAGGGTTGTAAGTTGGGTTCGCTGAAGCTGGTGGGGTCCTCGAGTGCACTGATCGTCATACAAGTCTCAAAATCATGATCCTCGAGCTCCTCAATGAATCCACAATCCTCAAATCCTCTTATCGCCTTAAAAATATCAAGAGTTAGCTTCCTATCCCCAAAGGCGATCTTCATACTACCACTCTCACAGTTTATGTTGGCCTTGGTGGTAGCTAAAACATGCACCCCAGAATGATGGGCATGTTCCTCAAATCGGTAGGTACATCCATGTCAAGGACTAGAAAATCTACGGGAAAATAGAAATCCTTAACCTTGACGATTACATCCTCAATAATGCCCTTCGGTGTGGTGACAGAGCAGTCTGCTAATTGTAGTGTTATTGAGGTTGGCCTAAGTTCGCCTAACCCAAATCTCTCATAAAGCGAGGTAGGGATTAGGTTGATGGATGCACCTAGATCCAACAGTGCCCTATCAAAAGTGTACTCCCCAATGACTCATGAAATCAAGGGGGCACTTGGATCTTTCTTCTTTTGAGGAAGGTGATGTAGGATGATAGAACTTGCCTGCTCAGAGAGAATCACCCTCCTCAGAGTGGGTTCTCTCGGCTTATGCTTTTGGGTACATAGCTCTTTCAGAAATTTAGCGTAAGCTGGGATGTGCTTAATAGCATCGAGGAGCAGAATATTGATCTCTATGCTCTTGAACAAATTCAGGAGCTCCTTGTTGCTATCTAAGGTTTTCTTCTTCCTAGTTTTTAATAGGGCTTTAGGGAACGGGATGTGAGTGGTATTTTCAATTTTCGGTCCCTGGGCCTTATTGTCTTCATCAATCTCCTCCTTCTCTCTCAAGCTCCCTAGGGTTTTGGCTTCTAGAAGGTAATTTAGGGTCCTGGGTCTGCTTTCGACTTCTCAAGGTGACGGAGTTTGCAGAGGCATAAGGGTTCGGGTCTTGAGGTGGGTTAGTGAAGATTGGAGGGCCTTGGTTGGTCTTGTAACCAGAAGAAGAAGAAGAGGAGGAACCCTACTCAACCACTTGAGCATGCGTGTGTGGGTCCCTTTGATTTCCATACCCTTGGGCTCTATTACCCTGATTTTGCACATTGTGTGGGTTGGGTACGGGTTGGGATGGTAGAGATCTGGGTTGTCAGGTGTTAGAAATAAACTCGGATTGCAAGTTGTCCAATGATGGCTTCATTTGCTGCATAAGTTGAAGCATGGACCCTTGCATTTCCACCATCTGCCGGTTTAAATCAGCCTGCCCTGCAGATTGTTGGGCATTCCAAGATGGCTGAGTAACTGATCTCGGGGGCAACTGGGTGTATACTTGACCTTGACCCATAGGTCTTTGAGATGCATAGTTGTTGGGTCGTGTTTGGGTCTGTTGCCCTTGACTTTTCTAGGAGAAGTTAGGGTGGTTCCTCCAACCTGAGTTATAGGTATTGGAATACAGGTTGGACCTAGCATTCTCCTGCACTGCATATGCATCCTCATAGGGAGAGGATGGAGAGAAGGAAGGATCAGAAAAGCTGGGATCAAAGGCCCCAATTAGGAACCCATAAGGTTTCGAGAAATCCTGGCTCATAGGTTGAGCCAATTCAAGTTGGTTCATGAACTCCCACCCCGTGGGAGCTTGTGAGGAATGAAATCCCGAATTTTGGGATTGAGTGGGTGTAGATGTGTTTCTTGAATTCCCAGACATCCATTCTTCCATTCTTTTTGCAACTAAGTCCATCTTATCAAGCTTATTACAAATCAATTTCATGTCAAATGAATGAGAATCTTGGATCTCATTAGCATTTGACCAGGGTTGTTGGGACCGGTTGAATGCATCCATGGAGGCGTGATTAATTGAGTTCTCGCTCATTTCCTCAAACAGGTCATATGCGCTATCTACGTCCCTATTGAGGAAGTTACCTCCTCAGGAGGCATCCACATGATTACGGAGTTGTTCAACCAACCCATGATAGAAAATCTGCACGAGTTGCCATTTCGGCACCTCGTGGTGTGGACACTTCCTCAAAAGTTCTTGGAATCGCTCCTAGGCACCATGAAATGGTTCCCCTGGTCGATGAGCGAAAGTGGTAATCACCCATCGCAAGGCATTGGTCTGTTCGATTGGGAAGAATTTCTCTAGGAAAGCCAACTTAAGAGTAGCCCATGTTTCTATTGGCCTTCCGATGGTTCGATACCAATGTGCGGCCTTATCCCTGAAAGAGTGGGGAAAGAGCCTCATGATCATTTGCTCTTCATTCACATTCCTTGCTTTGGTGGTCTGAACCAAAGTGGTCAGATCCTCCAAGTGCTGGAATGGATCCTCCGAGCCAAGCCCATGGAAATGTTTAATCAAACCTAAGACTTGGGGCTTGATTTCTATGTCTCCAGCGGGAATCATGACGCCAGGACGTTCCCCATAGTTTGAAGGATTGTAGAAATCCTTCAAGGGCCGAGCGCCCTAACCATTCATTCGTTGGAACCATTGCTGCATCTGCTGTAATTCTTCCAACTGCCTCTGAATCTGCTCTTGCTGGTTCGAGGGTGGGGGAGGTGGTTGCTGATAAGCCATGGGATCTGCTTGGCTATAGCTCAACCTTCGCCTTCGGGAATGGTCTAAAGGTCCTTCCAATCTAGGGTTCAATGACCTCCTTCCAAGCATACACTAGAAGGAAGTTGGAAGGATGGGGAAGAGAAGAAACCCTGTAGCACAAAAAATACAAGCCTGTCCTTAGGTTGGGTAGCCTAAAGGTCTACAGACTCTTAGAATCCGTCCTAAGATTATGAACGATTTACTCTACTTTTATCCAGGCAATCCGACCAGTTAGGAGGAGGGACTGGGGAGAAGGTTCTTCCTCTAGCTTGCACCGCTGGTTCCCAGTGTACCCCCCAGCTAAGGTTGTTTGACGCTACTCCCCTAGCTAATCATCTGATTGACTATTATAGGCAGGTTAATCGTGAGCAATCTCAATCTGGATCCCGACGAGCGAACTAGTCTTTAGGGCCAACGTCTAATCAATTTTAGTTAGGCTTGGGATATTGGTGCTTCTGGAATGTGATGGGCCCTTAATGGGTTGTGCCCTTAATGATTTGTTTGAAAGCATGTGTATGTGCACAATCAAGAAGTTTTCAAGCATGATTATTAAGGATGAAGGGACTTTTAAGATTCAGATCTTTCTTAGTAGCTTTTAGGATTTAAATATTAGGTGTATTCAACCAAGTTTTCAGGAGGCAAACCAAATTTGAAATCATGAGTTCAAGTGTTTTTCCTTTGTAAATCAAGAAGAAATATGGACAACCTAGGTTGACCTAAATATTGAATCCTATGGGACAGCTACAAAATGAATTAGTTTTAAATTGGGTGGTGTGGTCCAAACAATTCAATCAAGTGACCCAGATGCACCACCAATTAGGCACGCAGAGATGATTAACCTAGAATGATTTCTACTCCTTTATGTGTTGATTTGTGTGTACAAGTTACACAGGTCAGAATCCCAGTTGAGTAGATAACAATCAAGTCAGGTTAGGTGCCCCAAATGTGGGTGTATAAAGTGTGTATGTTGATTAGACCCACAAAAAGTATCTTTTTGTTTTTTTTATATAAGAAGGTGAGATGAGTGGAGGTGGTTTGCGTATATTCATTTTAAAGGCCTTTAAAATGACTTTTATGCCCTTCTTCTTCAATTATAAAAGGGACATCATACCTCTCATTTTCTTCATCCCTTCTCTTCTTCTCTCACTCCCTCCAAAGCTCTACGAGCTGGTCCTATACCTGTAATGCTCCATTAAAGCTAGAGTAAAATAATTTTCCACCTTCTTACCCCATTCGTGGAACATCTTGTGGTTGTCCTCTCATTGCCATTTGAGAAGCGGATCCTGCTGCGATGTCGTCCTGCTTCGTTCTCCATCCTCGAGCTCTGTTCTCCCTCGTCCAGCATCTCATCCCCATCGTCCGGGCGCTCCGTCAACGCGGCTCATCCTCCAAGCAGCCGTCAAGGAGGATTTCTCTCATCCCTCTCTTTTCACCGCTTTCTTGTGTAGATTTCCAGCTTTCTTGTTATAGAAATTAATTGTAATGAACATTTGGCTATAAAATGTTGGTTCTCTCTCTCTCTCTTTTCTTCGTATTAATCTCTCTCTCTTTTCTATTATTTATTCTATAAGTAGAATAGCTAGTAGATTAATTTCAACCAGCTATTTTGCTTTGTGAAAAATAATTCTAAATGCAGTTTTTAATCAAACGTTCACCTCCCTATGTTCGACTCGGGACTCACCAGAGTTTCGATTATAAATTTTATTTGATAGTAGATTTTTATGCAACCACAATGATAGGTTTTCAACTCAACCTTTTAGCATACAAAATCTCGCTCATCATGTGCCACATGTGCCAAATCACGATGGATAAAGGACTTAGGAACAAGAATGTCTGAAGTATCAAGAGATTGCATTGCAAAAGAAGAAAAACTGTTGCTACCATCATTACTCAGTTCCCCAATCCCATCATCCTGTAAGATTTCTGAAATCAGAGGGTCAGGGTCTGGAGGAGGGGTGGGACAGGTGATGGTAACACCATCATGAGCCATAACTAGCTTTATTTAGTGAAAATCAAGAGACAAATGCTTCTACATAATCGCCTGAGAGTCATAATTCCATGTAAATCCATTCTGAGAAGAAAACATTAAAATAGGGTTAATTCTGTAATTTTAACAACACATCATAAATGTAGAGTAACCACAGGAATTTCTAGGGATTAATCTAAGGTCAAATGAGCATTAAAGTCTAATAAGTGGGTCCACACAGACAGAAATAAGATTTCACACGTTTTGAGAATCAATATTGCACCCAAAACCCTAATTTCAAACCTGCTTGAGTTGAAGAGGTTATGGTCAGGATAAAATTCATATAAACCTCCTAAAATTCATAGAAAAATATCCCTTGAGGTTTGGTACCCTGGGTATGACTATTTGAACCTATTTTGACCTTGAACAGAGTCTTAGACGGATTTCTACCCTAATTTGGAATTTTTCACAAATTGCCTAGTGAAACTTAGTCAAAACTCAAATTCAACTTCACCATTATATTTCTTGGGTCTAAATTAGGTTGGTACCAAAATTTGGGCCCAATCAGAGTCCATCTTGACCTAGTTTGCAATTTATCTCTTCAAACTCTATTTCTTACATTTAGGCCCTCAACTTTCAAAATATTTGCAATAAGGTCCCTAAATTTATCATCATTTTTTCAAAGAGGTCCCTACCACCATTAGTGTGAATGGAGCTCCTCCGCCGAGATTCGGGCGAGGTTTTTTCGCTCGATTTTCAGCTAAATCCTCCTAAAATTGAAAAGGAGAATCCTTGAGAGATCCTCTATCGATTGGACCAGGTATTGGACCTTGATTCACTCTAGAATCCTCATGCAAATTCTCACAATCTCAGGGATCCATTTCCCTAAGTTTGGGAATTCACCAAGCCTCCTACCTTGCTTGGAACACCTTCTAAGGCCTTTAAATAGGTCCCTCTTGAGAAACCGAGCTCCTTAGTCGTTTCTAGGTCGGAAAACCCCCTCTTCCCTTCTCTCCAGCCATGAACTCCACTAACTCTAGTGATCTCCTTGATCTCTCTCATTAGGGCCTCCAATGGAAAAATTGGAGGCACCTCCTTCCTCCTCTCCTTTGTCCGCTCTTTGCAATACCAGCAAGGTGCTCCCAGACCTTCTCATCATCGTCGCTTTACCCACCGGAGACTTCGTCCCCTTCGATGTTGGCCAATCAAACCCGGTGCAGAGCTTCTTCCCCTTCGTCCCTAGATAAGTCATTCCTCTCCCTCTCCTTTAGGTTAGATTCCACCTCTTATATCCTTAATTTGACTGACTAATCACCTGTCCCCCTTCGTCTTCTTCTACTCCAGCCAGGCTCCGACAAGGTTGCAAGCCACTCACAGACCACCAACTGCTCCAACGATCCCAAAACCTCCACCGTGCTCCCACAACCAAAACCCCTCAAGAAATTGAGGGTTCCATCCACTTCTTCGCCCCACCGAACAACCCAACTTCTGCTCACCTTCTCTGACACCGGTCGATCGCCACACACCTCCACATACCAAATCACCACCACCAGAACACTCTCCACACACCGACGAAGCGTCCAAACTGTTCTAATTGGGCTGCGAGGCCGTGTTCTTGAATTTCAGCTATTACCAGACCTTTGCTGTTGCAGTCATCATCCTCAACTCCGTCCGCCGCATTCTGATCACCACTGGACTTGAGACTGTGTCCAATAAACACAACCTGGCTTCACGAAGCTGCCTGCACCTTCAATCGAGCAATGACAGCGAGCAGCAGTTCCAATTCAACGAGGAAAGCAGCTAATGCACACTTGAAAGGAGCTGCTCAACATAGTCCCACCTTTGGGATGTAGAGGCTCCCGTAGGTACTTAAATTGATTTTCTGCCCTTAGCTGTTTGCCCAAGACACTAGGGGGTCGGGTCCCCCGCTTACTTAACCCTCGCACCCTCGCTCACCCGCACACCTGGTGAGCCTGGACCTATGCCCATGACCCGATTACTCGCATTACGATTCGATTATGCCCGATTATGAGAGAAAGAGGAGAATTTGTGAGGAGAGGGGAGGGTATTGCTGTGGTTTGATCTTCCTCGAGGCACGTGCTGAAGAGAGGCTAACACTTAGTCTTTGAGGTGCTTGTACTAGCCTTGTGCTGTGCTTGAGAAGTGGCCTTGTGTGTCTGTTAAGGGTCTGTGCCTTGGTGGCTTTACGTCATCTAAAATGCCTCCCTGACGTCTGGTGCTTGGCTTTGGCTTGGAACTGTGATACTGTGGACTTAGTTGACATGGATTAATGGTTGAAATTACTGTTGAGATATTTGATTAAATTGCTATACTTGGGATACATGCTTAATTGAGAGAATAATTGGTGATTTAAATCACCATTGTTTTGCTTCTCTCTTTCTTTTTATCCCATGAATTCTTGAGATGTTATTGACTATTATTGAATATTATTCTTGACCCGTTTATTCATTGAACACCTTTATTGTGCTTAATTAATTGTGCTCATTAATTCTGAATATGATTAGTGCTTGAATTCCATATTTGCTTCCTGCGAACGATCTCAGACTCCAACTAGATTTTGAGCTTTATAAATTTAAGTGTTTTTTGTGTGAAATTTGGGGAGTGTACTATGATGACCATTTCATAAATCTCATTCACCCCCAAACAATGGGGAAGATAAATGCCCCAGGTAAGCTCACCATTGAGATTATTACCAACCAAATAATTGCAATTAGAACTATGAAGCTTAAAAGTTTCTTAAAAATTGCATTGATAAATAGTTTCTGAAGCAGTAGAACTATTAAGATTTTTCAAAACATCGAAACCATTAGAACAGAAAGAGCCAGCAGAGAAAATCGATTTCAAGGAGCCTTTTTTAGTCCAGATTTTATCAAAAGAGTTATTTGTATAGTTTAGTGGAAAACCAACATCAGTGCAATCATTCTCAGCTGAAGGGAAATCAACATCAGGAAAAGACTGATCAGGAGAATCCTCAGCATGCAAACCATCAACAACCACAAGAAGATTGGAGGAGGTCACCTGAGTGGGAAGCGAGGAATCTTGAGGATGAACCTCCCACTTGAGGAATCTTGAGGATGAACCTCCAAGATTCTGTTCCCTGTACCCGGAAGGCGTTTAATGGTTCGACATCGACGACGACGGTGCAGCTTGAGCTTCTTCAATGGCTTGTCCAACGGAGTAGAATGGGGATGGGAAGGTTGAGAAACCCCCAGAGAAGAAGAGGGATTATTACAAACAGAGTATCAATACAAACACCCTTGCCCAACTCCTCCCTTGGAAGCTGAGTCAGATCAGGGGAGTTTTGAGGAAGACCATCTTCCATCTCAACCTGCGGATGCTTCACATAAAGATCAGAAGGGGAGGCATCTCCAGAAGGATGAGATCGATCAACCTGAGAAGGGATCTGAGAAGCATTAGAAGCCTTACCCCCCTCAACAGGAGGGTTCTCAAACAAGTTATGAGCCGAACATCGCAACAAGGATTGGCCAAAAAGATAGCAGTGGGAGCAAAAGAGGAGAAGCCTCTCATAAACAATCCGTTTCTCAACCTTGATGTCCCCATTCTGAATGTAAATGAAACCCAGACAAGACGAAAGCATATCAATCTCCACACAAACACATGAATAACTTGGTCAAAAACCACGGATGGTGCGCGGATCAACAAAGATCGGATTACCGATTTGATAAGCCAGAGATAACAGAGCATTGGGATGAAGAAGATGGAGATTCAATCCTAGAAATCCCACCCACATTGTAGTGGAAGAAACTGGGGAGTTAGTATGAAAGGCATGGCTCCATTTGATGAACTAAATGCTCACACACTCTAAAATAATAGAATCCATGGCCTAGATCTTGTAGAAATCCAAATAAGGGGCATGAATCAAGCAGTGGCGAAAATTGAGAGAGATAATAAAAAGAAAGGAAGGAATCCTGAGCTTATTGAAGAGGAAGTCCTTGTGGCCTGAAAAGAGGGCTTGGGACACCAAGAACTGACCACCACAGTAGAGGAGAAATCAGAGCCCATGATAGAGACCTCCTCCACAGAGAAGGAAGTACAAGAAACACCATCCAAAATGATCAGTTTGCGGACAGACAGTGAAAGCCCCGTAAAACATACCGCAGAGAGGGATCTAGCTAGAAACCACCGAAGCGAAGGAAGGTTTCAGGGAAGGATTCAGACCAGGAACCTCCATAGGAGGCGAAGAGGGTTCCTCAGCAGCACGAGATGAAGCCATCACAAACCCTAAAACCCAAAATGCGACAAGAAGTCGAAATCCACAAAGCACAAAAACATGCCAAAGATCAAACCAAAGGAAAGCAAGATAAAAGGCAAACAATGCTGGAAACTCAGGCCAAACCACAAAAAAGCACGAACACAGCATTAAGCAACAGGGAAAATAAACAAAAAGAGACAAGAAAGAAAAGGGAGGCACGATCCCATTCCATCACATGGCCCAAAGAGGACTTTCAAAGGCAATGGCCAATCGGCCTCCTCCCAAAAGGGGAGGAGGGAAGTAGGGTTTCACCAGAATGAGAGGAGTAGGATGAGAGGAAGCAAAGGAAAGGGGAAAGGGAAAGGAGTGGAGGGGGGAGGGGCACTCCGAGAGGGGAAAAGGTGAGAGGGGAAGGGCTCTCTCTCTCCTCAGGGGGCTCTTGGTGGTGAATGTGTCAAATTACTACGTGTGTCAAGGAAAGGCCGATCTGTTGCTATCATTGCAACGAGAAAGGACATCTTCGATAGGAGTGCCCTCTCTACTGGAAGAAAAAGAAGAACAGGATGAAGGCATTCCAAGCTACATGGGACGACTAGAGCTCGGAGGAGGAAGAAAAACAACCCAAGAAAGAATTGAAGGATGAAACTATGTGCCTTCATTTCATGTCCATCATAGATGATAACGAGAAAGAAGACGAAGAAGAAAATGACGACAACGAGCTAAACTCCTTTTCAATAGAAGAACTTCAAGATGCCTTTGGATCTCTATTTTCTAAATATAGGATTATTAAAACTGAATGCAAAAAGATTAAATCTGAAAATAAATCTCTGTTAGAAAGAATAGAGGAATTAGATTATGAAATTAAAATTCAGATAAAAAAAAAAAGGATTTCGAAGCTAATGATTCCTTTATTTGTTTTGAAAATAATATCTTAAAAGAAGACATTAAAGGGTTTAAGGAAAATATTCAGGAACTTGAAACTGAAATAGATCACTTCAAAGAAAAGTCAAACCAACTCCTTGATGATCTAGCCATCTTTTCAAATTATGACGTTAGTACAAACCAAAGGGTTGAGAAAAAATCCCTACCTAGGAGACCCACTAACAAATTTAGATCCAAATTCACTAAGATACCAAAGAAGGAACTTGAATCTTGTTTTGTAGGTTTCAAGGGAGATTACATTACAAAGAATTGGATCTTCAAATTAAAGGATGGAAAATTCAAATTAGAAAGACCAAAGAGTGGACCCAATAAGCCTCAACAACCACGAAGAAACTTGAGATGGACAACAAAGAGAATAATGGGTCAACGATTTGGGGAGCCTAGGGCTTACAACTAGAATCAAGCACCTTACCCCAACTTTGGAAAGTATGGATGGAGAAACGATTGCATTTGGAAACCTCTACATGAGCAATATTATTGGCCCTTGTAAGTTTGGTAAACCAACGAGATTTTGATGATTCTTTTAGCATCAAGATAGGGGGAGAAAAATTAAAATATTTTTGCTAAAATTTCATTAAAAAGGGGGAGATTAGTCCTAATATTAGTAAGAAGTGTATGTTTTTAGGGGGAGCTGATTTCCTTAATTATGTCAGAAAGGTGGAGTTAATAAACTTTCAGAAGAGCATCTTTTAAGAGGTAGATTAAATCTTTTGAGGAGGTGTTGTTGTAGCATTCATGTGCCTTGGTTGGCACTTGGAAGCATGGTTGCAGCTGACGTAGAGCAGGCGATCATCAGCCATTGGATCAGGAGTGGATGGCTGAGATCGCGAGAGAATGCGCGCTCGCTTGCTAGCGCATGTGTTGACATCCGTCGGATGAAGCATCGCATGGTCGAGAGACGCCTGCAGATAGTTCCTTCGCTACTTTGAATGCGCGCGGATCACACCTTCGCGGAAATCTGACGGTCGACAGTGCATCTGGTCGACTTAAGTGGGCACCTTTGATTGTGCACGTGTGATCTGGCGTGCATCCTCGCGTTGGTGGGCAGCATCAGATTGCACACGAAGAATCTCGATTGCTCGTTCAAGATCGAGCTGGCCTATTTTTGCTGGCGCTATAGTGGGCATAGTGGATTACGACTCCAACCCACACCTCTAGTTTGAGGAGAGGGCGCTTCACCGTTTGGCCAAAGTGCCACTTTGTCGAGTGGAGAACGGTGCGGTCACACGCACCTTAACCGTTGGATGAAGATCCAACGGTCGAGGCGAATCCTTCCTTGAGCTGCTTGAGGCCAGGTGCGCTTCAGCCATGGGAGCACGTGTCTCAGTCGTTGGATTGAGATCCAACGGCTGGGATCTCTTCTTGCAGCGGGGCTGGGGATGCGATGGCTCAGGTGGGGCAGCCTGGATGGCGCCACGTGGTGCCATCTGGGTCGTCTGTCTTCTTCTTCTTGTAGAGGGTGCTACGGTGCTCCGATTAGGGTGATTCTTGCGTTGACGAACTACAATCGTCGCTCTGGATTCATTTGTATGGTCGTATTCTTCATCCAAAGCTCGTAAATATGTCGCACTACCTCCTGGTCATATAAAATGGAAGAATTAATGTACATAATACACAACTATCCTAAATGCCATGCTATGGATGTTATGCAGTATTTATAACATGATATGCAATGCTAAGCCTAGGAAAATAAGCATTTTATCATGAATTCATGCATGTTTATCGTTGCTGACTTCAGTCACAAGAGTTGGGCCTCTTGGGAGCTACCCAGGCCTATGGCTTGTGATCACAAAACATGAGCCCAAATGGTGTCCAATAGGGACTAGTCACAGAATAACCAGATCATCATCACAGGATTGGCTAGAATTGCGGAGCCACACTAATGCTCTCGCTAGGAGCAGCTCCCTGTAGGAATGCAGTCCTCGGGTGTGCCCTCTCACTCCGTCGTCAGACGAGATCTCAACCAATCCATCTCAGTACCCCGACCATCTCCACATATGTGGGTGCCTAGTGAGCCTCTTGCTTGAGTACCTTCACATAGAGTAAGATTCGGGTACATCCAAGTACCAAACACCAGTGACAGCACCAAGGCTTGTCACTGAACCTAGGAACCTACTTGTTCTAAGGCAAATCTCCTTAGTAGCTTCTTGCTACTGCAATAGCTTGGGTCTTCTACCTGATAGTGAACCTATGGTTCACCAAGTCTAAGGGGCAACCTTATGAGCTCACCTAGTTGACTTACCATCTCATTGATTTCATTTGAGTTCCATGCTCGGAACGTAGTCTAAGGACCTAGTGGATCTCTTGGGGTCTTACTCAAGACCTTAGGATCCAAGCATTTCCTCTTATTAGACTCGGATCGAGTCATAGATGCCATCTCGTGGGATTCAAGCCATTACTTAGTCAATTCATATTGCTTTTAATGTGTTTAGGGAGCTTCATGCTCAAATTATAGGTATATACACACACACTCCCATACTTGTGCTTCACCCCTCTAGGGTCTAATTGCATTTTCCCATTCATCCTTATCCATTGGGGTACCTGCTAGACTCTCAATTAAGTTCTAACATTTCACGGGATTTCTAATTATCAGAATCACACAGTTCAATATAATTATTACATTTAAAAACTATCAAACATCAGGGACCCACTCCCTATCATTAATACACTCAAACAACATACCTCTATTATCAGGTAATCCTGACCTATTGCTAGGTCAAGATGCTTGTCCAAACCAGGACTGCAAAACTCTCCTTTCGTGCCCGAAACTCGGGTTTTGCACCACTAAGACCCTCTGTAATCCAGACCACCAATACACTCACACATCTGTACCCTGAACCCAAGAGATCCTTGATCTCAATATTATGGTTTCACCCTTAACCCGATCTATTCAATTAATCTCTTCACAGAGTTCAATGATTTAGAACGAGCACACCATTACTGATCCTAGACTTAGGTACTGGTGTTAGGCACCCTCGTGCCATGGTGATGTAAACATGTTTACATTACATAAGATGTCTATTTATGCATGTTCTTAAGCATAGAATTGCATTACATACTATAAATATTGCATAACATCTTGTATTTAGATTAGTTTGAATAAAATGGAGGTTAATTGTCTCCTTTTATGTTCGGGGACAGGGCAAACTTTTTATCGGGGCCTCGGATCGAAGATCCAACCTTACAGATGTGATCAAGGCAACGATTGGAGTCCAACGACTCAAAGATCGCCCTAATCAGACATTTGTAGCATCAGATAGAGATCGGGGAATCCTAGAAGATCAAGGGTCAAGATGGTGTGAATCTGCACTTCAAATGAAAAATCCGACCGCACGGATGGATTTGGATCGACAATTGCAGCCTAATGGTGCGAAAATCGACTCAATCCAATAACCGTGGCACCATCTACATCATCCAGAAGATGGATGGCCAAGATGGCGCCATCTCCGTCGCCCAACTGGCCGCCCTCAATCTCTGAAGCCTCTAGCATCCACGCCTCTCTGCCGTTGGATCAAGATCCAACGGCTAAGAGTGGATCTTAGACCAGCGCCTTCATTCTCTGAAGCCAAAGAAAGAAGTAATCTCGATCGTTGGATCTCAATCCAACGGTCCAGATCACGCGCTACGAAGATGCACCGCCCGCCCATCCACGTGCGCAGCATAGTGGATAAGGCGCTCGGTCGCCTTAAGGCGCGGGTTCGAATTCGTGAGATGCTGAGGTTGGGTGTGGGTGAGTGGGCGCATCCGACCGCGCGATGGGAATCGGGTGGCTACGCGTGCCCCATCAAGTTCATGCTGCATCAAACGCCCACGCGTGACGCACCATCAGACACGGGCGTTGCGCGCAGAGGAGGCGCTGCGAGGGGCAAGTGAGATCGGACGGCTAAGATTGGCAGAACGTGGAGCGTGCGTCTCATGAGCGGGAGGCGAGTGGCTGCCCTACTATGCCCACGATGGGGTTTTAGCGACGGTTTTATCCGTCACGAAAGACCCTTGATTTCATTTTTTCAAATTAAAATGACCAAATTGCCCTAACTCCTTGCAACTATAAAAGGAGACCCCCTCCACATGAAATTCTCATCCCTTCCTTCTCTTCTCTCCTTCTCCAAAGCTCAAGAGCAGCTTGTCCCACACCTGGGATGCGTCTCAAGAGATAAAGTCAAATTTTCGTCCCCCTTTCGGAAGCGGATCCTGCAACGACGACGACATGCTGCCCCATTCCTATTCTTCCCGCTTTGTCCTCCTTTGTTTTGCTCTGTTCCCTGTCTTCCAGGCATCGTCCCGTTCGGCTCGTCCTCCAAGTGACCATCGAGGAGGATAATTCTCTCTCCATTCTTTTTTAATGCTTTCTAGAGTAGATTTACTGCTTTTTAGTGTAATCATTTCCTGCTTTCTAGTCGTAATGTTTAGTGTAACGAACAATTTCTTTGATAATGAATTCCATGTTCATTCTACATCTCTTTTTGGTTTTTGTTTGTAATATTCTCTCTCTCACATTCTCTCTCTCTCTTCTATTTATTGTAAATAGATAGTTTCTAATCAATTAATCTACTTCGTGACAAATAAAACAAACGCATATTTTTAAATCAAACATCCGCCTCCCTAAGTTCGACCCAGGATTTCTATTTCGATATAAATTTTATTTGTTGAATGCGAGTTCTTCGCTTTCAAACTACAACGACAGGTTTTCAAAACCAAATACGTTAGCATAGCAACTCGTAGCTTCAACACATGGCTACTGAACTCGCATGGTATCGGTACAGGCCACCAGTACCGATACAAGGTGCCTTCAGTACCAGACTTAAGTCCCTTTTTAACTTATTTCAGTTCAACAAGTACCGATAACTGCCATCGCTACCAGTATCGGACGTTTGTCGCTCCCAAACCCTAGCTTAAACCCTCCATTTAATTACCCAAATTATACAATTAACAGAGGGGTGGGTAAGTCCTGCAACATATCAAGATGGCTGTCCCCATGTAGGGGTAAAGATTAACATGAAACCCGTATTTGCAGTCCGTTGTTAGAGTCAATCCTCTCCTTACCCAGGACCTACATTGAGTATAGGAGTACCTCCCATGACAAATGGTTAGAACCCTAAATCTTTATTGTTAGAAAATTTCCTAATGGAACTTCCCTTCCACCATTACAGGATTGCGCTTATCTAGCTCGTTAGGATTTCTATACCTTTACCAAGACCCATTAGGTTTAGTTTATACCACACATTTTGGCCTCGTGGGTATTTTGGTGACATGGCCTCATGCATTCACTTTAGATTCTTCTCTTTATTGTTTCCAGATTAGGATTTGTACCACTAGAGGGTTTGTTTCATCTCCATTTAGGACCAACCACCTTGGGTCCTAATTATGCCCAAAATGCGAGGTTCCTGACATTAAATGCTAACCAGGATTCTTAGCTTACATTCATGGTTACCAGGCTGGGGTTTAGCTAATTAGATTAAGCTCCTGATTCTTGTGGGAAAATTCTGTGCGAAACAAAACCACAAGCCTCAAATTGGACGTACAACATCATGTGTCAGACATCCGAGAATAACATCCCACTTTCGGCAGCTATTGGTGACTGGTTGATTCCTCGGCTAGATGTTCGAATTGAGCATATTGGGCGCTTGATGTAATATCAGGAGTCCAATCACTAGGACGTAGTCCCAAAACTGCAATCCAGTTGCCGGGACATCTAACCAAGGGATCAAGCGTCAAGATCGAAGGTATCAGATGCCTAATGGATCCTTAGACGTCGGATAACCCACTTAGAGCTGCATCTAAGTTCAGGATGAGTTCCTAACATCCAAAAGTCATGTACAATAGCCTTTACCTGAAGAATTATTGTTTACAACCTGAATTCAGTTTATAACTGCATACAACCACATGTATTTTGCACATTCTATCCTCAAACTCAACTCGGCCAACCAGTACCAATACTAAGCTTTAGTGCTGATACTAGGCAACCCCAGTACGAAATTTGCAAGTTCCAACCAGTACTAGTACTGGGCACCAATACCGGTATTGTGCACCCTCAGTTTTGTATCAACATAACCCAGCCTGGACCGGTACTAAACATCAGTACCGATACTGGGCACCATCGGCCTTGTACCAAAATAACCCAGCCAGTACCGGTACTAAACATCAGTACCGGTACTGGGCAGCCCCAGTTCACCTACTGAATCATCCAGTATCGATAATGATCACCAGTACCGGTACTGGGTGTTGTCAGTCCCCATTTCAGTGCATTACATTGTGGTGCTAGGTCAACTAGTACCTGTACTGATCATCAGTACAGGTACCAGGTGTTCTCAACACCTAGTTCACCTTGCCAAACACCCATCGTTTTATCCATAAGCCTACCCTACTATTTAGATGAAAACCCTCCCTTTTATCACCTATAAACGTGGAAACCAAAAAAGGAAAAAATTCTCTATCATTTCACATGCAACATTGTATCTTTTAATACACAAACCACTTCTTCTAATATCCTTAGGCATAGGAACAAACGAAGGCTTCAAAGCGAGAAACCCTACACCAATTGGAGCTCCTTTCTCTTCTCCTAATCGCAACAGTAATAAGAATAGCAGTAGTGGTAGCTGCTACAATAGTAGCGCCACCTCCTTTCCTCTCTTCTTCTCCTTTCTTTCACGCAGCAGCAGCACAACCACAACAGCAACAACAGTAGCTTCAAGAACAACTGCATTAGCAGCTCTCCTCCTCTTCATTTCTTCTTCTCCTCTTAGCAGTAGCAACAGCAACAACAACTCCAACAGTAGTAGCAGCTGGCAGGGAGGAAGGGGCACCGACTGAGGGGGAGAAGAAAATGTGATTTTTCTTTTAAATTTTTAAATCTCTCTCTTTCTAATATAAGGGTTGGATATTTTGCATCCAAGCCCTTCAGCTTCTTTCTTGAGCCTTAAGAAAGGCCTCTAAACATGTTTTCCTCACAAATGGCCCCTCAACTTTTCATTTATTAACATTTTGTTAATGACTTAGGGATTTGTTGAATTCCAAGGCTAATAATCACTAAATTAAGGTTCCCGAAGTCCTTAATCTCACATTAAGCAACCAATTAAGGTTTTTTATTAGCCTATTAAGTCTATTACAAATTCGGGCATTGCAGTTACTGTAGCCCTAGTGAAAATATGTACAAAACATAAGGCAAAAGAATATGTTTACTAACATAAATACATATCAACAGTGACGGATACAACTGTGACTAAAGCCTTAGAGTTTATTTATATATATAAGGCTCAAACAGTACTATGTTACTCGATTTACATACATATGTATATGTATGCATTACACACATATTTAATTTATTATACATATACATATTTATTATATACTTATACTATATACTCTACACATATACATATTATACATACACTATAAACACTTATATGTATACACATACTCAGGTTTCAACACTTAGCTATTCGACTCACACACATAGGCACAACACAAGCCTTCCAATACTTAGCCAAATTTCACACTCTTCTTCTTTCTCTTCTTCTTCTAGGGGAATTTTAGGACATTTGAGTTACTGTTCATCTTCACAAAAATTAGGTTTTTAATGGGCTAGCTAACCTTTTGTGGGATGCATAGCACTCGCTAGGAGTAGGACCAAACCACTACTAAGTAGACTCATAGTACATTTAGGGTGCATTTTATTTCAATTTCATTTCAGGCCCAATACAGGCCCACAATAGGCCTAGCATAGTGCACGGCCCTTGGCCCACGCACTATTCATCATAATATGCTTGTATACATGCTTGGATCAGAGAGAGAGGCATATAATGGTGCGGAGGCGCCTAGTGCTCATGAAGAATGAAGTGCATTCTCACTAAAAATGTTCTATATGGCTGTAAAGGCTTGCGCGTTAACAATGTGGTACCATTAGTGGCAATCAATTGAGCACTGCATTGCGCTTGCGCATGTTCTGATTTCATGATTTTGGCCCTCGATTTGACGGCTCAAATAAAGTCCATTTTAGAAATAAATTATATGATTACAAATCCCTTATATAGGGCCACATAAATATATAATTAATTTACAAAAATAAGTTTTTCAAATATATATTAAAATTAGTTAAAGTTTGGGATTTGTATATGTTAAATTAAGATTTAATTTCTTAATTAAAGTATAATTGATAAATTGATCATGAAATTGACCTTTTAATAGTTAATTTATATAATAAAGTATTTATTAAACATTTTTAATTTATTTTAGAGTATTTATTTTAATTTATTTACATTTAAATATGCATTTTAAATAGTTATATAAATATTTAAGTTATAAATATTGTAATATAATGCAAATATAGCAAAAATTGGTTAAACATAAAATAATACTATACAAGTGTACACTATAGATTACTTCAGTATTAACTTAATTTATTAATTTATTTTATTTTAACTTAATAATTCACCTAATTAACTTAATAACTTTATGAATTACAATAAATACATAATTAAATTAATACACAGGTATCATACGGTATATTATAATTAGTTAAATATGTGTGTACAGTATTAGATATGATTATAGGCATGTACATATGTATTTATAATTACTTAGTATTATACACATTTATTCTATTATAAATTAATATATAATTATATAATAAAGTTATATATATAATAAATCATTCTAAATACTTATTTAAATATATAGAATACAATTTTAAGTTATTTATGTACATTATTTATATATATTACAATATCTACTTATAGCTTAGTATTAAATTATATTTACTAGTATAAATACAATATACATAGTATTTTTGTGTATTTTTGGGTATTTTCTGATTTTTATGGTTTATATATATAATAGAAGTAGGAGATGAGAGAGAAAGGGTGAGATGAGAGAGAGAAGAACTCTTTTTGGTGTTTTTGAATTGATTTCTTTTATTTAGTTTCAAAGTATACTGAATCGTCGGTTGGTATGTTCTACTTTACAACTTTGCATACACTTAAAGAAATACCTGATCTTACTCAAGATATGTTTATTTTATTTTTTTATGATTTTTTTGATAATTTTTATTTATTTACAAGTCTAGCACAAATTAGGACTTGAAAGGATTTTCAACAAAGAACCTAAGGTCTCTTTTTGAGTTCAAGTTGCTAGACAAGGGGTTTAAGCACTCAGAAGCTTCCAACACACAATATGAAAGGTGTTTGGATCAAGTAAACATGATTTTCACTAAGATTTTCATTAAATCACAATTTGGACAGATTTTACAACTCCCATGCTGACAAAGATATTTAATATGAATTACAAGCTATTCCAATCAAATTTAAAGTCAAATTTGAGTAGATTAAAGCTCATACACCAAGTTCTGTCAATATACAACATGTCAGCTTCATTAAATCATTGAAATCCTAGCTCAATTCTCTTGGACTTGTCCTACAACTGTGTGAAGACAGCAGTTGCTACTGTCACATTTTAGTAGCCAAAATCAACCATTGCCAGTAGTTGAATCAACTGCTATTGCTGTTGCTCTTGCTACCAACAGATGCAACAATTTGTGTAGCTGTAGCCCTTTGAAAACCCAGCAGATGAATCAGACTTTGCAGCTTGATTAATTGGTTTCAAAAAATCTCCTCAGATTTGAAAAGTCAGATCTAAGGACCCATAAACTACAAATACCAATTGATTCATGAAGCCCATAAAAATTTGAGGTTAAATCTACTGCAAAGCCATTCAAAAAGTCATTTAAAATCTTCATTTAAATCAATATCAGATGGACAAAAACCAATTCTTCAAAAATTCACTCTCAGCTACTACAAACATTCATGAAATAGTCTAAAAACCATTTAAACTCAGAATAAGGCTCAAAACATATTTAAAGATCCTAATTAATCCTTCCTACATCATTATAAACAGCGAAGAAGGGAGAATCACTTCAAAATTTTCATTAAAATTACCTAAAACCTCTGATAAACATCAATATGAAAGTTAATGTCATTTAAAATTAAAAGCCATGTTTCCCTATTTTAGGGCATTTGATCTTGAATCACTGAGGTGATATGATCATCTAGAGTTCCTACACACCATTGACTGGTGAATAGGAACTATAGGTGATCCATTAAACTCATTGGATCATTGCTCAAGCCTCATATCAAGATCATTGATTTTCCTTGGCTTGAGCTACCAAAGTGCTAAAAAAAAACCAGAAATCAAGTTTCAATTTGGGCAAGAACTCATCAAGTTCAAATAGCTCAAGCCCATCACATTCAAGCCAATTAAACTCATAAAAATCCAATTCACTCGATACAAATAATTTCTCACCAAATTAAATCTCAAATTGTGAAATTGGGCGTGAAAACCAAATATGAAAGAATTGAGTGAATCAATTCAATTAAAATCAGATCGGGGGGTATTTGTGTATTTTTGGAATGAATTGGAGATCGCCTAGATGAGTTTTAGGTGCAAATTCAGATATAAAAGCCAAGACTTCAGATCTGAATTTGACCTTGATGGATGGGTGGATGATGAATAAAATCCTTGAGGAAATCAGAGAATGTGAGTTATGAGATGATTACGGAGATTAATTGATTGAAATGGAGGTGAAAAAACACCTCTCTGATCTGAATTCATCAGAGAGGGTAAGATCGAGTCTACTCTAATCTAAGCTAGCATATCATCCAATTCACCATCTAAGCTACATCTAACTAACCTACACTACACTAAAAGGTACTACAACTAATCTAGAAAGCAGGAAAAACCTAACTAATAGGACGAATGGGACCTCTGAGATGAACTACAGTTGGTGGCTGTAGCGACAATTGGGGGAGGAGCTCCGGCGGTTTGAAAGCTCTCTAGTGGAACTCAGATTGCCCTTGGGTGTTTTGAGATCCTTAGTGGCAAGGAAAGGCTGAAGGAAGTGGAGTTCCACCGCTCAGGCTGAGGAACAGGGGCTGGTGAGGAGATGACAATGGAGGGGATTGTAATGATCAGCTCAAGGAAGTAGGAGAGGGGCAGATAGTCGTCTCGTGAGCTCAGGTGAAGTGATTAAATAGGCGTGTGAGTGAATCAGGTGACTGTGAGGTGAGATTACATGTGATTAGGGCGTACAGTGGAGATGAGCTCAGAGGAGGGTGGGAAGCTTAGAATCAAATGTCAGCCGCTAGATGGGATCTGGAAGCAGTAAGGATCCTTCACGCGAAGGCATACGCTCGGAGGTGGATGATCGGTCGTCAGATCGCAGGCGCAAGGGAGCAATGGCTCAGATTGGCCGTGTTCTTCGTCAAGGAATAGTGGACTGTGGGCGTGAACAGTTCCAGGTGGTGTTGGGTAAATTGCATGAAAGCCCTTATAGGTGAAATAGTGAAAGAAGTGTGCAAAACCCCATAAGTGGTTAAAAGTTATGTGTAGCGGTCCTTGGAGTCTTGGAAAAAGGTCCTTGTGGGTTTATAGAAATGCCCTTGGAGGTTTTATGCATGAATAAATGTGAATGCCTAAGGACCTATATGTAAGGTCATTAATGCAGGGTCCTAATGATGTCCAAATGCCATGAGATTTTTATTGGAGTTTAATTGAACATATTAGAACGTGATTTCACTCTTGATTTGAACTTTTGAACTCAAACATAAGTTCAATTTGCAATTGGAACATCATTTTGCATTTAGTAATAGAATATCTCATTTAGCGACCTAATTATGCGTTTTTAACCTCAATTTGCTGTTTTAGGTTATTTATGCAATTTTCCACACTTAACCCTTTTCTTGTGTTAATAATGTATTGCTTAACCTAGTTTCTAGCTTAACTTGGGCATTATAGTTATGATGAGCCATGTTCGACGCTCAATTCGTGTTTAAAATATTATTTGAGTTGTAGTACAGTGCGAAAACACGTCGACAAATAAATTTATAAAATCGGTGAGTACCGAGTCATTCGCAGGGAGGTAATCTCGATTTTAACAGAAGCTTTTCAATAGAACTTGCTCTAAACAGATATTTATATATGTCTATATGTATAAGAATTTGATATATGCATTCAGAAGATCAGAATCTTATTGTAATTAAATAGAGTTTTCACAATAAAGATTGCTACTAGAAACAAATAGATAGATAGAGAGAGAGAGACAGAAAGTGGTAGAGAGACGAGGTTGCTTGTGGGATGCTTGTGCGAGATGCGGGAACACCTCAGATCGAGAGCATTGGGATGAAGGTTGGAGCGGAGTTGCAGAGGGACGGAGAGTTGTAAGAAGGTGGAAGAGTTGTATCTAGAGTTGATGGGAGAGAGAGATGCTTAAACTGGGGGGCCCTAGGCCTTCTTTTATAGCTTTTGTGGAGGGAAAAAAAAGTATTTTAGCCCTTAATCTCGTGTAACAACTCCTGTTTGATCAAATTCGTTGATCGGGAGGTCAATGGATCAGATCTGGCCTCAAAAACCTTCAAATTCACCTCCATCGAGCGGATTTAATCCCTGCATGACAAGTGGCACTTGCTGCACCCTTGGATCAAGATCGCATGGCCTCGCTTCCTCCTCGTGCGCCTGCTGCAACAATCTCTCTCCGCGCTTGCACCTGCAAGGCTCTTAAACGCACGCTCGCATCTCCTTCACAACGAAGGAAACGTGTGAGTTCACATGTTATGCACATGTGGGATCTAGCATTTGGTTGCGGCACACTTAGATCATGCCACGTGGTCACTTTGGCACCCCTTTGATGAAGATCCGACGGCCAATCGTGCCCACGCCCAACACGCATTCAATTTCGTGCAGCGCATGGCTCGGACGTGCGTCCCACGCTTCCGCGCGCACACGTGAGCCAACACGTTACGCGAACGTTCTGTTATATATACTTGTTTGTTTTTATTTATGCTTATTTGGTTGGGTGGGCGACATGGGGCGCTCGTGGCCGTTGGATGAAGCTCCAACGATCCACAACATGCGAGGTGGCCTTCCTGGATGGGGCAGTGGTGAGGGAGCAACTGTGATGTCGCTATGTGGTGCCATCATGGCCGTCCATCTTTGTTTCCTTGTATTTGGTGATTTAGACCTTCGATCGAGTTGATTTTTACGCCGTTGGACTGTGATCATCGATCCAGATTCATCTGTGCAGTTAGATTCTTCATCTGAGGCTCAGATCTTTATCCTTTGGCTTTATGATCTCCATTCTTTTATGGACTGCACAAGGTGCCCTGGTTGTCTAATCAAGACGATTTCAGAAGCATTGGACTCCCATCGTCATTCTGATCAGATCTGTCCAGTCTGATCTGACATCCACGGCTTCGAATCATCTATGACTAAAATTGAGATGATTTTAGGTCATAAAATGATGATATTATTTATATGAGTAATAAACTAGCTATTGCGCAAATTATGATGCCTATGAATGCATTATTCCTAAGTTATGCTAGAATCTAGCTTAATTTAGGTGATTTAGGTTGCATGATTGCTATGTAATCACACGCCCATTTCTAAATCTTGCTAATCCCTAGCAAATGCATGATTAAATCAGTAATTTTTATCAAAAGTTTGACTAGAGGTTTATGTCTTTTGTTTTCATCCGAAGCTTTAGTAATCCAGATAATTGTGATTGTGTTTTGTTGTAGCCTATACAACGGATCCAAGTGAAAACCAATCCTCATCTAAAGCTTGTACTTGAACCTTGGTAAAAATATATTGGGATAGGTGAACTTCTTCCCTTGGGATTATAAAGTAACCTGTATATTTAGCCCCAGCTTTTGGCTTAGGTAGAAGATTTCTCAGTCAAGTAGATTTGTATTTGGTGGCTCACACTCATTTAGTGCTACATATAGATGAATACTTTAGAACCTATATTTCCAGATTATGAAATAATTCAATTCAGAGAGAGATAAGAAACTGTGCTCTCTTTAGTTCCTTTGCACTCATTCTCTCTCTTTCTTTCTCTTTCCCTTTCTCTTCCTTTTTCTTCTTATCTTATCTTTTCTTTCTTTTTGAACTCACAATATCACCAGATTTATCAGTATATTTGGTGGTCTCTCTTTGCATTAACACTTTGATTAGGTTCTGATAACTCTAAGATTAAGTCAGAATTCCTCAACCCGTATTCAGGCGGCCAGAAATACAGAAAAGTAGGTCAAGGCTGTATTTGGTGGATCGTGAGGTTGGTAGGTGCTATTGCCTCATTACATTTGAAATAAATTCTAAAAACACTTACAAACTCCTTTTTTTTCTGCTTTTTCTTTCTTTCTAAATTTTTTCTATGTATATATATTTCTTTTTCTTCTTTTTTTTTTTCGCATCCAAATATCTACTAACGCAAAGCAGCATACGAACTTTTATTTACGAGGTACTATTCAGGATTATGAGTGTTCAAAAATAGATCGGGTGGCTTATTTGGTGGAAATGCTTATTCTCAGCACCAGGAAGGGAATGGATAGGATAATGTATTTTTGATCTTGACATTAATTCCCTCCTTCAGTTGAGGATTCCGTAATAGACGATCGTGACCATCCACCTCAGTCCTAGTTTTATCAGAACCCGCTCTCTGCGTATTTGCCTTATTTGGTGGCTCTCAAGAGATTCGCACTAAGAACTTGTACGCAGAAACCGAGAGTGAAAACTATGCTTAACTCCGAGTATCGTTATCTCATTATCCAAAGTTTAAGATTTCTCATACTAGTCTTAGAGCACCAGTAGACTTTCTACTCTCACCTCACACTTGTTTGGTGGATCTGTTAGAAGATAGTTTACCTAACTCCCTAATTACTGTCTAAGGGTTTAGGAGAAGAGGCATTGCTTCTTCTTGACAAACTAAAGATGTTTATCGGTCTTCACAGAAGATCTATTGCAAATTCTACGTGTAAGTGTGAAATTGTATTGGATTCTAAACTCAGAAATCAACTTAAGAATAAATCCCTAATAAAACCTTAATAAAATTCTTTATGCCTACATGCATTTCTTTTTTTGAAATGAAAATTAGACATGCAATGTCCACCCACTCATGCCTATTCATTACAATGTCCTCATTGAAATGTATGCATGAAAATCAAAATATAATAAGCAAGAGGAGGGGATATCACCTGACTATGCTTGTTAATCCAGGTTAGTATGGATGCAGAAGATGTAGAGCTACCTATATAGAGTACTGGGTTGCCTCCCAGCCAGCGCTAAGTTTAATGTCATTTGCCGGACTTAAACCCAAACATATGTAGTTCAATACTGTGGGTTAAGAGAAGTAATAACAGTTGCAGGGGAATTTAAGATTAGTAGAAAGATATGATCATTTGGTTCCAGAATCAGTGATCCACAAATGGGGACAAGCTGGTGTTGCAGCCCTATTCCAAAGAGTCTTTCTGATTTGGAATATGAAATAGGGTCAGGTGGATGAGGTTGAAGATGCAGAGCCAGTTCATTAATCTAGTTCCATAGATCAAGAAGAGGTGGTAAAGGGTCTGGATCGAGATCATGATTGAGATTTAGATTTGGTTCTGAATCAAAATCATAAGGATCTTCATAATGGTAGTTGATATCGAAAATCATGAGTTCTCCAGGCTCTAGGTCATATGAAGATAGGGATAGAGTTGTGTAGAATTCATCAAAATCTTCATCAGAAATTTCCTCTTCCTCATCCAAAGTCACTTCTTCTGAGTCAAGCCATCCATTTGAACCAGTTGGCTTATAAGTTCTTCCCTAGTTCATTATGTGTTGAACTTCTTCTTTTGGGGTTATTTCCTAGTTCATGTCCTTAGATTGTCCACTTTCTTGAACTCCCTCAAACTTTAATAGTTCCTGGATCTTGGGGGGAGTGTAATGAGGATTCTTCACGTTGTCATCAACTTGTCATAAGCTACTCCCAAGAGTTTCTCAAACTCCTTACTATCCTTTCAATTTGAGTTTCTATGGGAGGTGGCAGATCAGAATCATCCTCAAGTACATCCCCTTCTTGCCTTTCATGATGATCTTGAGTTTTGGCAGGATTCGGATCATCTTTAGTGTGAATTGCCAAAACTTGTTCAATTGTTCCTACAACTTCAATGGAACCACAATTCACCTTATTCTTTTGGGAAGCCTTAAAGATATTGAGTTAACAATTTTTCCTTCCAAAGGTGATGTGCATAATCCTCATTTCACAGTTGATTAGAGCCTTGGCAGTGGCCAAGGAAGGTCTCCCTAAGATTATCAGGGTGTGGTTTAGGTTTTTTGATGCCTCCATATCTAGAACAAGGAAGTCTACAGGGTACTCAAAATCCCTCACTTTTATAATCACATTCTGTAGATGGCCTTTTGGAATTTTGGTTGACCTATCAATGAGCTGAAGGGTCACTTCAGTGTGTTGCAAGGGGTCTAAATTCAACTCTTCATATAATTATGTGGGGATTAAGTTGATGGAGGCACCAAGGTCTAGTAAGGCTCGATCCAGGATGAATCCATCTATTTCACAGGAAATTAAGGGGGTCGCTGGATCTTTCTTTTTATGAGGGAGCTTATTTAGGATGATGGCATTAGCTTGTTCAGAAATCACTACCCTTTTTGATGATTTGGCCTAGCATTTCGATATGCATGTTTTCTTTAGAAATTTCGCACAGGCTAGGATGTTCTCAACAGCCTCAAGGAGTGGTATATTTACCTGGACTTGCTTTAGAATCTCAAGCCACTCCTTGGATTGATCAGTTTTCTTTTCCCTGGGTTTGATCAAGGCTTCAGGAAAAGGTGCTTGAGAAAAATCATGAGCATTCAAATCTTGAGTCTTGTTTTCTAAATTAGTTTGGTTTCCCAAGTTAGATTGAGGCTCCTCAAGATCTTGGAAAGATTTTGATGTAGAAGGATCTTGGATTTGTTTCCCACTTCTCAAAGTGACAATACAGGCATGTGCATTAGGGTTAGAAGGGTAAGGTGGGTTTTGCAAAATGGGTTGAGCTTGGGTTGGGTTAGGGTTAACAAAACCTGGTGGGTGCTGGGGAGCAGGCTGAATTAGGTGTGCTTGTTGCTCCTATGTGTTGTGCTGACTAACCTTATTGAAGTTTCTTGGGTTTGGGATGGGTTGGGATGGCAACATCCAATGTTATCTAGCATCAACTAGTTGGTCTAATCGTCCCGTCAAATCTGTCCTCAATTGATTCATTTTTTCTTTATGTCTTAGATTCATTTCTCTCATTTCTTTGAGGACTAGACTTAGATCAGATGGCTGGTTTTCCTGTGTAGGTTGTGGTTGATATGTGTGTGGTTGTGTGTACCTACTAGGTTGCCCATAAGTGTTTGGCTTAGTCAAGTTAGGACCCTGGGCGGGTTTCTGAGTTGACCAAGCAAAGTTATGATGGCTGCGCCATCCAGGGTTGTAAGTGTTTGAATAAGGCTCATTTCGAGTGTAACCCTGGAGTGCATTCACATCCTCAGGATAACTAGGCATTGGGCTGCCTAGTTCAGGATACGAGGGCATCAAGGTCCCTCCTTGGCACCCAGAAAGAGATGGGTCCAAGTACAGTTGGCTTATAAGTGGAGCCATGGTTAGGTCATTAATGTTGTGCATTGATTCCTGACCTAGTGGGTTAAGGAATTGGTTGTGGGTTAACATAGGCACTCCTTGGGTAGCCATAGGATTTAATCTAGATTGTGTACCTAAGGAATTCCCACCCTTTAGAAGATTATCCAGCTTCTTATCCAAATTGTCCACATTCTTTCCCACAAGTTGCACCTCATCTAATCGTTGTGCAATTAGCTCTAAATCAACCAAGTTTGAATTATTGTTAACTTCATAAACTTCGCTCCTTGGTTGATTGGCTCTATTAAAGGTAGACATTGAGGCATTGTTGAGGGATTTTTCACTCATATTTTTGAATAATTGAAAGGCTCCCTCACCATCTCGACTCAAGAAATTACCCCCACATGCCGCATCAACAAAATTCTTCAGATTATCACTCAATCTATAATAGAAAATATGGGCCAAGTGACACTTTGAAATCCCATGATGAGGGCATTTCCTAGCTAAATCATTGAACCTCTCCTAAGCCTCATGTAGTTGTTCCCTAGGGTTCTGCTTAAAGGTTGTTATGGCATATCTAAGGGCATTATTTTTTCCTACGGGGAAGAATTTCTTTAGGAATGTGCTTCTTCCCAAGTTAGGATTGGTCTATGATTGCACAACAATCATGAGTCCTAATCAACCTAAATAATGTTTGAACCTAGCTTAATTTGTGGATATTGCACTCATATCTTGCATATCATGCATTGCATCAGTCTATTTAGAATAAGATGAGATATCTTGCTATTTAATGATTTTTATTACTATTTGCAGGTAATAAAGTGAACCAGGATGAAGGAGATAGTGGAATAAAGAAATAAAGGAAGAAGAAGACTGATCTAGATAAGAGGAGTAAGGAGGATAGCCTTATCCCTACCCTTAAAAACCCTATGACAGCCTTCCCAAACCTAAAACGACCTCCATTAGGGCACCTTAGCCTCAAAACCCAAACATAGATAGCACTATCCATGTTCTTATCCACCCTATTGATGAGTGACTACTCATCATGGCTAAAAAGCTGAAATTAAGCTAGACACTAAGCAAAACAATATCAAATTAACAGATAAAAAGGGTTAAGTGTGGGAATTAAAGAAAAAGACTTAAAACCTTTACTCTGTGTTAAAACTTCATAATTAGGTCACAAAAATGAGATATTCTGAAAGCAAAATACAAATGATGATCCATGCGTCAATTGAACACATAAATAAGTTTGAAAGGCCAAATCAGAAGTATAATCAATGTCTTAAATGTTCAATTAAAAACATATAAAAACTTGAAGGCAATTGGACATCATTTAGGTTATGAAATAGGTAGTTTACACTTAGGTCCTTCATGCATTACACTCTTACCCTTAAAAACTCCTCTTTGGACCTACTTGTAAGCCGCAGGGACCCTTTTGAAAGGCTGCAGGGTCCTTCCAGTTATAGTTCTTTTCACTTATGGGCCTGCACGCTATTCTTCTACCCTTTCGTTCAAGGGTCTTCCTGTAATTTTTCCCTCATTTCAGAGAGAAGCTTGCTGCTCTTCACACGCACTGTAGCGCGCGAAGAACATGGCCAATCTCAGCCGTCCATCGCTCTTTAGATCTTGATCTGCGGTTGGATTCTATTGGAACTTTTGCGCAATTCAGTGCGTGCGTTCACCTCTCTCCCCAGATCTCATCTGACGGTCAGATCTTGTGCTCAACTCACCGCGCGCTCCACCCCTCACATCCTCGCCGCCGGTTGCATCTTGTTTATTCTCACCTACGCGGTGATCTCAGCCACTGAGCTGCTACTTAAGCACCTCAGTGGTGTCGCGCGCAAGGGATCGCTCTCTCCTACACCTCTTAGCGATCAATTCGTCCACTCCAGTCTCTCCTCCCCATCCAGCCTCTGATTTCACAGGCCCGACTGTGAAATCATCACCTTCTCTCGACACTCCTCGTCGCTAAGGACTTTGTAGCACCTGAGGACGACCCTGGAGCCTCACTAGCAGACTCTTCCCTCCGCTGGAGTCATCTTCCTCCTTTCTTCCTCCTTAGCCACCGGTTAAGGACCCATAGGTCCCATTCTTCCTATTAGTTTAGGTTTTTAATTCTGCATAATTAGTTTTAGCTGTAGTTAAGTAGTTTAGAGTAGAATTAGCATAATTGTTAGTGTTTAATTTTCGCTGTAGGTTAAAGTAGCTGTAGGAGTAGAATTAGCTTTAATTCCCTTCCCTCACCTCCTCTCATCAGTCCAGATCAGAGGGGAAGAATTCATCAAATCATTTTTCAAATTATCTCCCTCTCCATGTTTTTTCACAATCCAGTTCTGATTTCTTTTTAACGACAAGTTTTTCTCATCCTTCACCCACACACCCTGATCCAATTTCAGATCTGGTGGTTTACAAGCTCAGATATGAAATTGCCATCACAAGCACCTTTGGGGCTTCTCACTCACCCCATATTTGTTCACAAAAGCCCCTTGATTTTGGGTTGAATTCTTTAGTTTGTCAGATTTCTTTTCAACATGGATTTTAAGGATTTTTGCTTTCTGGATTTCATTGCCTAATCTGACAGATTGAAGAGGATTGGAATTTCCTGTTGGCAAGGACTCTGAGAGAATTTCTGGTGATAGAAACTATCTCAGAAGAGCCATCCATTATTTGATTTGCTATGTTTTGAATGCATTTACAAGTTACTATGAATTCCCTCAATGAATTCTCAGTACTGTCTTGATAATTCAGAATTGCCATACACTATCTGTTTTGATAATTAATGTGATAATGACTATGGTGATTTGTATGGTGAATTCCTAACCTAAGGAGTTCTCAATACTCCTTAAGGTTGCAAGAAACTGGGATTTGATTTTATGGTTTTAATTGGCTGAATTAATTCTTCCTTCATGCTGTCTATAGCATTAGGAAGAGCTAATTCAATGTTATTTTTGGATTTAATCTGAAATGAGGTTTTTGATGAGGGTGTTTGGGCATTTGAATTGAGACATTTTGTGATTTTCGTTAGAATTTAAACCCTTGTCAGATTTGGGATTCACTTATCTACTTTTTAGTTGATTTTGATTGCTTTTAATCCCAGTACACAGTAAACTGCTGCATCTTGCAACTACATATCTTCCTCCTCTCTAAACTCTTCCCTTCTCACCATTTGGATTCATCTCTCTTTTCAAATGGACTAACTGCAGCAGCAGTTAGCCCATTTGACAGTAGCTTAGGCCGCTGAAAGAAACACTGAATTCTTAACACTCTCCCCCTTCTCCACCCATCTGACAGTGGCTAAAGCTGTTGTTAGACAAGAAAATTGAACACAATCAATCCTTCTTTCCTCATCCTCTTATTGAAATCTAACTGTAACTACTTAAATCTAATACTGTATATATACATATACTACTAACTTTAACTATAATGAATATAATAACTATGTAAGTATATATACATATATACTGTATACTGTATAAAATTGTATATATCTATATATATGTAACTTACAGACATATATACATAAATACTGAATTACTGAATTGAATTTATACATATATAATTACTGAATTGTATATACAAATATAAATAATGAATTTATTCAGTTTATAGCTAGAGTGTTAAGTTAATCTAGCTAAATTAGTAATTTAGGGTTATAACTAAGTTAAGTGAATCTACAGACTTAGGTTAATTTATATTAAGTAATTTAAGCTAGTTAAAGTATATTTATACCCATTTTAGATTACTGTTATTTAGTTTATAAATTAAACAGCCAAAAACTGCTATTTCAATATAAATAAAACATAAATAAATTCGGAAAAATATAATAAAAATATGTATAAAATACTTAAGTATGTAATTTAAATCTGTTTAAGGTCAATTAGACCATTTACTAACCAATTTATAAGTAATTAACCAATTAAGCACCTAAATTAGCCTGTACAAACAGCCTAATTTAATTAATGTATTTGTATAGTAAACTTAATTAAAATTCAAAATTAATTAAGCAATTGTGTAGTATTATGTAGATACTTTATTGTCCATAATTTATTTTATTTTTTTTAATAATTTATGGCCCTCAAATCGAGGGAGAAATTCACCTCCAGGCGCAGCTGCGCCCGATTTCCAACGCAGATGTGGCGCTGGAATAGCGCCACATCGTGTGTTGCAAATCGCGCGCAGCGCCTTATTAAGAATTTGTGTTTCTTATTGCCCAGTCGTCATGGGCGCCGGGCGCCCGAAACACAGCATATGCACGATCCGGTTACCATCTGAGCATTCTGTCTGAACATTGTGATGAAGGTGTACATTGTGTGTGGGGCCGGGGGCCCGAGTGTGTGCGTGGCGTTTGGCTGAGGCCCTGCGCTGAGTCTGAAAACATAATTAAGTGGCCTAATCAAGGTTAGGGTGCGCTTAGTAGAGGTCTGGTCCCACCCTCTGGGTGCAATGTATCCCTCGAAAACCGTGCCCGCAAATTGAACACATTTTGAACTGCTTAATAAAAGCTAATGACGACTTAAGTGTATATAACAGAGAAAGATAACGCAGAAACAAAAGAGAAGAAGAAGAACAGAAGAAACTTAGTGTACATATAGAGAAAGATAGAAGACGTATACATACGTAAATACAAATACAATAAAAAGATAAACGTATATATATATATATACACATGTACATGTAGTATAGCCTATTATTTGTATAAGTAAACCTATATAATTACTAACAGAATAAATGACACCATAAATGTCGCTAAAGACCTCAGTTTTCCCTCCTTAGGTTGTATATAGTGTTTTATGAGATTTAGCGACGCTTATGTCTGTCATTAAAACTGCTGTATATGTTACTGTAGATAACAGACTAGTTAGTTAAGTTTTTACACTATGGCATCCTAGTGTATTAGGTACTATCATGTTAGTATTAATACTATAACTTGTAAATACATAGTTTTTAGTATAGTAATAAATTGTTTGGTGCTTGTTTTTAGTTAGTTAATTTTTACAAGCATTACAATTAACTTTTAGTAAGTAGGCAAACCATTTTTATATTCATTCATTCCTTAATAAGATGTAAAGTTTCTTTTTGGAATTAGAGGATAATTTTGAGATCAAAGAGTGAGCGATGTAATTCAATAAATTGCCTCCCAGTGAACGACCTGGAACAAAACCAGTAAAAATTAGATAAGTAAATAGTAATAATGGTTGTAATGGCTGGTACTCACCCTAACTCACCACTTTGACACTCTTAGTGCAACATTACTACAACGAACACATCACACAAGCATTGCCACCGTTATTCATTACCTATCCCTCTCCCAAACACTTAGGAACCAAAACTCACCTTAGAAAACCTAAAACCCACTCTCTAGCACCTTTTAGGACATCTAGACATCTGGCTAGACGTCTGATTTCTATAGAACAACAATCCAGGAAGCCAAAACTCATACTGACACAGAATTGGATGTCCAATTTATTATCCAGACATCCAATTTTGTAGTATAAGACATCTGACCACTATCGTGGACATTTGATACTGCTGTCTGGTTCCTGATTTTGGTGCTAGAAGCTTGATCTTACCTATTTTAACCTAGGAACCCCACTGGACACCCTAGGAAACCTAATTAGAGACCTCCTAAGCCTATTCCACTATCCATAGCCCTACTTATACTATCCCTAACCCAATTGAATCATCCCATACCCAATTGGGTGCATCTACAGTTGATTGGGTGCACTTGAGCCCAATTAGATCCACCCAGGATCTAATTGACTCATACCTATTAGGGTTACCCTAGCCTAATCACATGCACACATCTAATTAGACTTGACCTAGACCTAATTAGGTTCACTCCTATCCAATTAAACTTTCCTAAGCCTAATTAGGTCCACACCCACTTAATGTAAGTTAACCCAACCTAGATTCACCAAACCCACTACCCTACTCCATGAAAATTACACCTACACATACATACACTTTCCTAAATCCCACTTGCCCATTCTAGCCCTCATTAGTTGGCCACCAACCTAGATCCTACATTGGTGGCACTTGATATTTTGGGAGCCACCAAGAGTGGTGACCCATTTGAAATGGAGAGGCCTTCCCATAAAAGACAAGGAGAGAAGAGAGCCATGAAATTCATTCACTCTCCCATCCATTCTCCTCCCACTTGCGACACCCTTCCACCCTCCAAAACCCTAGGGTCGTCCTCCTCCTCTAAGGCCCCGTCCATGGATGGCTAAAGAAGAAGCTCCTCCAAGGCATCTTCATGTGGGTGGCAAGAAGAAGGAGAGCACTAGGGTGCAACACCCTCTTCTCCTCTCTTCACTTGGGCATGTCCTTTCTTCTCCATAGAGAGGACGCACCCTCTTTTTCTTCTTTTCGGATGGCCATGAAGGCTCACCCATAGCCTCTTGTGGCCAGCCATCTCTTGTTGGTAGGCATGTACATTGGTTTGCATACCCAAGGTCTAGCCTACACCCTCACACAAGGTCGATGGCCCTAGTGGCACCTTCTCGGCGTGAGGGATTTCTTTTATTTAAATGCTTTCTACTATATATATTGTGTGACATTATTTTGAGTATTCTATGCACGAATAATATTGTGTGATCATCGCTTCTGTGATTGTCTTCAAGTCTGTTTGCTTATCGCTTTTCAAAATAAAAACCAAAAACACAAAAAGACAAAAAAAAAAAAGGTTAGATTAGATTTAGGTTAGATTAAGCCGATTTAAATCTCAACTTGTTTTCACACCTCCCAGAGAAGAATGACCGGGACTCAAGTTTTCAAAGGAATAAAATCCATCGAGTTTTGATATTATAAATGTTTTTGTCAAGGGGATTTCGCAACTATACTATGACGTTTTACAAAAACTCGCGATTTCTAAGCTTGTCAGTCTACCAATTGTCCTCAACCAATGTGCAACTATATCTTTCAAGGAGAATGTGAACATTTTCATCATCAGGGTACCTTCATTCATGTTTCTAGGGCCAAAGGTTCTTCCTATGTGTAGGAGCTCTTCAAGGTGGTGGAAGGGGTCATCTGACTCACGACCATGGAAGTGGGGAATCAAGTTAATGATCTGAGGTTTGAGTTAAAATCATTCCCATCCTGAGGTACCTTAACAAAGGGTTCAAGTTTGGCATTAGGAGGGTTATAAAAGTCACGGAGGGGTTGGTCTGCCCTTCCATTTTGGAGTCGAGTGATGGCCTGCACTATGACTTCCATCTGTCGATCATGATGCTAGCCTTGCTTAGTGATTTGACTTTGTAAGAGAATCATAGGATCCATATTTTGTTCATCAATCTCTTCTTCCTTGTGATGACTAGCCATTGCAGAGGGTTTAGATTTAGATTCTGGATAAATAGGTCTTCTCCTAGGATTTCTTTCTAATGGTGGTAGCAAATCAGGATTTTGAGGTCTTCTACCTTGCATGCACCATAAGAATGTCTGTAGATGAGAAGAAGATAGATGAGAGAAAACCTCCGCTCGCTTAATGCAATCAATCAAACTGGTCCTTAGAGTGTCAACCCTAATTAAACCTGATCTTGGCTCCCCAAAACACGCCTGGGTTAGATCAACCCTTGAATTACTTGGCTGGCCAGAAGGGTGGGACCCCTTAGGATACCCCACACGGTGGGACACCTCTAAAGGTTTACGTGGTTACTGCACCAACCTTTCCTGTCACCAGTGGGTCCAAGTAGACAAGGCCTTGACCTTAACCCAATCTAGTTTTAAGTTCCCAAGTCTATTAGTCCTACCTAGGGCATGTCTACTCAGTTTTAAGCATGTGTTTGATGTGCTTTTGGAATATGATGGACACTAGGGGGGTGTTTGCCCTTAAAATTGATTTTGAAATGTGTGAAGTGCTTAAGCAAACAAGGTTTACAAGCAATTTCTTATGATGAAGTGAATTTTGAGATTCGAATGCTTGTGTTAATGCATTTTAGGGTTCACTTGAGTAAATATTTTTAATCGAGGTTTTGATGAGGCACACAAGAGTTTTGCAAATCCCAATTTATTTGATAGATTTTCTTTAAATATAGAAATGCAGGTGTGCTCTATCCTTAATGTGGAACCCAAAGCACAGATAGTTCTAGATGTTTCTTTTAAGTTCAAAATCAGATGAGTGGTGCGACCCAAGAAATTCAATCAATTGGTCCTATTGCACCACTAACTATACACTTAGAAAATATTTTTCAAAAATTTTTAATGCACGTTTACTATTTTTTTCTTATTTAAAGTGTATTGGGGGTTTTGCAATCTATTTTAACCCTTAGATGGTGATTGGATAATCAGTGTAATCAAACATGCATGAAATATTTTTTTCAAAGTTTTCCTAAATTCTTGATTATCTCAGAAATTTAGTGCCCAAATGTCAAGTCAATCAGAGTTTCATAAAAATTCTTATGATATTTTGAACTATGAAAAATCAGGAACAATAATCGAATTGATAATAGAATAGTGCGTGAATTTTTAAACTTTTTTTGTAAATTGTATTTTCACGAAATTTGGATATGTTGTTTGTGACTTTTAAATCTATGTCCAATAAAAATTTGAGAAATTTTGGACATACGGATCTCAGGGAATTGAATTTTTAAGATAAAACTTTATTTTAGCCAAAAAATCAAGAGAATTTTTTTTTCTACAATAATTAAGAAAATTCTAACTAATCCTAAAGTTCAACCAAACACCTAATTTTTTTTTTGGATTTATTTAAAATCTAACTAATCTAAACTACGAGTACTTACCTGAGATTTGAACTTGTGATTTCTCCGTTTGTTGCATGTCGAAGTGACGAGTTGCTACGCTATCGTGTTTGGTTTTGAAAAACCTGTCGTTGTAGTTTGAAAGCGAAAAACTCATGTTCAACAAATAAAATTTATACCGGAATAGAAATCTCGGGTCGAACTCAGGGAGGCGGACATTTGATTTAAAAATACGCGTTTAATTTATTTGTCGCGAAGTAGATTAATTGATTAGAAATTATCTATCTATTTACACTAAATAGAAGAGAGAGAGAGAGAGAATATTACAAACAAAAACCAAATAGAGATGTAGAATGAACATGGAATTCAATATCAAAGAGATTTTTTGTTACACTAAACATTACAGCTAGAAATCAAAAAATGATTACACTAGAAAGCAGTAAATCTACTCTAGAAAGCATTAAAAAGAATGGAGAGAGAATTATCCTCCTTGACTGTCGCTTGGAGGACGAGCCGGATGGGACGACGCTTGAAAGACGGGGAACGGAGAGGACGAAGGAGGATGAAGCGAGAAGAATGGGAACGGGGTAGCACGTCGTTGTCATCGCGGGATCTACTTCCGAAAGGGGGACGAAAATTGGACTTTATCTCTTGAGAAGCATCTTCGGTGTGGGAAAAGCTTCTCTTGTGCTTTGGAGAGGGAGAGAAGAGAAAGAAGGCATGAAAATTTCCTATGGAGGGGGTTTCCTTTTATAGTTGCAAGAAGTGAGGGCAATTTGGACCTTTTAATCTCAAAATATTAAATAAGGGGTCTTTAGTGACAGATAAAATTATCGCCAAAGCCCCAGCGTGGGCGACGTGCACCGCCTGCTCGCCTCCTACGCATGAAACGTGCGCTCACGTCGATGCGCCCTCGCTGCGCCTCAACCGCGCGCTCACCTACGTTTGATGGTGCATCACGCATAGGCGTGTGATAGCGCGTGGGCGCTATTGAGTGCCTGTAGTCGATCGATCGCGATCCAATGCTCCTCGCGCCCGCTCTCTTGCACTCACTCGCCCGCTCCTCGCTACTCGGTCCCGCTCCTCTCCTTCACGCAAGCGCTCTCACCCAGTACGCTAAGGAGGGGAAATGGGCGCGCAGTTGAATTAAGGTGTGGCTACCCATGGTCGTTGGATTACGATCCAACGGCCACGATCCAACATGCGGTGGAAGGGTGCGGTGTGTGCAGCGGCCGGTTGGGCGGCTGAGATGGCGCCACGTGGCGCCATCTTGGCCGTCCATCTTCTGGATGATGTAGATGGTGCCACGGTTATTGGATTGAGTCGATTTTCATGCCGTTAGGCTACGATCATCGATCTGAATCCATCTATGCGTTCAGATTTTTCATTTGAAGTGCGAATTCACACCATCTTGGCCCTTGATCTTCTAAGGTTCCCCGATCTTTATCTGATGCTACAGATGTCTGATTAGGGCGATCTTGGAGTTGTTGAACTCCAATCGTCATCCTGATCACATCTTTATGGTTGGATCTTCAATCCAAGACCCTGATAAAAATTTTGCCCTATCCTTGAACATAAAAGGAGATAATTAACCTCCATTTTATTCAAACTAATCTAAATGCAAGATGATGCATGCTATGCAATATTTATAGTATGCAATGCGATTCTATCTTAAGAACATGCATAAATAGACATCTTATGTAGTGTAAACATGTTTACATCATTGTGCCTTTCCCTTGGATTTCTGTGCTTCCTGCACATGCAAATAGAATAGGTTAGAAATCTCAAATAAGCACTATGAAGAAATGCTTCAAAAATTTTCGTTGCCTCCTCGGCAATGCTGCCAACTTGTTCAGCATGTAATTCGCATTTAAAATAATATTTAGTTGTAGTATAGCACGAAAACATGTCGACAAGTAAATTTATAAAACTCCGGTGAGTACTGGGTCATTTGTAGGGAGGCAATCTCGATTTTACAAAAGCTTTTCAATAAAACTAGTTTTAACAGGTCTTTATATATGTATATATATATGTATAAAGAGACATTAGATATTCATAAGATCAAATTTCATTATATTGATAAAGAGTTTTTCAAAGTAGAAATTGCTATGCTAAATAGAAACAGATAGATAGAAAGAGAGAAAGAGAGATAGAGAGAGAGAGAGGTAGAAAGTGGCAGAGAGACGACGTCGCTTGTAGGATGCTTGTGTGAGATGCGGTAGCATCTTAGATCCAGCGCGTTGGGATGAAGGTCAGAAAGGAGTTGCAGAGGGACGGAGAGTTGTAGAGAAGGTGGAAGAGTTGTATCTAGAGTTGATGGGAGAGAGCGATGCTTCAACTGGGGGGCCGTGGGCCTTCTTTTATAGCTTTTGTGGAAGGGAAAAAAGGGTATTTTAGCCCTTAATCTCGTGTAACAACTCCTGTTTGATCAGATCCATTGATCAGGAGATCAACGAATTAGATTTGGCCTAAAAAAACCTTCAAATTTTCCTCCATCGCGTGGATTTAATCCCTGGTTAACACGTGGCGCCCACTGCACCCTTGGATCAAGATTGCACGACCCTGCTTGCTCCTTACGTGCCTGTTGCAACAATCTCTCTCCACACGCGCACCCGCAAGGCCCTTTTCAGTGTATGATCCTCAATCGTTTGATTGTGAGATCGGACAGCTCAAGTATGCTTGCCTCGCCTTCTTGGTCTCGCAAAATGCAAGGGATCGCACATCCGCCCGCGGAGCATCTTTAATCGCACCACGCGATCGTGTCTCCTTCCTTCGCTCATGCAATTGCGCCCGCGCCCAACAAGGCTTCAATTTTTCACAAAGCCCAGCTCCAACGCGCTTCCACGCGAGGGCGTGAGCCAACGTGCTGCGTGAACGTTCTGTTATACATACTTGTTTGTTTCTATTTATACTTATCTAGCTGGATGGGTGATGTGGCGCGCTCGTGGCCATTGGATGAAGCTCCAACAGCCCACAGCGTGCGGTGTGCCCTTCCTAAATGGGGCGGTGGTGAGGGAGCATCTGTGATGGCACCACGTGGCACCATCATGGCCATCCACTTCTTTTCCTTGTATCTGGTGATGTTGACCTTCGATTGAGTTGATTTTTGCATCGTTGGACTATAATCATCGATCCAGATTCATCCGTGTGGTTAGATTCTTCATCTGAGGCTCGGATCTTTGTCCTTTGGCTTTATGATCTCCATTATTTTATGGATTGCACAAGGTGCCCTGGTTGTTTGATCAAGATGATTTTAGAAGTGTTGGACTCCCATCGTCGTTCTGATCAGATCTGTTTGGTCTGATCTAACATCCACGATTTCGAATCATCAGTGATTAAAATCATCTCTCTTTTAGGTCATAAAATGATAATGTTATCTATTTGACTAATAAACTAGATACTGTGCAAATTACGATGCCTATGAATGCATTGATCCTAAGTTATGCTAGGTTTTAGCTTAATTCAGGTCATTTAGGTTGCATGATTGCTGTGCAATCAAGACACACCTCATCATGACACGTGGAGTGGTGAGGGGTAGCTGACTAGTTCAGGTGAACCAGCTTGACCAGACTAGTCTACGGTCAGTTCACATGACCTAGAAGCCATTTTTGGGTTGGTTTAGAGCCTAAATGAGTTTGATTTTTCACATAAAAGGTGTTGGTGCAAGGGCACCATGATCATTAATTTTGATGATAATAAAACACTTGTTATTTAACATTTGCATTGAGTTTTAGATTTCTGGATTGATGCAAACGGTTACAAGTGTGGAGGAGTTCAAGTTGCATCCATGGCAGATTGGAGGAGCTTAATGGAGAAGGAGCTTTGCTTGGAGCGAGAGCTTGAAGAAGCATGGAGATGAAGAATAGGATAGAAGTTTATTTTGTTTCTGTACTTTGTACTTGTTGTTCTTTGCTCTTTATTTTGCTTAGATTAATCGTTAAAGAGCCCAAAGTAACAAACAATAGTCGTAGGAACACATATACAACCCTAGGATAATTAGGCAAACACTTAGAGAACTTAGAAAACCAAAGTAGGCATCAAACGACCTGATTGGACATCCAATCTGGACATTAGATGTCTGATCTTAGACTTTAAGATGTCTGACTGTTTGATCAGACGTCCAGAACACTTAGGATGGAAACCCACTCTCTGTCTACCAGTTTCAGATGTCCGGCTCTTAGTCTAGACATTTTAGAAGACGTTTGAGGACCTTGCTAGACATCCAACTAGAGGATCATTGGCTTATCTTAGAGGATTAACCTTTAATCTGATTTACATTTACTTTCAGACGTTCATAGTTCATCCCAGACATCTGATAAATAGACGTTAGGAAAAGATTTGACCTTAATCAGTTCTTGTCAGAACTAATAACCGTTTGAGCCTCGGGAAATGCATTCCTGCAGTGATTTATGTTTCTTGACGTCTAGACATACTGCCTGACGTCTGATTTGTCGTTTGTGCAACTTATCACTAGAACCCTATTTCGATCTTATGAAAATAGGAAAGAAACCTTCTTAGGATTAGCCATCTGATTATAAGCCCAGACATCTTATAATTAAATCCTAGACATCCGTCTTGATCCAACTCAATCCATATTTTCTACCCTTCTAGATCAGACGACTGATTCCTAGATCAGACGATGGCCCAGACGTCTGACCTTAGAACCAGACATCTGATAACCTTGTCAGAATTGTTAATGACCTTGAGTTCGGCCTCTTTTGCCTTGGATCTCTTCTCAACGGCTATAGAAGCCTTCCATGGTCTTCTAAACCCTTCTTAGGGCCTTTATAAATAGAGGGGCACTCTTCCTTTGTCATACACACCAAGAAACACTACCTCCACTTATGTTATGTTCAAAAGAAGAAAGAAATCACTTGGAAGTGTTGTTGCTCTCCAAACCCTTGTCTACACTCTTAAGAGCATCATCCTTGCTGTGCACCCGCTCTCGTCTACGGATACGAGAGTGTCGTAGTGCCATTGCGTGGTTCACACAACCCACGTTGCTAGTCGACACACATCCACCAAAGGGAAGTTTCCTTAGTCTATAGTAGCTAGATTTACTTATTTACTTTGTGGCTCTATAGGATATTTGTATTATTGTCTTTGGTTGGGTATTTGCCTTGCGAATTCCCATCTCCCTCGCGAGACAAAATACTCCTCGTTAAGAGGAGGGGTTTTGAGGAACACTACCCTCATACAAAGTAGCGTGGTTGTATTGAGGTTGAGTCACCCTCGTTTAAGTGATTCAGTTACTGGATTTGATCGACTGGGTCGATCGGAAAATCCTAAGTCGAGAGGCTTAGGTGGTAGTTTTTACCTAGGTTTGGGTTTCCACCTAAAAATTCTGTGTTCTTGTGATTGCATTTTTTTGTAAGATTGATTATTTATATTTCTGTATTTTATTTTGTATCATTCTATCTCACCCCCCTCCATCAGAACCTACAAAAGGTATCGTTGGAAAGCTCTTTCAATTTCCCACATTTTGGCACAGTGTTCACTGCATTTTAAGTATGGTGGAGTTACTGAAAAATTATCTTAGTTCCTAATGCTAGTGTTGGCCCCCGAGAGGCTGTGCAATGTTTGTCAGAGGTGTAGACAAACTTCCTACACCCCCAACCCTTCATGTGAGCCGAGGTAGACTGGTTTCATCCCCTCCTCTTTTGCTTTCTAATCAAATTCCCTAGAATTTCAATTAAATAGTATACCATGATAATGCCCATGTTATATGTCTCTAAAACTGGTCTTGGTCCTACTAAGTGCCTACTTCTTTAGTGTAATGCAACATGAATGGTCCACTAACTCTTTTCTAACTCGGCTTGATGGTGATTGGTGATAATAAAAGACACACCCTTTTAATTCAAATCACTATTACTGACTATTCATGATCAAAATGGGATAGGTTAACTACCAAACCAAATGAATAACACTCATTCCTTTTGAATGATTGTTCACTGATGCATAAGCATGTTGGAAACAACATTAGGGAACATATTTGAACCATAAGGGAAACTAGACAATAAGCTGTATGTATATAAAGGCCTTAGGGATAGTAATAATGTTAAACTTGAGCGCTTGAGTGGTAAGGATGACTAGCTTGTGTTGAGGTGTTGACTGGTAGGGGGTGAGCTGGCCCTCAGGTACATGAGCATTGAGGAAAGCTAACCACCCTGTAGTGTAGAGATAGAGCTAACCTCCCTGGGTTGAGACCTGGAGGAGAGCCGACCTCACTGCACAGACTCCTGTTGGGTCCATGAGGGGCCAATCAGGATAGCTGGGTAAGGGGTACGTAGTGCTGAGGAGGTAGTGTAATTTTTGTTATTGTTCTTGTGTATACCCATTAGTGGAAACGACTGACCACGTGCCGGCACAGGATAGCTCCTTGTGTGTCTATCACGCGTACCATAGTCTCCACTACACCACGACCATGACCTCGAAGTAGTAGACTAGGTTGTAGGGTGGGTGTAGGGCATTCTCCCAACCAAGAGAGCAACCCACGGTCGCCTTATGACTCGGGGACACTACAGCAAGATCGTCTTGATAGGTGATATGTGCGTCAAAAGAGTTTGACCCTATTTAGAGAGATATGGGGAAGTAATAGGAAAGGGGTATGTGAGCAAATAAATAATTTAATAAATAAATATGGACTGATAGAATATTCTAAAATGGTTAAGGTTGGGAAACATCACACCCTTGTCTTTGTTGCCATCAGCTTTGCTGACGACTACTCTGGTTTGTTTATTTAGGTCAAGAGAGAGAGCAACCAGCTTCAACGGCTGCGAGGGTGACGGTGTAGGGCCCAGCCACGTACCACCTTAGTGGTAGACTTCTACTCGTAGCATCAAACTAGTTTCTTTTCCTACAATAGTTTGTCTCATGTTATGAAAATGAGCTGTTTGTCCTTTTCGTTTCGCACTTTGGACTATTGGCGTGATGGCTATGTTTGCGAACTACTTTAAATTTTCTATTAGTAGGTCAGCATCCTATTTTCTTTTGACTTATATCTTTCATTATTATGAATGCATGTGTGGAATGTTTTATACTTTAAGTTTGTTGCTTGGTGGACGATTAGATCTTGGCTAAGAGGATGTGGTCTGACCTAGTTTCCATTCAGGTTCGGATCGGGTCGTGACAGGTTTCTGCTTTACCATCTAAGAGTCTGTCGTTATCGGGTTGTATCACTGAGATTGGTGACTCTTCCTACAATTGGGTCCTCCTGACCTAAGGTATGATTGCTAGGTTTGTTCTCGCTGATGGATCATTGTAATCGTCTTCTCAATTGCCATAGCTCTCTCTGCTTCCTCCATCAGATCGATCATCTGCATCCTAGCCAGTTGCATTCTCAAGACAACCCTCAGACCCCAAGTAAACCTCCTAATTTGTTCCTCTTCGTTCACAAAGGCTTTCCCAACAAAATGAAGTAATTCCATGAAATTGACTATGTATTCCATCACAGTCATCTGGCCCTGTTGGAGGTTCATAAATTCATCCTTTTTCTGAGCCATCCACTCTTGCGGATAGAACTAATTATGAAACAACTTCAAAAACTTGTCCCAAATCTTTGGTGATGGCTCTGAAACTTTTACTGTGCCCCACCATCTTTCTATGATACCTTCAAGTTGGTACGTGACCAACCGCACCTTGCGTTCCCATTAAACTTGGAGAGCATTGAAAAGCTTCTCGATCTTCAACACCCAATTCTCTACTGCAAATGGATTGCCAACTCTTGAGAAAGTAGGTGGCTACAGCTTCTAGAATTGTTCAAACTCAACACTCTTCATTATTGTCGAGGAAGCTGGTTGATCCTGACTGCCTTCTCTTGTAGGTTTGAGTAGAACAACTTAATAGGAGAAGGATACATCCCTTTAACAGCAAGCCCAACATTAAATGTAGGATGAAAGAAGGTTTTTATCTTTTGATAAGCAAAAAGCTCATCAATGTTGATGCCATGAACACCTTTCAACTCTCTAAAGAGAAGGGGTCTAAGGGTAGTATAAATAGCAGTCTCAAGTTTAGAATAATATCGATTCTTGGATTTATGTGAAAACAAGTAAAGGGAAACCAAATTAGACTTTTTTGTAGAAAGGGCAAACCAGATTAGACTTTTTTTTTGGAAAGGGTAAACTAGATTAGACTTAGTAGGGGTCGTAGAAGAAGAACCCTTAAAGGTATTGCCCTTTTTATATTTAGATGCCATAATCAAAAGAACAGAACTGGAAAAGTCTGCTTAATCAATTAGTTTAATCGATTAATGGTTGGAAATTTTTGAAATCAAGAGAATGCAAGAGAAATAGAGATAAAATCATGGATAGATAGGTAGATCATGATATATAATCAACCAATGAACCAAAAAAAACTAATAAACAACAAAGATAATGAAGAAAAGATCATCAAAACTTTGACATCCAATTAACTCATATTATGAACAAAAAAGATGATTACAAGAGAGTAGGGACCATTGTTTCTCGGGTTGGATTATTCGGGATAATCTTGGGAACTTTATCATGGCTGCTTCTGGTAAACTTTCTACTGTTTATTTGGAGATTGCCGTCATCCAAGCTATCATCCATGCTCTTTCTTGTATCTCTCATGCTCTTTTCAGGTGGAAGTGGACTCTGTACTACTCTATTACTGGTGGTCTAGAAAGCTCCCTTTCGCTTGGAAGGCTAAAAGACATTATGCTTCCCTTCGTGCATTTTCTACCAACATTCACTTTGTTTCTTATGTTCATCCACTTGTTAATGATGCTACTTCTAAGATTGTAGACCTAGGGATAATGTTTGGAAATTCTTTACTCGGTTGGATCAGCTTCCTTCCAAGATTGCAAGGCTTATCAAGTTGGATAGGATTCAAATGCCTTATATTTTGTCCTTGTAGCCTTTTTGTTTTGCATGTTGTACTAGGCCACGAGTCATGGTCCTCTCTTTCTTGTATGGGGTAGGTTTTGATCTAGTCCCCCTACCTCCCTATTGGAGCGGAAAATCTATGCAAATGGGATTTGAGTTTTGAAAACCAGTCGTCGTAGTATGATTTGCGAAGAAATCCGTCAATAGATAAATTTATATCGAAACTCTAAGAATTCCAGGTCGAACATAGGGAGGTAGACGTTTGATTAAAAATATGTGTTTGTTTTGTTTGTCATGAAATAGATTAGCTGGTCAAAAACTAGCTATTTATTTAACAAATAATAAATAGAAGAGAGCGAGAGAGAATATTACAAGTAAAGATAAAAGAGAGGTAGAATAAACATGGATTTCATCATCAAATGCTGTTCATTACACTAATCATTACAACTAGAAGGTAGGAAATCAATGCTAGAAAGCATTAAATCTACCCTAGAAAGTGGTAAAGAGAATGGAGAGAGAAGTATCCTCCTCGACGATTGCTTGGAGGACGAGCCAGACGGGGCGACGTCTGGAAGATGGAGGATGAAGACTGAAGAAGAAGAACGGAGCAGGAAGAACCTGGTGCAAGGCAGGGCATCGTCGTCGTTGCGGGATCCATTTCTGGAATGGGGGAGATAAAACTTTGATTTTGACTCTAGAGGAGCATCTTAAGTTTGGGACAAGCTTCTTTAGAGCTTTGGAGAAGGAGAGAGGTGAAGGAAGGGATAAAGAAAGTGTGGTGGTTGTAGGGTTGTATATAGGTGTAGATTGGAGGGGGCAAATAGGTCTTTACACTTTAAAACATTAAATCAAGGGTCTTAGTGACGGATAAAACCGTCACTAAAGCCCAGATCGTGGGTGTAGCTGCCGTGCATGCCGTGCCTCTTCTTCTCCTCACACCTCAATGCACGTGCACATTTGCGTGCTCTTAACCATCCGATCGCGAGATCGGACGGCTTAAACGCGCTGTGCCCGATCTCCTTCAACGCCTATTAAGAGGCGATGCGGCCTCATTCATCGTCGTTGGATTGAAGATCAACGGCTCAGGACCCTTGCTCGCTTACATTCATAAAAGCGCATTTGATGGCACATTCGTGCTCCTCTCATTTGGGTGAGCCATGTGTCACCTTCACCGCCTCCCGATCTCCATCCAACGACTCAATTGAGCCAGATTCGCGTGTTTGCTTGATTTGAAGCGAAGCACAGATTGAACTTGCGCCCTTCACTTGCGAATTGGTGCTCGCCCGCTGTGCTATCCCCTCTTCTTTGTTGACTTTCTAACTACGGCAGGTGTGCTTGTGGTCGTTGGATCAAGATCCAACGGCCCTAATCTGATCTTGCTTTGAGGAGAGAGAGAGCATGGTGGGTCTTCAAACTTTAGCTGGGCTAGTTTGAGCGGTCGAGATGGCACCACGTGGCACTATCTTGACCGTCCATCTTCTGTGACTTGTAGAAGGCGCCACAGATGTCGGATTGGGCCGATTTTCACATCGTTGGGCTACGATCGTTGATCCGAACCCATCCATATGGTTGGATTTGTCATCTGAAGTGAGAATTTACACCATCTTGGCCCTTGACCTATGATTTTCCTCGGACAATATCTGATACTACGGAAGTCCAATCGGGGCAATCTTGGAGTTGTTGAACTCTGATTGTTGCCTTGATTAGATTCGCACAGTTGGATCTTTGATCCAAGGCCTCGATTGAATATCGCCCTGTTACCTGGCCACAAAAAGGAAAAATTAACCTAAAATTTGCACAACCTAACCTAAGTGCAAGATGATGCATGTTATGCAATATTTATAATGTATGATGCAACTCTACGCCTAAGAACACGCATAAATAGATAGTTTATGTGATTAAACATGTTTACATCACTCCCCTTTTCTAGTCTCTAAGGAGTAGGGGATGAATAATATTGGCTCCCGTATTTTTGAAAAAAAAGAAAAGATTGGCCTTTCCTTGGATTCCTTGAGCTTGAGAAACTTGGTACATTTGTTAGCCAAAAACTTAAGTTCCTTGTCATTGGAACTCACTTCATTGTCAGAAGTAGCTTTGAAAGCAACATTCTTCATTTTTGGCTCTAGAGTGACTTGCTTCTTCCTTTGTTCCATTTTGTTCTTGTAAGCTATGAGGTTGCCTAAGAAGTCATCCATGTTGAGCTCCTCTACTTGGTGTGCTTCCTCGATGGTGGTGACTTTTTGCACCCTCCCCAGTCCAAGGGAGCGTAGGAGCTTAGATTGAAGCTCTTCTTATATAAAAGTATTTCTCAAAGCTTTGAGATTGTTCACAATCAATGTGAACCTAGTGTACATCTCATTCAAACTTTCATAATTTTTCATAAAGAAAGACTCAAATTCTTGAGAAAGTAAATTTATTTTAGATGATTTTACCTTAGATGTACCTTCATGTGTTACCTCTAAGGTGTGATAGATTTCATAGGCGGTGGAGCATTAGGAGATACGATTGAATTTCTCTAGGCTCAATGCACAGTAGAGTGCATTCATCATTTTCTCATTGAGAGACAATTCTTGAATTTGTTCTTGAGAGTAACCACCGATGGGCTTCTCCAGGATGACGTACTCTATCTTGCGTCTTTCCCATATTGAGTAGTCGTTGGCCTGCAACCACATACACACTTGAAGTTTCCAATATAAATAATTTTTACCTTTGAAATACAAAGGTTGGACGATGAACTGTACCTCGGAGTGTTTGTTGAACTATCTGGATCGCTTGTTAGTTTCGGGTTTATTAATCGCTATAGTAGTATAGTGTCACAATCTAGACGAATGCCATTTTATTTATATACAATTTTTACTGGTTTATTCCAGGTCATTCACTGGGAGACAGGTATTGATATACATTACTCTCTATTATCCAAAACCATCTTTTATTCTAAAAATGTTTAGTTTTATTTACAAAAGAATGAATTAGAAGTAAAAGAATCAAAGAATCAATTAATTTGAGTTAATTATTTACAAAATGAATTCAAATGAATTATTATCCTAAGAGATGCCTTAAAAATATGTACAAACAAGGCATAAAAAGGATAAGTTAATTAGCCAAAATATCTACAAGTATATAGGTAATCAAACTATCTATATGCAAGTTACAACACAAGCCTTGAAAACTATATACAATACAAGGCTAAAAAGAATAGAAAAAATCTAATTTACATTCTAAATAGGAATAAAAGCTTAACACTTAAACTTAAAACTCTTGCTTACTCTATAACACTTAATATGTATTTATACACACACTGCACACATAGTTAATAGAGTCTAAATAAATAGCATACATTATATATAATATTTACATATAAGTATACACATATATAATATAACTAATTTTAACTTAACACAATACACACTTAACACTACACACACCACACTTAGTTTTATTTGTAACTTAACAACTTAGCCCACTCAGCATTTAACTAAGCCTAAAAATATTGGTGGGCTTTTTGTGCAGATCAACGACCTAACGGCCGGATCAGCTGCTTCTAGGCCCACCCTATGAGGGAGGCAAAGCCACGATAATTTAGGCCTAAATTAGGCCCACAGGCCTGTAGACCTCTGTCACTCTCTTGCATACGCTCAGGATTAATGGGTATAGGGGAGCCAACCCTCGTACTAGCTAAATAGCCTACGGAGCGGTTTCACCTTATACCGCTTCGGGCACTCTTTAGCGCTCAATGTGGCACTAGGAAGTGGCGCTTATTAACGCTGCAATGTGTGGATTGTTGAAAACTTTGTGACCTTAATTAGCTATTAATTAATGATCTGAGTTATAAAAAAATTATATGGTTGTGTAGCCGATGCACAGGGCTATCTATTGATATAATTAATTTAGGTTAAATAAATATATAAATATAATATACAATATAAATTACTAAATAAACTACTCAATTGAGACTTAATTTAGTTAATTTATATAATTAAATAATTAATTAAGATTTTTAATTAATTTAATTAGATTTATTTAGGTATTTATCTATTTTATATACACGGTATATAGTTTACATATAAATTATAGTATGTACATTACAAATAATATAATTAATATACTTAAAAAAATTTAAACTATAAATTATTAGAATGCAATGTAGATTAGTTTATTAGTTAATTAAATTACTAACTTAAGTTAGCTTAACTTAGTAATATACATTATTAACTTATATATATATATATAAATATATACAATACATAATTAGATAAATAATATATTACTGTACCTAATAGTTACTGTAATTAATATATACAGATACACACACACATACATAGATTATATGTATCTATATGTTATACACATATAATTTATATATATACAATATACATATATATATATATATACTATTATACACTATAACTTAGTATATAGATGTTTTATAACTTAATTACATATAAATAATATATATATGTGTTATATACATAATTTACATACATATAACTCACTTTATATTATTAACATATAAATATATACATGTATTTACACTATGTATATAAGGTATTTTTAGGGTTTTTGGTTATTTTTTGATTTTTATAAGAAGAGAGAGAGGAGAGGAAGTGAGAAATAGGAGAGAAGAAGTCTTTTCATGATTATTTTATATGATGTCTTTATTTCTAAACCTATAGAAGTCTAGAACTTCTACAGGTATGTTTTATATACAAATGGACTCAAAACCTAAACCTAAGGGCTTAAACACCTAAAACACATTCTAATCTAACTCAAGACACATTTCAATTATTTATTTATAATATTTATCTACTTTTCACAGTGTTTACGGAAAAATGCCAGAAAATAGGCTTTAATTGATCAGAAATTACAAACAAGCTTAGAGAACATCACAAAAATTCTAGAAATGAAGATGTAGCCATTTTAAACATCCAATCATCAAATTCAATCAAAATTTATCTCAAATCATGATATAAACAGTGAAATTAGTATGAAATTAAACCTTGGACAGTTAATAAGAGTATAATTGCTGATAAAGAGTTTATACATGTTACACAAGATCTTCAACTCAATTTATAGCTAACTAATGGTACATGAATGCTTATAACATAAAGATCTACATAGAACCATCTTAAAAAATCAGTTGAACTTCAGATAAGGTTAGAACTTCATCAAATTCTTAAGTCAAATGTTAGCAGTCTCTGCTAGATCTTCATGCACTGAATACTGTCCAAACTAATTTAAAATAAGCTGAGGTCTAATCTGTGTATTTCAAATCTTTTACAAACATCTGAAGGATACTTTTATGCCAATTCTATTCTAGAAATTTTTTACGGACTTTAAATCATCAAAAAATTGAGTTAAAACTCAAGACTAAAACTCATTCCAAGGTCTCAGAAAAAAATAATAACTACACTACTATACTGATAAAAAAATCAATTAGATCAAAATTGAAGCCCAAAATACTGAATCAGTCACTACCATATGTCAGCTAAACATAGGAAATCCTCTTGAAACCTTGTTTACAACATCAGAACCCTAATTGAATGATTAAGTCTTTAGATCAACATGGGAACTGTGCTCATAGGCCAAAAATTCTAGATCAAGTTAAAGGTACTCAAATCCCAATTTTAGGTGCCGCAAATGATCTCTAAAAGGTCTGGAATCCAAAGAAAATTTGATCAACACACCACAAATTCTAGAAACCCTAATTTGATTCCTATGATCAAAATAGGTATTGAAATTGACTCAAAATCAATCCTAGACATACATTCAAACCTATTAATCATCATTCAAACTCGAATCCCTAGATTAAAACAAGTTTAAATCAAAATATGCTGTCGCTCACCAGGGCTTTTGATGTGCAATCGCCAAGGTGATTTGATCACCTATGCCTCCTACACACCATTAATTGGTGTTCTGGAAGGGTAGCCGAAGCTTAGGAACCAATTAGGTCATTGCGTGGACCTTAATTCCATGCATTGAATTTCATAGGTCCACACTACCCAGTGAAGAACACACACAATGTCTACTGTCAAATTTGGGCATGATCTCAAATCTTGATGAAAATCCAAATAGAGAAGCTCAATCTCATTGCAATTAATTCAATTAGATGATTATAAGATTAATTCCATTTATTAGATCAGATTAAAGCTCAGTTACTCTCAAAATTCACTGATCAGCCATTGAAATCAAATCATGCTCAATCAATTGAATTAAACATAATTCAGATTAGAGGAGGGCTCTTGTGGTTTGATGACATGTATGGGAGAGCCCTCACATGGATTTGGCATTCTAACAGATCTAAGAGCTAGATAGCGTCAGATCTGATAGATGCCTAAGAGAATGGGTGATTGATAAATAAAACATTGAGGAAACAATCAGACATTATCGTGATATGTAAAGGGAGATAGATGGATCAAAGTGCATAGATGAATTGGCCTTTCTGATCTAGAATAGGTTTAGTGAGGAAGCTATGTACCTAACATGAATCTAAACTATCTTGAACTAATCTCAAGCAATTAAACGATTGAAATAAAATCTAATCTATCTAACTAAGCTAAGAAAATAATAAATCTAATCTAAAAAGCAATAAATCCTAATCTAACGGAAGAAAGGGACCCTGAGGATCTGCAGCTGGTGGCTATGGCGACAAATGGAGGGAGGAAGAACTCCAGCGAATAAGAGCTCGCTAGTGGAGCTCCTGATTGCCTTTAGGTGTTTCATAGTCCCTAGTGGGAAGGATTGAAGTTGGAGGAGTGTGCCTCTGTCACAGGCAGCAGAGAAATGGGGGAAGGGAATTGGAGTGGGAGGAAGGTGACCGAGATTATGAGCGTAGGAGGGAGTTGGTCAAGGACCTAAGGGAGGTGTAGAACTCCTTAAATAGGCAATGAAGCTGGGAGTGACCTGGGATCAGAGTTGGATGTCCGTTAGGCATTAACGACCATCGTGGGATCTGGAGCACGTGCGATGGCTTAGGATGAAGTGTACTTGTCGGATGTGATCTAGGTTTAGGCACGAAGAATTGAGCATCGTCACTAAGGGGTTGGTGGGTGATCAACTGTTGGATCAAATCTGGGAGAAATGGATGGCTGGAAGTGCGTGTGCTCTTCGTGAGGAATAGGAGGAGCAACCCAGGTCTAATGGGCTTTTTGCATTGAAACCCTGAAGTTGAAATGGTGTGAAATTTGCATAGACACCCATTTATGATAGATTTCATACTAGCAGGTCCCTAGCAACTTTCAATCCTCAGTAACTCTCAAATAGGTCCTTAACACTTTCAAGTGTAGAGAATGTGATGGATTAATTATGTAGGAAGGACTGAACGTGCTACACCTCAACTTCGTTAATTAAGTTAATTTTACTTAATTAAGAGTAGAAGAAGTAACTTAGGCTAACTCGAAATTATGTCGGTTTAGTAGTATAGGGTCAAATTAACCTAACATTTTAGAGTTTTTTACTTTTAACTGGTTGAGTCCAGGTCATTCGCTGGGAGGTATATATTATTTTGAATTCACCAATTAATTCTATATATCTTATAGGTATAGGAGGTATAATTAAGTTAATTTTAATAACATGAATTTTGCAAAATGATTTAAATTGAAGAAATATGCAAAATCCCATATGAAATCTCATTTAGAACATTTATCTCAAAAGATTTAAGGCAAATGAGAGTTTATCTATTCATAATATGCCTTATTACAACAATTGAAATCAATTCTTATTACAACAATTAAAAACAAAAAGAAATTAAACTCTTTTTATTCTTCAGCCTCTCTCTTTTCTTTTCTTCCTTCTCTCTTTCTCGCCTACTCTATTTCCTTTTATTCTATTTATCCTTTATTTTTTTAATTTCTTTCTTATTCTCTCTCGAGCTTCTCTTCTTTCTTCTCCTTTTCTATTCTGCCTTCTTCTTCTCCCTTGGTATTTCCTTAAGCTTCTTCCTTAGTGCCTTCACGCCTGTTCCTTCTCTCTCTTCTTTATTTCCTTAACCTCTTTATGAGCTCTTCTTCTGTTTTCTTTCTTCTTTCTCCTTCCTTTCCTTTACTTCCTTAGCCTTCAGCTTTCTTGCTTTTCCTTAGTGATTTCTCCTTTCAGCACTTAGCCTTAAGCCTTCACTCTTCCTTTTCCTTAAGCCTTCAGCTGAACCGGGTTTTTCTTTCTTTTAACCAAAAATTGGTTCTTGGTTTGCGGTGAGGACCTTTCGGGGATACATAGCACCCTTCTCAGGGTGGGACCAGACCCTACTAAGTCCTTGCCTGATTCGAGTTAACTTGGTTGATTTTTTGTTTATTTTTCTTTCGAGCCAAACCAACACAACCGCCTCCCAGGCCTCGCCCTCCCAGGGCCATGCACAATGCACACGCCCACACAGGCACTCGCAGGCACACACACATATGCTCATTTCAGTTTCATTTCGCCCCCAGCACTTGTCGACTGAGAAGCCGTATTAACAAAATCATTTTATACTAAGGCAAGTGCTCCAGATTTTCCGATGTGGGACTATTGTTCCCCCTTCTAGACCTGACTTAAGTGAGGAGAACTCCTAGCTCAGAGCTCCAAATCAAGTGAATCAAAGCTTGTTGGAAAGCTCTAGAGTAGCTCTACATAATTATGTAAACAATTTAATGCTAAGGTGATGTTTTCCTCTTCGTTTTGAAGGGAGAAACTATGGGTTTTATATGGTACAATATTGCTTGGGAATGAAATTCATGTTAACAGAGTCCACAACTGGACTTTCTCACTTAGCTAAAGGTTCTAAATAGGTTCTGCAAGGGATTCCGCAACTGCTGGAGTGGTTTTCAAGCTCTTGAAGCTTTAGGTAATTGCAGAGAAGCTTGGAGCTTCTCTAAAAGCTTCAGAGACAGAATTTGAGCATAAGAAAGGTGTAACAGACACTTAGGATCATATCTGATCGATTGGAACAACTTCTAAGGGATTTAACAAACTCATCTGGGTAGAATTCATGATCAAATCTCATCAAAAACTCACTGCCAATAGTTTGGGTTTGAAAATAACCCAAACTGACAGGGTTTAAATTCTAACCAAATAACATAACAGAGCTCAATCTAATCATTCTAAACTCATCCAACAGAATCTCAGAATCAATTTTAACTTCTCAAATCAGCTAATTGAGCTCAGAATCAAAATCTCCATCTTAGGTTTGACTATTAGGCTTGAAAATTGACTTTCTATTCTAAGCCTCTTTACAAGGAATTAAAACCTAGAGTATGATCTTTACAACCTTAGAAACTTATCCAACTCCTTAAACAGATGAATTAACCTTGAGAACTAGGGTTCCAGACTCATCGCCTGAACTAGAAAAGTTCTTTTTTCATCAGAGAGATTAAGAAGTTGCTACACTGATCTAAAGAAATGAATAGCTTCAGTGCACTTCACTGAAGCTTCTAGACCCCTTAAATGTGGCTTTTAAGCTTCTGTACATACTTCTCCAACTCTGCTGGAGTTGGAGAAGATGAAGCCTTAATCTAAGCTCCAGTCGTTAATTCTTCAAATAAATGACCTCAAACTAAACAGTGATCAAAGTTAAGTCAATCTAGAGCTTCTTATCATCTTCTGTAGGCTGAAGATCAAGTTTCACTTGTTGGAGCTCGCCGGAGCTCCAGTGAGTCCAGTAAAAATTCAAATTTGTATATAGAAAGGTAAATCGCACCATTTTGATTTGAAAAGGTTCTTGAGGTTGCAAGGAACCTCAAGATCGCATTTAATTTCTCTTTAATTCATTAAATGAAAGATTAAACAGTAAATTCGATTTGAATAGAGTTTGAGTGGGTTGAGGCACAGGACTTGCTCTCCCACTCAAAAGAGTGGTCGAGACAAGTCAAAACAGGACTGCGATCATAAATATACATTTAATTTATATTTTGAACAACTCCTGAGCCGCCATTGACATCGAGCTCAAGAACTTAGATAAAATTAGGTATTTAAGTTATATATGATAATTAATCAAATTAGGATGATAAATAGGATCCTTTAATGATGAATTGATGATGGAGGATCTGATGAACGTGAATCTAAGTCAGCTATTGCCGCCATGGACAGTGGAAGTAGCTGATGGAGGTGGATTTGGATTAGGCGATTCAATGATCCAATTAGTGATTAAATGAGTTAGAAATGATTGTGAATGATTAAAGAAGGTGGACAGTGGATTTAAAAGACAAAACTAGGGCTCTGGCGAACTCAAGGAGCTCGCCGGAGTCGAAGAAGATGAACTTTGAACTTTGGAATTACGCTAAACTACCTAACTAACTACCTAGCTAAACTACTCCTACTCCTACTCCTAGTCTACTCCTATCTACTATTACCTGGACGAAGGGGATAGAGGAACTTTGTCGAACGCTCATGACGGAGGAGCAAAATCAGAGGGGAATTAGGAAGATCTTTGGCGGGCGAATGCGAGATGAAGCAGAGGCACTCCTTGGTCAGCGCCTATGTCCAGAGACGTGGCTAACTTCGACGAAGTTCCTAAGCTAATTGAGGTGAACGGAGGAAGTCGGAAGATGAGGTGGAAGGTCGTCGGAGTTGTGGAGGGAATAGCCTATCGAAGTTGGCTGTAGTGAAGAAGAGGGAAGGGAGCCAACTTGAGGAAAATCAAGGGGGTCAGGGGGTATTTATAGTTAACGGCGACGAAGAGGGCGGTGGAATCTGGACGTGTAAGGGCTAGGAGGAGGTTAACCACCGGCATCTTCTTCGACGATGGTGAGGTTAACTCCTACCTAAAATTAGGACAAAAGTGTCATCCAGACTGATGGATGAAGATGAGATGGTGAGCGCAAGCTCCAGGAGCTTGGAGAAGGTGAAGCGACGTCGGATGGGCGGTGATCGAGTGGTGGAGACGCCCTCAGTCGTCAGTCGTTCAACTGGATGAAGAGAAGAAGTAGTCAGGGACCTATATGTGATGAAAGCTAAGGACCTGTATGAAAAATAAGGACCCGATTGAAATGAAATGTAAGGACCTAAGTGTAAACTTAGGTTTTCAAGACTTATTTTAATTTAGATCTTTTTCAACTTTTTATATATGTTAGTAAATAAGGTAATTATTATATTTAGACCTTGAATTTACATTTTTGACCTTTTTAGATTAATTTATTTAATTAGGTAATGTTACTTAAGTTATTACATACTTATGTATACATTATGCTTAAGTTAATTAACTTATTAATTAGAAGAATGATTAATAATATCTCGAGTCCAATTATTGATTAGATTATTAATAATATTAATTAGATGTTAAAATAACATTTTAAACTTATTTTAAGGTCCTTTACTATATATCCCTTATTTTATAATTAACCCATATATTCACATATTCTTAGTTAATTAACTAGGAAGACTAGTTAATTAGGGGTAATTAGAGATCATGATGAGCCTCTCATCAAGGACCTAGATGTAAAACATTGATTTCATGGTTCAAATGATGTTAGAATGCAAAGTAATTTTTATGGCGTGTGATTTAAACATATTAGAACATATTCCAATAATTGAATTGTGAATTTGAACTCATTTTGATGTTCAATTGACATTTAACAATGCAATTTACATATTTAATAAAGAATCTCTCAAAAGTGATCTAATTCTACATTTTTAGTACAAAATTGATGTTTTAGGTCATTTTCCAATATTCCTACACTTAACCCTTTTATTGTGTTAATTGATAGTGTTTTAATTTAGTTTCTAGCTTAACTTTGGCATTTTAGTTATGATAAGCTACATCTCATCAGTGTTTCATTGCAACAATCTTCCCCTCCATGATCTTGTCAGTGTGTTACGTCGATGTGCGAATCCATGCTCCGATAGTAACTGAAAGTTTACATTAGAGGGAGGTGAACAGTGCGAGAAATAAAATTGATATTTCCATATTTATTTATGTAATAATCCTAACTAATGTTGGTTTAAGGGTAATTTGGGTTAGATTGCATTTAGTTAGGTTAGGTTTGGCATTTTAGGATATTTTGTAAATAATGCATATTTTTGTGCTTTTGTGCAAATTTTCACGCAATTGTATCTGATACCTTGATGTGTTTATTTTTATATATGTAGATACAAAATTTCAAGTTAATTGGAACAATGTTGATTGGATATCTGAACTTGACCTCATTTGAAGATGATTAAGCCTAGTTAGTAGACTTATTTGGAGACGGAAACCCAATTTAGGAGCCTAATCATCCTTACTCTAGCACCTAATTCACCACCCAAATAACTCACATACGTAGATCCTACACCCACCAAACATGCATGAAACCCAACCCCTCTACTCAAATAAAATATATCCCAATCCCATGCCAACATCCACCCACGTTACCCTCCGCATGCAACATCAAGTTCCACGCATAACCTCCACGTTAACCTATGCCATTTATCCCCGTGCTAACACATGCATGCAACCACCGAAACATATCCCTCACATCAATCCTATACCCCCTTACGTAACACCACTTCCACCGAACTCAACCCAATCCCAAGCAACATCCCACGTTGCAATCCCATGAAAACACCACCGTAAATCTCAAAATCCAAATCCCTACGTAACCCCCTCTCCAAATCCTTTCCTCTCCAACCGAACTCCCTCCACATATTTTCCTATCATTTTTTTTTTACCCACCACCGAACACAACATCCCATGCAACTCCACCGAATATCCCATGCACCAAACCCACCTACGTGTACCATCCCATGCAACAAATCCTATCCCTACCGATCTCTCCTCCACCTATTCTCCAAACCAAAAAAAAAAAAAAAGTCTCATTCGGCTGCACTCAACTTCCTACCGCCATCTCTCTCTAATTCATTCTTTTGAGCCGAACTTTCCCAATCTATTTATCCTTTCTCCACCCAATTATTTATTTACCCATTAAATATAGATCATCCATTACCCTTCCTATTTTATCTAGGCTCTTGATTTATTCTCAAGAAAAACTTAACATATCCTATCACCTAACCCTAAATCCTAACCCTTGATCCTCAACTTATTAATTCTAGCCATCTAAATTAGTAATCCGAAGCACTCTAAATCAACCAATAGGAAGTCTCCCTATTTTCTATAAATACACTTAGCCACCCCATCCTTAAAGTGATTTTCTATTTAGAATTTCCTACCTCCACATAGTCTCTACTAATTAGCGCTAGTCCACGCCAACTCTGGTAGTTCTGGCGGGTATAGCTTCGCATCCGCATCTACACCGTTGCTGCAAACTTCTTCGAAGCCTAGAGGTTTTGAATTTTCTCTAGTCTAGTCTAGTTGTAGTAATCTAGTTTTAGTTGTAATTTTTCAAGCATTCCTCTAGTTGTAGTACTACTTCTATTAGTGTTAAACTTTTATCTCATTCAATAAAAGTTTTAGTATTTATTTTCAACTTATCAAGTTGTATGCTTTCTAGTAGTAGTATTTTATAGTTCTAGTAATTACATGTCATTAGATTAAGTATTAGTTCTAATAATCATCCTACTTGATATTCGGTTCCAGTTCTAATTAGGAAAGTGATTTTGATCTATTTTGCCTCCATATGAACCACTCGGACCCCCATATTTCTATTCGAAAAATCTTACGAGTTTGATTTCATTTACAAATCTAAAAAGCTTCTGTGCACATTTACTATGATGAAAAGCGATTTATCATAATCACATCTACGTTCAGAACACTTTTTGGCCCGTTGCTAGGGAGGAAACAAGATTATTTTGCTTTCAATAGCTTCATCTCGATTTGCATTTGTGAGATCTAACTTGTTCTTCTCCTTTTGTCATTTTATGTACAGGATCGCGCAGTCGTACGATAATGAATTGCGAAGGGATGAGAAGAAAAGGTGTAGGTGAAGAACTCTAGGTAGATCATCTACATATTAGACTTAGGTAGATTCATGGCTCTTAGGAGTAATTGCATTTGGTATTCATTTTGAAAAAAAAAAATCTTGTCTCACTCTACTTGTGCTTCAAAAATCTTATCTCATCAAAGCCAAGTTCAGATTGGTTTTTCATGCTGAATTAAAAATTTAATTTCAAACTATTGATGCATCCAAAAACTCCCAAATTGTTACTACGTGATCCCCTTGAAATCAGCGACAAACCCACAAAATTTCACATCAAGATTCATTTTGTACTATCCTAGAAAAATATTTTACTGTCAGTGGGTCAATCTGTAATGTTTCTGTTGGAGATCTAGATTCACCGAATTTTCTTGAATTCTACACTACTCAAAATTTGGTGAATTTTTTATCATTGAATTTATAATCAAATCTAATTTCTTAGAAAAAATTGGGAAAATTTTTTGACTGATGTATCATTATTATTTTTGGAAAATACTCATTAGGGGTTTGTTTGTACTATTTTGGCATTCTATGTTGAAAAATCTAAAAAAATATTTTTAGGCCCCTAAAAATTTTGGAAAAAATTATTTTGCATGTGCTTAATCAAGTGGTGTTTGGGAAGCCTTTGTTGCATTGTATGGGCCGCACCACTTGAAATGAAATTGATTCACTTAGAAGCAGCATGCTAAGGTGCCACATTAGGGTTTCCAGATTCATAATCTGAAGGAAAAAGATCAAGGTCTCGTGATTGCAAAATGCTATTTGTTCCATTCAAAACTTGTTTGAAAAGGCCTTGAAATTTGAACCATAAAATTGGTGAATTAATTATTTGAGCATTAAAAGACACTTCACTAATTAAATCTGTTTGTGGACCTTTGTTTGGCACACACACACACATCTGAATTAAATTAATTGTGCAACCACCCATTTCACACCCATTATATAATCCCGTGCACTTTAAATCCTAAGCCCTAGTCAACTTGATAGGTGCGCCAACTAGGTTGAATTTTATTTTCCAAACTAGAGCTATACCTAGTCAATTATATCTGAGGCCTTGTCTATTTGGCCCAACTGGTGACAAGAAAAGTCAGTGTAGTAGCAGCGTTAACCTCTAGTGGTGTCCCACCGTGTGGGGTGTCTTAGGGGGTCCCACCCTTCTGGCCAGCCAAGTAACTCAAGGGTATTTGAAGAGACCACATTTGTGGGCTAACAGGATGCGTAAATGCCTAGATATTGGATTAATGTTTACATGTACATAGCATACTTTAATATGTAAATAAATTAGTTTATAAACTTGCTTGCATATTTCATACATTGCATTCATATGTAAATGTAATGGAGGATAGGATGCATTATATTTTAGTGGCATGCATACATTAGATGCATTGTTTTGGGTTTTTATATAAATAACCAAGTTTTCTTTTTTCCCTACAGTGCGCATGCACTGCCACCAATTTCCACTGCCAACCCAAGTTGGCTGCAATCGCCTCCCAACTGCTTGGATATTCTCGTCAAGTTGTTGGTCTAGATTTTCAGGGAAGAAATAGATGGGAGGGAATGTCTATAAAAGAGAATCTCCATGGTGCTTTTGGGATCATCTTTCGCCTATCTTTTATGCACCTTCATTGTGCACACAAGGCGGACACCATGGCCATAGCATGCACCGTGGGTTGGAGCGCATTGCCTCCCTCTACCGCACCACCACGAGCGCTCGTGGTGACAGCACGAGCACCGCCATCCTCACCGCGATCATCACCACCTTCATCATCCCCTATCACCTTCCTCGCCTTCCTCTATTTCCCCTTCAAGGCCCACACACAGAGACCCATCGATCTCTTCCAAGCTAAACCAAGCCACCACCCTCTTCATCTTCACCAAAAAATTCCCCCTTACCACAACAACCCAATAACCACCTCCAAACCCATAGCCAAACCCACAGCCCACTGATAAATGCCAGTTTATGATCATTCTTATGACCTAAAATAGATCTAGCTCTTAGGTTTTTAACTCTGCAAATGGGTTTTGGGGTTGCATTTAGGCATCGATTAGGTTAGGCATGCATTGCATATATTATTGTATTTTTAATATGTTTATTTGAGTGTTAGGGGCAAACAGATAAACAAATTCCTAAAACCCTAGCACTCATGAAAGCAACTGGTGAAGAATAAGCTCATTCCAGCTGGAACTCAGCCAAATCTAGCTCATCATAGTTGGATACCAGCTCACTTGAGTTAGGGTCAGTTCCATTAAGCTCCATTCAGTTCATCTTAGCTGAATGTTAGTTTAGGGCAGCTCATATTAGCTCACCCTAGCTCAAGTTAGCTCAGACCCTACTTAACTTAGTTGAGTCTAGCTCACCTTAGCTCCATTCAGTTCACTGGGAGCTCTAGCTAACTCAGCTAAGTTGACTGGAGTCCACCTCAGCTTAGGTCCAGCTACTTCTAGCTCCACTCAACTCAAGTCAGCTGAAGATGACTTCACACAACTTAGGCCAGCTCAAGTCCAGCTCCCAGGGACTCCATTTAGCTCAACCTAGTTGAGTTAAGCTACCTTAGCTACTCCAGCTTGCTAGGTCCTCCCTGGGAAAATTAGACCCAGCTCACCTAAGCATATTTCAGCAGAGCCAGTTTACTTTAGCTTAGCTCAACAGCTAGCAAAGAACTAGCAATCTAAGCTAGCTAAAGTAGCTCCCTGCAACTCCCTTCAGTAGCTACCAGCTCCAGTTTAGCTCCAGACATTCCTTCCAGCTCCTCTTCCCTGAACCCTAGCTCCATCCCACCTCCTCCTCTACTCAACTACTATCTAATCTAGCTTAGCTTAGCTACACCTTAGCTCCCAATGATCGTCCACCACCTATAACTAACCCTAGAGCCCATATACCTAAGCTCCACTAAGTAGACCTAAGCCTAGCCCACCCTAGCTCCTACTTTTGGTGCCAACTTTAAACACCTCTTGGGCCCTCAACCATCACCAAGAGCCACCTTGTTGTGGGGCCAAAACACCCTTCTAGAAGCCCTTTGTTTTGGTGCCAAAACATACCCACATCATGGTCCTACACTTCATCACCCAAATCATCTCCAGCCTCCATTAAATGGCACCAACCCATACCATTCTAGAACCTCCTTTTTAGTGCCAACTCAAGAGGCACCAAGGGTGGTACTCACCACCGTTGAGTTGGCACTAACCTATAGTTACCCTAGGATCAACTAACTACCCCAAAAACTCATCTTAACCATCCATCCCAAAAGCCACCTACAACCCCCATCCTACTCTATAAAAAGACCCATAACCACCACCATTTCCACAATCCTTTGGCTTCATAATTCTCTACCTTCATCGCACCATACTCACGGCCAAGAGAAGAAGGAGAAGATTAAGGGGACACTCTGTCCCCTTGGTGCCACCACCAGCCAGAGGAGCAGCTAGGCAAGGAAGACCTTAAAAGGAGGTCCTGAGGGTGGTACATGCCACCCTATGAGGACATTTGTGGATGGAGATCACCCACCTTTGGAGGAGCAAAGGCACGCCCCCTAGGGCTTGCCAAGGAAGACACCATTTTGGAGGAGCTATTCAAGGAAGGAGAAGAAGGAGAACTTCTTTTCAAGCCCAGGAGTAGTTGAGCTTGGAGTAAGAAGCCTCTCTCTCTTCTTCACCAACATCATCACAGGAGGATTTTTTTTCTGTTATTTTCATTTGTTAAAGTAGAAGCATTCCTCTACTTTTCCTTTTGTAAAACAATATTCTCCTTAATTAAACTTGCCTTCTCTTCATTTGTGTTGCATCTTTTTATTGTTTCTAGCACTTTACACACTCTCTCTAATTACTCTAGGCCTCCACATGCCTAGAGTGAGTTTATAGAAAATACTAGCTTGTTACTTTAGTGTTACTATTAGCAAGTTAGGTGTAATCTCTTTCTCGCTCTAAGTTTCGTAGTTGTCCGTTATTTCAAAAATAAAATAATCTTATATTTAAAAACCTAAAAAGAAAGTTGATTTCCTCTTTTTCAAGCGAGAGCATTGAATTTTGCAGACTTGCCTCTTTGGACGACCATAGATACCCCACTATCTAGGCTTTATAAATTTTAAAAGCAATTGCGAAATTGTGTGTTGCAACGACTTAAACCTTAATTTTAACAAATCATGCATTCTTTACATCACATTTTGGCACCGTTGCTGGGGAGGCACGACTTTGCATTTAGTTAATTCTCTTACTTGATAAGTGGATCTCATCCCCTTTTCTTTCTTTCATTTCGTGTGTGCAGGAGCATTATAGGAAGGAAGCGGGAATTTGGAAGTGAGAGCTTAAAGTCCCTTTTCTTCCAACGGATTTCACGTTAGCCTTTACTAATTGTCACATAATTTCTCTTAAAAACTACCAAAAAAATACTAAATCAGTCTTTCAGGACCATAAACATAAAAATTAAGTAGAGTGATGACCTTTAAAAGCAATTGTTTGGTTGTTTGATTCATTTAACACCACTCTACCTTTAGTGTTGGTGTTCTGATTTTTAGGTCCAGATTTCTATATGACTTATAAAATCAATTCCCAACACCATAGGCCTCCTAAAATCTTGAAATTTCACCCAAAGATTTCAAATCAAATTAGAAACATCGATTCCAAATTTCAGAGCAATTGGAATTGTATAAAATTTTTAAAAATTCGTGGACCACAGGGGGGTCATCTCCTCTGATTTCATTGTTTTGCTACTGTCTGTGAATTTTAGGAATTTTTGTACTTATCAAATTTTTATGAAATTTAGCTTTTTGGAATCCTTGTAATGTTATACACATCATATAAAATCAAAAAAAATCTTAGTGGCTAGTGGTGGTACTAAAAAGTCTAAATACCCATGGGTATCATTTTTGAACTTTGACACTGGTACAAAGATAAATCTTAAAAAAATATCAAACAAATTCCTAAAGTCACAAAAAATATTTTCTAGAATTCTTGTTTGATTTTCCTTCCAGTAGTGGGGTTGCTTACTTTGTTTGGACCACTACTTAAAAAGTAAAGCCTGAAACAATTCACTAGTAGTAACATTTCTGCTTAAGGATCAATTCAATTAGGGTCTCTTTTCATTTTTTAGAGACCCACATCTTAAAAGGAAATCTACATTCACCAATACAACATGATTTCATTTTGTTTGTGGATCTTAAACTTTCTTGAAAACTGAAAAAGAAAACCCTAAAAGACACTAAGCTAAATCAAATCATAAAAGCAGAAAACAAAAAAAAATTTTGTGTGACAACTTGATTGATATTGGAATTACTTTTTCCAATCTTTGCACACACTAAAAAATTAAAATAATAAGGCATTACCCCAATCAACGCCCTCCACATTCTTGTGCACAATTAGACACCCAAGCCTAAATTAAAACAAGTAGTCATTTGACCACTTAAGGACTTCACAAAAACTCGGGTTTGATATCCAATATCTGAGAATTACTAAGCACTCCTAATTCCTTTTGAAATACACAGCGACAGATTTAGAGGGAACTCAAACGATAAGTGCCAGTTTACACAAGCCCCTGGTGATTTTCCTAGGAAATGCTTGGGCCTAATCCACCTCTTATAGTCTAGTCGGGTAATATTAAGGAACTAGGTTCTCTTATTAATTTCTTCCTTATTGGGTTCCCAAGTCTTAGGTTGCATTAAGAAGTCAACCTTAGGATAGATTAGGCCTGGTTGTTTGATTTGCACACACTCTCTCTCATCTCTCTCTCCTCCTCCTCTCCCATTCTTCCATTTTATGCACGGGCGACGGTCCCAAACTCCTCACTTGGAGGGATCATTTGATTTCACCCCCTGCAGCAAAAGATCGCTTTTTTCGTATTCTTCTTCTCATTCATATAAAAAATGGAACCAACAAAATAGGTCTACTAACCCATCCATGTCCACCTCTAATCCCACCTCTAAACCTTCCACCCAAAACACACAAACTAACCCCACCACCTTTGACTTTCCAAACCTGGAGCTTCCTAATGATGAGATGCCACAACCACAACAACAACCCCCCTGCCTAATCCTTATTCTATGATAGCTGAGTAGAGTGCTCAACTACAAGCCAATCAATAATTGTTGACTAGGAATATAACAAACCTAACCAACCAAAGGCAAAACCCACCACCCTGTTAGCAGCTTGTCGTTCCTCTAAGAGATTTTTATGATCCTTCTTACTATGAGGACAGACCAGGGGTGGTAATCCCAGAAGGGGACTTCGAGATCAAACTGGCAGTTTTGAACTTGATTAAGCACTTCCATGGCCTTCCTAGGGAAGACCTATTTAGCCACTTTGAAGAACTGACTCTCCTTACACAAACAAGTCGTTCTTGCAATGTGCAAGAAGATCTTTGGTTGATGCGGTTATTCCCACTATCTCTCAAAGATAATGATGCTTATTGGTTTAGAACCATCAGTCGGCCTATTACCACATGGCCTTAGCTCAAAAGTGCTTTCCTTAAGTTCTTTCCCATAGGTTGTCCTAATTCCCTATGAAGATCTATTATGACCTTTCAACAAAAATATGGAGAGACTCTTCATGATGCTTGGGAATGATTCCAAGATCTCTTAAGAAGTTGCCCGCACCACCAGATTCCCTTATGGTAGCTTGTGCAGATCTTCTATCATGGATTAGAAGATCAAATTCGACGTTTCGTTGATGCCTTGTATGGCGGCAACTTCTTAAATAAAGACGTTGAAAGTGCCTATGATTTATTTGAGGAAATGAGTGGAAACTCCTTTAATCAGGCATCCATGAACACCTTTGGCAGAACTTCAAACCCGTAGTTCGGTGTTCATGAAATAGGCACTCAATCCATTCTCATCACCCAAAATGATCTTCAAATGATTGCCCAATGACTCGACTAAATTCCAATAAATCAAAAGAAATTTGAGGAAAGACTTGCCACACCCATCCAAGCTCTATAGGTCCCACATCTAACCCTACTTAACATTCCATGGAGAGAAAATTTGCACAATTTAAAGACTACCCCTGATTATAATCAATATTTGAGAGTTTTTATGGTTCACTGGGGAATTACACTTTTATCCAAATCCCAACCCCATTGAAAATATCTCTACCCTCCAGGAGCAATTTAGAAATTACTCCAATTAGAAGAATTACTTCAACCACTCTCGGAACAACCTGGTTCCTCCCCAAAATCCAAATCAATTTGGAGGTGATAAGTCCACTTTAGTGGATTATTATTTGGTCTAAGTACTCTGTAATTATTTATTCTTAGTTGTTAATTAATTAGGAGTTATATGGTAATTCACCTTAGTCTACATATAATTTTATGCATCAATTTTACATTTAATAACATATGATATGGTAAGATAATTGATTTGATGGATGCAGGCTAGGTGCAAGAGTTCAAACGTCCATTTCTGTGTCTATAAGACATCTGGAGATAAGGTCGGATGTTTGGGAACCACCATCATGAACTCGCTGATGTCCACACTTTTTAAGACGTCTAGAATGTTGATCAGACGTCTGATCATGAACGGCCAGAGCTTATCCTATCATTCCAACCACTCGCGATCGTCGCTGAGTGGTTGGAGAACCTTCCAACCGAGGAGATCTCGGCAGAAGAAAGGGGCGGAGCACTTTTAAAAGAAGGATCGTCTCTTCTTCCTGGAGCAATCATCTTCCTCGTGTGCTCCACTATGAAGCAGATCTTGCACTGTGGACCCAGCGCGCACCATGCCTTGAGGCGTACTCCATCCTTGCTCCTTCTTCCTCTCATCGGTCGCACGGTGACAGCGTGCGGCCACCATTGCCAACTTACCACATAGCCATGCCCAACCCTGTGCACTCAAGCAGCACTGCCCCTACTTCCCCTTCCCGTCTTCTTCTTCATCCTCTCCTTCGAACCGTTCCCTCCCCCCTGCAACTTCCGGAAGGAACCCAAACCACCCACCATCACCAATAGCTTCAACAGCCACTGACGATGCCTAGCCGCCTCTAGACCATTCCGTCAACCACCTGCCATCATCGTGAAACCCCCCAAGGCATGCACCATCCTCGCGAGCTCTCTCCTCTCACACCACCAGCACCCGCTGCTGGCCACCTCAACCACACCACCGGCCGCCACTGGCCATCTCCGGCCTCACCACCACCATCAATGAACTCCCCACGCGTCGGTCGACCATCCCCCAGAGCATCTCCAGCCGTCGTGCTTCTTCCCATGCACGAGGAAGAGAGAGACTCAATCCTTTATTTTGATGTCAATTGATAATTACATCCACTGCCATTGTGAACTCTTATTTTTCCATCTAATATTTATTTATTGCGTGAATTATAGCAAGCTCCTTGAGTTCTTCCTATATTATGTGATTTCATTTCTCTACAATCTATTGGCCTCCCATACATTGCATGATATACTACAATTATGGGCAAATATCTGACCATAACGTTTGAATAATGAAATCATAAATTTACGAGTTAATTTAGCACGTTCCTCCCTATGGATACGACCTAATCCACTGTGGTTAGATTAGATTTTTATATTTTTGATTGAGAGATTTCCACCACATAAAATACAGCGATAAATTATTTTATTACGACTATCTTAATTAAGCGAATTTCTCTCTATCAGGAGGGTATGGGTCGAATCAGAATTTTTATCAACTTGGGCCATCTCAAGAGGACATCAATGCCCAGATGATGAAAACCTTGCAGAAAATGCAGAACAAAATGAAAAATGTAACCCATGCTGTTACAAATCTGAATAGTCAGATTGAGGTTACTCTATGACCTACAGGAAATTTACCATCCCATCCCATGGCCAACCCTAATAATCAATGAAACAATTACCCGGGCAAAAATCAAAACCACTATAATTAGCCTCCCATTAATCCTACACCTCAGCAGCCATCCAAATTTTTACAACAACAGGCCCCCCACTTCTTCCGAATAATAATCCAACTACACATGTAGTTACATTGAGGAGTGAGAAGATTGACTTTTCAAATGGCATAGTTGTTGGGGAGGAAACATGTCTGTTAAGTTTTTTGAGGAATTTAGATTATTTCTGTGCTATTTCTGAAGCTTTTCTGAATTATTGACATTGATTCTGTTTATGTGCAAAAATGTACGAACGAGCGAGATGGACGCGTATGACGGAGGAGATATTTTAATTTGGTGGACCTTGACACCACCTAGGGGACAACAATAGGTGCCTATGGGCCTTGATCCCACGCACGTAAAGGCATACAGGGGAACAATTAGGAGGATTGCATCCCTTATTTCACTGATTTCTCTTGATTAGATCTTAGTTTAGATCTAGACTTAATTTTAGATTCATTTCTCTTAATATTTGTTTTCTTACCCTTATAACATGGGGCTAGTTTTTAGGGGATTTTCCCTAGTTCTTTAGATGCTAGGTTTATTTTGTTTGTGGTAGTTCATTTCCTTTGATTGTGCATATATATCTATATATATATATATAGAGCTGCCTGCTAGAAGTTGCATATCCATAAGCTGATCATCTAGGATTGCTTGAGCAGCATCTAGATTTCTCTTACTACATTGCATACATTTCTGCATTGTAGAGTGCTGGAGCAGGGTGCGTAATTCCTATCTTTCTACATTAGTTATCTGTACATGCATTGCATTCTGGACGTAATTAAAGAAGACCACTTAAGCTGATTGAAAAGATTAATCAAGTGCTCACATTACTTTTGAAAAGAGGAGTAAAATATACAGGAAGTGTTTGAACAACTTGATTGCAATTTTCAAAAGAAAAAACATTTTTCGAGATGTAAAGCACACTTCCTACACCGATCACGCACTATAGGCACTGCACTAGGACTCAGACCCTTAAGGCTATAGGCATCGATCTCTTTATCGGTGCAAACCCTCCTATTTCACTTTGTGACGGTGGTATTAACTTTTTCTCGAGTGACTTAATACTTTAAGAAGGGAACACCCCTTAAAGGAACTAAAGGGTAGTTAAAAGGCACCGCTAATGCATTGCCTCAAAGGAAGGGTTTGACCTACTTGCATCCCTTAGTTCCATTCTTGGAGTACCTTTTCACTTGAGCATTTGAGAATATCATTGCAACAAAGTGTAAGTCTTTAGGGCACTCGAAGGTCAATTCAAGGTGCGTAATTGGATTGACAACTTGTTTAGTCACCGAAAGAACTAAGTGACCTCAACCTCCTTAACAGACATTGACCAGGAATCTTAAGTGCCTCATTTCTCTTATACCACTTAGGTGGGAATGGAGAAACATTGCCTTGACTCTATTTGGCAATCTGGAAAGTTGGAAGAGGACTTAAAGTGCTTTAAAATGACAAAAGTCCTTTTGCCTTGTGTTTGCTTGGTGTATGCTGGGTAAGTGCTCACTTAGGAGAAGTCTTGTTTTTGACCCTGAACCTGAGAGACTTTTAGGAGAGCCAACCAAGAAAGAAGAAAGATGGTGGAAGAGAGACCGGAAGGAAAAATTAAGGTTGGTGAAAATCAAAGAACCTTGAGAAACTATTTCCTACCCACAACTCACCAAGCCCTACCTATCCGAAGGCCTGGAGTGGATAATCCTTATGAAATTAAGAGTAACACCATATCTTTGCTTTCCTTTTTCTATGGTACTGCTAGGGAGGATCCCTACAGGCATCTTGAGGAATTCACTGAGGTCTGTTCCACGATGAAACTCTAAGGCTTTACTGATGAAGCCCTGATGTGAACCTTATTCCCTTTCTCCTTAAAGGATAAGGCTAAGCATTGGTATCATACCCTTGATGCAAGGGTAAATGATTGGGCTACCTTAAAAGGCAAATTCTTGAAAAAGTACTTTCCTATGAGTAAAACCAATCATTACAGGAAAGTGATTATGGATTTTACCTAAGGGGAGAAATTTCATGAGATGTGGGAGCATTTTAATGACTTATTCAGGTTATGCCCCCGCCATCAAGTGCCAAAATGGCAACTAGTTGAAAGGTTCTATAACAACTTATCTAAATGGCATAGGCAAACTATCGATGCAGCCTATGCTGGAACCTTCATGACCAAAACTGAGGATGAAGCCTAGACTTTATTTGAAACATTAAGTGATAATTCCATACACATGTCCTCTTCCTATGAAGAAAGGAAACCATCAATCTTGCAAAGGAAGATAGAGGCCCATGAAGCCAGGGCTACTTAGGATTTGGCTTATCAAATTCAATTGTTAAACAAAAATTTTGATAGGCTTTTAGCAAACCCTAGCATGCACTCGCAAGCATCCTCGATTGTCCAGGCTTCAAGTGAATGCTCCATTTTCCAAAGCATTGCACAAGCCACTGCGAAGTGCCACTTGGCAAATCAATTCCCTAAGTTGATTCAGGCCAACCTGAATGTAGCCTAAGCTTTCTGACCACCCTCTTATAATAACTTGTATTCCAATACCTATTATCCAGGGTGGCAGAACCATCCAAACTTCTCATGGAAGCAACGTGATGATTCCAACTCAGGGAATGCAAGACCCCAACCTCGCCAACCCATATACCTGCCATCCTATACAAACTCTCCTCAGAATAAGCCCTTTGTGATGGATGAACTAAAAGCCATGATGAAAGCGATGCAAGAGCATCAGAATATGATCATCCAATCTCATAATAAGATGATCATCGATATGCAATCCAAAATTGGCCATCTTGCTAAGGTAGTTATTTAGCCGAATTCGGGGAAGTTGCCTAGTTCTTCGGAGGAGAACCCAAAAGGTAAGGGGATTATATTCAAGGAGAATGCTCGACACGACCAACATTTGTCATTCAACCACCCCTTTTCCGACAAGACAACCCCTTGAAGATAATTTCATCATCAGCCATATCTAGCTTTATTTAGTCATATTTCATCACTAAATGCTCCTACATAACAGCCAAAGGACCGTAATTCATTGCACATCCTTTCTATGAGAATAACAAGAAACCAGGTTTAAAACTGTAATTTTACCATCATATCATGAATACAGAATAACCACAGGGTTTCTTAGGGGTTAATTAAAGGTTAAATGTTCCTAAATGTCTAATAAGTAGGTCCATGCAGACAGAAATGGGTTTTCATGTATTTCAAGAATTAAATGACATCTAAAACCCTAAAAATACACTCGCTTAGTTAAATGAGGTTATGGTCAAGATAAAATTCACCTAAATCCTATTCAAATCATAGAAAAATATTCTCTAGGATTTGGCATCTTTGATTTGACCACCTCAACCCATTTTAACCTAAAACATAGTCTCAGACAAACTTTTTCCCTAATTTAGGTTTCTGCATAAATTACCCCATCAAACTAGGTCAAAACTAAAATCCAACTTCACCATTGGATTCCTTAGGTCTCAATTAGGTTTATATGAAAATTTGGGCCCAATCAGAGATTTTCTTGGCTTAGTTTGAAATTTGGTCCAGTCTGAGTCTTTTCTCTCACACCATGCCTCTAACTTTCGAATCTTTTGTAAATGGCCCCCCAACTTTATCGTCTTCTTCACCAATGGGTCCCCACCGCCTTCAACTCCTAAACCTACTTCACTGGCAACCTTCAATCAAAGATTACTCCCTGATTTCATGACCAAACCCTTCCAAAATTGGAAGGAAGATTCCTGAGAGGATCCCCTACGATCTACACCTATTCTTGGGCTCTAACTCTTTCCCAATCTCCCATGCGAACACATGGGAGATGTGGGTTTCCTATTTCATGGAGCTTTCAAGGTTTCAAGCTTGGTTTCCAAGCTTGAAACGATCACCTAAGCCTTATAAAAGGACCCAAGTCGCAAGGCTAAGTCCCTTAGCTAGGTTTTGAGCCAAAAATCACCTTTCTTCTCCAACTCTAGCCTCCTCCGACCTAAGCTTCGACGACCGTCCTCCCTTTCATCCTATGGCCAGTCAAGGGCCAAATTGGCCAGGCTACGACCCTCTCCGACTTCCTTTACCTCTCAACGACCACATCAGAGGTGCCTCAGACCCTTCCTCCTCGCCATCTCTCCCTTCGGAGGTTCATCTTCCCCACGTCCAGCCATCACACCAGCGTGAGAATCTCTCCCCCTTTTGTTCGTAAACTAGATTCTTTAGCTTCCTCTCTTCCCTTATTTCCTTTTCCCTATTTCTATCCTCATTTTAATCCCTCGACACCGTGAATCACCCTCGTCTTCTCCGTCTCCGGCTGCTCCTTCGGCGAGGCATCCCCGTTGCTACACCCTCTCCATCCGCCTCGCTGAAACCCTCTACACCCTTGCCACATCACCTGCATCAAAGCCCCATCTTTATTTGCTACTCTACCCACTCCCGTGGCCCTCTGAACAAACCCACCGTCACACTCCTCCTCTGACCTCTGTAGACCACCACACACCTCCACAAGTCACGAAATCACTACCAACGCACTCCACTCCCTATGGAGAGGCTCTTGAGCTGGTTTAACGTGGCCGAGAGGACATTCTCTTGAATTTCAGGTCTTGTCGTGCATCTCCACCACCATCTCCATCCTTGTTCTTCAAGTTCGAGGCCACACTTATCTAGGGCCTATCTCTAGGTGATGTAGGTTACTCCCAGGAATGCATTAGAGCTTCCAATTTGGAGCATCATGCACTCCTTCAATCGCAATTGGAGAAGCTGCTGCTGCCAGATGCACGCAAAGGGAGCAGGACATTTAGTCCCACATCGTGAACCACCGAGCTGGAGCTATGGAATAAATTGAAAAAGTGAATAAGGCTATTCACCTCAAGACACAGTGGGGTGAGGTCCCCCATGCACCCCTTCATGCCTCGCCCGTGACACCACCACACAGGCCTGGCTTATATCCGATTACCTGCCTAAGCCTTACACCTTAGCTGCTACCCACTGTAGGTAGCACTGATCCCGGGTACTCTCTAATCTAAACTTGAATATCCGCTTATCCCTGGAAGAGGAAGAAGAAGAGAAAGAGAGAGAGTGTGGGGTAGGGGAGGGTTTTGCTATGGAAAAAAATAGCTAAGTTTGAGAAGTTGTTCCTCCTGTGCATAAGAAGTGGAGACTGAAGAAGAAACCGAAGGAAGGAAAGAAGAAGGAAGAAGAAAAGAGGCAAGGCAAAATAAGAGGATTGTAGAAGAAGAAGAGAAAGAGAAAGCAAGGAAGAAGAAGAAGAACAACGGAAGAAAAAGAAAGATGGAGCATTGTAGCAACGCACTTTAAGTCGTCTGATTGTAAAATCAGACGTTTGATTATCTGTTCCTTCATTTGATTATATTCAATAAATACTATATATGTGTTAGGCTAATAATTGGTGATCCAAGTCACCATTATTTTGTCTAGAGTTCTTTTTATTTCTTCATATACTCATGTTATACATTGCATATTAGTTTTTGAGTAATCAGTTGTGCTCCTTTATATTATTTGCTGAGATTTGCACATGAATGCAATACTTGCTCTTTATGTTTGACCTCGGACTTCAATTTGAGTAATAAATTATATTTATTGACGAGCGACTTTGGTCTGTACTACAACGTATCACCCCTCCACCCAGAAAATAAGGGTGCCCTATCTAGAGCGCCTATCTACTCTTAAGGAATCTTTTGTTGGATCATCTAGAGCTAAGGATAGGACAGATGAGATTATGGACACTTTCAGGAAAGTCCATATCAACTTGCCTTTATTGGATTCTATAAAGTAGATCCCATCCTATGCCAAGTTTCTAAAGGACCTGTGTACCTAGAAGCGTCGATCGAAGAGACAGGTCTGAGATAAGGTCATCCTGCTTGATCATGCTAGCTCAGTGCTCCAACATGGAACACCTCCTAAGATGAAAGACCCAGGAACTCCGTATAGTTCGGTGGTTATAGGTAACCAACATATTGATGAGGCTTTGCTCGATCTAAGTGCGGGAGTAAACATTTTGCCGAGCATTGTCTATGACCTTTTGGGAGGAGGTGATTGGTGGGAACACCATCATAGGCCTTAACTAGCCACTTTTAGTCAGGTTTAAAAGATACATGCTCCTACATAACCATCTGAGGGTTATAACTCTACTTCAAGCTGTTTTGAGAAGAGAATCGAACATTAGGGTTAATTCTGTAATTTTAACAGCATATCATGAACACAGAATAACCAAGGGGTTTGCTAGGGGTGAAATAAAGGTCAAATGAGTATTAAAGTCTAATAAGTGGGTCCATGCAAACAGAAATGAGGTTTCACGCTTTTCGAGAATTAATATAGCACCCAAAACCCTACTTTCAGAGTTGCTTAAATTACTGAGGTTCTAGTCTGCATAAAATTCATCTAAACATTCTAAAATTGATAGAAAAATATTCTTTGAGGCTTGGTACCCTCGATTTGACCTTTGGAACCCATTTTGACTTTAAATAGTCACAAACATAGTTCTGCCCTAAATTTGGGTTTTTACTCAAATTTCCTAGTCAAACTTGGTCAAAATTAAAATCCAACTTCACCATCAAATTCCTTAGATCCAAATTAGGTTTGTACCAAAATTTACGCCCAATTAGAGTTCGTCTTGACCTAGTTTGCATTTTAGTCCATTTAAACTCTATTTCTCACACTTAAGCCACTAGTTTTCGAAATATTTGCATTTAGACCCCTAACTTCTCTTCATTTTCTTCAAATGGGTCCTTGCCTCCATGGTAGGTGTGAACCCATAAGATCCGAGCTTCAATCAAGGATTCCTCCCTGATTGCTCGACCAATCCCTTCCGAAATTGGAAGGGATTATCTCGAGGAAGTCCTTGATGAGAGCCTCATCATGAGTCATAACTAGCTCATTTTGACCTAGGAAAGAGAATAAAAGCTCCTACATAACTTAGAGGATGGCTTAATTGAAGGAATAAGTGTTCTGAGAAGAAAACATGAAATAAAGGTTAAAACTGTAATTTTACCATTGCAGTACATAAACAGGATTTCTCAGAGGCAAAACATAGGTCAAATGGTCTGAATAAGATGAAAAGTGAGTTGATTCAATCAGAAATGGGTTCATGTGCAATCCAGGAATTAAATGACATCTAGTAACCCTAAAACAGACCTGCTTAATTCAACAGGTTTCTGGTGAGGATAAAAATCAACTAAATCCTATAAAATTCATGGAAAAATATCCCCTAGGATTTAGAACCTTCAGATTGGCCTTTGGAACCTATTTTGACCTAGATTAGGGTCTTAGCTCATCAATTGACCTAATTTAGGTTTTTATGCAAAATGTCCAGTCAAACATGGTCAAATCTAAAATCCAACTTCACCATTGGATTTCTTAGGTCCAAATTAGGTTTGTACCAAAATTTGGACCTAAGGGGAGGTCATCTTGACCTACTTTGCAAATTAGTACACCCAATTGCATTTTGGTCCCTATCTTTTGAAAACCATTACATAAACCCCCTAACTTCCTTGCCACTCTTACAAACAGGTTCCTCCGCCATTAATGGGGAGAAATCCTACTCCAGCGAGGAATAGAGAGGGAATACTCCCTAATTCCTCAGAGATCTCCTCCTAGATTTGGAAGTGAGTTTCTTTGAGGAATTCCCTTCCATCTGAGCTTGATCCTAATCCCTGATTTGCACCCAATCTCTCGTGCGAACGCACGAGAGATTTGGGCCTCTTAACAGACTTCCATCTCCGACGAGGATTCCCGCACTTGGAAGCTTGTCTTCCAAGTATAGAAGTCCCTGCCAGTGCCTATAAATTGACCCCCAACTCCGGCCGCACTTAGCTCGACTTGGCTGGAATTCCATCTCAAATTCTTCTTCTTCTCCTCTGGCCAAGTGCTCCAGCGAGCTTCGGCGAGCCCCCCTCCTCTTTCTCATCGCTCTGCCATAATACCAGTGGCAGAGCTGTCCTCCCCTTCCTTCTCCGCGTCGCGTAACACCCACGCGTGCATCCCTAGCCCCGTCGTCGCTGCTGTCATCCTCCACTGGATGCCTTCTTCCCCGGCGACAGCAGGTACTGCCAGCTGCCCTATCTCCTCCTTCGTCCACTTAATTAGGTTAGAACTGTTCGTCTCTATCCCCTCTTTCATTTCCCTCATTCTATTTCACACAACACCCCTCGACCGCCACTGTCCACCGCCATCTTCCTCATCTCCGACCACCCTCCGACAAGATGCCTCCGTCACTCCGCACCCCCACATGTCTCGCCACCCACCTCACAACCTCCACCACACTCCACTGAACATCCTCCACTCATCCACAAGTCGTCTACACCACCACAACCGCCCCCTACCTAACCCATCAATCCGGCCACAGAGCGACCTAGGCACGCATGCCTAGGCCGCCCCGCAGCTTGTCACCTACCGCCTCACCTTCGTCGTGACACGGAGAAGGTCCTCCTGTGGTCTAATAGAGCCGCAAGGCCCTTTTTGTGTCGTGCAGGGTCTGAGCACCAACCGCCATTAGCGACGGCTCAAGGAGGTTGCAAGCTCGCTCCAGGCTGAAGCACTTCAGGATTCCAGGTCCAACAGGTGCTGGGAGGTCTCGCGCATCCAGTTGTCCAAGCAATTGGCTCTGCGAGGCCTGCAGCTACTGCAATTGGATGGAAGATCTCCTGCGGGCGTGCGAGCAACAGCAGGTGGAACATTAGTCCCACCTCGTGAACCTGTGAGTGAGGTGCGCGAAATAAATTGAATTTGTGATATTAGCTATTCGCCTCGAAAACACATAAGGTGAGGTCCCTCACCTATACATGCGCCTCGTCCGTGACTTCATCCCGCAGACCTGGTAACCCGACCCGACTATCCTCCTGAGCACTCCTCACGCACCACACCCACGTCGGTGCGCCTGGACCCGGGCACGCGACTTGACCCGATTACCCGGCTCTGGGAGAGCGTGCTGAAGAGTGATATACAGCGAGAGAGAGACACGGGTGTGGGTAGAGGGGTCGATTTTGCTCTCTTTTGTTGGTGCAGGGAAGGAGAAGTGAAGCTGACACTTAGTTGCAGAGGAAAAAGAGAAGAAAAGACAAGATAGAAGGAAGAGGTGAAGCCAAAAAGAGAAAGGAAGTCAGAGAGCTAAGAAGAAGAAATAAAGAAAGGGAAAGACAAGCAGAAGAAGAAAAGTTGAAGCTAAGGGAAGTAGAGCCAAGGAAGGAAGAAGAAGAAGACAAGGAAAGAAGAAGAAGAAGACAAGGAAGAAGACAAACAGAGAAAAGGAGAAAGAAACTGCATAAGAGAGGCAAGGCAGAAGATAGAGGAAAGAAGAAGAAGGGCAAGAGTAGAGAAAGGAGCTGCAGAGAAGAAACAAGGAAGAAGAAGCACATGGCTAAAGAAGAAAAGAAGAATAGAGGAAAATTAGAAGTTAGAAGAAGAAGAACAAGAAGCAGATAGGAGCCAATTCCTCTATTTTTACCAAAATTAACTTTTAAACTCATGCATATATATTATAAATTAAGTTTTGAGTAATTAAGTGGTCAATTACATTATTGAGCTTAGCGAATAGATTCCATTTGTTCCCTGTGTTTGACCTTGGATACTTAGGTTTTCGAGTAATAAATTTTTATTTGTTGACAACGCTTGGTCACCTATACTATGACGTAACTGACTATTAAAACACGATCAAGCCGCGTGAACAGTCCTTAATCATCCAAACATAGATTTTGACTCCAAATCTCCTCATGGAGCTCGTGCAAATTCATGGATTTCAGGGATCTCTTTCCCTGAAAATTTGAGCTTCTTAAGCTTGTTTCCAAGCTTGGAAGCTTGCCTGAAGCCCTATAAAAGCATCCCCAATGCATAACCGAACTTCTTAGCGAGTTCCAGGCCCAAAGATCCCTCATCTCCTCTACCTCCAGCCTGCTACAAGGACCGCTCCAGTGACCTCCTCCCTCCGGTCTCCTCACCTGCTGCCACATAATATAGGTAGCAGGTTCGACTTCCCTAGCTTCGTGCACACCTTGCCATAGCTGTGAGGGGCTTCCTCTCCCTTCAGACATCGCCGTCCTCCCTCTCAGAGCCACCATCGTCTCCGGCACTGGTCAATCATAGCCGGTGCCATCTCCGCATCCACTTTGTCCGCAACCTCCTTCATTCAATTCTGTATCTCCCTTTGACTTGATTCATGCGCCCAACATCTGCCACAGCATGCCCTCACACCTGTGCCACCGTCATCTTCCACGTCTCCAGTGTACCTCTGGTGACTTTGCAAATCCGCCACACAATAGCAATCCGCTCCCCACCGATCTCAAAAGTTCCATCGTGTGCTTACGACCAAAACCCCTCAAGTAATTGAGGGGATTGGCCTATCACACGCTGATGAGAGGCTCATCATGGCTTCGAATTACCCCTAGTTAACTAGTTTCCCTAGTTAATTGCTAAGAATAGGCATATATAAGGGTTAATTATAGAATAAGGGACAAACCATTAAAGGACCTTAAAATAAGTTAAAAATGCTAAATTATCAACTAATTAATATTATTAATTAGTTACCTAATTAATATCTAATTTAACTTAAGCATAATTTATACTTAAGTATGTAATAACTTAAGGAATTTAATCAATTAAATAAATTAAGATAGAATGGTCAAAAATGTAAATTCAAGGTATATAAATAATATTTATCTAATTTATAATCATATATAAAAAGTTGAAAAAGAATTAAATTAAAATAAGCTTTGAAAACCTCAGTTTACGGTTTAGTACTTAGGTTTCATTGCATGCGAGTCCTTTTCATTCACATAGGTCCTTAACTTTTCTTACACCTAAGTCCCTATGAGCACTTTTCTTCTTCTCTGTTTCTTCTTCAGTTGCTTCAACAGCTGACAATTGGCGGTGAAGACACCACCTGATCACCTCATATCCGGCGTCATTCCTTCCTCGCCAAGCTCTTGGAGCTTGTGCTCACCCTTTTCATTCCATCCTACGGTTTGGATGATCTTGAAATCCTAATTAGGGCTCGAGGTTAAGCTCACCAGCGTTGGAGATGACGCTGGTGGTTACCTTGAACCTAGACCTTCTAGTGTCCAGATACAACCCCTTCATAGCCGCCACAACCTATAAATACCCCTCGACCCCTTTGATTTCAAGGGTCGGCTCCCTTTCCCCCTTCCCCAACTGCAGTCGGCAATAGGTTATTCCTCCTTTACCTCTGGCGACCTCTCACCTTTCCTTCAGAGCTCCTCCACGCGAGGAACTCGTCTCTCTCACCACCTATTCCTCTTCGGACGGCTGTGACAGAGCCTTGGAGCATCATCTTCTCTTTCTCACTGCCTTCAACTTCTCGCCGAAGCTCTATCCCTTGCCTTCTAATTTTGTCCTCCGTTAAGAGCCTTCGACAGAGCTTCTCACCTTCTTTCATCTAGGTAAGTAGATCTAACTTGTAGGAGTAAGTTAGCAGTAGATAGGAGTAGGTTTAGCCTAGAATTCAATATGCTTGGCTTCATCTCCCTCAGCTCCGGCGAGGCCAAGTTCAGCCACGTTGGGCCTTCGTTCACACTACAAAGAATTGTCTCACTTTTCTTATCTCTCCATGATCCATTTCCACTTCTTTCTGCTCACTATTATCACCTATACTGCCTAGACCATCTCATGTTCACCGGTGACCTCCGCTGTCTATGGCAGAGTTCACTGAGCCTTCACCTCCAATAGGGTCTCCCAACACTTGTACATCACCTTAAGACCCTTCCCAACCCCCAATTTACCCTAATTATCCATCTAACCACCTAAGCCACTTTACACACACCTAGACACTTCATTGTCCATAGTGAAGTGTCCAGAAGATATCTCACACCCACTTAAGGTCCGTCATCACCCCCATAACACCTTAGGACCTTAGCACTTTTGTCAATTGCTCTTATAGAGTCACCTATTAGAAACACCCAAATTTCCCCCTTCTCTTATCCTTTGCCTCACCCTATAGAACCTTTCCCCTCACTTAATTGAGTAAGGAAAGGCATTCTGAGCTCTATTGAACTTAGAATGCTTGATTCTTGAATTCCACGAACAGTCTTTTGTTCTGATCATTCTCTAAGCCAATTGGGGAAATCTTAGGATCTGTCTAGGTCTTAGGAATCTCCACAGGTCAGTAATGGCCACATTTACTATGTTTTTCTTCATTGTTCATCAGAACCATACTCACCGGAGCTCCGGTGAGTCGAAGCCAAGTTTCAACCCTAGATAAGTGTCGAGAAGCTCTAGAATGAATCTATAAGGCTTAAGGATCATGTCTCAATGTTTCTTTTGTTGTTTTATTATCTGGAGCTTAGTATCAATTTGCATCTTCTCCAACTCTAGTGGAGTTGGAGAGATTAATATAAGAGATTTCAGACTTCAAATTTAGGTTCAAAAGCAAGAATTAGACTTGTTTAATTCATCCTTGACCTATTGATCTAAAATCCTCTAGGATTTTCCACCGAACAAACCTTCATTTTGTCTTAGGTGGCGATGCCTGAGAGTATCTTTAGAGTCGTCAAAACCTGATTTTGAGGTATGTGATGAGTCCATTTTAATGGACTAATATTATGCCTAAGTAACTTTAATTGTATCTTTTAGGCTTGTTAATAACTACATTAAGTTATAGAATGTCTACATGCATCATGATTTAGGTTTACATCTATTCTATAACTTAATATGTAATGATTTTATGTTCTTTTTATGTGCAGGAAAAATATTTGGCAAAAGAATAAGGAGGGGAGGGTAAATTACCCTTTCAAACAACCGGCGACAGTTCTTTTCCCCATGCTTCGGGCACCCTCAACATCCGTCGGCCAGAAATAGCTAAGGGATTTGAAAATCCCTTAACTCACGCACGCGGAAAGGAGAGGAGTTAAAGAGGAGGCCGAGAAAGGGGAGGAAGATCATCATCCAGAATAGCGTAACCCGTGTGCATTGTGCACCAAGCCTACCCCTGCAGGCATCGCACCTTCATCACCTCCGTGCGCCCATCTCCACCCTGTTCCAGCGCTCCTGCAGGCGCGGCCCCTCCCACAGTCGCCCGCTACGCACCCGCACCACCAGCACTTCCCTTCAATGCTGCAGGTGCTCATGCCACCTTTGCCCTCACCCACCATCACCAGATCTTCCACCGCTCATCTCCAGCCGCCCCTGCAGGTGCATCGCCCCACCCGCGCCCCTGCCAGACCCACAGGTGCCGCACCCTCTCTCCCGCACAGCAACTCCCTTCAGCGCCTCCTCCTTGCATGCCCCTACTGCAGGCGTGCCTCCATCACCCCCGCAGGCACCTTCTCTTGCCTGCAGAAGCTACCACCATAGGCGTTGGTGCCCCTCCAGCATCGCCTCAAGCCAGCGCCCCTCTCCAGCACCTAGCATTCCCTGCAGGCACTATGCCCACACCTCCAGTGCTGCACGCAGAGCCACCGTAGGCCACTCCAGGCGTGCCTTGCACCACATGCAGCAGGAGCACCCCTGCAGGTCCGCCTCCAGCGCCTCCTTTGACGTTCTTCTACTCCGCCGACCGGCCACCTCTGGCCATCTCCGTCGACGCTGCGGCCTCCATAGGATAGGCCTCGTCTTAGCCAACCTCCCTAGGGCGTTAACAGCCCTGCCGACGATCCTCCCCGCATGCAAGCAAGAGAGAGAGCAAATGCTTTGTTTTGAGGGAGATTAAAAGTTACATTTACTACCATTGCCACCAAAAATTAATTTTCATTTATGATTATTTTATTATGGTAAAATTGTGAATGCACCCTCATGCTTTCTGATAATTGCATGTTATTGATATTCACCTGTTTTAAGATTGGTTTTGGGATCAACATGTGCACCAATTTTCTCTAGTATATGTCAAGTGAAAATTACATAAAATCATCATATATTTATTGAATATTTTAGTGAGGGAAAATTGCACATATACCCTTATATTTTTGAGTAATTGTGAATCTTCTTTCCATTGCATTTTATGTCGAATTTGATTAGGGATTTTGCACTTGACCGAAAGAGTACGAAATAATCGAGAGTTTATTGCATAATTGCCTCCTTGTGGACACAACCCGCTCTTCTGTGAGTGGTTATTTTTATTGTTGATTAGTCAATTTTTCCATCACTTAAATACTACAACGCATAGTGAAAAATTGACTCGTCAAATTGGCGCCGTTGCCGGGGAGGCAACAGACGCAATAGATTTACTTCATTATTTTTGAATATTTTGAGTTGTGAAATTATCTGATCAATTTTTTTACTGTGCGAGGAATCTGACGAGGCGACGAGGCGCAATAGAGCGGCGACAGCAGCCACGAGCTAAGCCACACAAGGAAAAGACATAGGATACCAAGATCCTGCTTTCACAAAGGATTCTTCGCCGTCACAAAATTTACTTCTGTCTTTTCGCCCTTGTAGTAATTGGGGCTGAATTTTTGGGGGCTTGTCCCCACATTCTTTAGCTACTAGGGCTTACATTATTTTTGTGCATGCGTGATTCTATTTTCTGCTTGCCTGCCTTTAAAACCAACAAAGAAAACATCGAGCTGCATATTTAGAAGTTGCATGCCCTTAGGTGCACGCATTTTTGGGTGATTGAGTAGCACATTAGATCTTATTATTGCATTGCAAGCATATTAGCACAAAGATTGCTGGAGACAGGTACATCTTTCTAACTTTTGCATCCAGCTCCTGTTCACGCATTTGCATTCAAATTAAAATTCAAGACCACCAAGTTGTTTGAATTTACTAATTCAGTAGTCACATAACTAAAAGTGGGATTGATAGTCATATTCAACCCTAAAAGCAATTCACATTTGATCTGATTCTAAGGGACTTGTCTGCGATTTCAAAAGAAATTACAAAGATTTGCGGTGTGTTGCACTCTTCTGACACTGAGCACGCACATTAGGCACCACACTAAGGCTCGATCCCTTAAGGCTATAGGCACTGATCTCTTTATCGGTGCAGACCCTCCTATTATGCTTTGTGGTGGTGGTGATACTATCTTTTTACCAAGTGTTTTGATACTCCACGGAGGGGGACACCCCTTAAAGGAACAAAAGGGTAGTTAAGGGGCACCGCATATGCATTGCCTCAAAGGAAGGGTTCTCCCTACTTGCATCCCTTTGTTCGTCCTTGGAGTAACTTCTCACTTGATCACCTGGGAGTATCATCCAAGCAAAGTATAGGTCCTAGGGCACTCGAAGGTTGAATTAAGGCACGTAATTGCAGTGAAAAACTTGTTTGGCCATTTGTATTAACTAATTCGACCTCCGCAATAAAGAAGGTTAAGATTTCAAGTCCACACCCCTCTTATACCACTTACATGGGAACGGAGGGATAAGTCTTGATCTTTTCACTTATCTTTGGAGTGGAGGTTTAACTTACTCAATAAAAACCTGAATTGTGTTTTGTATGCTTGGTAGATGCTCTCTTGAGGGTAGTCTAGTGTTTGATCCTGAGCCTGAGAGAATTCTTAGGAGAGCTCACCTAGGAGAGGAAAAAGAAGGAATGGCTGAGTAAGGTGCAAATCAACAAGGGACCCTATGGGACTATTTTATTCCAACTAACCAACCTGCACAAGCACTAAGATGACCGGCAGGGGATAATCCGTATGAGATCAAGAGCAGTACCATATCCTTATTGCCCTCTTTTTATGGTACTACCAGGGAGGACCCCTACCGGCATTTGGAGGAATTCACCGAGGTCTGTTCCACAGTGAAGCTCCAAGGCTTTACTGATGAATTCCTGATAAGGACTCTATTTCCTTTCTCCCTTAAGGATAAGGCCAAGCACTGGTATCATACCCTTGATGCAAGGGTAAATGATTGGGCCACCCTTAAGGGAGAATTTTTGAAAAAGTATTTTCCTATGAGTAAAACCAACCATTACAGAAGAGAGATTATGGGTTTTACTCAACAGGAAGGGGAGCAATTTCATGAGACTTGGGAGCGCTTTAATGACCTTCTTAGGTTATGCCCCCACCATCAAGTGCCAAGATAGCAGTTGGTCGAAAGGTTCTATGACGGATTATCTGAAAGGCATATGCAAACCATTGATGCAGCCTGTGCAGGAACCTTCATGACCAGAACTGAGGATGAAGCCTGGGCATTATTTGAAACATTAAGTGACAACTCCATACATCTATCCTCTGCCTATCAAGAAAGAAAACCGCCAATCTTGCAGAGGAAGATAGAGGCCCATGAAGCCAGGGCTTCTAAGGATTTGGCTTATCAGATTCAACTATTGAATAAAAACTTTGATAGGCTTTTAGCAAACCCCGGCATGAACCCACAAGCAGCCTCTATTTTTCAGGCTTCAAGAGAATGCTCCATTTGCCAAAGCACAACGCACGCCACTGCAGAGTGCCATTAGGCAAACCAATTCCCTGAGTTACTTGAAGTTGACTTGAACGTGGCCCAAGGTTTCTGCCCCCTCGCAATAACCCTTATTCCAACACTTATAATCCAGGGTGGCGGAACCATCCAAACTTCTCTTGGAAGCAAGGTGATGCTTCTAACTCAGGGAATAGAAGACCCATACCTACCTTCTAGTATTTCTGATCGCCCGAATACTGGTTGAGGACTCTAACTTAGTTTTAGAGTTATTAGGACTTTAATCAAAATGTGGATGCCATGTGAGGCCACCAAACAGTGAGTACAATTACTAAATCTGGCGAGATTTGTGATCTCAGAAAGAAAGAAAAGAGTGAGCGACTAGGAACATCAAGAGAGCACAGTTGTTTAGCCTCTCTCTGAGTTGACTTTTCTACTAGTCTAGAGATCTAGATTATGTAGTACTAGACTACATGTAGCACCAGATGAGTGTGTGCCACCAAATACAAATCCATTCAACTCGATATCTCCTACCTAAGCCAAACGCCGGGGTCAAATTATAGATTATTGTCTGCTTTATCCCCGAGGGAAGTAGTTGCCTATCCCGACAGAAATATTTACCAAGGGTGAAGTACGAACTCCCAATGCGAATTGGCTTTTTCACTTGGATCTGTTACCTAGGCTATCAGCACTTCACATTTGTCTAGATTTCTAATGTTTTGAAGTAAGAAAAGAAGAAATCTTCTGATTACTTCTGTTATTTTTGATTTTTGTTAGGGACTAGCAAATCTTAGGCATGGGGGTATTTGATGAGTCCATTTTAATGGACTAATATTACGCCTAAGTAACTTTAATTGTATCTTTTAGGTTTGTTAATAACTACATTAAGTTATAGAATGTTTGCATGCATCATGATTTAGGTTTACATCTATTCTATAACTTAATATGTAATGATTTTATGTTCTTTTTATGTGCAGGAAAAATATTTGGCAAAAGAATAAGGAGGGGAGGGTAAATTACCCTTTCAAACAACCGACGGTAGTTCTTTTCCCCATCCTCCGGGCACCCTAAACAGCCGCCAGCCAGAAATAGCTAAGGGATTTCAAAATCCCTTAACTCACGCATGCACAAAGGAGAGGAGTTAAAGAGGAGGCTGAGAAAGTGGAGGATGATCATCATCCAGAACTGCGTAACCCGTGTCCACTGTGCACCAAGCCTGCCCCTGCAGGCACCGCACCTTCATCACCTCCGCGCGTCCATCTCCACCCTATTCCAACGCTCCTGCAGGCGCGTCCCCTCCCGCAGGAGCCCACTCACGCACCCGCACCACCAGCGCTTCCCTCCAACGCTGTAGGCACTCATGCCACCTCTGCCCGCACCCGCCATCACCAGATCTTCCACCACTCATCTCCAGCCGCCCCTGCAGGCGCACCGCCCCACCCGCACCCCTACCAGACCCGTAGGCGCCACACCCTCTCTCCCGCACAGCACCCCCCTTCAGCGCCTCCTCCTTGCACGCCCCTACTGCAGGTGCGCCTCCATCGCCCCCACAGGCACCTTCTCCCGCTTGCAAAAGCTACCACCGCAGGCGTTGGCGCCCCTCCAACGTCACCTCAAGCCAGCGCCCCTCTCCAGCACTTAGCATTCCCCGCAGGCACTACGCCCACACCTCCAGCGCTACGCGCAGAGCCACCGCCATGCCACCGCAGGCCACTCCAGGCATGCCCTACACCACACGCAGCAGGAGCACCCTCGTAGGTCCGCCTCCAGTGCCTCCTCCGACATTCTTCTCGTCCGTCGGCCGGCCACCTCTAGCCATCTCCATCGACGCCGCGGCCTCCATCGGATAGGCCTCATCTTCGCCAACCTCCCTAGGGTGTTAACAGCTCCGCCGACGATCCTCCCCGCATGCAAGAAAAAGAGAGAGCAAATGCTCTATTTTGAGGGAGATTTAAAATTACATTTACTGCCATTTCCACTAGAAATTAATTTTCATTTATGATTATTTTATTACAGTAAAATTATGAATGCACTCTCATGCTTTCTGATAATTGCATGTTATTGATATTCACCTATTTTAAGATTGGTTTTGGGATCAACATGTGCACCAATTTTCTCTAGTATATGTCAAGTGAAAATTACATAAAATCATCATATATTTATTGAAGATTTCAGTGAGGGAAAATTGCACATATACCCTTGTATTTTTGTGTAATTGTGAATCTTCTTTCCATCGCATTTTATGTCGGATTTGATTAGGGATTTCGCACTTGACCGAAAGAATATGAAATAATCGAGAGTTTATTACATAATTGCCTCCCTGTGGACATGACCCGCTCTTCTGTGAGTAGTTATTTTTATTGTTGATTAGTCGATTTTTCCACCACTTAAATACTACAATGCATAGCGGAAAATTGACTCATTAGTATGCATCAGATTACTAAGGATAATTTGAGTCGATACAGGTGCTTAATTCAATCTGAGAGGCTGAAAATAAGAAAGTCAACTCTGAAGGGTCCTAGGTCAAACCTGAGCTGCAATTAGGGTTTGAATGGTTGAAGCTCTGAATTAAAGGGATGATTGAGTTTCTGAACCTATTTAGAGATTAAATAGGGTGAATTTAATGAGTTTTACTAAGATTTAGATGATATTTGATCTTCTATGTAGTTTGGGTTCAAACTGGAACCCAACAATGTTTGTAGTGCTTTTGATGAGATTTAATTGCAATTCTCACCTAGATCTGTTTCAAACAACCTTCTGAATCTATTTAGTTCCCTTTTAGAGTTTGTTATCTATCTGTCGAGCTATTCAGAATTCAGATCTGAGCTCTGAAGCTCTTGTGTGAAGCTTAGAAGCTTCTCTATCTCTTTGAAGCTTTTCGAACCTTATTCTTCTATTCATTAGATGTGGAATCTCCTCTTGAATAGAGTCTGGACCTCATCTAGAGGTCAGATTCTCTGCTGCAGGTCCTTAGACCTAGAATTACCGTCTGTAGGCCTTCAATGGTCATGTAACTCTCTCAACTTCGCCCTTCAAATCAAAGGGCTTAACCTCACTTGAGCATCAAATTGATGCATGTTCTTGATAACGCAGATCAAGGGCTTTCGATCGAGCCTTTGCTCGGTCGAAACCATCAACAGAGTCGGCCAGAATCAAGTCTTGAAGATTGACTTGGAGTGGACATAGATAGTCCCACCTTGAAAACTATTGAGGTGCCGCCTTGCTATATTACGAATTGCTGCAGATGATGTTTCGATCATCAACGCAGGGCACAAAGAAATGAGCATGGGTGTGGGTGCGTGCGTTGTACATGCCTGTGCATGGGTGAGTATGTGTGCGCCTGTGGGCGTGAGCGTGAGTTGAGAGTGGGCGAGTGAGCCTTGGCGGCTGAAGACTATGCATGGACTTGAATTGAGTAAAATCCACCAATTAAGAACTAGGGCCGAGCTCAAGTAGGGTGTGGTTCCGCCCAAATGGGCATTGTGTATCCCTGAATGAGCTTGGGTTGCCCATTAAAAATTAATTTTTATAATTGAAGATTAAATAGGTTAAGTGCTTGTGAATTTGGCTAAGATAAAGAAGAAAGGAAGAGAACAAAGACGAGCTAAGGAGGAAAAGATAAAGGAAACAAAGAATGCTTAGGGAGAGTTAAAGAAGAACAAAAGAATAACAGAGAGTGAGAGAGCGCAATGGCAGAAAGGAAATAAAGAGAAATGCTAAGGGCTGAAGAAAGAGGAAGAATCAGATGTCCGTGCCTTCTATCAGACTTCCAATCTTCATTTTTTTTAAAGACATCTATTGTTAATTTTAGACATCTGATTTGTAATTCATTGATATATCTTGTTCTCTCTTATTGCTTTAAGTGATGAAATAAAGGCATTGTATTAATTTGCTACATTTGAAGTAATAAACACATTACTTAGTTTTTAATGCTAAATCATAAGTGTAAATGTGTTTCTTTCTTATTTGGAATGATGGCATGTGCTACTTTGATCTATCTCTTGTGTAATTATTCATGTACTTAAAGTATTTTGATTATAATCTGATTGATTAAGTAGTTAGTAATTTATGCTTAGGAATTAATGGTGAATTAAGCTTACTATTATGCCTCCCAGTGAACGACCTGGACTCAACCAGTTAAAAAGAATTTAAAATCTAAAATGTTAAGTTAACTTGACCCTATACTACACTCACGACATTAATTCGAATTAACCTAAGTTACTTTCTCATGCAATTAATTAAGCCTAAATAACTTAATTAACTATGTTGAGGATTGAACCCATCATTTTAATGGCACCATTGCCGGGAAGTGTAATTTTTTGCTTCATTTTATTCACCAAAACATTCCCTTGCATAATTTTGTTAAGTAAGGAAACCATTTTAATGGCACCAATCATGAGGTGGGGAGGTAACTGTAATTATATTTGCCATTATCATATTTTCTTTAGTTTGTAAATAATTTCTTTTTACTAATATTGTTTTAGTTTGTATGTTTTTTGCCTTCTTTTCAGGTTTCCTTTACAGGTTATCGTGGGAAAAGTGGAGGGAATTTTTTGCACTATTTTTCTTAGACCATTATACATATCCATTGTGAGTATTCTTTCCTTAGTCTCTAGTATAGTTTGCTTGTTGCATTTAGGTTAGAAAAAATTAAAAAATACAAAAATGCGCATACCTTTCTGGCTAGTAGCAGCATAAACTTAGGCATGCACTCTTAGGAGTGCATTATCTACTAGTATCTGCGATCTGACTCGGGATTTTCTACTATTTTTCTTGCATTAGTGGGAAAACACCCGCAAAACCCACGTAGATCCCTATTGTTGGAGAATAAACAAGACCATATTTTTGTTTGAAATTACTTAAAAAGCGGTCACCTTACTACTTCCTATCAGTTTTGTGAAAATGATTAAGTAAAAAGAGGACTTTTAAAAACTCGTGACATATATCTATTTGCAGAATGCATGCGGGTTTTTACACTCTCGTTTGTTGCATGCTATAGCGCACATAGTGCGATCACTAGAGTCACACGAGTCTGATTTTTCTACCTCTCCTCTTCGCACCTCTTAGGGCTTTGGTCGAAGATCAACAAGTCTATCTCACTACTAAAGCCCTGGGGAGCTTGTAGTAAGCGGTCTCGATCCTAGACCTTTGACCTTTGAGCCTTAAGGTGCGTATATACGTAGACACGGGTTTAGGATGCATATTTTGATACTGATATTATACTTGTTTGCATCCAAATTATTTTGCGTATTCTAAGACTCTCTTCTTTCCTTTGAAAGAAGAGAAAAACCCGCTTTGCACGCTATTTTGGGTCTTGTTTGCCACTGTTTTCAGTGGTGTGAGTGTGCCTTTGCACATTCTTTTGGTTTATGCATGGGAGGCGATCCCTAAAATCGCCTCTTGTATCTCCGTTGACAGGTATTCCTAATCCGGTTGCACTGAAGCAACCAGTTTTCCCATCTGATTCATCTATTTTTTCTGCATGAACCTATGGACCAAATGCAGAATTAGAATCCTGAGATCCCTTCCTCTTCTGGTCAGGGGGTGATGCAACCTTTTGATATCCATGAGGTGCTCCTGAACCAGGATTTACAAATGCTTGAGCAGAATCGTCAAATCAATTTGTTGATGGCTGCTTTCCAAAATTTGCAGAACCTGCAAACCCGTCCTCGACCTCGACCTGAGGCAGGTTTTGAAATCCTTGATTTACCGATCCCTCGTCCTAGGCCTCTACTCCCCGACTATTATAATCCATCCAATGAACAAGTAGAGCCTAATGTTAGGATTCCCAATGGGGAAAACGACCCAAAATTAAAGCCAAACATTATAGGTCTAATCCCACACTTTCACGAGTTTGCATCCGAGGATCCATTCCAACATATTGAAGATCTAAAAAATCTATCTCAGACTCCTGGTCCTCGAAATCAAAGCCGGGAAATCCTATTGATGAAGATGTTCACCTTCAGCCTTAAGGACAAGGCTTCCTACTAGTATAGAACTATAGCATGACCAATCTCGACTTGGGCTGAACTCGAATCCGCATTTTTGAAGAAATTCTTACCTATTGGTGGCACCAATGCATTAAGGTGAGCCATCACCACCTTCACTCAAAATCAAGGAGAACCAATTCATGAAGCATGGGAACTCTTCCATGAATTGCAAAGGAAATAACCACATCACGACATCCCTCGCTGGCAACTAATGTATATCTTTTATTATGGATTACAAGAAGGCATTCGCAATCTGGTTGATGCCTCTTGTGGAGGGAATTTCTTAAATCGTGACGTAGAATCCACCTCAGAAATGTTTGAAGGGATGGTGAAAAACTCGATCAACAACGCCACAATGTCGCAATTCACGTGGGGAGCCAAAACAGCACATCAAAACCCACAGAAGGGCACTAACGAGATTGAGAATCTATCCAGTTCCAAGGATTTAGAGATCATAGCAGAGAAACTGGATAAGGTCGATATCATAGAGAAGCATCTCGACGAGGTCAAAAACATGATGCGAAATCTTATACCTCTTCTCGCTATGCAAAATCCCATGCGTTTACCTCTTTCGCAAATTCCTGTGGGGAGGGAGTTTGTGAATAATATGGATTCTAGAGATCCATCATCCTTGGGTTATATCTCTACTCTAGCACAAACCCAAGGAGGGACCTTTATTCCCACATCTTTCCCACCCTTTTCCCCACCTTTTACTGTTGTAGAAAACATGCCTTATCTTTTTGATTTACACGCCATCTAGGAAAACACTTCAAGATCAAATCCTTATTCTAATACCTATAATCCTGGATGGAGAACCCACCCAAATTTCTCTTGGGTTGATCAAAACCAAAGACCTACCTATCAGAATCAGACCCATCAAACCTACCTTCGTTGCCTTCTCAGCAATTGAATGCGAGGCCCAATCCTGCGAGTATGCAGAATTACTCTAGGCCGAATAGAGATACACAGCTTGATCAAATTTTGCGAGCTATTATAGAGAGTCAGTGATAGAATGCTGAAGCTCTCACTGAGATTCATAGGCAATGTAAGGTAGAATTGGCTGATTTACGAAACCAGATCACGCTTTTGGCTGAGTCTCGTCAGCCAGGTACTCTCCCATCTCAGCCAATTCCGAATCCTAGGAATCTGCAAAACCCTAGGCAACATCAGGGCCAAGTACACTTCATTAATCAGGCCTTTGATTCGAATCAAAACCCATCCTCTGTACTTCCTGAAAATGATCCACCAAACTCGCATCAGTAGCCTTTGTTGTATCAAAACGACCCACCTATTATTGAGAATTAGAACTGACTCTGTTGATCTTTTGAATTTGGTTGGAATCACTTCTTAGATTGCCTCAATCTTTAATATTTTACATCTCAACCAAAATCAGATCTATTTTACATGAGATCCACTCTGATCTTTCTGAGATTTTTCACTGGAATCTGATTTTGGTTCTGCAAGATTTGTTTTAGGCAATCTCAGGACGAGTTTTACTCGGGTGGTTTTATCTATTTTCCTCTTTTCTTGAACCAATTCTTCCATAACTCCTTTGATTTTACTATACATATTTTTTATGGGAGTTCTTTACTAGGGTTTACTCCTAGCTGAAGGTGTAAAACTTAGCACCTTGTATATAGCTATTTCCTGTTTTCCACACTTTTCTCTACACATACACTCGAATCTGTATCTGAATTGCCACTTATTTTACACTGATTACCTTCACTTAGTCCAACTGACCACTCTAACCTTTGGTCAGAATAGAAATCGTCCGCACAGAGATCTCTGATCTCCTATTTTTGACTCCTTCCGTCACCCTACACTAAGTGAAGTGTAATATCTTTTCCACCCTTCTTATAATGAGGACATTGTAATATTTTGGCTTGGGGGGTGTGAAGTGACATCTACACTTCAAGTGTATTGGTAGATAAAAGTAAAAATATAAAAACACAAAAAATTAAAAACCCCCGAAATTATAAAAATTAGAAGTACCCAAAAATTAAAAAAAATTAGAAAAGCCAAAAATACCCTAAAATTTTGAAAAATTTTGAAAAAATTCATAAAAATTTGAAAATTTTATAAAGCATAAAAATAAAAATATACAAATATAAAAATTGAAAAATTACAAAATCATAAAAATAATAAAGGGGTTTTTCACTTATAATAAAGAAGAAAAAGAAGATACCAAAAATATATTTATACTTAATTATATTAGTAATTAAGAGATTAATTTTTCTTTTAGGTCAGAAACCAAAAATATATATAGTTTGTAAATAATATTTTATAAGAGCATTGAATCCTTATTTAGATTTTTTCTTAAATAATCTTTTCAAAACACGCATCTATTTGCGAAATTTTGAATGAGATTTTGTTTGAGTTAGAGTCTGAAACCCTAAGGATCTATTTTCTGCTCTTTACCTTGAAATAAAGTAACTAAGGTGTATTAAGTTTAAAACTTGAGTTTTGGAATTAAATTGTAACTTTCTTGGTCAATTATACTAAGTCCTTTCACTTTTTGAACATCTATTTTTACCATCAAGTTAAGTGAAAAGGTTAGATATTCAAAGTTAATTAAGTAAAGAGTTGGTAGAATCTTAGTCTTAAGGTCTATCAGGCTATAATTAGCTCAATCAACTAATGACATTTGTCTGGACTTGGCGAGTTTCGTCTTGACAGATCCTGCAGGAGAAAACTAAGAGTTTAAATGACCTGAGAGTGAATGGCTTTGCTGTCCAAGCTCTAGTTTGAGAGTTAAGTAACCTAAGCATCCAAAATTTGCACACATAGAGTTGTCTTGTTGGCATCTGAGACCGCAAAAACACAGAGGTTAAGAGATCGATTCTAAATCCTCTTTAGTCCAAGGATTTCCGCGGGGCAGCTCTTGAAAAGGTGAAGGATGTGCTACTCACATAGAAAAAGGATATGGAGTATTATATTAGTAATAAAAATGAGGAGGAAAAATAAAAAGAATAAAACACCCTGTAGTTAAGCACCTCGCTATAAATGGGTGCTTATGCAGTTTTATCCATCAAATAAAGCATCTCGTTACAAATGGATGCTACCCTTCCTTCCATCAACTAAAAGAACACCTCACTACATATGGGTGTTCTATCCTATAGAAAAAGAGTTAAAAAAATATGGAGATAAAAATTAGGAATAAGAGACCCAGTGGTCCACCGGGGAGATATACAGAAAAAGTGTTGACCTTGGGATAAAAAACTAGTGAGGAGAAAGCAACCAAATCAGAGTAAGGCCAAGCCAAAGGCTTGAATTGGAATAAGTTGGATTGGAAATTGATGTCTTAAGATCTGGATTTTTGTAACTTTGGATTCCTTTAGGACAATTCTCTTCACAAGCACAGATGCTTCAAAATTATAACTACTAAACTTTTGTATTGGGCAGTGAAGCCTAAGAAATCGGGTTTTGAGGACTTGTAGTTGAGGCCTGAAGGAGAAAGATTGGCAAAACCCTAGGTCTAGAAGTCCGCCATTGGTGCTGTGGGCAAGCAGATTAGGATTTTACCACTCTAAGTTTGGTTAATAATGAGTGTCTGGCTAATTTACTAAAACTCAGGATGATAAAAATCAGATTTCATAAACTTAAGGATTAACTTAAGTCTATTGAGTTAAAATTTAACTTCCAACTCTTGAGTTTTGTTTTCTTAAAACACTTTGAATTCTGAGTTTCTAGGGTTTAGAGTGATTACAGAGAATAAGCTGGTTTGCGGTATTATGATTTTTGATAAAATTCCCGTAAAAAACTCTATTTTTAATAGAGTGTGTTTTGAGAAGTTTATTTAAGTTTTTAAGTATAAAGTAAAGAGATTTTCACAGTATGCTCTACACATTTATGGATACTTATTTATATATATAAAAATCTAAAAAAATTGAATATTCAAAATTCTGACCTAAGCATTCCTCTACTTAGTTTTTATTTATAATAATGTAAACCTTGATGTTTAAATCATCATATTTCGGGTTAATTTTTGCTAGGGACTAGCAAAACTTTGGCTTGGGGGTATGATGAGAGGCTCATCATGGCTTTTAATTACCCCTAATTAACTAGTTTCCCTTGTTAATTAGCTAGGAATATGTATATATAAGGGTTAATTATAGAATGAGGGACAAACCATTAAAGGACCTTAAAATAAGTTAAAAATGCTAAATTATCAGCCAACTAACGTTATTAATAATAAATGGACTCAAAATATCATTAATTAGTTACCTAATTAATATCTAATTTAACTTAAGCATAATTTATTCTTAAGTATGTAATAACTTAAGTAATTTAATCAATTAAATAAATTAAGCTAAAAAGGTCAAAAATGTAAATTCAAGGTATACATATAATATTTATATAATTTATAATCATATATAAAAAGTTGAAAAAGAATTAAATTAAAATATGCCTTGAAAATCTTAATTTACATTTTAGTCCTTAGGTTTCATTGCATGTGAGTCCTTTTCATGCACATAGGTCCTTAACTTTTCTTACACCTAGGTCCTTGTGAACACTTTTCTTCTTCTTCATCGTTTCTTCTTTAGTCGCTTCAACGGTTGACAAGCGACGGTGAAGACACCACCTGATCACCTCATATCTAGTTTTCTTGCACTAAGGTCCCTGTGAGCACAATCGACATCACCTTCTTCTTCATCACACTGGATGGCTTACGACAGCCAATCACCTTCCATCTCACGTTTGAACTCATTCTCCATTGCTCTAGAGCTTCAGCTCACCACCTTCTCTCTATCCAATGGTTCAGATGGCTCCCAAATCCTATTTAGGACTAGCGGATGAGCTCAACGGCATCAGAGATGACGCTGGTTGTTGATTTGAATCTAGACACCTATATTTCTAGTTTTTGCCCCCTTCTTCACCATCAATACTTATAAATACTACCCTACCCCTCTGATGCTAGGGATAGACCCCCTTTCCCTCTACTCTACACTGAGGTCGGTCAGTAGGTTTCTTTTATAACTCTAGCATCTTCATTCTCCATTCTCGAGCGTTGCAGCCGAGGAAGCGCTGCCTCTCTCACCTCTTCTTCCTCTCCTCCGCTCAGCCACTGGCTGTTGATGAGGCTAGATTGTGGTTTTAAAAGGTGTTGCGTTGTAGTATAGATGAAATTGCCTTGAAAACAAATAAAAATTTATTACTCGAAAGCCTAAGCATCCGAGGTCGAACACAGGGAGCAAATGGAATTTATTCACTAATCTCAATAATGTAATTGAACATTTAGAGTTACTCAAAACCTAATTCAGAATATAAATGCAAGAATTTAAGAGTCAAAATTGTAGCAAAAATAGAAGAATTGGACGTCTGATTATAGAATCAGACGTCTTAAAAAGATTTTTCTCTTTTAGCCCTTATTTCCTTCTTCTTGAGTCTTCTCTTTTCTGCTTTCTTTCTTCTCTGCCTTCTGCCTTTTGGCCGTCTGCCTCTCTTCTTCCTTGTCTCTTCTTGGCTCCTTTCTTTGGCCTTCTTTTCTTTCTGTCTTTGCTTATCTTCTTCTTCAGTCGCTCCTCTGCTTCCTTCTTAGCTTTACCTTTCTTCCTTCTCTTTTGCACAGTGCCTTTCTCCTTCCCTTGGCTTCTGCCTTTCTTCTTCTTCCTTTTCCTTCTTTGGCTTCTGCCTTGATTTCCTTCTTTAGCCTTTCTGCGGCTAAGTGTCCTTCCTTCCCTGCTTAGCTTCACCTCAGTTGTGCCTTCCTCTTCCTTCTTCTCTTCTTCTTCCCAGTGCATGCACACAGAAGCAAAACCTATCCTCTACCCTCCCCCATGTCTCCCTCTCTCTCTCTCTATTTCTCTCTTAGGTACGCTCTCCTAGAGCTGGGTAATCGGGTCGGGAATCGTGCGCTTGGGTCCAGGCGCACTGGCGTGGGTGTGATGCACGAGGAGTGCTAGGTCTAGGTCCACGGGGGTAGGGGTTGCGGACGAGGCGTGGGCGAGTGAGGGCGAAGGACCTCACCCCTGTGTACTGGAGGCGATGAGCTAAAAGCACAAAAACAACTTATACTACGCACCGTGTTCTCTCATTCACGAGGTGGGACTAAAAGTCCCACTCGCTTCTGCACTCACGCCCGTAGGAACTCCTTCTTCAATTGCTGCTACTGGGTTGCTTGCCAAGCCAATTGCCTAGTTGTATGAGTTCGCACACTCATCCCACTTCACCTGGGACCCTGATGCCTAGAGTACGCGACTTGGAGCGCTGGTGCAAGCTCCTTGCTTCAGCGTCAATGGCGGAATGGGGGGTTGACCTGAAGTTCATGAATATAGCCTTGAGGCCCCATTAAAACACACGAGGAGCTTCGCCGTGTCTTGGCAAAGGTGAGACGGTGGGTGACAGGCTGCGGGGCAGCCTAGGCGTGCATGCCTATGTCACCCTGTGGCCGTGCCTATGGGTTTGGTCAGGGGACGTTTAGGGATGTGATGGTGGTTGATGGATGGGTGGAAGGTGATCAATGGACGATGGCGGAGGTGGTGAGGTGTCTAGCGAGGTGTGTGGATGTGTGGAGCGGTGGAAGCGCCTCGCTGGTGGGCGGCCGGACATGGAGAAGATGGCGGTGGATAGTGGCTACGGGGGGTCGAAAGTGGAAATAGAAAGGGGGGAGTTGAAGAGGGGATAGAGAGGAGTAATTCTAACCTAGCTAAGTGGACGAAGGGGTAGAGGAGGTGGCTGGTTGTACCTGCTGTCGCCGGAGAAGACGATGTCCAGGGGAGGGGTAACGGCGACGACGACGGGGCTAGAGGCGCGCGTGCGGGTGTTGCACGGCACGGAGGAAGGTGGTGAGGGCAGCTCTGCCACTAGTATTGTGGCAGAGAGATGAGAAAGAGGAGGAGGGCTCGTCGGAGCTCGCTGGACTCTTGATCGGAGGAGAAGGAGGCGAAATTGGGGTGATTCTCTCGCCAAGTCAAGCTGAAGAGATGCGGCCGGAGTTGAGGATCCTTTTATAGGCATTGGCAGGGGCTCTTGTGCTTGGAAGAAAAGCTTCCAAGCGTGAGAGTACTCACTGGAGAAGGAATCAGTTGGATACCCAAATCTCTCGAGCTTTTGCACAAGAGATTGGGTGCAAATCAGATGTTGTGATTGTGCTCAGATGGAAGGGAATTCCTCAGAGAATCTCCCTTACAAATCTAGGAGGAGATCTCTGAGGAATCAGGGAGTAATCCCCCTCCATTCCTCTCCAGAGTAGGATTTCTCCGCATTAATGGTGGAGGGACCTGATTGTACTAGTGGCGAGGAAGTTAGGGGGGTCTGCGCAAGAGTTTTCAAAAGTTTGGGGCCAGAATGTGATTGGGTGAACTATTTTACAAAGTAGGTCAAGATGACCTCCCCTTAGGTCAAAATTTTGGTACAAACCTAATTTGGACCTAAGGAATCTAATAGTGAAGTTGGATTTTAGGTTTGACCACGTTTGACTGGATATTTTACACAAAAACCCAAATTAGGTCAAATAATGAGCTAGGACCCAAATCTAGGTCAAAATAGGTTCCAAAGGACAAATTGAAGGTTATAAACCCTAGGGGATATTTTTCCATAAATTTTAGAGGGTTTATTTGATTTTTATCCTGACCAGAACCTTGTTGAATTAAGTGGGTCTGTTTTAGGGTTATAGAATGTCATTTAATTCTTGGATTGCACAATAACCCATTTCTGACTGAACCAACCCACTCTTTATCTTATTCAGACCATTTGACCTATGTTTGGCCTCTGAGAAATCCCATTTATGTACTGCAATGGTAAACTTACAGTTTTAACCTTTGTTTCATGTTTTCTTCTCAGAACATTAATTCCTTGAATTAGCCCCTTCTCTAGGTTATGTAGGAGCTCTTATTCTCTTTTTTAGGTCAAAATGAGCTGGTTAGGGTTCATGATGAGACTCTCATCATACCCCCTTTCCTAGCTTTTGCTAGTCCCTTAGCAAAATTTCAAGGTTTTAACTTCTTTTCTAGACCCTGAGTTTCTGTCACCAGTTATGATAAGTGCTTTTCTTTTTCTGTTGATTAGGTTAAGAATGCTGACAATAGGCCTAGAGGTACTCAAGTGTCAACCAAAATCCGGACCTGACCCGCTTTAGCCTCAGTCCTCCATAAAGGTTTTTAAGGCCTGCAGAAACTATCCTATGGTTCGTTGGACTCTGTGGTTAAAGCACCCTTGCTTGAGACATTTTTAGCCTTGGTTCATTTTGCAGTGCATTTTTGTAAGAGAGAGATAGAGGATTTATTTGTTTGGAGAGCTTTCTCTCTATTTTATTTTTATTTCTAGCTTCTGATTGGCTTCTCATGACAGTCTGTATCGGATTCCTCGCCCCCATCATCAATCCTCAAAGGTCCTTGGCAATCAACGTTTCATGATAGCACCACCCATGGCAACCCCCAGAACCTTAGCTTTCGAGATTTCGAGATAATCTCGCCCATGGCGTTCCGTGGTCGAATCCAGACCCTGGCAATCGACATTTCGTGATAATGCCACCCATGGTATCTGAACCAGCAGAGTGCTTACATGCCCCCGGTAGGATATTTAAATATCCTAAGAGACAAGCACCGAGGAGACGATATGTTGTTACACATCTTCGAGGGGAATTTCCCTCCTCTCCGTGCCGAGAACTCGTCCAAATCAACTTGTGTTGATCGACCGCTCCTAATCTAGGCAACTTTTTCATAGCATTAAAACACTTTTTACGTGATTTTGATAGTTATGCACACTGAACCAGACTGTGTGTGTGGGTTGGGGTGTTTAGGTTACCGAGTCTCGCAAATTGAAGGTTAGTTAACAAGGTCGAATACTCCCTAAGCCTTAGACCTAATACTTAAGCTTCGCATTTTCCCCAACCTCTTGAGGATTATCCAGATCTTAGTGAATACTTAAATTTTTAAGCCTAAGAGTCTAGCTCGAAAGGCCTAAGATCAACGTTCCTGCTTATCTCCTTTTGTGTCTCATTGGCACTTTTTCTTCATTCTTTATCTTCTTCTTGATGAGGTCTAGAACTTTAGTTATTACCTTAATCTCTTACTAACGACTATCTCTTTTCTTTTTCATTTTGTGCTCCTTTTCGTCATTTTGCTCTTTTTCTCCTCCTCATGATTATGTGGCTCACAAAATTTCCTCCCTCCATTTTTTTGTTCTTTTTCATAATTTTTCAATTTTTTGTGTTTTTGACATATGTGAATTTTTTTGTGAGAATCCTTCTGACTTTTCTTGGCTTTGTATGTATGCACTTTACCACACCCCCATGCCTAAGTTTTGCAATGTCATCATTGTAAACAGAGGGTGTGAAACAGTGTTAGGTTCAAGGGCTTAGAACAGGATAAAGCGGGTGGGAGAATGGGTCGGGAATGACTGATCCGAACGATTTCAAACTATGGTACGTGTACCAGAGGTGGGATCAATTGTCTAAGGCTGAACTCAAGGTGCAATAGACGTGGAGTACAGATAGATAATCAAACAGGTCTCTTTTTTTGGAATGACGGGTTGCCTCCCGTTAAGCGCTAAATTCAACACCTTCAGCCAAGAGGAACTTGGGATAGAGAGGGAGTGGTTAAATCAGCGAATTTTTGTAAAACAAGCACCTTGATTAAGAGCCTGATTGGTCCAACCAGGTGCTTGTTAAGATCAATAGGCTGATGATGCAGCCCAAACCCGATCAGTCTGGTGCATTGATAGATGTAGATCAACAGATGTGGAACCCACCATATGTAATGTGGCTCAGATGGATATGGAAGTGAAAACTCGGGTTTAGGTTGAGTCGAATTAGCCTGGTCAGAGTAGGGTTCCGAAAAATGATCAGTGGATGGTGTGGAATCCCTATAGGGGTGATCAGAAAATAATGGATCATGATTTTTAGTCTGATTGATGCCCGATGCCCGATGGCCGGTATAGATGTGGAGTTGAGTAATCTGCAAATGGCTCAGTGAGAGGTGAATCAGAATAGAAATTGAGTCCGGTTGTGAGTCAGGGTTGAAAACAGGTTTTGATCGATTTTGTATATGTGGAAGAGGTGGCTTCAATGAAAATTGTGTATGAGGGCTCTTCTAGAAAGGAATGACAGGTGGTCTCATGTAGAGAGTCCTCATAGTAACTTTCAAAATCAAAAGTGAATTCCTAGAGAGTGTCTATGGGATACTGGAAATCGGAGTCGAGAAAAGATTCGTATTCTGGGTCGCAATTACTCTCGGCATTTTTTGGTTCTGATTCCTGAGGATCGAAAAGAAATGGTTCCATGTCACTGGAACCTGAACTGAAATCAGTGATCTCGGGAACTGGGACCTCAAAATTGGAGTTAGAGAATGAGTCATGTGAGCTGAGGTCGTAGATTGGCTTGTTGTAATCAGGAAGCAGATTTTCTCTGATGTTATGGTCAGATTCGAAATCGTTGGAGAGTTTGCGAAAATCAAAATCTGAATGAGATTCAAGATCATGAGTTCCACCATAGAATAAATCGTATGCTGTAGATTCAGCAGCCTGACTGGGGTCTAGCCTAGATGTCAATTCTAAGCTTAAAAAGGTGTCCTTATATGGTATAGGCTCAAGTTCCAAGCTGGTAGGATAGACCCAATTGAAACCCCACTCGTCCAACTCAGTTTCTGTATTGTAAATTGGCATGACTTTCGAAAAATCGATTTGTTTCTCTGAGGCTGTAGGCGAGGGATATTCATCAAATAGAGGCCCAAAATCATATTCATTGAAAAATTGATCTTCCTCATATGGGGCCTTGAAATCTTCCCAATAGGTTTTAGATCTAGATTCTGGGCTTAGGATGTGGGTTGAATCACTAGAATCTAGGTCCGAATAACCTTCGACGGTTACCTTATCAGAATAAGGGGCGGAATTTACACTCTCGAGAGGTTTAGTTCTACTTTCCTTCTTGCAAGCGTTTTTGGAATTCTAAGCTTGGTGATCCATGGTCTAGGGTTGGCTCAACATTGTGTTCTCCTGCAATTGGAACTTCCCAACCTTCTTCAATATTAGGCACATTGTACTCCATCTGGGTTGGGAATCCACAACCATTCTATGCCTCAAACCCGAGATTTGGGAAATCAGTTTGATCCTCGATATTGTTCCAAAATGGTTCATCCTCTGTTTGTGGCATATACGGGTATTTCTGGTCGATAATTTGTTTTAATAACCTCATTATCTCTTCCCATTTTTCAAGATCATCTTGGTGTTGCTCCCAAAGTATAGGATTTGTCATGCATTGAAGGTATTCAAGATTGCGCAATTTTTCTATCTCAATGTATCCTGTGATGAGCATGTCTCGAGTTGATCCTTTTGTGGCTTCTACCAATAGCACTTGGGCACAAGTTATGATGAAGGTTGTGGTCGTTGGGACATCAACCTGAATGTTTTCTGCTGGTGTTGAGGTTTTGTCTTCTTTTTCATAGAATTTTAGGGCATCCTCAATCATCCTATCTCTCATGGATCTCCGGGGTTCAGGTCTTTTGAATGGTAATCCTAAGTGGTTTGGCTGCATATTTGGATCAGGTGGTGAAATCAAGATGTAGAATCAGAGTTTGAATCAAGATGTAGAATCAAGTTGTGAAGCGATTATATCTAAATAAAGAGTCCCACTGAAGTTTTATGTGTGTGCTCTAAAGAGAAGAGATGAGGGACTGGAGATGTTTTTGACCCAATCGAGGCACCCAAAAAATGTTGGATGACTATGGAGGTTTTGGGTGGATGATACCCCTGGATCGGAAGGTCGTCCATCTGAGAATTACTTGGGCAGCCAGAGAGGGAGAGTCCCGCAAAGACCCCTACACAGTAGAGCGTCCCCACGGGTTACAGGGTTTCCCCCACTTGACCTCTCTTGTCACTAAGATTCCAGGTAGACCAGAATGGGGACCTTGACCTCTTAAGTCTACCACTTTTATTTCAAAGGTGCTTTAGGGTTTTCACTTGAACTTTAGATGTTTTGATGTTGTGACCTAATTTGGAGGTTGGTTGACCCAAGGGGTCAACTTCACCTGACCTGTCCTAAAGATGGCAGAATGATTCTAGGCTTGGGACCTAGAGATCACCCTGATTTGACTCCCAGTTTATTAGGTCCAAGATTTTAAGATTCAAGTGATTTTAGAGCTCAATTTTTAGGGTTTGTCTTGTTTAGATCTCTTCAATCAAGGGTTTGGGTAGCACACTAATGCAGGAGGGTTTATTTCCTTTTAACCAGGTCTGTGTACCTAGCACTCCAAAGACCCTACTGTTGAAACCCTAATTTGGTTCTATTTCCAATCCTCTTTTTCACAAAAGTTCTCTTTGGACTCCAAAACAAGAAGTGTGTTGTCTATAGAGATTAAGCGTGATTTCTATTAGGCACAAGAATTTTGTGGGATAGGATCTCTAAAAAAAATCGCTTCTACTTCAATAAGTTTTGAAAAATTTTCGCAAAATCAGGAAACCTTTGCCTTAAATATGGTAATTACTATAAAAGAAGGCAATTGATTCCTAAGTTGGTTTTCTTCCTTTGTCTTCTCAGAATTAGAAGGTGGATTTTAAGAAGAGAGGTTACCTGCCCTAGAGAGGTTGACTTGCATAGGAGATCTTCTCGTAAAATACCTTGCAAGATCACAACAAAATAAATAGGGCAAATTAGTGTTCAATATAGTCAAAAAGAATGTAGAGACTAGTGATAAATTGCACGTTGCTCCTCGGCAACGGCGACGAAATGTTGATGAGGCTAGATCGTTGTTTTAAAAGATGTTGCGTTGTAGTATAGATGGAATCGCCTTGAAAACAAATAAGAATTTACTACTCGAAAACCTAAGTATCCGATGTCGAACACAGGGAGAAAATGGAATTTATTCACTAATCTTAATAATGTAATTGAACACTTAGAGTTACTCAAAACCTAATTTAGAATATAAATACAAGAATTTAAGAGTCAAAATTGTAGCAAAAATAGAAGAATTGGACGTCTTATTATACAATCAGACGTCTTAAAAAGATTTTTCTCTTTTAGCCCTTATTTCCTTCTTCTTGAGTCTTCTCTTTTCTGCTTTCTTTCTTCTCTGCCTTCTGCCTTTTGGCCGTCTGCCTCTCTTTTTCCTTGTCTCTTCTTGGCTCCTTTCTTTGGCCTTCTTCTTTTCTTTCTGTCTCTACTGGTCTTCTTCTTCAGCCGCTCCTCTTCTTCCTTCTTAGCTTTACCTTTCTTCCTTCTCTTTTGCACAGTGCCTTTCTCCTTCCCTTGGCTTCTGCCTTTCTTCTTCTTCCTTTTCCTTCCCTGGCTTCTGCCTTGATTTCCTTCTTCAGCCTTTCTACAGCTAAGTGTCCTTCCTTCCCTGCTTAGCTTCACCTCAGTTGCGCCTTCCTCTTCCTTCTCTTCTTCTTCCCTGCGCATGCACACAGAAGCAAAACCTATCCCCTACCCTCCCCCATGTCCCTCTCTCTCTATTTCTCTCTTAGGTATGCTCTCCCAGAGCCAGGTAATCGGGTCGGGTATCGTGCGCCCGAGTCCAGGCACACCAGCATGGGTGTGATGCGCGAGGAGTGCTAGGTCTAGGTAATCAGGTCGGGTGCAAGGTCCGCGAGGGTAGGGGTCGCGGACGAGGCGTGGGCGAGTGAGGGCGAGGGACCTCACCCCTGTGTACTGGAGGCGATGAGCTAAGAGCACAAAAACAACTTATACTACGCACCGTGGTCTCGCATTCATGAGGTGGGACTAAAAGTCCCACTCGCTTCTGCGCTCATGCCTGCAGGAACTCCTTCTTCAATTGCTGCTACTGGGTTGCTTCCCAAGCTAATTACCTGGCTATATGAGTTCGCACACTCATCCCGCTTCACCTGTGACCCTGATGCCTAGGGCACGCGACCTGGAGCGCTGCTGCAAGCTCCTTACTTCATTGTCATTGGCGGAATGGGGGGTCGACCTGAAGTTCATGAATACAGCCTTGCGGCCCCATTAAAACACACGAGGAGCTTCGTCGTGTCTTGGTGAAGGTGAGATGGTGGGTGGCAGGCTGCGGGGCGGCCTAGGTGTACGTGCCTAGGTCACCCTGTGGTCGTGCTTATGGGTTTGGTCGGGGGACGTTTAGGGATGTGATGGTGGTCGATGGATGGGCAGAAGTTGATCAGTGGATGATGGCGGAGGTGGTGAGGTGTCTGGAGAGGCGTGTGGATGTGTGGAGCGGTGGAAGCGCCTCGCCGGTGGGCGGCCGGAGATGGAGAAGATGACGGTGGACAGTGGCTGCGAGGGGTTGAAAGTGGAAATAGAAAGGGGGGAATTGAAAAGGGGATAAAGAGGAGTAATTCTAACCTAGCTAAGTGAATGAAGGGGGAGAGGAGGTGGCTGGATGTACCTGCTACCACTGGAGAAGATGATTTCCAAGGGAGGGGTGACGACAACGACGACGGGGCTTGAGGCGCACGCACGGGTGTTGCACGGCGCGGAGGAAGGTGGTGAAGGTGGATCTGCCACTAGTATTGTGGCAGAGTGACGAGAAAGAGGAGGAGGGCTCGCTGGAGCCCGCTGGGCTCCTGACCGAAGGAGAAGGAGATGAAATTGGGGTGATTCTCCGGCTAAGTCGAGCTGAAGAGATGTGGCCGGAGTTGAGGATCCTTTTATAGGCACTGGTAGGGGCTCTTGTGCTTGGAAGACAAGCTTCCAAGCGTGAGAGTCCTCACCGGAGAAGGAATCTATTGGATACCCAAATCTCTCAAGCTTTTGCACGAGAGATTGGATGTAAATCAGATCTTGTGATTGCGCTTAGATAGAAGGGAATTCCTTAGAGAATCTCCCTTCCAAATCTAGGAGATCTCTGAGGAATCAGGGAGTAATCCCCCTCCATTCCTCGTTAGAGTAGGATTTCTCATCATTAATGGTGAAGGGACCTGATTGTACGAGTGGTGAGGAAGTTAGGGGGTCTGTGCAAGAGTTTTCAAAAGTTAGGGGTCAGAATGTAATTGGGTGGACTATTTTGCAAAGTAGGTCAAGATGACCTCCCCTTAGGTCCAAATTTTGGTAAGAACCTAATTTATACCTAAGGAATCCAATATTGAAGTTGGATTTTAGGTTTGACCACGTTTGACTGGACATTTTACATAAAAACCCAAATTAGGTCAAACAATGAGCTAGGACCCCAATCTAGGTCGAAATAGGTTCTAAAAGCCAAATTGAAGGTTCTAAACTCTAGGGGGTATTTTTTCATGAATTTTAGAGGATTTATTTGATTTTTATCCTAACCAGAACCTTGTTGAATTAAGAGGGTCTATTTTAGGGTTACAGAATGTCATTTAATTCTTAGATTGCACAATAACACATTTCTAATTGAACCAACCCACTCTTTTATCTTATTCAGACCATTTGACCTATGTTTTGCCTTTGAGAAATCCTGTTTATGTACTGCAATGGTAGAATTGCAGTTTTAATCTTTGTTTCATGTTTTCTTCTCAGAACATTAATTCCTTGAATTAGCCCCTTCTCTAGGTTATGTAGGAGCTCTTATTTTATTTATTAGGTCAAAATGAGTTGGTTAGGGCTCATGATGAGGCTCTCATCACCGGTGTTGGAGTGCCCCATTTCTCTGATCTCATTCGTTTCATTCGGCCAGAGCTTCTTTCCTCACCAATTCTTGATTTCAATCTCGTTTCTGTGGGGCCAACAGTGGATTCCCTCACCTCCTTCATCAGGTAAGTAGATCTAGCACATAGGAATAGGTTAAGCTAGGTAAGTAGATAGGTTACAGTAGTAGGAGTAATTAGCTCAACTTTTCTCTTCTTCGTCTCTGACTCTGGTAAGGCCAAGTCTGGCCTTAGTGGACCTTATTTCACTGTTTCTTCATTTGATCATCATCCTTATCTTTCCGCAATTTCATTCCGCTTCTTTTCCCTCAATTTTACCAACTTATTTGCCTAGAACCACTTCACCTCCGTCGTCAACCTCCGCTATGGACAGCAGAGGTCCACAACTTATATCACATTCATTAGGGGCTCTTCACCACGTTTCTATCATCTTAAGGCCCCATTCTACCTTCTAATCCATTTAATTAAACATCTAAACACTTAAATCACCTTCACCTTCACCTTCACCTGACACCTCACTGTCTATGGTGAGGTGTTCAGAGATTTTATCACACTCAATCAGTTCCTCCATCACCTTCGTAACATCCTAAGGACCACTCTAACCTACTTAACTTGTCCTATTACTCAACACACACTAAATGCCTAATTTCCACCTCAACTTTCGAGCATGCTGTCAATGGCAGCTCAGGAGAGTTTTAATCACCTAATTAACTACTCATATACCGTTGCCACACTCTCCTGAGATGATTCCCTCACTCAATTGAGTGAGAAAATCATCCCTAAGTTCAATAGAACTTGTATTTTATTTTTATTGAATTTACGATTTAATCTTTGAATCAAGCTTTAATTGGAATAATTGAGGTACCCCTGACGTTCCTTTTGACCTTGGGAGTCTTTTGAACCCATTCTTGATTAATTCCCAGGAGATTTTTTCTTCAGTCATATGTTCCAACGTTCACCGGAGCTCCGGCAACTCCATTTTAGAGCTTCAACCCTCAGAATTGCTAGAGAAGCTAGACCATTCAAGTGAAGTCTAAGGATCATATTCTCATGTTTAGACTTATGATTAATTGATCCTACATTCCTTTTAGAGTTCATCTTCTCCAATTCCAGTGGAGTTGGAAAGGCTAAACCTAAGAGATTTAGAGCTTAAAAGTTGATTTAGAAGCATCTATAGAACCTAGGAAAGTCGTTTTAGGTCTTGAATTAGATTGAGAACTTCTACTTTGATCTACCAAACAAACACCTTTTAGATCTCAAGTAGTGTTATCTGAGTGCATCTCTAGGCTCATCAAAATGCGATTTTAACGTGTGCATTAGATCCCTGAGGTTTAATTAGGTCAGACTAGGGTAATTAATTGATATTGCAAGCTCTGATCTTGAAAGTCAACTCTCGAGCTCTTTAGGTCAAACCTGAAACATAATTAAGGATTAGAAGCTTGAATTTATGATTTAATGTGTTGATTGAGTTTTATTAAGGATTAATCGAAGTTTATTTTACTATGCACTTTGGGTTATTTCTGAACCCAAGAACTGTTTCTGGGAGTTTTGTTGAATTTTGAACTTGAATCCCACCCAGTTTTGTTGCATTTCACCTCTTGAATTTGTTCAGATCTTCTCTTAAGGTTTTGTGAACAATTTTGAGCTCAAATTAGAGCTTTAAAGCTTTCAATGAAGCTTTCAAGTTCCTACTCCTTCCCGAAGCCTTCCACAACCTCCAAAACTCCTTTAGATAGTGCGGAATGCTTCATTGTAGCATTCCAGGCCCTCAGTAGAGGGCAAAATCTTCTTTATAGGTCATTGGACCTGATACTCCTTCATTGCAGGCCATTTCGAGCATGGCGAAGTAACCGTGTTCACTTATGAAATTAGTGGATCAAACTTGATCCGATCATTAAATTGATGATGCAATCCTGTAAGCACCTAAAGAGCCCTCCAATGTGCTTTGGATCAACCAATTTGGTTGAGTGAGTTGGTCAGAATCATCATTTGAAGATCGAGTTTATCGCAGCTTTGCACGAAGGAGAGTGGCTGGATACAGTGCCACCTCGAGAGTGAGAGGGCGAACACTTTAGTATAATATGGTTTTGTGAACCCAGTGCTTCAGTTGACAGTGCTAGGCGCACAAAATCGAACCTATACCTAACCTCTTGAGCATATTGGGTGCGTGCGTGTGCATGTGCATGTGTCTGTGTGTGCAGGTGTGCATGCCTGTGTGTGTGCCCGAGCAGGCGAGCGAGCTTGTTGGGCCTGTGATGGGCTTGGAAGTGTGCATTGGGCTGAAATGAATTAAATCCACCTAATATTAACTAGTCCCGATTTAGTAGGGTCAGGTCCCACCCCTCTGGGGTGTGATGTATCCCCGAAAGGCTGAGCCGCCCATTAAGTACCTAATTTTTGTTAAGTGAAGAGATTAATAGGTTAAGGTAAGCGCGAATTTGTCTAAGTATGGAGAATGTCAGTGCACAGTAAGGGAGAGAATTAAGAGAAGGTTAAAAGAGCTCGTGAGATTAAGAAGAGCTGAAGTAAAGAGAAGAGACAAAGAAGGCAAGAGTAGAAATTAAAGAAAGCAAGAGAAAGAGAGCACAGAAGAAGCAAAATAAAGAGAGGAAATGGATGAATTGAGAAAGAGATAACAGAAGTTCGAAACTTTAATCAGTAGTCTAATTTTACTTTTTAAGTTGTCTAACTTCTTTTTCAGACGTCTGATTAATGGCTGAAGTTGTTGTATTATATATTTTGAGCTTTAATTGTTGTAAAAGGCATGTTAGACTCTTGTAAACATTTCTTATGCCTTATATTTTGTAAGAATTTTGTAATAAACATTTTACTTGGTTTTAATTGATAAATCCTATTTGTATAATTGTTTCTATTAAATGGAATATTGCATGTTTTAGTTGCTTAATCTTTTATGCAATTATTCATGTGCTTAAAGTATTGTAATTATTAATCTGATTGATTAAATAGTTAGTAATTATGCCTTAGAAATTAATGGTGAATTAAGTTTACTATTATGTCTCCCAGTGAATGATCTGGACTCAACCAGTTAAATGAACTTACAAAATCTAAAATGTTAGGTTAACTTGATCCTATACTACACTCACGACACTAATTCAAGTTAGCCTAAGCTACTTTTAATGCATTTAATTAAGACTAATAACCTTAATTAATTATGTTGAGAGATAACGCATCATTTTAATGGCACCGTTGTCGGGAAGGTAACTGTAAAATATATTCGCCATTATCATATTTCCTTTTAATTATTTAATTTGTAAATAATTTCTTTTCTAATTAGCTTTGTTTTGTTTTGTTTTTGTCTTCTTTCAGGGATATCTTTATAGGTATTCTCTGGAAGAAGGCGAGTGTTTCTATTTCTATTTTCATATTCCCGTTATACATTCCATTGTAAGTATTTCTTACTTAGTCTTTAGTGTAGTTTGCTTATTGCATTTAGTTTAGAGTAATATAAAAAATACCAAAAATATACATATCTTCTGACTAGTAGCAGCATATCTTAAGCATACACTCTTAGGAGTGCACATTCCTGCTAGTTTTTAGTATGATCTGACTCGGGTATTTTTATCTCGCATCAGTGAGAAATGTGTAAAAACCCACGTAGATCCCTATTGTTGGAGTAATAAGCAAGACCATATTTGTTTGAAAAAAATCTAAAAAGCGGTCACCTTTACTTCTTTCTATCATTTTTTGTAAAAGACTAATTAAAAAGAGAACTTATTAAAACTTGTGACACATAATCTGTTTGCAGATTGCATGTGGGTTTTTATCATTTACGTCTATTGCATGCTATTGCATTTGTAGTGCGATCACTAAAGTCACACGAGTCTACATTTTCTATCTCTCCTCTTTGCACCTCTTAGGGCTTTGGTTGAAGATCAACAAGTCTGTCTCACTACTAGAGCCTCGGGGAGCCAGTAGTGAGCGGTCTCGATCCTAGACCTTAGACCTTTGAGCCTTAAGGATACACACTTGTGTTGACACGGTTTAGGATGCGTATTTGGATTGATACTATACTTGTTTGCATCACATTACTTTTTGCGTATTCTTAGGATCTTCTTTTCCTTTGAAAAGAAGAAAAACATGCTTTTCGCACTGTTTTCTGGGTTTTGTTTGCCGTTGTTTCTCACAGTGGCGTGAGTGTGCTTTGCACATTTTTTTTTGTTTATGCACAGGAGGCAATCATTGAAACTTCCTCTTACATCTCCTTTGACAGGTTTACCCAAACCGGTTGCACTGAAGCAATCGCCCATTTTCCCATATGCTACTTCTGCTTTTTTTGCATTTGAATATATGGATTAATCGCAGAACCCAAATCCAGAGATCCCTTCTTCTTTTGGTTAGGGGGAGAGGCTGCCTTTTGATATCCATGAGGCATTCCTAAACTAGAACCTCTAAATGCTTAAGCAGAACCGTCAAAATAATCTGTTGACAGTTGCTCCTTAGAACCAAGAGAATTTGCAAGGTCGTCCTCCTCCTCGACCTGAGGAAGGTCCTGATCCACCTAATTTGGTTCTTCCACCTCATCCTAGGCCTCTACTCCAAGACTACTATGATCCATCCAATGCACAAGTAGAGCCTAATGTTAGGATTCCCATTAGGGAAAATGACCTAAAATTAAAGTCAAATATTATAGTTCTTATCCCACACTTTCACGAGTTTGCATCTGAGGATCCATTTTAGCACATAGAAGATCAAAAAAATATATTGTTGGGAATGCCATCATGAGCATAACTAGCTCAATTTGTTCTAAAAAGGTTGACAAACGCTCCTACATATCCATCAGATGGTCTTAAGGGCATAATATCCTATTTTGAAAAGAAGAGAAGAATACAAGGTTATTTCTGCAAAATTAACAGCATTCCACAAATATAGAATAACCATGGGGTATTTCAGGGGTTTATTAAAGGTCATATGGTCATTAATTTCTAATAAGTGGGTCCATGTAGAATGAAACGGGTTTTCACATATTTCAAGAATTAATGAACATCTGAAATCCTAAAAATAGACCTGCTTAAGTAATTGAGGTTATGGTCAAAATCAAATTTATGTAAACCTTCTAAAAATATTATAAAAATATTCCCTAAGGTTTGGTACCTTTGATTTGACCATTGGAACCCAATTTGACCTAAAATATAGTCTCAGATAGATAATTACCCTAATTTGGGTTTTTACATAAATTACCCAGTCAAACTTGGTCAAAACCAAAATTAAACTTCACCATTATATTCCTTGGGTATAAATTAGGTTTGTACCAAAATTTGGGCCCAATCTGAGATCATTTCAACCTAGTTTGCATTTTGGTTCAAGTCTGACTCTTATTCTCTCAAATAGCCCCTCAGCTTTTGAAATCTTTGCAAAATGTCCCCTAACTTCTTCACCTTCTTTGCGAATAAGACCTTGTCGCCAATGGAGGTCAACCGACCTCTAGGCGAGCTTTGACCGAACAAAATCCTACTCAAACTTGGGATTTGATTTTGGGATTTGATTGAAGTTTCTTGGGATTGATGTTTACACCTAGGGAAACCTTTTGGGATCAATTTCGACTCCTAACTCCCTATAATTTGTGTGTGTGAACCCACAAAATCAGTGGGGTTCTTCTTGAATCCTAAGCAAGCTATGGATCTTGTTTCCTGTTCTCCAAGCTCTCCTAAGTCCTATAAAAGACCTCCCATGACATTCCACACCTCCTTAGTGAGAATTTGAGCCAAAAAACATCTCTTCTTCTTCAACCACTAGCTCGCTCCACCTCACTCTAGAAATTCCCTACCTCCAGCCTCTTTGTCGGCTGCCACATACCATAGGCGGTCGATTCCACCTCCCCAGTCTTTCCGTACCTCGCAATACTGGCGAGGTGCCCTCTACCCCTCCGTCGTCGCCGATATCTCTCACCAGAGCACCCTATGTCTCCGATGTCGGCCATACCGCAACCGGTGCCATCTCCTCTCCCCTTTGTCCGTTAGTTAGCTTCGTCGACTCCTTGCCTTCTACTGATCACAACCACATCACTACACCGTCGCTCTGACCACCATCGCACTTGCTCCATCGTCATCTTCCCCACGGCTGGCATACCTCCGGCATGGTCGTGCGTGCTCTTCACTCCACCAATCACCTCCCGTTGGTCCCAAAAGCTCCGCCTCATCCATCGAGCAAAACCCCTCAAGAAATTGAGGGGATTGCTCGCCCTATCCTTCCACCGAACACAACCACCTCTACCTTCGTTTTTCGCGTCCATTAGACTTCTCCGACCCCTTCCATGGCATGCCACCGCCACCACTGCCTTCTCCGCATCTGTGTGCATCTCCTGAGTTTATCTGATGAGGCTGCAAGGCTGTGTTTTCCATTTCAGGTATGAAGCCGGTCGCCGCCATTAATGAGCAGCTTCAAGAGACCTTGAAGCTATGTTCCTGATTCAACTGCTCCAAGTAAGACCTTCAGGCGACGTAGAATTCACCCAGGTGCAGATCCAAGCTCTTAATTAGGAGTGTTGACTTCTTCAACACTCTCAATTGGACTAGACCTTAGTCGCTGCTCACACGCAAGGAATTGCAGCCAAGATAGTCCCACATCGGGGACGTGAAAGCTCTCCATAGCGCATAAGTTATTTTTTTGCATCCGACTTTTTGCCCAGTACATGAGGGGTCGGGTCCCTCACGCACCCTCACCCGCTTAACCCACTTAGCCCCACTACTTGCCTGCGATCACGCTCGCAGGCCTGCACTCGGATCTGGTTATTGTTCCTACCCGATTACCCAATTAATCGCGAGTCTTTGAGAGAGAATAGAAGGAAAGAGAGAGAGGGGGGTTTGCCTCGCTCTCTAACTCTCTAACACTTGAAGGAAAGAGGCCCTTGCCTCTGTGCGTGACTTGAGGAAGAGCTGAAGAGAAGAAGAGAGAAGAAAGAGGAAGAGCTATAGAAGAAGAAAGGCTCTTTATAGAGCACTGTAGCAGGGTGCTGTTTAAGTCGTTTGATTTGAGCATCTGATGTTTGATTCCACTAAATTGTGCTTTTGAGGTTATATTGCTTACTTATCCTGCGTGGAATTACTTGGTTGATACTGTGCATTTATTTGGTATATTGTAAAGGGTAATTGGCGATTTAAATCACCATTCTACCCCATCATTTTTTACACATTGCTATTGGTTCTCATCTATATATCATTCTTGCATAGATTTTTCATTATAAATTGCTCATCTTTGTGGTTATATTGTGATCTTGAGATTAATTGCAATACTTGCTCCTAGTGAACGACCTCGGACTTTCAAATTCAAGTATAAATTGTATTTGTTTTCATGTGATTTCGATCTATACTACAATGCATCTTTTATAACATCTATTTCACACGTTAAACATTTATCTCAAACTCTTGGTCCTCAAAATCAAAGTCGGGAAATCCCACTCTTGAAGATGTTCTCCTTTAGCCTTAAGGACAAGTCAAGCACTTACATCTTCTGCTTCTTCACATGCTGGTATTAACTCTGTTACAACCTACCGTGGGACTTCCACTAGGGATCTAGTAGATCCAAGTTTGCATTCCCAAGACCCTAGTACATCTAGAACAGCTCCTATTTCTACACCTGTGAGTGGTGAATCACTTGATTCCACAATTCTCACTAATTTTCATGATCAGGGAAATCCCTCAGTAGAATAAGATATCCAAATCCCATTCCCAGAAGAGTTAAAGAAATCTAGGAAACAAAGGTAACCTATTACTTTAGATGAGGATTTGATTAACATCTTTGAATAGGTACACATTAATAACCCACTCCTAGCTGCTATCAACCACATTTTGACTTACGTGAGATTTCTCAAGGAGTTGTGTACTCCTAACCGTAAGATGAAGAAGGGAAGCACTGTGGTACTCTCTGAGCAAGTGAGCTCAATTATTTCGAGTATGCTTCCTTTGAAAAGAAAACACCCAGGTTCTCCTTTAATTTCCTATATTATTGGGGACTAGTGCTTTGATAGAGCCCTCCTAGATTTAGGAGCTTCTATTAATTTGATTCCTACTTCCTTAATTGAATATTTTGATGTTGACACACTTAAACCATCTGATGTGACTTCACAATTACCAGATAGATTCATTAAGTCACCTAGGGGAGTATTAGAAGATGTCATCATTAGAGTTCAGGATTTTTATTTTCCTATAAATTTTATTGTCTTAGATATGGAAGTTCCTGAACAAGTTAGAGATACCCCAATAATTCTAGAGAGACCCTTCTTGGCCATTGCAAAGGCCAATATAGATTTTGTATCTAGAAAGATTGAACTTAAGTTTTGGGAGAAGATACTTAAACTTGATATATTTAGAGCTTCTTGAGGATTAGATTGCAAATGGATTGAGGAGATTAAATCTGTTTATGTTCTTGAGGATGAACTTGGTTCCTTATAACTAGAAAACCCTTCTCTTGATATTCTTTACCCTCAGAACAAAAACCTATTATTAGAATCTCCAGTCAATCCTGAGACTGTGTCAAACGAATCACATCTACCTTTTTTTGCAGTCGAAAATCCCATCCCAGACTCTGTTGATTCGATTCCAAAAGTGAAACTCAAACCATTGCCTGTACAGTCAAATACGTCTATCTTGAACCCCATCAAACTTATCCTATAATCATCAATGCACATCTTTCTAGAAAATAAGAATCAAAATTGATTACTATTTTGCAAGATTATAAGAAGGCAATTGGGTGGACCCTGCACGACCTTACTGGGATTAGCCCCAATTACTGTACTCATCGCATCTATATCGAAGATGGGGCACGACCTTCTTATGAAGCACAAGGACATTTAAATCCGAATCTTAAGGAGGTCATAAAGAAAGAAATCATCAAGTGGCTAGATGCTAACATTATCTATCCCATATCTAATAGCCCTTGAGTGAGTCCAATTCAAGTGGTACCTAAAAGGGCAAGACTCACCATAATTAAGATCGAATCTAACGAAACCATTCCTATACAAATTGCGAATTCGTGGTGGGTTTGCATCAACTATGGAAAACTCAACACGGTTATAAAGAAGGATCACTTCCCTTTACCATTGATTAATCAAATCCTTGAGAAATTAGCTGGTAATAAGTTCTGCTTTTTGGATGATTACTCTGGATACAATCAGGTCACAATCCACCCTGAAGATCAAGAGTAAACAACTTTCACCTACCCCTTCGGATCCTTTGCTTTCCGAAGGATGCCATTTTGGCTTTGCAACGCACCGCAATTTTTCAGTGGTGCATGCTAGCCATTTTTACTGAGGTAGGTGAATATGGAGGTTTTTATGGGTGATTTTTTAGTCTTCAGGGAAACATTTGATATTTGTCTGGATAATTTATTGAAGATTCTCAAAAGATGTATTTAAGTGAATCTTGTCCTCAGCTGAGAGAAGAGCCATTTTATGGTTCTAGAGGGCATTGTACCTGGCCATCTTGTGTCTGAGCGAGGTATCCAAGTAGATCGAGCTAAGATCATTCAAATCTCAAATCTACCAATCCATGACTCGATCAAGGGCATCTGATCTTTTCTCAGGCATGTTAAATTTTACAGAAGATTTATACTCGACTTTTCAAAGATTGCCTAACCACTTACAAATCTCTTCACAAAAGACACTATTTTTGAAATAAATGAGGAGTGTATATCGACATTTAAAACATTGAGAGATAGAGTTACACAGGCTCCTATTTTGCAACCTCCTAATTGGAATCTACCATTCAAAATCATGTGTGATGCATTCGATTACGTAGTTGGAGTTGTTTTAGGATAGAAAATTTAGAAAAATCCTATAGTGATTTACTACGCTAGCAAGACTCTGAAAGATGCACAAAGGAATTATATTGTTACTGAAAAGGAATTGCTAGTGATAGTATTTGGATTAGAGAAATTCATATCTTATATCCTTGGATCTTGAATCATTATGTACTCTAATCACTTAGCAATCAAACACCTCCTTTCTAAGAAGGACATGAAACCTAGGTTGATCAGATGGATCTTGCTTTTGTAATAATTTGACCTAGAAATTTGTGATAAGGCGAGATGACAGAATGTCATTGCCGACCACCTTCTGATATTCCTTGGCATGCTGATATCATAAACTATTTGGTTACACATCAATTCCCGCTTAACTGGGACTGGAATCGCAAATCATGACTTAGATCAGAAGTCAAACACTATTTCTGGGAAGATCCATATCTTTTTCGACTTTGCAATGATCAAATCATCAGGCGTTGTGTTTCCTCTTCTGAGATTGACTCTATCCTATCTTTTGGTCATGACCAGGCTTGTGGTAGTCATTTTTCTAGTCGTAAGACCACTGCAAAAGTTTTACAGTGCGAGTTTTATTGGCCCAGTCTTTTTGCAGATTCACAGACATATTGTAAGGCATGTAGTCGTTGCCAAACTCTTGGTAGCATGACACGCAAAGACATGATGCCTCTGAACCCTATTGTAGTCTGTGAAATCTTTGATATTTGGGCATAGATTTTATGGGTCCATTTCCATCCTCTTTTGAGTTCGCATATGTTTTACTCATAGTTGATTACATATCTCGTTGGATCAAAGTCATACCCACATGCACAAATGATCATAGAGTTGTCATTTCTTTTATTCATAATCATATCTCTCATTTTGGGGTACCACGTGCCATCATTTCTGACGATGGAACCCATTTTAACAACGGCCACTTCACAAATTTACTTAGAAACTATGGGGTCACACATCGTATTGCTATACCTTATCATCCCCAAACCAATGGGAAAACTAAGGTCTCTAATCGGAAGATCAAAAAGATCCTTCAAATGATAATCTAACCTGATAGGAAGGATTGGTCTTCCTGTTTAGACGAAGCTTTGTGGGCTTATAGAACTAACCACAAAACACCAATAGGCATGTTACCATACAGACTTGTGATGTAAACACATTTACACTACTTAAAATGTCTATTTATCCATGTTCTTAAGCATAGGATTGCATTTCATGATATAAATATTGCATTACATGCATCATCTTGCATTTAGAGTAGTTTGAATAAAATGGAGGTTAATTGTCTCCTTTTATGTGCTTGGACAGGGCAAATATTTTATCGGGGCCTCGGATCAAAGATCCAACCGTATGGATATGATCAGGGCGACGATTGGAGTTCAACGACTCCAAGATCGCCCTAATCAGGCATCCGTAGCATCAGATAGAGACCGGGGAACCCTAGAAGATCAAGGGCCAGGATGGTGTAAATCCGCACTTCAGATGGAAAATCCGACCACACGGATGAATTCGGATCGACGATCGCAGCCGAACGACACAAAAATCGAGTCAATCCGACATCCGTGGCACCATCTACAACTTCCAGAAGATGGACGGCCAAGATAGCGCCACGTAGCGCCATCCCAGCCGCCCAATCGGCCGCAGGAGTCCTGTGAAGACCGCGCACCGTCTCCTCTCCGCCGTTGGATCTCGATCCAACGGCTGCGGTCGCTCGCGTTTAAAAACGTCCGCGCGACCATTTCGCCCGTGTAGCGCAGCGGCGACGCAGCTGCGAGCGAAGCGGAGGTCGCGGGTTCGAGCCGCGGTGAGGGGGTCGAAGGCGCGGGCGAGCGGGCGCGCACGAGCGTCAGATGAAGATCCAACGGCCGCGCGCGCCCGATAGCGCCGACGCGCAATTGGACGCTCTGGTGGGCGCGCGATCACACGCGGGCGGTGCGCTACGCAGCGGGCGCGGACGCGTTCTAAGCCGTCCGATCTCGCGATCGGACGGCTGAGACGACGCGGACGTGCGTATGCGTTACGCGCGCAGGCCAGCCGAGCGGGCGCGCGTGGGCGCGGTGGCGACGGCGACGGCGGGGCTTTAGCGACGATTTTATCCGTCACTAAAGACCCCATATTTATTATTTTGAAGATGTAATGTCCATTTTGCCCCCACTCCTTGCAACTATAAAAGGAGACCCCCTCCATACGAAATTTTCATCCCTTCCTTCTCCTCTCTACCTCTTCAAAGCTCAAGAGAAGCTTGTCCCACACCCGGGATGCTTCTCGCGAGATAAAGTCCAAATTTTCGTCCCCCTTCGGAAGTGGATCCCGCGACGACGACGGCGTGCTGCTTCGTTCCCGTTCTTCTGCTTCGTCCTCCTTCGTCCCGCTTCGTTCTCCTTCGTCCAGGCGTCGTCCCGTCCGGCTCGTCCTCCAAGCGACCGTCGAGGAGGATTTCTCTCTCCCTATTCTTTTTACTGCTTTCTAGTATAGATTTACTGCTTTCTAGAGTAGTCTATTCGTCCTCCGAGCGATCGTCGAGGAGGACATTTCTCCCTCCATTCTTTTAATGCTTTCTAGAGTAATTGTTTTATGTTTTCTAGTTGTAATGAAAGAACTCTTTTATGATAAATTCCTTGTCTATTCTACATCTCATTTTGATTTCCATGTATAGTATTCCTTCTCTCTCTCTTACTCCCTCTCTCTCTTTTATTTGTTGTAGATACTTAGATAGTTTAAATTGAATTTCTTTGTGACAAAATAAAAAGAAACGCGGAGTTTTTAAATCAAACGTTCGCCTCCCTGTGTTCGACCCGGAATTCTTATTTCGGTATAAATTTTATTTGTTGAACACGAATCCTTCGCTTTCGAACTACAACGACGGGTTTTCCAAAACCAAACACGTTAGCGTAGGTTCGTAGATTCTCGTTCAACAACTTGTTTACGGGAAACCCTGCCATCTTCCTGTAGAAATTGAACACAAGGCCTATTGGGCAATTAAAGCCTATAATCTTGACCTTGAGAAGGCTGGTGATCACCGTAGGTTGCAGCTTAGTGAACTTAAGGAACTTAGACATGATTCCTATGAGAGTTCTAAGCTATATAAGGAAAATTAAAAGCCTTCCATGATAAGCACATTTCCTACAAATCTTTCACAACTGGTCAGAAGGTGTTGCTCTTTGATGCCCGTCTGAAACTCTTCCTCAGAAAACTTAGGTCTAAATGGACAAGTCCATTTGATGTAGTTAGAGTTTTCAAAAAGGGAGTTGTTGAAATCACCAAACCCAACAAGAATCAACCCTTCAAAGTTAATGGTCAATGCCTTAAACCTTTCCTTGAAACACATGTCTTGGGTCTTGTTGGAGACTATTACACGCTCCATTAATTCTCCAGGGTTTACGCCTAGCTGAAGGCGTAAAACTTAGCATTCCACACCTTGTATATAGTTTTTTCCTACTTTTCACACTTTTCTCTACCTATACACTTGCGTCTGTATCTTATCTGTCATTCTTTATCTATCTTACTCTTCACTTAGTCTGATTGACCACTCTGACTTAGGTCAGACTTGAAATTGTTCGCACCGAGTTCTTTGATCTCCTCTATCCGACTCCTTCCATCACCTTATACTAAGTGAAGTATAGAGTTTTTTTCACCCTTCTTACAATGACGACATTATAACATTTTGGCTTGGGGGGTGTGAAGTGAAATATTAATACTCTAAGTGTATTCATAGATAAAAGAGAAAATAAAAAAAAGAAAAATTTAAATAATACAAAAATACCTAAAAATTTAAAATTTCATAAAAATTTGAAAATTTTATTAAGCATAAAAATAAAAAATATATAAATACAAAAATTAAAAATGCATAAAATGATAAAAATAATAATATGGGGTATATATATTTTAAGAAAAAGTGAAGAAGAAAACATAAAAAAATAAGTATATTTAAAATATTTAAATTAATAACTTAAAGAGTTTAATTTTTCTTTTTAGGTCAGAAACCAAAGATATATCTATTTGTAAATAGTGTATAGTTTAAGAGCATTGAATTCTTACTGTGGACTTTGACTTATATACCTTTTCAAAACATGTATTTGTTTTGTGAAATTTTGAATGGGATTTTTCTTGAGTTAGAGTCTGAAACCCTTTAAGATCTGTTTTTCTCGCTCTTAACTCTGAAAAGAAGTAACTAAGATGTATTAAGTTTTATGAGACTTAAATTTTGGAATTAAATTGTAACTTTCTTGGTCAATAAGACTAGGTTGGATCCTTTTTCTTTTTGAAAATCTGCTTTTACCACCAAGTTGAGTGAAAAGGCTAGATACCTAGAGTTAATTAACTAAAGAATTGGTAGAATTCTTAACCATAAGGTCTATCAAGCTATAGTTAGCTTAATTAACTAAGGACATTCTACTAGGCTTGGTGAGTTGCGTCTTGACAAATCTTGCAGGAGGATACTAATGGTTTAAGGGACCTGCGAGTAAAAGGCTTTGTTGTCCATGCTCTGGTTTGAGAGCTAAGTAACCGAAGCATCCAAAATTCACACACATTAGAGTTGTCTTGTTGGCATATGAGATCACGAAAACACAGAGGTTAAGAGATCAATTCTAAATCCTCTTTAGTTTAAGGATTTCTAGAGGTCAGCTCTTGAAAGGGTGAAGGATGTGCCACTCACCTAGAAAAAGGAATCAGAGTATTATATTAGTAAGAAAAATGAGGAGGAGAAAAAAAAATATACACCCTGCAGTTAAGCATTTCGCTACAAATAGATGCTTATGCAATTTTATCCACCAAATAAAGCATCTCGGTACAAATGGATGCTACCCTTTCCTCATCAAATAAAAAAACATCTCGCTACGTATGGGTGTTTTAGCCTGTAGAAAAGGATTGAAAAAATATGGTGATAAAATTTAGAAATAAGAGACCCAGTGGTCCACTGGGGAGATATACACAAAAAGTGTTGACCTCAGGATAGAAAAATGGTGAGGAGAAAGCAACCAAATTTGAGTGAGGCCAAGCTAAAGGCTTGAATTTGAATAACCTGGATTGGAAATTGGTGTCTTAAGATATGGATTTTTGCAACTTCGGATGCCTTTAGGATGAGTTTATTCACGAGCACGGATGCTTTAAAATCATAGCTACTAAACCTTTACATTGAGCCTAAGAAATCGAGCTTTGGAGACTAGCGGTTGAGGCCTAAAGGAGACAGATAGGCAAAATCCTAGGTCTAGAAGTCTGTCCATGGTGCTGTGGGCTGGTTGTTTAGGGATTCTACCATTTCTAAATTTAGTTAATAAACAGGTGCCTAGTTAATTTGCAAAAACTTACGTTGATAAAAATTGGATTTCATAAACCTAAGGATTAACTAAGTTTGTTGAATTTTTGAGTTAGAATTTAAATTCCAGTCTTGGAGTCTTATTTTCTTAATCATCTTGACCTATTTTGATTCTAGGGTTTAGAGTGGATATAGAGAATAAACGAGTTATCAATGCTTTGATTTGAAAGAAATTCCCATAAAAAATTATGTTTCTACGAATACGTATGTTTTAAGAAGTATTTAAGGTTTTGAGTTCATAGTAAGTGGATTCTTGCTAATGCTCTACTTATTTATGGATATTTACTTAAAATATAAAAAATGTGAATATTAAAAATTCTCACCTAAGCATTCCTCTACTTAGAATTATTTATAATTATTTAATCACCCTGGTGCTTAAATCATCATATTTCTTGGTTAATTTTGTTAGGGACTAGCAAAACTTTGGCTTGCGGGTATGATGAGACTCATCATAGCTCTTAAATACTCCTAATTAACTAGTTTCCCTAGTTAATTAGCTAAGAAAATGTGTTATTAAAGGTTAATTATAATAAAGGGGATTAAATACTAAGGACTGTCAAAATGTCATAAAAGTACTAAATTAATTTTCTATTAATCATAATTATAATTTAATTACTAATTTGGACTCAAATATTAAATATTTACCTAGTTAATTAATATCTAAATTAATATAATCAATATTTAACCCTAAGTATGTAATTAACTTAAGTAACTTAATCATTTAATTAAATAAAGCTAAAGAGGGTAAAAATGTAAATTCAAGGCAAAAATATATTATTTATCTAATTTACAATAATGTATAAAAAGTTGAAAAAGAAATAAATTAAAATAAGCTTTAAATGCCTTTGTTTATGTTTAGGTCCTCAGGTTTTTATTCAATTGAGTCCTTTTATTCATTATAGGTCCTTAAGTTTTCTTGCACTAAGGTCCTTGTGAGCACTACCGTCATCACCGTCTTCTTCTTCTTCATCATCACACTGGACGGCTCACGACAGCCGATCGCCACACCCTCCGATCACCTTCCATCTCACATCTGAACTCATTCGCCATTGCTTTGGAGCTTCAGCACACCACCTTCTCTCCATCCAACAATGCGGATGGCTCCTAAATCCTATTTAGGACTAGCGGATAAGCACACCGGCGTCGGAGACGACGTCGGTTGTTGCTCTGAATCTTGACACCTACACGTACAGGTTCAACCCCCTTCTTCACCATCAATACCTGTAGATGCTACCCTACCCCTCCGATGCTAGGGATCGACCCCCTTTCCCTCTACTCTACACTGAGATTGGTCAGTAGGTTTCTTCCACAACTCTGGCATCTTTGTTCTCCGTTCTCGAGCACTGCCGCCGAGGAAGCATTGCCTCTCTCACCTCCTCTTCCTCTCCTCCACTTTGCCACCGATGTTGGAGCACCCCATTTCTCTGATCTCCTTCATTTTGATCGGCCAGAGTTCTTCCCTCACCAATTCTTGATTTCGATCTCGTTTCTGCCTTGCCAATGGTGGATTCCCTCACCTCCTTCGTCAGGTAAGCAGATCTAATACTTAGGAGTAGGTTAAGCTAGGTAAGTAGGTAGGTTATAGTAGGAGTAGGAGTAATTAGCTCAACTTTTCACCTCTTCGTCTCCGACTCTGGTGAGGCCAAGTTTGGCCTCAATGGACCTTATTTCACTGTTTCTTCATCTGATCATCTTCCTTATCTTTCCATGATTTCATTACGCCTCTTTTCCCTCAATTTTACCAGCTTATTCGCTTAGAACCACTTTACCTCCATCGTCGACCTCTGCTATGGACAACGAAGGTCTATAGCTTAGATACATCCATTAACGGCTCTTCACCACCTTTCTATCATCTTAGGACCCCATTCTACCTTCTAATTCATCTAATTAAACATCTAAATGCTTAAATCACCTTCACCCTCACCTGACACCTTACTATCTATGGTCAGGTGTTCAAAGATGTCATCACACTCAATCAGGTCCTCTGTCACCTTCGTAACACCCTAAGGACCACTCTAACCTACTTAATTTGTCCTGTTACTAAACACACACTAAACGCCTACTCAACTCCTGAGCATGCTGTCAATAGTGACTCAGGAGAGTTTTAATCACCTAATTAACTACTCATATACCATCACCACACTCTCCTGAGATGAGTCTCTCACTCAATTGAGTGAGAAAATCATACCTGAGTTCAATCGAACTGGAATATTATTTTTATTAAATTTACAATTTAATCCTTGAATCAAGCTTTAATTGAAATAATTGAGGTACTCCTGAGGTTCCTTGTGACCTTAGGAGTCTTTTGAACCCATTCTTGATCTTCCGTGAAGATTTTATCTCCAGTCATATGTTCCAGCGTTCACCGGAGCTCTGGTGAGCGCCGATGACTCCATTTTAGAGCTTCAACCCTCAGAACTACCAGAGAAGCTCTAGACCATTTAAGTGAACTCTAAGGATCATATTCTCATGTTTAGACTTATGATTAATTGATTCTACATTCCTGTCAGAGTTCATCTTCTCCAATTCCGGTGAAGTTGGAGAGGCTGAACCTCTGAGATTTAGAGCTTAAAACTTGATTCAGAAGCATCTATATAACCTAAGGTAGCCATTTTAGGTCTTGAATTGGATTAAGAACTTCTACTTTGATCTATTGAACAAACACCTTTCAGATCTCAGGCAATGATGTCTGAGAGCATCTCTATGCTCATCAAAATGAGATTTTAAGGTGTGCATTAGATCCTTGAGGTTTAATTAGGTCAGACTAGGGTAATTAATTGATACTGCAAGCTCTGATCTTGAAAGTCAATTCTCAAGCTCTTTAGGTCAAACCTGAAACATAATTAAGGATTAGAAACTTGAATTTCCAATTTAATGGGTTGATAGTTTCCTGGAGGGTTTTAGAATGCATATAGAGTGACTTGATTGAGTTTTATTGAGGATTAATCGAAGTTTATTTTACTGTGCATTATGGGATATTTCTGAACCCAAGAATTGTTTCTGGGAGTTTTGTTGAATTTTGAACTCGAATCCTACCCAATTCTGTTGCATTTAATCTCCTAAATCTGCTTAGATCTTTTATTGAGGTTGTTGTCTCTCTGATGGACAATTTTGAGTTCAAATCAGACCTCTACAGCTTTTAGCAAAGCTTCCAAGTTCCTGCTCCTTCTTGAAGCTTTCCACAACCTCCAAAACCCAAAAAGATGATGTATGACATCAATCAAGCATTGTTGCAGCTCCTGAAGAGGATGAAAGAAAAAGAACGACAAATGAACCCTACGAAGATCAATGAGACTCACCTAGAGATAAACATATGAAATCTTGAAATTGAGTTAAATGATAAGCAACCCAATGAAATTGAAACTGAATCATACATGATACTTGGGGATCAATCAAGTGAATACGGGGTAGAGCCAAACTAAGATTTTAGTGAACAGTCATGTGAGGAGATTAAAGAGGAATTATTTTCTTCTAAGAAGCTTTGTGGTAGTGATATAAAGTCTAAGCCACTCATTGATATTAAGATTCTTCGAGATAAGTTACCAAATGATTTTGATGAAAGGCCGAATATGAGGATCAGAAGTGTAAGGTGGTGGATAAAGAAGTGTAGGACCCTTTACTTGAGAAGTTTGATTTTGATCAAAGCAATCAAATCAATGAAAAGGTCTCATTGAAGGGATTGGATTTTGAGGATACTGTTCAAAAGAAGGATCTTTGGGTGGATATAGAACCTAAATATGAGTCATTTCATTTTAAAAATGATACAAACATTAGTCCTGGTTATGAGAAATTCATTTTTGAATTGGCTGAAAACTCCTTTCTTGATCTAGGTGACGTTAAAATGAACAAATCCCACTTTGAATGAGATGACAATTTCTTGGTTAGCTTCACCTTTACATCAACTCTTGATGAACCGGAAGTTCAATCATTAATCCTTGAGTTTGATTGTGAATTTGATGTAACCAAGTTTAAACCACCTCCTTATGTCTCGAGGGACTTAGATTTCATGGAAGGGGTTGAAAAATTCAAAGTCATTTCATGTGAAGAGTTGAATGATATGGAGGATTATAGTAAGGAGATAATTGTGAAAGTTTGCACTAGAAGGGGTTGAATAGTGCGGGAAATAAAATCAATGATAATTTACTAAATAGAACATCCTTACAAGAACATTCACCATAATGACACAAGTATTTTCAGGTGGAAGCCACAAAGGTAAAAATCACCACCCAAGTCACCATGACTTAGGAATTTTTGATCTACCTAGTAGATTAAGCCACTAATGTACCACTTAAACAAGAATGATACAAGCTTAGTTACAATCACACTACTTGGATCGAGGGTAGTGTACCTTAAAGCCCCTCTTCACAAAGAAAATTTTGTCCCACAAGGAGATGAGAATTCGCAATGCAAATACCCAACAACTACAACTAAACAAGACCTATAAAGCTAGAAAATATAAATTAACACTAAGATCCTATAGGCAAAGAGAACTTCCCTTAAGGTGGAAGTGGATTAGTGTAAGTACGCAACAAATCAGTGCTCTCGGATGTGGCTTGATGGGTTTGGAGAGTGATGAGCGAGATTTGTATGCAAAAAGATTTAGTTATAGACCCATCATTGTAGTGCGTAGAAATTTGCTACCAGATAAAATTTATAATTGAAGCTCGAGGTGAGCCCCGGGTTGAACACAGGAGGGAGACGTTTGATTTTGTAAAATCGTGTTTCAATTTATTTATTTTTGGTGTTTTTATCTTTTATGATTTGTTTGGTATTTTTATAAGACAGAATATCAAGTCAAATAATTGTTATCTAATATAATCTACTCTAGCAGAATGAGAGAGAGAGAGCCAATCAACATATATGTTTAATAAGAGTTTGCTACAGATAGAGAAGCGGTAAACTACACTAGGAAGCAAATAAAGGATAGAGAGAGGTGAGAAGAATCCCTCTTGACGGCTGCTTGGAGGACAACTCACTTTGACAATGCCTGGACGAAGATGGTGAGAGGCTGGATGAAGAATGAAGTCGGAGGATGGATAGAGGGGCAAGGCGTTGTTGCGGCGAGGATCTACTTCTGAATCAAGGTGAGAGGACGACCACGGGATGCTCCACGAAGGAGGGTGAGAAGCAGGAAAATATTTTACTTTTCTACTCTAAGGAGCTTCCCGGGCTTAGGACCAGGTCCTTAGAGCTTTGGAGGAGGTGTAGGAAGAAGAGGAAGAGATGAAGAGGAATAGGGGATCATGGGCCTTTATATAGTGGAGGAGAGGAGGCTAAATTAGGCATGGGTCAATTAGTGACATTAAAGTCATTGCTGTAAGTCCACCTCAATCATCGCTAAAGATAGCTATGCACCCGCTGGCATCCCTGCGCTCTTAGTTGTCGCACGCGGATGAAGGAGAGTTATTCGATCGAAGATGAATGGTTAGGATTGCATGAGAGCGCGCCCTTTGGATCGAGCCTCAAATGGTCGTTAGATGGCATGAGTAATAGCGTGTCATATCACACGTCCATGTTATTCGCGAGGTGGCACATTCGTAATCGCACGATTGAGATCGTGCAGTTCAATTTCTGCCTTAGCTTTGCTGAGAGGGGACATGACGGGTTTCGAACCTGCGCCCTTTCCTTTAGGGTGTGACTCATCGACCAATGCGGTATGAGCGCTTTTGAGTCCAGAAGATCACTCCTTTGCTGGCGGTGAAGAGTTGATCTCAGTCGTTGGATGAAGATCCAATAGTCGAGATTAAGGCTTCTTTGATGAGAAAGGGGAGGCCGATGGTGTTGGGCGGCTAAGATGGCACCACATGGCGCTATCGTGGCTATCCATCTTCTTTGCTCTGGAGATGATGCCACGGATGTTGAATTGGGTCGATTTTCATGCCTTTGAGCTGTGACCGTTGATCTGGATCTAGCCGTGCAGCTGGATTTGTTATTTGAAGCTTCGAATTATGTCACCTAGCCCCTTAGTCGTTGATCTTCCTCAGACTACATAAGGTGCTATGGACTCCCATCAAGACGATTTTGGAGGAGTATGAATCGGATTGTCGTCTGAATTAGATCCGTACGGCCGGATCGTCAATCTGAGGCCCTGAAATGAATCTCCTCTCCTAGACACAAAAGGAGCAAATTAACTTATAATTTATACAATCTATCCTAAATGCAGAATGATGCATGTTATGCAATATTTATAATGTGGAATGCATTGTTAAGCTTAGGAACTCGCATAAATAGACATTTTATCATGAATAAATATATATTTATCATACGCCCATGCCTATCTTTTGCTAGTCCCTAGCAAAATTAACCAAAATGCTAGGTATGGAATTAAGTTCTGATTACTTAGCCAAAATTTGTTGATTAGCACTAGAAGAATTCAACTAAGGACCTAATTACAAAGACTCAATAATGCTCGGTTGCTTACCAAAATGCAGACCGCAATATACATTTTTTTTCTACTTTATCTTCTTTTCTAATTAATATTTTTTTTTTGAATTTTTTTTTAAGTTTAGAGTTTCAGGGAAGCTTCCTACGGCTACCCAACCCACCCAAGACTTGAAAAGAACTTCAAGTTCTAAGCATCTCGTGAAAAGTGATACACTCACTAAGCAATTGTTAAAAGGATTTCTAGTTTCTATGATCCTAGGTGACCTGAAGAAGAATTTCTACCTAAAAGTGTATCTGTTTAACGGGTAGCTTTCTCCTTATTTTTTTTTTATTTTTTATATGGGGTCAACACAAGGGCAAACTCAGTGCATATCTCCTCGATTTATTCTACTTACCCGCTTCTTCCCTAAGTGTTTTGGGAATTATTTGTGCATTTTATGAGCTGAGCTCTGGACAAACGACCAATGGGGCGTTCAACCCATGACAACTTGTTAGCCATACTTGTGTGGTGAAGTGTGGATTATTTATTTATTTATTTATTTTGTATATTTTTTTCTTTTTTTTTGAGTATATATATTTTTTCTTTTTCTGAGCAGGTGGCTTCCCTGATCTAAGATTTACCTAAAGGTAGTAGAAAGAGTATGATCATATAGTTGGGCTCTAGACAACCAGCCAATGGGCTATTACCCATGACAGCTTGCCAGCCATACTACCCTAGAAAGTTCATTAGCTACCTAATTTCCATAAAAATTGCCGAGAAGTGAGTCAGTGCAAATAGTGTGTAGATGCTTTAAACTCAAAGTTCCCTCAAATCAGAGGGTGAGTTGATAAGTCATTTACTTATCACCCCAATTTATTAACAAAAATAAAATAAAATTAACGTGGTGAGGACTCGAGAAATAGGTCCACATTTTAGTGGACACCCGTACTAATTAAGCCTGAAGACTTGAAGAGTCTTAGTGTTCAAGTCCTATCATATCATTTCCTAAGGTTATCAAATTTCTAATGCCTAAATTCTCTTCTCCTAATTCTAATTTTTTTGTCTTTTTTTTAAATAAAGAAAATAAAAGAAATTCTATGGAGCTAACAAAATAATTTCAGGATAAGTATCTTGCCTCCCATGCCTAAATGATTTAATGTCCTCATTGTAAAAATAAAGACATGAAAAGGATAGAGTAAACAAAATATCACCTGAATTTCGTAATAGATCCAGTCAGCTTCGAAGAGAAAGTGGACTATACACAAATGTTAAGTTTAGTGCCTTCAACTAGGCATAATATACAAACAAAGAAGAGGTTAAGAATTCACAGGTGTAGGTCAGGATCAAAATAAGAAGATTGATCTCAGGACCCACCAGTAGGTGTCCACAGATGTGGACCAGATTATGGTGCAGACCCACGCCTCAGGGTCGAGTGGTTCTAAGGTTCTAGATGAAAATCACCCAAAACTAGAGATTGTTGTTCTTACGGGGCTGGGCCTGTGGTTTTGTGGTGTGCAACCCAAGTCTAAAATAGCAGACAGTAGGTAGATTTGGTTCAATAGGTTTGATTGTCCACTTAGGGTTTAGCTCGAAAAGATAATCAATTAGGCTGAGCTTGGGTTGCACATCCTTAGGGTTGAAAATATCATAAGGGTCCTGGTAGAAGGTTGGTGGTTTCAGGTTAACAGGAACCCTTAGATCCAAAATTCCATTTCCCTCGAAATTCATTTCCTATAATTTAACTTCTAAACTCCTCTCCTCTAAAATCAAGTGTTCGGTTTCTACGACATCTAACATACTATTCACCCCATGTGATTTACCCAAGTCCAAAAATCATGGCTGAATTAGAATTGACTTGGGTTTGGTGACTTCAAGATCATCATTATATTCTTCGGGGTGTGGTTGAGGAATGGGGCTATTGATCAAATCTTTCATCAAACCAAGATTTTTATCCTCAAGTTAGCCCCAACTGAATCAAATTCCTTAATTATAGGACCATCACATGATTGATCAAGTTCCTTTGGCCTGTTTGTCTCACTAAAATCATCTTTTCTTAAGCTCAAGTGAGACTTCTCCTAAAGATTATTCACCCTCAGAATCAAAGAATTCTTGATCCTCATTTATATGCCTCAAAATCATCTATCCTTTCTTGGTCCATGGAGACATATTTTTCCTTGTTTCCTAGCTCTGGGATCTCAGGTGAGAAAATTACATTGTCCTCAATAGGTTGCTCTAGACCAACCTGGTCATCCCCGATCTCATAAAAATTGTCCCCCATTATAGGTGCCTGAGCAGGTTCTGACATTGGCTCTCTTGAAGGGGGTTCATCCTGGGAATCATCCCAAGATTAGACTAAAGTAACCACGAATTTCATCCTCAATCTCGACAATTTCCGAAGCAAAAAGTCACCCAAGCCCTTATCCTCAACATCTTGGAGCTAATCCAATAAAGAACTATTAAGTTCATCAATCATTTTGATCAGTCTTTGTAACGAACGCGTGCCCCAGACGTCTTTTAAGACGTCTGGGAGGTGGCCCAGACGTCGGACCAGACGTCTGGGATCGTTTCCAGACGTCTGGAAATCCGTTATCTTCGACACGCGCGGGTCGTCTGCGCGCCTGAGCACGCAGACTCGCATATTCGTTTATTCCCTGCGGCTGCAGACGCCCTGCCGCGTCCTCTCTCCTCCTCGCACGACCTTAAAAGGCCACGCCTCCCCTCACTTCCATCACCACCGTCTCCTCCCTCTTCTCCTTCAGCCAGTGAGCGTGAGCGCGAGGGCAGCAGCGGCGGCCGCAGTGAGCGCGGAGGAGGTGCTGCGTGCGAGAGCGGAGCTCTACCGTGAGGGCAAGCTCGCCGGGGCTGCTAGGGCCGGCCGGCGGAGGGTGTAGGGGGCACGGAGAGACGCGGAGGGGGGACTGCTGCGGTCTGAGCAGTAGGCGCGCGAGGTGCGACGCGGGCGGCGTCGCGAGCGGAGGCCGAGTGGCGCCCTGATTCTGGAAAAATATCCAGAATCAGACATCTGGGTTGATAGCCAGACGGCGAGGGCGACGTCTGGAAGACCATCCAGACGTCTGAAAGGTGAGTTTTCCGTCTCCTTCTTCCTTCCTGTCGACTGACTGTACTGAGGGAGGGAGATGGGTGTGCACAGGCTCGGTGATTCGCCATCCATCGCGAATCAGACGTCTGGCAGTAGTACCAGACGGCGGAAGCGACCTCCAGACGTCCGGGGTGACCATCGGATGTCTGGGAGCAAGGCCAGACGTCCCCGCAGACTTCTGGACGTCTGGGAAACCACGCTGAACAAGGTAATTCTCTGATCCACTTTTTAAGACGTCTGGAAGAAGTTCCAGATGTCTGATTTTGCACAGTGTCGTCGTTTTCGACCCGTTTAGGGCCCGTTCGGGTTCCATTTTCCGCGATTCGAGTTGCATTCTTTTCGGAATTAATTCGTCTACCCATCTACAGTAGCTATACACTATTTTGAGATACTCCTTGTGTTTGATCCTTGTGATAGGACCCCGTTCTGTTGCAGTCTCGGGGGTCGCGGAGGCACGCGGGATTCCCGACCACGCCCCCATTTCTCCCGTTGTACCTGGTAGAGTGGCTTTAAGTTATTAATAAAATCTGTTAAATTATGGAACCATAAATAGAACCTAGGACATTGCATGAATCCTAGGAATGAGAAATAGATGGAATGATAGCTCCTAGGTGTTGCATGAATCTTAGGGCTGGAAAACTAGATTGTATGATAGATCCTAGGATATGGCATGAATCCTAGGATGGGAAAACTAGTGGAATGTATAATACTGCAGTCTTGGAAAATGGAAAGAGATATAAAGCTGCCTGTAATTTGAATTAACAGCTGCCTGTTGTGAATAAATAACGTGGTTGAGAACATGGATTGTAAGAATGTGAAACTGGAAAGTGAAACCTGGATGTTTGAGTAAAAAGGATGGAACCCTATGGGGAAGTAGGAGTAGAACTCCTGGAAAGTGAATGGAATAGTATTGGGGAAGTGAGCTGGCCATTGAGTACGGAGTACCAAGGAGAGCGACTGTCCCCCTGTTTAGTGCAGAGCGGAGCCAGCCGCCCCAGGGACCCGGGGTTAGGACTGGCCACTCTGTACCGACTTGCTGGCCCTCGCGTACGTAGTACCGAGGAGAGCTACTAGTGTAGGGAGGTACTAGCTACCCCACGGGCCCCGGGGTTCTGCTAGCCTCCCACACCGACTTGTTAGGCCTGCTGGGGCAAACCAGGGTAGTCAGGCGAGGGTGCACGGACTGTGGAGGGGCAAGGCCCCGGTTTGGTTACTGTGGAGGGGTTGGACCCCTGTTACTGGGAGGGCTCTGCCCTGGACTGGTTCCGTGCTGTGCTTTGGGCGCACCCGTTAACGGAAACGACTGACCGCGTGCCAGTACGGGTTAGCTACCTGTGCGTTTATCGCGCGTGCCGTAGTCACAGTTACGTCTGTCAGTGACCTTGGGGTGGTTGACTGAGGGTAGGATCACCACGGGGGACTCTCCCGGCCAGGAGAGCACCACGTGCTACTTCTACTTTTTGGAAAAGATTGCAATCAAGATCGTTCCCACGAGGAACATTCGAGATCAAGAAAAAGATCTGAGGAATAAATGAAATAGTGAGACATTTGAAAGATGTGAATAAAGAAAGTAATCGAACATAACAGCTACTGTACACTCTACTGTTGCTTTTAGTTTTAGTTGCCACTCTACTCAGCGTTTTGCTGACGTGTTACACTCGTTACCTTTTTCAGGACCAGGTGTTGAGCAGCCAGAGTCAGCGGCTGCAAAGGACGCTGGGCCGAGTAGGGTCCAGTAGAGTTACCACTGTCTCTTGTACCTCTTTTTGTTACGTTGTAGTGAGTAGTTCTTGTTTCCGCTGTACTTTCTTTACCTGCAGTTCAAATTATATTATGAATGTTGTTCTACTGTTGTGGTGGTACATACTGTGGTAGTTTCTTTCCTTACTGCTGTACTTTCTTACTATTAGTTATATTCATGCTGAATGTGGTTTATTTTACTGCTCTTTTGGTTACTTCCTCGTTGGACGACTAGGTCTTGGGATTAGTTGAGTCGGTCCGGTTCTCGTGTCTCGTAGGGACTTGGGAACCGGGTCGTTACAAGATGGTAGCAGAGCAAGGTCGTCTCGAGAAGTGAATCAATTGACTGGTAAATAACCAATTCACATGTTTATAACTAGAGTAGCCACCACAACCTATCTCTTGACATGAGCTCTTAGAAGTTTCGTTAGATACCGTCTGTTTTGACGTTTTTTTTTTTTCCGTTTTGTTTCGCGTCTCCTTACAGGAGATGCCTCGTCGAGGGATTGGCGAGACTGGCCGCGGGCTCCTTACAGGAGATGCCTCGTCGAGGGATTGGCGAGACTGGCCGCGGGCGCGGCCGAGGATGAGGTCGGCGAGGTGGACGTGCTGTTGTTGACGTCTCGGTGGACCAGCCACCACTTCCGGGCATCCAGGCCTAGGACCTCGCCAGACTGATACGGGACATTGTACGAGAGGAGCTCCACCCACCGCCCCGAGCACCTCCTCCTGGGGCTGCAGAGGGGGAGTCCTCTGTGGGACCACGCGACGGACACGGCGCTGGACACGAGGGAGGGGATGGGCCGCTGCCGCCCCCACCTTCCTCCGACACTTCTGTACACGAGGCACCTTCGCCTGGAGGTGCACCAGGACCTCCCCTACAGTGCCACTTTGAGCTTTTCGGACAGTTCCGGAAGCTGAAGCCCCCCTCCTTCAAGGGGGATGAGGACCCGACCGAGGCAGAGGACTGGCTTGAGCAGCTGGAGAAGATCTTCGACACCCTTCGGCCCCCAGTGGAGTGCCGCGTGGCCTTTGCCACGTACCAGCTGGAGAGTGCGGCACACCGGTGGTGGAGGGCGGTCCGGGGAAAGGAGAGGGACGAGCCGACGTGGGACCAGTTCGTCACCCTCTTCTGCGAGCAGTACTTTCCCCAGACGTGGCAGGACCAGAGGAGGTGGGAGTTCCACACTCTCCGCCAAGGGACGATGACTGTGAGCCCGTATCGCATGCATTTCTTGGAGCTGTCCCGCTTTGCAGCGACAGCGGTAGCCACTGAGGAGGAGCACCTTTGGAGGTTCACCGAGGGGCTCCGGCCTGCGATCCGGGGGTATGTCAAACCCCTGAAGCTGCCTACATTTTCGAGGGTGGCAGAGGCTATGACTTACGAGGAGACCAACCCGTCCGCACGAGACACTGACGGCGGGTGGAAGAGGCCCTTCCAGCTAGACTTTTCACAGGGCCGGCGAGAACGAAGACACGTGGAGTCCGCAGGAGAGCCGTCACGTTGTGCAAGGCCATCAGTGGCCTTTGGGGGCCCTCGACAGGGGCCAATCGCCAGCACCGGACCCCCGCCTAGCCGACAGCAGGGACCCACTGAGGGCGGGAGTCGGGTTCCCCTCTGCTACCAGTGTGGCCAGCTGGGCCACGTCAGGAGGGACTGCCCATCTATGGCAGGGGGTCAGTAGATACTCCCCGCGCAGAGCACTGGAGGGCATGCAGGAGGCCGCGGTTCCCAGGCGCGAGGAGGAGGACAGCAGTCGCGAGGAGGGTATCGGCCAGCACCTACCCGTCCGACGCAGAGTGTGGCTGCTTCGTCCGCACCTAGAGCTGAGGGGAGTGTCAACGCCCTCACACACAGGGACGCCAGAGCTTCGGGATCGGTGGTAGCAGGTATGGTTTCAGTTTCTGGCAGACTCGTTTACACGCTTTTCGATTTCGACGCTACGCACTCGTTTGTCGCAGCCAGTTTCGCAGTTAGTTTGGACCAGGATTATACACTGTTAGAGAATCCGTTCGTAATCAGAGGTTCGAGTGGCCAGCTGTTTGTAGCTGAGGAGGTGTACACAGATTGCGAGGTCAGCGTCGGAGGACATAGCCTGCCAGCTGACCTGATTATGATCCAGATGGAGGACTTTGGAGTGATTCTGGGGATGGATTGGCTGTCCGCTTACCACGCCTTGGTGGACTGTTTTGAGAGGAAGATTGTCTTCTCCATTCCGGAGTTGCCTTCTTTCGAGTTTCACGGACAGCCAGTGGATGGAGGTTTCAGGTGCATTTCGGCACTTCGGGCGGCTAGACTTTTGAGCCAGGGGTGTGAGGGCTTCCTAGCTTGTGTGGTGGCAGAGCCCAGCCCTGTGGCAGACTTCCAGAGCATCCCGGTGGTCAGAGAGTACCCCGACGTGTTTCCAGACGAGTTACCAGGACTACCGCCCGAGCGTGAGATTGAGTTTGAGATATCACTAGTACCGGGGACCAGCCCCATCTCCACCGCGCCATACAAAATGGCACCGCTTGAGCTGCGAGAGCTCAAGTCCCAGTTGCAGGACCTTTTGGAGAAAGGCTTCGTGAGGCCCAGTGCGTCCCCCTGGGGAGCCCCGGTACTGTTTGTGAAGAAGGATGGGACCCTACGCCTTTGTGTGGACTACCAACAGCTGAACAGGGTCACCATCAAGAACAGATATCCGCTGCCGAGGATCGACGATTTGTTTGACCAGTTGCGGGGTGCCACGGTGTTTTCCAAGATTGATTTGAGGTCTGGATACCACCAGTTGAGGATCAGGGAGACCGACGTCTCCAAGACAGCTTTCCGCACCCGGTACGGACACTACGAGTTTTTGGTCATGCCGTTTGGGCTGACCAATGCCCCCGCTGCTTTCATGGACCTGATGAACCGGGTGTTTAGACCGTACTTCGACCAGTTCGTGGTGGTTATCATAGATGATGTACTCATCTATTCTAGAGATCGGACGCAGCACGGACAGCACTTGCGGATGGTTCTGGACACTCTGAGACGACGCCGGCTGTACGCCAAATACAGCAAGTGCGAGTTCTGGTTGAGGGAGGTGACCTTCCTAGGTCATGTGATCTCTGGAGACGGCTTGGCGGTGGACCCAGCCAAGGTCGAGGCAGTGCTCAGGTGGGAGAGACCGCATTCAGTCACTGAGATTCGCAGTTTTTTGGGACTGGCAGGCTACTACAGACGATTCATCAGAGGATTTTCGCAGATTGCGCGTCCTATGACACCGTTGACCCGAAAGGACGTGCCTTTCGCTTGGACAGACGCCTATGAGGATTTTTTTCTGGAGCTGAAGGAGAGGTTGACCTCGGCTCCCGTGCTCACCATCCCTGACAGTAGTGGCGGGTTCGTTGTGTACACGGATGCCTCCTTGCAGGGGTTAGGAGGTGTACTTATGCAGAGGGGTCATGTTGTCGCTTACGCTTCGCGGCAACTGAAGCCCCATGAGCATACCTACCCTACCCACGACCTAGAGTTGGCAGCTGTTGTCTTCGCACTGAAGACCTGGAGGCACTACTTGTACGGTGAGACCTTCGAGATTTTTACCGATCACAAGAGCCTCAGATACCTTTTTGATCAGAAGGAGCTCAACATGAGATAGAGACGTTGGTTGGAGCTCCTGAAGGACTACGACTGCAGCATCTCCTACCACCTGGGAAAGGCCAATGTGGTGGCTGACGCCTTGAGCCGTAAGGCGCCCGCACGCTTGGCCAGTCTACAGTTACAGAGTTGGAGCCTTTTGGAGGAGGTGGGCAGTTGGCGACCTCTAGAGTTACTAGGGTACTGTGGGGCAGTGACGGTGACACGACAGACCATGCCAGAGCTGATAGACCGCATCATCACAGGGCAGATGGCCGATCCGTACTTGCAGTCTTTACGCGACAGAGTACTGTCAGAAGACCCTGAGGACTTCTCTTTTACAGACCAGGTGCTACGCTTGAGGGGACAGTTGTACGTTCCCAGAGACGAGGAGCTGTTGAGAGAGCTCTTGACTGAGGCACACGGTTCCAGATTCACCATACATCCCGGAAACACAGAAATGTACCACGACTTGAGACGCGAGTTTTGGTGGAGAGGGATGAAGCGGGATGTGGGTGAGTTCATGCAGCAGTGTTTAGTGTGCCATCAGGTGAAAGCCGAACACCAGAGGCCTACAGGCCGCTTCAGCTGCTTCCAGTGCCAGAGTGGAAGTGGGAGAGCATCACCATGGACTTGGTGGTGGGCTTACCTGTTACCCAGCGGGGACACGACGCAGTCTGGGTAATAGTGGATAGACTGACGAAGACGGCACGTTTCTTGCCGATCCGAGTTACTTTGGGACCAGCACAGTTGGCAGAGAGGTATATCCGTGATGTGGTACGACTACACGGAGTTCCGCGAGAGATCGTATCCGACCGGGATACCTGCTTTACGTCCCAGTTTTGGGCTGAGTTTCAGCAGGCCTTGGGGACGAGGTTGAGGTTTAGCACGGCTTACCAACCCCAGACGGACGGACAGTCTGAGTTCACGATACAGACACTTGAGGACCTTTTGCGTGCCTGTGTACTGGACTGAAGGGGCTCTTGGGAGGAGCACCTGCCCCTGGCAGAGTTTGCATACAACAACAGTTATCACTCGAGCATTGGCATGGCTCCCTACGAGGCTCTGTACGGACGGAAGTGTACGGCACCCTTGAGTTGGGTTGAGGTGGGGACCAAGTGGGAGGTTGGCCCCAGGTTGATCCGGCAGAGTCAGGAGGTAGTCGAGCAGATCCACAGACGACTTCGCACTGCCAGGAGCAGACAGAAGAGCTACGTGGATCGGAGACGCAGAGAGGTGCAGTTTGAGGTTGGGGACCATGTCTTCCTTCGTGTCTCGCCCATGAAGGGCTTACAGCGGTTTGGGGTGAGAGGGAAGCTCGCGCCGAGGTTTGTGGGGCCCTTTGAGGTCCTGGAGCGGGTTGGACCCGTTGCTTACCGGCTTGCCCTCCCCCCGCAGCTTTCTGGTGTGCACGACGTGTTCCACGTGTCCAACCTCAGGAAGTATGTTGCCGATCCCAGTCACGTACTGAGTCACGAGAGCGTCGAGGTGGGCGACAACCTGACCTACCCCGAGCGGCCAGTGCAGATCCTAGACCGAGCCGTCCGCAGTTTGAGACGAAAGCAAGTACCCCTGGTAAAGGTTTTGTGGAGGAGCCAGCGGTATGAGGAGGCTACCTGGGAGCATGAGGCGACAATGCGGGAGCGGTACCCGGAGCTTTTCGCGGGTACGTCTTTTCGGACCGGCTTCGGTCCTCTTTGAGTTTGTTATGGTTAATTGGACATCTTTTCCCGCACCCTAGTTGGCGCAAGTTTCGGGGATGAAAATTCCTTTGAGTTTGTTATATTGTAACGAACGCGTGCCCCAGACGTCTTTTAAGACGTCTGGGAGGTGGCCCAGACGTCGGACCAGACGTTTGGGATCGTTTCCAGATGTCTGGAAATCCGTTATCTTCCACACGCGCGGGTCGTCTACGCGCCTGAGCGCGCAGACCCGCATATTCGTTTATTCCCTGCGGCTGCAGACGCCCTGCCGCGTCCTCTCTCCTCCTCGCACGGCCTTAAAAGGCCACGCCTCCCCTCACTTCCGTCACCACCGTCTCCTCCCTCTTCTCCTTCAGCCAGTGAGCGTGAGCGCGAGCACGAGGGCGGCAGCGGCGGCCGCAGTGAGCGCAGAGGAGGTGCTGCGTGCGAGAGCGGAGCTCTGCCGTAGGGCGAGCTCGCCGAGGCTGCTAGGGCCGGCCGGCGGAGGGTGCAGGGGGCGCGGAGCGACGTGGAGGGGGGACTGCTGCGGTCTGAGTAGCAGGCGCGCGAGGTGCGACACGGGCGGCGTCGCGAGCGGAGGCCGAGTGGCGCCCTGATTCTGGAAAAATTTCCAGAATCAGACGTCTGGGTTGATAGCTAGACGGCGAGGGCGACGTCTGGAAGACCATCCAGATGTCTGAAAGGTGAGTTTTCCGTCTCCTTCTTCCTTCCTGTCGACTGACCGTACTGAGGGAGGGAGATGGGTGTGTGCAGGCTCGGTGATTCGCCATCCATCGCGAATCAGACGTCTGGCAGTAGTACCAGACGGCGGAAGCGACCTCCAGACGTCCGGGGTGACCATCGGACGTCTGGGAGCTAGGCCAGACGTCCCCGCAGACTTCTGGACGTCTGGGAAACCACGCTGAACAAGGTAATTCTCTGATCCACTTTTTAAGACGTCTGGAAGAAGTTCCAGATGTCTGATTTTGCACAGTGTCGTCGTTTTCGACCCGTTTAGGGCCCGTTCGGGTTCCATTTTCTGCGATTCGAGTTGCATTCTTTTCGGAATTAATTCCTCTACCCATCTACAGTAGCTATACACTGTTTTGAGATACTCCTTGTGTTTGATCCTTGTGATAGGACCCCGTTCTGTTGCAGTCTTGGGGGTCGCGGAGGCACGCGGGATTCCCGACCACGCCCCCATTTCTCCCGTTGTACCTGGTAGAGTGGATTTAAGTTATTAATAAAATCTGTTAAATTATGGAACCATAAATAGAACCTAGGACATTGCATGAATCCTAGGAATGAGAAATAGATGGAATGATAGCTCCTAGGTGTTGCATGAATCCTAGGGCTGGAAAACTAGATTGTATGATAGATCCTAGGATATGGCATGAATCCTAGGATGGGAAAACTAGTGGAATGTATAATACTGCAGTCTTGGAAAATGGAAAGAGATATAAAGCTGCCTGTAATTTGAATTAACAGCTGCCTGTTGTGAATAAATAACGTGGTTGAGAACATGGATTGTAAGAATGTGAAACTGGAAAGTGAAACCTGGATGTTTGAGTAAAAAGGATGGAACCCTACGGGGAAGTAGGAGTAGAACTCCTGGAAAGTGAATGGAATAGTATTGGGGAACTGAGCTGGCCATTGAGTACGGAGTACCAAGGAGAGCGACTGTCCCCCTGTTTAGTGCAGAGCGGAGCCAGCCGCCCCAGGGACCCGGGGTTAGGACTGGCCACTCTGTACCGACTTGCTGGCCCTCGCGTACGTAGTACCGAGGAGAGCTACTAGTGTAGGGAGGTACTAGTTACCCCACGGGCCCCGGGGTTCTGCTAGCCTCCCACACCGACTTGTTAGGCCCGCTGGGGCAAACTAGGGTAGTCAGGCGAGGGTGCGCGGACTGTGGAGGGGCAAGGCCCCGGTTTGGTTACTGTGGAGGGGTTGGACCCTTGTTACTGAGAGGGCTCTTCCCTGGACTCGTTCCGTACTGTGCTTTGGGTGCACCCATTAACGGAAACGACTGACCGCGTGCCAGTACGGGTTAGCTACCTGTGCGTTTATCGCGCGTACCATAGTCACCGTTACGTCTGTCAGTGACCTTGGGGTGGTTGACTGAGGGTAGGATCACCACGGGGGACTCTCCCGGCCAGGAGAGCACCACGTGCTACTTCTACTTTTTGGAAAAGACTGCAATCAAGATCGTTCCCACGAGGAACATTCGAGATCAAGAAAAAGATCTGATGAATAAATGAAATAGTGAGACATTTGAAAGATGTGAATAAAGAAAGTAATCGAACATAACAGCTACTGTACACTCTACTGTTGCTTTTAGTTTTAGTTGCCACTCTACTCAGCGTTTTGCTGACGTGTTACACTCGTTACCTTTTTCAGGACCAGGTGTTGAGCAGCCAGGGTCAGCGGCTGCAGAGGACGCTGGGTCGAGTAGGGTCCAGTAGAGTTACCACTGTCTCTTGTACCTCTTTTTGTTACGTTGTAGTGAGTAGTTCTTGTTTCCGCTGTACTTTCTTTACCTGCAGTTCAAATTATATTATGAATGTTGTTCTACTGTTGTGGTGGTACATACTGTGGTAGTTTCTTTCCTTACTGCTGTACTTTCTTACTGTTAGTTATATTCATGCTGAATGTGGTTTATTTTACTGCTCTTTTGGTTACTTCCTCGTTGGACGACTAGGTCTTGGGATTAGTTGAGTCGGTCTGGTTCTCGTGTCTCGTAGGGACTCAGGAATCGGGTCGTTACAATCTTCAATGCTTCAGTGCAGGGTGTTGGCTGAGTTTCCAAAGATCATATGGTATTCCTTAAGTTAGCCAACACCCAATCTTGGGCCTAGTTCGCCTGAATCGAATGGTTCGGTTTAGGGTTAGGTAGGTTTGGGTTTAATCCAGGGGAGTGAAGGAATTGAGGTTCTTTGGGCTCTCCCTGATAATAGGTCATTCCGAGTTGTTCAAAAAGGGGTGGTGACCTATGTTCAGTATAATCCAGGGGAGGGTAGGTATTATAATCATATCTTTCTTTATTGTAGATCGAGTTGGTTTGTTCATAAAAGGGTTGTGATCTATAATCGGCGTAGCTCTGGGAAGGATAATAATCATAATCATGATGTCCAGGGTTAGACCCTAGATACTGAGGTCTGAAATCATATCCCCAATCAGAGTTATGCCGACTAGGGGATGGGCAGTCATAAGTCAGGTTGAAATAGTAATCATCTTAAGGATAAGTGGTGGTAGGAGGGTAGGAGTGGAAATGTGAGTAGGATGTGGAAGGATCCATGGCAAAGTAGGAGGGAAAATAGACGAGAGAGAGGTGCCCTGCAGTATAGTCAAACCAAATCTATCCTTAGGTGGGTAGCCTAAAGGCCTACAGACTCTCAAAACTCGTCTTGAGATGAAAGAAATGATTTGGTCTACTTCTATCCAGTCAATCCAACCAGTTAGAGGGAGGGATTTGGGAGAAGGTTCTTCCTTTGGTTTGCCTCCGGTTCCTTTGATACACCCCAACCGCGGTCATTTGACACTACTCCCCTAGCCAGACATTAGATGCACCAGTATAAGCAGATTAATAGAAAACAATCTCAATCTAGGCCCCGAAGAGCGAATCAATCCTTAAGGCCAACATCTACTTAGTTTTAATTAGGTTTGGGATGATTGTGCTCTTGGAATGTGATGGGCCCTTTAGATGGGTTGTGCCCTTAAATATCAATTTCAATGTGTGTGCATGCACAACCAATGGTTTTCATGCAAGATTATTAAAGATAAGGTTGATTTTAAAGTTCAAATCTTGCTTAGTAGCTTTTAGGGTTTAATCTTTAGGTATATTCAATCAAGTTTAAAAGGCACACCAAGTTTTGAACTCATTGGTGATAATATATTCCTTTAAAATAAAAAATAATGTGGAGTGCCTGGTTCAACCCTAAAAATCAACCATATAGAGAAAGCTACTAAATGAATCACTTTTATTTTAAGTGATGCAGCCCAAACAAATCAATCAATTGGCCTGTTGCATCACCTATTAAGGCACACAAAGGTAATTAGCCTAATATGCTTCTAATCACTTATTTGTATAAGTTGTGCAGATGTACTGGGACCTCAGGTTGAATTCCTGGTTAAGTGATTAAATCAGATCAAAGTAAGGTGCCTTGGTTGTGTAGGTGTATAAGGTGTGTAACTTTTAGCTTAATCCCACAAGAAGAGAAGAGTTTGTTTTTTTGTATTTTTTATTTACGCAGGTAGGTGAGGTGAGTAAAGTGACAATCAAACAACTAGGACTAACATAGGGTTTTTGCAAGCACCTAAGTCGATTTGACTTTGATTTATTAGTGTGGCGAAATGAAATCCAGGGTGTGGGGAATGGGGATACACTTTAGAACCTTTATCAATATTTTTCTCCAATCTAACCGCTCTGGCTCACCTCAGAAGAGTACCTGCAACCACAGCAAGATCGGAGAAAAAGTGAGATAAAAGTTAGGTAAGGCGAAAAATGTGAGAAAACCCAAAGAGCATTGCTTCCCCATCAACGATGCCAAAATGATGAGCGAGATTTTGTACATAGAAAGCTTGAGTTATAGACCAGTCATTGTATTACGTAGAAATCCACTACTAGATAAAATTTATAACTGAAGCTCGAGGTGAGCCCCTGGTTGAATATGGGGAGGTGAACATTTGGTTTTGTAAAATCACGTTTCGATTTATTTGTTTTTGGTGTTTTTATCTTTTATGATTCTTTTGGTACTTTTATAAGATAGAATATCAAGCAAAATAATTGTTATCTAATCTAATCTAATCTAGTAGAATAGGAGAGAGTGAGAAACAATCAACATATATGTTCAATAAGAGTTTACTACAGATAGAGAAGTGATAAACTACACTAGAAAGAGAATAAAAGATAGAGAGAGGTGAGAAGAATCCCCTTCACCGGCTACTTGGAGGATGACTTACTTTGACGGTGCTTGGACAAAGATGGTGAGAGGTTGGACGAAGAAGAACGAGGATCTACTTCCGGATCAGGGTGAGAGGATGGCCACAAAATACTCCACGAAGGGGGGTGAGAAGTGGGAAAATATTTTACTTTTCTACTCTAAGGAGCATCCTGGTCTTAGGACTAGCTCCTTAGAGCTTTGGAGGAGGTGTGGGAAGAAGAGGAAGAGATGAAGAGGAATGGGGGATCATGGGCCTTTGTATAGTGGAGGAGAGGAGGCTAAATCGGGTATGGGTCAATTAATGACATTAACATTTTCACTGTAGATTCACCTCAATCATCACTGAAGACAGCTCATGCGCCTGCTAGCGTTCGTGTGTTGATAGCTACCACATGCAGTTGAAGGAGAGTTGTTTGATTGAAGATGAACGATCGACATTGCATGCGAGCGCGCTTTGGATCGTGCCTCAAGCGCGTGTCAGATGGTGCATGTATTAGCGCATCGTATCACGCATCCACTCTATTGGCGACGTGGCACGTTCGTAACCGCACGATTAAGATCATGCGGTTGATGAGAAGTGGCTCATCATAGCTAAAATGCCTAAGTTAAGCTAGAAACTAGGTTACTACTGAATTAACATATGAAAAGGGTTAAGTGTGGTAAATAGTGAAAAAGACCTAAAACATCAAATCTGTGTTAAAAATGTGAAATTAGGTCATTAAATGAGATATTCTATTCATTAATGTAAAATGATGACCCAATTGCAAATTGAACAAATATTTGAGTCGTAAAGTTCAAATCAAAAGTAAAATTAACTTCCTAAATGTTTAATTAAGCTTAAATAAAAACTTGGTTGCATTTGGACATCATTAGGATCTTACATTTATTAGATTACATATAGGTCCTTAGGTCATATACATTTTCTTCATTTAAAAACCTTCCAGGGACTTGTCTGAAAGTTACAAGGACCTTTTTGCAAATCCAAAAGATGGCTCTGCATAACTTCTTAGCCAGTTATGGGCCTTTCCACAAAACCTCTACCCCTTCGCCATTTTGAACCTTCCACGCAAAAGCACCAATAGACCTACTGTGGGCGGGTCTACTGTAGCTGCAAGAACACCCTTGATCTAGGCCATCCATCCTTTGCTCTCTCGATCTGATGGCCATCACCAATTCAAAGCTTCATGCACTTTGGCACATGTAGTCACTACCTTGCCCAGATCTCATCCAACAGCTGCGATTTGGATTGGAACTTTGCGCACCCTTGCTAGCCCATCCCCACTGCCCATGCCCTAGGTACCTAATCGCACCACTGTGGTGCTTTGATCTAATGCCCTACCTACTTAAGCTTCTCCCCTGAGCCGCACGCAAACATAACCAGCTCCCTCCCTTTGAGTGGTTCCCTTTGTCCAACCCCTTAGCCTTCCACCTCCTTTCATCACCCACGGTGACAGAGTAGGCTCCTCTCCCTCCTTCTCTAGCCGTCGACTGTTGGCTCTTGGACGCCACCTGCTTCAGCTGAGGGTCTCTTCCATTTCATCGCCATCAACCTCCGACTGGTGGACCTTGGACACCACCTTCGTCTACTAGCTAGATTTATTTCTTTCCTAGTGTAGTTTTTCCTGCTTTCTAGATTAATTGTAGTAATAGCTAGAGTAATTTAGGAGTAGATTAGATGTTAGAATTCCCTAGTTTGATGGTTTAGTTTAGTTAGGAGTAGGTTAGTATAGATTCGCTTCCGCCCTCTCTGATCAATTCAGATCAGAGAGGTGTTTTTCCACCTCCATTTTGGAAAACACAACTTTCTCATCATCTCATTATCACATTCATTTCTCTCCCTCGATGTTTTATTCCATATTTCATCCTTCCCATCGAGTTGAATTGGATCTGAAATACACAAATTTCTAGTTCACGCTCAAGTCCATCTAGGGGTCCTCTAATCCACTTCAGATGTTCACAAGGACCCTTGATTTGATTTTGAATTGCACTAGTTTGCTTGATTGACTCAAATTCGGATTTCACACACAATTGCAAGATTTTGAATCATTTTTGCTTTAAATGTTTTAATCAATCAAATTGAAGTATCGTCATGCAATTGGATCATTTGCAATGAATCTGAGATGATTTGTTGAAATTTTATTGCTTAGATGAGCTGTACTTGATTTGAGCATAATTCATTGATTTCTAGATTGATTGGTTTTTGAATGAGATGTTGGAGCCAATGAGAGTCATAGCTTTGATTTGAGGTTCTGGCATTGTTTTGAATCTGATTTGTCATTGAGTTGGATTTTTTTAATTAGTTTTCGGAATGTGAAGGATTTCTCTGTATGTTTGGAAGAGGTTATCTGATATTGTGAAGTTGTATCTTCATCTTGAGTTTCCTAAGAGTCTGATTTTTTTGATTTTCAAAGCGAAATAGTGTTTGTGATTTCAATACATGAATTGAGTTAGATTTGAATTTTAAGATGGATAAATTAAAAGGACTGATTTGAATATGATAGTCTGACATTGAGTCAAGGTGGATCATTAATTTGGTTTGATCATGCTGCTGTCCAGCTACTAAATGTATAGTTAGGGAGCTGTTAAGATGGCAGCAGTAGCTGCAACTGTGAGTTAAGATGTCTGATTGCTGAAGATAACACCTGATTTGAGATGGCAACAATAGCTACTGAGTTTAGCAGTCGTAGTAGCAGTTGTTGCTGTTGAATTGCAATTGCTATTGTGTGCTCCAGCAGCCACTGCTTGGCTGTACTGGCTGATCTGATTGGCTGGGAATGGAGCTAAGTATTTTGGAGAGTTTGAGAGGTTGACCTATATTTAGTGCTAGAATTATATGTATCAAGTATTCATGAACTTGAAATGGATTTTAATTTGATTTGGAGTGCTTGTAATTTTAGTTTTGAAATCTTCCGTCAACTATTATTTCTTGTAAACCTGTTCAAACTTGAAATTTAATGAAATCCAAAGTGGAAATCATGTTTAACTATTCAAACATGTTTCAAATAGTGTGCTGAGTATTTTGAGATGTTTTTACACCCTTCCAACAATTAGTACTCTTTCTAGGGCCTTAGGTTCACTCTTAAAAACTCTTGTAAATAAATAAATTTTTTAAAAAAATTTCAAAAAAATAAAATAAACCTATCTTGATCAAGATTAGGTATATTTTTAGGTGTGTACCAAGTTTCAAGGTATTCTGAATCCCCATCTTGACAGAATATACTAGCTGACGGTTCAGTATACCTTGAAACTTAATAAAAGAATCAAACATCAAAAATATAAAAAACAGCTCTCTCTCTCTCATTTGTTTCTTTCTCTCTCATCCCCTATCTCTACTATATATATAAAACTCATAAAAATCAGAAGATACCAAAAAAACTCTAAAAAATAACATGTATACTATGTATATACTTGTATATATATAACTTAAACCTAAGTTATATGTACATAATAAGTATAAATAACTTATATATGAATTATACATCTTAAATTAAGTATTTAGAATAACTTATTTTATATATAAACTTATTGTAGTATTATATATTAATTTATATAACTTAATTGCATAATAACTAAGTAATTATATAAACATATTTATATGTACATATCTGTACCTAATATTGTACATATGTATTTATATATGTATTATGAATAATATTAAACCTGTAATATAATTTAATTATATATTTACAGTAAATAATTAGGTTATTAAGTTAAATAGATAATTTATTAAGTTAAAATAGAATAAATTAGTAATTTAAGTTAATACCGAGATAATTTATAGTGTATACTTGTAGAATATTATTCTAAGTATTTTCAATTTATTTATATTATATTTATACTGTATTATAGTATTTATAGCTTATTTATATGAAAAACCATCAAAAACATGTATTTAATGGTAAATAAATTAAAATAAAGATTATAAAATATAATAAAATATGGAATAAATAATTTATTATGTATATTAATACTATATTAAGTCAATTGTACTATTAATTAACTAATTTATACTTTAATTAATGAATTAAACTCTAATTTAACTTGTATAAACTGTAAATTTTTACCTAATTGAATTATATAATAAAATAACTTATTTTTGTAAACTAACTACATAATTATGTAGCCCTATGTAAGGGCTTTACAACCCTATAATTTATTTTGAAATTGGATTTAATTTGGGCCCTCAAATCGAGGGCCAAAATCACCTAATCAGGACAGCAGAAGCGTGCGATTGTAGCACGTGGAGGGCGCTTGTTTTAGCACCATACCAAAATCGTAGGAGCAGATGAAGCACCTTATTAATATTTTGTGCTTGGAGCTTCCCAGTTGTCATGGCGCCGGGCACCCACATACACATTACCTATCTCCTCTCTCAATCTGAATATGGCATGAATATATGGTGTGCGATGTACTGGGCTAGGGGCGGTGCACTGTGCGTGGGCTTGTGTGGCCCACTAATGAGCATGAAACTGGAAATAATACACCTAATAACAACTAGGGTGGCCCTAGTAGAGGTCTGGTCTCACCCAGAAATGGGTACTGTGTATCCCTTGAAAAGACCACCCTCCACTAATCCAAATTTTGGACTGGTTGAGAAGAGAGAAGAACCGGTCTGAACCGGCTAAAGAGAAGAGGAGAGCGAGGTTGAAAAGTGACTAAGTGTTGAACCACCCCTTGTGCCTTGTGTTGTGCATTTGTGTGTTGTGTGTGCCTTAAGTGTACATAAGCGTGAGTTCTGTGCTTGTGTTTAGTGTGTGACTTGGGTATGTGTGTGTTGTGTATATATGTATATAAGTATATAGTATATAATGTATATTGTAAATAATATAGTATAGTATATATAAGCAGATGTGTAGTATAAGTGTTTGAGCTCTTATATGTATATATATAACACTAAAGCTTTAGTGACAGACTCATCCGTCACTGTAGATACCAATATATGTTAGTATAGATAATGGCTTTTGCCTTATGTATATAATTTTACTAAGGTTTTAGCGACACTTATATATGTTACTATATGTATATTATATGTTACTATAGATATTAGTTTGTTATAATGATTTAGTATAGTAAGTATTATTAACTATTTTTGTACCTATACTTAGGTATTAGTTGTAAATAATTAACATAGAGTAGTTGTACATAGTTTTTGATGCTTGTTTGTGTATATTTGTTTTCAAGCATTGTAAAATGTTTTATTCATTCTTTTGTACATAATTAACCAAATTCTTTTATTCATTGATTCTTTCATTCATTTTTGTAAATAAAATCAACATTTTCGGAATTAAAGAATATTTTTGGACTTAGAGAGTAATGTATATTAAAAATTGCCTCCCAATGAACGACCTGTAATAAACTAGTTAAAATTAAGTATATAAATAAAATTGACGCGATATCGGTTTGCATTTATGACATATACTACAACAACGACACTTTAAGACCACTTTTTTAGTGCGAACCGGTCATCAAAGATCATATTTTTGGCGCTGTTGTCGGTGAAGAGTTGACCTTAGCCATTGGATGAAGATCCAACGGCCAAGATTAAGGCTTCTTTGATGAGAAGGGGGAGGCCGGCAGCGTTGGGCAACTAGGATGGTGCCACATGGTGCCATTGTGGTCTTCTATCTTTTTTGCTTTGTAGATGATGCCACGGATGTTGGATTGGGTCGATTTTCACGTTGTTGGGTTGTGATCGTCGATCTGGATCCATATGTGTGGTTGAATATGTTGTTTGAAGCTTTGAATTGCATCACCTAGCCCCTTAGTCGTTGATCTGCCTTACTCTACATAAGGTGCTATGGGACTCTGATCAAGACAATTTTGGAGGCGTATGACTCTGATCATCATCTTGATCAGATCCGTAGGGTTGGATTGTCAATCTAAGTTCTCAAAATAAATCTTTTTTCCTGGCCACAAAAGGAGCAAATTAACTTATAATTTAAACAATCTATCTTAAATGCAGAATGATGTGTGCTATGCAATATTTATAATGTGGAATGCAATTTTAAGCTTAGAAACTCACATAAATAGACATTTTATGATGAATAAATGTGTATATATCTGAGAGCAAGAATTGATTTTCTCTGTTTTGATCTTCTATTAATGTGTATATGGTGGAAAGTATTGTTTCTATGTGTATCTTAGCAAGGGAGAACCTATAGACTATTTATAGAGGGCTTAGGAAGGTTTAAGAGGGGTTGGGAGAGGCTTCCTAGCCGTTGGAACCAAATCTAAGAAGATTTGGCCAAAATCCAATCAATAGTAGATAAATTATTGCATTTGACAACATAAATGGACGTCTAGTCAATTTATCATATGTCTAATAAGGGCTCATTGGACATTTGATGATGATATGGAATGTCTAATTCTAGAAGGGGGTCTCCTTGGATTTGATTGGATCTTGTGTAGGGTTCTTATGTCAAAAGATTGAACGTCTGATACTGACATATAAGACATCTGTCAATATGATTAGATGGCTAATTCTGGGATATGTGGTTCCTAGAGTCCTTTCTGATCTATTAGACCTTCTACAAGGTTCTTGATCCTAGATATCAGACATTTGATGAATTTATTGGATGCCTGATAGTAATGATAACCCTTGAGAATTTATTTCTTAAGGATCTCATGATTGAGGTTACTCTAACAAATCAAAATTTTAGTCAAGAAACTCCCATCACATCCTTATTGGATGTCTAAGGATGTGTCTAGATGTCTGATGGGATGTCTTTTGGAGGAATTGGATATATTGAGTGTTAGGAAATCAGGGTTAGGTCTGATGCAGAGATTTGGGCTTTAAACAACTCACAACAATCTATTATTGGATGTCTGGAAAAGTTATCCAACGTCTTTAATGGTCTATGGACGTTTGATTTACGGAATGGATGTCTGAGTGGTAAGTGCCTAAGGCCTAGCTTCCAGGTTCTCGTCACTGTCATGGCTTCTAGGTGCTAGTCATTGGATGTCTGTACCAAGGATTAGACATCTTAAGTGTATATATCAGAAGGCTAATAATAGAGATTGACGTCAGATTTTGGCCAACTACTTGTTGTTTTAGCTTTTTAACTAGATCCTAAGATTTACCTAAGTGCCCTAAGTTTAAGTGAGTGTGTCTAGGACCTAGGCTATTATATTTTGGGCTCCTTTACATGAATTTAAGGAAATAAAAAGAGCAATACATTGAACAAAAAGAAAATCTATCCTATTCTTCTTTTTCTTCACACTTTGAGTCCAACACTCTATCTTCATGCTCTTTGATGCTTTTGTCCTTCATCAAGCTCCTCCATTCCTCTATGGACTTAAACTTGCTTTCATTTCCATTAATCCTAAAATCTTAATCTCAAATGTAAATGTTAAATAACAAGTGTTTTATTATCATCAAAATTAACGATCGTGGTGCATTTACACCAACAATTTCTCCCTTTTTGATGATAATAAAGCCATAAAAAATGCTTAAAAATTCTCCCTCGTTTTGACATTGTCAAAAAGATTTAATCTACCTCTTAAAAGATGCTCTTGTGAAAGTTTATTAACTCCCCCTTTCTGACATAATTAAGGAAATAAGCTCCCCCTAACAACATACACTTCTTACTAATATTAGGACTAATCTCCCCCTTTCTAATGAAATTTTAGCAAAAATATTTCAATTTTTCTCCCCCTATCTTGATGCTAAAAAAATCATCAAAATCATGTGGGTTTACCAAACTTACAAGGGCCAATAATATTGCTCATGTAGAGGTTGCCAAATGCAATCGTTTCTCCATCCATAGTTTCCAAAGTTGGGGTAAGGTGCTTGATTCTAGTTGTAAGCCCTGGGCTCCCCAAATCATTGACCCATTAGTCTCTTTGTTGTCCATCTCAAGTTTCTTCGTGGTTGTTGAGGCTTATTGGGTCCACTCTTTGGTCTTTCTAATTTGAATTTTCCATCCTTTAATTTGTAGATCTAATTCTTTGTAATGTAATCTCCCTTAAAACCTACAAAACAAGATTCAAGTTCCTTCTTTGGTATCTAAGTGAATTTGGATCCGAATTTGTTAGTGGGTCTCCTAGGTAGGGATTTTTTCTCAACCCTTTGGTTTGTATTAACGTCATAATTTGAAAAGATGGTTTGATCATTAAGGAGTTGGTTTGACTTTTCTTTGAAGTGATCTATTTCAGTTTCAAGTTTCTGAATATTTTCCTTAAACCCTTTAATGTCTTCTTTTAAGATATTACTTTCAAAACAAAGAAATGAATCATTAGCTTCTAGATCCTTAATTTTCTTCATCTGAATTTTAATTTCATAATCAAATTCCTCTATTCTTTCTAACCGAGAATTATTTTCAGATTTAAGCTCTTTGCATTTAGTTTTAATAATCCTATATTTTGAAAATAGAAATCCAAAGGCATCTCGAAGTTCTTCCATTTAAAAGGAGTTTACCTCGTTGTCATCATTTTCTTCTTCGTCTTCTTTCTCGCTATCATCTATGATGGACATGAAATGAAGGCACACAGTTTCATCCTTCGATTCTTTCTTGGGTTGTTTTTCTTCCTCCTTCGAGCTCTAGTCATCCCATGTGGCTTGGAATGCCTTCATCTTTTTCTTCTTTTTCTTCTTGTAGAGAGGGCACTCCTATTGAAGATGCCCTTTCTTGTTGCAATGATAGCAACAGATTAGCCTTTCCTTGACACACGTAGTAATTTGAGACATTCGCCATTGAGAGCCCCCTGAGGAGAGAGAGAGCCATTCCCCTCTCACCTTTTCCCTTCTCGGCGTGCCCCTCCCCCCTCCACTCCTTTCCCTTTCCCCTTTCCTTTGCTTCCTTGCATCCTACTCCTCTCATTCTGGTGAAACCCTACTTCCCTCCTCCCCTTTTGGGGCCGAGGCCGATAGGTCTTTGCCTTTGCAGGTCCTCTTTGGCCCTTGCGATGGAAGGGGATCGTGCCTCCCTTTTCTTTTTTGTCTCTTTTTGTTTACTTTCCCTATTGTTTGATGTTGTGTTTGTGCTTTTTTGTGGTTTTGCTTGAGTTTCTAGCACTGTTTGCCTTTTATCTTACTTTCCTTTGGTTTGATCTTTGGTGTGTTTTTGTGCTTTATGGATTTTCAGCTTCTTGTCATGTTTTGGGTTTTAGGGTTTGTGATGGCTTTGTCTCGTGCTGCTGAGAAACTCTCTTCACCTCCTCTGGAGGTTCCTAGTTTGAATCCTTCCTCAAAACCTTCCTTCGCTTCAGTGGTTTCTAGCCAGGATCCCTCCTCTGCGGTGCATTTTACGGATCTTTCGCTATCTGTCCACAAATCGATCATTGTGGATGGTGTTTCTTGTACTTCCTTCTCAGTGGAGGAGGTCTCTGGCCTGGGCTCTGATTTCTCCTCTACTGTGGTGGTTAGTTCTTGGTGTCCCAAGCCCTCTTTTTAGGCCATGAGGGACTTCCTCTTCAGTAAGCTCAAGATTCCTTCCTTTCTTTCTATTATCTCTCTCAATTTTCACCACTGGTTGATTCATGCCCCTTATTTGGATTTCTACAAGATTTATGCCATGGATTCTGTTATTTTAGAGTGTGTGTGCATTTAGTTCATCAAATGGAGCCCTACCTTTCATACTGACTCCCTGGTTTCTTCCATACAATGTGGGTGGGCTTTCAAGGATTGAATCTCCATCTTCTTCATCCCAATGATCTGTTATCTTTGGCTTATCAAATGGTAATCCAATCTTTGTTGATCCGTGCACCATCCATGGTTTTCGATCAGGTTATTCACGTGTTTGTGTGGAGATTGATATGCTTTTGTCTCATCTGGGTTTCGTTTACATTCAAAATGGGGACATCAAGGTTGAGCAACAGATTGTTTATGAGAGGCTTCCCCTCTTTTGCTCCCATTGCATCTTTTTGGCCACTCCTTGTTAAGATGTTCAGCTCATAACTTGTTTGAAAACCCTTCTGTTGAGGGGGTTAAGGCTTCTAATGCTTCTCAGATGTCTTCTCAGGTTGATCAATCTCATCCTTCTGGAGATGCCTCCCCTTCCGATCTTTGTGTGAAGTGTCCATAGGTCAAGATGGAAGATGGACTTCCTCAAAACTCCTCTGATTCGACTCAGCTTCCAACGGAGGAGTTGGGCAAGGGTGTTTGTATTGATACTTCGGTTTGTAATAATCCCTCTTCTTATCTAGGGGTTTCTCAATCTTCTCATCCCCATTCTACTCCTCCGTTGGACAAGCCATTGAAGAAGCTCAAGCTACATCATCGTCGTCGATGTCGAACCATTAAACGCCTTCTGGGTATGGGGAACAGAATCTTGGAGGGTCATCCTCAAGATTCCTCGCTTTCCACTCAGGTGGCCTCCTACAATCTTCTTGTGGTTGTTGATGGTTTGCATGCTAAGGATTCTCCTGATCAGTCTTTTCCTGATGTTGATTTCCCTTCAGCTGAGAATGATTGCCCTGATGTTGGTTTTCCACTAAACTATACAAATACCTCTTCTAATAAAATCTGAACTAAAAAAGGCTCCTTGAAATCGATTTTCTCTGCTGGCACTTTCCATTCTAATGGTTTTGATGTTTTGAAAAATCATAATAGTTCTGTTGCTTCAGAAACTATTTATTGATGAGATTTTTAAGAAACTTTTAAGCTTCATAGTTCTAATGGCAATTACTTGGTTGGTAATAATCTCAATGGTGAGCTTACCTGGGGCATTTATCTTCCCCGTTGTTTGGGGGCGAATGAGGAGATTTATGAAATGGTCATCATAGTACACTCCCAAATTGAACACAAAACACTTAAATTTGTAAAGCTGAAAATCTAGTTGGAGTCTGAGGTCATTCGCAGGGAGCAAATATGGAATTCAAGCACTAATCATATTCAGAATTAATGAGCACAATTAATTAAGCACAATAAAGATGTTCAATGAATAAACTGGGCAAGAATAATATTCAATAATAGTCAATAACATCTCTAGAATTCATGGGATAAAAAGAAAGAGAGAAGCAAAACAATGGTGATTTAAATCACCAATTATTCTCTCAATTAAGCATGTATCCCAAGTATAGCAATTTAATCAAATATCTCAATAGTAATTTCAACCATTAATCCATGTCAACTAAGTCCACAGTATCATAGTTCCAAGCCAAAGCCAAGCACCAGACGTCAGGATGGCATTTTAGATGACCTAAAGTCACCAAGGCATAGAGCCTTAACAGATGCACAAGGCCACTTCTCAATCATAGCACAAGGCTCGCACAAGCACCTCAGAGACTAAGTGTTAGCCTCTCTTCAGCATGTGCCTCGAGGCAGATCAAACCACAGCAATACCCTCGCCTCTCCTAAATAATTCTCCTCTTTCTCTCATAACTGAGCATAATCGGATCATAATGCGGGTAATTGGATCATGGGCATAGATCCAGGGTCACCGAGTGTGCGGGTGAGCGAGGGTGCGAGGGTTAAGTGAGCGGGGGACCCGACCCCTAGTGTCTTGGGCAAATAGCAAAGGGCAGAAAATCAATTTAAGTGCCTACGCGAGCCTCTATGTCCCAGAGGTGGGACTATGTTGAGCAACTCCTTTCGCATGTGCATTAGCTGCTTTCCTCATTGAATTGGAACTACTCCTCGCTGTCATTGCTTTATTGAAGGCACAGACAGCTTCGTGAAGCCAGGCTGTGTTTATTGGACACAGTCTCCAGTCTAGTGGTGATCAAAATGCGGTAGACGGAGCTGAGGATGACGATGGCAATGGCAAAGGTCTGGTGATAACTGAAATTCAAGAACATGGCCTCACGGCCCAATTAGAATAGTTTGGATGCTTTTCCAGAGTGTGGAGAGTGTTCTGGTGGTGGTGATTTGGTATGTGGAGGTGTGTGGCGGTCGACTGGTGTCAGAGAAGGTGAGCAGAAGTTGGGTTGTTCGGTGGGGCGATGGAGTGGATGGAACCCTCAATTTCTTGAGGGGTTTTGGTTGTGGGAGCATAATGAAGGTTTTGGGATTGTTGGTGGAGCGGTTGGTGGTCTGTGGATGGCTTGCAACCTCGTCGGAGCGTGGCTAGAGCGGAAGAAGACGAAGGGGGATAGGTGATTAGTCAATCGAATTAAGGACATAAGTGGTGGAATCTAACCTAAAGGAGAGGGAGATGAATGACTTATCTAGGGACGAAGGGGAAGAAGCTCTGCATCAGCTTTGATTGGCTGATGCTGGAGGGGATGAAGTCTCCGGTGGGTAAAGCGGCGATGATGAGAAGGTCTAGGAGCACCTTGCTGGTATTGCAAAGAGCGGACGAAGGAGTGGAGGAAGGAGGTGCCTCCAATTTTTCCATTGGAGGCCTTGATGAGAGAGATCAAGGAGATCACTGGAGTTGGTGGAGTTAGTGGCTAGAGATAAAGGAAGAGGGGGTTTTCCGGCCTAGAAACAACTAAGGAGCTCGGTTTCTCAAGAGGGACCTATTTAAAGGCCTCAGAAGGTGTTCCAAGTAAGGTAGGAGCCTTGGTGAATTCCCAAACTTAGGGAAAAGGATCCCTGAGATTGCAAGCGTTCGCATGAGAATTCTAGAGTGAATCAAGGTCCAAGACCTGGTCCAATCGATAGAGGATCTCTCAATGATTCTCCTTTTCAATTTTAGGAGGATTTAGCTAAAGATCGAGCGAAAAAACCTCGCTCGAATCTTGGCGGAGGAGCTCTATTCACACTAATGGCGGTAGGGACCTATTTGAAAAAAATATGATAAATTTAGGGACCTGATTGCAAATATTTTGAAAGTTGAGGGGCTAAATGTAAGAAATAGAGTTTGAAGAGATAAATTGCAAACTAGGTCAAGATGAACTCTGATTGAGCCCAAATTTTGGTACCAACCTAATTTAGACTCAAGGAATCTAATGGTGAAGTCAGATTTGAGTTTTTACTAAGTTTTACTGGGCAATTTGTGCAAAAATTCAAATTAGGGTAGAAATCCATCTAAGACTCTGTTCAAGGTCAAAATAAGTTCCAATGGTCATACCAAGGGTACCAAACCTCAAGGGATATTTTTATATGAATTTTAGGAGGTTTATATGAATTTTATCCTAACCATAACCTCTTCAATTCAAGCAGGTTTGAAATTAGGGTTTTAGGTGCTATATTGGTTCTTGAAATATGTAAAGTCTTGTTTCTGTCTGTGTGGACCCACTTATTAGACTTTAATGCTCATTTGACCTTAGATTAATCCCTGGAAAATCCTGTGGTTACTCTACATTTATGATGTGATGTTAAAATTGCAGAATTAACCCTATTTTAATGTTTTCTTATCAGAATGGATTTATATGGAATTATGACTCTCAGGCGATTATGTAGGAGCATTTGTTTCTTGATTTTCACTAAATAAAGCTAGTTATGGCTCATGATGATGTTACCATCACCCATCCCACCCCTCCTCTAGACCCTGACCCTCCTATGATTTCGGAAATCTTACAGGAGGATGGGACTAGGGAATTGAGTAATGATGGTAGCAATGGTTTTTCTTCTTTTGCAATGCGATCTCTTGATACTTCGGACATTCTTGTTCCTAAGTCCTTCATCCATCGTGATTTGGCACATGTGGCACATGATGAGCAAGATTTTGTACGCTAAATGGTTGAGTTAAAAACCTATCATTGTGGTTGCATAAAAATCTGCTATCAAATAAAATTTATAACCGAAACTCTAGTGAATCTCGGGTTGAACACAAGGAGGCGAACGTTTGATTAAAAACCACGTTTAGAATTATTTTTCACAAAGCAAAATGGCTGGTTGAAATTAATCTACTAGTTATTCTACTTAAAGAATAAATAATAGAAAAGAGAGAGAGAATAATACGGAGAAAAGAGAGAGAAAGAGAACCAATATTTTATAGCTAAATGTTCATTACAATTAATTTCTATAACAAGAAAGCTGGAAATCTACATAAGAAAGCGATAAAAAGAGAGGGATGAGAGAAATCCTCCTTGATGGTTGCTTGGAGGATGAGCCACGTTGACAGAGCACCCAAATGATGGGGATAAGATGCTGGACAAGGGATAATAGAGCTGGAGGACGGAGAACGAAGCAGGATGACGTCACAGCAGGATTCGCTTCTCGAATGGCGATGAGAGGACAACCACAGGATGCTCCACGAATGGGGTAAGGTGGAAAATTATTTTACTCTTGCTTTAATGGAGCATCTTGGATATGGGACCAGCTCGTAGAGCTTTGGAGGGGGTGAGAGAAGAAGAGAAGGGATGAAGAAAATGAGAGGTATGATATCCCTTTTACAGCTGAAGAAGAAGGGCATAAAAGTCATTTTAAAGGCCTTTAAAATGAATATGCAGCCTTTAGTGACGCATGTACGTGCCACTAAAGGCACATGTTGCTGTTGGTGCACATGCAAGGAGCGCCACTCATCGCCAATCGCATGGCTCAAATTGAGCCTTGTCGACTCCTTCTTGCCTTCAGACGTTCGCACACCTCATCGGGCTCGCTTAGCCTCAGTTGTCCGATCATGCATCCGATGGCCTAAAATCTCGCGCTCTTCCCCTTCGTAATGCACACCGTGCCCATGTACGATCGCACGTGTGATCGCTCATATGTGCGGAGCGCTCTCATTCGACACTTGAGAGGGTACCACGTCGTTGCTCCATCGACCGTTCGCGTCGCATCCAACGACACAATTTCACGAGATGCTCCTCTTTGCGGATTTAATCCGCTCACGTGGATTCGAGCGTGTGTCGCGCTCTTCATGAGAGGTGCTTCACCACTGTGCTAGCGGCTACTTGAGGCCAGTTCTTGATTTTCTCTACACACTGTCTCTGCAGTTGAATCTTAATCCAACGGTCGAGTTCTTCTCTTGGCCTCACTCTTTAGAACTGAGTAGGCGCGGTTGGGATGCATATTAGCCATAGGATGGAGATCCAATGGCTGAGATTGATAGTATGATCGAAGAGGAGGCACTATAGGTGGTGCTAGGCGGTTGTGATGGTGCCATGTGGTGCCATCATGGTTGTCCATCTTCTATGTTTTGTAAGTGTTGCCACGGTTGTCGGATTGAACCGATTTTCACGCTGTTAGGCTGCGATCATCGATATAAACCCATCAGTGTGGTTGGATTCCTCATTTGAGGTACGAATTTTCATGACCTTGCCCCTTGATCTTTGATCTTCCTCAAACTGCATCTGATGCTACAGAAGTTCGATTGGGGTGATCTCGGAGGAGTTGGACTCTGATCATCACCTTGATCAGATTCGTGCGGTTGGATCTTCAATCTAAGGTCTCTATAAATATCACCCTATCTCTTGGCCATAAAATGGGCAAATTAACCTAAAATTTGTACGAACTAATCTAAATGCAGAATGATGCATGCTATGCAATATTTATAATGTTGAATTTAATTATACGATTAAGAACACGTAAAAATAGACAGTTTATGTGAAATAGATGTGTCTACATCACACACTCTCCCTCTAAGCATAGAGGAGTCCGTGGTGGTCATTCCTTAATGGGTTCAACTGGGGTTACCAGAAGTCAATCAAAATCCTAAACTCACTCTGTTTCCCAATGAATATGTCTTTTTTGTAACTTTAGGGGTATCATTAATATTCCTACCTTAAATTGTCTCAAATCTATGATTTCTTCCAATCATCTTCAGATTATCTTCCTGTTGGTGCCTTTTGCTAACTCTCTTGAAATCTCTAGAATCATGCAAGAAATCCACTTCAATCATGCTTTAGCCCCACCTGAATGTCCCAACATCTGGTGCTTTTGGAAGGACCCGGTCTCCATTTCCACTTTATATTCTTATTCTCAAGTCATGACGGTGTAATGTAGGCAGCTTGGTCGTGTATTTAACGTCTCTGCTATCTATGCTTCTTATGACTTTGATACTAGGCTCAATCTTTGGAATCATCTTTCCTCGATTATTGCTTCGCACCCTTCCTTCCCTTGGGTTGTTGGTGGAGATTTTAATAATATCCTCACACTTCTTGAGAAGAGAGGTCGTCACCCTTTCTCTAGCTCCCAGGCTCTTCCCTTCCAAAGGTTTATCAGTGGTTCAGCCCTTATTGACTTTGCCTTGGGTGGTAACTAGCTGTCGTTGTGTAATGGTAAGCAGGGCTCTTCTAGGATCTACTAAAAGTTAGATTGTCTTCTTAATCCTGAGGCCATGGCCTTTGTGCCTCTTGGTTGTTATCTTCCTTGTCGCAATTCTGACCACGCGCCTTTACTCTTTTGTCTTGCTGCTCCTACGGTGGACCGTCCTAAACATTTTAGGTTTGAGAATATGTGGTTAAGGGACGAGAGGCTTTGAGGCTTAGTAACTGAACTTTGGCACAATCCTACTATCCCTAATTCTGATCCTATCTCCAAAATCTATTCTAATCTTCACATTTTGAAACGAAGTCTCAAATCTTGGAATAGATCAACTTTTGGTAATATACACAAGATGATCGAAGATCTTGAATCTCGCTATGAAGACTTGGATGCCAAATTTCTTTTGAAACTGTGAGGAAAGCTATCGTGAAACGATAGCAATCCAGAGGGCATTTTATTTCAAACTAAACAAATAAAACATAAAGGATAATTACATATTGGATCCCCATCTATGTATGAGGGACCAGCACTCATTTACAATTAGCTCACACCGAATTGGTCTCTCCTGAAATAACTTTTCATTTCTCGCCCTCCACACACACCACAGGGTAGTGGCCATACACCTGTATGGTCGTCCAGGTGTAGTAAACCTCTGCCAAAGGGATTCCCAAGTAGGTAGAGGTTCCTGACATATTTTCCTCCATAACTTGTTTGTGACCAAACATGAGGAGAAAATATGAGACACACTGTCAATGTGTAATTGCATGCCAAATTATCCCATCATTGGGATAATAACATTGTTGCTAAGCTCAATGATACTTCTATTCTCCTTGATTATGCCCTTACTAAGCTCAATGCTTTTTTACTTCAAAAAACTAAAATTAATTGGCTTCATAAAGGTGAAGGACATAGCAAATTTTTCTTCACTACTATCAAAAAGCATTTTGCTAAACACACTAGAAGCTCTCTCACTTCTATTATTGGTGACGGGTCTTGGGATAAAGTTGCTACCTTCTTTGTTGACTTCTTTAAAAATCTTCTCTCGTCTCATGGTGATATCAATGTTAACTCCTTTATTAATCCATTCCCCCCATTCTATCTAATGATGATTGTACTGAGTTAAATCGTATCCCTAATGAATCTGAAATATTCGACTCCCTCTCGAATATGCCCTCTAACAACTCTCTGGGTCCTAATGGTTTCAACATTGAATTCTTCTCCACCTTTTGGGATTTTGTTAAACCCGTTGTTGTTGAAGCTATCACCCACTTTTTTGCTACTAAACTTGCCCCCAGAGCCTTCAACAATACTTTCATCTCTTTGATTCCCAAGAAACCCTTGGCTTCTGACCTTTTTGATTATCATCCCATAAGCCTTTGTAATGTTCTTTATAAGATTGCTTCAGGTATTGTTGCTAATCGCCTTGGTACCCTTCTCCCTAAAATCATCTCCCCCGAGCAGATTGGTTTTATTAAGGGTAGGCCTATCTTCGATCACATTGCTACTACCTTTGAATTAGCTCAACATGTTGATCGTAAGGTCTTTAGTTCTAATGTTATTGTTCAGCTTGACCTTGAAAAGACTTTGACAGAGTGGATTGGAAGTTCCTTTACTAGATCCTTTGGCACTTTGGTTTCTCCTCTAACAATATCTCCCTCATCAAAGCTTTTGTGCAACATGAGGGCTCTTCTGTTTTGGTGGATGGGTGTTCGGATTTCTTTCTTGTCTCTCGTGGTTTGAGACAAGGAGATCCAATCTCACCTTTTGTCTTTGATATCTTCATGGAACCTTTCATTCATGGTATTAAGGAGCTCACCTTCCATGGTAAAATCCAACCTTTCTCGATGAAAAGAGGTGTTGACTCTCCTTTAGCCCTTCTTATGCAAATGATATCATCATTTTTGCAAACGGCAACCTCTCTTCCAATTGAAATTTAGCCTCCTTTATCAAAGACCTTGAGATTTCAATGTGTTAAACTGTTAGCCTCACCAAAAGCTTCTACTTTGTGGGTTGTCACTTCCCTTCTTTTGGAAGGGATTGCCTCCTCTTTATCTTGGGCTTTAGGCTGGGTCCATTCCCTTTTACTTATCTGGGTTATCCTATTTTCTCTGGTCAGGTTGAGGTTTCCTATTTTTATCCTATCATTGACAATTCAGATCCAAACTTGCGGGTTGGGAGGCCCATCTCCTCTCTTCTACTGCGAGATTGCACCTCATCAAGCATGTCTTAACTTCCACTCCTATTCATACTTTATCTGTTATCGATGTCCCCAATACCATCATCTGTCAACTTCAAGCTCTCTTTGCTGACTTTTTCTAGGGTTGTTTCGAGAATAAGTCCCACCATTATTAGATTGCTTAGAGCTCCATCATTCGTCCCCTTGAGTATGGTGGTCTGGGTGTTCATGATCTGAGCCTTTTTATTAAGGCCTTGAGAATGTAGAGAGCTTGAAACATTTTCTTTGGGGACTCTATCTTTCACCACTTTATGAGGGATCTGTTAAGAAATAATGCCAACTCAGAGCCTTCTCTCACTCATCGCTCTCGTCTGCTACTTCAAGCTTATAGGGATATGAAGCCTTTTATTCATTGGAAGATCCATGAAGGAACTGTTGATTTTTTGTATGACTTGTGGATTGGTGGCTCTCCCCTTCATACTTTCTTTCCTGATGGCTCTATCCCTCCTATTTCAGTCCAAAGGGCTCTCTTATCATGCTTCCTAATTCCCCCTTCACCTCTGTCATACCTCCAAACATTCTTGATGAGATTTCCAACATCTCCCTTGACTCTCAAAAGGACCTCCCGATCTGGATCCCTGCCTCCTTTGGCATCTTTTTTGTATCTTCTGCTTATCATTTGATGTTCAAAGATTCTCCCAAGAACCCTTCCATTAAGATCCTTTGGAATCTCAAGCTTCCCCTTAGGATCTCCTTGAGTGTTTGGAAACTTCCCAAACTTAGACTTCCTACATATGATAATATTATGAAATTAGGCATCTCTCTGGTCTCTAAATGTCATTGTTGCCTTACCAACCCTACTCCTGAGACTCTCCTTTATCTTTTCTGATAGTCACTTGGTTAATAATATTTCTGATTGGACTTTTATAGCAAAACTACCAGAGATCCATTGATCCTCCTCTCTTCTTTGACATCATCTCGAATTCCTCTCATACTCCTCGTATGCAGATTATTAAAGGTTTGATTTGTTTTATCTGGTACAATGTTTGGTGGGTTCATAATAAGATCAAGAATGCTGGTTTCAAATTACCCAACCTACACCTTTTCCTCAGCAAAAATTGGAGAAATCTTCTAGACCCCCTCATCTCATTCTTAGTTGGGTTCGTCCCTCTATGGGGCTTAAAATCAATGTCGCTTCTTCTAAGGTTAGGGACCATTGTTTTTCAGGTTGGATTATTCGGGATAATCTTGGGAACTTTATCATGGCTGCTACTGCTAAACTTTCCACTATTTATTTGGAGATTGCCCTCATCCAAGATATCATCCATGCTCTTTCTTGTATCTCTCATGATCTTTTCAGGTGGAAGTGGACTCTGTACAACTCTATTACTGGTGGTCTAGAAAGCTCCCTGTCGCTTGGCAGGCTAAAAGACATTATGCTTCCCTCCGTGCATTTTCTACCAACATTCACTCTGTTTCTTTTGTTCATCCACTTGTTAATGATGCTGCTTCTAAGATTGCAGACCTGGGGATAATGTTAGGAAATGCTTCACTCAGCTGGATCAGCTTCCTTCCAAGATTGCAGGGCTTATCAAGTTGGACAAGATTCAAATGCCTTATATTTTGTCCTTGTAGTCTTTCTGTTTTGCATGTTGTACCAGGCCACGAGTCGTGGTCCTCTCTTTCTTATATGGGGTAGGTTTTGATCTAGTCCCCTTACCTCCCCTTTTTTGGCCTCCGGGGAGTAGGGGATGAATAATATTGGCTCCCGTATTTTTGAAAAAAAAAAAGGTCAACCTTTCCTTGAATTCCTTGAGCTTGAGAAACTTGGCAAATTTGTTAGATAAAAACTTAAGTTCCTTGTCATCGGAACTCACTTCATTGTCGGAAGTAGCTTTGATAGCAACGTTCTTCATTTTTTGTTCCTGAGTGACTTGCTTCTTCTTCCTTTGTTCCATTTTGCTCTCGTAAGCTATGAGGTTGCTTAAGTCATCCATGTTGAGCTCCTCTACTTGGTGTGCTTTCTTGATGCCGATGACTTTTTGCACCCACCCTAGTCCAAGGGAGCAGAGCTTAGATTGAAGCTCTCCTTAAATAAAAGTCTTTCTCAAAGCTTTGAGATTGTTCACAATCAATGTGAACCTAGTGTACATCTCACTCAAACTTTCATCATTTTTCATAAAGAAAGACTCAAATTCTTGAGAAAGTAAATTTATTTTAGATGATTTTACCTTAGATGTACCTTCATGTGTTACCTCTAAGGTGTGCTAGATTTCATAGGTGGTAGAGCATTAGGAGATACAGTTGAATTCCTGTGGGCTCAATGTGCAATAGAGTGCATTCATCATTTTCTCATTGAGAGACAACTCCTGAATTTGTTCTTGAGAGTAGCCACCGATGGGCTTCTCCAGGATGACGTACTCTATGTTGCATCTTTCCCATATTAAGTAGTTGTTGGCCTACAACCACATACGCATTTGAAGTTTCCAATATAAATAATTTTTACCTTTGAAATACGAAGATCTGACGATGAACTGTACCTCAGAGTGTTTGTTGAACTATCTGAATCTCTTGTTAATTTCGAGATTATTAATCGCTATAGTAGTATACTGTCGCAATCCAGATGGATGTCATTTTATTTATATACAATTTTTATTGGTTTATTCCAGATCATTCACTGGGAGGTAGTTATTGATATACATCACTTTCTATTATCCAAAATCATCTTGTATTCTAAAAATGTTAAGTTTTATTTACAAAAGAATGAATTAGAAGTAAAAGAATCAAAGCATCAATTAATTTGAGTTAATTATTTACAAAATGAATTCAAATGAATTATTATCCTAAGAGATGCCTTAAAAATATGTACAAATAAGGATAAAAAGGATAAGTTAATTAGCCAAAATATATACAAGTATACAGGTAATCAAACTATCTATATGCAAGTTACAACACAAGCCTTCAAAACTATATACAATACAAGGCTAAAAGGAATAGAGAAAATCTAATTACATTCTAAATAGGAATAAAAGCTTAACACTTAAACTTAGAACTCTTACTTACTCTATAACACTTAATATGTATTTATACACACACTGCACACTTAGTTAATAGAGTCTAAATAAATAGCATACATTATATATAATACTTACATATAAGTATACACATATATAATATAGCTAATTTTAACTTAACACAATACACAATACCCACATGAAAAACTAAGACTATGGGACTAAACCTGCACTTTTTCCCTAACCCACTCCTAAAACCCTAAACCTAGCCATATAAAACCTACCCACCTTGTTTATTGCACGCACACACACACCCCACTACCTCAGCTTGGGCAGCAAGCTACTTCTCAGCCGCAACTGAGAACGACTGAGAGAGAAAGAGGGGGAGAGAGAGAGCATGCAGAAAAGACAGAGGGTGAGCACCATTCCCTCACCTCTCTTTCTCTTCTCTTATGCGTCAACGAGGAGGGAAGGCAGGTGGCATGAGTTCAAATGGTGTATTTGTAGGTGCGACGAGTGAAGGGGGAGGGTGTGATGGTCGGATCCAATCGCTCAAGTGTGAAGTGCGTGATCAAGTGGCAAGGAGGAGGGTGCGGTGTCGCAATTTGTGGCCTATTCACATGCCAATCAAAGCATGACATGATTGCTCAAACCGTCTGCATGTTAAAAATGATGTTTTAATGTCATCGTTGTCATAGTATAGATGTCACAATGCAAACAGATGTTGCATCATTTTATTTATTTACATAATTTTTATTGATTTATTCCAAATTATTCACTAGGAGGTAATTATTGATATACATCACTCTCTATGTTTCAAAAATATTCTTTTATTCCAAAATGTTAATTTTATTTACAACCTGAATCAATGAATCCATTAATGAATGAATGGGTTAATTATGTGCAAAAGAATCAATTAATTCTAAATACAATGCCTTAAACATATTCACAACCAATCAAGCATCAAAAACCATGTATAATTATTCTATGTTAGTTATATACATTTATCCTAATTAATGCCTAAGTATAGGTACAAAAATAACTACTAATATACACTAGAGTAAATATACTAACATATAATATTAACTTTAATAGCATACATTATATATACAGTAACATATACAAGTGTTACTGTCATGCCCCAAAACTCAAACCCCAAAAATGAGGGTCGGAGTCCCGAGGGACGGAAAGGAAATAGGTGCTGATTTATTTAATTTGGGTTGTACCTAACTAAGTCAAGCTAGAAAGAGTTCCATTTACAACATAAAATGGAAGAAAATCTGAAAAGAATGGCACATAATTGATACAGGAAAATAGTAACAAAACATGAACATGCTGTAAACCAAAGCATAAAATGTACCTGTCAACAAAGCATGCACAAACTTACGCAACGACAAATTCCATACGTTGACGACCCACGAAGACAACTTGAAAGTAGGTCACAAAGCAGGGATGAGCCAATCGGCTCAGTAGGGAACAATCATCTACTCTATCTCAACCAAATATGATAGTGTACAGTTTCAATTACTGGCTAGTTCCTAGCCTAAACCCACACTCTAGGTGGGTCTAGTTTCTCAAAACCTACCTGGTACGACCAATCACCTTGGTCGAGTAACCCATTAACAAGTTACCCAAGTTCCTTCCTCAATTTGGTGTAATAATTTATTCCCTCACTCGCCTCAATGATCAGATTCTGGAAATTCACCCCTCTCTACTAGAGGAGATTAAGACACATCCTTTCCTTTGAATCCCAACCTGATAGTCTTGCCCTTGCCAAGGGAGAGATTAGCAGTCTGTTAATCATCTAGAAAGGCATTCCCATTCTCGATGTATCGAGAATGTTACTGACTTCAGTCAGAAGAGTCAGGCCTCTTGGGAGCTACCCAGGCCTATGGCTTGTGATCATGAAACATGAGCCTAAATGGTGTCCAACAAGGACTACTCACAAAACAACCAGATCATCATCGCAGGATTGGTCAGAATTGCCAAGCCATACTAATGCTTTCACTAAGAGCAGCCCCCTGTAGGAGCGCAGTCCTCGGGTGTGCCCTCTCAATCCGTAGTCAGACGAGATCTCAACCAATCCGTCTTAGTACCCCGGCCATCTCTGCATATGCGGGTGCCTAGTGAGCCTCTTGCTTGAGTACCTTCACATCGAGTCGAATTCGGGTACATCCAAGTACCAAACACCAGTGACAGCCCCAAGGCTTGTCACTGAACCTAGGAACCTACCTGTTCCGAGGCAAATCTCCTTGGTAGCCTCTTGCTACCGCAACAACTTGGGTCTTCTACTCAAGTAGTGAACCTGTGGTTCACCAAGTCTAAGGGGCAGCCTTACGAGCTCACCTAGTTGACTTACCATCTCATTGATTTCATTTGGGTTCCGTGACTAGAATGCAGTCATAAGGACCTAGTGGATCTCCTGGGGTCATACTCAAGACCTTAGGATCCAAGCATTTCCTCTTATTAGACTCGGATCGAGTCTTAGGTGCAATCTCATGGGATTCAAGCCATTACTTAGTCAATTCATATTGCTTTTAATGTGTTTAGGAGCTTTATGCTCAAATTATAGTATACACACGCACACACACCCATACATGTGCTTCACCCCTCTAGGGTCTAATTGCATTTTCCCATTCATCCTTATCCATTGGGGCACCTGCAAGGCTCCCAATTAAGTTCTAACATTTCACGGGATTTCTAATTATCTGAATCCCACAGTTCAATATAATCATTACATTTAAAAACTATCAAATATCAGGGACCCGCACCCTATCATTAATACACTCAAACAACATACCTTTGTTATTAGGTAATCCTGACCTCTTGCTAAGTCAAGATGCTTGTCCAAACCAGAATTGCAAAACCCACCTTTCGTGCTCTAAACCTAGGTTTTGCACCACTAAGACCCTCTCTAATCCAGACCACCAATACACACACACACGTCTGTACCCTGAACCCAAGAGATCCTTGATCTCAATATTATGGTTTCACCCTTAACCCGATCTATTCAATTAATCTCTTTACAGAGTTCAACGATTTAGAACGAGCACACCAGTACTGGTCCTAGTCTTAAGTACCGGTGTTGGGCAGCCCCACTGCCATGACTACTGAACTCACGTGGTATTGATATGGCCCACCAGTACCAATACAAGGTGCCTTCGGTTCTAGACTTAAGTCCTTTTTTAATGTATTTCGGTTCAACAAGTACCGATAACTGCCATCGCTACCGGTACCGAGCATTTGTCATTCCTAAACCCTGCATAAACCCTCCATTTGATTACTAAATTATACAATTAACAGAGGGGTGGGTAAGTCCTGCAACATCTCAAGATGGCTATCCCCATATAGGGGTAAAGATTCACATGAAACCCGTATTTGCAGCCCGTTGTTAGAGTCGATCCTCTTCTCACCCAGGACCTACACTGAGTACAGGAGTACCTCCCACGACAAATGGTTAGAACCCTAAATCTTTATTGTTACAAAAGTTCCTAATGGAATTTCCCTTCCACCATTACAAGATTGAACTTATCTAGCCCATTAGGATTTCTATACCTTTACCAAGACCCATTAGGTTTAGTTTATACCATGCATTTTGGCCTTGTGGGTATTTTGGCAACATGGCCTCATGCATTCACTTTAGAATCTTCTCTTTATTGTTTCCAAATTAGGATTTGTATCACTAGAGGGTCTATTTTATTTCCATTTAGGACCAACCACCCTGGGTCCTACTTATGCCCAAAATTCAAGTTTCCTGACATTAAATGCTAACCATGATTCTTAGCTTACATTCATGGTTACCAGGCCAGGGTTTAATTAATTAGATTAAGCTCCTGATTCCTATGGGAAAATTCCATGTGAAACGGAACCACAAGCCTCAAATTGGATGTCCAACATCATGTGTCAGACGTCCGAGAATAACATCCCACTTTTGATAGCTATCGATGACTGGCTGATTCCTTGGCTTGACATCTAAATCGAGCATATTAGGCACTTGATGTTATCTTAGGCGTCCAATTGCTAGGACGTAGTCCCCATAATGGCAATCCAGTTGCAGAGACATCTAACCAAGGGATCAGGCGTCAGGATCAAAGGTATCATATGCCTAATGGATCCTTAGATGTCGGATAACTGATGAGAACCTCATCATGAACCCTAACTAGCTTACTTTAATCTAATAAAATGAACAAAAGCTCTTACATAACCTAAAAGAAGGCCTAATTCAGGGGATTATTAATCTGAAAAGAGAACATGAAACAAGGGGTAAAATTGTAATTTTACCATTACAGTGCATCAACAGTATTTCTAAGGGTCTAGACATAGGTCAATTACACTTAATAAAAGGAAAAGTGGGATGGTTCAATCAGAAAAGGGTTATTGTGAAATTTAGGAATTAAATAACATTCTATAACCCTAAAACAAACCCACTTAAATCACAAGGTTTCAGGCAAGATAAAAATCAAATAAGCCCTCTAAAATTCATGGAAAAATATACCTTATGGTTTAGAACCTTCAATTTGGCCTTTGGAACTTGTTTTGACCTAGATTGGGGTCCATGCCTATTATTTGACCTAATTTAGGTTTTCATGCAAAATATCCAGTCAAACATGGTCAAACCTAAAATCCAACTTCACCATTAGATTCCTTAGGTCCAAATTAGGTTTATACCAAAATTTGGACCTAAGGGAAGGTCATCTTGACCTACTTTGCAATTTGGTCCACCCAATTACGTTCTGGCCCTTAAATTTTGAAAACCCTTGCAATCCCCCCTCAGCTTTCTCATCACTTTCTTCATTTTGGTCCCTCTGCCATTGCAGAAGGGGGCATACCTTCGGCTACTTTGCGCGGAGGTTTTCTCCTCGATTTCATGGGGAGCTGCTCCCAGATTTGAAAGGGGAGCTCCTTGCGAAGCCCCCTACTGCACGGGCAGCTCCTCATGCCCTGAAACGCTCTATACCTCTCGTGCGAATGCTCGAGAGGTATGGGTCTCCCTCTGGCCATACCTCCGACATGGTGTTTCCGCCACCTCCTTGCGAATCCTGCTCTGCCCTTGCCTATTTAAGGAAGCCCAGACCTCTCTGCTTCCTTGAAGCCTGATTTGGCCAAAGAAAGCCCCCCAAATTCGTCTCCTCACTCCGGCAAACGGCCCACAGCTTCCGGTGACTCTCCCTCCCTCTTCTCATCACTTTGCCACCATACCAGTGGTAGAGCCATCTCCACCGTGCTCCTTCACGTCGCGTCGTATTAGCGCGCGCCCTCCGCCTCTCTTCCTCGTCGTCGCTTCTTCACCACAGGGTCTTCATCTCCGGCGACGGCAGACACCTGCCGCTCGCCCTCCGCCTCCCCTCCGCCTCCCCCCTTCGCTCTAAAACCCTAGATAAGTACCTCTTCCTCCCCTCTTTATTCCCCCCTTATCAATTTTCATTTTCGACCCCTCGACAGTCGCCAATCACCTCCGTCTCCCTCACCTCCAGCAAACCATCGGCGAGGCGCAACCATCACTCCACCACTCCACATGCCTCGCCAACCACCTCAACAGCATCACCCTCACTTGCTGATCATCCTCTACACCTTCACGAACCGCCACACACACTGCACACCTCCACCAACCTAACCCACCTTCACGGCGATAGTGCGACCTAAGCACGCACCCCTAGGCTACCCTGTGGCCAGCCAACCCCTGCCTCACCTTCACCGTGATACGGTGAAGGTTTTCCTATGGTCTGACAGAGCCGCAAGGCCGTATTCATGCATTTCAGGCTCTGACGCCCCTCCACCATTGACGAGGAAGCTTGAAGCAATCTTGCTACAACTCCAGGCCTTGCTACTCCAGGCTTACACCCCCAGGTTGCGAGGAATACCTTCGCGCACGTACTCAGGCCTTCGATAGAAGACAAAGGCCCTCACAGTAGCTGCAATTGAGAGCTCAACCTCTGCGGGCACGTGCAAGAAGAAGGTGGGACATTTAGTCCCACCTCAGAAGCTGACGAGCAGGAGGCGACACATAAATTGAAAAAGTGCCATAGCGTTCTCGCCTCAGATCCACGGGGTGAGGTCCCAATCACCTGACCCGGTCTCGTCTGCGACCCACGCCTCCGCGGACCTGGCCTGACCCGACTACCTGTGCACTCCTCGCCCACCATTGCACGTCGGTGGGTCTGGTCCCGGGCACGCATACCCGACCTGTTTACCCGAGAAAGGCTCTGGGAGAGCTGTGTGCTAGGAGCGAAATAGAGAGAGAGAGACGCGGGGAGGGTAGGGGTAGGTTTTGCTTCACTCTATGCAGGGAAAGAAGGAGAAGGTAGGAGCAGCTAAGGGAGAAGAAGGTGCTGCTGAAGAGAAGGAGCAGCAGGGAGCAGTTGATGGAAGGACTTAGCCATAGAGAGCAGAGGAAGAAGAAGGCAGAAGGAGGAGCCAAAGAAGAAGGGTAGCTGAAGGAGAAGGAAGGACTTGCATAAGAAAAAGGAGGCGCAGCAGCTCAAGAAGAAAAGAAGAAGAAGCCAAAGAAGAAAGCCAAAAGAAGAAAAGAGGAGGAAAGAGCTGTAGCATAGAAGAAAACAAGAAGAAGAGGCCAAAGAAGGCTGAGGAAGCACTATAGCAGAAGGCAGTTAAGGCGTTTGATTCAAAGAATCAGACATCTGAGAGAGGAAAAGATAGAGAAAGAAGGGAAAGAAGAAAGAAAGCAAAGAAAAAGAAAGAGAGAAAAAGAAGCCAAAGAGGAAAGCCAAAAGAAGAAAAGAGGAGGAAAGAGCTGCCGCAGTGAGGAACGAGTTGCAGCAGAGAAGAAAAGAACAAGAAGCCAAAGAAGGCTGAAGAAGCACTGTAGTAGAAGGCAGTTAAGGCATCTGATTCAAAGAATCAGACGTCTGAGAGAGGAAAAGTCAGAGAAAGAAGGGAAAGAAGAAAGAAAGCAAAGAAAAAGAAAGAGAGAAGAGAAGAAGGAAGAAAAGCCATAGCTATTTTCTTTTCTTATACATAAACTTTCACTTATATTCTTGTTGAATATCACATTTTGAGAATTGTGGATTTTGCTTCTAAATACCAATTTGCTCCCTGAGTTCGACCTTGGAATAATTTCAAATTTCGAGTAATAAAAATTTATAATCGTTTATATGACATTTTCAAATATACTGCAACGAATATCCTTTTAAAAACATGATCTCGTCGTAGCGTAGCGATTAATAACCCACTCAAAGCCACATCTAAGTTCAGGCTGAGTTCCTAACATCCAAAAGCCACGTACAATAACCTTTACCTGAAGAATTATTGTTTACAACCAAAATTCAGTTTATAACTACATACAACCACATGTGTTTTGCACATTCTATTTTCAAACTCAATTCAGCCAACCAGTACTAGTACTAAGCTTTAGTACCAGTACTAGGGAACCCCAGTACCAAATTTGCAAGTTCCAACTAGTACCAGTACTGGGCACCAATATTGGTACCGTGCACCCTCAGTTTTGTATCAACATAACCCATCCAAGACCGGTACTAAACAACAGTATCGGTACTGGGCACAACCGGCCTTCTACCAAAATAACCCAGCCAGTGCCAGTACTAAACATCAGTGTCGGTACTGGGCAACCCTAGTTCACCTACTGGAATCATCCAGTACCGGTACTGATCACCAGTACCAGTACTAGGTGCTCTCAGTCCCCATTTCAGTGCATTACATTGTGGTGCTAAGTCAGCTAGTACTAGTACTGATCATCAGTACTGGTATCCGATGTTGTCAGCACCTAGTTCACCTTGCCAAACACCCATCGTTTGATCCTTAAGCCTACCCTGCTATTTAGATGAAAACCCTCCCTTTTATCACCCATAAACATGGAAACCAAAAAGGGAAAAAAGTTCTCTATCATTTCACATGCAACATGGTATCTTCTTATACACAAACCACTTTTGTAATATCCTTAGGCACATGAACAAAAGAAGGCTTCAGAGAGAGAAACCCTACCTCAATTGGAGCTCTTTTCTCTTCTCCTAATTGTAGCAGAAACAGGAACAACAGCAATGGTAGCTGCTATAACAGTAGCACCACCTCCTTTCCTCTCTTCTTCTCCTTCTTTCTTTCATGCAGCAATAGCACAACCACAACAGCAATAGCAGCAGCTTCAACAACAGCTGTAGCAGTAGCTCTCCTCCTCTTCCTTTCTTCTCCTTCTCGTAGCAATAGCAGCAGCAATAGCAACGTCAACAGTAGTAGCAACTGGTAGGGAGGAAGGGGCACTAGCTGAGGGGGAGAAGAAAATGTGATTTTTCTTTAAAATTTTTAAATCTCTCTCTCTCTTATATAAGGGTTGGATATTTTACATCCAAGCCCTTCAGCTTCTTTCTTGAGCCTTAAGAAAGGCCTCTAAACATGTTTTCCTCACTAATGGCCCCTCAACTTTTCATTTATTAACATTTTGTTAATGACTTAGGGGATTTGTTTAATTCCAAGGCTAATAATCACTAAATTAAGGTTCGCAAAGCCCTTAATCTCACATTAAGCAACCAATTAAGGTATTTAATTAGCCTATTAAGAGTATTACAAATTCGGGGCGTTACAGTTACTGTAGCCTTAGTAAAAATATCTACAAAATATAAGGCAAAAGAATATGTTTACTGACATAAATACATATCTATAGTGATAGATACAACTGTCACTAAAGCCTTAGAGTATATTTATATATAAGGCTCAAATAGTACTATATTACTCTATTTATATACATATGTATACATATGCATTATACACATATTTAATTTATTATACATATACATATTTATTATATACTTATACTATATACTCTACACATATACATATTATACATACAGTATAAACACTTATATGTACTCACATACTCTCGTTTCAACACCTAGCTGGTCAACTCACATGCACAGGCACAACATAAGCCTTCCAATACTTAGCCAAATTTCACACTCTTCTTCTTTCTCTTTTTCTTCTAGGGGAATTTTAGGACATTTGAGTTACTGTTCATCTTCACAAAAATTAGGTTTTTAATGGGCGAGCCGACCTTTCATTGGATACATAGCACCTGATAGGGATGGGACCAGACCACTACTAAGTCGACTCATAGTACATTTCGGGTGCATTTTATTTCAATTTCATTTCAGGCCCAATACAGGCCCATAGTAGGCCTAGCACAGTGCACGGCCCCTGGCCCATGCACTATTCATCATAATATGCTTGTATACATGCTCAGATTAGAGAGAGAGGCATATAATGGTGAGGAGGCGCCCGACGCTCATGACGAATGAAGCGCCTTCTCATTAAAAGCATTATATATGGTTGTAAAGGCTTGCACATTAACGATGTGGTACCATTAGTGGCAATCAATTGAGCGCTACGTTGTGCTTGTGCATGTTCTGATTTCATGATTTTGGCCCTCAATTTGAGAGCTCAAATAAATTCCATTTTACAAATAAATTATATGATTACAAAACCCTTATATAGGGCTACATAAATATATAATTAATTAAAAAAATAAGTTATTTAAATATATATTAAAATTAGTTAAAGTTAGGGGTTTGTACATGTTAAATTAAGATTTAATTTCTTAATTAAAGTACAAATTGATAAATTGATCATGAAATTAACCTTATAAATAGTTAATTTATATAATAAAGTATTTATTAAAAAATTTTAATTTATTTGAGAGTATTTATTTTAATTTATTTACATTTAAATATGCATTTTAAATAGTTATATACATATTTAAGTTATAAATACTGTAATATAATACAAATATAGTATAAATTGGTTAAACATACTTAAAATAATACTATACAAGTGTACACTATAGATTACTTCAATATTAAATTAATTTATTAATTTTCTTTATTTTTACTTAATAATTCACCTAATTAACTTAATAACTTAATGAATTACAATAAATACATAATTAAATTAATACACAGGTATCATACAGTATATTATAATTAGTTAAATATGTGTGTATGGTATTAGATATGATTATAGACATATACATATGTATTTATAATTACTTAGTATTATACACATTTATTCCACTATAAATTAATATATAATTATATAATAAAGTTATATATATAATAAATCATTCTAAATACTTATTTAAATATATATAATACAATTTTAAGTTATTTATGTATATTATTTATATATATTACAATATCTGCATATAGCTTAGTATTAAATTATATTTACAAGTATAAACACAATATACATAATATTTTTGTGCATTTTTGGGTATTTTCTTACTTTTATTGTTTATATATATAATAGAGGTAGAAGATGAGAGAGAGAAGAACTCTTTTTGGTGTTTTTGAATTGATTTCTTTTATTTAATTTCAAAGTATACTGAATCATTGGCTAGTATGTTTTACCAAATTGGGGGTTCGGATTACCTTACAACTTTGCATACACTTAAAGAAATACCTGATCTTACTCAAGATAGGTTTATTTTATTTTTTTATGATTTTTTGATAATTTTTATTTATTTACAATTCTAGCACAAATTTGGCCTTGAAAGGATTTTCAACAAAGAACCTAAGGTCTCTTTTTGAGTTCAAGTTGCTAGACAAGGGGTTTAAGCAATCAGAAACCTCCAACACACAATATGAAAGGTCTTTCGATCAACTAAACATGATTTTGACTAAGATTTTCATTAAATCATAATTTGGACAGATTTTACAACTCGCATGCTGACAAAGACTATTTAATAAGAATTACAAGCTATTCCAATCAAATTTAAAGTCAAATTTGAGTAGATGAAAGCTCATACACCAAGTTATATCAATATACAACATGTCAACTTCATTAAATCTTTGAAATCCCAGCTCAATTCTCTTGGACTAGCCCTACAGCTATGTGAAGACAGCAGCTGCTGCTGTCACATTTTAGTAGCCAAAATCAACCATTGCCAGCAGCTAAATCAACTACTATTGCTGCTACTCTTACTGCAAACAGATGCAACAATTTGTGTAGCTACAGCCATTTGAAAACCTAGTGGCTGAATCAAGCTTTGTAGCTTGATTAATTGGTTTCAGAAAATCTCCTCAGATTTGGAAAGTTAGATCTAAGGACCCATAAACTACAAATACCAATTGATTCATGAAGCCCATAAAAATATGGGATTAAATCCACTGCAAAGCCATTCAAAAAGTCATTTAAAATCTTCATTTAAATAAATATCAGATGGACAAAAACCAATTCTTCAGAAATTCACTCTCAGCCACTACAAACATTCATGAAATAGTCTAAAAACCATTTAAACTCAGTTTAAGGATCAAAACATATTTAAAGATCCTAATTAATCCTTCCTACATCACTATAAACAGTGAAGAAGGGAGAATCACTTCAAAATTTTCATTGAAATTACGTAAAACCTCTGATAAGCACCAATATGAAAGTTAATGTCATTTAAAATTAAAACCCGTGTTGCGCTATTTTAGGACTTTTGATCATGAATCACTGAGGTGATATGATCATCTAGAGTTCCTGTACACCATTAACTGGTGTACAGGAACTATAGGTGATCCATTTAAACTCATTGGATCATTGCTCAAGCCTCATATCAAGATCATTGATTTTCCTTGGCTTGAGCTATCAAAGTGCTGAAAAAAAAATCAGAAGTCAAGTTTCAATTTGGGCAAGAACTCATTAAGTTCAAACAGCTCAAGCCCATCACATTCAAGCGCCAAGGTGATTTGATCACCTATGCTTCCTACACACCATTAATTGTTGCTTTGGAAGGGTCAACGAAGCTTAGGAACCAATTAGGTCATTGCGTGGATCTCAATTCCATGCATCAAATTTCATAGGTCCACACTACCCAGTGAAGAACACACACAATGTCTACTGTCAAATTTGGGTGTATCTCAAATCTCGATGAGAATCCAAATAGAGAAGCTCAATCTCGTTGCAATTAATTCAATTAGATGATTATAAGATTAATTCCATCTATTAGATCAGATTAAAGCTCAGTTACTCTCAAAATTCACCGATCAGCAATTGAAATCAAATCATGCTCAATCAATTGAAATAAACATAATTCAGATCAGAGGAGGGCTCTTGTGGTTTGATGACATGTATGGGAGAGCCCTCACATGGATTTGGCATTCTAACAGATCTGAGAGCTAGCTAGCACAGATCTGATAGATGCCTAAGTGAATGGGTGATTGATAAATAAAACATCGAGGAAAATAATTGGACGTGATCAAAGTGCATAGATGAATTGGCCTTTCTGATCTGGAATAGGTTTAGTGAGGAAGCTATGTACCTAACATGAATCTAAACTATCCTAAACTAATCTCAAGCAATTGAACGATTCAAATCAAATCTAATCTATCTAACTAAGCTAAGAAAATAATAAATCTAATATAGAAAGCAATAAATCCTAATCTAAGGGAAGAAAGGGACCTTGAGGATTTGCAGTTGGTGGCTATGGCGACAAATGGAGGGAGGAAGAACTCCAGCGAATAAGAGCTCGCTAGTGGTGCTCCTGATTGCCTTTAGGTGTTTCATAATCCCTAGTGGGAAGGATCGAAGTTGGAGGAGTGTGCCTCTATCATAGGTAGCGAAGGAATAAGGGAAGGGAATTGGAGTGGGAGGATGGTGACCGAGATTAAAAGAGTAGAAGGGAGTAGGTCAAGGACCTAAGGGAGGTGTAGAACTCGTAAAATAGGCAGTGAAGCTGGGAGTGACCTGGGATCAGAGGTGGAGGTCCGTTAGGCATCAACGACTATCGTGGGATCTAGAGCGTGTGCGATGGCTTAGGATGAAATGTAGCTGTTGGATGTGATCTAGGTTTAGGCGCGAAGAATTGAGCATCATCGTTAAGGGGTTGGTGGGTGATCAATCGTTGGATCAAATCTGGGAGAAATGGATGGTTGGAAGTGCATGTGTTCTTCATGAGGAATAGGAGGAGCAACCCAAGTCTAATGGGCTTTTTGCATTGAAACCTTTAAGTTGAAATGGTGTGAAATTTGCATAGACACCCATTTGTGATAGGATTTCATACTAGCAGGTCCCTGGCAACTTTCAACCCTCAGTAACTCTCAAATAGGTCCTTGACACTTTCAAGTGTAGAGAATGTGATGGATTAATTATGTAGGAAGGACCTAGATGTAAAACATTCATTTCAAGGTTCAAATGATGTCAAAATGCAAAGTAATTTTTATGGCATGTGATTTAAACATATTAGAATATACTCCAATAATTGAATTGTGAATTTGAGCTCATTTTGATGTTCAATTGACATTTAACAAAGCAATTTACATATTTAATAAAGAATCTCTCAAAAGTGACCTAATTATACATTTTTAGTATAAAATTGGTGTTTTAGGTCATTTTCCAATATTCCCACACTTAACCCTTTTTATTGTGTTAATTAATAGTGTTTTAACTTAGTTTCTAGCTTAACTTTGCCATTTTAGTTATGATAAGCTACATCTCATCAGTGTTTCATTGCAACGATCTTCCCCTCCATGATCGCGTCAGCGTGTTACGTCGATGTGCGAATCCATGCTCCGATACCAACTAAAAGTTTACATAGAGGGAGGTGAACAGTGCGAGAAATAAAATTGATATTTCTATATTTATTTATGTAATAATTTTAACTAATGTTGGTCTAAGGGTAATTTGGGTTATATTGTATTTAGTTAGGTCAGATTAGGCATTTTAGGATATTTTGTAAATAATGCATATTTTTGGGCTTTTGTGCAAATTTTCACGCAATTGTATCTAGTATCTTGATGTGTTTATTTTTATATATGTAGATACAAAATTTCAAGTTAATCAGAGTAATGTTGATTGGATATCTGAACTTGACCTCATTTAAAGATGATTAAGCCTAGTTAGTAGATCTATTTGGAGACGCAAACTCAATTTAGGAGCCTAATCATCCATACTCTAGCACCTAATTCACCACCCAAATAACTCACATGCGTGGATCCTACACCCACCAAACATGCATGAAACCCAACCCCTCTCCTAAAAAAAAATATATCCCAATCCCATGCCAACATCCACCCACGTTACCCTCCACATGCAACATCAAGTCCCACGCATAACCTCCACGTTAACCTATCCCATTTATCCCCATGCTAACACATGCATGCAACCACCAAAACATATCCCTCACATCAATCCCATACCCCCTTACGTAAGAGCACTTCCACCGAACTCAACCCAATTCCATGCAACATCCCACGTTGCAATCCCATGCAAACACCACCGTAAATCTCAAAATCCAAATCCCTACGTAACCCCCTCTCCAAATCCTTTCCTCTCCAACCAAACTCCCTCCACATATTTTCCTATCATTTTTTTTTACCCACCACCGAACACAACATCCCATGCAACTCCACCGAATATCCCATGCACCAAACCCACCTACGCGTACCATCCCATGCAACAAGTCCTATCCCTACCGATCTCTCCTCCACTTATTCTCCAAACCGAAAAAAAAAAAAAAAAATCTCATTCGGCTGCACTCAACTTCCTACCGCCATCTCTCTCTAATTCATTCTTTTGTGCCGAACTTTCCCAATCTATTTATCCTTTCCCCACCCAATAATTTATTTACCCATTAAATATAGATCATCCATTACCCTTCCTATTTTATCTAGGCTCTTGATTTATTCTCAAGAAAAACTTAACATATCCTATCACCTAACCCTAAATCCTGACCCTCGATCCTCAACTTATTAATTCTTGCCATCTAAATTAGTAATACGAAGCACTCTAGATCAACCAATAGAAAGCCTCCTTATTTTCCATAAATACAGTTAGCCACCCCATCCTTAAAGCAATCTTCTACTTAGAATTTCCTACCTCCACATAGTTTCTACTAACAAGCGCTAGTCCACGCCAACTTTGGTGGTTCTGGAAGGTATATCTTCACATCCGCATTTACGCCATTGCTATGGACTTCTCCTTCGAAGCCCATAGTTTCTGCATTTTCTCTAGCCTAGTCTGGTTGTAGTAATCTAGTTCTAATTGTAATTTTTCAAGCATTCCTCTAGTTGTAGTACTACTATTAGTGTTAAACTCTCATCTTATTCAATAAAAGTTCTAGTATTTATTTTCAACTTATCTTCAAGTTGTATGCTTTCTAGTAGTAGTATATTATAGTTATAGTAATTGCATACCATTAGATTTAGTATTAGTTCTAATAATCATCCTACTTGATATTCGGTTCTAGTTCTAATTAGGAAAGTGATTTTGATCTATTTTGCCTCCCTAAGAACGACTCAGACTCCCATATTTCTATTCGAAAAATCTTAGGAGTTCGATTTCATTTACAAATCTAAAAACCTTCTATGCACATTTACTATGATGAAAAGCGATTTATCATAATCACATCTGCGTTCAAAACACTTTTTAGCGCATTTGCTAGGGAGGCAACACGATTATTTTGCTTCCAATAGCTTCATCTCGATTTGCATTTGTGAGATCTACCTTGTTCTTCTCTTGCTGTCATTTTATGTATAGGATCGCGCAGTTGCACGAGAACGAATTGCAAAGGGATGAGAAGAAAAACTGTAGGTGAAGAACTCTACGTAGGTCATCTACATATTAGACTTAGGTAGATTCATGGCTCTTAGGAGTAATTGCATTTGGTATTCATTTTCAAAAAAAAAAAAAAAATTGTCTCACTCTACTTGTGCTTTAAAAATCTTATCTCATCATATCCAAGTTCAGATTGGTTTTTCCTGCTGAATTAAAAATTTAATTCTAAACTATTGATGTGTCCAAAAACTCCCAAATTATGATTACGTGATCCCTTGAAATCAGCAACAAACCCACCAAATGTCACGTCAAGATTCATTCTGTACTACCCTAGAAAAATATTTACTGTCGTTGGGTCAATCTGTAATGTTTCTGTTGGAGATCCAAGTTCATCGAATTTTCCTGAATTCTACACAACTCAAAATTCAGTGAATTTCTTTTCATTGAATTTATAATCAAATCTAATTTCTTATAAAAAATTGGGAAAATTTTTTGACAGATGTATCATTAATGGTTTTGAAAAATACTCATTAGGGGTCTGTTTGGACTATTTTGGTATTCTATGTTGAAAAATCTGAAAAAAATATTTTTAGGCCCCTAAAAATTTTGGAAAAAATTATTTTGCATGTACTTAATTAAGTGGTGTTTGGGAAGCCTTTGTTGCATTGTATGGGCCGCACCACTTGAAATGAAATTGATTCACTTAGAAGCAAAATGCTAAGGTGCCACATTAGGGTTACCATATTCACAATCTAAAGGAAAAAGATCAAGGTCTCGTCATTGCAAAATGATATTTGTTCCACTCAAAACTTGTTTGAAAAGACCTTGAAATTTGAATAATAAAATTGATGAATTAATTATTTGAGCATTAAAAGACATTTCACTAATTAAATCTGTTTGTGGACCTTTGTTTGGCGCACACACACATCTAAATTGAATTAATTGTGCAACCACCCATTTCACACCAATCATATAATCCCGTGTACTTTAAATCCTAAGCCCTAGTTAACTTGATAGTCGCGCCAACTAGGTTGAATTTTATTTTCCAAACTGGAGCTATACCTGGTCAATTGTATCTGAGGCCTTATCTATTTGGCCCAACTAGTGACAAGAAAGGTTGGTACAGTAGCCGCATTAACTTCTAGTGGTATCCCATGGTGTGGGGTGTCTTAGGGGGTCCCACCCTTCTAGCTAGCCAAGTAAGTTAAGGGTATTTGATGAGACCACATTTGTGGGCTAACCGGATGCGTAAATGCTTAGATATTAGATTAATGTTTACATGTACATAGCATACTTTAATATGCAAATAAATTAGTTTATAAACTTGCTTGCATATTTCCTACATTGCATTCATATGTAAATGTAATGGAGGATAGGATGCATTATATTTTAGTGGCATGCATACATTAGATGCATTGTTTTGGGTTTTAATATAAATAACCAAGTTTTCTTTTTTCCCTACAGTGCGCACACATTGCCACCAATTTCCACTGCCAACCCAAGTTGGCTGCAATTGCCTCCCAACCTCTTGGATATCCTCGTTGAGTTGTTGGTTGAGATTTTCAGGGAAGAAACAAATTGAAGGGAATGTCTATAAAAGTGAATCTCCATGGTGCTTCTAGGATCATCTTTCACCTATATTCTATGAACCTTCATCGTGCACACAAGGCAGACACCATGGCCATAGCATGCACCGTGGCTTGAAGCACATTGCCTCCCTCACCGTACCACTGTGAGCGCTCGTGGTGACAGCACGAGCATCGCCATCCTCATCGTGATCATCACTACCTTCATCATCCCCTATCACCTTCCTCACCTTCCTCTGTTTCCCCTTCAAGGCCCACGAACAGAGGAACATTGCTCTCTTCCATGCTAAACTAAGCCACCACCCTCTTCATCTTCATCAAAAATTCCCCCTCACCACAGCAACCCCATAGCCACCTCCAAACCCATAGCTAAACCCATAGCCCACTGATAAATGACAGTTTATCATCATTCTTATGACCTAAAATAGATCTAGCTCTTAGGCTTTTAACTCTGCAAATGGGTTTTTGGGTTGCATTTAGGCATCGATTAGGTTAGGCATGCATTGCATATATTATTGTATTTTTGATATGTTTATTTGAGTGTTAGGGGCAAACAAATAAATAGATTCCTAAAACCCTAGCACTCATGAAGGCAACTAGTGAAGAGTAAGCTCATTTCAGCTGGAACTTAGCCAAATCTAGCTCATCATAATTGGGTACCAGCTCACTTGAGGTAGGGTTGGCTCCATTAAGCTCCATTCAACTCATCTTAGTTGAATGTTAGCTCAGGGCAACTCATATTAGCTCACCCTAGCTCAAGTTAGCTTAGACCTTACTCAACTTAGTTGAGTCTAGCTCACCTTAGCTCCATTCCGTTCACTAGGAGCTTTAGCTAACTCAGCTAAGTTGACTAGAGTCCACCTCAGCTTATGTTCAGCTACTTCCAGCTCCACTCAACTCAAGTCAGCTGAAAATGACTTCACACAACTCAGGCTAGCTCAAGTCCAGCTCCCAGGGACTCCACTTAGCTCAACCTAGTTGAGTTAAGCTACCTTAGCTACTCTAACTAGCTAGGTCCTCCCTGGGAAAATCAGGCCCAGCTCACCTCAGCATGTTTCAGCAGAAGCCAGCTTACTCTAGCTTGGCTTAGCAGCTAGCAAAGAACTATCAAGCTAAGCCAGCTAAAGTAGCTCCCTGCAACTCCCTTCAGCAGCTACTAGCTCCAGTTTAGCTTCAAACATTCCTTCCAGCTCCTCTTCCCTGAACCCTAGCTCCATCCCACATCCTCCTCTACTCAACTACTAGCTAAGCTAGTTTACCTTAGCTACACCTTAGCTCCCAATGACTGTCCACCACCTATAACTAACCCTAGAACCCATCTACCTAAGCTCCATGAAGTAGACCTAAGCCTAGTCCACCCTAGCTCCTACTTTTGGCGCCAACTTTAAACACCTCTTGGCCCCTCAACCACCACCAAGAGCCACCTTGTTTTAGGGCCAAAACACTCTTCTAGAAGCCCCTTATTTTGGCACCAAAACATACCCACATCATGGCCCTACACTTCATCACCCAAATCATCTCCACCCTCCATTAAATGGCACCAACCCATACCCTTCTAGAACCCCCTTTTTGGTGCCAACTCAAGAGGCACCAAGGGTGGTACTCAACACCGTTGAGTTGGTGCCAACCTATAGAAGCCCTAGGATCAACTAACTACCCCAAAAACCCATCCTAACCATCCATCCCAAAAGCCACCTACAACCCCCATCGTACTCTATAAAAAGACCCATAACCACCACCATTTCCACAATCCTTTGGCTTCATAATTCTCCACCTTCATCCCACCATACTCACAGCCAAGAAAAGAAGGAGAAGATTAAGGGGATACTCTGTCCCCTTAGTACCTTCCCCTCTTCCCTTCTCTCTTGTGCCACCGCTAGCCAGAGGAGCAGCCAGGCAAGGAAGACCTTAGGAGGAGGTCCTGAGGGTGGTACACTCCACCCTAGGAGGAGATTTGTGGGTGGAGATCACCCACCTTTGGAGGAGAAAAGGCACGCCCTCCTAAGGCTTGCCAAGGAAGACACCATTTTGGAGGAGCTATTCAAGGAAGGAGAAGAAGGAGAACTTCTTTTCAAGCCCAGGAGTAGCTAAGCAGGGAGCAAGAAGCCTTTCTCTCTTCTTCACCAACATCATCACAGAAGCATTTTTTTTTCTGTTATTTTCATTTGTTAGAGTAGAAGCATTCCTCTACTTTTCCTTTTGTAAAATAATATTCTCAATTAAACTTTCCTTCTCTTCATTTGTGTTGCATCTTTTTGTTGTTTCTAGCACTTTACACAATCTCTCTAATTACTCTAGGCCTCCACGTGCCTAGGGTGAGTTTAGAGAAACTGCTAGCTTGTCACTTTAGTGTTAGTATTAGCAAGTTAGGTGTAATCTCTTTCCCACTCTAAGTTGTCCATTATTTGAAAAACAAAGAAATTTTATATTTAAAAACCTAAAAAGAAAGTTGATTTCCTCTTTTTCAAGTGAGAGCGTTGAATTTTGAAAACTTGCCTCCTTGGATGACCCTAGATATCCCACTGTCTAGGTTTTATAAAGTTTAAAAGTAATTGCGAAATTGTGTGTTGCAACAACTTAAACCCTAATTTTAACGAATCATGCATTCTTTGCGTCACATTTTGGCACCGTTGCCATGGAGGCATGGCTTTGCATTTATTTAATTCTCTTACTTGATAAGTGGATCTCATCCCCTTTTCTTTCTTTCATTTCATGTGTGTAGGAGCATTACAGGAAGGAAGCAGGAATTCGGAAGCAAGAACTTAAAGTCCCTTTTCTTCCAACAGATTTTAGGTTATCCCTTACTACTTGTCACATAATTTCTCTTAAAAACTACCAAAAAAATACTAAATCAGGCTTCAGGACCATAAACATAAAAATTAGGTAGAGTGGTGACCTTTAAAAGCAATTGTTTGGTTGTTTGATTCATTTAACACCACTCTACCTTAAGTGTTGGTGTTCTGAATTTTGGGTTCAGACTTTTATCCGGAATTATAAAATCAATTCCCAACACCATAGATCTCCTAAAATCTTGAAATTTCACTCAAAGATTTCGAATCAAATTAGGAACACTGGTTCCAAATTTCAAAGCAATTGGAATTGTATAAAATTTTTAAAAATTTGTGGACCACAGGGGGGTCATCTCTAATTTCACTGTTTTGCTACTGTCTATAAATTTTAGGAATTTTTGTACTTATACAATTTTTATGAAATGTAGCTTTCTAGAATCCTTGTGACATTCTACACATCATATAAAATCAAAAAAAATTCTTGGCAGCTAGTGGTGGTACTAAAAAGTCCAAAATACCCACGGGTATCATTTTTGAACTTTGACACCAACACAAAGACAAATCTTAAAAAAAAATCAAATAAATTCCTAAAATCACAAAAAATATTTTTTGGAATCCTTGTTTGATTTTCCTTCCAATAGTGGTGTTGCTTGCTTTGTTTGGACCACTACTTAAAAAGTAAAGCCTGAAACAATTCACCAATAGTAACATTTCTCCTTAAGGATCAATTCAATTAAGGTTTCTTTTCATTTTTAGAGACCCACATCTTAAAAGGAAATCTACATTCATCAATACAACTTGATTTAATTTTGTTTGTGGATCTTAAACTTTCTTGAAAACTTAAAAAGAAAACCTTAAAAGAAGCTAAGCTAAATCAAATCCTAAAAGCAGAAAACAAAAAAAACTTGTGTGACAACTTGATTGATATTGGAATCACTTTTTCCAATCTTTGCACACACTAAAAAATTAAAATAAGGTATTACCCCAATCAACGCTCTCCACATTCCCGTGCACAATTAGACACCCAAGCCTAAATTAAAACAAGTAGTCATTTGACCACTTAAGGACTTCACAAAAACTCAGGCTTGATATCTAATATCTACAAGTTACTAAGTGCTCCTACTTCCTTTTGAAATACGCGGTGGCAGACTTAGAGGGAACTCAAACAACGTGTGCAAGTTTACACAAGCCCTTGGTGATTTTCCAATGAAATGCTTGGGCCCAATCCACCTGTTATAGTCTAGCCGAGTAATTTTAAGGAACTAGGTTTTCTTATTAATTTCTTCCTTATTTGGTTCCCAAGTCTTAGGTTACATTAAGGAGTCAACCTTAGGACAGATTAGACCTGGTTGTTTGATTTGCACACACTCTCTCTCATCTCTCTCTCCTCCTCCTCTCCCATTCTTTCATTTTATGCACGGGCGACGGTCCCAAACTTCGCACTTGGAGGGACCATTTGATTTCAGCCCCCGCACCAAAAGGCTACTTTTTTCATATTCTTCCTCTCATTCACATAGAAAAATGGAACCGACAAAATTGGTCCACTAACCCATCCACATCCACCTCTAATCCCACCTCTGAACCTTCCACCCAAAACACACAAACTAACCCCCCCACCTTTGACTTTCCAAACCTGGAGCTTCCTAATGACGAGATGCCACAACCACAACAACAACCCCCTGCCTAATCCTTATTCTATGATAGCTAATCAGAGTGCTCAACTACAAGCCAATCAACAACTGTTGACTAGGAATATAACATACCTAGCCAACCAAACACAAAACCCACCACCTCGTCAGCAGCCTGTCATTCCTCTAAAAGATTTCTATGATCCTGCTTACTATGATGACAGACCAGGGGTGGTAATCCCAAAAGGGGACTTCGAGATCAAACTGGTAGTTCTAAACCTGATTAAGCACTTCCATGGCCTTCCTAGGGAAGACCCGTTCAGCCACCTTGAAGAACTGACTCTCCTTGCACGAACAACTCATTCCCGCAATGTGCAAGAAGATCTTTGGCTGATGCAGTTATTTCCAATATCTCTCAAAGATAAGGCTACTTATTGGTTGAGAACCATCGGCCGACCTATTACCACATGGCCTCAGCTCAAAAGTGCTTTCCTTAAGAAGTTCGTTCCCATAGGTTGTACTAATTCCCTACAAAGATCTATTACGACCTTTCAACAAAAATCTGGCGAGACTCTTCATGATACTTGGGAACGATTCCAAGATCTCTTAAGAAGTTGCCCACACCACAAGATTCCATTATGGCAGCTCGTGCAGATCTTCTATCATGGATTAGAAGATCAAAGTCAATGTTTCGTTGATGCCTCATGTGGCAGCAACTTCTTAAATAAAGATGCTGAAAGTGCTTATGATTTATTTGAGGAAATGAGTGGAAACTCCTTTAATCAGGCATCCATGAACACCTTTGGCAGAACTTCAAACTCCTAGTTTGGTGTTCATGAAATAGGCACTCAATCCATTCCCGTCACCCAAGATGATCCTCAAATGATTGCCCAACGGCTCGACCAAATTGAAATAAATCAAAAGAAATTTGAGGAAAGACTTGCCACACCCATCCAAGCTCCATAGGTCCCACATATAACCCTGCCTAACATTCCACGGAGAGAAAATTTGTACAATTTAAAGACTACCCCAGCTGATTATAATCAATATTCTGAGATTTTTTATGGTTCACTGGGGAATTACACTTATCCAAATCCCAACCCCACTGAAAATACCTCTGCCTTCCAAGCGCAATTTAGAAATTCCTCCAATTGGAAGAACTACTCGAACCACTCCTGGAACAACCCGATTCCTCCCTAAAAACCAAATCAATTTAGAGGTGATAAGTCCACTTTAGTGGATCATTATTTGGTCTAAGTACTCTCTAACTAGTTATTCCTAGTTGTTAATTAATTAGGAGTTATATGGCAATTCACCTTAGTCTGCATATAACTTTATGCATCAATTTCACATTTAATAACATATGATATGGTAAGCTAATTGATTTGATGGATGCAGGCTAGATGCAAGAGTTTAGACTCCATTTCAGCATCTATAAGATGTCTGGAGATAAGGTCAGAGTCTAGGAGCCACCATCATGAACTTGCTGATGTCAACACTTTTTAAGACGTCTAGAGTGTTGATTAGATGACTGATCAGGAACGGCCAGAGCTTATCCTATCGTTCCAACCACTCGCGATCCTCGCTGAGTGGTTGGAGAACCTTCCGTTTGAAGAAAGAAACAACCAAAGGAGATTTCGGTAGAAGAAAAGGGGTTGAGCACTTTTAAAAGAAGGATCATCTCTTCTTCCTGGAGCAATCATCTTCCTCGTGCCCTCCACCGTGAAGCAGAGCCTGCACTATGGACCCAGCGCGCACCATGCCATGAGGAGTACTCCATACTCATTCCTTCCTCTCATCGGTCACACGGTGACTGCGTGCGACCACCACTGCAGCAACCCATCACCTTCAACTATCACCATCGCCAACTTCCCGCGCAGCCACTCCCGACCCTACTCACGGAAGCATCACCGCCTCCACTTCCCCTTCCTGTCTTCTTCATCCTCTCCTTCCAAGTGTTTCCTCCCTCCTGCAACTTCCCGAAGGAACCCTGGTATAGACACATCTATTTAGGTTAAAATGCCTAATCATGCATGTTCTTAGGCTTAGATTTGCATTTCATGTTATAAATATTACATAGCATGCATCATTCTGCATTCAGAGTAGTTGTATATAATTTAGGCTAATTGCATCCTTTTTGTGATCAGGAGTGAAGGATATTTATTCCAGAGTCTCGGATTGACGATTCAACTGTACGGATCTGATCAATACGACGATCGGAGTCCAATGCCTCTGAAATCGCCTCAATCGGAGTCCCATAGCACCATATGCAATCCAAGGAAGATCAATGGTCGAGGGACTAGGTGACGTAATCCAGAGCATAAAACAACAAATCTGACTGCACGGTTGGATTCGGGTCTAGATCACAGCCCAACAGCACAAAAATCAACTCAATCTGACCTCTGTAGCATCCTTTATAATGGAAAGTAGATGGACGGCCCAGATTGTGCCACATGGAGCAACCCAGGCTGCCCATGCGCACGCATGCGCCACCGCACGCACATAGCCACACGGGCGCACGCGTGTGTGAAGGCACACACGCACAAGCATAGCAGCGAGCGTAGCAGCGCAACGCGTATGGAGGCAGCAACAGCAGCGACGCTTATCGTGCGTGCGCACGTGCCAACGATGCAGCAACTGGGTGCGTGAGAGGGATCTTTAGTGATGTTTGCGGCGGATCTTTAGCGATGTTTATGACCGTCACTAAATGTCTTGTATACGAATTTGATTCTTTCCTCCACTATAAAAGGACTCCTACCCCTCCCATTCTTCTTCATCTCTTCCTTTCTTTCTCTCACCACCTCCAAGGCTCTAGAGAGAGCTTTTCCCAAGCCTGGGATGCTCCTCTAGAGTAGAAAATCACATAGTTTTCCCTTCCCTCATCCCCATTCGTGGAGCACCCTGTGGCCGTCCTCTCACTGCCCTTTCGGGAAGAAGATCCTCGCCGCGACGCCGTCCGGCCCCATCCTCCATCCTCCGGCTCCATCCCCATTCATCTCACTCCTCACCACCTTCCATCAGGTGACATCAAAGCGAGTCATCCTCTGAGCAACCGTCGAGGGGGATTTCTCTCATCTCTTTTTATCTTTTTCGCTTTCATAGTGTAGCAAACTTTCAGTTATAAATAGATGATTGTTTCTCTCTCTCTCTTTCTCCCTCTCTCTCTAATATTTTTGCAAGTAAATAAAGTTTTCATCAACCTAATCTCTTGCTTGATCAAAATAAAAAAATATAAAAGATAAAAATGATAAAAACAAATAAAAGCGAAGCGTGGATTTTTCAAACCAAACGTTTCCCTCCCCGTGTTTGACTCGGGACTCACTTTTCGAGTTTTGGTTATAAATTTATCTGATAGACGTGTTTTGCGAGCTATGATGATGGGTCTTCCAAACCTTGATTTTAACACGCGAATCACACATCCATCAAACCCAAACCACCCACCATCACCAACAGCCTCAACAACCACTGACGACACCTAGTCGCCTCTAGACCGTTCCCTCGATCACCTGCCATCACCATGAAACTGCCCAAGGCATGCGTCATCCTCACGAGGTCTCTCCTCGCACACCACCAGCACCCACCATTGGCCACCTCAGCCACACCGTTGGCCACCACCGGCCATCTCCCGCCTCACCGCCATCGTCAATGAACTCCCCACGCATCAGCCGACCATCCCCCAGAGCATCTCCGGCCGCCGTGCTTCTTCCCATGCATGTGGAATAGAGAGACTCAATCCTCTGTTTTGAAGTCAATTAATAATTACATCCATTGCCATTGCGAACTCTTATTTTTCCATTTAATATTTATTTATTATGTGAATTACAGCCAGCCCTTTGAGTTCTTGCTATATTATCTAATTTCATTTCTCTACAATCTATTGGCCTCCCATACATTGCATGACATACTATAATTATGGGCAAATATCTGACCATAATGTTTGAATAATGAAATCATAAATTTGCAAGTTAATTTGGCATGTTCCTCCCTGTGGATAGGACCTAATCCACTGTGGTTGAATTAGATTTTTATTTTTGATTGAGAGATTTTCCACCACATAAAATACAACGATAAATCATTTTATTACGACTATCTTAATTAAGTGAATTTCTCTCTATCAGGAGGGGTATGGGTCGAATTAGCATTTTTATCAACATGGGCCATCTCAAGAGGACATCAATGCCCAGATGATGAAAACCCTGCAGGAAATGCAGAACAAAATGACGGAGGTAACCTATGCTGTTACAAATCTAAATAGTTAGATTGGGGTTACTCCAAGACTTGTAGGACACTTAGCGGCCCAACCCTAATAATCAACGGAACCATTATACTGGCAAAAATCAGAACCACTATAATCAACCTCCCATTAATCCTACACCTCAGTAGCCATCCACGTTTTCACAACAACAAGCCCCCCACCTCGTCCGAATAATAATCCAACTGCACATGCAGTTACATTGAGTATGAAGATTGACTTTTCAAATGGCATAGTTGCTGGGGAGGAAACATGTATATTAAGATTTTTAGGGAATTTAGATTATTTCTGTGCTATTTCTGAAGCTTTTCTGAATTATTGACATTGATTTTGTTTATGTGCAAAAATGTACGAACGAGCATGATGGGCGTGCATGACGGAGGCAATATTTTAATTTGGTGGATCTTGACGCCACCTAGGGGACAACAATAGGTGCCTATGGGCCTTGATCCCACTCACATGAAGGCGTATGGGGGAACAATCAGGAGGACTGCATCCCTTATTTCACTGATTTCTCTTGATTTAATCTTAGTTTAGATTTAGACTTAATTTTAGATTCATTTCTCTTGATATTTGTTTTTTTGCCCTTATAACCTGGAGCTAGTATTCAGGGGATTGTCCTCAGTTCTTTAGATACTAGGTTTATTCTATTTGTGGTAGTTTGTTTCCTTTGATTGTGCATATATATATATAGCTACTTGCTAGAAGTTGCATATCCATAGGCTGATCATCTAGGAGTGCTTGAGCAGCATCAAGATTTCTCTTACTACATTGCGTGCATTTTTGCATCGTAAAGTGCTGGAGCAAGGTGCGTAATTCCTATCTTTCTACATCATTTATCTGACACGCATTGCATCCTGGACGTAATTAAAGAAGACCACTTAAGCTGATTGAAAAGATTAATCAAGTGCTCACATTACTTTTGAAAAGAGGAGTAAAATATACAAGAAGTGTTTAAACAACTTGATTGCAATTTTCAAAAGAAAAAGCATTTTTCGTGGTGTAATGCACACTTCCTACACCAAGCATGCACTATAGGAAATGCACTAGGATTCAGACCCTTAAGGCTCTAGGGATCGATCTATTTATCAGTGCAAACCCTCCTATTTCACTTTGTGACGGTGGTATTAACTTTTGCTTGAGTGACTTGATACTTAAGGAGGGGGACATCCCTTAAAGGAACTAAAGGGTAGTTAAAAGGCATCGCTAACGCATCACCTCAATGGAAGGGTTTGCCTTACTTGCATCCCTTAGTTCCATCCTTGGAGTATCTTTTCACTTGAGCATTTAAGAATATCATTGCAACAAAGTGTAAGCCTTTAGGGCACTCGAAGGTTAATTCAGGGTGCATAATTGGATTGACAACTTGTTTGGTCACCCAAAAGAACTCAGTGACCTCAACCTCCTTAACAGACATTGACCAGGAATCTCAAGTGCCTCATTTCTCTTATTCCACTTAGGTGGGAATGGAGAAACACTACCTTGACTCTATTTAGCCAATCTGGAAAGTTGGAAGAGGACTTAAAGTGCTTTAAAATGACAAAAGTCCTTTTGCCTTATGTTTGCTTGGTGTATGCTTAGTAAGTGCTCACTTAGGAGAAGTCTAGTTTTTGACCCTGAACCTAAGAGAATTTTAGGAGAGACAACCAAGAAAGAAGAAAGATGGTGGAAGAGAGACTGGAAGGAAAAATTAGGGTTGGTGAAAATCAGAGAACCTTGAGAGACTATTTCCCACCCACAACTCACCAAGCCCTACCTATCCGAAGGCTTGGAGTGGATAATCCTTATGAAATCAAGAGTAGCACCATATCTTTACTTCCCTTTTTCTATGGTACTACTAAGGAGGAACCCTATAGGCATCTTGAGGAATTCATCGAGGTCTGTTCCACGGTGAATCTCCAAGGCTTTACTGATGAAGCCCTGATGAGAACCTTATTCCCTTTCTCCTTAAAGGATAAGGCCAAGCACTAGTATCATACCCTCAATGCAAGGGTAAATGATTGGGCTACCTTAAAAGATGAATTCTTAAAAAAGTACTTTCCTATGAGTAAAACCAATCATTACAAGAAAGGGATTATGGATTTTACTCAAGGGGATCAATATCACGAGACGTGGGAGCATTTTAACGACTTACTTAGGTTCTGCCCCTAACATCAAGTGCCAAAATGGCAACTGATTGAAAGGTTCTATAACAGCTTATCTGAATGGCATAGGCAAATTATCGATGCAGCCTATGCTGGAACTTTCATGACCAAAACTGAGGATGAAGCCTAGACTTTATTTGAAACATTAAGTGATAATTCCATACACATGTCCTCTGCCTATGAAGAAAGGAAACCATCAATCTTGCAAAGGAAGATAGAGGCCCATGAAGCCAGCGCTACTTAGGCTTTGGTTTATCAAATTCAATTGTTAAACAAAAATTTTGATAGGCTTTTAGAAAACCCCAGCATGCACTCGCAAGCAGCCTCTATTGTCTAGGCTTCGAGTGAATGCTCCATTTGCCAAAGCACTACACAAGCCACTGCGAAGTGCCACTTGGCAAATCAATTCCCTAAGTTGATTTAGGCTAACTTGAATGCTGCTAAGCTTTCTGACCAACCCCTTATAATAACTTGTATTCCAATACCTATAATCCGGGGTGGCAGAACCATCCAAACTTCTCATGGAAGCAATGTGATACTTCCAACTCAGGGAATGCAAGACCCTAACCTCCCCAACCCGTATACCAACCATCCTATACAAACTCTCTTTAGTATAATCCCTCTGAGATGGATGAACTAAAAGTCATGATGAAAGCAGTGCAAGAGCATTAGAATATGATCATCCAATCTCTGAATAAGATGATCATCAATATGCAATCCAAAATTGATCATCTTACTGAGGCAGTCATTCAGCCGAATTCGGGGAAGTTGCCTAGTTCTTTAAAGGAGAACCCAAAAGGTAAGGGCATTATATTTAGGGAGCATGCTCAACATGACCAACATTCATCATTCCACCACCCCTTTTTCGACAAGACAACCCCTCCACCCAGAAAACAAGGGTGCCATGTCCAGAGCGCCTATCCACTCTTGAGGAATCTTTTGTTGGATCATCTAGAGCCAAGGACAGGATGGATGAGATTATGGACACTTTTAGGAAAGTCCACATCAACTTGCCTTTATTGGATTCTATAAAGTAGATCCCGTCCTATGCCAAGTTTCTAAACGACCTATGTACCTAGAAGAACCGATCGAAGAGACAGATCTGATATAAGGTCATCCTGCCTGACCATGCTAGCTCAGTGCTCCAACATGGAACACCCCACAAGATGAAAGACCCAGGAACCCCATATAGTTCGGTGGTTATAAGTAACCAACATATTAATGAGGCTCTACTCAATCTAGGTGCGGGGGTGAACATTCTGTCGAGCTTTGTCCACGACCTTTTGGGAGGAGGTGATTGGTGGGAACACCATTATAGGCCCTAATTGACCACTTTTAGTCAGGTTTAAAAGATAAATGCTCCTACATAACCATCTAAGGGTTATAACTCCACTTCAGGCTATTTTGGGAAGATAATAGAAAACTGGGGTTAATAATATAATTTTAACCGCATATCATGAACACAGAATAACCAAGGGATTTGCTAGGGGTGAAATAAAGGTCAAATGAGCATTAAAGTTTAATAAGTGGGTCTATGCAGATAGAAACGAGGTTTCGTACATTTCGAGAACTAATACAGCACTTAAAACCCTAATTTCAGTTGCTTAAATTGTTGAGGTTTTGGTCAGAATAAAATTCATCTAAACCTTCTAAAATTCACAGAAAAATATTCCTTGAGGTTTGGTACCCTTGATTTGACCTTTAGAACCCATGTTGACGTTAAACACAGTCACAAACATAGTTTTACCCTAAATTTGGGTTTTTACGCAAATTACCCAGTCAAACTTCTTTAAAACTGAAATCCGACTTCACCATCAGATTCCTTGGGTTTAAATTAGGTTTTTACCAAAATTTACGCCCAATCAGAGTTCGTCTTGACCTAGTTTGCATTTTAGTCCATTTAAACTCTATTTCTCACACTTAAGCACCTAGTTTTCTAAATCTTTTCATTTAGCCCCTTAACTTCTCTTCATTTTCTCCAAATGGGTCCCTACCTCCTTGGTAGGTGTGAACCCATAATATCCAAGCTTCAATCAAGGATTACTCCCTAATTGCTTGACCAATCCCGTCCAAAATTAGAAGGGATGATCTCGAGGAAGTCCTTGATCATTCAAACCTAGATTTTGACTCCAAATCTCCTCATGAAGCTCATGTAAATTCATGGATTTCAAGGATCTCTTTCCTTGAAAATCCGAGCTACTTAAGCTTGTTTCCAACCTTGGAAGCATGCCTGAAGCCCTATAAAAGCATCCCCAATGCATAGCCGAACTCCTTAACGAGTTCTAGGCCCAAAGATCCCTCATCTCCTCTACCTTTGACCTGCTCCAAGGACCACTCCGGTGACCTCCTCCCTCCGGACTCTTCACCTGTTGCCACATAATATAGGCAGCAGGTCTGACTTCCCCAGCTTCGTGTGCACCTTGCCATACCTGCGAACGGCTTCCTTACCCTTCAGACATTGTCGTCCTCCCTCTCGGTGCCACCATCGTCTCCGGCACCGGCCAATCATAGTCGGTGCCTTCTCTGCATCCCCTTCGTCCGTAACCTCCTTCATTCGACTCCATATCTCCCCTTGAATCGATTCACGCACCCAACATCTGCACAGCACGCCCTCATGCCCATGCCACCATCATCTTCCACGTCTTTGATGTACCTCCAGCAACTTCATGAATCCACCACAATGCACCAATCTGCTCCCTACCGGTCTCAAAAGTTCCGCCTTATGCTTACGACCAAAACCCCTCAAGTAATTGAGGGGATTGGCCTATCACATGCTCCAACCAACACACACGCCTCCGCTCCACCTTCTTAACCTTGCCATACCACCACACACCTCCTCACAACACGCCACACCCACCAACATATTCGCCTCTCTCAAGCAAAGCTTCTCAGCTTCTTAGACATGGTCGCGAGGCCATATTCGTGACTTCAGGTTACTGTACCTCTGCCATCGCCTGATGGGAGACTCATCATGGCTCTAAAATACCCCTAATTAACTAGTTCCCTAGCTAATTAGTTAAGAATATGTATTATTAAGGGTTAATTATAATAAAGGGGATTAAATACTAAGGAGCGTCAAAATGACATAAAAATACTAAATTAATTTTCTATTAATCATAATTATAATTTAATTACTAATTTGGACTCAAATACTAAATATTTAGCTACTTAATTAATATCTAAATTAACTTAATCAATATTTAACCCTAAGTATGTAATTAACTTAAATAACTTAATCATTTAATTAAATAAAGATAAAGAGGGCAAAACTGTAAATTCAAGGCATAAATATATTATTTATCTAATTTACAATAATATATAAAAAGTTGAAAAATAAATAAATTAAAATAAACTTTAAATGCCTTTATTTACATTTAGGTTCTCAGGTTTTTATTCAATTGAGTCCTTTTATTCATTATAGTTCTTTAGGTTTTCTTGCACTAAGGTCCCTATGAGAACTATCGACATAAACTTCTTCTTCTTCTTCTTCTTCATCATATTGGACGGCTCACGACAGTCAATCATCGCACCCTCCTATCACCTTCTATCTTACGTCCGAACTCATTCATCATTGCTCTAGAGCTTCAGCTTACCACCTTCTCTCTATCCAACAGTGTGGATGGCTCCTTAACCCTATTTAGGACTAGTGGATGAGCTCACCGGCGTCGGAGACGACGTTGGTTGTTGCTTTGAATCTAGACACCTATACGTCCAGGTTCAGCCCCCTTCTTCACCACCGATACTTATAAATACTACCCTACCCCTCCAATGCTAGGGATAGACCCCCTTTCCCTCTACTTTACACTGAGGTTGGTCAGTAGGTTTTTTCCACAACTCTAGCTTCTTCATTCTCCATTCTCGAGCATTGCCACCGAGGAAGCATTGCCTCTCTCACCTCCTCTTCTTCTCCTCCACCCTGCCACCGGCGTTGGAGCGCCCCATTTCTCTGATCTCCTTCGTTTCAACTGGACGGAGCTTCTTCCCTCACTAATTTTTTATTTTGATCTCATTTCTGCTCTACCAACACTGGATTCCCTCACCGCCTTCGTCAGGTAAGTAAATCTAGCACTTAGGAGTAGCTTAAGCTAGGTAAGTAGGTAGGTTACAGTAAGAGTAGGAGTAATTAGCTCAACTTTTCACCTCTTCATCTCCGACTCTGGTGAGGCCAAGTCTGGCCTCAATGGACCTTATTTCACTGTTTCTTCATCTGATCATCTTCCTTATCTTTCTATGATTTCATTCTACTTCTTTTCCCTCAATTTTACTAGCTTATTCACCTAGAACCACTTCACCTCCACCGTCGACCTCTGCTATGGACAGTGGAGGTCCATAGCTTAGATCACATCCATTAGGGTCTCTTCACCACCTTTCTATCATCTTAAGGCCCCATTCTACCTTCTAATTCATCTAATTAAACATCTAAATGCTTAAATCACCTTCACCTTCACCTGACACCTCACTATCTATGGTGAGGTTTTCAGAGATGTTATCACACTCAATTAGGTCCTCCATCACCTTCCTAACACCCTAAGGACCACTCTAACCTACTTAATTTGTCCTATTACTCAACACACACTAAATGCCTAATTTCCACCTCAACTCCTGAGATGCTGTCAATGGCAGCTCAGGAGAGTTTTAATCACCTAATTAACTACTCATATACCATCTAGTTCTATTGCATTTAACCTCTTGAATAAGTTCAGATCTTTTCTTGAGGTTGTTATCTCTTTGATGGACAATTTTGAGCTCAAATTATGGCTCTGAAGCTTTTAGTGAAGCTTCTAAGTTCTTGCTCCTTCCTGAAGCCTTCCACAACCTCCAAAACTCCTTCAGATCGTGCAGAATGCTTCACTGTAGCATTCCAGGCCCTCTATCAAGGGAAAAACCTTCTTTTGTAGGTCATTAGACCTGATACTCCTTCACTGTAGGCCATCTCGAGCATGGCGAAGCAGCCATGTTCACTTCTAAAATTAATGGATCAAACTTGATCCAATCATCAAATTGATGATGTAATCATGTAAAGCACCTAAGGAGCTCTCCAATGAGATTTGGATCAACCAATTTGGTTGAGCGAGTCGGTCAGAATCATCATTTGAAGATCGAGTCTGTCGCAGCTTTGCACGAAGGAGAGCGGTAGAATATAGTGCCAACTCGAGAGTGAGAGGGCAAACTCTTTAGTACAATATGGTTTTGTGAACCCAGCGCTTTAGTCGACAGCTCTGGGCGCACAAAATAGAATCTATACCTGACCTCTTGAGCATATTGGGAACGTGCGTGTGCATGTGCATGCGTGTGTGTGCGTAGGCGTGCATGCCTGTGTGTGTGCCTGGGTGGGCGAGCGAGCTTGTTGGGCCTGGAAGTGTGCATTGGGCTGAAATGAATTAAAATCCACCTAATATTAACTAGTCTCGGCTTAGTAGGGCCAGGTCCCACCCCTCTAGGATGCGGTGTATCCCCGAAAGGTTGGACCACCCATTAAGTACCTCATTTTTGTTAGGTGAAGAGATTAATGGGTTAAGGTAAGCACGAATTTGTCTAAGTGTGGAGAATGTGAGTGCACAGTAAGGGAGAGAATTAAGTGAAGATTAAAAGAGCTCGTAAGATTAAGAAGAGCTGAACTAAAGAGAAGAGACAGAGAAGGCAAGAGCAGAAATTAATGAAAGCAAGAGAAAGAGAGCACAAAAGAAGAGAAATAAAGAGAAGAAATGGATGAATTGAGAAAGAGATAACAGACGTTTGAAACTTTAATCAGTAGTCTAATTTTACTTTTTAAGTCATCTAACTTCTTTTTTAGACATCTAATCAATGGCTGAAGTTGTTGTATTGTATATTTTGAGCTTTAATTGTTGTAAAAGGCATGCTAGACTCTTGTAAACACTTCTTATGCCTTATATTTTGTAAGAATTTTGTAATAAACATTCTACTTTGTTTTAATTGACAAATCTTATTTGTATAATTGTTTCTATTAAATGGAATATTGCATGTTTTAGTTGCTTAATCTTTTGTGCAATTATTCATGTGCTTAAAGTATTATAATTATTAATCTCATTGATTAAATAGTTAGTAATTATGCCTTAGGAATTAATGGTGAATTAAGTTTACTATTATGCCTCCCAGTGAATGTCCTGGACTCAACCAGTTAAATGAGCTTATAAAATCTAAAATGTTAGGTTAACTTGACCCTATACTACACTCACGGTACTAATTCAAGTTAACCTAAGTTACTTCTAATGCATTTAATTAAGACTAATAACCTTAATTAACTGTGTTGAGAAATAACGCATCATTTTAATGGCATCGTTGCCAAGGAGGTAACTGTAAAATATATTCACCATTATCATATTTTCATTTAATTATTTAGTTTGTAGATAATTTCTTTTCTAATTAGCTTTGATTTGTTTTGTTTTTGTCTTCTTTCAGGGATATCTTTACAGGTATTCTCAGGAAGAAGGCAGGTTTTTCTATTTCCATTTTCGTATTCCCATTATTCATGCCATTGTGAGTATTTCTTACTTAGTCTTTAGTGTAGTTTGCTTGTTGCATTTAGTTTAGAGCAATATAAAAAATACCAAAAGTATACATATCTTCTGACTAGTAGCAGCATAACTTAGGCATATAGTCTTATGAGTACACATTCCTGCTAGTTTTTAGTATGATCTAACTCAAGTATTTTTATCCCGCATTAACGAGAAATGCGTAAAAACCCATGTAGATCCCTATCATTGTAGTAATAAACAAGACCATATTTATTTGAAAAAAATCTAAAAAGTGGTCACCTTTACTTCTTTCTATCATTTTTTGTAAAATATTAATTAAAAAGAGAACTTATTAAAACTCGTGACACATAATATATTTGCAAATTGCAAGTGGGTTTTTATCATTTACATCTGTTGCATGCTATCGCATTCACAGTGCGATTACTAGAGTCACACGAGTTTATATTTTCTCTCTCCTCTTTGCACCTCTTAGGGCTTCGGTCGAAGATCAACAAGTCTATCTCACTACTAGAGCCCCGAGGAGCCAGTAGTGAGCGGTCTCAATCCTAAACCTTAGACCTTTGAGCCTTAAGGATACACACCTGTGTATACACGATTTAGGACACGTATTTGGATTGATACTATACTTGTTTGCATCACATTACTTTTTGCATATTCTTAGGATCTTCTTTTCCTTTGAAAAGAAGAAAAACTCGCTTTTTGCGTTGTTTGTTGGGTTTTGCTTGACGTTGTTTCTCGCAGTGGTGTGAGTGTGCCTTTGCACATTTTTTTTTGTTTATGCACGTGAGGTGATCCTTGAAACCACCTCTTACATCTCCTTTGACAGGTTTACCTAGATCGGTTGCATTGAAGCAACCACCCATTTTCTTATCTACTACTTTTAATTTTTTTGCATTTGATTCTATGGATCAATCATAGAGCCCGAATCCTAGGATCCGTTCTTCTTTTGGTCAGGGGGAGATGTCGCCTTTTGATATCCATGAGGTGCTCCCGAACCAAAACTCTAAATGATCAAGTAGAATCGCCAAAATAATCTATTGACGACAGCTCCTCAGAACCTACAGAATTTGTAGGCCCATCCTCCTCCTCGACCTGAGGTGGGTCCTGATCCACCTAATTTGGTTCTTCTACCCCATCCTAGGCCTCTACTCCGAGACTACTATAATCCATCCAATGCACAAGTAGGGACTATTGTTAGGATTCCCATTAGGGAAAATGACCCAGAAGTAAAGCCAAATATTATAGGTCTGACAAGTGTGGAAATCGCAAATTTTGGAATTGTCGGAAATCATAGTATAGTTGCAAAATCCCCTTGACAAAAATATTTATAATATCAAAACTTGATTGTTTTTATTCTTTTGAAAACTTGAGTCCCGATCGTTCGTCCCTGGGCGGTGTGAAAACAAGTCGAGATTTGGATCGGCTTAATCCAACCTAATATTTTTGTCTTTTTGTATTTTTGATCTTTATTTTCAAACACGAAATGAAAGCATGCATCAAAGTTGTAAGCCATGAAGATAATAGCATGCAAATAAAACCATTAGACAAGAGTATCATGCATCAAAAATTAAGTCACTATAAAATCCAAATACATGGAAATAAAGCTAAACTAAAGAAAGGAATCAACCAAGAGAGGCTAAAGAAAAGCCTTCTTGGTCGTCCACTAAAGAGAGGAGGATGGGTGTGTGCACCCAATTGGAGAGAGGAGGGTGTTGCACCCTTTCTCTACCAATGGCCATCCTTGAGAAGACCTTGAGGGGGGGTCTTCTCTATGGCCGTCTAAGAGGAAAAGAAAATGGGGGTGTGGATCCTCTATGGTGGAAGAAGAGGGCACTCCCACAAGAAGAAAGGAGAAGGTGTTGCATCCTTATGATCTTCTTCTTGTCACCCTTGAAGAAGCTTGGAGGAGAGCTTCTTCCTAGCCATCCATGGAGGGGGCCTTGGAGGAAGAGGATGGCCTTGAGAGGGAGAGGAGGAGGTGTGGTCGCAAGTTGAGAGAGTGGAGAGAATAGATGGAATTTCGTGGCTATTTCTTTGCCCATATGGGATGCTCCATTTGGTTGCCACTTTTGGTGGCTCCAAAATTAGCTAATGCCACCTTTTTAGGATCTAGGTTTGACACAAGTTTTTTAGGGTTTCCAAGAGAGTGTGCATGGGTTTGGTAGGGGTAGAATAGGAAGGTGGGTGTGTATTTTTCGTAGGACTAGGTTGTGGGTTTTGGTAGGATTAGGTGCTAAATAGGTTGGGTCAATCTAGATTAGGTGGGTATGGACTTAACTAGGCTTAGGAAGGTCTAATTGGATAGGAGTGATCCTAAGTAGGTCTAGGTCAAGTCTAATTGGATGTGTGCATGTGATTAGGCTAGTGTAACCCTAATAAGTATGAGTTAATTAGATCCTGGGTGGATCTAATTGGGTTCAAGTGCACCTAATCAACTGTAGATGCACCCAATTAGGTATGGGATGGTTCAATTGGGTTAGGGATAGGATAAGTAGGGCTATGGGTAGTGGACTAGGCTTAGGAGGTCTCTAATTAGGTTTCCTAGGGTGTCCAGTGGGGTTCCTAGGTCAAAATAGTCAAGATCAATCTTCTAGCACCAAAATCAGGAACCAGACAGTAGTACAGACCTCCAAGATAGTGGCCAGATGTCTTATGCTACAAAATTGGATGTCTGGACAATAAATTGGATGTCAAATTCTTTGTCAGTATGAGTTTTGGCTTCCTGGATTGTTATTCTGCAGAAATCAGACATCCAGCCAGATGTCTGGGCATCCTAAAAGGTACTGGAGAGTGGGTTTTAGATTTTCTAAGGTGGGTTTTGGTTACTAAGTGTTTGGGAGAGGGATAGGGTCGATAAGAACATGGATAGTACTATCCATGTTTGGGTTTTGAGGCTAATGTGCCATAATGGAGGTGGTTTTGGGTTTGGGAAGGTTGTTCGAGGGTTTCTAAGGGTCGGGATAAGGCTATCCTCCTCACTCCTCTTATTTGGATTAGTCTTCTTCTTCCTTTATTGCTTTATTCCACTATCTGCATCCTGGATCACTTTATTACCTGCAAATAGTAATAAAAACCATTAAATAGCAGGATATCTCATCTTATTCTAAATAGATTGATGCAATGCATGATATGCAAGATATGAGTGCAATATCCACAAATTAATCTAGGTTCAAACATTATTTAGGTTGATTAGGAGCCATGATTGCTGTGCAATCATACCCTTATTCCTAAACATTGCTAGTCCCTAGCAAATGCAAGACTAAATTATTCACATAAGGGTACCTAAGGGATTGATTATTTTATCAAGTGTATGCCTAGAAATTTTTCTCCTTTTTGTTTTCATACTATGTTCTAGAAATCCAGACAAATGTGAAAGTGCAGCTACGTAGCTTTTGCAACGGATTCGAGTGAAAGACCTGATTCACCTCTAAAGCCTGTACCTGCCCCCTAGTAAAATTCTAGCTGGATAGGCGAACCTCTTCTCTCGGGGTATCCAAGATATTTTTTTGGATTCCAACTCGACTTTTAGCTTAGGTAGAGAATTTTAGAGGGAAATGGTTGTTTATTTGGTGGCTCACTCTCACTTGATGCTACATAGAAATTAGTACTATAGAGTCTAGATTCCAAAATTATTAAGTAACTCAACTCACAGAAAGACGAGAAAAGCTATGCTCTCTTTTGGTTCCTTTGTATTCATTCTCTCTTTTTCTCTCTCTTTTCTTTTTTTTTTCTTTTTCTTTTCTTTTCTTTCTTTTTCTTAGAGCTCACAATCTCACCAGACTCTCACATATGATCCATATTTGGTGGTTCACTTGGCATTAACACTTTTAATTGGGTTCCACAACCCTAACACTAAGTTGGAATTCCTCGGCTAGTATTCGGACAGTCAGAAATACAGAAAAATAGATTAAGGCCTTATTTAATGGATCTTAAATTTATTTGGTGGTATTGACTTAATGCAACTGAAATAAACACTAAATATTCACACTTGTTTTTTCTTTTCCAATTTTTCTCTTTTTTTTATTGATTTTTTTTCCTTCCCTTTTTTTTCTATGTACATATATATATATTTTTTTTCAACATAACACAAGCTAGCATACATTCATGAGCTTTATTGAGGGGGCATTATTAGGGATTGGTGGTACTCAAGAGACATTGGGTGGCTTATTTGGTGGAAGTGCCTACTCACGGCGTCGGGAGAGATGGATAGGACAGTGTATTTCTAACCTTAATATCAATATCCTCCTTCAGCCGAGGATTCCGTAAAAAATGGTTGTAACCATTCACCTTAGCCCTAGTTTTATGAAAACTCGCTCTTTGCGTATTTGCCTTATTTGGTGGCTCTCAAAATTTCATGCAAAAATGTATACGCAGGATCTAAGAGCGAAAACTATGCCTAATCTCTGAGTATCATTACCTAATTATCTAGGATTCCAGATTCCTTGCACTAATCTTAGAGCACTAGTACACTCTACTCTCATCTCACACTATTTGGTGGATTTTTGGAAGAAAATCTGCCTGACTCTTAAAACACTATCCAGGGGTTCAGGAAAAGAAGCACTACTTCTTCTCGACAAACTGAGGACGTTCATCAGTCTTCACCGTGAATCCATTGCAAAATCTACATGTGAGTGAAAATTGTACTGGATTCCAGATTACAGGAATCAACTAGAGAATAAAATCCCTAATACATTCTTTTGATAAAAATCTTATTCATGAATGCAATATATATAAATGCTATTTGTAACCTTTCAAAGTTGCACTTCAAAATTTTCCCTAATTCGGGTTATATTCAGCTTGACCCTAAATTTAGAACAAAAAGGTGAATGGATGAGTCAAAAGTGGCTATTACGAATGATTTTTAGCTCCAGTGTGAACATTGGAGGTGGGGTCGGTTGTTCTCAATTTAAGGACCCTAAAGTGCAATTAGCATGATGTACGAAAGGTTTTTCCTAAGTGTTGGCAGAAAAATTTTTAGTTTACAATTACTACCGCCCCCCATGCCTACTTTCTTGCATGTCCTCATGCATGAATACAATGAAAAATAAATTAAGACAGGGAGTAAATGGGTAGAATTCACTTTGAATGGCTCCTGAATTTTGACGTTCCACTTATTCCAACACCTGAAATTGAATATGCAGGAAAATATGCCAAAAAAAATGCTATAAATAAGTGCTGAGATTAACGCCTCCAGCTGGGCGTACACTCAAAAAGGATATGCAATACACTATTGAGAATGGCAAGTAAAATGATAAGAATTTTAATTTCGTTCACAACAGCAGGCCACAAATGCAGATCAGCTATCCATGAATTCCAAGTCTAAATAATTGGAAAAATATGTAGATGGGGCTTAGGATTATCTGTAGCCAGATGCTATAGAAGAAAGACAGATAAATACGGGTGCCTGGAAGAAATGAAGGTGAAGGCATCCCGAAGAGGTGATGAAGAATGTGGGTGGTAGGGGTATGGGTGGAGTCGTGTGGGGTAAAGTCATATGGGTCTTGATAATGGTGATGAATGGAAGGCATGACCCAAGTGATGTGGTCAGATCTGGAAATCAAGGTCCACTGATCAGTCTCTGTCTCTACCAAAGATGTTTGGGTATCATCTTCTTCTTTTATCTCTTCCATATTTTCCAATGCCAATTCCAAATTATCACATGATTCCCCAAAATTTTTAGCTTCCTTTGATAACTCATCATATGTTATTCCCAATAATCTTTCAATCACTTGAATATCCTTTTCATAAGGGGATATTTCCTTCTCACTTAGATGAAATTGGTCATTAGATTCAGTAGTGAGTCCCTTCGTGAAAGTGGAATGGGCTGAATCATTGATTGAGTTGTTACAGTCTTTTTGATTTTATTGCTCCGTGTATGTGATCATTTGAATTAATTCATCAATGTCTCCATAGGTATTCTCAAATACAACAAAATCATATTTAGGTCCCTTAACACTTGGTTCCTCAAAATGAAATGATTGGTACTCAGGTCCTAAATCACGATCAAGATTCTCGAATAAATCTCCATTCTTGACTTTGATAAGATTATCAATATCATCCACCTCGGGTGTTTGATTAATAGAATCCTGCATGACCACCATCGAATCACAAATCGGTTGTGACACACTTGACCCAAATTCAAATGTTGCTCATCCCGGATTCTATGAAGCTCTTTTCTTATATCATCATATTCTCTTGCACTAGCTTCTTTTATTTCATGTATCATTTTGATCAATTGAGTAATCTGGGATTCATTGCAAGGTGCAGGGGTTTGAATTAGGCTAGGTCGATCAAGATAGTCAACCATACTATCAATGATTTGATCTAGTATTGAGGGTGACTTATGTGATCTAGTGGATTGTTGATCCGAGTCAAGTGGTTCTACCCAGGTGTAAAATGCCATGGTTTCTTCCAAATTGCCCTCTGAATTACTTTTCGTGTCATCCAGAAAATACCCTAACTTCATTTTCTTAGCAATTGCATAAATGTGAAAGTGAATCTTCTCATTGCTGCTACTCATCTCCATACATCCTGAGTAATAGTCAATCCATGCATTGGCCATAGACAAGAAAGGTCGACCCAGAATGATGGGTGAATTACTTAGCTTCTCTGGTATATTCATGTCCAAGATAATAAAATCAACTAGAAAGTGAAGACCTTGCACTTTAATAATCACATCCTGAACTACCCCCTTAGGTGTTTTGATGGAGCCATCTGCCATTCTAATGGTGATAGGTGTGTGGTGCAGATCTCCAAGTCTGGTGCGGTCAAAAAGGGTGGTAGGAATCAAGCTAATGGAAGACCCTAGATCTACAAGGGCTTTATTGAAGGTGAATCCCTTGATGGCACAAGATATGAAAGGTTTTCCAGGGTCGATCTTTTTGGGTGGTAGAGTGGCAGAAACAAATGCACTTATGTTAGCTGATAAAACCACCTCTTTAGGCGTGCAAGTCTTTTTCTTCTTTTGTGACTCTTTCTTTAAGGCCTCAGAAAAGGGTAAATAGGTGAAATCAACTTCAAAAGCCTTTTTCTTCTTTTCGTCCCTAGAGTCTGAATTAGAGCTAGATGTGGGTTTGGTCTTATGATTTTTGCTTGAGCCCGAATCAGGTCGTTTGGGTGGGCTCTTAGCTTTTCTCTTCCTTTTAAAGGCCACAGATTTGGCCCCTGTGTAATGGCATGTATGATAGATTGGAGGAGGGGTCGGAAGAATAGGTGGAGAATAGGAGTGAAAAGGCATTTGCATTCGGGGATAAAGTGATTCTTGAAGTCTCTTGATTTGATCCCCTTGAGATTTCACTTGATTTTCCAACTTAGTCAGCCTTTGTTCATTTTTCTTGTCAAAGTCCAACAAAATGTTCATGATATCTTCAAGGGTGGTTGTGGGTTAGGCTGGACTAGATGGTTGCCCTAAAGTGGATTGAGTGAAGTATTGGGTTGGCCTAGATTGATGTTCAGTTTGAGTCAATCTTTGTGGTGGCCATGATAGATCAAAATTGTCTCTCCACTCAGGGTTATACGAATCTGGATATAAATTAATAGGTGTATCGCCCTGAGTGGGGCTAACTATAGAGGGAGTTGACTGAGAACCTGTTATGTGGTCATGTACTTGTGATCCATTATTCCAGTTCCTTAGTGATATATCATCAGGTACAGGTGTATCAGAAATAGTGCATTCCTCAAATGATCTACCCAAATCACGGATTAGGTCCAAAGGTGCCTTTTGGGTTGGCTGAGTCCAGGATGCCTCCCCATGGTAGCAAGAATCAATAGAGTAGCTAGTGGATCCAAAATATGGGTCACTAGACCCACTAAGCTGGTTGCTCCAGGTCTCTTGTTCCTGGAAGGAGTGATAAGTTTGAGATTGTGCCTGAGATCGTCTAATTTGCTCCAGAAGCTTGGCACATTGATCTGTATAGTCCTTGTTATATTCCCGGAATTCAGCAACTATGGCTTTCAATTGCTTATGATCTAGATAAGGGTTGGATCTATGAGGTTCAAGCTCTAAATAAGCTGGGGGATAAGGATAATCATATCCCAGTTAGTTAGGATGAGTCTCCCAACCAGGAGGAGTCAAAATCATGGTTTGGTTGGGAGATGGAGGACCCTGAGGGTCAAAAGAATGATATGTGTTCATGGATACTTGAGAAAGGATGCAGATAGAGATAAGAGATAGTCTTCCTCAGGAAGACTCAACCAGCTACAAAGGGTTGGTGGAAATAAGGCAAAGGCCTAGGAGGAAAGATGAGAGAGCCCCAAATCAAGCAAACAAGCTAGCCTTAAATTGTATACCCTAATTGGATCTAAACCTGGTACCCTGAAATGGAACTGGGTTAAACCAACCCTTGAATTACTTGGCTAGCCAGAATGGTGGGACCCCCTAGGACACCCCGCACGGTAGGACACCACTAGAGGTTAACGTGGTTACCGCATCGACCTTTCTTGTCACCAGTTGGTCCAAATAGACAAGGCCTTGATTTTTACCCAATTAAATTTCAGTTACCAAGTAATTTAGTCCTGCCTAGGGCATGTCTACTTAGTTTTAGGCTTGGGCTTAGAGTGCTCTTGGAGTGTGATTGGATGATTGGGGGTGTTGCCCTTAAAATTGGATTTAGAGTGTGAAGTGCACAGACAAAGGATTTTCAATACAAGCTTTAGTTGGTGTAGTAGATTTTATGGTTCAAGACTTGTATTAATTTTTTTTTCTGTTAGGGTTTCCCTGTTTAAGTCAATTCAAACAACGTTGTGGTGGAGCATGCAATAGTTTTTGCAAGTCCCAATTGTTATATGAATTTTCTTTTAGTATGGCATGCAAATGTGCTCTACCTTAGTGTGGAAACCCTAATATAAAATAGGTCTATATGATGCTTTTAAGTCCAACAATGTAGAAGTGGTGCGACCCAATCAAGAAAAATAATGGTCCTAATGCACCACCACTAAGTAAAATAGACTTAATTGGTTGCCTAGGTTGAACTGTAAATTAAACTCAATTTAAGTGGGTGAGGGGGTAGACAACCAATCAAAGAAAATCCCCTCACATGCAATCACACACAAATCAGGCCCAGATGGGTTTGTTTTGGGTCTCTGAATTTAAACCCTAATGTGAAACACCTAGGGTTTATGCTTCTTCTAACAATCAGCAGTCAAACCTTAGTCTGACTTGAAATCACTCCCCAAATCAGTACATAAATCAAAATAAGATGAAAATTGGTAGAGATCTTCTTCTATCAAAGAAGTTTTTCAGGGAATATTTTTTAAAGATTTTTACTATTTTGTGAAAATTTTCAAGAATTTTTTAGTGTCAGAAGGTCAAATAGGCCAGATAGACCCCTTGAGAGTAATTCAATTTGAAACAGTATCAAAGAAAATCCAAAAACTTCTTGAAAATTTATAGAAACAACTAGCTTTCAGTGGCTTTCCAACCCCATAAATTTCAAAGAGATCTGATTTATGTAGAGGTCAGAACTAACGTTTAAAGTTATATAAAATCAAAGTGTAGACTGTTCTGATCCCCTTCCACTGTGCAAATTTTTAAAATTCGTATAGTGTGAATTTTTCCAAAAAAAGGTGGTGTTGAAAAACTGGTTTGAAAGCCTAATATCAGATTGAATCCTAAGATTTTTGGATGCCTCATTTGATGGCAATAAATTTTTTAAAATCGACAACAATTTCTAGCCAGATTTCCAAATCTGACTTTGGTGTGTTTAAATAGTTTCCAAGTTAAAACACACACCAAAGAAAGAATTTTTTTTTGTAAATTCAAATCCAAAAATTTGATTTTGAAATTTTATTTATATATACATTTATTATTATTATTATTATTATTATTATTTAACCTAAGAAAGCAACAAATAGAGGATGAAGAATATACCTACGGTCATCACCACAGGTCGATGTGTGCGTGGATCCTGTCTTGACACCCCTACAATCAAGACAATAAAAAGTTAAACAAATCTAAATCTAAAATCGTGCATTGCCTCTCCGGCAATGGCACCATTTGACAAGTGTGGAAATCGCGCATTTTGAAATCGTCAAAAATCGTTATATAGTCGCGAAATCCCCTTTACAAAAATATTTATAATATCGAAACTCGATTGATTTTATTCTTTTGAAAACTTGAGTCCCGATCGTTCGTCTCTGGGAGGCGTGAAAACAACTCAAGATTTGGATTAGCTTAATCTAACCTAAATCTAATCTAAACTAATATTTTTGTCTTTTTGTGTTTTTGATCTTTATTCTAAAACACGAAATGAAAGCATGCATCAAAGTTGTAAGCAGTGAAGATAATAGCATGCATATAAAACCATTAGACAAGAGTATCATGAATTGAAAATTAAGTCACTATAAAATCCAGATACATGGAAATAAATCTAAACTAAAGAAAGGGATCAACCAAGAGAGGCTAAGGAGAAGCCTTCTTGGCTGTCCACTAAAGAGAGGAGGATGGGTGTGTACACCCAAGTGGAGAGAGGAGGGTGTTGCACCTTTTCTCTACCAATGGTCGTCCTTGAGAAGACCTTGAGGGGCGTCTTCTCTATGGCCGTCTAAAAGGAAAAGAAAATGGGGGTGTGGATCGTCTATGGTGGAAGAAGAGGGCACGCCCACAAGAAGAAAGGAGAAGGTGTTGCATCCTTATGCTCTTCTTCTTGCCACCCTTGAAGAAGCTTGGAGGAGAGCTTCTTCCTAGCCATCCATGGAGGGGGCCTTGGAGGAAGAGGACGGCCTTGAGAGGGAGAGGAGGTGTGGTCGCAAGTTGAGAGAGTGGAGAGAATAGATGGAATTTCGTGGCTCTCTCTTTGCCCTTATGGAAGGCTCCCTTTGGTTGCCACTTTTAGTGGCTCCAAAATTAGCTAATTCCACCTTTTTAGGATCTAGGTTTGACACAAGTTTTTTAGGGTTTCCAAGAGAGTGTGCATGGGTTTGGTAGAGGTAGAATAGGAAGGTGGGTGTGTATTTTTCGTAGGACTAGGTTGTGAGTTTTGGTAGGATTAGGTGCTAAATAGGTTGGGTCAATCTAGATCAGGTGGGTATGGACCTAACTAGGCTTAGGAAAGTCTAATTGGATAGGAGTGATCCTAATTAGGTCTAGGTCAAGTCTAATTGGATGTGTGCATGTGATTAGGCTAGGGTAACCCTAATAGGTATGAGTTAATTAGATCCTGGGTGGATCTAATTGGGTTCAAGTGCACCCAATCAACTGTAGATGCACCCAATTAGGTATGGGATGGTTCAATTGGGTTAGGGATATGATAAGTAGGGCTATGGATAGTGGACTAGGCTTAGGAGGTCTCTAATTAGGTTTCCTAGGGTGTCTGGTGGGGTTCCTAGGTCAAAATAGGGAAGATCAAGCTTCTAGCACCAAAATTAGGAACCAGACAGCAGTATCAGACGTCCAAAATAGTGGGCAGATGTCTTATACTACAAAATTAGACATATGGACAATAAATTGGATGTCCAATTCTATGTCAGTATAAGTTTTCGCCTCCTGGGTTGTTATTCTGCAGAAATCAGATGTCCAGCCAAATGACTGGACATCCTAAAAGGTACTGGAGAGTGGGTTTTATGTTTTCTAAGGTGGGTTTTGGTTCCTAAGTATTTGAGAGAGGGATAGGGTGGATAAGAACATGGATAGTACTATCCATGTTTGGGTTTTGAGGCTAAGGTGCCCTAATGGAGGTGGTTTTGGGTTTGGGAAGGCTGTCCTAGGGTTTCTAAGGGTAGGGATAAGGCTATTCTCCTCACTCCTCTTATCTAGATCAGTCTTCTTCCTTTATTGCTTTATTCCACTATCTCCATCCTAGATCACTTTATTACATGCAAATAGTATTAAAAACCATTAAATAGCAAGATATCTCATCTTATTCTAAATAGGATGATGCAATGCATGATATGTAAGATATGAGTGCAATATCCACAAATTAAGCTAGGTTCAAACATTATTTAGGTTGATTAGGATCCATGATTGCTGTGCAATCAAGGTCTTATCACACACTTTCACGGATTTACATCCAAGGATCCATTTCAGCACATAGAAGATCTAAAAAACCTATTGATGGGAATGCCATCATGAGCCATAACTTGCTTAATTTGGTCTTAAAAGGTTGACAAACGCTCTTACATATCCATCAGAAGGTCTTAAGGGCATAATATCCTGTTTTGAAAAGAGGAGAAGAATACAAGGTTATTTTTGCAAAATTAAAAACATTCCACAAATACAGAATAACCATGGGGTATTTCAGGGGTTTATTTAAGGTCATATGGTCATTAATGTCCAATAAGTGGGTCCATGCAGAATGAAATGGGTTTTCACGCATTTCAAGAATTAATGGATATCTGAAACCCTAAAAACAGACCCACTTAATTAATTGAGGTTCCTGTTAGGATAAAATTTATGTAAACCTTCTAAAAATCATAGAAAAATATTTTCTAAGGTTTGGTACCTTTGATTTGACCATTGGAACCCATTTTGACCTAAAATAGAGTCTTAGATAGATAATTACCCTAATTTGGGTTTTTTTATAAATTACCCAATCAAACTTGGTAAAAATCAAAATCTAACTTCACCATTAGATTCCTTAGGTACAAATGTGGGTAGAATCTGAGATCATTTCAACCTAGTTTACATTTTGGTCCAAGTCTGACTCTTATTCTCTCAAATAGCCCCATAGCTTTTGAAATCTTTGCAAAATATCCCTTAACTTCTTCACCCTCTTTGAGAAGATGTCCTTACTGCCATTAGAGGTCAACCAACCTCCAGGCGAGCTTTGCCTGAACAAAATCCTACTTAAACTTCAATCAAATCCCACCGAATTTGGTGGGATTGATATTCACACCTATGGAAACCTATTAGGATCAATTTCGACTCCTAACTCCCTCTAATTTGTGTGTGCAAACCCATGAAATTAGTGGGGTTCTTCTTGAATCCCAAGCAAGCTATGGAGCTTGTTTTCTATTCTCCAAGCTCTCCTAAGCCTTATAAAAGACCTCTCATGACATTCCTCACCTCCATAGCGAGAATTTGAGCCAAAAAACATCTCTTCTTCCTCAACGACCAGCTCGCTCCACCTCGCTCCGACGATTCCCAACCTCTGGCCTCTTTGCCAGCCGCCACATACCATAGGTGGTCGATTCCACCTTCCCCAATCTTTCCATACCTCTCAATATCGGTGAGGTGCCCTCTACCCCTCCATCGTTGCCGATATCTCTCACCGGAGCACCCTTCGTATCCGACACTGACCATACCACAACCGGCACCATCTCCACTCCCCTTCATCTGTTAGCTATCTTTGTCGACTCCTTGCCTTCTACTGATGACAACCACATCACTACACCGTCACGCCTGCTCCATCATCATCTCCCCTACAGCTGGCATACCTTCGACGTGGTCACGCGTCAGCTTCACCCCACTAAATCACCTCCCGCCCGTCCCAAAAGTTCTGCCTCATCCACGCAAGCAAAACCCCTCAAGAAATTGAGGGGATTGCTTTCCCTGTCCATCCACCAAACACAACCACCTCCACCTTCGTTTTTCGCATCCACTAGCCATCTCCAACTCCTTCCACGACACGCCACTGCCACCACTGCCTTCGCCGCATCTGTGTGCATATCTTGAGCTTATCTAACGAGGCCACAAGGCCATGTTTTCCATTTCAGGCATGAAGCCGGTCGCTGCCATTAACGAGCAGCTCCAGAGACCTTGAAGTCGTCTTCCTACCTCAATTGCTGCAGGCATGACCTTTAGGCGACGCGGAATTCACCCAAGTGCAGATCCACTATCTTAATTAGGAACATTGAATTCTCCATCACTCTCAATTGGACCAACCCTTAGTCGTTGCTTGCACGTGAGAAACTGCAGCCAAGATAGTCCCACATCGGGGATGTGGAAGCTCTCCATAGTGCATAAGTTTTCTTCTGCATCCAACTTTTCACCCAGTACACGAGGGGTCGGGTCCCTCATGTACCCTCACCTGCTTAACCCGCCTAGCCCCACTGCTCACTTGCGATCACGCCCGTAGGCCTACACTCGGATCTGGTTACTCTTCCTACCCGATTACCCAGTTAACCCTAGGTCTTTGTGAGAAAGAAGAGAAGGAAAGAGAGAGAGGGGGGTTTCCCTTGCTCTCTAACTCTCTAACACTTGAAGGAAAGAGGCCTTTGCCTCTGTGCATGACTTAAGGAAGAGCTAAAGAGAAGAAGAGAGAAGGAAGAGGAAGAGCTGAAGAAGAAAGGCTCTTTATAGAGCATTGTAGCAGGGTGCTGCTTAAGTCGTCTGATTTGAGCATCCGATGTTTGATTCCACCAAATTGTGCTTCTGAGGCTATATTGATTACTTATCCTACATGGAATTACTTGGTTGATACTATGCATTTATTTGGTATAATTGTAAAGGGTAATTGGTGATTTAAATCACCATTTTACCCCATCATTTTTTGCACATTGCTACTGATTCTCATCTATATGTCATTCCTGCATGGATTTTTTATTATAAATTGCTCGTCTTTGTGGTTATATTGTGATCTTGAGATTAATTGCACTTGCTCCTAGTGAATGACCTTGGACTTTCAAATTCGAGTATAAATTGTATTTATTTTCATGTGATTTTGATCTATACTATAACGCATCTTTTATAACATCGATTTCACGCATTAAACATTTATCTTAGACTCTTGGTCCTCGAAATCAAAGCCGAGAAATCCTATTCATGAAGATGTTCTCCTTTAGCCTTAAGGACAAGGCTACTTATTGGTATCGAATTATTGCATGACCTATCACTACTTGGGATCAACTCGAGTCAGCCTTCCTGAAGAAATTCTTCCCTATAGGTTGTGCCAATGCACTCAGGCAACCCATCACAACATTTATTCAGAACTAAGGAGAACCAATTCATGAAGCATGGGAGTGCTTTCATGAATTGCAAAGGAAATGCCCACATCAAGACATCCCTCGCTGGCAGCTCTTGCATATCTTTTATTATGGATTGCAAGAGATCATTCGCAATCTGGACAATGCCTCTTGTGGAGGGAATTTCCTAAATCACGATGAAGAATCTGCCTTAGAATTATTCGAAGGGATGGCGGAAAACTCGATTAACAACGCCTCCATGTTGCAATTCATGCGAGGTAACTCAAGTTCACATCAGAATCCGCATCAACACAAGGGCATTCACGAGATTGGGAATCAGTCCAGTAATAAGGATTTAGAGATTATTGCAGAAAAACTGGACAAGTTGACATCATAGTGAAGCATCTTGACGAGGTCCGAAACACCATGAAGACTCTTACACCTCTACTCGCTACGCAAATCCCACGTGTTTACCTGTTTTGCAAATTCCCATGGGGAGGGAATTTGTAAATAATCTGGATTCTAGAGATCCATCCTCCTTGAGTTTTCTCCCTACTCCTGCACCAACACAAGGAAGGACCTTTGTCCCACAATCTTTCCCACCTCTTTCCCCACTTCCTGTGTTTTTGGAAAACATGCCCTATCCTTATGATTTGAACGCCATTCAGGGCTACACACCAAGATCAAACCCATATTCTAATACCTACAATCTTGGATGGCGTAATCACCTAACTTCTCTTGGTCTGATCATTCCCAAAGACCACCATATCTGAATCATACTTGTCAAAACCTACCAACATTGCCGTTTTAGCAACCCAATGCGAGGCCCTTTCACGCGAGTACTCAGAACTACCCAAGGTCAAATAGAGATTCGCAGCTTGAATAGATTTTACAAGTTGTGACTGAGAGCCAGTGACAAAATGATGAAGCTCTTGCTGAAGTCCGATAGCAATGTTAGACAAAACTGGCTGATCTTAGGGGCCAAATCATGCAATTAGCTGAATCTCGTCAGTTAGGGGCCCTTCCATCCTAGCCAGCTCCAAACCTAATGAGAGCCTCATCGTAAGTCATAACTAGCTCATTTTGACCCAAGAAAGAGAATAAGAACTCCTACATAACTTAGAGAAGGGCTTAATTGAAGGAATAAGTGTTCTGAGAAGAAAATATTAAATAAGGGTTAAAACTGTAATTTTACCATTGCAGTACATAAATGGGATTTATCAGAGGGAAAACATAGGTCAAATGATCTGAATAAGATAAAAAGTGGGTTGGTTCAATCAGAAATGGGTTCATGTGCAATCTAGGAATTAAATGACATTCTACAACCCTAAAACAGACCCGCTTAATTCAGCAAGGTTCTGGTCAGGATAAAAATCAAGTAAACCCTCTAAAATTCATGGAAAAATATCACCTAGGGTTTATAACCTTCAGTTTGACCTTTGGAACCTATTTTGACCTAGATTAGGGTCCTAGCTCATTAATTGACCTAATTTGGGTTTTTATGCAAAAAGTCTAGAAAAACGTGGTCAAACCTAAAATCCAACTTCACCATTGGATTCCTTAGGTCCAAATTAGGTTTGTACCAAAATTTTGACCTAAGGAGAGGTCATCTTGACCTACTTTGCAAATTAGTACACCTAATTACATTTTAGCCCCTATCTTTTGAAAACCATTGCAGACCCCCCTAACATCCTCGCAAATCTTACAAGTAGGTCCCTCCACCATTAATGGGGATAAATCCTACTCCGGCAAGGAATGGAGGGGGAATATTCCCTGATTCCTCAGAGATCTCCCAAATTTGGAAGGGAGATTCTCTAAAGAATTCCATTCCATCTGAACTCGATCATAATCCCTAATTTGCACCCAATCTCTCGTGCGAACGCACGAGTGATTTGTGCCTCTAACTGATTCCTTCTCCGGTGAGGACTCCCGCACTTGGAAGCTTGTCTTCGAAGCACAGGAGCCCCTGCCAGTGCTTATAAAATGACCACCAACGCTGGCTGCACCTCCTTAGCTCGACTTGGCTGGAATTCCATCTCAATTTCTTCTTCTCCTACTCTGGCCAAGTGGTCCAGCAAGCTCCGATGAGCCTCCCTCCTCTTTCTTGTTGCTCTGCCACAATACTAGTGGCAGAGCTGTCCTCACCATCCTCCTCCGCATTGCGCAACACCCGCACGAGCATCCCTAGCCCTGTCGTCGTCACCATCTTCCTCCACTGGACACCTTCTTCTTCGGTGATAGTAGATACTGCCAACCTCCCTCTCTCCCCCTTCGTCCACTTAATTAGGTTAGAACTACTTGTCTCTATCCCTTCTTCAATTCCCCTCAACCTATTTCACAAAACACCCTTCGACTACCACTGTCCACCGCCATCTTCCCCATCTCCGGCCAACCTCCGGCGAGATGCACCCATCATTCCACAAGTCCACACGTCTCGCCACCAACCCCACAACCTCCACCACACTCCACTGAACATCATCCACCCACTCACACACCGCCTACACCACCATAAACACCCCTAGACCTAACCCATAAATCCGGCCACAGAGCGACCTAGGCACACACGCCTAGGCCACCTCGCGGACTGCCACCTACAGCCTCATCTTCGTCGTGACACGGCGAAGGTCCTCCTGTGGTTTGATAGAGTCGCAAGGCTCCTTTTGTGTCGTGCAGGATCTGAGCACCAGCTACCATTAACGACGGCTCGAGGAGGTTGCAAGCTTGCTCCAGGCTAAAGCGCTTCAGGGTCCCAGGTCCAGAAGGCTTAGGGTGGTCTCGCGCATTCAGCTGTCCAGGCACTTTGTGCTGCCAGGCCTGCAGCTGTAGCAATTGGAAGGAAGAGCTGCTGCGGGCATGCGAGCAAAAGCAGGTGGGACATTAGTCCCACCTCGTAAACGTCTGAGTGAGGTGCGTGCAATAAATTGGATTTGTGCTATTAGCTATTCGCCTCGAAAACACATGGGATGAGGTCCCTCACCTATACACGCCTTGTCCGTGACACATAACCTGCGAACCTGGCAACCCGACCCGACTATCCTACCGAGCACTCCTCACACACCACACCCACGCCGATGTGCCTGGACCCGGGCACGCGACCCGACCCGATTACCCAGCTCTAGGAGAGCGTACCAAAGGGAGATATATATAGAGAGAGAGACGTGGGTGTGGGTAGAGGGGTAGGTTTTGCTCTTCGATTTGTGCAGGGAAGAATAAGGAGAAGGGAGGTGCAGCTGAAGTGAAGCTGACACTTAGCTGCAAAAGGAAGAAGAACGAAGGAAGGCTAAAGAAAGAAGGAAGACTTGCAGAGGAAAAAGAGAAGGAAAGACAAGGTAGAAGACAGAGGAAAATAAGAAGGAAGTAGAAAGGCAAGAGCAGAGAAAGGAGCTGCAGAGAAGAAACAAGGAAGAAGCACACGGCCAAAGAAGAACAGAAGAAAAAGAAAGAAGAACAAAAGGAAGTCAGTAGAAGAGAACAAAGAAGAAGAAAATATCTTTTTAAGACGTCTGATCCCTTGATCAGAAGTCCAATTTCTCTATTTTTGCCACAATTAACTTTTAAACTCATGCATATATATTTTTGAATTAAGTTTTGAGTAATTAAGTGTTCAATTACATTATTGAGATTAGTGAATAAATTCTGATTGCTCCCTATGTTCGACCTCGGATGCTTATGTTTTTGAGTAATAAATTCTTATTTGTTGACAACGCTTAGTCACCTATACTACGACGTAATTGACTGTTAAAACACGATCAAGCCACGTGAACATTTTGGCGCCGTTGCCGGGGAACAACGCACAATTTATCACTAGTTTCTACATTCTTTTTTTACCATATTGAACACTAACTTGCCCTACTTTGGTTTGTTGTGATCTTGCAGGTATTTCACGAGAAGATCCCTCCTGCAAGTCAACTACTCCAGGGCAGGTAATTTCTTTTCTTCCTTAAACCATCCCCTAATCCTTGAAAGACAAAAGGAAGCAATTAATTTTGGAATCAATTGCCTTCTTTCTATATTAATCACCATCTTTAAGGCAAACGTTTCCTGATTTTGCAAAAATTTTTCAAATCTTCTTGAAGTTGGAGCGATTTTTTTTTAGATTCTATCCCACAAAAATTTATGTGCCTAATAGAAATCACGCTTAATCTCCACGAACAACACACTTCTTGTTTTTAAGTCCAAAGAGAACCTTTTTCAAGAAGAAAAAGGGGATTGGAAATAGAACCAAATTAGGTTTCTACAGTAGGGCCTTGGAGTGCTAGTTCACACATGCCTGTATAAAAGAAAATGAACCCTCCCGCGTCAGTATGCTACCCAAGCCCTTGATTGAAGAGATCTAAACAAGACAAACCCTAAGAAAAATTGAGCTCTAAAATCACTTGAATCTTAAAATCTTCGACCTAATAAACTGGGAGTCAAATCAGGGTGATCTCTAGGTCCCAAGCCTAGAATCATTCTGCCATCTTTAGGACAGGTCAGGTGAAGTTGACCCCTTGGGTCAACCAACCTCCAAATTAGGTCACAAAATCAAAACATCTAAAGTTCAAGTGAGAACCCTAAAGCACCTTTGAAATAAAAGTGGTAGACTTAAGAGGTCAAGGTCCCCATTCTGGTCTACCTGGAATCTTAGTGACAAGAGAGGTCGGGTGGGGGAAGCCCTGTAACCCGTGGGGACGCTCTACCGTGTAGGGGTCTTTGCGGGACTCTCCCTCTCTGGCTGCCTAGGTAATTCTCAGGTGGACGACCTTCTGATCCAGGGGTATGATCCGCCCCAAACCTCCATAGTCATCCAAGCATTTTTGGGTGTCTTGATTGGGTCAAAAACATCTCCAGTCCCTCATCTTCTCTCTTTAAAGCACACACATACATTTTCAGTGGGACTCTTTATTCAGATTTAATCACTTCATAACTTGATTTTACATCTTGATTCAAACTCTGATTCTACATCTTGAGTCCACCTGATTCAAATATGCCGCCAAACCATGTAGGACTATCATTCAAGAAACCTGAATATCGGAGATCCATGAAAGACAGGATGATTGAGGATGCCTTGAAATTCTATGAAAAAGAAGAAACCTCAACACCAGTAGAAAACATTCAGGTTGATGTCCCAACAACCACAACCTTTATCATAACTTGTGCCCAAGTACTATTGGCAAAAGCCACAAAAGGATCAACCCGTGACTTGCTCATCACAGGATACATTGAGATAGAAAAATTACACAATCTTGAATACCTTCAATGCATGACAAATCCTCGACTTTGGAAGCAACACAAAGATGGTCTTGAAAAATGGGAAGAGATAATGAGATTATTAAAACAAATTATCGACCAGAAATACCCGATATACCACAAACAGAGGGTGAACCATCTTAGGACAACATCGAGGATCAATCTGATCTCAAGTTTGAGATACAAAATGGTTGTGGATTCCCAACCCAGATGGAGTACAATGTGCCTGATATTGAAGAAGGTTGGGAAGCTCCAATTGCAGGAAAACACAATGTTGAGCCCACTCTAGACCATGAATCACCAGGCTTAGAATCTCAAAACTCCTGCAATAGTGAGAGTAGAACTGAACCACTCGAGGGTGTAAATTCCATCCCTTATTCTGATAAGGTGACCCTTGAAGGTTATTTCGAACTTAGATTCTAGTGATTCAACCCACATCCTAAGCCCAGAATCTAGATCTGAGACCTATTGGGAATATTTCGAGGCCCCATATGAGGAAGATCAATTTTTCAATGAAGAATATGATTTTGGGCCTCTATTTGATGAATATCTCTTGCCAACATCCTCAGAGGAACCAATCGATTTTTCGGAAGTCATGCCAATTTACGATACAGAAACCGAGGAGTTGGACGAGTGGGGTTTCAATTGGGTCTGCCCTACCAGCTTAGAACCTGAGCTTCTACCAGATAAGGACACCTTTTTAAGCTTAGAATTAACATCTAGGCTAGACCCCAATTAGGCTGCTGAATCTACAGCATATGATTTATTCTATGGTGGAACTCATGATCCTGAATCACATTCAGATTTTGATTTTCTCAAAATCTCCAACGATTTCGAATCTGACCATAACATCGGAGAAAATCTGCTTCCTGATTATAACAAGCCAATTCTAATTGAAGCCACCTCTTCCACACATACAGAACTGATCAAAACCCGTTCTCTACCCTGACCCGCAATTGGACTCAATTTCTATTTTGATTCACCTCTCACTGAGCCATTTGCAGATGATTCAACTCCACATCTATACCGGGTATCAGGTATCGATCCAATTGAGAAACATGAGCCATCATTCTCTGATCTCCCCTGTAGGGTTTCCACACCATGCACTGATTATTTTTCGGAACCCTACTCTGACCAGGCTGATTCGACCCAGCCTGAACCCGAGTTTTCACTTCCATATCCATCCGAGCCACATTGCATATGGTGGGTTTCGCATCTGTTGATCTACATCTATCAACCCACCAAACTTATTGGGTTTGGGCTACATCATCAGCCCACTGATCTTAACAAACACCTGGTTGGACCAACCAGGCTCTTAAATAAGGTGCTTATTTTACAAAACTCCGCTGATTTGACCACTCCCTCTCCACCCCATTTTCCGCTCGGATGAAGGCATTGAATTTAGCACTTAATGGGAGGCAATCCGTCATTCCAAAAATAGAGACCCATCTGATTATCTGTCTATACTCCACGTCCATTGCACCTTGAGTTCAGTCTTAGACAGTTGATCCCACCTCTGGTACACATACCAGAGCTTGAAATAGTCCGCATCAATCATTTTCGACCCATTCACCCACCCAATGTATCCTGTTCTAAGCCCCTGACCTCAACACTATTTCACACCCTCCATTTACAATGAGGACATTGAAATCTTAGGCATGGGGGGGTGATAAAGTGCATATATATAGAACCAAGAAAAAGTCAGAAGGATTCTCACAAAAAATGCACATATGACAAAAACACAAAAAAAATTGAAAAATTATGAAAAAGAACAAAAAATGGAGGAGGGAGGAAATTTTGTGAGCCACATAATTATGAGAAAAAGAGAAAAATGACAAAAAAGGAGCACAAAATGAAAAAGAAAAAGAGGTAGTCATTAGTAAAAGATTAAGGAATTAACCAAAGTTCTAGACCACATCAAGGAAAAAGAAAAAGTGCTAAGGAGACATAAAAAGAGATTAGTAGGAACGCTGATCTTAGGCCTCTTGGGCTAGATTCTTTGGCTTAAAAAATTCACGTATTCGCTAAGATCTGGATAATCCTCAAGAGGTTGGGGAAAATGCGAAGCTTAAGTATTAGGTCTAAGGCTTAGGAAGTATTCAGTCTCATTAACTGACCTTCAGTTTGCGGGATTCGGCAACCTAAGAACCGCAATTCACACACAGTTTAGTTCAGTATGCATAAATATCAAAATCACGCAAAAAGAGTGGTAATGTTCTGAAAAAAGTCACCTAGATTAGGAGCGGCTAATCAACACAAGTTGATTTGGACAAGTTCCCGGCGCAGAGAGGTTGGAAATTCCCCTCGAAGATGCGTAACAACATATCATCTCCTCGGTGCTTGTCTCTTAGGATATTTAAATATCCTACCGAGGGCATGTAAGCACTCTGCTGGTTCAGATACCATGGGCAGCATTATCATGAAATGTAGACTGCCAGGGTTTGGATTCGGCCACGGAACGCCATGGGTGGGATTATCTTGAAATCTTGAAAGCCAGGGTTCTAGGGGTTGCCATGGGTGGTGCTATCACGAAGCATCGACTGCCAGGGACCCTTGAGGATTGATGATGGGGACGAGGAATCTGATACAGACCGTGTTGAGAAGCCAATCCAAATCTAGAAACAAAAAGAAAAGAGAGAGAAAGCTCTCCAAACAAATAAATCTTCTGTCTCTCTCTTACAAAAAATGCACTGCAAACTAAGCTAGGTCCTTCTCCCTTGCCTGGCCGTCCTCCTTGAAGTGGAAGAGTCCTCCTCCTTGGCGTGGCCCAAGTTGAAGAGAGTGGGGAGAAGAAGGCACCAAAAGGGCTGGTGATGTGCCCCTTTAATCTCCTTCTCTACTCCTTCTCCTTGGGCATAGGTATAGGTGGATGTTGGTAGAAAAATACACTAATGGAGGATGATCTAAAATGGTTGTAGGTGGTGGGTTTTTATAGAATAGGAAGGGGGCTAAAGTGTCCCTTGAAATGGAGGGCCAAGATGGAATGATGGAGGTGGTTAATGATCCAATGGCCAAGGGTGTTTGGCGCCACCTTAAGAGACACCAAGGGGGTAGTTATGGGGGTTGACACCCCTTGATGTTGGAGCCAAAATGGGCCTTCTAGAAGGCTATTAGGTGGCGCCACCTTAGGATTCTAGAAGGGGGTATGTGGATGGCTAGGATGGGTTATGTGGGTAGGTGTAGGGTGGATGAAGGGGCTGAAAGTGGCACCAATATAGAGGTGGTTAGGGGTGGTTTTTGGTGCCAACTTTAGGTGTCTTTTGGTGGAGATGGTGGGGTGAAGGGATGGCTAGGAGGTGGCGCCAACTTGAGTAGGGTAGCTAGCTTAGGTAGGCTTGAGTTGGTGGAGCTAGCTAGGGTTGATTTTGAAGATAATGGATGGCCAAGGAGCTGGTTGTTAGCTAAGCTAAGCTAAGCTAAAATAAGCTCAGCTAGCTTAGCTAAAGGTGGAGTAGAGGAGAAGGTAATGGAGCTAGGGTTTGGAGGAAGGAGCTGAGGAGGAGAAGTCTGGAGCTGGCTGCTGCTGAAGAGGCTGGCATGGGGCTACTCTGGCTGGCTTAGCTTGCTAGTTCTTTGCTAGTTGCTAAGCCAAGCTAAAGTGAGCTAGCTTCTACCAAAATGAGCTGAGGTGAGCTAGTTCTGGTGCTCCCGGGGAGAATCAAGCTGGTTGAGGCAGCTACGGTAGCTTAGCTCAACTGAGTTGAGCTAAGCTGAGTCCCCGGGAGCTGGACTTGAGCTTCCTGAGCTGGGATGAGTTCTTCTTCAGCTGGCTGGAGCTGAGTGGAGCTGGATGTAGCTGAATCTGAGCTGGGTGAACTCCTGTCAACTTAGCTGAGCTAGCTAGAGCTCCCTGTGGACTAGTGGGAGCTGAGATGAGCTAAACTCAGCTAAGTTGAGCTGGATCTGAGCTGACTTGAGCTAGGGTGAGCTAAGGTGAACTCTCTTGAGCTGCCATCCAGCTGAGATTAGCTGAATGGAGCTGGGATGAGCTAACCCTAGTTCAAGTAAGCTAGGTTCCAGCTGCGGTGAGCTGGATCAAGCTGAGGTGAGCTGGATCAAGCTGAGGTGAGCTGGATCAGGCTGAGTTCCAGCTAGTCTGGGCTTCTCCTTCACCATTTGCCTTCTTGAGTGCTAGGGTTTTAGGGATCTATATATCTATACATCCCTAACACTCACAAAAACATATTAAAAAGACAATAAAAAATGCAATGCATGCCTAACCTATTTTATGCCTAAATGCAGCCCAAAAACCCATTTGCGGAGTAAAATCCTATGAGCTAGGTTTGTTTTAATGCATAAGAATGATGATAAACTGGCATTTATCACACCCCCATGCTTATCTTTTGCTAGTCTCTTAGCAAAACTTAAAACGGAATTTTTGGGAAATCTAATTTTTTCGACTTTTAAGGAGAAAAAGAGATTAATGGACCTTGGTAGATTAAAACACTGGAGGTATGGGATTTTTTGAAGATAAACATCAGGATTTGTTTTTGGATCCAACCATTAGACAGAACGGGATCAATATATCTTCCAGAAAATTCACAAATTAACCCCTTGTTAATTCAGATGACTTGAAATGTTTGTTTTTAGGATTTTTCTGGCTCGTGAATCTGATTCGCAACTTGCAAAATCCTTTAAAACCTTATGTCTGTGCTTATGAAAAGCCAACATTTATAAGGACGTGTTATTATTATATATATATATATATTTTTTTTTTTTTTTTCTTCCCCATGCTTATTTTTAGCTTAGTCTTACAACAGATGTGTCAGGATCATCATTCCCGTTACCATTCCTCGAGGGGCTCTGGCACCAGTACTTCGGGATAGCACTATCCACGACACCACCCAGGAGCTCACAACCCCAAAACACGATGCGGTGAAAAGGGGCGCTCCAAGCAAACTCAAGCTCTTGCTCCGACACTATAGGTAGAGCACCGTCCAAGACACTTGAGCTGCTAAAATGCGCTTTAATGCTCCATCTAAAGATAAGAAATATAGATATAGAGCAGCACCAAGGCGGTAACATGTTGACATCACGTCCTCAAAGAAGGTATTTTCCTTCTTCTCAGCGGTGGGAACTCAAACCAATGATCTGCTTCAGACTTTTACTAAATCCAAACACGGGAGTTTTTCAAAAAAATTTTTTAATTATTTTTAAGTGTTGGCTTGTGTGTGAAAATAGACATAAGAAGTTTCTTAAGATACGCAAGTTTTTGAATCAGAAACTAAGTCAAATACTTTCCGTATTACAAAATAGGATCAAGTCACCTGAACTATCATGAGTTCAGGTGGGATTTTAGAGAAGGATATCTGATCTAGTCTAAAATAGACCTTGAAATTCTAATGATCAGATCCATATCCTCATCCTTAGTTTGTTAAAGATTAAATCCCATTGTACCGGAGGTGAATTTTTCGACCTTAGTCCCGATTTCAAAAATTTTTTTCCTCAAAAAGCTTTCAACATTTTTTTGGGTATGCAAGCAGGAAATAAATTAAAGAAAATTGCATGTTTTTAGGTTTTGAACGTCCTAAATCGATCGTAAAAATTTAAAAACACCCCCCCATGCTTAAGATATGCCATGTCCTCATGCATTAGGAGGGAAAAGGGATCACCTTAGTGAAGAACGGTCGGGTTTAGGATGAACAAAACCTAGAAAAAGAAGAAAAAAGGAAAGCAAGAAAAAAAAATGATGGGTTACCTCCCATCCAGTGCTATCTTTTACGCCATTCAGCCGGGCGTGAAGGTATGCACAGAAGACGGAAAATCTTGTAAATAATTGGACACTTGGATGGCCGCAAAAAACGTGTCTTCGTCTAGATCCCTAGAAAATTGATTAGAAATAATATTGGGATCAAAGTGAGATGGAAATTGATAAGTGTGGCCCGAGTCTGGCCATGGTTTTAATTCAGGTTGGGTGCCAAACTCGGGCGGGGTTGGTGGCAGGTCCGTAAGAAAGAGGTCGGGAAGGAATGGGGAGTTAGTGTGGAAAAATTAGGTGTGTGAATAGTGGGTGGGCTAGGGGGGTTATCAGGAATAAATTTGGAGTCAAGGCAAGTTTCCGGATCACAGATTTAGCCAACCACTGAGTCTAAATCAGAGTCCTCAAAAAAATTATGGTCGGTAAGGGTATCTATTAACATTGTCTCCTCCACCATATTGGAAATTTCAGTATCTGAGTCCTCAAAGAAGTTATCATCATGGAATCTCCTGGAGGATTTAAAAATATCTAAAGTTATAGTTTGGCCTGCACAGGTGATATTCATTTTGCCTGTGTGGCAATTGATATTTGCCTTTGTAGTGGCCAAAAAGGGGCGTCCAAGGATTATCGGGGAGTCCAGTAATGATTCGGGTGCCTCAATGTCAAGCACCAGAAAGTCTGCAGGGAAGACACAATTCTGGACCTTGACTAATACATCCTCGACAATCCCACAAGGTTTGATTGTAGATCGGTCGGCTAATTGCAGGGTAACCTCGACGGGTTTTAATTCACCGATATGAAATTCTTCGAATAAACTCGTGGGAATAATATTTACTGAGGCACCAAGATCAAGGAGGGTGCGATTAAATGTAGTGTCATCAATAATTACAGAAATTAAAGGCTCCCCCGGATCTTTCATCTTAGGAGGCAGCTTACTCTGTATGACAGAGCTTACTGTCTCCGAAAGATGCACCTGTCCTAGATTTTTGGCCTGCCTTTTAGGAGTACAAATCTCCTTTAAAAATTTAGCATAGGCAGGTATATATTTAATGGCATCTAGGAGAGGGATATTGATATGAACTTGCCCAAATAGCTCCATGAGTTCTTCTGTAGTGGGCTCAGATTTCTTTTTTTTGTTGGTGGTGGGTTAGAGAGCTTGTGGGAAAGGGATCTTGTCTTGAGATTTTGGTTTTTCTTTTTCTTCCTGATGGGGAGGTGGGGAGTCAATTTGCACATGTATCTTACCAGGTTCGTGTGAAGGCCTGGGGTCAGTGGTGGTTTTCCCACTCCTCAAAGTAACTGCATGTGCAGTCGGATTATTATTTGGAGGAGGTAGGGGGGCCTGTGATTGCAGAAACCTGGGCGACTGCTGAGGTGGTGGATTAGGAGGAGGCTGATTTGGATAGTGTGGATTTCTGCCCATATAATGGTTCCCTTGGTGATTGGGATTGGGTATGGGTTGGGACGGAAGATGTCCTACAGGTCTTTGCATGGGAGCAACCCCAATCTGATTGTTCAGATTTGTGATGTTGCGGGTTACTTCCGTCATTTTTGTTTGCATATCCTGTAGGGTTTGCAGCATCTGGGCATTGATATCTTGTTGGGATGGCCCAGGATGGAAGTTTGGATTCGATCCATACCCATTAAAATGATGTGATTGGGAGGAAACTTGATTATTCCAGGAGTAGTTCGGGTAATTTTTCCAATTGGAAGAATTTTTAAAGGGCTCCTGGATGGTAGAAATATTTTGGGTGGGGTTAAGATCTGGATAATTATAATTCCCCAGTGAATCATGGGCAACCTCAGAATAATCAGCAGGAGTAGTGTTGACATTGTGCAAATTTTCTCTTCGTGGAAAGTTAGGTTGGGTTAGATGTGGGTGTGGAGTTTGAGTTGATGTGGCGAGTCTTTCCTCAATTTTTTTCTGATTACTATGCATTTGGTCGAGTTTCTGAGCGATCAATTGAAGATCATCTTGGGTGACCGGGATAGATTGAGTGCCTATTTCATGAACATCGAACTGCGGGTTTTGGGTTCTGCAAAATGTGTTCATGGAAGCTTGATTAAATGAGTTTTCACTCATTTCTTCGAATAGGTCATAGGCACTTTCTGCATCTTTATTTAAAAAGTTGCCGCCACACGAGGCATCGACAAAATGTCGGATTTGATCTTCTAATCCATGATAGAAGATTTGCACGAGCTGCCATAAAGGAATCTCGTGGTGCGGGCAACTTCTTAAAAGGTCTTGAAATCTTTCCCAAGAATCATGGAAAGTTTCACCAGATTTTTGGTGAAAGGTTGTAATAGATCTTCGTAAGGAATTGGTACGACCTATGGGAAAGAATTTCTTAAGGAAGGCACTCTTGAGTTGAGGCCATGTTGTGATGGGTCGGCCAATGGTCCTGAACCAATAAGCGACCTTATCTTTAAGAGATAATGGAAAAAGCCACATCAGCCATATGTCTTCTTGCACATTTCGGGAACGGGTTGTCTGTGCAAGAAGAGTTAGCTCTTCAAGGTGGCTGAAAGGGTCTTCCCTAGGAAGGCCATGAAAGTGTTTAATTAGGTTTAGGACCGCAGGCTTGATCTCAAAGTCCCCCTCCAGTATAACCACCCCTGGTCGTTCCTCATAATAAGACGGATCATAGAAATCTTTTAGAGGAACAACAGGCTGCTGACGGGGTGGTGGGTTTGGCCTTGGATTGGCTAGGTTTTGGATGTTCCTAGTCAATGTTTGTTGATTGGAATTTAATTTATTAATCTGATCGGCCATCAATTTTAAAAGATCAGGTAGGGGGTCTTGAAGTTGTGTGTGGGGCAACTCAAGATTAGGGAGCTCCAAGTGTGGGAAGTTACTGGTGGTTGGGTTTTGGGTGGAAGGGTTAGAATTAGGGTTAGTGGTGGGGTTAGAGGTGGACGTGGAAGGGTCAGTGGACCTATTTTGTTGTGTTTCCATTTTTTTTAGGAGAAGAAGATAGAAAAAGTGGTCTTTTTGCATGGGGGGCGAAATCAAATGGTCCTTCCAAGTGCGGATTTTGAGACCGTCGCCCGTGCATAAAATGGAAGAACGGGAGGGGAGGAGAAGAGAAAGAGATGAGAGAAAGTGTGCAAATCAACAAACAAAACTAGACCTAACTTAAATGTGACTCCCTAATAACCTAAGACTTGGTCTATATAGGAAATAAGTAGTCAATAGTGAATACCCATTCTGTCAACAAATCTAGCCAAGTTGCTTAAGGGGAGGTTTGGGCCCAAACGTTTCCCAGGGAAGACCCGAGGTGCTTGTACAAACCCGCGCCTGGTCGTTTGACACAGCCCCTCAGCCTGAACACCAGATACAGATGACAGAATTGGTATTAACTAAAGAGAACTTAAGACCTAAATAGCAAGCCTAAGTTGATAAAGCCTTAGGGGTCAAGTTGCTACAAGTTTTAATTAGGTCTAGGATGCTATAGTGCACACGGAATGTGGAGGGCGTTTATTGGGTTGTTGCCCTGTTATTTGATTTTTTTGTGTGTGTGCAGGAATTGGAGAGTGGCTCCAATGAAAATCAAGTTGTCACACAATTTTCTTGTATTTATGTCTTTTCGGATTCAATTTAATTAAATGTGTTTCAGGGTTTTTCTAATTAAATTTTTAAACAAGTTTGAAAATTCACAATCAAAGGAAAACAAGTTGTATGGGTGATTGTATATTTCCTTTTAATTGAGTCTCTAAAAAGAAAGAAGAAACCCTAAGCCAATTATCCCTAAGACAGAAATTGTACTACCAATGAATTAATTTTAGGCTTTCAGAATTAAGTAGTGGTCCAAATAAGTCAAACAACACCACTACTTTAAAGAAAATCAAACAAGGATTCCAAAAAATATTTTTGTAAGATTTTAAGAAATTATTTGATAATTATTTTAAATTTTTAATTGTACTGGTGTCAAAGTCCAGAAATGATACCCGTGGGTATTGTGGACTTTTTAGTATTACCACCGACCTCAAAAAATTTTTGTGATTTTATATGATGTGCAAAATTTCACAAGGATTTAGAAAACTAAAATTCACAAAAATTGGATGAGTATAAAAATTCTAAAAATTCACGGACAGTAGCAAAACAAGAAGATTAAAGGGTGTGACCCCTCTGCAATGCACGAATTTTTAAAAATTCAATACAAATTCAATTGATCTGAAATTTGGAATAGATGTTAAAAACTTAATTGGGGATCACTCTATGAAATTTTATGATTTTAGGAGGCCTGTGGTGTTAGGAATCGATTTTTCAAGTCCGGACAGAAATCTAGACCTGAAAAACAGAACACCAATACTTGCAATGGAGTGGTGTTAAAGAAGCATATAAACAAACAATGGATTTTATAATGCACCACTTCACTTAATTAAGTTGTTTGGGATCCTGAAATCCAAGTTTAATATATTTTGATAGTTTTAATTAATTATGTGACCAGAAAGAGGAACCAACCTGAATTTCGAGGGAAGAAAAGGAACTTTGAGCTCTCGCTTCCAGATTCCCGCCTTCCCGCTGTAGTTCCTACACACACAAAAGAAAGAAAGAGAAGGGGATGAGATCCACTTTAAGCAAGAGAAAATTAATTAAAGCAAAGTCGTGCCTACCCGGCAATGGCGCTTTTTGGGCTGCATTTAGGCATAAAATAGGTTAGGCATGCATTGCATTTTTTATTGTCTTTTTAATATGTTTTTGTGAGTGTTAGGGATGTACAGATATATAGATCCCTAAAACCCTAGCACTTAAGAAGGAAAATGGTGAAGGAGAAGCCCAGACTAGCTAGAACTCAGCCTGATCCAGCTCACCTCTGCTTGATCCAGCTCACCTCAGCTTGATCCAGCTCACCTCAGCTTGATCTAGCTCACCGCAACTGGAACCTAGCTTACTTGAACTAGGGTTAGCTCATCCCAGCTCCATTCAGCTAATCTCAGCTGGATGGCAGCTCGAGAGAGTTAACCCTAGTTCAAGTAAGCTAGGTTCCAGCTGCGGTGAGCTAGATCAAGCTGAGGTGAGCTGGATCAAGCTGAGGTGAGCTGGATCAGGCTGAGTTCCAGCTAGTCTGGGCTTCTCCTTCACCATTTGCCTTCTTGAGTACTAGGGTTTTAGGGATCTATATATCTGTACATCCCTAACACTCACAAAAACATATTAAAAATATAATAAAAAATGCAATGCATGCCTAACCTATTTTATGCCTAAATGCAGCCCAAAAAACCCGTTTGCGGAGTAAAATCCTAAGAGCTAGGTTTGTTTTAATGAGTAAGAATGATGATAAACTGGCGTTTATCAGGGACCAGTGCTTTGATAGAGCCCTCCTAGATTTAGGAGCTTCTATTAATTTGATTCCTACTTCCCTAATTGAATATTTTGATGTTGACACACTTAAACCATCTGATGTGATTTTACAATTAGAAGATAGATCCATTAAGTCACCTACGGGAGTATTGGAAGATGTCATCATTGGAGTTCAGGATTTCTATTTTCCTATGGATTTTATTGTCTTAGATATGGAAGTTCCTGAACAAGTTAGAGATACGCCAATAATTCTAGGGAGACCCTTCTTGGCCACTGCAAAGGCCAATATAGATTATGAATCTAGAAAGATTGAACTTAAGTTTGGGGAGAAGACACTTAAACTTGATATATTTTGAGCTTCTCGAGGATTAGATTGCAAATGGATTGAGGAGATTAAATCTGTTTATGTTCTTGAGGATGAACATCATTTTTTAGAATTAGAAAACCCTTCTCTTGATATTTTTTACCCTCAGAACGAAAACCTATTATCAGAATCTCCACTCGATCCTGAGACTATGTCAAACGAATCACATCTACCTCTTTTTGCAGCAAAAAATCCCATCCCAGACTCTGTTGATTCAATTCTAAAAGTGGAACTCAAACCATTGCCTAATACACTCAAATATGTCTATCTAAAACCTGATCAAACTTATCTTGTAATCATAATGCACATCTTTCTAGAAGGCAAGAATCAAAATTGATTACAATTTTGCGAGATCATAAGAAGGCAATTGGGTGGACCCTGCACGACTTTACTGGGATTAGCCCCAATTACTGTACTCATTGCATTTATATCGAAGATGGGGCACGACCTTCTCGTGAAGCACAAAGACGTTTAAATCGGAATCTTAAGGAGGTCATAAAGAAAGAAATCATCAAGTGGCTAGATGCTGACATTATCTATCCCATATCTTATAGCCCTTGGGTGAGTCCAATTCAAGTGGTACCTAAAAAGGCAAGACTCACCATAATTAAGATCGAATTTGAAGAAACCATTCCTACACAAATTGCAAATTCGTGGCAGGTTTGCATTGACTATCACAAACTCAACACGATTACAAAGAAGGATCACTTCCCTTTACCATTCATTGATCAAATCCTTGAGAAATTAGTTGGTAATAACTTTTTCTACTTTTTAGATGGTTACTCTGGATACAATTAGGTCACAATCCACCCCAAAGATCAAGAGAAAACAACTTTCATCTACCCCTTCGGAACCTTGGCTTTGCAATGCACCCATGACTTTTCAGCGGTGCATGCTAGACATTTCTACCAAGAAGGTAGGTGAATATATGGAGGTTTTTATGGATGATTTTTCAGTCTTCCGGGAAACATTTGATATTTTTCTAGATAATTTGTTGAAGATTCTCAAAAGATGTATTGAAGTGAATCTTGCCCTCAGCTGAGAGAGGAGCCACTTTATGGTTCCAAAGGGTATTATACCTGGCCATCACGTGTCTGAGAGAGGTATCCAAGTAGATCGAGCCAAGATCGATCAAATCTCAAATCTACCAATCCATGACTCGATCAAGGGCATCCGATCTTTTCTCAAGCATGTTGGATTTTACAGAAGATTTATACTTGACTTTTTGAAGATTGCCCGACCACTTACAAATCTCTTCATAAAAGACACTATTTTTGAGGTGAATGATTTTATATCTGCATTTAAAACATTGAGAGACAGAGTTACACAGGCTCCTATTTTGCAACTTCTTGATTGGAATCTACCATTCGAAATCATGTGTGATGCATCCGACTACGCAGTTGGAGCTGTTTTAGGATAGAAAATCAAGAAAAATGCTACAGTGATTTACTACGCTAGCAAGACTCTGAATAATGCACAAAGGAATTATACTATTACTGAAAAGGAATTGCTAGCGATAGTATTTGGATTAGAGAAATTCAGATCTTATATCCTTGGATCTCAAATCATTATGTACTCTGATCACTCAACAATCAAACACCTTTCTAAGAAGGACACGGAACCTAGGTTGATCAAATGGATCTTGCTTTTGTAAGAATTTGACCTAGAAATTCATGATAAGGCAGGATGACAGAATGTCGTTGCCGACCACCTTCTGATATTCCTTGGTATGCTGTTATTGTAAACTATTTGGTTACACATCAATTCCCTTCTGACTGGGACTGGAATCACAAATCACGACTCAAATCAGAAGCCAAATACTATTTCTGGGAAGATCCATATCATTTTTGACTTTACAATGATCAAATCATCAGGTGTTGTGTTTCCCCTTCTGAGATTGATTCTATCCTATCTTTTTTTCATGACCAGGCTTATGGCAGTCATTTTTCTAGTCGTAAGACCGCCGCAAAAGTTTTGTAGTATGGGTTTTATTGGCCCACTCATTTTGTGGATTCACAGACCTATTGTAAGGCATGTAGTTGTTGCCAAACTCTTGGTAGCATGACACGCAAAGACAAGATGCCTCTGGACCCTATTGTAGTCTGTGAAATCTTTTATATTTGGGGCATAGATTTTATGGGTCCATTTCTGCCCTCTTTTGGCTTCGAGTATATTTTACTCACAGTTGATTACATTTCTCATTGGATCGAAGCCGTACCTACATGCACAAATGATCACAGAGTTGTTATTCCTCTTATTCAGAATCATATCATCTCTCATTTGGGGGTAACACGTGCCATCATTTCTAACGGCGAAACCCATTTTATCTCCAGTCATATGTTCCAGCTTTCACCGGAGCTCCGGCGAGCTTTGACGACTCCATTTTAGATGTTCAGCCCTCAGAACTACCAGAGAAACTCTCGACCATTTAAGTGAAGTCTAAGGATCATATTCTCATGTTTAGACTTATGATTAATTGATTCTACATTCCTTTCAGAGTTCATCTTCTCCAATTTTGGTGGAGTTGGAGAGGTTGAACCTCTGAGATTTAGAGCTTAAAAATTGATTCAGAAGCATCTATAGAACTTAGGAAAGCCACTTTAGGTCCTAAATTGGATTGAGAACTACTTTGATCTACCGAACAAACACCTTTCAGATCTCATGAGGCAATGTCTGAGAGCATCTCTAGGCTCATCAAAATGCGATTTTAAGGTGTGCATTAGATCCCTGAGGTTTAATTAGGTCAGACTATGGTAATTATGATGCTGCAAGATCTGATCTTGAAAGTCAATTCTCGAGATCTTTAGGTCAAACCTGAAACATAATTAAGGATTAGAAGCTTGAATTTTTTATTTAATGGGTTGATTAGTTTCCTGAAGGGATTTAGAATGCATTTAGAGTGATTTGATTGAGTTTTATAGAGGATTAATCGAAGTTTATTTTACTGTGCATTATGGGATATTTCTGAACCCAAGAATTGTTTCTGGGAGTTCTGTTGAATTTTGAACTCGAATCCCACCTAGTTATGTTGCATTTAACCTCGTGAATATATTCAGATCTTCTCTTGAGGTTGTTATCTCTCTGATGGATAATTTTGAGCTCAAATTAGAGCTCTGAAGTTTTCAGCGAAGCTTCCAAGTTCCTACTCCTTCTTGAAGCCTTCCACAACCTCCAAAACTCCTTCAGATCATGCGGAATGCTTCACTATAGCATTCTAGACCCTCAGTCGAGGGCAAAACCTTGTTTTGCAGGTCATTAGACCTAATACTCCTTCACTGCAGGCCATCTCGAGCATGGCGAAGCAGCCATGTTCACTTTGGAAATTGGTGGATCAAACTTGATCCGATCATCAAATTGATGATGCAATCAAGTAAAGCACCTAAAGAGTTCTTCAATGAACTTTAGATCAACCAATTTGGTTGAGCAAGTCGGTCAGAATCTTCATTTGAAGATAGAGTCTGTCGCAGCTTTATGCAAAGGAGGGCAGCTGAATATAGTGCCATCTCAAGAGTGAGAGGGTGAACTCTTTAGTATAATATGGTTCCCATACCTCACTCACCGGCTTACCCACCTCTGCGCACTCTTCGCCTGCGACACACGCCTGCAGGCCTGGTCCTTGTTCATGCCCAAATACCCGACTGATTACCGGACTAAGCTTGGGTCTTTGAGAGAAAGAAGAAGAAGAAAGAGAAAAAAAGGGGGGGTTTTCCCTTTGCACCTCTGCTCTCTACACTTAGCTGATTGTTAAGAGGCCTTCGCCTCTGTGATGTGCTATGCTTGCCTCTCTCTTGAGGCATGAAGGAGAGAGGAGGCCTTTGCCTCTTCTATTGGAGCTGTGCCCTAAGTAACTTAAGGCCTCTGATGCCTTGTGTCTTCGTCTCATCTTTGCAAGTGCCTTAGTTATACATACTGTTGGTATATTAAACTTGGTTGACATGGAATATTTGGATGAGATTTACTGGTCAATTATTTGAGATACTTGTGAGCTCAATTTCAAGGGTTAATTTGGTGATTCAAATCACCATTTTAACCCATTCTTTTTGAACTTTGCTACTTGCTTTCATATATATATCATTTTGAGTTGTTCTAAATGAAGCTTTTGTCATAATTGCTTATATTTCTGATTAAATTGTTATTAGTGAGATTGAATTGCCATTAGTTACTCCTTGTGATTGCCTCTTCTTCGATTCTGAGTTATAAATTTAATCATTTTTGAGCAATTGAGGCTTTGCTATAATGATTACTCCTTAAAACTCCTCGATAGCACGTTAACATTTTGGCGCCGTTGCTGGGGAGCAACGCGCAGTTTGATTTCACTAATTACAATTTCTGATCTGATACTAACTTGTTCTATCTATTTTGTTGTGGTTGTGCGAGGTACATTTGAGAAGATCAACTGCACAACAGCCACTCCAGGGGCAGGTAATTTCATTTCCATCCTCTTAAGCCCCTATTTCTGGAAAGAAGTAAAAAAGAAATCAATTAGGATCAAACTTGCATTATTTCCTTAAAATTAATCACCTAAGTTGTCTAATTTGATTCTTTAGAGATCCCCTTCTAGATTTCTACAACTAGTAGGGACTTAAGGTATCTAGGGCTATTCACCTTCTATATTAAGCTCTAGGCACCACATTTGGAAAGAAATGATTGAACCAAAAGAGCCAAATTAGGGTTTCCATCTTAGGGTTGAGAATACACACCTGCCTGAAATAACAAGAATTGATTTTCTCGCATTGTATGTCACCCAAACCCTTGCTTGAATTAACCTAATCAAGAGAACCCTAAAATTAAGCTCTAATCATCCACTCGAATCCTAGAACTTGGGACTTAATAACCTATTTGCAAATCATTTAGGGTGATTTCGGGCTTATTAGCCAACTCATCCTCAACCTTAGGGCAGGTTAGGTGAAGTTGATCCACCTTGTGGGTCAACCAACCTTCAAATTAGGCCACCAAGAACAACTCAAATCTAAAGTTCAAGTGAAATTATAAGCACCTTAATTTAGGTTTAAAATTTGGAACACATAAGAGGTCAAGTTATTCATTCCGGTCTACTTGGATCCGTGGTGACAAGGAAGGTCGGGTGGGGGAAACCTTATAACCCATGGGGATGCTCTACCGTGTAGGGGTCTTTGCAGGACTCTCCCTCCCTGGCTACCCAGGTATTTCTTGGGTGAGTGATTTTCTGATCAAGAGGTATCATCCACCTCGAACCTCCTTAGTCATCCAAAAATCTTTGGGTGCCTTAATTGGGTCTATTACACTTTCTGTCTCTCATCTGGCTCACTAGTGCATGTTTGGGAGGAGGTCTTTAAGACCACCCTTAAGACCTCCATTAGCAATTCACTCCTGTCGAGGCTAAGCCTCGAATCACTTATTTGTGCTACCTTCTAATGACATTTATATCTCTTCCAATTCTTTTGCTTTTGAGCCTAGATCTCCTTCCTCTACATCCATGGACAATCAAGGAGAAGAACCCAATTTCTAGGATTAGCTACAACATGTTAATGATCTATTCCATGCACACATCAATCCACCACCGCATCCTCAGATGTGAGATCACTACAATCTCATCGCTGTGGAGATCGAACCTAGAGTACAAATCCCTACTAGAGGGCCTGATGTTGAAATCAAGCCAAACATGATCCATTCTATTCCTAAATTCCATGGCTCAAACTCCTAAGATCCATTCCAGCACATCAAGCAGCTAAAACATATGGCCCAGACCTTTGGGCCTGCCATACAAAATTGAGACATCCTACTCATGAAGATGTTCTCCTCACTCATGGGTAAAGCTGTTGATTGGTTCCAGACTCTGAACCGTCCAATCAACACCTGGGGGGAACTACAAAATGAATTCTTACAAAATTTTGTCCCATTGGTCAGATGAATGCTTTAAGGCACCAGATCGCACACTTCACGCAAAATCTGGGAGAACCACTTCATGAGTTATGGGATCACTTTCTGGATCTCCTGCAGAGGTGCTCCCATCATGGAGTTCCAAAGTAGGAACAAGTCCAGTCTTTTTACCATGGGTTCCATGACGAGATCAATCTATTTGTCAATGCAACCTGTGGTGGTAGCATCATGGGTCAGCATGAAGATACTCTTTGGGATATTCTTAAGAATATGTGCGAGAACTCCATAAATAATGAATCTATGGGTATGTTCGACCGGACAACTACCCATGCATTGGCGAACACATGGAGGGCACATGAGACTCAAGGCCTATCCACATTCGTCTATTTGGAACTGATGACCAGTTGCCTAGACATGGTCTTTATTATCTGAAAGGTGGATGAATTGGCTTGACATCTATAGTAAACCACCTCAGCACAGCAGAGCACGTATGCGCAACCACACTTTGGTAGGGAAGTTGTGCATAACATTTATCACCACTCTCTTCAGGGGATGGACTCATATCCACCCCCATCTGATCTTGGTTGCGGAAGAAACTCCAGAACTTCCTACACTAGTTGGGGTAACTCTAAACCCTCGTATTCTGACTCCTTTGGAGTTCCTTAGTCCTGCAAGGATCTCCACACCATCTAGAATGATTCATTCTCAAACACTTATAACCTTGGATAGCATAATCATCCTAACTTTGCGTGGTTAGGGAATAATCAAAATTCAATATCTCAATTCCAGTTTCAACCACAAGCTCCACGCCCTCACTAGCCTGCTCAGCCTAGGCCCAATCCAAATTATTAATCCGAGCCATCAAGGGACTATCAAATGACTCTCATCCTACAAACACTGGTTGACATTCAAAAATCCAATGCGGCTATGCAGAAATAGCATAAAGACGAGATTCAAAGGTCCGAAATCAACTCGCATAGATGGCAAATTCTCGCTAGCTTGGTGCACTTCCATCTCATCCTCTACCAAATCCGAATAACATGCCAAATCAGAGGTGTGTTATGAACCCAAGTTATGGCCAATCTCACTATGTTTACCAGGCCCCTTCTGCTCCATCACCCGATGGGATGGAAGCTTCGACATCATACTCGGGATATCCACAGCAATCATAACTTCTACCAAATCCAAACCAAAGCTAGACAGGACTTAATTTTGTTGCCAACCATAGTGGCAAGATGACATAGGATCCACCTTATCCAAGCCACTCCCAGCCTGGTAGCTCAGAGCCTAACCCTAGGATGGTTATCCAGGGCACCCCTATCCTAGATCCAGAACCTAAACCAATTCTAAAAGAACCTACAGAAGTTCCATTTCCTGAGGCCTTACCCAAAGGAAAGAGGTGGTAACTGCTTTCCTCTATAGTTCTATTATTTCGTCGTAGTATAGCATAGAGAAGTGATTACCAGTTTAATACAATTTGTTACTCGGAAATAAAAGAGTTCCCGAGGTCGAACTCAGGGAGAAAGTCGTATTCTAGAGATATACATGTTCTTTTACAAAAATAAAGAGAGAGAGAGATGAAAGTTTGGCTTCTTCTACTCTTCTTTCTTCCTCTTTGTCTTCTCTCCTCTTTGGCTTTTGTTCTTCGTGTTCTTCCTCTATTTCTTGGTTGGACGATCCTGTCTTTTTCTTCTTTTTATTTTCTTTGTTTCTTCTTTTCTTGCTTCAGATCTTCCTCCCGTGCTCTTCTTCTTCTTTTCTTCTTCTTTGTCTTCTTCTTCTTCCTCTTGTTTCTTCACTTGGCTGCTCTGTGTTCCTCTCTTTCCTCTGCCTCGCCTTCCTTCTTCTTCTTTGCCTTCTCCTGTCTTCAGGACGTCGTCTGATTTCTCAATCAGACGACTTAAATCGCTTGTTGCTACAGTGTCTCCCTTAGCTTCCTTCTTCTTCACCGGTGCCTGCACGCTCAAGAGTTCAGAGTCAGAGGGCAAAACCTACTCTACCCCCCTCCCCCGCGCGTCTCTTTCTCTCTGAGTTCGCTCTTCCAGAGCAACCGGGTAATCGGGTACGAGTCGTGCCCGGGTCCAGGCCCACCGGCGTGCGGTGGTGGGCGAGGAGTGCAGGTCGGGTTAATCGGGTCGGGCCAGGTCCGCGGAGCGTGATCACGGACGAGGCCGGGTCGGGTGAGAGGGACCTCACCCCGTGGTCAGGAGGCGAACAGCATAAGGCACTTTTTGCCTTTATGCGCCCGCGCGCCTCTGAAAAGTTTCGAGGTGGGACTAAATGTCCCACCCCAGTTGAGCGCCCGCAGCGGAGGGAGCAGCGGGCAATCGTGGCTTCACGCGAGGCCTTCGCCCCAACTGCGTGCCTGGGGCGCTTCGCGGAGACACCCCGCGCAACCTGGGAGTCGAACCTGGGCGATGGTGTGCCTGCACCTGCAGGTGAAGGAGCTCTGCCTGCTCAGTAATGGCGACGACGGGCGAGTCACCTGGTCACAGAAGAACGGCCTCTCGGCCAAATCAGACAGGCGGGGGACCTTCGCCGTGGCACGGCGAAGGTGGTCAGAGGGTCTGCAGGGGGCGTGGTGGAGCAAACAGGTCGCCCTAGGTCAAACTGCGAGCGAAGAAGTGGGTGTGTTAGGTGGGTCTGCAGAGGGCGTTTGGTGGGCAGTGGAAGGGCTGAGGAGGATCAGGGTGAGGAGGCGGAGGTTATGCACAGGTCGGCGAGCCGTGTGGGGTGCTAGAGCGATGGGAGTGGTTCGCCGGAGTTTGGCCGGAGGTGGAGAAGGTGAGGGTGATCGGTGGGAAATAGGTGGCGACAGTAAGGGTTTTCAGTATAGAAAAGAAAGAGGGGAGGAAGAGGAGAAGTTCTACCTACTAAGCTGGACGAAGAGGAAGAGGCGCAGGCGACAGTCGTATCGACTGTCGCCGGAGAAGAAATTGCCCAGAGGAAGGGGCGACGGCGAGGAGAGGGCCGGAGAGGCGTCAGCTGGGTGCGGCGTGACGCGGAAAGATGGAGGGAAGGTAACCTTGCTGCTGGTAGTGCAGCAGGGCGACGAGGAGGAGGAGGAGAGGCCGCCGGAGCAAGGGGGCGTCTGTCGGAGTGGGAAGGGAGGAATTTAGGCGGGTGTCTCCGTCAGATCCGAGCTAGGAAGAACGGCGGAGCGATGGGGGTATTTATAGGGGCGGAATCAGAGAGGAGGGCGGAGGGAGACGACGTGTCTCCCTCGCCGGAGGACGCCGGAGGAAGGAGACCCATATCGTCCGTGCGTTCGCACGGGTGGTATGGGCGGTCGCAGTACTCAGGGGGGTGTCCCTGCGGTGGCTGACGACGCAAGGTACCCCCCATTGACTTGCCAGGGCCCCTCCCTCACCCTGCGTGGCGCCATGCTCCGCGCAAGGTCGCCGGAGCATGGCGCTGCACAGGTTTTGCAAGAGGGACCTAAACACAAAGAACGAAGGAGAGTTAGGGGCCAAAATGTGAGGGTTCAAAAGTTGAGGGCCAAAAAGTAAATATATGAGGACCAAAGTGTAAAGTTGGTCAAGAAGGTTTCTTCTTAGGCCCAAGTTTTTATACATGACTAATTAGGACCTAAGGATTCTGATGGTGAATTTCATTTCTAGATTAAACCTTGTTTGACCGGTCAATTTACGTAAAAACCCAAATTAAGTTGTTAATTGGGCATGGTTCTCAATGTAGGTCAAAATGGGTTCCTAAGGCCAAATTGAAAGTCCTAAACCCTAGAGATTATTTTTATATGAATTTTAGAGGGTTTAGTTAATTTTTACCTTGCCTCGAACCACATGAATTGAAGTGGATTTGTTTTTAGGGTTATAGATTATCATTTAGTTCCTTGGAATTGCTGTAGCCCTTATTGAGTCATCTCATCCCACTTTTCTTCTTATTAGGTTATTTTGACCTATGTTTGGACCCTGAGTTACGCTATTTTCAGATCAGATTGGTGAAATTACATTTTTACCCCTCAGTTTATGTTTTCTTTGCAAACTCAGAATCTCACTGAGCCAAGCCTTTCTAAGGTTATGTAGGAGCTTTTATTCTCTGTATTAGGTCAAAATGAGCTAGTTATGGCTCATGATGAGGTTCTCATCAAGAGGAAACCCAAACCTGTGGCACTTAAGGAAGAACTGGTCAAGCTCTTTGAGCAAGTCCAGATAAACATCTCCTTGGTGGATGCAATTCGCCACGTACCAGCATACACAAGATTTCTGAAGATTTTGTGTACACCTAAGCGTAAGCCGCGAACCAAAGATGGGAGTTCGATCATATTGTCTGAGCAAGTCAGCTCAATCATTTTGAGCAAGCTCTCGCAAAAAGTAAAAGATCCTAGCATCCCTTTGATCTCCTGCAAAATTGGTGATCTAGAATTTGATCAAGCATTGTTGGATTTAGGAGCCTCCATAAATTTGATACCTACATTCCTACTAGACCATTTCGAGGAGACTAAGCTCAGACCAACGGAGGTGACTTTGCAGTTAATAGATAGATCAATCAAGTCACCTAGAGGAATTCTTGAGGATGTTCTTGTATGGATTCATGATTTCCATTTTCTAGTGGACTTCATTGGGTTAAACATGGAAACTCCTGAAAATCTAAGGAACACACCAATCATTTTAGGGAGACCATTCCTAGCCATAGCTAGGGGAAATATCAATTCTGAAGAGGGCCAGATTGAGTTAAAATTCAAGAACCAGACATTAAAGATTGATATCTGTAAGGCCCAGAAAGAAATAAACTGTGGGGTAATTGAGGAAGTATGCGACATTAGTTCTATGGTTGAGGACCCACTTGCTGAGGAAGATCCAATTATTCCTGAGCCTCAACCACAAGAAAATTCTGACCCACAGTTAGAGGAAACTAGAACTGATCAAGATTCACCCTTAGCTCCCACTTTATCTTCTGAGGCCCATCCTGAACCCCCACCTACTGCTAATAACCCGGTTATGGAGTTGAAACCTCCTCTCGACCATCTGAAATATGTCCTCTTGGGTTCTAATCAAATGTTTTCTATGATCATCAATTCTCGACTCACATCTGATCAAGAAACAAAGCTGATTTCTTTTCTTCAGCAGCATCAGAGAGCCATTGAATGGACTCTCCTTGATCTGACTGGTATCAGTCCCTCCTATAGCACACATCGTATCTACATAGAAGAGGGCTCACGACCATCCCGAAAAATGCTGAGACGACTCAATCTGAATCTACAGGAGGTCATGAAAAAGGAGATCATCAAGTAGTTAAATGCTGGTTTTATCTACCGGATCTTTGATAGTCTCTAGGTGAGCCCAATCCAGGTTGTGCCTAAGAAGGAAGGGCTCATCATAATCACAACTGAATCTGGAGAAACCATCCTAACCCGCATTGCAAATTCATGGAGAGTCTACATAGACTACTGGAAATTGAATGCCTCCATGAAGAAAGATCATTTCTCACTTCCATTCATTGACCAGATTCTCAAGAAACTAGTGGCAAATTGATTTTTCTGTTTCTTGAATGGTTACTTTGGATATAATCAGGTGTCAATTCATCTAGAGGATCAGGAAAATACCACCTTTACCTGCCCCTATGGTACGTACGCATTCCGCAGGATGCCATTCAGGCTATGCAATGCACCTGCCACCTTTCAACGGTGTATGATAGCCATATTCTCAAATATGGAAGGTAATTACCTTGAGGTCTTCATGGACGACTTCTCAATATTTAGTGAATCTTTTGATGAGTGCCTCCTGCATTTGGTTCAAATCCTTAAAAGATGCATTAAAGTGAACCTGGTTCTCTCTTGCAAAAAGAGCCACTTCATGGTACCTGAAGGCATTGTTCTTGGACATCTCATCTCTGAGAGGGGAATCTAGGTTGACTGGGCTAAGGTGAATTTGATTTCCAAGCTACTGGTGTCTAACTCGATCAAGGACATCAAATCATTCTTGGGGCACGTTGGATTTTATCGTTGATTCATACTTGATTTCTCTAAGATCGTGCATCCCTTGATGAATCTCCTCTCAAAGGATACACCTTTTGAGGTATTGAGTGAGTGCATTCATGCATTTGAGATCCTACGTGACCAAGTCACCCAAGCACCAATCCTATAATCTCCTAATTGGTCTCAACCCTTCGAGATCATGTGTGATGCATCTAACTATGTAATAAGAGTGGTGCTAGGTCAGAAAATCGATGGGAAACTAGTGGTCATATATTACGCCAGCAAGACATTGGATGAGGCTCAGCGTAATTACACTGTTACAGAGAAAGAGCTGCTGGCTATAGTATTTGGCCTAGAGAAAATCAGGTCCTACCTCTTGGGATCCCACGTCATCATTTACTCATATCACACCACAGTGAGGCACTTACTCATGAAGAAGGATGAGAAGCCTAGATTAATCCTCTAGATCTTGCTATTGCAAGAATTCAATCTTGAAATTCACGACAAGGCATGAAAGCAGAATGTTGTAGCTGACCACTTATCCCGTCTTCCTTCTTCACTCATTGACCCTTCTATACCTATCACAGAGCACTTTCCAGATGAGCACCTCCTGACAATCGAAATGGAACTTCCATGGTATGTTGATATGGTGAATTATTTGGCATCACATCAGATTCCATCTGATTGGCCAAAAGCCAAAAAAGGAAAATTATTTTCAGATGCCAAAATACTTTGTTTGGGAAGATCTGTATCTATTTCGCATCGGTGCTAATCAAATCATCAGAAGATGTGTTCCAGAATCTGAGTTCCATGGAATCTTATCCTTCTGCCAAGACCAGGTCTGCAGTGGTCACTTTTCGGGACACAAGACCATAGTAAAAGTCCTCCAGTGTGGATTCTATTGGCCCATAATTTTCAAATATGCGCATGACTACTATAAGGCATGCACTTGTTGCCATACCTTAGGCAACATGAGCCGACGTGACATGATGCCTTTACAGCCGATTCTTGTGTGCAAAATCTTCGACATTTGGGGGATTGACTTTATGGGCCCCTTCCCAAAATCTGATGGTTTCGAATACATTCTCCTAGTTGTGGACTACATGTCCAAATGGATCGAAGCCATCCCAACCCGAACCAATGATCATAAAGTTGTGATTAAATTCATTCATCAACACATTTTCTCTTGGTTCAGTATTCCACGGGCTATCATCTCTGATGGAGGGACCTACCTCGCAAATGTGCACTTCCAGTTGCTGATGAAAAAGTACGAGGTGTCGCATCATATCTCGACTCCTTATCACCCCTAGACTAATGGATTGGTTGAATTGTCAAATACGGAGATCAAGAAGATCCTCCAGATCACTATGCAGCCTGATAGGAAGGATTGGTTTACCCTCCTTCCGGAAGCTTTGTGGGCCTATAGGACTGCCCATAAGACCTAGTTAGGCATGTCTCCCTTCAGACTAGTGTATAAGAACGCATGTCACCTCCCCGTAGAAATGGAGCATAAAGCCTATAAGGCAGTACGGAAGTGCAATCTAGATCTTTTGCAGGCTGGAATTCACCGTCGGTTGCAGTTAAGAGAGATCGAGGAACTATGAAATGATGCGTACGACAACTTGAGAATCTACAAAGAGCAGGTGAAAGCCTTCCATGACAAGCACATTTCACGTAAATACTTCCATCTTGGTCAAAAAGTGCTACTCTTTAATGCCAAACTCAAGCTCTTCCCAGGCAAACCTTGATCAAAATGGATTTGACCATTTCTGTTGAGACAAGTATTCATAAATGGAGCTATCGAAATTAGTGAACTTAGCCTTGATTCTGAACATTTTGTCATGAACGATCAGAGACTCAAACCATTTGTTGAACTTACTGACTCGAACTTGGCTGCAGTATCTTTTGATCTCCATTCTCCTTGAGCTTCATTGCGCCCAGCTGATGGCGTTAAACTTAGCGCTTAACGGGAGGCAATCCGTCATCTTTTGGAAAATCCTAAACCTTCCTGACATATCCTTTTGCTGAATTCATATTGCACTTTAGGGTTCGTCCATTAGAACAATCGACTCCACCTTTGATACTTGTACCAAGGCTAGAAATCATTCGCAACAGTCATTCTGACCCGTTCACCACCCACCTGTTCTAATGTACGGTCTGAATTGAACTTGAACCCACCTAATTCACAATAAGAACATTGTAAAACTTAGGCATGGGGGGTATTAAAGTGCAAAATGCTGTAAAAATCAATGTAGTGAAGGGTTTCATTCAAAAAAAAAAAAGAGAGGAGAAAAGAGGAAAGGAGAGGTCACTTTGAACTGAATGTAAAGAGGAGAAGAGAAAAAGAAAATAAAAGAAAGAGAAAAATGAGTAAACAAAAAGAAAAAAAATTGAAATTAGTCCCTTTAAATTTAAATGTGGAACCTACCTAACTTCTAGGTTATATTGGATGATGAATTAAGACCTGGAAGGCTAAAACTTAGGGAATTAGTGGTGGATACTGACCTTAGGCCTCTTGGATCTATTTTAAGGTTTAAACACTCAAGTATTTTTAAGATCTAAATTAATCCTCAAGAGGTTGAGGAAAGTGCGAGGCTAATGTAGTAGGTCTAAGCCTTAGGGATTATTCGACCTCGTTGCCTGCCCTTTGGTTTGCGAGACTTAGTAACCTAAGAACCCAAAATCACACACTTAGTCTGGTTCAGTGCGCTTAATAAAGAAAAATCATGCCAAAGGTGTTTTGTTCTATAAAGCCATCTCGAAGATCTAGCTTAGGAGTGGCTCGATAACACAAGTTGATTGAATGAGTTCCTGGCATGGAGAGGTGGAAAATTCCCCTTGAAGATGTGTAATAACATATCATCTCCTTTGTTCTTGTCTCCTAGGATATCTAAATATCCTACTAAGGGCATGTAAGCACCTTATGCTGGTTCAGGTGTCATGGGAGGGATTATCCCAAAATGTCGACTGTCAGGGCCTGAATTTAGCTATAGAACACCATGGGTGGCACTATCTCGAAGTGTTGAAATCCATGGTTCTGGGGGTAGCCATGGGCGGTGCTATCCTGAAGCATCGAAAGCCAGGGACCCTATGAGGATTGATGGTAGGGATAAGGAATTCGATATAGACCGTGTTTAGGGTCAATTCGAGGCTCGATTTAGGGAAAAATAAAAAGAAAAAGAGAGAAAACTCTCCAAATGAAAAATCCTTCTCTATTTCTTTCTTACAAACATGCACTGGCAAACTAAACTTGGACATGTTACGTCTATGCACGAGTGCTTTAACCACTGCGGTCAACGAACCTCTAGGCAATTTTTGCGGGCCTTAAAAACCTTCACGGCATACTCATGCTGAAGCTGGTTAGGTCTGGATCTTGGCTGGTACTTGAGTACCTCTAGGCCTATTGTTGGTATTCTGATCTAATTTCTAGAGATGCAGCTTAGTAAGGCATCCTGATAGTTACATCCAACCTAGAGACCTAGTTTGACCCATAGGATGTTTGCTAAGGGACTAGCAAAACCTAGACATGGAGCTCCGGTGGGAGCATCATCATAGGCCCTAACTGGCCACTTTTAGTTAAGTTTAAAAGATAAATGCTCCTACATAACCATTTAAGGGTTATAACTCCACTTCAGGCCATTTTTAGAAGAGAACAGAAAACTAGGGTTAATTATGTAATTTTAACAACATATCATGAACAAAGAATAACCAAGGGGTTTTCTAGGTGTGAAATAAATGTCAAATGAGCATTAAAGTCTAATAAGAGGGTTTATGTAGATAGAAATGGGGTTTCGCACATTTCGAGAACTAATACAGCACCTAAAACCCTAATTTCTGACCCGCTTAAATTACTGAGGTTCTGGTCAGAATAAATTTCATCTAAATCTTCTAAAATTCATATAAAAATATTCCTTGAGGTTTGGTACCTTTGATTTGACCGTTGGAACCCATTTTGACCTTAAATAGTCACAAACACAATTCTGCCTTAAATTTGGATTTTTAAGCAAATAGCCCAGTCAAACTTGGTCAAAACTAAAATTTGACTTCACTATTAGATTCCTTTCATCTAAATTAGGTTTGTACCAAAATTTGCACCCAATCAAAGTTCATCTTGACCTAGTTTATATTTTACTTCATTTAAACTCTGTTTCTCACACTTAAGCACCTAGTTTTTGAAATCTTTGCATTTATCCCCCTAACTGAGTTTTCTTCATTTTCTTCAAATGAGTCCCTGCCGCCATGGCAGGTGTGAATCCATAAGATCCAAGCTTCAATCAAGGATTCCTCCCTGATTGCTCGACCAATACCTTCCAAAATTGGAAGGGATGATCTCGAGGAAGTCCTTAATCATCCAAACCTAGATTTTGACTCCAAATCTCCTCATGAAGCTTGAGTGAATTCATGGATTTTAGGGATCTCTTTCCCTAAAAATCTGAGCTTCTTAAGCTTGTTTCCAAGCTTGGAAGCTTGCCTGAAGCCCTGTAAAAGCATCCCCAATGCATAGCCGAACTCCTTAGAGAGTTCTAGGCCCAAAAATCCCTCATCTCCTCTACCTCCAGCCTGCTCCAAGGAATGCTTCGGCGACCTCCTCCCTTCGGTCTCTTCGCCTGCTGCCACATAATGTAGGCAGTAGGTCCGACTTCCCCAGCTTTGTCCGCACCTTGCCATACCTGCAAGGGTCTTCCTCTCCCTTCAAACATCGTCGTCCTCCCTCCTGGAGCCAGCATCGTCTCCGACACCAGCCAATCATAGCTAGTGCCATCTCCGCATCCCCTTCATCCGCAACCACCTTCATTTGACTCCGCTTCTCCCCCTGACTCGATTCACACACCCAACATCCACCACATCACGCCCTCACGCCCATGCCACCGTCATCTTCCATGTCTCCGACGTACCTCCGGCACCTTCGCGAATCCGCCACACTGCACCAATCCACTCCCCACCGGTCTCAAAAGTTTTGTCATGTCCTCACGATGAAAACCCCTCAAGTAATTGAGGGGATTGGCCTATCACATGCTCCACCCAATACACACACCTTCGCTCCACCTTCTCGACCTTGCCAGACCACCATACACCTCCTTACAGGATGCCACACCCACCAACATATTCGCCTCTCTTAGGCGAAGCTTATGAGCTTCTTTGACATGGTCGCGAAGCCATATTCATGATTTTGGGTTACCGTCAGACCTCCACCACCGCCCCCAACTTCTCTGACATCTGTTGCAATCCTCCGGCCATGATCTTTACAGACTCCACCCCCAGGTGCTGCGACTAACACCTAGGTCCTCCTTCAGGCATTCAATTAGACTCTGCAGCCTCGTCTTCAACACCAATCAGGGGCTTCTTTAGCTACTGCCACGCGAGGAAGATTGTGGGACATATAGTCCCACATCGTGGAATCAGAAGCCATTTGCTCGAGATAAAAGGAATTTGTCTCCCCGACCCCTCGCCCAAGACACGGGGGTCCAGTCCCCATACCTCACTCACTCGCTTACCCACCTCTGCTCACTCCTCGCCTACAATACACACCTGCAGGCCTGGTCCCTATTCATTCCCAAATACCCGACCGATTACCCGACTAAGCTCAGGTCTCTGAGAGAAAGAGGAAGAAGAAAGAGAGAGAGGGGGTTTGCCCTTCGTGCCTCTACTCTGTACACTTAGCCGATTCTTGAGAGTCCTTCACCTCTGTGCTGTGCTGTGCTTGCGTCTCTCTTGAGGCACGAAGGAGAGAGGAGGCCTTTGCCTCTTCTGTTGGAGTTGTGCCCTGAGCAACTTAAGGCATCTAATGCCTTGTGCCTTCATCTGATCTCTATGAGTGCCTTAGTTCTACATACTGTTGGGATATTAAACTTAGTTGATGTGGCATATTCGGTTCAGATTTACTGTTCAATTATTTGAGATACTTGTGAGCTCAATTTCAAGGGTTAATTTGGTGTTCAAATCACCATTTTAACCCACTCTTTTTGCACTTTGCTACTTGATATCATATATATATCATTTTGAGTTATTCTAAATGAAGCTTTGGTCATAATTGCTTATATTTCTGATTAAATTGTGATTAATGAGATTGAATTGCCATTAGTTGCCCCCTGTGATTGACCTCGGACTCTTCTTCGATTTTGAGTTATAAATTTAATTATTTTTAAGTGATTGAGGCTTTGCTACTACAATTACTCCTTAAAACTCCATGATAGCCCATTAACAGTGATTTAAAGCCTAGTCCTGTCATCCTCTAGGTTGCAGATAGATCGCCTAAGACACCATAGGGATTACTAAAAGATGTCCTTGTGAGAGTGGAGGACTTCTTCCCTATTGACCTTCTCATGTTGGATACTGATCCATCTAATAAGCCCACCAAGCCATCCATTATTCTAGGATGCCCCTTCTTGCCACAACCAACGCCTCTATCAATTGTAGATCAGGCGCTTTGAAAATGGGCTTTGGGAGAAAGAAAATCCGATTAAATGACTTTGATACCTATAGGCAACTTGGATTGGAAGATTGTTCCTAGATTGAGGTGGTTAATAAAATCATTAAAGAGACTACTCCAGCACTCTTATGTAGTAATTCCCTTCAAATGGCCATATCTACCATCCTCTGATTATTGAAGAAAATGAAGGGCATGGGGCCAAATTGGAAGAGCTGCTGGGAGTACACATATAGTCTCTATCCCCTCTCGGGACTTTGATGGTAGACCCACTACTTAAGGCGGGGACATCTCAACTTATACCCTCAATCCAAAAGGCTCTTGAGTTGGAGCTCAAACCCCTCCTAAGCACACTGAAATATGCTTTCCTTGGCCCTAATGACACGCTCCCCATCATTATCTCATCTGTGTTATCTAAATCACAGGAGGGATCACTGCTCGAGTGATTATCGAGGCACAAGAAAGCTATTGCATGGTCGATAGCTGAAATTAAGGATGTTGACCCCTCCCTCTACATGCATCATATATACATGGACGAGACTGTGAAACATTTTCGAGACATGTAGAGAAGGCTCAACCCCAATATGAGGGAGGTTGTTAAGAAGATTCTAAAATGCCTAGATGCAATTATCTATCCCATTTAAGATAGTAAATGGGTCAGTTTGATTCATGTGGTGCCCAAGAAGGCAAGAATCATTGTGGAAGAAAATGACTGTTGATTCGTAATTTCAGTCGTAGTTTAGGAAAACGCATCATAGTATAGCGACAAAAATTGAATCGGCATTTAAATTTGTAAAGCTAAAAAAACCATGAATTTCGAGGTCATTCACAGGGAGCAAAATTAGAATTCAATCACTAGTCAAGTAATGTAAATGACCACAATAATAAAAAATTACAAGAAGAATATATGCAATGAATAATCAACTAAAAACGTATTCAATAAGGATCCAAATTGTATCCCAAGTTCATTAATCAAAAATATAATGAAAACCTAAAAAAATGGTGGTTGAGACCACCAATTTAATCAGCTAACACATAGGCTTCTCTCAACTCAAGTCACAAGCATCAAATAGCTCGTCAACACTTAACCACATCAAACATTTAGCCAAATACTCAAATCAACACTTAGATTTTCAAATCAGAGCCAAATCTCAAAGTCAGCACAGACGTCCTAAGCTCAATGCCTTGATTAAACATTTAATTCAAGCCCAACAGACAACCTAACCTGTTTAACGTCAAACACCTTCATAAATTTGCCTAAGTCATTAAGCACGTTTCTTAAGAGCAAACCCCCCTCCCTCCCACTCTCTCACAATAATCCTCTCCTCAATGCCAAACCAGACCTAGTTCAATTCTACACCAAACCCGATTCAACGTAGGGTGGCTAGTCTGGCTCACATGGTGTGGGTGAGTGGACCAACATGTGTATGGGCATGCGTGGGGGACCGAACACCCCTTGTGCTTGAGAAAATAGCAACAGTACTCAAAACGTTAAGTATCAAAAATAAAAGTAAAAGGCCACGATGTGGCACTATCTTCTGTGGCTTTCTCGCACATGTGCTGTTGAGGGAGTCTCTAAGCCAATGGAGTAGCTGCTACTACTCCTTCAGCCAGTTGGAAGTCCAGTTGTAATTGTGGTGGTGTTCCACTAATCCTAGAAGTGGTGATAGTGAGGATAACGGCCGGGCGACGGCAGGCGACATCGGAGAATAGATCATCGACGAACACCTATAAATCAAAATATGGGTTCTTAACCCAAATTAGAATGTTCATAAGCTACATCGTGAGGAGTAAAGTGTGGTGGCGGTGTCGATTTGGTGAACAGAGGCATATGGTGGCCATGCGAGCTCGACAGAGGTGGCAGAGAGATGGGTTGTTCGGCCGGAGGATCCATAGGTTAAAGCTCCAAATTTATTTGGGGCTTTTGATCTATAGATTGTGAAGAAGGTTTTGGCAGTGGTGGGGTGTTGTTTGGTGGACTGTGGTGGGCATGCGACCAAGCTGGAGGTAGAGAAGAAAGAGAGGGAGAGAGTGAGTTTGAGGTCGAATCAAAGTCCTAAGGTCCTAATCCTATTCTAGAGAGGGAGAGGAGTAGAGAAACCTACTTTATTGAAGGAAAGGATGAGAGGCTCGCATTGGCTTGCCTCATCGGATGTGAAGGAGAAGAATCCTCTGGTGAGGGTGTATGACAAGGAACTGCTTTGGCTGGCGAGAAGTGGACGAGGATGAGGAAGATGATGGCACTCTCAATTTGACGGTTGGCAGGCTGGAGAAAAGAGGTCAAGGGGGATCGCCAGAGCTCAGGTTGGAGGTGGTTGGAGAAGAGAAGAAGTGAATTTTGTTTAGAACTTGGCAGCCCAGCACATTAGAAGTTAGGAGAGATTAAATAGAGGATGATTTAGGCCTCAATTGGAAAGAATTCATGAATTTGAAGTAGGAATCAAGCTTCTTCCTATTTGTAAATCCTAAGCTTGGTGGAGCTTCTCAAGATCCAAACTTGGTAGGAAATCAAGTCCAAATCATAGAGAATCTCCTAATGAACAATCCCTCCAAATTTGGAGGGATTTGGACTTAAAATGATGGAGATATGCTCAGTCAAGGGTCGATTTTGTTGTGTTGACCTGCTGTTTAGAAGTTGCAGGGGACTGTTGCGTGGAGTGAGAATCATCTTTTAAGGAATGTATCGCATTGTGCTATAGTGGACGAAAATCGCTTTACAACATTTAAAATTTATAAAGTATTCGAAAACAAGGAATGAGTCTGAGGACATTCGTAGGGGGTAAATGTGGAATTCACGCACTAATCGTAATGAGAAATAATGAGCACAATCAATTAAACACAAGAGAGATAGTCAATGAATAATAATCTACTCAAAATGTATTCAATTATGAACCAATTTGTATGTCAAAAAGTTGGTGGGATAAAAAGAATATAAAAGCCCAAAAAGAATGGTGATTTGAATCATCACTTAATCCCTCAAATTAAGCATATATCCCAACCATATCAACCAATCAAATTTTCCAACAGTGGTCCTTGAACCACTTATTTTCAAATAGCCATGTCTGATAGTAACTCAAATATTTCAACAGTGTCAAATCAGACATCGGGAGAAACTCCCAGATGACTTAAGTGATCATAACACAAAGCACTAGCACAGCACAAAGCCTCTTGAGACACTAAGTGTTTAAGAGGGCATGCAAGCATATTGAGGTGTAAAACCTACCCCTACCCTCCTCAAAAATTCCTCTCTATTTCTCCATTCAGAACTGGGCATAGGGTAGTCAGGTATATAGGTAATCGGGTTGTGTACTATGTCCAGGCTCACCGAGTGTAAGTGGTGAGTGAGGAATACGCAGGTCACGTGAGGCAGGGACCTCACCCTGCTATGTCGAGGCAGACTGCTATTGGCAACGAATTGACTTATACGATGCATTTTCTCTGGAAATCCATGATATGGGACTATGTCTAAGCCTTTTCCTTCTTCACTTCTAGTATGTGCAGCTGCTAAGGGTCACGAGGAATGGAGGCTGTAGCTTGATGCCTCTTGCTCAATTGGATGCCTGGAGTGCTTCCGAAACTGGAGTCGCGAAGGTCTCAAGTTGCAACAGGATGTAAGAAGGTCGAAGGAGGGTGTATGACGTTGGAGAAGACGACTGTGGCGGCGGAGCTCCAATGAAGATACCTGTAACACAAATACGGGTTATAAGCCCAACTTAAAATGTCCAATACGATCGCCAGAGCACAGAGAATGCGGTGGTGGTTGTGGATTGGTGTGAGGGTGCATGTAGGTGAGTAGCGAAGTCGGAGAAGGTGCGATTATGGTGGGTTGGTCGGCCGATGTGTTCAAGAGTCAAAGCTCTTGATAAGTTGAGGGCTTTTGATCCCTGAACCATGTGGAAGGTTTTGGCCGTGATGAAGTGTTGTTTGGTGGAGTGTGTTGGCGTGGTGGCTTCATCGGAGGTGTCGTCGAAGGCGAAGAAGACAGAGGGGGAGATTGTAATTGGTCGGTTGAATTGAGTTGGGAATGGGTTAATTCTAACCTAAAGAAGGAGAGGAGGAAGAAGAGCTTATCTACGGACGAAGGGGATGAGGACTTTGCACCAGCTATGATTGGCCAATGTCGGAGAAGGTAAACACTCCTATACTGAGGACGGCGAGGAAGAAGGGGTCAAGGCGGTGCTAGCTAATGTGCACTAGATGCGGATGACTTCAGGGAAGATGTTCCCTCTGCCTATTATACATGGCAGAGGGTGACGAAGGAAGATTGAGAAGCTAACCGTAGCTTGCTTGGAGCAGACCGGAGGAAGGAGAGGAAGAAGTGTTTTTAGTCTGAAACCTTACTAGGGAGGACGATCTGGGGTCGCCAAGCTCATATAGAGCTCACAACCGAGCTCTAATTTTGTAAGAAGGCTTGATTAAGCCTTGGTTTGGAAGCAAAGAATCCCACAATTTTCTTGGGTTCGCATGGCCTCTCTACCACAATCAAAGTCCAAGATGTTGATTAGATGATTTCTCTACAATGTGAACACCAATCCCACCAAATTTAGTGGGATTTGAAGTTGATTTTATGATATTTTGATCAAGTTAAAGCTCGCCTGTAGGTCAGTTGACCTAACAATGGATGAAGGGACTAAAATGTGAAGAAGAATAGAAACTAGGGGCCCTTTTGCAAGGAATTTTGAAAGCTAGGGGTCTGATTGAGAGAGATAGAGATTTAAGGGACTGAAATGCAAACTAGGCCAAGATGGGTTCTGATTGGGCCCAAATTTTGGCCTTAGCATAATTTGAACCCAAGTAATCTATGGCGAAGTTGGATTTTAGTTTTGACCACGTTTGACTAAGCAATTTGCACAAAAGCCCAAATTAGGGTAAAATCCCGTCTAAAACTCTATTCTGGGTCAAAATAGGTTCAAATGGTCAAACCAAGGGTACCAATCCTCTTAGAATATTTTTCTATGAATTTTAGGAGGTTTGCATGAATTTTATCCTGACCAAAACCTCTTCAATATAAGCAGGTTTGAAATTAGGATTTTGTTATTATTTAGTTCTTGAAACGTGTGAAATCATATTTCTATCTGTGTGGATCCACTTTAGCCTTTAATGCTCAATTGACCTCTAATTAACCCCTGAGTGACCCCATGGATACTCTGCATTTATGGTGTTATGTTAAAAATGTAGAATTAACCCTATTTTAATGTTTTCTTCTCAGAATGGATTTGAGTGAAATTACTGTCCTCAGGTGACCATTCAGGAGCATTTATCACTTGATTCCAACTAGTTTAAGCTAGTTATTGCTAATGATGGTGTTACCATCAGCGAGGGGAACCATATTGGAAAGAAGATGATAAAGTTAGGGGCATAAATGTAAGGAAACATGAAACCTAGGGGTCTAGATGTGAGAAACAAGGATTTTAAGGGTAGAAATGCAAACTAGGTCAAAATGGGCTCTGATTGAGCCCAAACTTTGGTGTTAACCTAATTTTGGCCCAAGGGATCTAATGGTGAACATGGATTTTGGTTTTGACCACGTTTGTCTAGGTAAATTGCATAGAAGCCCAAATTAGGGTAAATTCCTATCTGAATCTCAAATTTTGGTCAAAATGGGTTTCAATGGTAAAAGTGATGCTACCAAGCCTCTTAGAATGTTTTGCAATGATTTTTAGGAGGTTTAGATTGAATTAATATCTACTATAATCCTTTCAATTTGAGTGTGTCTGATAATTAGGGTTTTTAGTACTATTTTAATCCTCGAAATACATGGAACCCTGATTCAGTTATTTTGAGCTCACTTCCTGATCTTTTAAGTTAATTTGACATTGAATTAGACCTTGATCAACCCCTTGATTAATTTGCATTTGTGATTGAATGTTAAAATAACAAAATTAACCCTGTTTTCCAATCTTCTTCTCATATCAGTTCAATACGGAATTGCAATCCTCAAACAATCATTTAGGACCATTTATCACTTAATTCTGACTAAATTAAGTTAGTTATGATAAATGATGGTGCTACCATCATACCCCCATGCCTAACTTTTGCTAGGCCCTAACAAAATCCTATGGAAAAAACTATATCTCTAGACCAAAATTTTAGTGTTGGGATGTCTATTTGTGCCACTTCTACATAAATCAGATTAGAATACCAACAATAGGCCTAGAGGTACTCAAGTACTAGCCAAGTTTCAAACCTGACCAGCCTCAGCCTTGGATCTACCGCTAAGGTTTCTAAGGCCCACAAAAACTACCTAGAGGTTCGTTGAGTCCAGTGGTTAAAGCACCTATGCATATTCGTAGCAAGCTCAGGTTTAGTTTGCTAGTGCATTTTTTATAAGAGAGATAGAGATGGATGTTTATTTTGAGAGTTTTCTCTCTTTTCTTTCTAACTTCCCCTAAATCCAACATCGGATCGGCCCTAAACATGATCTATGTCGGATTCCTTGTTCCCACAATCAATCCTTGCAGGGTCTCTCACTTTCGATGCTTCGAGATAGCATCGCCCATGGAAACCCCCAGAACTCCTAGCTTTCGATACTTCGAGATAGTACCGCCCATGGTGTTCTATAGCTAAATTCAGGCCCTAGCAATTGACATTTCAGGATAATCCTACCCATGGCACTTGGGCCAGTACAAGGTACTTACATACCCCGGTAGGATATTTAGATATCCTAGGAGACAAGCACAGAGGAGATGATATGTTATAACGCATCTTCTAGGGGAGTATTTTTCATTCCTCTTCTCCATGCCAGGAACTGATCCAATAAACTTGTGTTTTCGAGTCACTCCTAAGTCAAATCTTCAAGAAAACCTTTTCATAATAAAACACTTTTTGCATTATTTTTATTAAGTGCACTGAACTAGATTGGTGTGTGATTTTTGGCTGCTTCGGTTGCCAAGCCCTGCAAACCAAAGGGCAGGCAACAGGGTTGAATAATCCCTAAGCCTTAGGGTTAATACATCAACCTCACAACTTCCTCAACCTCTTGAGGAACAGTCCAGATCTTAAGAAATACATGAGTGTTTAAGCCCTAGAATAGGCCTAAGAGGCCTAAGGTTAATACTCTTTACTTATCTCCTTGTCTCTAGTACTTCAGGACTTAATCCTTGTTTTGATTTGGTCTAGAACTTAAGTAGGATCCATAATCAATTGCTAAGACTATCAATTGTTTCTAATTTTGTTCCTTTTTCATTCTTTGTATGTCCTCTTTTTCCTCCTCAAGAAAGATTCTTCATTCAACTTACAAAATTTTCCTCCCCTTTCTCCATTTTTGTGTGTGTGTGTGTGTATATAGTGAGAACCCCTCAAAAAATTGAATTTTTCATTTGTTTTGCAGTTTAATATCCCCCATTCCTATGTTTTGTAATGTCCTTATTGTAAACTAGGTGAGTTCGAATTCAGCTTAGTTCATAGTTTAGAATAGGGTTAAAGGATGGGTGAATGGGTCGGGATGATTATTGCGAACGATTTCAAGCTCTGATACAAGTATCAAAGGTGGAGTCAGTTGTTCTAAAGTTTGAACCCTAAAGTGCAATAGGAATGCAACTAAAAAAGAATTAGAAGGGTCTCAGGTTTTTGGAATGACAGGTTACCTTCCATTAAGCACTAAATTTGATGCCTTCAGCTGAGCAGAAGGTGGTCAAGGAGAAGGGGTGGTTAGTTTGAAAGAATTTTATAGAACAAGCACCATGATGATAAGCCTGGTTGGTTCAACCAAGTGCTTGTTCAAATCAATTGGCTGATCATGCAAACCAAACCCAATTAGTTTTGTGGGTTGAGGAATGTGAATCAATAGTTGTGGAGCCCACTAGATGCTTTATGGCTCAAATTTGTGTGGAAATGTGAATTGAGGGTTTGGCTATATCAGCTAAGCCAGATCAGAGTAGGGGTCCTTAAAGATAAAGGATCGGTTAAGGATGTAGGAACCCTATTGGTGGGATCAGAGGGCGACAATATATGACTGTCAGTTTGATCAATGTCCCATTCACTATCGAATTGTGGTGAATCATGTGCAACCGGATCATAATGAGGTGAGTCAAAGTAGAAATGAATTCCGGTGGCAAGTCAGGGTTGGATCGATTTCTGAACGACTTTGGCTCGAGAGTAGGTGGTAGGGCTACTTTGAGTTATAAATTATTGGCCTTAAAATCAAAATCAAAGAATGGATAATAGATATGAGGTCGTAAATCGGCTCATAATCATCTGGAAACAACAATTATCCTAAGTCAGAGTATGATTCAAAAGCATCGGAGAATTTATGACAGTCATCTTTTGAACCTGACTCAAGATTAAGATTTCCACCACTGAATAAATCAAGATGCATGGAGTTATCAACCTAACATTGGTCTATCCTAGTTTCAAATTCCAAGCTCACAGGAATGTCCTTACTAGGCATAGGCTTAGGTTCAGGGTATCTAGTGTAGATCCAATCAAATCCCAACTCTTTTAGCTCCTTTGATTCTGTATCATAAATCAGTTTGACTTCCGATAAATCAATTTGTTCTTCTAAGTCAGAGGTGTAATCATCAAAAATAGGCTCATAATCATATCTCAAATCTGAAATGTTATCTTTATCATATTGAGCCTCATGATCATCCCAACTAGGCTCAGATCTAGATTCTAGGTTAGGTGTAGGAATTGGATCACTAGAATCTAGAGTTGGTTCTATTGGGATGTCAGTACCTTTCTCGAGGAATACCTTAATAAGATAAGGTGCGGGAGCTACATCCTCAAGCAATTCTGAATTGAACTCATTATAGGTGTTTTGAAAATCTAAGCCTAATGAACCAGCTTCACAACTTCCTATAGCTAGCTCATGATCAAGAACACCTGTAATTGGATCTGCCTAACCCATAACTTGATCAGGTATTTCATTCTGCACAAAATCAAAATTTGGTTCCATTTAGGTTGGGTATCCATAACAATAACCTCCATTTTCGTACCCGGGCTATGGTAAATTGTATTTATCCTCAAAATTGCTCCAAGATGCATTATTAGTTTCTGGGTCATGATTTGGGTATTTCTGATCAATGGCTTGTTGCATCATATTTAGAATATCCCCACATTTTTTAATGACATACTGGTGTATTTCCCAAAGTGATGGATTTCTCAAACATTATAGACACTCAGTGAAATTCAATCTTCATAATTCACTATACTTCAATAAGAGATCATCTCAGGTTGAACCTCATATCATTTGTGTTATAATCATCTTGGCATGGTCCATAATGAGGTTTGTTGTCTCTAATACATTAACCTGACCGCTACTAAAGGGATCTAAGGTTGTGTAATATTCTTCACTATGTCTAAAAGTATCCTTGATCATTTTCTCTTTCATGTTCTTATGGGATTAATGTTTATTGAACATGTTTCGTATGTTGTCAGGTTGCATCTCCAAGTCAAGTGGTGGATTAGGATGAAGAATCAAATTCAAGTCTAGATTGATTTGATCAGATCAGATCAGATTTCACCCAAATGATTATCTCTAATGGAGGCCTCTAAGTCAGACCTAAGGACCTCTTCCTGTGTTTGTGCACTAAAGAATAGATTAGGAATTGGATGTATATTGGACCCAGTCAAGGCACCCAAAAATTTTGGATGACTAAAGTTATTTGAGGTAGATGGACCTCTTGATCAAAAATCCACACCCCCACAAATTACTTGGGCAGCCAAAAAGAGAGAGTCCCGTAAAGACCCCTACATGGTAGAGCATCCCCACAGGTTACAGGGTTTCCCCCACTCAACCTTCCTTGTCACTGCAATTCCAGGTAGATCAGAATGTGTGACCTAAGTCTACCAATTTTAGCCCTAATTGTGCCTTGAATTTCACTTAATTTAGAAGAAATTTAAATTGTGACCTAATTTGTATGTTGATTGATTCACAAAGTGAACCACTTCACTTGACTTGTCCTAAGATTGAGGATGAAATTTGGGTCAGAGCACCCAAATCACCCTAAATTGGTTCTCAACAGGTTATTAGGTCCCAAGTTTTAGGGTTTAAGTGAATTTAGAGCCTTGATTTTAGGGTTGACTTGAGTAGATCTGGTAAGACAAGGGCTTGGATAGCACACAAATGTGGGAAGTTCAATTTCCTTTTTTGTAGGCAAGTGTGTACTAACGCTTCAAAACCCTAACGTGTAACCCTAATTGGCTCTCTTTCAAAGTTTGATTTGAATCAAAATGTGACACTTTGGACTCAAACAAGAAAGTTTAGCAAGAATCCCTAATAGGAACAAGAAGTATGGAAGGGAAATCTCTAATCAAATCGCACCAACTTCAATCTGATTTCAATCAATCTCGCAAATTAAGAAACTCTTTGCCTTTAATGATATTACTAGGAAAGTAAGGCAAGTGAATCCTAATTGATTTGTTTCCCCCTTTTTTTTACCTTCCCAAGATTAGGGCATGAGTAGGGAAGAAAAGGAATTTTACCTGCCCCTGGAGTGGTTGATTGCGTGGAAGATCTCTTCATGATTCACCTCGCAACAACAAAGCAAAGCAAATAGGGCAAGTAAGAAATCAACTCAACAATCAAAAATGATATGACTAGTGGTGAATTGTGCATTTCTCTTCGACAACGACGCCAAAATGTTGATGTATAATTTCCGTCGTAGTTTAGGAAAATGTGACGTAGTATAGCGACAAAAATCAAATCGACATTTAAATTTGTGAAGCTCGAAAAATCGTGAGTTCCGATGGCAGTCACAAGGAGTAAAATTGAAATTCAATCACTAGTCAAGTAATATAATTGAGCACAATAATCAACAATAACAAGAAGATTATATGCAATGAATAATCGACTAAAAATGCATTCAATATGGAACCAAATGGTATCTCAGGTTCAATAATAAAAAATATAATGAAAGCCTAAAAAGATGGTGGTTGAGACCACCAATTTAATCAGTCAGCACTTAGGCTTCTCTCAACTCAAGTCACAAGCATCAGACAGCTCATCATCACTTAACCACATTAGACATTTGGCCAAATACTCAAATCAACACTTAGCTTTTCAAATCAGAGCCAAATCTCAAAGTCAGCACAAACGTCTTAAGCTCAATGCCTTGATTAAATGTTTAATTCAAATGCAACTGACAACCTAACCTATTTAAAGCCAAACACCTTCAAAAATTTTCCTAGGTCATTAGTCATGTTTCCCAAGAGAAATGCCCCCACTCACAGTATTCCTCTTCTCAATCCCAAACCAAACCCAATTCAATTCTAAACCAAACACAGTTCAGCGCAGAGTGGTTGGTCCGGCTCGCATGGCTTAGGTGAGCGGACCAACGTGTGTGTGGGTGTGCGTGGGGGACCCGACCCCTCGTGTGCTTGGGCAAACTTCAGCTGTACTCAAAACGTTAAGTATCAGAAATAAAAGTAAAAGGCCACGATGTGGCACTATCTTTTGTGGCTTTCTCTCATGTGTGTTGTTGAGGGAGTCTATAAGCCAATGGAGCAGCTACTGCTGCTCCTTTGGCCAGTTGGAAGCCTAGTTGTACTCGTAGAGTTTTTCCACTGATCGTGGAAGTGGTGGTAGCGAGGATGATGGACGGGTGACGGTGGACGATGTCGGAGAAGAGGAGATCGTCAGTGAACACCTAACAATCAAACTATGAGTTCTTGACACAAATTAAAATGTTCATAAGATTCGCTATGAGGAGTGAAGTGTGGTGGTGGTGTTGATTTGGTGAATGGAGGCGTATGCTGGCTGGTCGAGCTCAATAGAGGTGGTGGGGAGATGGGTTGTTCGTTGGAGGATCCGTAGGTCAAAGCTCCAAATTTCCTTGAGGCTTTTGTTCTACAAATCGAGAGGAAGGTTTTGGAGGTGGTGGGGTGTTGTTTGGGGGACTGTGGTAGGCATGTGATGACCAGAGGCATGGCTGGAGTCGAAGAAGAAAGAGAGGGAGAGAGTAAGTTGGAGGTCGAATCGAAGTCCTAAGGTCCTAATCCTATTCTAGAGAGGGAGAGGACTAGAGAAACCTAATTTATTGGAGGAAAGGAAGAGAAGCTTGTGCCATCTTACCTCGCTGAATGCGAAGGAGAAGAATCCTCTGGTAAGGGGGTACGATGAGGAAGAAGGGGAAGGAGGCTTCTGCTTTAGCCGGTGAGAAGTGGGTGAGGATGAGGAAGATGATGGCACTCTCAATTGATGGTTGGTAGGCCAGAGAGAAGAGGTCGAGGGGGCTAGCTGGAGCTCAGATTGAAGGTGATCGGAGAAGGGAAGAACTGAATTTTGGCTAGAACCTGGCTGCTCAGCATGTTGGAAGTTAAGAGAGCTTAAATAGAGGATGATTTGGGCCTCAATTGGGAAGAATTCATGAATTTGAAGTAGGAATCAGGCTTGTTTCCTATTTGTAAATCCTAAGCTCAGTGGAGACTTCCAAACTCCAATCTGGGCAGGAAATCAAGTCCAAATCGTAGAGAATCTCCTAATGAACAATCCCTCCAAATTTGGAGAGATTTGGACTTAAAATGAGGGAGACATGCACAGTCAAAGGTTGGTTTTGTTGGGTTGACCTACTATTTAGGAGTTTCAGGCGGCAAGGACCAGATTGCAAAGAAGATGATAAAGTTAGGGGCACAGATGCAAGGAAACTTGAAACCTAGGGGTCTAGATGTGAGAAATAGGGATTTTAAGGGTAGAAATGCAAACTAGGTCAAAATGGACTCTGATTGGACCCAAATTTTGGTGTTAACCTAATTTGGACCCAAGGAATCTAATGATGAACTTGGATTTAGGTTTTGACTATGTTTGATTGGGTGAATTGCATAGAGCCCAAATTAGGGTAAATTCCCGTTTGAATCTTAATTTTTGGTCAAATGGGTTCCACTGGTCAAAGTGAAGGTAGCAAGCCACTAAGAATATTTTTTAATGATTTTGAGGAGAATTAGATTGAATTTATCTCTACCAGAACCCTTTCAATTTGGGTGTAGCTGATAATTAGGGTTTTTAGTATTATTTTAATCCTCGAAATGTGTAGAACCCTAATTCAATTATTGTGTCTTTTAAGTTCATTTGAACGTGAATTAACCCCTTATCAACCCCTTGATTAATCTACATTTGTGATTGATTGTTAAACCAACAGAATTAACCATGTTTTCCTATCTTCTCATATCAATTTAGTACATAATTGCTATCCTCAGATAATCATTTAGGAGCATTTATCACTTGATTCTGACTAAATTATGTTACTTATGGTAAATGATGGTGTTACCATTAATGACCAAGGAGAGTTGGCGACCACTAGAACCTCAACTGGCTGAAGGGTCTATATTGATTACCATCATTTGAATACGGCTACCCAGAAAGACCATTTTCCCTTGAATTTTTTTATCAGATTTTGGAAAAACTGGTAGGGAACAAGTACTTCTGTTTCCTTGATGGGTACTCTGGGTATAATCAGATAGCTATCTCCCCTGATGATTAGGAGCATACCACCTTCACGAGTCCGTATGGCACATTTGGATTCCGTCGAATGCCATTCGAGTTATGTAACACTCCTACCACTTTCCAACGATGCATGTGAAATTGCACTAGGCGGGTTGAATATTGAATTTAAAAGATAATTGCAAGATAAAATACAATCAAAAAAATGGAGGCACAAGATTTTTAGGTGGAAACCCAAACTAGGTGAAAACCACCACCTAAGCCAATCCCTTGACTTAGGATTTACAATCACAAAGTGATCAATCCACTAACCACACTACTTCAATGAGGGTAGTATACCTCAATTACAAATTCCACCTCCAATCCCTAAACGGAGGTTTCTCTCTTCACAATGAAGAGATGGGGATCCGACAGGTCGGACACCCAACTACAATAAGTAAAATGCAAAGTAAAAATGCACCCTATAGAGCACCCCAAAGATATGTATAATTAGCTTATCTACCAAGGGTGAAGGAAACTCCCTGAATATGAGATTATGAAGCACAATGGGAGTGTTAGTTTGCCCTAAATAGAGTAGTTGTGTAGCACAAGGGAAATGAAAGCAATGGAGCAAGTTAGAGAGTGATAATCTATGTGAATTATATCACAAGAGATGTGTTTTGACTAAGGGGTTATATTTTATTTATAGGCAAGCTTAGAACCTTAAAGAAGGCTTGGGAGAGGGCTCCTAGCCGTTGGAGGCAAGTCCTAAGAGATTGAGACAAAATTCAAATCAAATTAAGGTAATTGTGATTCTAACAACAAGATCAGATGTCTAATTTTTAAGTCTGACGTCTTATAAGACGTCTGACTATTATAGACGTCTAATTTAATGGGTCAGACTTACTATTTCCATTGGATCGAAATAGGGTTTTAGGTGGATGTCTGATATGCTATTATAAGACGTCTGGTACTGAAATTGGACGTCTACTTATAGGCAAGTTTGTTCCTATTTTGATCAGATCCAAACAGGGGTCTAGATTTTGATGATCAAAAGTCTGTGTGGACATTTGTCCAATGGCCTAGATGTTTGGAAAGAGATTAATATCTTGCTTAGGAAATCAAAAAATTGAGATTTGCTTTCTGACAAATCTCCGTAGAGAAGCGGCTAACGGTCCATTATTAGACGTTTGAAGACAGGTTCAAACATCAAAAAGTGTATCTAACCGTTAGGATTAAAGAATGACGAAGGAAATATTAAGTGTTGTCCAACGGTTAGCTTAAAGGATGTCTGAGGTATGTATAGGATGTCAGGATAAGCCTATGGACGTTGATAAGTCCACTTTTGTGGACTATTATTTAGCCTAAGTACTATTTAATTATTTGTTCTTAGTTGTTAATTAATTAGGAGTTATATGGCAATTCACCTTAGCCTACATTTAATTTTATGCTTCAATTTTACATTTAATAACATATGGTATGATAATATAATTTATCTGACAAATGCAGGCTAGGTGAAGAGTCCAGACGTGCAATTCTGCGTCTATAAGACATCTGGAGCTCAATATGGACATCTGGGAAATTGTCATCACAAGTTCCTATTTCTACATATTTTAAGATGCCTGATGATGAAGTCAGATGTCTAATATAGAACGGCCAATGCTTATCCATTAGTTTCAACCACTCGCGATGTTCGCAAGTGGTTGGCGAAGTCAGCAACAGACAGAACAGGCGAGGGGGATTTTTATAAAGAGAGAAAGCCCGCGCACCAGAGAAGAAATCATCTTCGCTCCCCCTGGCAGGGACTTCTTCTCCACCTCCATCACCATGCAACAGGCGTACACCATGGACTTCAACGTGCATCGTGGTCTCTGCGCACTTGCCTCTTGCCTTCGTCCTCTCAATGGTCGCACGGTGACAATGTGCAGACACCACCGCAGCAACCCCATCTACATCCCACTTCTTTTTCTTCATCCTCTTCTTCCTCCCCGTCAACCAACAGCAAGCATCCCTCACCGTGCGCAACCGCACCTACACACCAGCCTACATGAGTGCTCAACTACATAACAGCAACGTGCCCTTGCGTGCGCAAAACCAGCCATGTGCACGCTGCGCACACCTGTGCACGCCCGCGCGCCACCGCTCGATCTCTTCCTCTTCTTCTCCTTCTTCATCTTCCTTTGCACACTGAAGGAACCCAACAAATAGCAAGAGGGCCACCACCGTAATAGTCTCCAATGACCTTCATTCCCCACGCTGTCGACTCCATTGGATTCACCTCACCACCACGTGCTCGCCTATGCCCACGACAGCGCCTCCCGCAGCCCACACATGCGCGTTGGAAACCCGTCGCCGGCGAGCTTCTCCTCCGTCGACCGGCCATCTCTGTTGATGCCGCGACCTCCATTTGATCGACCTCATCTTCGTCAACCTCCCTCACTCGTCAGTAGCCGACCGACCTTCCCTCTTCACGCATGAGGAAGAGAGAAGAGAATCCTCTATTTTTTATTGCATTAATATTTACGAATCATGCCATTGCTGGAAGTACTGTTCATTTATTTATCTTATATAATATTTGACTGAAATTGCATGGACATCCCTTGCTTAAATTTGAATTACATATGATTGATTTCTTCTTATAAATGACATACAACATGAGATATTGGTTATAGTAAATTGGTGTCATTAGGTAGGAGATTAATATTAACATTATTTTGTATTACCAAGTGATACGTCCATCTTTGTTGATGTGGTTATTATAGTCGTTGTGGTATATAACAAAAACGGTTACCAGTCTAATACAATTTATCACTTGGAATGAAAAGTTTCCCGAGGTCGAACTCAGGGAGCAAACTAAAATTCCAGAAGCATATAAATTCACAATATAAGATTTTACAAAAAATTAAGAGAGAGAGAGAGAGAAAGAGAGAGAGAGTAATTGGCTTTTCTTCTTCTCTTTCTTCAACTGGCTCTTCTCTTCAGCTTATTTTCTTCTTCATTCGTCTTTTCTTCTTCTCTGCTTCTTCTTTCTTCTTCTTTAGCCTGTCTTCTTCTTTCTTCTTCTTCTTCAGCCTGTCTTCTTCTTCTCAGCAGCTGCGGTTCCTCTTTCTTTTTCTTCTTCTTTCTTTTCTTCTTCTCCTACTGCTGACTCTCCTTTTTTCGCCGACGTCTGATTCAGCGCTCAGACGACTTAACTGCTCGGTTGCTACAGTGCAGCTCCTCTTTTCCTTCAGCTTCTTTCCTTCCTTTCTTCTTCCTTCTCTTGCTTCTTCCTTCTTCTTCTTCTTCCTTCTTCTTCTTTTCTTCCCTGCGGCTAAGTCCTGGCTGCTGCTTCTCTTTTTCTTTCTTCTCTCCTACGCACACACGCAAATATCAGTGCAAAACCTACCCTACCCCTTCCCCGCGTCTCTCTCTCTCTGGATCTCTCTTTGGTAAGCTCTCCCAGAGCCGGGTAATCGGGTCGGGTCACGTGCCCGAGTCCAGGCGCACCGACGTGGGTGGTGCGCGAGGAGTGCATAGGAGGGTGTCGGGTCGGGTCAAATCCGGGTGGGTGAGCCGCGGATGAGACCCGGTGATAGGTGAGGGACCTCACCCCGTGTGTAATTGGAGGCGAGGAGCCTATACCACCTTTTCAATTTAAGTGTGGGCGTTCGCCCATACACTTACGAGGTGGGACTAAAATCCCACTCGTAGGTGAGAAGCAGCTGACAATTTGGTAGCAGCGAAGGCTTTGCGCTCCCAATTGAGAACCTGGGCACCTTCATAGACGTGCCTTGTGTTGCCTGGAGCTCGCGCTTGGCGTCAAAGAGACCTGGAGCTGCCTGCGAGGGAGCTCTTGCTGCTCGTCAATGGCGACGAGGAGGGTGAACCCTGAAATCACGAAGGCCTCATGGCCATGTTAGACAACACAGGGAGCTTCGCCAGAGTGTGGTGAAGGTGGTGTGAGGGGCAGTGTGCTGTGAGAGTGCCTGTGGTCGTGCACCTAGGGCAAACTGCGTGCGTGGAAGTGGGTGTGTTCGGGGGGTGCTCAGAGTGTGTACGGTGGTGAATGGAGTAAGGGAAACGCTAGAGTGGAGTAAGGGGGAGCTTCTGGGCTTGTCGGCGAGGGGTGGAAAGGTCTGTGGAAGTGGGGCGATCTTGCCGGAGATGGTGGCTGGAGGTGGAGCAGATGAAGGTGGTCGTGGCAATCAAGGGGTTAAAAAGACTAATTCAAGAAGGGAAAAGTGAGAGGGGAGTAAGGAGAAAGTTCCTACGTACTTAATCGACAAAGAGGGAGAGGAAGACTACCCAGCACGTGCCTTCCAGAGCTGAGGATGAAGGTGCCAAGAGGAGGGGTGATGGCGACGAGGAAGAGATCTGAGGACGCCAGCTGGTGCGGCCTGGCGTGGGACGACGAGGCAGAGTGGGCTCTGCTGCAGGTATGGCGGCAGAGTGACGAGGAGGAGGAGGAGAGTTCGTCGGAAGCTATGGCAATCTGACCAGAGAGAGAGGAGACGAAAGAGGGGGGTTTTCTCAGCCAGAATTAGCTTGCAGTGGACGGCAGCCCCTGCCGCTCCTTATAATGGCACTGGTGAGGAGAGTGACCCAAGGGAGCGACGTGGGGAGCTCGCCGGAGATGGCCGGAGATAGAGACACATCCCTTTCATGCGTTCGCACGAGAGGCATGGCCGGTCTCAGGTCACAAGGGAGGGTCCCTGCGATAGAGGACGACGTAAGGAACCCCCTGTTCATTTCTGAGAACGGGCGCCATACCCTACGCGGTGCCATCCTCTGCGCAAGGTTGGCGGAGGTATGGTGCCTGTGCAGAGTGGTAGGGAGGACAGTTCTGCAAAGAATGACGGGAAAGATAGGGGGCTATGTTAAGGGTTTCAAAAGATAAGGGTCAAGAAGTAATTCAAGAGGACCAATTTGTAAAGTCGGTCAAGATGGTCTTCTCTTAGGCCTAAATTTTTGTACCAGCCTAATTTGAACCTAAGGAGTTTAATGGTGAAATTTTATTTTAGGTTCGACCATGTTTGACCGATCAATTTCCACAAAAACCCAAATTAGGTCATAAATTGGGCATGGTTCTCATTTTAGGTCAAAATAGGTTGCAAAGGATAAATTGATGGTTCTAAACCCTAGGGAATATTTTTACATGAATTTTAGAGGGTTTAATTGATTTTTATCCTACCTCAAACCTCGTAAATTAAAGTGGGTTTGTTTTAGGATTACAGAATGTCATTTAATTCCTAGAAGTTGCTATAACCCTTTTCAGATCAGATCATCCCACTTTCTTCCTCATTAAGCTTATTAAGCCTGTGTTTAGACCCTTAAATATCCTATTTGTGTACTGCATTGGTAAAGTTGCAGTTTTACCCCTCATGACTTATTTTATTCTTCAATTAAGACTTCTCTGAGTTAGGCTTTTCTTTAGGTTTTGTAGGAGCTTCTTCACACTTATTTAGATTAAATTGTGCTAGTTAGGGTTCATGATGAGGCTCTTATCACCAAGGTCATTATTTAGAATATTATATTGTGGTAATTTTGCATATAAACACCTACATTCCTGATTAATTATTTAGATTAAGAGTTTATGTGAGAAAGTGAGTTGCAATAATTAGTATGTACATCTGATGATATTCCTGAACAAATAAGACATTCAATAGGCTAATTCCTCCTTATGGAGATGACCTAACCATTTTCGTGGCTAGATTCAGAGAATTAAAATGTTTTGAAAAGCGATTTTCTACCACGCGATCACATACAACGACACGTCATTTCATGCTAAAGTTTTTATCGAAAACGAAGATCTCTCTTTCAGACGTCTGATTGAAGGCTTCATTGACTGGTGCCTAAATGTTCAGAATGCAAAGGTAAGGCTATAGATAATTGGACATCTATAATCATGATCAGATGTGTTAAAGTTGAATATCAGATGTCTAACATGTGTGTTGGATGTCTAATATGTGTTTTGTGTTAGGTTTTTTTTTTGTTTCTAATTTTTCCTTAGTGTAGAGAGCCTTGGTTAACTATGTGTATGTTATCTTTGGGAGCTCTTTACAACATCTCTAGATTTAGTTAAAAGAAGATTACAACTTTTTGAAAGTATACAATAAAGAGCCTAAGACCTATGACCCAATGCATTTTCACGCTCCTAATCATCTATCTTGGAAAATCTGTGAGACCTCAATTTTGTTATGACAGAGAAAAGTATGCTATTTCCATGTTTTATTTCTTTTACTTTATTTTGTAAAATCATCAAAATATTTTTTATGAGGGGTCGAACTAACAGTATGATGGTTATCTTTTCTGACATGATCGACGAGTTTGTAGAGATCTTCATGGATGATTTTTCCATTTGTGGATCATCATTTGACCTATGTCTCTCACATCTTGATAAAGTCTTAACCCACTGTGAAGAAGCAAAGCTAGTGCTTAATTTGGAGAAGAGCCATTTTATGGTCCAACAGGACATTATTTTGGGACATGTAGTTTTTGAGAGAGGATTAGAGGAAGGTAAAGCCAAAATCAAGTCCATCTCTAAACTTCCATCGCCCTCCAATATTCATCAAGTTAGATCTTTTCTTGGCCATGCTAGATTCTACAAGTGATTCATTGGAGATTTCAGTAAAATATCTAAGCCACTCTGTGACCTATTGTGTAGGATGTCTCCTTCCATTTTGATGACAGATGTGGCGAGGCTTACCAAGTCTTGATGAAAGCTCTTATTATTGCGTCGATTCTCCAAGCACTAGATTGGGTCCTCCCTTTTGAGCTTATGTGCAATGCATCTGATTTTGCCGTGGGAGCAGTCTTAGGTCAAAGCATTGATGGTAAACCTCATGTTCTGCATTATGCTAGCAAGACCCTCATAGATTCTCAGTAAAACTACATTGTCACTGAAAAGGAACTTGCAGTAGTGTTTGCTTTGGAAAAGTTTTGATCTTATTTATTGGGGTCAAGGTTGTAGTGTTCACTGACCATTCCGCTTTAAAGCACCTTGTTGCTAAGAAGGACACCAAACCTCATTTGATTCGTTGGATTCTGCTACTCCAGGAGTTTAACTTGGAAATTAAGATAAAAAAGGAGTCAAGAATGTGGTAGCAGATCATCTGTCTAGGACCCCCATTGAGGCATCAACTACAGCTGTCGGTATTTGGGAGACTTTTCCTGATGAGTCTTTAATGGCCATGGAGGCTAAAACTCCTTGGTTTGCTGATACAGTGAACTATCTGGTCACAGGCATTACCCCCAGTACTTGGGACAAGCAAAAGTGAAACAGGCTTCTTACTGAAGCTAAATTTTATCACTGGGAGGAACCCGAGCTATTTAGTATTGGCCCTAACCAGTTATTCTGCCGTTGTGTCCCTGAGGAAGAACAAAGGAGTGTTCTAAGTTTCTGCCATGACGTCCATTGTGGAGGGCATTTTAGTGGGAGAAAGACTACCCATAAGGTTCTTTAGTCTGGCTTTTGGTGGCCCACATTATTCAGAGATGCACATAAGTAAGTGGGCACATGTCTATGTTGCCAGCAGACAAGAACCATTGGAAAAAGGGATGAGATCCTCTAGCAACCTATTCTCCCTATTGAGATCTTTGATATCTGGGGCATCAACTGCATGGCTCCCTTTCTTGTGTCTTTCGAATAAGAGTACATCCTTGTGGCCATGGACTATGTATCAAAATGGATAGAAGCCATACCCACATAGACCAATGACCATTCCGTGGTCTATGATTTTGTTAGGGCTAATATCATTTCTCAGTACGAGTGCCCAAGGATTATCATAAGTGATGGAGGACCTAACTTTAAGAATGTGCACTTCTCAAGACTACTCAAAAATTTAGGAGTAAACGAGTCAACCACATGATAGCTACACCTTACCATCCCTAAACGAGTGGTCAAGTTGAAGTATCTAACAGGGAGATTAAGCAGATTCTGAAGAAGATTGTTAGGCTCGATAGGAAAGATTGGTCGAAAAAGTTGAATGACTCTCTTTGGGCCTACAAGATAGGTTTTAAGACTCCCTTAGGCATGTCGCCTTTTAGGTTGGTTTATGGGAAAGCATGCCACCTACTTGTAGACATCGAACACAAGGCCTACTGGACCATCAAGAATGTCAATCTAAATCTGGACAAAGCAAGTAAGGCTCGTATGCTCTAGTTAAGTGAGATTGAGGAGCTTTGCAATGAAGCATACGAAACCTCCCAAGCTTACAAGCAACATACAAAGGTCTTCCATGATAAGCACATCATTAAAAAGACCTTTGAGCCTAATTAATGGGTCTAACTTTTCAACTCCATACTTAAATTATTTCCTGAAAAGCTCAAGTCTCGCTGGGATGGGCCATTGTTTGGTAATCATAGAGCATGTTTTTGATAGGAAAAGCGTTGTAGTATAGTGCGCAATATGATCAAACAAAGATATTTATAAAAAGATAACGAGACTTGAGTCCCGATCGTTCATCTCTGGGAGGCGATTGTTTTACTTTTGAATTCGATCTTTTACCATTCTACTCTGTTTAAAATCACATGCCAATTTCCAGTCTTCTGATTAAGATTTCACCACTTCTATTATGAACCCTGATTACGTGCACGTGTGTTAAATAGATCACAAAGGTGAACGTGTGAGTTTTTATGCGCACAATTCTAGTGAGGTGGTGACTGTTTACAAAAAATGCATCTATAGTCAGATTTTCTATATTTTCCGGAAACAACATGCTTATTGCAAAATGTCAGGAATTAAAAACAGGCAACATTAATCACACGAAAGATATTGCAATGAGCTCATAGTGATTTCAAAACATAGACATATATATATAGAAAATATATTTTTCATTCTTTCATTTGGAGAGTGTTTGCAACATGAAACGTAAAGGAAAGCTTATACGGAAATGCTTAAAATGTAAATCTAGCTACCAGAAAATGATCGCATACAAGAATCTACGGGGGAATTTTGCATGCATCATTTTGGGAGAATAAGGACTACACTACTAAGCAGTAATTAAAAGCAGTAAATGTAAAGAGCTAGCTACTAATCTATCAGAAGTGAGGGCATTTGGAGGTGGTCTCCGATGGCCTTGGAGTGGTGGAGAGGAGAATGAGGGGCAGCCAATGGAGCTTAGGCCGGCCCTTGGAGAGAGAGAGGAGTGATGTAGCATCCCAGCATGGTGTCCTTCATGGTGGTGCTTAGCTCGTGGAGATGGTGGTGGCTAGCCAAAGTGGAAGTGGATGAGAGCCATGAATGTGGATGGAAGCCAGTGGATGTGAATTGGTGCAAATGGCCACCCCTTAGGTCTTTTTTTAGACCTAAGGGATTCTCTCTAGAGAGGTGTGGAACTCTCTAGAGAGAGTCCAAGGATGGCTGGACAAGTGGTTTTGAGATCCAAAAAATGTGGATCTCAATTTGAATGCCTCTTGGTTGCTAAATTTGGCAACCAAGAGTGGAGCCACTTGGAGAGAGTTCTAGAGAACTCTAGATGTGGGGGACTGCGTGAATGGGTGTGTGTGTGCGCGTGTGTGTGTGTGGTCGTGCCCTATGTGGCTAGGTGGTTTAGGTTAGGTCCTAAGGGGTTTAGGTAGGTGTATATCTTGAATTAGGGTTAAAAACCCTAATTGCTAAGGGGAAATTGCAATTAAACTTAACCTAAGTTTAATTGAATGAGTTTGAACCTAATTGAGAGTGAAATAACTCAATTAGGTTGGGTTTAGGTCAATTGGACTCTCACTAAGTCAAATTGAACTTGTGTGGGTTAAGATCTAAGCTCAATTGGACTCAATGAGTCCAATTGACTTAGGTGAAGGTAATTGACTTTGATCTAAGTCAATTGGGTTTGGTGAGGACCTAATTAGGTCCTTAGGTAGGTCTAGAGGTGATGTACTAAGGTATGACACCTTAATTTAGGTTCCTATGGGGTTGGGATTAGGTCTAGGGAGCTAGAAATCCAAGATCAAGGCTTGAATCTCAAAATAGGAACTAGAGACCAATTCCAGACCTCCAAAAATATGATCAGACAACTTATACTAAAAAATCAGAAGTCCAGACTTCAGTTCTGGACATCCAATCTGAGTCAGGGGGAAATCTTGGTTCTATTTTAGGTATTCTACAGAAATTAGACATCTGACAAAGTGTTTGGACGTCCAATAACACTGAAGAAGTGGGTTTGAGGTGTGCAGGAGATGGCTAAGAGTCCTAGACATCCTATAACTTATCTGGACATCCAGATAAGAGTTGGAACTAAGGTTTTAGGGCTTCCTAGGGTGTTGTGACCTAATCTAAGGGTGGCCAAGGCTTGGGGGAAGTCTCTAGGCTATCATAGGGCTAGGATGGACCTAAGCTCTTCACATTTTATTGCTTTATTCCTACTTAATAAAATAGAAAACCTTAACTCCCTTACATCATTATTCCTATATCTAGTCTAAGCCTTCTGCTCCAGCTCTGCTGCAACACCCGTTATTCCTGATCCAGCTTCAGATCTTGCTCCAGATCCAGCTCCTGATCAGCTTATTGCCTGCAATCAGCAAAATGCACTTAATCAGCACATTATAACATTATTTTATCCATAGCTACAGGAAAGCAGTAAAGATGCAGACAATGCTTATGCATGCATGAATAACCCTAACTTATGCTAAGTCCTAGCTTAATCTAGGTCAATTAAGACCTATGATTGCTGCGCAATCAGCCATATGTTGTTATTAATGCCTTCCCTCATGGAGCAGTTGAAATTCAAAATCTTAACTCTGGTCAGAGCTTTAAGGCAAATGGTCAACAACTTAAACCATATGTTACTCTTTCATATGGCCAAGTTGTGGGCGCACTTTGGCTTGAGGAGCTTTAGCTCCTCCGACTCTCCTCCTCGAGTGATATTCTTCTATGTCTTTAATTTTCCAATGAGGACACTGTCAATCTTAGGCAAGGGGGGTATAACCTGAGGTTGTTTATAGTATTTATAAATAACTACATGCATTTAGGTTAGGCGCATTAGTTTTTCGAAAAAAAAAAATCTCTCTTGTTTTCTTGAGCTGAATGGGTTAGTTCCTAGCAAAGATTTTTATTAAGGAAGTTCCATTGAAGATTTTTTTCTTAAATTGTTTCTTAGCTTAGAATCCAATACGTTTACTTTACTTGCACATAGACTTGGTAATGGATCTTTTATGAAAATCAATAGACATTTTTAGTTTGTCTAAAAGAAGCATTGCTTCTTTTCCTGAACCCTTGGACAGTTAGTTAGGGAGTTAGGCAAACTATCTTCTATTAGCTCCACCAAACATTTGTGAGGTGAAAGTAAAGTGTCTATCGGTGTGCTAAGTCTAGTACAATGACTCTTAAGTTCAGGATAATTGGATAATGATACCTCAGAGTTAGGCATAGTTTTCATTCTCAGTTCTTAAGTGCGAACATTATGTGTGAGTTCCTGAAAGCCACCAAATAAGGCAGATACGCAAAGATTGAGTTCTAATAAAATTATGACTATGGTAGATGGTTACGACCATCCTTTATAGAATCCTCGGCTGAAGGAGAGTATTAGTGCTAAAGGTTAGAAGCACTCTTGTCCTATCCATCTGTCCCCGTTTCTGAGAGTAGGCACTTTCACCAAATAAGCCACACAATATCCTCTTGAACATCATCATCCCAAATAATGCTTCATGAATAAAAGTTTGCATGGTGTTGCGTTGAGTTGTGTTGGTAATTATGAAAAGAAAAAAAAAGGAGAGAGAGAAAATTATAGAAAAGAGAGAAAGAGAGAAAAATAGAAAATAAAAAAAGAAAAAAAATATTCTTAGTTATAACTTAGTGTTGATTTCATCATGTGTCGATGTATTTGAGGCAAAAATACCCATTGCAATCCATCAAATATGACTCATATCTACTTTTTAGTATTTTTGATCGCCCGAATATTGGTTGAGGACTTCTGACTTAGTTATGGGGTTATTAGGACTCTAATTAAAGTGTGAATGTCATGTGAGGCCACAAAATATTGAGTACATTTACAAAGTCTGGTAAGATTTGTGATCTTAGAAAAAAAAGAAATAGAAAAAAAAGAGTGAGTGCAAAGGAACGCTAAGAGAGCATAGTTTTTCACCTCTCTCTAGGTTGACTTGTGTAACATTCTAGAGATCTAGAGTCTGTAGTACTAAACTGCATATAACACCAAATGAGTGCGAGCCACCAAATATGAATCTAGTTGACTCAGACATCTACCTAAGCCAAAAAGATGAGATCAAATCATAGATTATTTTCTATTTTATCCCCAAGAGAAGAAGTTGCCTATCCTAATAGAATATTTACCATGGGTTAAGTATAAACTTTAGATGTAAGTTGACTTTTCACTTGGATCCATTGCCTAAGCTACTATCACTTCATTTTTACATTTGTCTGGATTTCAAAATTTTTGGAATAAAAAAAGAAGAAATCTTTGGTCACTTCCATCATTTTTCACTTTTGCTAGGGACTAACAAAAATTAGGCATGGGAGCATTTGATGAGACCACATTTGTGGGCTAACCAGATGTGTAAATGGCTAGATATTAGATTAATGCTTACATGTACATAGCATACTTTAATATGTAAATAGATTAGTTTATAAAATTACTTGCATATTTCATACATTACATTCATATGTAAATGTAACGGAGGATAGTATGCATTATATTTTAGTGGCATGCATACATTACATTCATTATTTTGGGTTTTTATATAAATAACAAAGTTTTCTTTTTTCCTGTAGCACGCATGCACCACCACCAATTTCCAACGCCAACCCAAGTTGGCCACTATCGCCTCCCAATCGCTTGGATATCCTTGTCGAGTTGTAGGTCGAGATTTTTAGGGAAGAAACTGATTGAGGGGAATGCCTATAAAAGAGAATCTCCACATTGCTTCTGGGATCATCTTTCCCCTATCGTCTATGCACGTTCACTGTGCACATAGGGTAGACACCATGGTCGTAGCGTGCACTGTGGCTTAAAGCACAATGCTTCCCTCCACCGCACCACCGCGAGAGCTCGTGGTGGCAACACGAGCACCACCATCCTCACCGCAATCATCACCTCCTTGATCGTCCCTTATCACCTTCCTCACCTTCCTCTGTTTCCCCTTCAAGGCCCATGCACAGACCCATCGCCTTCTTCCATGCCAAACCAAGCCACCACCCTCTTCATCTTCTCCACCAAAAATTCCCCTTCGCTGCAACAACGCCACAGCCACCACCAAACCCATAGCCAAACCCACAGCTCACACCCTCATGCACCGCCTAAGCCTCTTCCTCTTCTTTTTCTTCTTCTTCTTCCTCACCCACCGTCCCTTATTCCACCCATCCACACACGAAGAAGAACCCAACATGCAGCACCTCTATCCTGCCTCCATAAACCTCCAACCTCGACCTTAAGAACCCTCCTACAATCCCAAGCACTACCCGAGCATCCACACACGACCACACATGGGCAAGCACATAGCACCTCCACCCTTGACACCGTCGGTCCTCCTCCTCTGACCGGCCAAGTCTAGCCACCATCGGTGGCACTGCTAATGCCATCGTAACGGCCAAGACCCAGCCAACCTCCACCGTGCATCGTCCAGCCACCGGTGGTCCTTCTCGCACACAAGTAAGAGAGAGAGCAAATACTCTATTTTGGTTGGAATTAGTAATTACATTTGGCTTCTATTGTGGAACCTTCTTTTTCAATTTAATATTTGATTTATTGTGTGACTTGCAGCCAACCCCATTAGTTCTTGCTATTTCTCATATTATCTAATTCCCCAATCTATTAGCCTCACATAAGTTACATGTTATACTATAATTGTGGGCAAATATCTAACCATCATGTTTTGATAAATTTACGAGTTAATTTGGCTTATCCCTCCCCGTGGAAATGACCTAATCATTGTGGTCAAAAGTAATTAATATTTTGATAGTCAACTTTCTGATAAATGCCAGTTTATCATCATTCTTATGCATTAAAACAAAACTACCTCTTAGGATTTTACTCCGCAAACGGGTTTTTGGGCTGCATTTAGGCATAAAATAGGTTAGGCATGCATTGCATTTTTTATTATCCTTTTAATATGTTTTTGTGAGTGTTAGGGATATACAGATATATAGATCCCTAAAACCCTAGCACTTAAGAAGGCAAATGGTGAAGGAGAAGCCCAAACTAGCTGGAACTCAGCTTGATCCAGCTCACCGCAGCTGGAACCTAGCTCACTTGAACTAGGGTTAGCTCATCCCAGCTCCATTCAGCTAATCTCAGCTGAATGGCAGCTAAAGAGAGTTCATCTTAGCTCACCCTAGCTTAAGTCAGCTCAGATCCAGCTCAACTTAGCTGAGTATAGCTCATCTCAGCTCCCACTAGTCCATAGGGAGCTCTAGCTAGCTCAGCTGAGTTGACAGGAGTTCACCCCAGCTCAGATCAAGCTACATCCAGCTCCACTCAACTCCAACCAGCTGAAGAAGAACTCATCCCAGCTTAGGAAGCTTAAGTCCAGCTCCCGGGGACTCAACTTAGCTCAACTCAGTTTAGCTAAGCTACCTTAGCTGCCTCAACCAGCTTGACCCTCCCCGGGAGCACCAGACCCAGCTCACCTTAGCTCATTATGGAAGAAGCCAGCTCACTTTAGCTTGGCTTAGCAGCTAGCAAAGAACTAGCAAGCTAAGCCAACTAGAGTAGCTCCATGCCAGCCTCTTCAGCAGCAGCCAGCTCCAGTTTCAGCTCCTGACTTCTCCTCCTCAGCTCCTCCCTCCAAACCCTAGCTCCAACACCTTCTCCTCTACTCCTCCATTAGCTAAGCTAGCTTAGCTTAGCTTAGCTTAGCTATGCTCCAACTTCCTTGGCTTGTACCACCCCAAAAACCCATCTAACAACTCCACCCAACTAGCTCCACCTAAGCTCCACATAAGCTAACCTACTTGGCACCAACCTAACCTACCCACCACCTCCAAAAGACACCTAAAAGTGGTGCCAAAAAATACCCCTAACCACCCCCTTAATGGCACCACTTTTCCCTCCAAAACTCCCCCTCATCTCCACCACACAATTCCCCTTGAATCCATCTCCACCATCCACCTAACCCCCCTTCTAGAAGACCCCATGTTGGCGCCAAAATGGTGGTGTCTCTCCACCACCAAAAGACACCAACACCACCATAACCACCCCCTTTAACACTCCTTGGGTTGGCGCCAACTCACCTTAGCCATAGGATCACCAACCACCTCCATCCTTCCATCCTAGCCCTCCATTTCAAGGGGCACCTTAACCCCCCATCCTACCCTATAAAAAGACCACTACCCACCACCATTCAAGTCATCCTTGGCTAGCAATTTTACTCTCATATTCCACCAAGAAGCCCACGTCCAAGAGAGAAGAAGAAGAAGAAGATTAAGGGGATATTCTGTCCCCTTGGTGCCTTCCCCTCTTCCCTTCTCTCTTGGGTCACGCCAGCCAAAGGAGAAGCCAGGCAAGGAAGATCTTGGAGGAGATCTTGAAGGTGGTCCACGCCACCTTGGAGGAGTTCTTAAGGGTGGTGCACGCCCACCCCTTGGAGAGAGCATTGAAGGTGGTAGCTTCCACCTTGGAGGAGCTCTCAAGGAAGGAGAAGAAGGAGGCCCTCTTTTCAAGATTGGGAGCTACCAACCTTGGAGCAAGAAGCCCTCTTCTTCACCATCTATCTAGAGGATTTGTGTTTTCTCTTCTTATTTGCATTTTTATAGTAGTAGAAGCTTTCCTCTACTAGGGCTTTTTGTAAAACACTTTTTCAGTTATCAAGTTGCCTTCTTTGCAAGTTTTCTTATTTGCATTTCTATTTGCTTGTTTTTAGCATTCTTCACTCCCTCTCCCTAATTATTCTAGGCCTCCACTTGCCTAGAGTGAGCTTAGGGAGAGGCTCTACTTGCCACATAGAAGTAGTATTTAAATTGAAGTGTAAATCACCTTTTCCGCCACCAGTTCGCATGTTGCCTTAGCTTAAAAACAAAAAAAATGATATATTGAAAAAATACCAAAAAGAAAGTTGAGATTTATTCCAAGCAAGAGAATCACTATTGCAAACATATTGCCTCCTTGGACGACCCTAGATACTCTCCTATCTAGGAATATAAATTTAAGAGCGAAAGCGGATTTACGCGTTACAACGACCTAATTAACAAACTGCGTATTTTCGCTATCACTTTCCACCACAAAAGTATTACAACAACATGGCATTTCATGTTAAAAATTTAATCGAAAGTGATGTTCGACTTTTCAAGGTCATTTAGCTAGGGTTAGTGAAATTTGGACTAGGTCCAATAGGTGTAACCCTTTAGAGCTAGAATTTGATTACTTGCATTGTGCAGACACTTCTCTCTCCTGTTCTCTCTACATCTATACCATTCTTCCATGTGTATGTACGGAACTAGATCACAAAATCCACACTTAGTGCCACCTCTGCAAAGAGAACCAAGGAGGAAACTGATTATTGGTGAATCAAGTTCTACATCTGACTCGGACTCTAATCTTGATTTGATGGCTAACCTAGCCAACTCGAATCCACAAATAAATCAGATGGATCTCAGGCTTAAATCCAAGACCTCCAACTCCAACTGAACCAGTTTCAAAAGGATCATCAAACCCAAGTGCAGGAGATGTTTGAGATTTTACAGATCCAACATCCGTAGGCTAGACCCTTAGGGGAGTTTTACAACCCTAAATAGTATCAACACCAACCTTATGTTAGGGTCCCACCTATAGAGGCTCAATTTGATATTAAGCACTCCACTATACCGCTCCTACCTCATTTTAAGGGCAACAATGATGAGACCCCTTCCAATTCGTAGAAGACTTTGTAGCCATTAGTGAGACAATTAGAATTCCCAATCTACATGATGATGTGCTTAAAATGAAACTCTTCCCTTTTGCCCTAAAAGAGAAAGCTAGTCATTGGTTTAGGTCCATAGGAAGGCCCGTTAACACATGGGGGGAGCTAAGAAGCGCCTTCCTGAAGAAATTTTTTCCAATTGGAAAAACCAATGTACTTAGAAGAGCTATCACGACCTTCTCCCAACACCCTAAAGAACCATTACGTGAAGCTTGGGAGAGGTTCATGGATTTTATTAGAAAATTCCCACATCATGAGGTTCCTAGATGGCAATTAGTACAAATCTTTTATTATGGGCTTAGTAATCATATAAAGAGCCTTGTCGATACAACCTGTGGAGGCAAATTTATGAGTAAGGACAAAAATAATGCTTTTAATTTATTTGAGAATATGAGTGATAATTCCATGAACAATGCCTCCATGGAAACTTATGGAAGATCCATGCAACCTAGAGGTGGAATTTATGAAGTCTAAGAAAGCTCCAGTAATGTAGATATGAACTTGATCTATGAAAAGCTGGACAAAGTTGGGGTTGTTTCAAAAAAATTGGATGAACTAATGAACCAAAATAGGAAGGGAGCAACCCTCCCATCACCCACTATCCAAGCTCCCTTTGGGAGGGAGTTTGTGAACAAGCTGCACATAGCTCAAGATGAGAGTCAACTGACCTAGGGCCCTTTACATGGAACCCAAGCAGGGACCTTTGATCCCTGCTATCCTGACTCCACACTCCTATCCTCATCATCATTTTGATATGAGGATGTGTCGGCTATCCAAGGGAACAATAGAAACAATCCTTTCTCTAACACCTACAATGCTGGTTGGAGAAACCACCTAAATTTCTCTTGGAAAAGCCAAGGGCAAGTGAACCAATAGATTACACAACCTACACCCTATCAGATGTACCCTAGCTTACCTTACACTTATAACTAGGGTCGGAATTATCAACCCTTGCCCCCTAACCAACTTAGTCAATCTAAATTGGCTATATTGGATTAGAACCACCAACTAATGGACACAAATACTTCCATGTTGCAAGCTATGCAACGGCGGACCCAGGCCATTAGGGATCTGAAGAACTAAATAGGGCTTAAGCCTAGTTATAGACCTATTGGTGTCCTATCCTCACAACCCCTTCCAAACCCTAAAAATGCACCAATTAGAGGAAATTTCCCTCAAGGGGTTAATCAAAATCAAGCTCATTTGATTCAGCAAGCTCCTATGACACCACCTAGTTTCAATCTTCCTCTTAATCCTGGATCTATTTATAATTAGGTTCCTCAATCAGATCTATACTCTATGCCTAGCTCTTCCCAAGATCCAAATCAGTATCCACCTTCTTCAGCTAACTTGATCACTTTGAGAAGTGCAAAGACTACCCAGGATCCTATTGTGACTCCTACCTTACACTCTAGGGATCCTAGTACACCTACTTGGGAAAGGAGCCTGTTGTGGAGGAGGATCAGGCTCATGATTCTAATCCAAATCCCTTTTCCTGAGGCCCTGAATAGGCCTAAGAAGAAGAAGCCTGAATCTACTACTAAGACTTGGTTAGATTAATATCCCACTCTTGGAAGCCATTGAACACATCTCAGCCTACGCTAAATTTTTGAAGGAATTGACTACTGCAAAGCTCAGGTCAAAATCTAATAATCCTACGAAGGTTATCTTGACTGAATAAGCTAGCTCAATCATCTTAAATAACCTTAACCTCTAAGAAGAAGGATCTAGGAGCCCCTTTGATTTCTTATTCCATTGGGGATATTAATTTGGATAGGGCTCTATTGGATCTAAGTGCCTCCATTAATCTAATTTCAACTGTATTATATGAGAAATTTGGTATAGGTGACCTGAAGCCCACTAATGTGACACTTCAACTAGCCGACTGAACTATCACCAAGCTATGCGGGATTCTGAAGGATGTGATTATTCATGTCAAGGACTTTTACTTCCCTGTTGATTTTCTAGTCCTTGACATGGAGGTGCCCGAACGACTTTGCAATACCCCGATCATCCTGGGTAGACCCTTCCTTGCTACTACCAAAGCCCACATTAATTGTGAATCTGAAAAAATGGATATTGCCTTTGGAGATAGAAAGATGAAATTAAATGTTTTCAAAGTAATGAAAAACTTTGATGATTGTGAAGCTATTGAGGACTTAGAGGATGATGATATTGAGGAAAGCATGGCTATTAATCTTATTGAGGATCTTCTACTAGAATGTTTGACTCAACTAAGAAAAGAAACTGATTTAGAACCCAAGTGCAAGGAGGTCTGCAAGTATCTGAATCTAGCACCTGACTCTAGACTCAGAATTGATCCTCCTGTGGAGAGGCTACCTACGCCATCTTTACCTACTTAGCTACCCTTACTCATGGTCCCACCCGAATTGGAATTAAAGCCCCTCCCAAGTAGTCTAAAATATGTCTTCTTGGGACCTAATCAAACCCTCCCTGTGATTATTAACTCCCATCTGACCAGGGATCAAGAGCTTAATTTGACTAAGGTTCTAAGTGCAAATATATAAGCAAGCTATTGGATGGACCATTTTTCATTTAAAGGGAATTAGTCCTGCTTGCTGCACCCACAAGATATACTTGGAAAAAGATGCACAACCTTCTCGTGAATTACCAAGGAGACTTAACCCAAATATGTGGGAGGTTGTCAAAAAGGAAATAATTAATTGGCTTGATGCAAGCATTATTTACCCCATTTCTGACAATCCTTGGGTAAGCCCAATTCAAGTTATACCTAAGAAAGCAAGGCTAACTATGGTGGCCAATGACAAGGGCAAATCCATCCTGACTCGCTCCTCGACTACATGGCCGGTCTGCATTAATTATAGATGACTCAATTCTGCCACTAAAAGGGATCACTTCACACTACCTTTTATTGATTAGATTCTTAAGAAATTGGCGAGAAGGAAATTTTTCTATTTCTTGGATGGATATTCTGGATATAACCAGGTTATAATTAGTCCAGAAGATCAAGAAAAGATGACTTTTACATGTCCCTACGAACCTTTGCTTTCCGTAGAATTCCCTTCGAATTATGCAATGCACCTGCGACTTTTCAAAGGTGCATGATGGCAATCTTTTCAGACATGATTGATGATTATTTCAAAGTCTTCATGGATGATTTTTCAATTTTTAGAGATACCTTTGATGAATGTCTAAGCAACCTGGAAAAGATTTTGAGGAGGCGTATAGAAGTGAACCTGGTCTTAAGTTGGGAAAAGAACCATTTTATGGTCCAAGAAGAGATTGTGCTTGGACATATTGTGTCTAGAAGAGGCTTGGAAGTCGACCGAGCTAAAGTTGATTTGATCTCCAATATACCGCCTCCTAGCTCAGTTCGACAAGTTAGATCTTTCTTGGGGCATGTTGGTTTTTATAGAAGATTTATAAAAGATTTCTCAAAGATTTCTAGGCCCCTAACAAATCTTTTGACTAAGGATAACACCTTTGATTTTACTTCTGATTTCACCCGATCTTATTAGGCTCTTGAGGACTCTGTGACCAAAGCCTCGATCTTGCAACCACCTGATTAGTCCCATCCTTTTGAGATAATGTGTGATTCTTTAGATGGGCCATACATGGTTTTAGTCATTTTCTAATGGAGCTATTGAAATTTGTGATCCCAAAACTAGGCAACAATTTATGGTGAATAGACAAAGATTGAAGATTTATTATGAGAATGTTGCTCATTGGCCTCTGATTGAAAGTACAGTACTTCTGGAATCTTTTTAAGCTGGATTTGACTGAGTCTAGTTGTAGACATAAAATTCAACGCTTGTTGGGAGGCAACCCAATGTTTGTAAATAATCTTATTATTTGCTTTAAAATTTTTATTTAGGTTTGGAGATGATCAAGTCTTGATTCCTTTAGAATTCTTTGATTTCCAAGTAATATATATTCTTTTATGTTCATTACTGTCATTAAAGACATTGTATGAAATAGGTATAGGGGGTAGATAATATTTTTGAGATTCATTCTTATTTATCTCCAAAATTATAAGTTTTTTGTGATTTTTCTTGAATTAGTTGTGTCATAAAAAAGCAGTATGTGTTGTCCAAAAACAAAAAAACAAAAAAGAAAGAAAAAAGAAAAAAGTCGAGGATTTTAGAGTTTGAGCTATAAAAATATTAGAAAATTTAATTTTGAGGATTTACTGATCTTAAGAAAAGTACAAACAAAGGTCGTATATTGACTTAATTATCTCAAGTATTTCCTTAAATCTGGATTTATTTACCCAAGACTTTCAAAGGAGTTTGAAAAAGTTAGAAGTATTAAGTCAAAGGAGTGATGAGTGAATGACTTATCACTCTGCCATTTGGTTTGGATAGCCTTGGAGTTCCAAGCATCTTCACTTACATAGTGCACTGACTCATCTTTTGGGTGATTTTGTTGAGTCCTTAGTTGTCAATAAGATTTAGCCTTAAGGCTTACAGATCCAAAGGACCTTCCTTACCATGTTTCTAGCTCTTAAGACTGTTCCTGTTTGTAGAGGAATGCATTTAGAATGGATGAAGGAGAGCCACTCACCTAGAAAAATGATTTTGAGGAAAAGAAAATGTATATTCAACCAAAAAAATTTGAAGAAAAAAATATATATAGATAAAAGAGAGAAAAATATATATATATATTCCACCAAATAAAAGAATCTCACTATGTATGGATGCTATCCCTTTCCATTTCCAAATAAAAACACCTCGCTACAAATGGGTGTTCATCCTATAGAAAAAAGAAAAAGAAAAATGGAGAAAAAAATTAGGAATAAGAGACCAATGGGTCCTGTCGGGGAGATATACACCTAGTGTTGACCTTGGGATAGAAAAGTGGTGAGGAGAAAGCTATCAAATTTTAGTATGGCCTAACCAAAGATGGGATTATCTCAGAGAGGGCATATAAATATTCTAAGTTTTATTGAATGCTAGGAATCAACTTAGTTACCCATCTAACGAATCACATTCTGTCACACACAGGATGCTTGTTTCTTATATTTGATTCAAACCTTGAGTAGGTTGACTTACTCAGAAAGTTATTCTAGCGACCCAAGTCCGATTACTAATAGGATTTTTGATTTGATTTGTGAGGTCCAAATTTGAGTCAATACTTTAGAACTGCTGAGTCTTTGACGTTAAGGTTTTCTGTATAATTCCTTTGTTTTCATGAAAAATTGATATTGATGATTCTAACATGGAATAGCTCAAAACTTGCAAGTTGGTTTCCTGTGTAAATACTATTTTCTCACAGGTTTTTCGTTTAGTGTTTTGCTCAAGAAATAGTAAAAAATAGGCATTGGGGTGTGATATTTCCATATTTATTTATGTAATAATGCCTAACTAATGTTGGTCTAAGGGTAATTTGGGTTAAATTGCATTTAGTTTGGTCAGATTAGGCATTTTAGGTTATTTTGCAAATAATGCATACTTTTGGGCCTTTGTATAATTTTTCACGTAATTGTATCTGATACCTTGATATATTTATTTTTATATGTGTAAATATAAAATTTCAAATTAATCGAAGTAGTGGTCTTGAGCTCATTTGAAGATGATTAAACCAAGTTAATAGGCCTATTTGGAGGCCCAAGCCAAATTTAGGAGCCTAATCATCCTTACCCTAGCATCTAATTCACTATCCAAATAACCCACCTACGTACGTAGATCCTACGCCCACCAAACATGCATGAAACCCAACCCCTCTCCACCTTAAAAAAAAAAAATGCCAATCCCATGCCAACATCCACCTACGTTACCCTCCACATATGCAACATCAAGTACCACGCATAACTTACACATTAACCTATCCCATTTATCCCCATGCTAGCACACGCATGCAACCACCGAAACATATCCCTCGCGTCAATCCCATACCCCCTTATGTAACACCACTTCCAGCGAACTCAACCCAATCCCATGCAACATCCCACGTTGCAATCCCACGCAAACACCGCCGTAAATTCCAAAATCCAAATCCCTACGTGACCCCCTCTCCAAATCCTTTCCTCTCCAACCCAACTCCGTCCACATATTTTCCTATCATTTTATTTTAACCACCACCGAACGCAACATCCCATGCAACTCCATTGAATGTCCCATGCACCAAACCCTAAATCCATTAAATCTAGGTCATCCATTACCCTTCTTATTTAATCTAGATCCTTATTTATTCCCAACAAAAACCTAACCTATCCTATCACCTAACCCTAAATCCTAAACCTTAATCCTTAATCTATTAATCCTATACATCCAAATTAGTGATCCTAGGCACTCTAGATTAACCAATAAGAAGCCTCCCTATTTCTTGTAAATACACCTAACCACCCCCTCCTTAGGGCGATCTCCTACTTAGAATTTCCTACCTCCACATAGTCTCTACTAACTAGTGCTAGTCCACGACAACTCTAGTGGTTCTGCCGGGTGTGCCTTTGCATCCACATCTACACCATTGCCCCAAACTTTGCCTTCGAAGCCCATAGTTTCTGCATTTTCTCTAGTCTGATCTAATTGTAGTAATCTAGTTCTAGTTGTAATTTTTCAAGCATTCCTCTACTTGTAGTACTACTTCTATTAGCGTTAAACTCTTATCTTATTCAACAAAAGTTCTAGTATTTATTTTCAACTTGTCTTCAAGTTGTATGCTTTCTAGTAGTAGTATATTATAGTTGTAGAAGTTACATGCCATTAGATTTAGTATTAATTCTAATAATCATCTTACTTGATATTCGGTTCTACTTCTAATTAGGAAAGCGATTTTGATATATTTTGCCTCCTTGCGAAGGACTAGGACTCCCGTATTTTTATTCAAAAAATCTTATGAGTTCGATTTCATTTACAAATTTCAAAAGCTTGTATACGCATTTACTGCGATGAAAAGTGATTTATCACAACCACATTTGCATTTAGGACAAAAATCAATGATAATTTGCTAAATAAAATAATCTCACAAAAACATTCATCACAATGACACAAGTATTTTTTGATGGAAATCTTAAGAGTAAAAATCACCACCTAGGTCACCCAAACTTAGGATTTTCCAATCTACCTAGTAGATCAAATCTACTAACATATCACTTAAATAAGGGTAATACAACCTCAATTACAACCACACTACTTGGATCGAGGATAGTGTACCTCAAAACCCTCTTCTTTACGAAGAGAATTTTGTCTCATGAGGAGATGAGAATTCGTAATTCAAATACACAACAACAATTACAACTAAACACGACCTATAGAGCCAGAGAATATAAATTAACACTAAGCTCCTATAAGCAAAGAGTACTTGGCATGAGTGCACAGCAAATTGGTGCTCTCGAATATGGCTTGAAGGGATTGGAGAGCAAGGATTGATTTTCCCTCTTTCGATCTTCTCTCAATGTGTATATGGTAGAAAGTGTTGTTTCTATGCGTATCTTGACAAGGGAGAACCTCTAGACTATTTATAGAGGGCATACGAAGTTTCAAGGGAGCTTGGGAGAGGCTTCCTAGCTATAAGAACCAAATCTAAAAAAATTTGGCCAAAATCCAATTGACAATAGACTAATTATTGCACTTGATAGCATAATTGACGTCTAGACAATTTATTGGATGTCTGATAAGAGCTCATTAGACGTTTGATGATAATATGGGACGTCTAATTCTAGAAGGGGGTCTCCTTAGATTTGATTGGATCTTTTGTAGGGTTCTTGTGTCAAAAGATTGGATGTCTGATATTGATATGTAAGACGTCTGGCAATACGATTAGACGACTAATTCTGGGATGTGTGGTTCCTGGAGTCCTTTCTATCTATTAGATCTTCTACAGGGTTCTTGATCCTAAATATCAAACATTTGAAGGATGTTTGGTGAATTTATTGGATGTCTGATAATAATGATAATCCTCAAGAATTGATTTCTTAAGAATCCCATGATTAAGTGTACTCTGACTAATCATGTGATTTTGGTTAGAAAACTCCCAACGTCTCTTTATTGTACGTCTGAGGGTGTGTCTAGATGTTTGATGTGATGTCTTTTAGAGGAATCAGATTTCTCAAGTGTTGGAAAATCAGGGTTAGGTCTGACACAGAGATTTAGGCTTTAAACAACTCGCAACGATCTACTATCGAACATCTGGAAAGGTTATCAGACATCTTTAATGGTCTATGGACTTCTGATCTATGGAATGGACATCTGAGTGGCAAGTGCCTAAGTCTTGGCTTCTAGGTTCTAGTCATTGAATGTCTGTACCAAGGATTAGATGTCTTAAGTGTATTTATTAGATGTCTGATAATAGAGATAGACGTTTGATTTTGGCCAATTGTTTGTTGTCTTGGCTTTTTAATTGAATCCTAGGATTTGCCTAAATGTCCTAAGTTTAGGTGAGTGTGTTTAGGACCTAGGTTATTATATTTTGGGCTCCTTAACATGAATCTAAGGAAATAAAAAAAGTAATACATTGAATCACAAAAAATAATCTGTCCTATTCTTCTTCACGCTTTCAATCCAACACTCCATTTCAAGCTTATTGATGCTCTTGTCCTTCATCAAACTTCTTCATTCCTCCATGGACTTGAAGTTGCTTTCATTTGCTTTAATCCTGAAATCTTAATCTCAAATGCAAATGTTAAATAACAAGTGTTTTGCGATCATTAAAATCATTGATTGTGGAACATTTGCACCAACAAATTGCTTTTGATAATCATAATGGGCATGATAATTAGAGTTTGAAAAGAGATGAATCACAAAATCAAAGGGTTCCTTCACATTTTAAATTGCCTTTATTATCCTTTCATGTTAAAATGCAATGTGAGGTTCATGGAACCTGAGCTTGCACAATCATATGGACATAGACACTTTACAACATGTATTTATCTTACAACATGTATTTATCAAGTGTTCAACACTTTAGATTCAAGTTGCATGTAACTAAACCCAGAATCACTCCCTATACACTCAAGCATAAAAGGCATTCGATACATGAATTCAAGATTCATTATTTAACAAGTATTAGACCTTTCGGAGTAAGTATACACCATCAATTGGTCCACATTAATGGACACCTCATATCTGAGCTACACGAATACATTTCTATTTTGATTTTGTTTATTTCACTTGTAGTGAATCAAACATCTTTGTTAAGACTGTCTAGCTGAATACATTAAACTTAGCATTTATTGGGAGGCAACTCAACGCAATTTTGCTTATATATATTTTAGGTTAATTTTTGCATATCTCAAGCTAGGTACTTCTTAATATACCAACTTAGAATTATTCAGGTGATATCTTCCCATTCTCATGCATATTTAGGAGAATAATGAAGACATTGCATGAAATATGCATGGAAGGGTGGGTAATTTTTTGTTGGATTTTTGGTAAAAAAAAGAAAAGAAAAGAAAGAAGAGTTTTACTTGAAGTTTTGATGAAGTTTTGAGTTAGAGTTAGGAACAATGATAATTAGGATTTCAAGATTCGTTGACCATTGGAGTATATTAGAGATTATTGGGAATAAAGTGCCACATGGTAGTTAGTCAGAGAACCCAAGTGGGTGTCGATTTTCAAGATTTTAGAGTCCTATTTTGGGTTTTCTTAGATTGCAAGTTTTGTCTTTAGTTAATATGTTGGTTTTTAGTAAATTGTTTAGAGGATTTGATTTGTTAATTAGGATTCGGTCTTTCTAAAATTAGGAGATAAGATATGGTTTGTTTCCTCTTTTAGGAGATATGTTTTAGTTAATTGGGGATATGTTCTCTCTATAAAAGAGAATACATGTACCACTTTCTAATTTGAGTTGAAGCAATACCGCTTCCAACAATACAAGTCCCTCTCCCCTCTTTCTTCTCCAATGTGGATTGCTGCTCTCTCTCTCTGTTCTTCATGTGCGTGAACAGGACCAACTGCAACACCTAACTGCTGCACATTTCTCCTCATGTGAGAGAGCCTCCATGCTTCGCATCACACCAAGCTCAACATGGTATTAGAGCCTTTGATCTAGGCTCTTCCTAGGGTATTCTTTGTATGCGAAGGAAGGAGAAAAAAAGAAAAGGCTACATTGTGTGTGATTTTTCCTAGAGGACCATCGACTTCACCTTCTTTTGGTGACCTTATACACATCCATAGAAATCGAGTGCCTTACGTTGGCTCACGGGGTGTGGGAGCAACAACACTAACTCGGATTAAGGGGCACGTGGAATCCTCTAGAACACTGGGGAACTCCAAGTTCAAGATTGTGGCTCTCAGGTGTAGAAAAAAAGGCATAGAGACTCCTCTCAACCTTTTAGAATGAAGCGATGGTAGATTCGAAGATTTATGCCACTTGAGAAAGCACCTGAGACAAAAGATGCAGCTAGAAAGAAGAAGTTGGAGAAGAGAGCCCATCAAGTTTTGCATAGAAGAGACGACTACTCTGATAGCCACAACTACAAAGGTTGTTAGAAAAGCAACGACTATGAAATTGGCAAGAGGATTCACAGTTACATCAAAAGAAGATGGTGGAGTATCTGACCGCACCATCAACGAGACAAGTAGAACAAGTCATCGTCCTCTCAACCTCGACTTAAGGGAGAGTATTGGGAATAAAGTGCCACATGGTAGTACCATGTGGCAGTCAGTCAAAGGGCCTAAGTGAGCACCGATTTTGGAGATTTTAGAGTCCTATTTGGGTTTTCTTAGATTGTAAGTTTTGTCTTTAGTTAGTATGTTGGTTTTTAGTAAGTTGCTTAAAGGATTTGATTTGTTAATTAGGATTTGGTCTTTGTAAAATTACAAGATAAGATTTGGTTTGTTTCCTATTTTAGGAGATATGTTTTTGTTAATTGGGGATATGTTCTCTCTATAAAATAGAACACATATACCAATTTCTAATTTGAGTTGAAGTAATACTTCTTCCAACAATACAACTCCCTCTCATCTCTTTCTTCTCCAACATGGACTATTACCCACTCTCTGTTCTTCTTGTGCGTGAACAGGACCAACTGTAGCACCTATCTGCTACACATTTCTCCTCACATAGGAGAGCCTCCATGCTCCGTATCACACCAAACTCAACGGAGATCTTTCACCTAGACTCTTCAGGTCATTTCAACAGAATTATCGAGTATGTGTCAAGATATGAGTCTGTTTCTGTATCCTTGAAGAGTTTGATTTTCTAAAGTATTAAGTCGACGGTGTGGAAAGTACATTGCTTGTTTTTCTTCCATCCTCTAGATTGAATGTTTTCGAAGCCTAAGCATCTCATCCTTTGCATGTACACATTAAGTAACTAACTTTTGGGAAAGTAACGATAAAAGGCTAGGTTTTCTAAGAGGTGTGACATTTGAGGGTCTATATTTTAAATTCAAACTTAATTTCTTATATAATTCTAAGCCTCGCAGATATGGCTAACATGTTATAGTAAATTCCTCCTTAGATGTTAGATGTTCAGGTCCCAGCCTTGCACCCTGATCTTCTTCAGATTCTTGTATAGGAGACATTCATGAACCAAATTTAGAAGATCCACCTACCCTAGAAAAATGAGTAGAAAAAGGAGTACAAAAAATAAAAAGAGAGTTAGAGCAATAGAAAATTGGAGGAAAAAAAAGAAAAAAAAGGAAGGTAGTAAGAAATAAAAATAAAGTCAAAGATACCAAATGGCACAACCGAGGAGGTATACACTAATTTTGATCTTGTGTTGACCTTGGGATAGAAAAATGGAGTAAGAAAGCTACTAGTTTGTAGTAAGACAAATCCAAAGGCAGGGTTATGAGGAGTGAAGAGTAGTCTTGCGTCTCAAAGAAAACTCGATTTTCTAGAATGTATTACCTACTTATCACACTAGTTATCACTTGCACAAATGTTCAGTCCTCCAAATTCTATTCAAATCCTTGTGGGGATTTCTGAGCCATAAAAACCTATACTTGAGACTTAATTCTGAGGTTGATTGGAATCTGACTAGACAAGGCAAAGCCATATTTTGGTAGATACTCTATTGAGACTTCATCTTTAGATTTCGTGTATATTTTCTATGGTTGGTGATGATTGAAACCTTCTAACTTATACCCTATTTAAACTCGTTGGTTATTAGCTTTGTTTTCAACTTTATGAATGTGTTAGTACAAACCCTTAGGAGACTACAACTCCTCCATTAGGGTAACCTAAAGGTTTAAAGGCTCATTACATATGGTAAATGCAACCGCGATTCCTATAAATGTGAGTTAGGTTTTTCAATTTTATTTTATTTTGCTTGCGGACTAGCAAAACTTAAGCGTAGGAGTATGATTGCACCATGAATTTGCATAATTTCTTTGCCTATTTTGCTATTTTTCTAGCATTTTTTGAATTTTATTTTACATTTTTATATAATCTAATTCCTTTAATTTTTAATGTAAGTGATAGAAAATGTACTAAAAATATATCCAACATGGGATCTCATATGAAAGAGCATGAGACGATGAATTCAATGGCAAAAATGAAATTAAAAAATGATGCTCGTTCAAGAAATAACAGAGGAATAAAGGAAAGAAAAGAAGAAAAAGGGAAGAGAGGGAAGGCAAAGAGCCCAAATAGGACTCTTATCCCTAAAATCATGGGAAAATCCCATTCTTAATGGGACTTGAAGTTTCTAAATCATTCCAAAATCACCAAATTAATGAGAGACAAATTTTGCATAATCCTAATGATTTTAGGATTTATGGAGGCTCTAAGTATCCCCCATCACCCCCCTTTACAAATACCTCATACAACACATCACATATTATCTTCTGCCTCTCTCTCCCTTGAGCATAGGAGCCTCGAGCTCATTCTCCCCTTCCTGTTGTTGTAGCCGATGTCCCACAGCCTCGTGTCGTTACCACCACGCTAAGATCCTCCCTTTGCTCACTCTTTCTATCACTATTTTCTCTCTCTACTTTCTTTTTCCATGTAATTTTGACATTGCTTAGCACTATTAAAATTTTGCTTTGGTAATTTGTTCTTGTTTTCATTAGCTTAGTAATTAGCATGGTAGTTTTCAATTCATAGTTAGTTTATTTCCTACTTTTTGTGCTTTTTTTTATTTAGGATTAGTCTCTAGAATTAGGAATACTTCTCATCTCTTATTGTAAAAGTTCAAAAAAAAAAAGAAAAAAAAAAGCTTAGATTATCAAAAAGTAATTTGGACAATTTTTCCTCCTTGGGGATGACTTGAACTCCTATTATACTTATTCGTATTTCTTTTTAAGAGTTTGGTAAGTTTTGATAAGCAATCGTGTTTTTGCATACATGACACCTTTTTTATTATCTTTCGAATTGCACAATCACATCCATTCTCAAGGAGTGGATCTTGTGCCCTTTTTCCATGACAATTTGTATTTTATCCTATACAAGGGCATGGGTGGCATGAGGAGAAGCATTACATTATCATAAGAATCCTTAAGGAAGAAACAGAGCTCTCTAGTGTTTTTGTTGCCTTCAACAACTCTTATTCAACTTCTACTTCCTCCTCCCTTGATAAAATGGCAAGTTAGTAGAACATAAGTACCTTTCTCTTTTCCTTCCTTTTTCTAGGTTATTGATTCAAGATTGTTTTTCCTTTTTGGGTTCCTGCAAAGACTTCAAGGTCCATATTCCCAACAAACTCCAAAGCCACTATGTCTCCAACTTCATCAAATGTGAAAGGCTAGAGGCCTTATGGAGCCATAGGAATCTCAAAATTGTGACATGTTGATCCTGATGCCCTAAAGTCATTTTTGCCAACCCATTTAGGATCCCCATCTTCCCCACAACCATTGAGTATAGTTTCCATTACCTTTCAAACTCATTTTGTTACACCTTCCTCACCATTCTTCAAATTCCATCTATACAATTGCTCCTCAACTCCCAGCTTTAATTTAATGCTTATTACTATTGTAGCCTCAATGAGAGTTACATTCCATCGATTCTTGCCATTTCTTGCTTCACCATCAAGTAGTGCCACCACCAACGAATGTTCAACATTGCTCATAGGTGTGGTGTTATATTCTTTCCTCCCCTAAATCAAACAAGGGATATGAGGATGAGTAGTTCTTCCTCCGTCCTCATGAGAATATAAATACTCGTGCAGTCTAGAGGGGTCCTCTCAAAAATAACTAGGAGGCAAATTGTGAGAGTTGGACAAGATTCATGCCAAGATAGCTATCTAGCTTCGGCAAATATAGCAACTTTTTCCTAATACATTTATAGAGCTTACATTCCATAATTCATTGACATAGGATCATAATTATCTTGATGGCAAGAGTAGAGATTAGTGTTGTTGCCTCCTGCATTTTGTTTCAAAGTTAACTCTCCCCTCTCCTTTTTGTAGTGGTGAGGAAATTCATGGAGAACCTCCACATTTCTTGAGAGGGGTCCTCATTAGGTGTTGAGAGCTATAGCCCACAAGCTAGAGCTAGTCAATGCTCTCTAGTGGGGCCTTAAGGACCTCCATGAAATGTTGAGCCCTAAAACTCTTGCTCTTTAAGTGGCTCAACGATGAAATTATGTGTCCCATCCCCTCTACAGTGATTGTCCTCCTTGCAGCTACTTGTGTGTTCTTAGCAACCTCCCATGTAGCTATAACAGTAGTAAGTAATGTAAGCTATTTGGTAGCTACAGCTATGAGGACAATGACCTCCCTCCTCTTCCTCAAGCTCCCTACACCCTCCTTCCACTCTTGACAGAAGGGGGAACAGAAAGAAGGGAAGGGAGGTACAAAAGTAAAATTCTAAGAAAAGGAGGCAATACCTTTCTTATGAGGAGAAGGACGAGAGTGTGGGAGTAAAGAAAGCATGAGGGTAACGAGTAGGAGGAAAGGAAATAAGAGAAAGGGGTAGATATCGAGGATGATGATCATCCTTGGTCTTCCCTCCCTGAAGCGTTTGGGTCCTTCCTCTCGAATGGGAACGAAGAAACCTTAGTCTTGACTTATACAAAGTTGGAAGGCAAGGGAAGAGACCTCATGAGGCCTGCTTCTAGAGGGAGCTAGAGTATTCCCTTCAGTTCCTCTAAAGGTTTAGTATTTTCTCCGAGCTTCTGAGAGGTAAGTCCTTGCACAAGCTCCTTCAGCTATTGGTGCAAGCAAAGGAAACTGAATATTTCTTTCTTTTCCTACTTCCTTTTTTGTCATTTTTATGAGAATCTCCTTCACTACTTTTTCTATCCATACCTTCCCTCCTCTTTTTCCCTTGAAGTAATGCGGCATTATGAAGGGCTTTGTTAGGTCAGCTCAAAGTATCACAAGAAGTTTAGGATTATTTAAAGATTGATCTATCTAATACAGCAACTTTATATGACTCGATTCAAATGATATAGCTATGATTGGCAAAATTAGCAAGTGCAAGTGATCCAACACTTATCAACCAATTAGTCAGGTTTGTTTTGGTTGGTCAAGATTTTTATGGAGAAACTATTTGATACTACTATTAGTGTCTTGTGATTATTATTGTTTGCCCCTATTTACTAGGCAATAGAAAAGGCATTTAGGGTATTTGTAGTATCCCTTTACATCTAGAAATAGAGGACCTATTGGAAACTTTGAGACACACATCACAAGTATAGAGAGATACCCTACAAAAAAGACACTATTTAAAACTGTGAAAATTTCTATTTTTCTAGCTAGAGTTAGTTATTAATTATGATTTTGGAACATCTAGGATAGAAGCCTTGATACCAAGATAGTTAAAGAAAAATGTCTTCTCTATGAGCTTTTCGATTTTGGTAGTATCTTTCCATAATATCTAGAATTTTAATGAGTGACAATTATCAGCAAAATATTTCATACAAGATTTCAAAGTTATTGGACAATTCAGAAACAAAAGACTAGATCTATATATCTTGACATTTTATCGCTCTTGAGGGTTTATACTTTTATACCTCAAATTCCATGCACCCATTTCATGTCTCCCTTCCCTTACCTGAATGTAGGGCTCTGCTTCAGATGTTGATCTATTGAACATACAGTAGGATGGGGAGGGAACTAAGTAGGTGCACTTTGGTGTGCGAGGGTGTGAATGATTCCCACAGTCTATTATTTAGTCTAAACTAAGAAGAAGCGAAACACAAACGAAAAGAAACACGAAAGGAAATGCACATTATGCACCTACATATGCACACGTTTTACCTGGATCAGCTCTCGTTCTAGCCATAGATATGTGCATCGATTTTAGTTACAAGTGCGTGTACTTAATTTTATGTGTATGCGCGACTAAGTAACTAATAGTTGGTACTTTACCTAAATCTTTCAGGTAGGGTCGACATTCCTGACCACTACGCCAACTTCCAGATAGGGACACTCATTTTCTCTCTTAGTGCTACTTCTTCCACACACGGATATATACCTCTGCTGATGCGTCCATTACAGCTTTTGCAACCTTTCATTGTCCTTCCAACACTTAAAAGAATAATTTTCCATAAAGTTATGCAACTTCTTGGTAGAAAAACTACAGCACTTATTGCTATGGCGAAAACGAAATTTAAACAACCATGCACCGAAATTTTTGTTTTTTATTAAAAGACTTTCATTAAAGGAAGAACATGATACAAAGGAATGCGACGAAAAACCACAACTCAGGTAAATTAATCCTACCGACAAACACGCTTGCATGCCTTCGATCATCATCATCCACGTTGTGGTGGCGACGTTGTTAAAAGTCTTGTCACCTTTCCCTTTTCGTAATATTATAATGACGAGCTAGGTTTTGTGAAAAATAAACACGCAGGTGCAAAAGGTATAGGGCCCACTACATGACAAGCCCATCGTGCTTTAGAGAGAAAATCGAGCTAATATGCCTAAGTACATCTAGATGGGCTTCACAGTCTAAGCGGTTTCGGATATTGACACTATAGATGATCGGAGTCCAAAGTAGAGCCACAAGTTGCATTTAAAATTGTAAAATTGGGAAGATACTTCCAAAATGAGCACCATATAGGAAGGGGCTTTTATTTTGAGTGGAGTTCCTTGCTTTCTAGGGAAGAAGATTTCACCCAATTGCCTGTGTTATGTTTCCTTCCAAGTCAAGCCCCTTATTTAATCTGAGAATATTAGTAAAAGATTTTTATCGAGACAAAATGCTACCTTAGATATCCACTGCATATGATGGAAGGATTTTTATTAGGCTTGGGCATTGAGCTAATTAAGTATCCATCAAGGTCTTAGCTAGCGAACCTAGTTGGGTTACATTTTTGTCATAAAGTAAGATCAGCTCAAGTGCTTCAAGCCTAACCCATTAATAAATGGGCTTTGGTTTCCATTTGGTATTTTGGCATTCAAGCTCAATTTGAGTTGAATATGGTATTAGATACCATAGCATTATTGAAAATGTTTTTTATATATATCATTTCATATGTATTCTACTATACGTGGCCATCTTAAGATATGAATTGATGACCATCTTGTTATACAAATTCAATTTAAGTTAGTTGTGGTATATGCAGTTTGAAAGAAAATAATCTAACTTTCCATATGGATTGATGGTTGCTTCTATTAATGACTTGGTTGGACCTCAATAGTAAGCAAGCCAACATGCTTAATGTAAAATGGATGGGCTTTAGCTTCTAATTACCGGTCAAACCAAATATCAAGCAAGGAAGCAAGCTTGATTCCATTGTAGATGGGTTAGGTTGTGCTTAATTAAGCATTAAAATTGGTGGATTATATATATTAACCTTTTAATGTATAGATAAATGTGTTGGCCCAAGTTGACTCAAATGTCCAAGCCTAATTTCTATGTGCTAGCTTCTCATTTGTAGGTAAACTCAAGAATTAAAAAATTCTTTTACCTAGGAATGAAAACTCTAAGGCAACCCTACTTTTTGGATGACAAAGTGCGTTCTTTGGAAGCTTGATAAGACATTTAACTTAAATTAAGTGGAATGGCCTTTAAGTTGTTGGCACATTTGAAGCCAGACGATGCCTTGGGTAGGCCAAAACAATAAAGAAATAGGTGCACTTGCTTGATGATTATTATGCGGGATGAGTTGGTTGGTAGAGGTGTCACCAATTGATGCACATGTAAACCTTACTCAAATCCTTGGTGGCATTTCCTTTTGTTGAAAGCAGGTCCCTGTAGCATTTTGGCAATGGTGTGTCATTCCGCACAAATCTTATAGAAATGAACCAACCAAATTAGACAAAAAGGGGACCATGAAATCTACTTCCTTTTAGGGTTAATGACAGCTAAGTTGGTGTTGTATCCCAACATTTTTTCCTCTTTTCCAAACAAGAAAGCTTGCAGCCATCTTTATGTTCATGTCTCGTGTGGTTGAACTTTCTTAGATAGTGATGGAGTTGGTGATACTCATTGCTTTATTTAGCAAAGGGACTGTTCTAACTTTGGACTGTAACTCAAAGGTAACATGAATTAGGTAGATATTTCCTAAGCAAGGTCAAGATCCACTACTACCAAGAAGGGTACTTGCTTATTACACTTAACTTGTAGAACGAACCACAAACAAAATGCATTTTGTGAATGCCACCCTTTTACAAATCTTGAGGCAAATATCTAATACAAACAATCAAATCGCATGATTTGTCAATTTAGCAAGCTAGATGGCTTCTAGGCCTATTTTGCTATGGGGTTTATGAAATATCGGGCAATTGATAAACCTAATTAAGCACATACAAATGGATCAATCATGAAGTTAAAGCAATTATCTAGATTAATAATTGGTAATCATGCAAAGAAATTAAGAGTTGAGAAATAGAAAATAGATTTAAAAAGCAAAACTTATTATCATAGCTAATTGGTAGTTTGTCATAGTTGGATATAAATTGGCAATAGCTTTCATAAGCATTGTAACGTTGACTAGCTAGCTAGTACTATTATGTAACAAGTTACGACTATCCGCAGATCCTTTGAACCAACAGGGCTTAGGGTTTAGGGTTTAATTCACAGAGCAATTAGATGTGTGTGGGCACTGGTCCAATTAGCCTTTAAATAGGTTGAGTATGAGCGAAATTATGTATCTTTTACATGACAATTCATCGGAATTCATGTTATCGCTAGCTAGCCTCTTTAATAGCTTGCTAGTCATAGAGCTTTAAGCATGAATTGGAAGCAATCCATTAGGATGATCAATGAATGGGAAGAAGTGTTGCATACAAGGATGACAAAAACAACATGAGGAGAGTATCTACTCCATGAAAGTGATTTAAGCAAGGAATTGTAACTCTCCAAAGTTCATTTGCAATGAAAGGTATTTTCAAAACTTGGAAGCTTCAACCATCAAGTTAAATTAGGGCCAAAGCAGCTCCTAAGAGTTTAAGAAACGACTCTAGAATATAAATTTAGCCTATACAACCTTCTTTTGCTAATGGAATGGATCTTCCTATATATGCTTTTATTATTTTTCGTTTTTCTTCGTAAACCAATTTATTTCCTTCAAATTGATCTGGTTTTGGTGTAAGTTTTAGTTCTACAAGAGTAGTTTAGGGGTTTAAGGGGACTGCGGAATGATTTGGAGTAAATACTAAATTGTTGATGGGTACAAGTAGGGAACAAAAATCCAACTGCACTAACGTACCCCTTCCAGAGTAGCTAGCTGTTAAGCCCCAAATGAACCAAAAACAAATGAAGAGGAAAAGGAGAAAATGGGGAGGATAACCCCCCTGACCTCCCTGTACCCACTTACCCTGCTACCCCCACCAACCACCCACTCTCTCAACCTCTCGATCTCTCTCCCTGTCTCTCCTTCTTTCGAACATTCTTTCTCCCTTTCTTTCTCCCTCAAGCACCGCCACCGTCACCGCTGCTCCTTCCCCCTCGTGTGCTCGCGTAGAAACGACTGCATGCACCTTGCCAGGCAACGCCGAAGCCGTCAGGGGTATCGTGAGGGAGGCTTCAGGCGGAAAAGAAGGTGAGAAGTGAATGGGTCTTCTTCCTCTCTTTCCTCTTTGTGGGATGATGGTGATGTGGGGTTTTTCCTTGTGTTGAAGCGGCAGGAACGTCGGTGCTTTGCTGCTCCATCAAGTAGTCGCTGTGTTAGCCGTTAGAGCAAACCCGAGGTAGGGTAGCCCCAACACTCCACACCACCACACAACACCCCCCCGTACCCACTCGCCATTTTTATTTCCATTTCCTTGTCTTCAAAATGCAACAAAACCTAGGATAGAGCACAGGGTGGTGCTAGGTCAAATGTGGAGATGGGTTTTTGATGCTAGATCAAATCCATTTTCGGGTCAAGGCTCAACTTAGACTAAGTTGCGCTGCTGCTCCCTGTGCCACTCTCACGTGAGTTGTGTGTGGATGGTGATCTCAAGAGCGTAGAGGTTGTTAGCATGCAACCCGAAAAGAATTGGTTTCTGCAAAAATTTGACGTTCACTTTAGACGAAAAAAGAAAACAAAAATGAAGATAGCTAACTTCCTATGCGCTACAATTGTATTTTAGAGTATATATATATATATATATATATATATATATATATATATATATATATATATATATATATATATCCAGTAATTAATGTGCTCAAAAAGATCCATTTAAGCACTAAGTTGTGACCATGAGAAATAAAATTGATGAAAATACTCACCTACTTTGTTAGTGATTTTTGTATAATAAATGAAATCACGTTGTAAAATATGAAAATTATTTATTTATCTTTAATATAATATATAAGGATATTATAGATATGGTAGGTTTCGTAACAATATCTCTAAAGTTTTGGTTTCAGTTATTTTGAAGATTATCATTCACAACTCACAGTTCCATTCATTCTTAAATGCACGAGTTTCAGCTTTAAAGGTAGCCATCCTCAAATCGACATTCTGAACACTACATGTGATTGATAAAACACTTACTTGATAATTCGGAACCAAACAATTCAAGTATATTCTAGTGCAACAATCTTGTCAATCAAGTTGCAAGTAAATTACAAGATTATACCTAATTTGTATTACAGTATTGAATTGTGGTAACTTTCATGTAAGCATCGTATGAAGTGTATTACAAAACTTAAAGAATAGAATGTTTTGTAATACAAATATACTTACCATACAGCAAACATGTTCATTGCAACGGTTGTAATTTATGCTATCACAAAAGGTATTTATTTGAATTACATGTTTAGGCGTTCGCTGTAACACAACAAAATAAATGGATTATTTTCTAATACAAATATACTTATTGTACAACAAAAATGTCCACAAGTTAGTTCTTTGTTTAAAAGTCATTATGAGAGTTATACAAGTGTAATGTATTACAACATTATAATTATAGTCTTTTACACTAAAACACACTTAATAAAATTGATTAATGAATGTATTATAATTTTTTATTGTATGCTGTTTTTCATATTATTGCTTGCTATCATGTAGTGTATGTTGTTTTCCATGTTATGCACTGTTATCCCATGATACACTTTTTATTCAAGTAATCCATAATTTTTGTATTTGTCATCTGTATTATGATATTACGTATTATAACAAACATATAGATTTTACATCTTTACATCATTATTTTTTCATTACAATGACTACGCTTTATTATTACAAAATATATTCCAATTTTTACAACACGAGTATACATTTGTTGCAAGACATGATCTTATTACAAAAGATCTTCTATCTTGTTACAATCATTTTCAACATTTTTGCATGACGCAAGGAGTTATTTCCGCATCTATTTTTAGAATGTTGAATTGATTAGATAACGAAGATTCCTTTAATTATAGGTAGCTGTAAATTTATTATTTATTTTAATTAGTACCGTTTTAGTAAACCCTATTGATGACGATGCTATGCAAAACCACTATCGTCAAAATAGGTGATTTTTGTATTGATCGAGATATCACCATCGGATAGCTATCATGTGGGGCTCATTTGCCTTTTTCTAAGCACAATACGAAGGTGATAGGTCACCTGAATACACATACGCGTGCATGTATGGAAATGCAAGATTCTCATGGCCAGTATGTAGATGGAGAAGAAATTGTTCTTGTTAACAAGGAGCCATTGCCAAGAAGTGTTACTATATCTATAATTTTAAATGGAAAATAAATAATTCCAATGCATATGGTATGAGGATGAATTGAAAAAAAAAATGAAACAAACTATATATATATATATAAAGTGACATGTATCATTATAACTACGTCACTTGCCTTTTTATTTCTCCTCATAGCATGTCTTAGTTTCAAAAGTATTGAAAAATACTATTTCTCTCAACTTGCGTACAGTGAAGATTTCACGAATCTAGGATCGTGAGCTGGTCCAATCGAAATAACAATGTGGCCTTAGAAGCACGTGTAAGTGCTAATGGGATACATTCTCGATGCATGCATCACCTGCAAGAGCCTGGAATGTGGGTGTTAGGAAGCACTCTAATAGGGTCATTGATATTCTAAGGGAAGTGAATTCCTTGCAAACCAAGTCGCATCCATAGAATTGGATGACGCTAACTTCGGTGTGCCAATTGTGGCGATCCTAATTCAGGATGCGGGCATGGACCAGCTACACAGGACCTTGGTAAAATTTGTCAAGGGGCACCAAGTTGCTATGTGTTGAAAGTAGAGGTGACCACGGCCAGGCCTCTCAAGGAAAAGGTCTCGAATCCCAAGGAGGTCTATAGTGGAGCACGTTCTGGGGAAAATTTTGGAGTGGACTCCAGAATTGAGCCCTGTGGCAATCGGAGAGGATTCCCGATGCTGCAGAGGTAAAGATTAGCTTCAAGCGAATCATTTTCAACTTGATCATATCATGGACTCAAGTTTTCCCATAATAGGATGTCAGGGCTGAAGAGGTTAGCATGTGTGTCGAGTGTCTCCATGTATGTTAGAGTTTAGAGCTACCAACCTGGAAACTTTTGTTACGAGGAGTAGTGGATGATTTTTGAGGGATGATCGAGGGTAGAGGAATCTCTCTAAGGCATAAAAAGAGATTTCTTGCACCACGAACCACCTGGGTTCTCAACAAAAGTATCCTAATGACAAGGTGATCATTGTTGTTGTAGTGACAGTAAATAACTTGTCGCTAGATGTTGACAGTCGCTACACTCTAGATTAACATGCGACATAGAGCTGAACCCCACAATAGGGGGATCGGAGGTGACAGGTTCTATCACCATCAGCCTCAGCCAGAAGAAATGTGGAATAGAGTCCATTGGGCCGAGATGAGATATTTCTAGAGATAAAGGGGAAGGGGGGAATGGACAAGAGAAAACAAGAGAAAGGTATTCGAAAATCCTACCCATTAGAGGAGATGCCTGCTTGACAGGTTATCCTTCTCAATGATTTTTCCTTCTTGCACCCTTTCTACGCTCTACTAAGCCATATGGCTTACGCTATGTTGTTATATTTTTTTCTAGGTTAGGATGTTGCGCTACTCCCCTCGCTTTGTAGGCCGCCACCACCTGCTGGCATTGCACCAATTGGTGCAGTTTCTCTTTCTTTAAACCGAGCTTATCAGAGACCTCTTGTGGCAGATGGTGTTCCTAGGGCAGCTCCTTCCCATTGAGGATTGCTTGGCGAGCCTCCTCAACTACTTGGGTGCCCTCTTTTTGGCTTAGGCAGCGTTGCTACTGGCCCTAGCAGACGTAAGCATAATAGAGTGGTAGGTGGGGAGCAGAGAATGGATAAGGAAGACGATGTTTCTTTTTTGGGCTTTACACTTTTGTTCGTCAAGAAAGGAAAGGAATTTTGGTAGGTAGAAAGAAGTAGTGCAAATAATTGTATATATGTCTCGTCATAGCCTTTTGGCTCCACCTTTTGTATGAACTTTATTAACTGTTGTAAATATTTTTGTGATAGGTATGTGTATGTGTGTATAGCTGCTTGGTGGGGTGTGCCTGTACTAGTGTACATTTCTCATATTTCTCTGTGATTGTGATGCTACTCGGGGTGTGCCCACTATCGTTGTTTTTCATATTCGTGGTTTGAGTTGGGTGTACCCAACTTGTTTTATTTTATACTTATGCACAGATTGTTGAAATAAACACATAAAGGAAATAAATAAATAAAAATATATGCATTTCCAACGTTTTCGCATAGATCAAAAATATTAAATCAAGTCAAACATGATTTGGCAAGATCTAGAATAACATAAAGAACAAATAACATGCAATAGTACAAATAAACAAAATGAAGAAAAGTTAGAGATTACTCTTATCAAAGCACCCATTAAGGACTTCCCTTAGAGAATGTATCACCCCCCACAATACCAATGTGTCAGGGTATGGCGAACTCCTCCCAGGATATGACGATCCACCTTTAAGATTCAACGCATTCTGATCTTGAATGTCCTCGAAAACCACCTCAAGAGAACGAATCCAAGGCAATTTGGTTTCCAACCAAATTCTAGATTGATCTACCAATTTAATGGTTTGATCAACAAAAACTTCTCGTTGATCTGTCAATTACCTTGTGCAAGATCGACAAAAGTGATTGGAGATTTTTCTACCAATCTTTTGTCGAACGAATGTATCAAGAAAGAGAGACAAGAATGAGAGAGAGGGGGAGAGAGTGGAGAGAGATTTTTTGCTCTTGTTGTGTGTCAAATGAGAGCCTCCCCATCACCCTTATATAGAGCACATGATCAAACGTTTAGGAAAATTCCCATTTTATGGAAATACAGTAATTGATCTACCAATTAAGTCCATTGATTAACCAAAATAAATTGGTCGATCAAACTTGACTTTTTGGTCGATCAAATCAATTGATCAACCAAACTTAACTCATTGATTGACCAAAATAATTGGTCGATCAATTTTACCTTTTGATCGACCAATCCAAGTCAAAATCATGAGATTAAAAACCCATAGCAAAAAAAGTCCAAGTTCCAAGTTCCAAATTGATTCTCACCCGAGCCTGGCCGAGGCAGGGCGGGGCGCGTGCACGTACGTGCGTGGTCCCCAACCCCACCTCTCACTATTTGCTACATAAGCCATAGGAGGCATAAGCTTTTTACACCCACCATGAGGTTTGTCCACTTCTAGTATGGGACTAAAATACTCTCCTAAATCTCACTGATTTCAACATGAATTCCCATATCTCCATATAACAATTGCATCCTGATTGATGCAATTAGGCTCTCAAATCCAACACAGATCTCTTTGCAGGTATAGGAATTTAGGAAAAGTGAGAAAAATATGGAAAACTCTACCAGATTTTCAACAGAATTCATCCCATTAAATTAATAACTGATCCTTAGACTCGAATCTAAAAATTTCAGTAACGTCCTTTAGATAGCCAGGAGGCATTAGGGAACTGCCACATGGTCATGACATCAGCTCCTAGCCATCATCATTGTGGGGCGTGACACTAGCTATTCAAGGTGGCATGTGTTAAGGATGATTCTAGTGAGTCTTAATTTATTGGACACATACATGTTGGATTTTGTATGTCTTGAACAAGCCATCCAGGTTACATAATAAGATTACATTTTCTTTGAATAAAGAATTCAATTATTTTCTAGTAAATGACTTAAGCCCCTTAGTACGATTAGGGTTATGTAGTTGGCTAGATCAAACAACCCGATGTGTGTTGACTTGGAGATCTAAACGATTTAGAGGATCTGATAGCACATCAAGAAACCATCTGATTTGATCATATGTTTACAGTCTGAGTTGGGATGGCAACCTTCTCAAGAGACTGTCACCTAATTGATGTTCTCAAATAAAGATTTGAGAATTGTCACGCGGGTTAGGTTAAGGAGTTAACTTGATGAAACAGGAGATAGTGGAAGTCCTTCTCCGATGTTATCTTGGAGAAGGTGTATCCATAGAACTGAGATAGATATGTGTCTCTGTTCACAAACTCATACATTTGACAGACCAATAAGTTGATGCACTCGCCTTGGTGTTGATACTGGAAAGGTGGTGTATGTTGGAAGGAACATGAGACACATGATCTCTCGAAGGGATCACATAAATTTGTTATATAGGTATATATAACAGATTAGAGGCATGAGCTCATGTCGCATATGATCCAAATTTACACACATCATATCCGAATCCGTATCCAACAAAATTCTAAATTTGATATCCAAATCCGTATTAAAATCTGACAAATATCTGGGTTTGAATGTCGAATCTAACCATATTCGGATGTAGTCATTGGAGATTTGAATCTATATTCGATCCATTTTCATTTCAAATTGGAGCCTTAAATGTAGGTTTTATTAGGTGTACATATGGGTTGGATTCAACTTGTAAACCCACTTGACCCATCCTTATTGAGTTGAGTTAGGTCGAGTTAAAGAGTTTCAATGGGTTAGGTTAGGTATTTTGACTAGATCGTTAAAATATGAGTTACGCCAAATTGGAAGACTAACCTGATCTAACACAACTTGCAACTTGTATAAATATTTTAATATCTATTTTTCAAAATTGTATTGTACACTAAAAATTGAAAGTTCCTTGGACATAAATGATATTATACTTCTTAGGCCCATTACGTTTGAAAATTAAAAGCCAATTAGGTTTTATTCTTTCCTTTAGCATTTTCTCGTTTGATGCCCAATATGACATTTTTTTGTTATAAATTTAAACTATTTATTATCTTTTGTTTGGAATTCTTAGCTTTTAGTTTTAATTTTATTTTGTCATAACTTTAATGATTGTGTTATGAGTTTAAGTGTTTTGTTATTAAATATAAAATGAATAAGAAAGAAGTCCATGAGGTTGATAGTTAACAACCTAGTCCAAACAAACCCAACTTGATCCAATTCTATGGCTCGGTTTGGGCCAAACCAAGTCAATAAGATGGGTTGGATTGAGTTGATAAAATCTCAATCCATAGACATCATGGTGGCTTGTGGGTTAGGTCCTAATCTGCACCAACCGAACTTATGTTCAACCCTCCATTTTATTGTATAAGCTAAGTAGAGGATTGACAAACAGTAGGAGCAGAGTTGGAGGTGAAGCATGAATACACCCCATTGTTGTCATGTGAAGTAATCGAGAGTGGTTGATTCACTAAGGTACTGTTTGTTTCCTAGAACTAAGGGGTTAATTCCACGTGTTGGTTTCTCTTATTCCAAAAGTAATTTGTTTCTGTAAGGATGGAGCTAGGATTGTCAATTAACTGAGTTGGGGAGGGCCATGCTTCATTACGTGTAACATAATGCACATGACTTTATGCAAGGAACTTAGCTAGCATTCTTGCAAGTGCATTACATTGGGACTTGTTGCTCCCAAGCAATGCATGTAGTGGTGGCACACTACCAATACAAATGACCTATTGCCGTAAAGGATGCACTTGAACAATTGCTAACAAGGGATGTTTACCACCCAATTTGAATGAAAGCAACAAGCTTTAATGCAAGACACCTACCTAAGTGCTAGTTAGGGAATGCTAGCACCACTACTAGAAAATGTGCACTTTGCAACGGTTGTTTAGTGACCGTTTTATAACCGTCGCCAATTATTTGTTTTAGGGACAGTTATACAAATTACCATTGCAAAAAAGCCTTCTCCCTCTCAGGCAACCAAGTATAATATTTGGCAACAGGCATTTATATAATCATCGCTAATTGATAAATGGGAAGGGCGGGCTTTTTGCGTGCTCGATGAAAAAATTGAGTTTTAGGCGACGGTTATTCTTGAAACCATTGCTACTTCTCCATCGAAAGTAGTGCCTGCCTAAAAGTTGATGCCCTCCAGTAGGGACTGTTGTGTGAGATAATGCTAAGAGCACCCAATCACTTCTTTTGGTGATAATTTTTATATGAATCGTCGCTAAAGGTCAAGATATTTTCACAAAAAACCTTCTCCTCCTCTACCTCGCTTCTTCTTCGATCTCTTCTCCTCACGCGAGCCCGCCTCCGCTCCTTCAATGCCTCCAGACCTTCACTCGATCGCAACGTTGAGTTCCTCTACACCCTCTCCTCTGATTGAAGTGTGCCACCACCGACCTCCCGTAAGGTGGAGGCTCCTCCTCGCGACGAGGGCACTGTGCTGCCGCTTACTCCCCCTCATGCTTGCTCCATGAGCGCCCCAATCCTACGCGAGCACCCCCCTCCCCCTGCTGTAGACCCCCTTGGCCCCTGCACAAGCACTCTGCAGCCCACTACCGCCGACTACCCTCCCCCTAACTTTTTTTTGTTTGTTAATTAGAATTTTTTTATTTATTACATTTATTTTTTGTGAAATGAATTTAATTGTAGGTAATGAAATTAGTTCGGTAATTTATTTATATGTTAATTAATGGAAATTGACATTTAATAAGTTTGTTGCCATGAAAATTAGTTGACATGAAATGTTTTAAATTTTCCATGTAATATAATTTTTTTAATAAAATTTTGTTGTTACAAATTATTGCATGTAATTATGTTATTATTAAAATTAAATTTACATGTTAGATTAGGTTATTAGTTGACATGAAATGTTTTAATTTTTCAAGTAATATAATTTTTTTAGTGAAATTTGCATGTAATTAATTAAATTTTGCTACTTATTACAAATTATTGCATATAATTATGTTATTCTTAAAATTAAATTTGCCTATTATATTAGGTTATTTCTATTGTTTAATTTGAAAGTTAAATGTTTGATTGTTAGCTCTTAGTACCACATACACTTGCACAAATTTAGAAGTACCTAATGACAAACAATAATAATTCTAACCCTTAGGTAACAGGTTGTGGGAGGGATATAATTGTGTCAAAATACTAGCTTGTCAAAACTTATGATCATATTATACGGACAACGTAGAGTGGGTGTATACCTTATTTACATGCACGATATATTATCTTTATAACATACCATAAGTGTCGTTGTCCTTAGTTCAGAGAAGTTATGAGCTAATTGGGGTCCATGAAGATTTGATCACAACTTAATTAGGATTACTTGTTACCTGTAACTAGTGTGTAGAGAAATTTCGGATGCATTTTCTCGCTTTTCTCTAGTATACCAACTAATCTTAGCTTCATTCTTGAACTGCCCTTTAGTGGGAGCTATTAGGAAAGTAGTTAAGGTTAGTTTTGGGGGTATACTTGAGAAGTACAGGGAGATGCTGTCAAAATTTCTTCACACACTAGTTGCATGTAGCAAGTAACATTGTGAAATCTTTGAGGATTGGCTATCAAGTGAAAATCTTCTTTAAAATACAAATACCTTTCGTATATTTGCTTCTAAATTCCAGATTGTTTGGAATAAAAATTTTAAGTTATCATAGGCAAGTCTTGGATCGATATGAGGAATTTGGATTACACTAAGTATAAGAGTGGAGTGATCTCATTCTTGGATTGGGCCTTCCATGAAGATAGAAAATAATACAGATGTGGAGAATTTTTAGAGAAAATATTCTATCCGTGTAGGAAGTGTTTCAATGGATTTGTCCAGGATAAGAACACAGTTCTAGAGCATGTCATCTGCAATGGTTGGTGGCAGCATTACACAAAATGAACTACACATGGAGAGGAACCAGCACAGGATAACACATAGAATGTAGTGGAAATGGATGAGTCTGATGATGAGAAAGATGATGACAATCAAATCGATGAGATGCTGCAAGAGATGAGAGATGTTGATCCTAATATTACAAATGATGAGGAAAGACTCAATAGCTGTAATCAGTTTTATGATGTAACGAAGGCAACTAAGGAGCTTATCACACTTGAAATAAGTTCCATGTCGAGGTTGCCCTTCTTATTCAAATTATTTCAGATGAAAGTTTTCAATAGAGCTACAATGAAGATGATGTCGGAGGTGCTTCAGTTTATACGGGAGTTGTTAAATAATCCCAGCGGTGTGCCAGAGTCATGGTATATATGAAGCCAAGAAGCAAATCCGCGTACTTGGTATGAATTGTGAGAAGATTCACGCATGTCCCACTGACTGCGTGTTATATAGAAACGAGTATGCTAGCTTGACTTCCTGCCCGTAATGTGGTAAGGAAAGATATAAAGGAGAAAGGAAATAAGTCAAAAAGGTTCTTCATTACTTTTTGTTAATTCAAAGGTTGCAATAGCTATTTTTTTTTAGTAGGACTGCAACGTGGATGAGGTGGCATCATGAAAACAAGTTAGGAGACAACCTTATTTGCCATCCAACTGATTCAGAGGAGTGGAAAAACTTTGACAACAGACATTTATCTTTTGCAGAGTGATGTAAACACATTTACACTACTTAAGATGTCTATTTATGCATGTTCTTAAGCATAGGATTGCATTTCATGATATAAATATTACATAACATGCATCATCTTGCATTTAGAGTAGTTTGAATAAAATGGAGGTTAATTGTCTCCTTTTATGTGCTTGGACAGGGCAAACATTTTATCGGGGCCTCAGATCAAAGATCCAATCATATGGATGTGATCAGGGCGACGATTGGAGTTCAACGACTCCAAGATCGCCCTAATTAGGCATCCGTAGCATCAAATAGTGACCGGGGAACCCTAGACAATCAAGGGCCAGGATGGTGTAAATCCGCACTTCAGATGACAAATCCGACCACACGGATGAATTCGGATCAACGATTGCAGCCCAACGACACAAAAATCGAGTGAATCCGACATCCGTGGCACCATCTACAACTTTCAGAAAATGGACGGCCAAGATGGCACCACATGGCGCCATCTCAGCCACCCAAGCTGCCGCTTACATTCTATGAAGCCCCGCACCCGCTCGCTCTCCACCGTTGGATCTTGATCCAACGGTTGTGGTCAGCCGTGCCTAAAAGCGTCCGCTCGACCATCCGCTCCCCGTAGCACAGCTGTCGCGTGCGCTTACGCGAGCGGCAGGCGCGGGTTCGAGCCGCAGCAGAGGGCTGGAAGGCGCGGGCGATTCAGCGCGGGCAGGTGTTGGATCTTGATCGGATGGCCGTGCGCGCCTGATAGCGCTCACGCGCGATTGAATGCATGGCATCACGCAGCATCGTATGCGCGGGAAGGCGCGCAACGCAGCGGGTGAAGGCGTGACTTAAGCCGTCCGATCTCGCGATCGGACGGCTAATGCTCAGTGGACGTGCGCAGGCGTTGCGCATACGAGTAGGCGAGCAGGCGTGCGCCCACGATGCCTACGAAGGAGGCTTTAGTGACGGATTTATCCGTCACTAAAGACCCCTCATTTATTATTTTAAAGTTGTAATGCCCATTTTTCCCCCACTCCTTGCAACTATAAAAGGAGACCCCCTCCATACGAAATTCCCATCCCTTCCTTCTCCTCTCTACCCCTCCAAAGCTCAAGAGAAGCTTGTCCCACACCTGGGATGCTTCTCGCGAGATAAAGTCCAAATTTTCGTCCCCCTTCGAAAGTGGATCCCACGACGACGGCGGCGTGCTGCTCCGTTCCCGTTCTTCTGCTTCGTCCTCCTTCATCATGCTTCGTTCTCCTTCGTCCAAGCGTCGTCCCGTCCGACTTGTCCTCCAAGCGACCGTCGAGGAGGATTTCTCTCTCCCTATTCTTTTTACTACTTTTTAGTATAGATTTACTGCTTTCTAGTGTAGTTTATCTCGTCCTCCAAGCAATCGTCGAGGAGGACATTTCTCCCTCCATTCTTTTAATGCTTTCTAGAGTAAATTTATCGCTTTCTAGAGTAATTGTTTTATGCTTTGCAGTTATAAGAGTGAAATGAACAATCTCCTTAATGATAAATTCCTTGTTTATTCTACATCTCATTTTGATTTCTCTGTGTAATATTCTCTTTCTCTCTTTCTCTCTCTCTCTTCTATTTATTGTAAATATTTAGATTGTTTTAAATTGAATTATTCCGTGACAAATAAAAAGAAACGCGTAGTTTTTAAATCAAACGTCCGCCTCCCTGTATTCGACTTGGAATTTTAATTTCGATATAAATTTTATTTGTTGAACACGAATTCTTTGCTTTCAAGCTACAACAACAGGTTTTCCAAAATCGAACACGTTAGCGTAGCGATTCATGCGCTCAACATTTTGGCACCGTTGGCGAGGAGGCGACGATCTTTGATTTCTCTCCGCATTTTGTAACTTACAAATCATTTACCTCACTTTTCTCCCTTCTTATTGTAATTGCAGGTACTCTTTTGAGACGAGCAAAAGCGGTAGATTAGAGTAAAGTGTTGTGGAATGTTTTGTAAGTTATCCCCCATTCTTTCCCCCTCCATAGATTTCATTCGCCACATTGAATCCAAATTCCAATTAACCTAGGTGTTTGCATAAATCCTAGGAATAGTTTGGTTGTTTGGATTCTCACTCACATTCATTCCACCTTCATTTATATATATATAAAAAAAAAGATAATTTTGTGGGGTAATTTTCAACAAACACACAACGTACACCCACATTCAAAGGCACTTAACCGAATTGATTTGTTTCTACTTAACCGGGTTCTGATCTGTGGAACCGATACACATAAAGCAACACATAAAAGAATCGAAATCATTCTAGGTTAACCATCTTTGTGTGCCTAACTTAGTGGTGCATTTGTGGCCAGTTGTTTGAGTTGTTTGGGCTGCACCACTTCAATTAAAATCAACTCATCAAGTAGCTGCCAATTAGGTTCAACTTTTAGGGATTTACCAGGCACTCCACATTCTTTTAAACTTTAAAGGAAAACATCTTCACCTGTACTTGCAAAACCTGGTGTGCCAATGAAACTTGTTTGAAAACACCTAAAGTTGAATCCTAAAATCTACTAAGCAAGATTTGAACCTTAAAATTCACCACATCAAAAATAATCTTTCTTGAAAACCACTGGTTGTGCACACACACACAAATCAATCAATCATTAAGGGCATAACCCATTTAAAGGCCCATCACATTCCAAAGCACATTCTAACCTAGCCCTAAATAAAACAGAGTAGACGTTGGCCTTAAGGATTGGACTCGCTCTTCAGAATCCATAACGAGATTATTTTCGATTAGTCTATTTCTACTGTTCAATCTGATGTCTAGCTAGGGGAGCAGAGTCAAACGATCGCGGCTGGGGGGTACACTAGGAACCGGAGGTGCAAGCCGAAGGAAGAACCTTCTCCCCAGTCCCTCCTTCTAACTGGTTGGATTGAACAGACGGAAGTAGATCAAATCATTCCTTTATCTCAAGACAGGTTTTGGGAGTTTGTAGGTCTTTAGGCTAACCCATTTAAGGATAGGTTTGATTGTTTGTATTGCAGGGCACCTTTCTTCCTCCTATGTCTCATGAATCCTTCCACATATTTCACGCATTCCCGCTCTTTCCCTCCTGTTGTGAATTATCCTCAACATGACGATTATCCCGACTCATATTGTAATCGACCATCAGTTAGTTGGGATAATTCAAATTGGGGATACAATTCCGGACCCCCATGTTTAGGGTCTAACCCTGAACACTTTTATTCTGATTTCTATCCTTCTCAGAGCTACATCGATTATAGATCGTCTTCCTTTCATGCACAACCTAATACGATCTACAATCAAGAAGGATACACCCATCCTTACCCATCCTCTGATTTTGCTGCTTTTAGGTCATCACCATCTTTTGATCAATCTGAAATGACCTATTATCAGGAAGGGTATAACGAATCTCAATTCGTTAATTCCCCAGCAATGATACCAAACCCGCCCAATCCTGAACCAAATCATTTGGTTCAGGTTAACCAGGTTCAAGATAAGGTTCTGGCTAACTTGAGGAATATCATTCAATCTTTAGAAGTTCAGCCAATACCTTGCATTGAGAGATTGGAGCCCCTGATTGAAATGATTGATGATTTGAATAAGTCTTTGTGAGATTGGCTCCAGGACGTTAAGGATAAGAACCCGAGTGAGTTTCTACTTGGGAAATTAACGAAATTGAGGATGAGATTCGTGGTTGCTTTGATTCAATCTTGGGATGATTCCCAGGATGAACCCTCTTTAGGAAAGCCAATGACAGAACCTGTTCAGACACCTGTTGAGGGGGACATGTGTCATGACTAGATTGAATTAAAGTGACTAATTAAGGAAGGTCTGATTTCTTTACCTAAGATCCCTGAGCCGGGTTACAAGGAAACGTATGTCTCCTCAGAACAGAAAGTGACAAATGATTTTGGGATATACATTGATACGGATCCTGATTTCTTTGATGGTGAAGATTCAAGTTGCGAAGTCTCACGCGAGTTTTCTGAACAAGATTTCTGTGAGACGATTAGGCCTGAGGAATCTGATAGATCATTTGATAGCCCAATAATTGAGGAAACTGATCTTAGGGCACACATTACGGATCCAAAATCGCATTTTCTGGAGAAATCAATTCAATGCCCTGATTATCAGTTACAACCCATTGAGCTTATTGATAATTCTGTTTCTGAGATAATTAAACCCAAGTCAATTCTGATTCTACCACATCATTTAGACTTGGAGATTCCAGACGGGGTGATTAATATACAAGAGGTCCTGGAATTTGATATTTGGAATGAGGAGGATAGGAGCCGGGAAATTCTGATTTGGGAAGTTAATTTTGGAGGAAATGGAAGATTGAGTCAAAGGGTTCCTTTTAAGCTGAAACCATCAAATCAAAACCCTGACGACATTTATTTCGAGGATGTCAAACCCAAGCACACATTCAACGATTATCCTTTTGAGCTTCAATTCTCTGTAACCTGACTTTTTGGGCTTGGGTTGCATCCTCATAAATCGCAGGCCCAACCCCGCTTGCATTCTAATTTTAGGTTTTGGGTAATTTTTATCCAGAACCTAAGATATTCTCGATTATGGGGGATGGGTCTGCACCACAATCTGGTCCACATCTGTGGACCTTTGTTGACAGGTCGGAAGATTCTTCTATTTATTTTAATTCTGACCTGCACTTGTGAATTCTTCATTTCTTTTCTTTGTATAGTGTGCCTAGCTGAAGGCACTAAACTCAGCACATATACAGTTCTTTTTCATTTTTATCTTGGAGCGACCTGACATTCACGCAATTCAGATGCTTTCTACTCTGTTTTATGTCTTTTTAATATAATGAGGATATTGCATTAGATAGGCACGGGGGGTAGATATTTATCTCTGAATTCATTCGTCAGCTCCGTAGATTTGTTTATTTTCTTTTATAAAAAAAATTTGGAATTAGGAAAGAGAATTTGGTTTTAAGAAAATTTTCAATCTTAGGAAATACTACATTATGATTTGAACACAAAGACCCTTCAGGTCTTTGGACTTAATCAGCCCGTGTATCCACTAAAATGTGGATTTGTTTCTCGAGTTCTCGCCAACCTGAATTTTATTTTAATAGGAGTAAATAAGTTTGGGTGATAAGTACACGACTTATCAACCCGCCCTCTGATTTGAGGGAATTTTGAGTCTTAAGCATCTACACACTTTCTTTGCACTGACTCGTTGTTCGGCGATTTTAACGGAAATTGGGTAGCTAATGAATCTTCTAGGGTAATATGGCTGGCAAGTTATAGTGGGTAATAGCCCATAGGTAGGTTGTCCAGAACCCAGTCACTAGACCTTTCTCTTTTTGCTGCCTTTAGGTAAATCTTAGACCAGGGAAACCACCTACTTAAAAAAAAAAAAGAGAAAAGAACAAAAAGAAATAAGCCACACTTCACCGCACGAATATGGCTGGCAAGTTGTCGGTGGTAACAGCTCATCGACCGGTTGTCCAGAACCCAGCTCAGTAAATGCACTAAAAATTCCCAAAACATTTAGGAAGAAGCGGAGAAGTACAATAAATCGAGGAGATATACACTGGATTCACCCTTGTGTTGACCCCGTAAAAAAATAAAAGTAGGGAGAAAGCTACCGGTTGTAAAGATACACCTTTAGGCAGAATTCTTTTTGAGGTCACCTAGAGGCGTAGAAATCCGAAGTTCATTTTAATTACCGGTCAACGAGTCTATCACAATCACAATAAGATGCTTAAAACTTAGGGTTCTCATCAAATCTTGGGTGAGTTGAATGGCCGTAGAAAGCCACTCTTAAACCCTAAAATTTGAAAATCCAAAAAAAAATTAGAAAAGAGTAAAAAGAGAAAAAGAAAGTTTTCTTTGAATAAGGCAAGGCTTGAGGCGGTCTGCATTTTGGCTGATACTCGGGCACTGTTGTGTCTTTGAAAGTTCAGTTCCTAAGTCGACAATTTCTTAATGATTGAAAATAACTCAGGTCCAAATAATCCAACCTAATTCTTTTATAAATAGCATATAGTTTTTGCTAGGGACTTGCAAAAGATAGGCATGGAGATATGATGTAAACACATTTACACTACTTAAGATGTCTATTTATGCATGTTCTTAAGCATAGGATTGCATTTCATGATATAAATATTGCATAACATGCATCATCTTGCATTTAGAGTAGTTTGAATAAAATGAAGGTTAATTGTCTCCTTTTATGTGCTTGGACAGGGCAAACATTTCATCGGGACCTCGGATCAAAGATCCAACCATAAGGATGTGATCAGGGTGACGATTGGAGTTCAACGACTCCAAGATCGTCCTAATCAGGCATCCGTAACATCAAATAGTGACCGGGGAATCCTAGAAGATCAAGGGCCAGGATGGTGTAAATTCGCACTTCAGATGACAAATCCGACCGCATGGATGAATTTGGATCGACGATCGCAGCCCAATGACACAAAAATCGAGTCAATCCGACATCCGTGGCACCATCTAAAACTTCCAGAAGATGGACGGCCAAGATGGCGCCACGTGGCGCCATCTCGACTGATGCCCCGCACCCGCTCTCTCTCCGTCGTTGGATCTTGATCCAACGGCTGTGGTCAGCCGCGCCTAAAAGTGTCTGCTCGACCATCCGTGCCCCGTAGCGCAGCGGTTGAGCGCGTTTACGCGAGCTGTGGGCGCGGGTTCGAGCCATAGCAGAGGGCTGGAAGGCGCAGGCGATTGAGCGTGGGTGGGCGTTGGATCTTGATCGGACGGCCGCGCGCGCCCGATAGCGTTCACGCGCGATTGAACGCGCGGCGTCACGCAGCATCGTACGCGCGGGAGGGCGCGCAACGCAGCGGGTGAAGGCGTGACTTAAGCCGTCCGATCTCGCGATCGGACGGCTGAGGCTCAGCAGATGTGCGCAGGCGTTGCACGCGCGAGCCGCCCACGACGCCCACAAAGGACGCTTTAGTGACGGATTTATCCATCACTAAAGACCCCTCATTTATTATTTTAAAGTTGTAATGCCCATTTTGCCCCCACTCCTTGCAACTATAAAAGGAGACCCCCTCCATACAAAATTCTCATCCCTTCCTTCTCCTCTCTACCCCTCCAAAGCTCAAGAGAAGCTTGTCCCACACCCGGGATGCTTCTCGCGAGATAAAATCCAAATTTTCGTCCCCCTTCGGAAGTGGATCCCGCGACGACGACAGCGTGCTGCACCGTTCCCGTTCTTCTGCTTCTTCCTGCTTCGTTCTCCTTCGTCCAGGTGTCGTCCCGTCCGGCTCGTCCTCCAAGCGACCGTCGAGGAGGATTTCTCTCTCCCTATTCTTTTTACAGCTTTCTAGTATAGATTTACTGCTTTCTAGTGTAGTTTTGCTCGTCCTCCAAGCAATCGTCGAGGAGGACATTCTCCCTCCATTCCTTTAATGCTTTCTAGAGTAAATGTATCGCTTTCTAGAGTAATTGTTTTATGCTTTGTAGTTGTAAGAGTGAAAGGAACAATCTCCTTAATGATAAATTCCTTGTTTATTCTATATCTCATTTTGATTTCTCTGTGTAATATTCTCTTTCTCTCTCTTCTATTTATTGTAAATAATTAGATAGTTTTAAATTGACTTATTACGTGACAAATAAAAAGAAACACGTAGTTTTTAAATCAAACGTCCGCCTCCCTGTGTTCGACCCGGAATTTTAATTTCGATATAAATTTTATATGTTGAACACTCTCTTACTCTCTCTCTCTCTTCTATTTATTGTAAATATTTAGATAGTTTTAAATTGAATTATTCTGTGACAAATAAAAAGAAACGCGTAGTTTTTAAATCAAACGTCCGCCTCCCTGTGTTCGACCCGGAATTTTAATTTCGGTATAAATTTTATTTGTTGAACATGAATTCTTCGCTTTCAAGCTACAACGACAGATTTTCCAAAATCGAACACATTAGCGTAGTGATTCGTGCGCTCAACACAGAGGATTCGCGTAATGCCATATTGGGACTTGTAAGTGACAGATTTAATCCATTTAAGAACATGTACTCATCGTACTCTATCTAGTCAGTCGTGATTGGTACTTACAACCTACCTCCCTCGTTATGCATGCAATCCTCATTTATGATGTTGACCCTCTTAATCTTAGGTCCTAAGCAACTAGGAAATGCAATTGACATCTACTTACAGTCATTAGTAGATGAATTGAAACAACTATAACACAATGGTGTTCAGAAGAATGATGCAAACAATAAAGAATTCTTTTAGATGTATGTGGCTTTTCTCTGGACCATTAATGACTTCCCAGCGTATGCAAATCTTTCTGGATGGAGTATGAAAGGGATGTTTGCTGATGAGCGAAATTCGTATGCATAAAAGGTTGAGTTTGAAAACCCATCTTTGTAGTTGCGTAAAAATCCGCTATCAAATAAAATTTAAAACTGAAATGCTGATGAGTCCCTGGTTGAATATAGGAAAGCGAATGTTTGATTAAAAATTGGATTTGGAATTATTATCACAAAGTAGATTAGCTGGTCGAATTAAATCTACACTAGCTATTCTACTTAAAGAATAAACAATAGAAGAAAGAGAGAATAATACAAAGAAAGAGAAAATAGGGAGAGAATGAACAAGTATTTCATGACCACAGTATCATGTCCATTACATTTACTTGCTAAAACTAGAAGTTGGAAATCTATACTAGAAAGCGATAAAAAGAAATGGATGAGAAAATCCTCCTCAACGACTGCTCGAAGGACAAGTCGCGTTGATGGAGCGTCTGGATGATGGGGATGAGATGCTGGATGAGGGAGAACAGAGCTGGAGGACATAGAATGAAGCAAGGTGATGTCACAATGGGATTCGCTTCCCGAATGGTGGTGAGAAGACAACCACGTGATGCTCCACGAAGGGGGTGAGAAGATAGGAAATTATTTTACTCTAGCTCTAATGGAGCATCTCGGGAATAGGACCAAGTCATAGAGCTTTGAAGGAGGTTAGAGGAGAAGAGAAGGGATGAAGAAAAGGTGAAGTAAGGTTCCTTTTATAGGTGAAGAAGAAGGGCAAAAGAGTTATTTTCAATACCTTTAAAATGAATGCAGGGCCTTTAGTGACACATGCAAGCGTTACTAAAGCCCCACGTCATTGAAGTTGCATGGAACAAGGGCCCTTCATCGTCGATCCGATGCTCCTCGTGCGGCCATGTCACCCGGTCGCTCGTCTTCAGCCGTTGAAGCCTTTTATCATGCCTCATCGCCATCAGTTATCCGATCGAATGATCGAACAACTTAAAAGCCACCTCATCCCACAATGCCCCTACGATGCATCAGATCTCGCATGAGAAGTCGCGTGATCATGCACGTTCACCGACCGCTCGCATCCAGTGCTTGCGATCGCGCCACATCGCCTCCTCAATCGTCGCTCGATGTCGATCAGATGGTCCAATTTCATCGTGAGCGGGTGCACTGTGGATTTGAGGCATGTGGAGACTCAAATGCGCACCCTCGTGTTGTTATCGTAAAATTGCTTATTTGATTTAGAAAGCATAGTAGTATAGTCACATAATCCGATTCAACAAAAAATAATATATCAAGATGGTGAGTCTCGGTTGATCTCAGGGAGGTGTTTAAAAGCGAAATTGATTTGATTTTTTCATTCTTTACTTGCTCAAAATTGTACACCGGTTTCAAGCCCGTGAATGTTAGTTGCCCTAGTCGTGCTGTTAAACCTTACTGCATGCGCGTGCATCAAATAAACTATAAAAGTGAAGGTCTGGGTACTTGTGCACATGATTCTTACTTCATTATGGCTGTTCATGGAAAACATGTCAATGCCGAGGACATTTATGCCTCCAGGAATCGACATTTTTGTTTGAGTCATTGAATTAGTATTTAAAAGTGTTGCATTGTAGTATAGCCGAAAAAGCGTTCAAAACAAATACAATTTTATTACTAGAAAATGTTTCCGAGGTTAAACACAGGGAGCAAATTGGTATTTAGAAATCAAGATCACAACTTATACTGAAACAAATTGCAATACTAGTAGTATCAAAGTGCAAAAATATTGGAGTAAAATGGTGATGTAGATCACCAACTACTCCTACAATATCACCAAATAATTCAATATATATGCAATGGAAACTAGAATATGTCGTCTGATTCCTTAATTAGACGACTTAAAGTGTCTGATTTCTTTTCTCTTTCTCTTCTCTATCTTCTCCTTCCTTCTTCTTCTTCTTTGAATTCTATTCTGACTTCCTTTGCCTTCATGAGTCTTCTCTTTCTCTTCTCTGTCTCTCTTTGTGCTTTAGCTTCTGCCCTTCTTCTTCAGTTTCCTTTGCCTTCTTCTTCCTTCTGCAGTCCTTCTCTTTCTCTTTAGCTTTCTCTATCTTCTTGCCTTTGCCTTTCTTCTACCTTCTCTGGCTTCCTTCTACCTTAAGTCCTATCGTCCTCTTCATCTTCTTCTCCTGGACTCCTCTTTTTCTTCAGACTGTGGCTAAGTGTTGGCCAGAGAACCCTATAGCAAAACCTACCCCTACCCGCGTGCAGCTCTCCTCACTTTCTCTCTTAGGATATGCTCTCTCAGAGCCACACAAGTAGTCGGGTAATCAGGTCGGGTACGTACCTAGGACCAAGCTCACTGGCGTGCAGTAGTGGGCACGGAGTGTAGTTGGGTCGGGTCAAGCTAGGTCTGCAGGGCATGTTTCGCGAACGAGATCAGGTCGGGTGAGTGGGACCTTACCTCGTGGATTTGAGGCGATAAGGATACTTCCCTTTTTCCTTTTATGCAGGTGCAGGCAGTCTTTCACTTCTGAGGTGAGACTAAATGTCCCGCCTTCCTTTGTGCGCCACAGTAGCTGATGAGGCTTCCAATTAGCAAGGCTGCCGAGGCTGAAGCCTTTGTTTGATGGCATGGATACATGCGGGCTTCGATTGCTCACATCTTGGGGCTATCCCCTGGAGCAGAGTGAGGCCTAGAGCGCAGCAAGTGAGCTTCAAGCTCCGCAACAATGGCGGGAGGGTGCCTGAACCTAAGAACACAAGATCGGCCTCGTGGCCACGTCAAAACATTCAGAGAGGGTCGCCGGACCACGGCGGATGTGATGGGGATGTCGGCGTGGCTCGGGGTTGCCTGTGCATGCGTGCCTAGGGCACACTGTGTGCGAATGTGTGGATGTGTTCGATGAGGTGTTTGGGTGAGTGGCGCGGTGTGTGGAATGAGGGGAAGTGATCAGGGAGATGAGGCGGAGGTCGTAGGGTGGTTGGCGAGGTGGATGGAGGTGCAGAGCAACGAGAGCACCTCACCGGAGGAGTCGCCGGAGATGGAGAGGGTGACGGTGGTCAGTGGCATCGGTGGATGATTTTTGGAAATAAAGAGAGGGGGAGAAAGTGTGGAGAATAGGGAACTTAAGAAACCTAATCTAAGGGATGAAAGGGAAGGAAATCCCACGTCGGGAATGGTTGTCGGTCATGGGGAAGACGAATACCTCCGTAGATGAGGCGGCCGCGAAGATAGGGCAAAGGCGACGTCGGCCAGTGTTGCATGATGCGGGCTATGGCGGAGTTAACCCGACCATTGGTATTGTGGTTAGGCAACAAGAGAGAGAGGGAGAAGCCACCGGAGCTTGCGGAGGGTTGTGGCCGGCGAGGGAGAGAGGAATGTTGGGAGAACCAACCCAATTTCAAGCTGAGGAACATCGGTTGGATCTGGGGAGTCTTTAAATAGGTCTCTGAGGAGGTTTTGTGCTTGGAAGCCAAGCTTTCAAGTAAAGCAAACTCGTTGGGGATGGAAACTATTAAAGGACCGGAATCTCTCATGCGTTCGCATGAGAGATTGGGAAACAATCAGGGATCAAAGGTGGGTTCAGATTGGAGGGGATTACTTAGAGAATCTCCCTTCCAATTTTGGAAGGGATTCTCCAAGTAATCAAGGAGAAATCTCCTTTCAAAGCTTGCCAGAGTAGGATTCCTCCGCTATAATGTGGTGGGGCCTATTTGTGAAAACGATGAAGAAGCTAGGGGGTTGATTGCAAGTGTTTTTGAAAGTTAGAGGTAGAAACGTAATCAGGCTGAATCTTTTTGCAAACTAGGTCGAGGAAAACTCATTTTGGGTCCAAGTTTTGGTACAAACCTAATTTGGACCTAAGAAATCCAATGGTGAAGTTGGATTTTGGGTTTGACCACGCTTGATTGGGAAATTTATGCAAAAACCTAATTTAGGGCAAATATCTGCCTGAGACCCCAATTTAGGTCAAGATGGGTTCCAATGGCCAAATTGAAGGTACTAAACCCTAGAGGATATTTTTCTATGAATTTTAGAGGGTTTAAGTGAATTTTAACCTGACCAAAACCATGGTTAATCAAGTGAGTCTGTTTTACGATTTCAAGAAGTCATTTAATTCACAGAACTCACACAAGCCCTTCTCTGTCAAATCCTACCCACTTGTTATCTTATTAAGACCATTTGACCTTTGTCTAGCCCTTGAGAAAACCCGTGGTTGTACTGCATTGGTAAAATTGTAGTTTTACCCCTAGTTTATTGTATTTCTCTTAGAAAGGTTATGCAGTGAATTATGACCTTCAATTGATTATGTAGGAGCACTTATTCTCTTCATTGGGTCAAAATGAGCTAGTTAGGGCTCATGATGGTGCTCTCATCAATTTTGTTGCAATATAAAGAAATCAATCAAATATTAGGCAACAGATGATTTTATTTCATCATAAGTAATGTCATTACAATCCAATGTAGAGGAAAGCTTATACATGAATGATTGAAAACACTATTGCTAACAAAAAAGTTGTGCATGCATGGATCTAGGGTAGATTATGCATGCAGTCCTAGGAATGGAGGATACTACTATTACTATTAGAAAATAATGTAGAAATTTAAACTATGAAGAACTCGCTAACAGAAAACAGGCATTGGAGGTGGTCTCCAATGGCTGTGTGGCCTATGGTGGTGGGAGGGAAAAGACGAATGGCCAAGGTGGTTGGCCGGCCTCTTGAGAAGGTGGTGGAGTTGCTCTAGCCCTTGGACGTGGAGGTGGAGTGGAGATGGTTGATGGTGCTCGCCAATGGTGTAGAAGAATGGAGTCCAAGAACTAGCTTTTTTTCTCTGGTTGTCCAAGGGTGTGCTTTTATAGACTTAGGTTTGGCTCCTCTAAAGAAGTGTGGAATTCTCTAGAAGAGCCTCCAACTTGGTGTCAAGATGGGTGTGAGTGGGTCTTCTTAGATCCACAAATTGTGGATCTAAGAATGGACTAGTTTGGTTGCTATTTTTGCCAACCTAGGTGGCACCACTTGGTGAATATTCTAGAGGACTCTAGAGTGGGCAGACAAGGTGTGTGCATGTGGGTGTGTGTGTGGGTATGGCTAGGTGGTTTAGATCGAGTCCTATAGGTCTAGGTGATTGGGTTTAGATAGGTTTCTAGAGACAGGGTTATAAACCCTAATACTAAAGTGATAAGTGGAATTAAACTTATTACAAGTTTAATTGAGTGGATGTGTGTCTAATTGGGAGAGAAAGTTCCTAATTAGGTCAAGCTTGAGTCAATTGGACTCTCACTACTCCAATTAGACTTGTGTTGGTTGAGGTTTGAGCTCAATTGAACTCTATGAGTCCAATTGACTAGGTAAACTATGAATGACTTAGATCCAAGTCAATTGGGCTTGGTGAGAACCTAATTCGGTTCTTAAGAAGGTCTTGGGGTAGTGTACTAGGATTAAGGCACCTTAATTTAGGTTCCCTAGGGTGTAGAATTAGGTTTAGGGCCTTAGGAAATCAAGATCTAGGCTTGATTTCAAAAAACAATGATTGGAAAAGGGTTCTAGAAGTCTGATTTAGTAATCAGACGACTTATACTTCAAAATCAGAAGTCCAACTCTCTGGTTTGGACGTCCAATGTTGAATCAGGGTGAAGTTTTAGTTCTGTCTTGAAATTCTGCAGAAATTGGATGTTTGACACCTTGTCTAGACTTCCAATATTCTAGCAGAATTGGGTTCTGGATCTGCAGGTGGTGTCTAAGGGTCCTAGACGTCCAGCAACCTACCTAGACATCCAGATATGGGCTGGAATAAGGGTTTTGAGATATTCTAGGCTATGGGTGACCTAATCTAAGGGTGGCTAAGGTTTAGGAAGGTCTCTAGGGTTGTCTTAAGGCTAGGAAAGGTCCTATTTTCTTCATAATTTAATTCCTACAATAAAATTCTACTAGTAAGGTAGTATACCTCATTCCTATATTATGTCTTCATCTTTATTCCAAGGCTTCTACTCCAGCTCCGTTGCAGTTCTTGCTTATTTGACCCAAATCTATGAGTACCGGTACATGTAGGACATAGTTTGTAACTTGACCCAAATCTGTAAGTTACAAGTACCGGTACTTATCATGAGTATTGGTACCTGGTGACTTAGTTGGTACTCAACTATACCAACCGAACTTAGTTGGTACTCAATTGTGAGCTGTCAGTACCGGTACCACAACTTTAGTACCGGTACCAACTAATCGTTGTGCCTAATCAGAATGGCTATTTTGCAATTAATCCTATCTCTAATCTTCCCATTTTGCCCCTAACGGCTAGTGATTGTAGGGAAGATGTTTAGTGGCCTATATAAGCACCTTGTGTGTATCATTTGCATACAACACAAGCATAAAAAATCTCCTTGCTTAAATCTCCATATTTCTCAATTCAAGCTGCAAGGGTTGTTGATTTGTTGCATTTCTCTTCAAGGAGATACACTTTGCAACAAGTCTTTTCTGGCGAATTCATTCTTCCTTGTAAAATCACTCTTTTTCGCTTTAGTGTTTTTCATTAGATTGATCAACTTTCTTTTAAGCTAATTCTTGTTGGAGACTTAGGTACTTAGTTATAAGCTAAATTGTTTCTTGCTTACACCTATAACTTTTTGTGTTTATCTGATCTTGTAATTGGATTGAGGTAACTTGTTAATTACCTCCGTTTATAGTAATTGATTCCCTCCGGGTTGAAGGAATCGGGTTAAAAATCCTAAGTCGGGAGACTTAGATAGTGGAGAAGCCAAGTGAGGAGAACCACTATACATCTAGTGTTATATTATTGCAAGCATATGAAGACTTGTATTACAAAGATAGGTTAATTAAGAAAGAAAATGAAGTTTTACATAATAACTATAAGACTTTGGAAATAGAAAAATCTTATCTAGAAATAGAGTTAGATATAACAAAAGACACTAATTCACAATTGCATGAAAAGATAGTTGAATTAGAGGATATTTATGACCATTTTGAGGGAACTTTAAATAATCTTAAAATAACTAGTAGATTGAATACTGAATTTTGTAATGCATTAAAAGTAAAATTTCATGGTAAAAAGTACACACAAAATAAATCACATGCACTTAGGCTTACATAGATTTACCAAAAAGTCAAGAATCCTAAGAATTATAGATCCAACACAAAAGTGATCTATAAATATAAGGATTTGAAGGGAACTAACCATCAAGGTCCCAAAAGAAAATGGGTACCTAAATCAAATTTATTAAATTATTTTGTAGGTCAAGAAAGACAAGTGGATCCTAAATAGTGGGTGTTCCAGGCACATGACGGGACACTCCGACCTCTTTATCAAATGGAAGAGAATTCAAGATGGACATGTCAAGTTGGGCGACAACAAACATTGTCGCATTATTTGTGAAGGTACAATAGGTAATTCATCTAAGCAGGTACGAATGTACTTTTAGTAGAGAATTTAAAACATAAAGTCAAATATGTGATAATGGTTGTGATGTATTGTTTACAAAAATTGGATTTAAAATACTAAAAGAAGAAACTAATATAATTTTAATTAAAGGTTTTAGATATGAAAATATCTACGCTCTTCATTTTTCAAAAGAGAAATTTGTAAAATGTCTGCTTGCCACTCTTGTTGAGGTGGATTTATGGTACCGTAAGTTAGGTCACATAAATCGCAAACATTTAAATAAGCTAGCCAAAAATGAGTTAGTAAGGGGCCTACCCAAACTAACTTATAAAAAAGATGCATTGTACAAATCTTGTGAACTCGGAAAAATGCACAAGGCTTCTTTTAAACCAAAAGACTTAATTTCAACTACACGTCCTTTTGAGTTGTTACACCATGATCTATTTGGGCCAACACGATTTAAGAGCTTAAATGGATCAAAATTTTTCCTAGTTATTGTTGATGACTTCTCAATGTTCACTTGGGTTATCTTCCTGAAACATAAAGATGACTCATTTGACTCCTTCCTAAGTCTTTCTCGAAGATTTCAAAAGGAAAAATCATCTTCAATTGTTAGACTTAGGACTAATCATGGGGGTGAATTTAAAAATGAAAAATTTTCAAGTTTTTATATCAATTCTGGCATAACCCATGAATTTTCTTTCCCTTGAGCACCATCTCAAACTGGTGTTGTAGAATGCAAGAATCTCACTTTACAAGAATGCACCTGAGCCTTGCTCTTGGAGTCTGAGCTTCAAAAATATTTATGGGCTAAAGCCATTGATATGGCATGTTATGTTCTTAGTAGAACTCTTTTAAGGCCAAATATTAAGAAAACTCCGTATGAGCTATATTATGAGAAATCTCCTAGGATTTCATATTTTAGAGTGTTTAGAAGTCGATATTATTTATTAAACACCCGAGATCGACTTGATAAGTTTGATGCTAAAGGTGATGAAGGCATCTTTATTGGCTATTCAAAAGAGGCAAAGCTTATTGAGTCTTTATTAAAAGGACTTTTGTTGTAGAAGGATCCCTACATGTTTCATTTGATGAAACAACTTTAGGAGAACCAGAACCAAATCAACTAGTGTCAGATGATGAGGATACCCCCTTCATCGATGTATCAAAAATGAAAGATACACGAAATGTACATGATCTTCTAAAATAATGGGTACACCACAAAAATCACCCTCAAAATCAAACTATAGGTGATATTGAACAAGGTGTAAAAATTTGATCTCATTTTAGAGTTGATTTTGTCCTTAATGCCTTTGTCTCTCAACTGGAACCCAAGAAAGTTGATGAGGCATTAAAGGATGAATCTTGGGTTGAAGATATGCAGGAGGAGCTACTCCAATTTACAAGAAACAATGTATGAGACTTGGTACCCGCTCCTGAGGGTAATTTCATTATTGGAACCAAGTGGGTGTTCCAAAGTAAATTGGATGGATCTGGTTCAGTAATTAGGAATAAGGCTAGACTCGTAGCTCAAGGCTATAACCAACAGGAGGGAATTGACTTTGATGAGACATTTGCTCATGTATCTTGCTTGGAGTCCATTCAGATGCTACTTGCCTTTGCAAGTGCAAAGGGCTTCAAGTTATTTCAAAGGGATGCCAAAAGCGCTTTTCTTAATGGCTATATTAAGGAAGAAGTTTATGTTCATCAGCCTCCCGAATTCAAGGACCCAGCACATCCAGAGCATGTATTCAAGCTCAATAAGGCATTATATGGACTTAAACAAGCTCCTAGGGCCTGGTATGATAGGCTTAGGTCCTTCTTTCTCCAGCATGGATATAGAATTGAAGTTGTTGATTCAACTCTTTTTGTAAAGGAAGAAGTAAATGACATCCTGTTGGTTCAACTATACGTCAACGATATTATATTTGGATCAACCAAGAGTCCCTGTGTCAACATTTTTGTGAGATTATGAAGACTGAGTTCAAAATGAGTATGATGGGTGAACTCAGATTCTTTTTAGGCCTCCAAATCCAACAATTAGACACAGGTATCTACATAAGTCAAATAAAATATGTTTTTGAAATTCTCAAGAAGTTTGACTTTGAAAAAGTAAATGGAAAAGAGACTCCAATTGCTCCATTTACTTCTCGGTGAAGATTTATCTGGCAAGAAGGTAGATGAAAAGAAATACCGAGGTATGAAAAGAAATACCTTACAGCTTCTAGACCTGATATTCTTTTTGCTACATGTTTATGTGCAAGATTCCAATCCGAACCCAAGGAATCTCATTTAAACACAGTAAAAAGAATATTTAGATACCTAAATAGCACAAGAGATCTTGATCTCTTTTATCCTAAAGCACAGACCTTAGACTTATTATCCTATAGTGATGCAAATTATGTAGGGAGTCAGACATACCGAAAGAGCACTAGTGACACTTCTCATTTTATTGGAGAATATCTTGTTTCATGGTTCTCTAAAAAATGAACATGTGTTTCACTTTCTACGACCAAAGTAGAATATATTACTGCTTCACTTTCCTGCTCTCAGGTCATTTGGATGAGACAGACTTTGTTCGATTTTGGATCATCTTTTGTACAATCCAAAATTCTATGTGATAGTACAAGCACAATTAATTTATCTAAAAATCCAGTACATCATTCACGTACCAAACACATAGATGTTCGACATCATTTTCTTAGAGACAATGTACTTCAAGCAGCCATTATGTTAGAATTTATAGATACACAAAATCAATTGGCAGACATTTTTACAAAACCTCTTGCAACAGAGAGATTCTGCTTTACAAGAAGAACATTGGGGATTTATATAATTAATGAAATTCAAAATTAAAAGATTGATTGCTTTATAACTTGTTTGTAATTATAAAAATCCTTAAGGGCTTAACTGTAATTTACCTACTTTTGTTAAAAAGGGGTATACTTTAATATTTTCATATTTCTGGAAATATTAGAATGTTGTTTGCAATATGGCTACTTAACTTAGGTTATTGATTACATTATGTTTCAATACCTAAGTTCATTTATATTTTCTCAACTACTTAAGTGGTCATGTAACTAGCACATGACCCACCCCTTATAAAAGAGGACAAGTGCAAATACTTACCTCATTTTGCACTCTCCAAACCTAGTTCCCATTCTCTTCAAGAACCTCTCCAAACCATAGCCAAAGAGAAGAAGAAGGATCTGCTCAAAATCTCTACTCAAGGTATTCTCTTATTCCCTTAGTAGATCTAGGTATCTTGGTTCATTCTATACCTTGTTTTTCCCTTTCCCTAAATCACTCCTGCTACTGCATTTTATTTCTCATCGGGTACCAAATGGTACCGGTACTTATCATCGATACTAGTACTTGCTGGGTGCAGCAGAGCCTGCTTTTGACAGCAGGTACCGATACTAATGATCTATACCGGTACTTGCTCATTTTTTAGGTTGGAACTGGAACCAACCAGTACCGATACTCATCACCAATACCGGTACATGCAAGCTTAAGTGTGTTTTTGTATGCACACATGAAAGTAAATATTCTGACTTTCTCATTGTTTCTCCTACCCTATTTGTTGTATGTTTACATATGGCACCTAAATCTAAGAGTAAGAAAAAGGCACCTAAAGATACATTTCACAAATATTTCATCAATGAGGATGCCAAGTGAAAGTTTGATTGGTATAAGGGCCTTAAGCTTCATCATTGTAGCTTGTTGTGTGGAAAGATTTTTCATTACATCTTTTTAACTTCACTGCTCATCTATCTGAACAAAATCTCATGTATTTCTTTGATAAGTCATTTTTTGCGGATGTTCCTGGAGTTTATTTTGACATAAATTGTCTATTTTTTGCAAATCTTCAAGAACAAAACAATCAAGGTCATCATATCTTAACCTCAAATATTTTTGGTCAAAAAATAACTGTAAAATTCCTGTCCGCTATAACGCAATGTCCTAATGAAGGCCATGCTTTTAATACTCTTCAGGAGAAATTTAGTTTCACAAATTCATGAAACACTTTTGCTCCCTAATTGTCAAGGAAAAGCCTTGGTTACACTAATATGACCTTATTTACTAGAGTTCTATTCAGAATTTTAGCATGAAATTTAAGGGCTAAATACTCGAGATTCCATAAAATTCTTGTAGATATTTTACCCTTAATCTATGCTATTATCACAAGCTTTCCTGTTAATTAGAATACGATATTTATCCATTTCTTAAGACCTCATTACCATGCTTCAGCTCTACCTCTTGATATTCTTATATCGCACATACTTATCAAGAGTAGAATTGATCTCTCTAATTTTACTCCACTTAGAAAAGTGGTTTACTTCAAGTGGTCCACTCTTCGGAAAATGAGAGTAAAACCTGCTAAAGAGGAATCATCCAGTGATGATGAAGAAGAAGATCAAGTTGATCCAAATGCTCAATCTTCTTCTCATCATATTTCTGACTCATCCTCAGCATTTGTTCCCATAACTTATCCATACCTAGAAGCTGAAGCACCTTGTATCAATTTGTCTCATGCGTCTGGTGTTGGAACCTTGTTCCACATCTTATTTTGGTGTTAACAAAATTATTATTGATTAATGTTTGCCACTAAGTATTTTTCAAATTTAGGTGAAGGAGCAAGGCAAACAAGAAATGATGGAGGCATGATGGTGAGAAGAAAAAGATCATGTCATGGAGGAGACAAGATGACAAGGAAGAGTCGAGGAAGAGAAGATCATCTTCGACCTTTAGTTTTTCTAGTTTAGTTTTTATAGATTGTATATGCCTCTTAACAAAGAATCATAACTTATATCGTAAAATCAATTAGAGATAAATTTAGATTTATATTGCGAACATTTTCAAAGTACGTAATTGATTAATTTACTTAAAACAGGTACTTGTAAGCAAGTATCGGTACTGCTCATCAGTACTGGTATTTGCAAGGCACAGGTTTGAGAATTTGTCTCAAACTGTGAACAATAAGTACCGGTACCAACCATGAGTGCCGGTACATGTTGGCCATAGGTTGAAGCCTTAATTCTGGCGTGAACCTTACAAGTACTGGTACCCATGATCAGTACCGATACAAGTAGGTTACTGTGCCCAAGTAATTTCAAACCTGGGAGTCACAAGTATCGGTACGTATGATGAGTTCTGATACCAAGACTCATGTACTAATGCTAGTGAGCTACTAGTATCGGTACAGGTACTTTAGTACCGGTACCAGCTAGCCGTTGGCCCAAAACAGAATGGCTGGAATATTAATTTTGTAAATGTGAACGTTGGAAATTAAATCCCAACATCTATTTGACGGCTACGTGAGGTCCTAAACTCTATAAAATGAGTCTTGGACTCTTTGTTTGCACACAAGATATACAAGATACATAAGAGAAAATTCTAGAGCATATAATTCATATTTTCCACCACATATTCAAGAGAAGAAATCATGTTTGCTACTTTCCAATTGTGCTACGGGTTTGCAAACACATTGACATGTTTTGTTCATGTAATTCTACGCAATTCGTGTCCTTCCTAGGTTCTCAAATGGGTATTATCTTTTATATATATATATATATATCTGTTGAGAGGCTTAGGTCTCAGTTGTAAGATCTTTTCTATCTTACACCTGTATTTCATTTGTTCTTGCGCATTTGCCCGTTGGGTTGTAACAAACTCATTTTCCTATACTTGGGTTGAGGTAACCCATTAATTATCTCGATTTAGTAAATTGATTCTCTCAGGGTTGAGGGAATCAAGTTAAAAATCCTAAGGTGGGAGGCTTAGGTAGTGGAGTACCCAAGTGAGTGGGGAACCACTATACATTTTGTGTCCTTTGTGGTTTGAATTGTTTATGCAAATCTTTCTTGTTATTACTGATATTTTGTTTAAGTGTTTGTGCACATAGTCAATCTTATCTATTTAGATCCTATCAAGTGGTATCAGAGCAAGGTTGCGAGAAGACGTAACAAAACAACTCACAATGGCATCTACATCAAGGTGCACCGAAGGACAGTCATCCACCCATCCTCCCTATTTCAATGGGACGGACTACGGGTATTGAAAGAGGAACACGCAAGTCTTTCTCAAAGCAATGGATGAGGAGGCTTAGACCCTCATTCAAGAAAAATACTCTGGTCCAGAGCTGCAAGAAGGAGTAGTGTGGACAACGGATCAGAAGAAAAACATCATGAATAATGCAAGGGTGATGAACACACTGTATTGTGCGTTATCGAAGGAGGAATTCAACCACATCTCAGCATGCAAGTCAGCATTTGAGATATGGAACACTCTCGAAGTTACCTATGAAGGTACAATCAAGGTAAAAGAAACATGTATTTCTATTTTAACAGAAAATTATGAGTGTTTCAGGATGGAAAAAGGAGAAACAATCAAGGACATGTACACAAGATTTGGAGAGATCGTGAATCCATTGAAAAATCTAGGAGTCAAGCTGAAAAAGGAGCAGCTTGTAAGAAAGGTCTTGATATCACTTACAAGCGATTAGTCCCCAAAGACCACAGCTATCCAAGAAGCAAAGGATCTATCCACTCTCCCCTCGGATGATCTGATTGGAAGCCTCATGGCATGCGAAGTTCAATTGGAGAACATAAAGAAGAGCGAGGAGAAGGCAACAAGAAGGAAGAAAAGTATTGCTTTTAGAGCAATCACAGAGGACTCAGACTCAACAACATCGGAATCCGAAGACAAGGAGATGGAAATGCTTAATAGGAAATTCCAAAAAATCCTCAAGAAACAAGGTAAGCAAGTCAATAAAATTTCAACTAATGTTATTTGCTATAAATGCAAGAAAAAGGGCCACTTGCGAAAGGATTGCCCCTTAAACAAGAAGGAGGACAATAGGAAAGAAACAAAGGAGCTCAAGAAGAAGAAGAAGAAGAAAGCATTTAAAGTGACATGGGATGATAGCGACTCTGACATAGACACTGACTCTAGCGAATCTAATGACGACGAGGTCGCACATCTTTGCTTAGTAGCAACTATGGAAGACACGGATAATGAGGTAAACCTTGATTTCTCTTTTGAGGAATTATTAAAAGCATATGAAGAACTATATCATAAAGCTAGGTCATTTAAAAAGGAAAATAAGATTTTAAAGAATAATTATCAAACATTAGAATTAGAAAAGTCATGTTTAGAAATAGAATTAGAAACGACAAAAGAGACTAATAACCAGTTGCATGCAAAGATATTAGAACTAGAAGATATTTATGAGCACTTTGAAGGAAATTTAAATAATTTAAAACAACAACTAGGTTAAATATAGAATTTTGTGATGATTTAAAAGCAAAGTTTAGAAATAAAAAGAACACACAAAATTAATCACATGCACCTATGCATGCAAGGATGTATTAAAAAGCTAAAAATCCAAAGAATTATAGATCTAACACTAAAAAGGTCTATAAATCTTAGAATTTGAAAGGTACTAACTCTAAAGGACCCACAACAAAATGGGTACCTAGAAAAGATAGTTGTTTTGCAGGGGTAGATAAAAGTAATCAATGGGTGTTCAAGGCACATAACGAAACACTTCAACCTTTCTATAGGTTGAATGAAGACTAAGAATGTTGGACGAGAGATGCTTGGTATCCACAAGCTCCATTTTACTATTGGTAAACTTTATGGTATGATATTTCTTCATTTTTTGTGATTGACAAAAAGGGGGAGAAAAATAAAGAGCAAATAGTAAAATTTTTAGGGGAAGCATGTATTTAGGGGGAGGATTTAATTAAAAGCTTTTCATTCATATAACATTACTAAAAATTATTTTATCTATTTGAAAGATAGTTTTGTTAACACCAAAAAGGAGGAGATTGTTGGAACCATGTTCCACATCTTATTTTGGTGTTAACAAAATTATTATGGATTAATGTTTGCCATTAAGTGTTTTTCAAATTTAGGTAAAGGAGCAAGGTAAACAGGAAATGATGGAGGCATGATGGTGAGAAGAAAAAGATCATGTCATGGAGGAGGCAAGATGACAAGGAAGAGTCGAGGAGGAGAAGATCATCTTTGACCTTTAGTTTTTCTAGTTTAGCTTTTATAGATTGTATATGCCTCTTAACAAAGAATCATAACTTATATCGTAAAATCAATTAGAGATAAATTAGGATTTATATTGCGAACATTTTCAAAGTACGTAATTGATTAATTTACTTAAGACAGGTACTGTAAGCAAGTATCGGTACTGTTCATCAGTACTGACATTTGCAAGGCACAGGTTTGAGACTTTGTCTCAAACTGTGAACAATAAGTACCGGTACATGTTGGCCACAGGTTGAAGCCTTAATTCTAGCCTGAACCATACAAGTACCGGTACCCATGATGAGTACCGGTACAGGTAGGTTACTGTGCCCAAGGAATTCGAAACCTGGGAGTCACAAGTACCGGTACCTATGATGAATACCAGTACCAGGATTAATGTACTGGTGGTAGTGAGCTGCTAGTACTGGTACAGGTACTTTAGTACTGATACCAGCTAGCCGTTGGCCCAAAAGAGAACAGCTGGAATATTAATTTTGTAAATGTGAACATTGGGAATTAAATCCCAACGTCTATTTAACGACTACCTGAGGTTCTAAACTTTATAAAATGAGTCTTGGACACTTTGTTTGCACACAAGTTATCCAAGATTCATAAGGGAAAATTCTAGAGCATATAATTCATATTTTCTACCAGATATTCAAGAGAAGAAATCATGTTTGCTGCTTTCCAATCATGCTATGGGTTTGCAAACACATTAACGTGTTTTGTTCACCCAATTCAACGTGATTCTCGTCCTTCCTAGGTTCTCAAACTGGTATTATCTTATATATATATTTGTTCAGCGGCTTAGGTCTTAGTTGTAAGATCTTTTCTGACTTACACCTATATTTCATTTGTTCTTGAGCATTTGCTCATTGGGTTGTAACAAACCCATTTTCTTGTACTTGGGTTGAGGTAACCCATTAATTACCTCTGTTTAGTAAATTGATTCTCTCAGGGTTGAGGGAATCGGGTTAAAAATCCTAAGCTGGGAGGCTCAGGTAGTAGAGTACCCAAGTGAGTGAGGAACCACTATACATTTTGTGTCCTTTGTAGTTTGAATTGTTTGTGTAAATCTTTCTTGTTATTATTGATATTTTGTTTGATTGTTTGCGCGCATAGCCAATCCTATCTATTTAGATCCTATCATCTGGAACCGATCCTAATATGATTAACAGCTTTAATTATATTGGTCAAAATCTTTCAAATCTCAACTTTGCCTTCCGTCACATGGAATGCAAGTTCCAAGATCTTTCACTTTCTATTGAGTCCTCTCATTTTGCTACTTCCACTCAACACCCTAAGCAAAGGAAGCGTACTCAACCAAAAGCGCCCAAAGAATACAATGAGAGACAGAAAAAGTATTTTCAAGACCCGTCTCATGTTTCCTCTCCAATGGTGAAAGAAGAACCTACCCTTCATGATGATGAAGAGGAAGAAGAAAATGAAGACGATGAAGAGATTTCTTATGCTAAAAGTGAAGATGAAGATGAAGCTGAAGAAAATGATGTCGAAAATGAAGAAGATGATGAAGATGAAGAAGAAACTGATAATGATGATGATGATGATGCTAGTGGAACTAGCCGTAGACATGCTCAAAAGTATATCAGAAAATGACCTCAAAATTAGTTTAGTCTACATTTTATTATATGAGACAATTTGAATATGTTTCCTTGATTGTCATGACTTTCCAATATGTTTATGTTTGAGTTCATTCTCTTTATGATGTATGACTTTTATGATGTTGCCTGAAAATTGATCATTTTGTTTCTATACATAATTTTCCTATGTTTGGTCATTATCTATGCATATAGTTATATTTTTTGTTTGATTGACAAAAAGGGGAAGAAATGAAAATACATCATATTTAAATTAAGGAAGCTTAATTTGAGGGGGAGGTTTCACTCCTAGTGGAGTTTTTTGTATTCCTTCTCTTATGAGGTTTCTATTATTTTAGATATGGCTATTTTTATTGTTTTGTAAACACCAAAAAGGGGGAGATTGTTGGAACCTAATTTCACTTCTCTTTTATATTTTAGTATTAAAAAACTATTTTAAAACTAATGAGTTTATGAAGTATCATTTACAGGAAATCATAGGATTTAGGAAGTATGAAAGAAGTGGTGATGGCATGAAGAATGAAGATTGATTTCATATTGTTCTTATATCTTGTAATTTACATTTTGTATGTCTCTTAACAAGAAAAATGATTTAGGAGTTAAGATCAAAATAGAGATAATTAGGAATCATACTCCCCTTCTATTATTCGTTTAAAAATATAATATTGTTTCTTTGTCATATTAATCGTATATTTGTGTTCAAATATCAGTAAGATTGATGAATAAATCTTATTCAAGGTACTTGTTGCAAGTACCGGTACTATTCACTAGCACCGATACCTACTAGGTATCTGTGAACAACAAGTACTGGTACCCATCATGAGTATCAGTACTAGGTGCTCATAGTTTGTTGACATGTGTAGTGTTTGGACCTTACAAGTACCGGTACTAATCACCAGTACCGGTACATGTAGTCCACAGTTTGTAACTTGACCCAAATCTGTGAGTTACAAGTACCGATATTTATCATGAGTATTGGTACCTGGTTACTTAGTTGGTACTCAACTATGAGCAGTCAGTACCGGTACCACAACTTTAGTACAGGTACCAACTAACTATTATGCCTAATCTGAACGACTATTTTGCAATTAATCATATCTCTAATCTTCCCATTTTGGCCCTAACAGCTAGTGATCGTAGGGAAGATGTTTAGTGGCCTATATAAGCACCTTGTGTGTATCATTTGCATATAACTCAAGCATAAAAGATCTCCTTGCTCAAATTTCCATATTTCTCAATTCAAGCTGCAAGGGTTGTTGATTTGTTGCATTTCTCTTCAAGGCGATACACTTTGCAACAAGTCTTTTCTGGCGAATTCGTTCTTCCTCGTAAAATCACTCTTTTCGCTTTAGTGTTTTTCGTTAGATTGATCAACTTTCTTTTAAGCTAATTCATGTTGGAGACTTAGGAACTTAGTTGTAAGCTAAATTATTTCTTGCTTGCACCATTAACTTTTTGTGTTTATATGATCTTGTAATTGGAATGGGGTAACCCGTCAATTACCTCTATTTATAGTAAGTTGATTCCCTCCAGATTGAAGGAATCGGGTTCAAAATCCTAAGTTGGGAGACTTAGGTAGTGGAGTATCGAAGTTAAGGGAACAACTATACATCTGGTGTTATATTTTGTGGTTTGCTTTATTTGCATAATTTTTGTTTACCACATTATTCATTCCCTCCTAGTGTGCTTGTGTCATTTAGATCCTACACAATTGACTAGGTGAACTATGAATGACTTAGATCCAAGTCAATTGGGCTTGGTGAGAACCTAATTCGATTCTTAGGAAGGTCTTGGGGTACTATACTAGGCTTAGGGCACCTTAATTTAGGTTCCTTATGGTGTAGAATTGGGTTTAGGGCCTTAGGAAATCAAGATCTAGGCTTGATTTCAAAAAATAGTGGTTAGAGAAGGGTTCCAAATGTCTGATTTAGTAATCAAACAACTTATACTTCAAAATCAGAAGTCCAACTCTATGGTCTAAACGTCCAATGTTGAATCAGGGTGAAGCTTAGGTTATGTCTTGGAATTCTATAGAAATTCGATTCTGACACCTTGTCAAGACGTCCAATATTCCACCAGAATTGGGTTCTGGCTCTGCAGGTGGTGTCTAAGGATCCTGGATGTCCAGCAACCTACCTGGACGTCCAAATATGGGCTGTAATAAGGGTTTTGAGGTATTCTAGGCTAAGGGTGACCTAATCTAAGGGTGGCTAAGGTTTAGGAAGGTCTCTAGGGCTGTCCTAAGGCTAGGAAAGGTCCTATGTTCTTCATAATTTAATTCCTACATTAAAATTCTACTAGTAAGGTAGTATACCTCATCCCTATATTATGTCTTCATCTTTATTCCAAGGCTTCTACTCTAGCTCTGCTGCATTTCTCGCTTCCACCTTTCTTCAGTTCCAGCTTCAGGCCATCTCCTGAGCTTCTTATTGCCTAAATCCTAAATGTTTCACTAATCAATACATTATAACATTATTTCATTCATATCTAAGTAAAGCAGAAAAGATTCAATGTATACTATTTATGCATGAATTGCACTACAATTATGCTAAGTTTTAACTTAATTTAAGTCATTTAAGTCCTATGATTGCTGGACAATCACCTTGCTTGTTTTGTAAGGCACTTCACCAATGTGCTATCTTGCTATATTGTCGAGAAGATGCACTCCAGCTCATTCGCTCATGGCCATGATCGCACAATGAAGTCTTCTTTGAGGATATGCGAAGGCAGGCGAGGCTTAGTGTCAGCCATTGGATTGAGATCCAACAGCTAAGATTAAAGATGGTGTGGGTGTATTAGAAGGCAACGACCATTTTGGAGGGTCTGGATGGTGCCACGTGGCACCGTCTGGACCATTTGTCTTCTCTTGCTTGTAAGTGGTGCCATGGATGTTGGATTGGACCGATTTTCATGCTGTTAGGCTGCGATCGTCGTTCCGAACCCATTCATACACTTGGATTTGTCATCAGATGTATGGATTTACACCACATTGACCCTTGACATCTAATTTTTCTCAGACTGCATCTGATGCTACGAAGGTTCGATTGGGCGACCTTAGAGGTGTTGGATTCCGATCGTCACCCTAATCAGATCTGTTTGATTGGATCTTCAATCCAATGCCCCAAAATGATATTGCCCTATCCCCTGGCCATAAGAAACTACATGCTATTTAAAAACTTAGGATCAATTGCTTGGGCAATATTTATTTCGCAACACTAAGAAATTTCTACTAAAGACCTGAACTACATAGACTCAGCAGTGCCCGGGTGTCTACCAAAATGCAGACTATCCAAGCCTTCACCTTATTCAGAAGCGAATAACTTTTGTTTCTTTTTCTTTTCTTCTAAATTTTTTTATTTTTGAGTTAAGAGTTTCGGGGCAGCTTTCTATGACTACCCAACCCACCCAAGACTCGAAAAGAATTCTAAGTGCTAAGCATCTTTTTGTGTGAATGTGATAGACTCATTGATCGGCAATCAAAATAGACTTCGGATTTCTCCGCCCCTTGGAGTCCTTAAAAGAAATTCTGCCTAAAGGTGTACCTATCCGACCAATAACTTTCTCCTTACTTTTTATTATGGGGCCAACACAAGGACGAACCCAGTGTATATCTCCATGACTTATTCTATTTCCCTGCTTCTTCCTAAGTGTTTGGAATTAAACGTGTATTTCGTGAGCTGGGTTCTGGACAACCAGCCAATGGACTGTTACTCATGACAACTTGTCAGCCATACTCGTGCAGTAAACTGTGCCTTATTTATTTTTTTATTCTTTTCTATTTCTCCTTTTTTTTGGATATTTTTTCGATATTTTTCTTCTTCTTTTTTTAAATAGGTGGCTTCCCTAATCTAAGATTTACCTAAAGGTAGTAGAACGAGAATGGTCGTGTGGTTGGGCTCTAGACAACCGGCCAATGGGTTATTACCCACGACAACTTGCCAACCATACCATCCTAGAAGGTTCATTAGCTACCCAATTTTCGTTAAAACCACTGAAAATTGAGTCAGTGTAAATAATGTGTAGATGCTTAGACTATAAGTTCCCTCAAATCAAAGGGTGGGTTGATAAGTTGTGTACTTATCACCCCAACTTATTTAACCAATTAGAAATGAATTCAAAATAGTGTGGACTCAAGAAAAAAGTCCACATTTTAGTGGACACCTGGGCTGATTAAGCCCGAAGACTTGAAGAATCTAAGTGTTCAAGTCCTATCGTATCATTCCCTAAAGTTGAAAATTTCTAATGTCCAAGTTCTCTTTTCCTAATTCAATTTTTTTTAATAAAAATAAAATAAAAAGAATCTACGTAGCTAACAAGATGATTCAGAGATGAATATCCGCCCCCCATGCCTATTTAATGAAATGTCCTCATTGTATTAAATGACATGAGAAAGAGTAGAGTAGAGAAGAAAGCACCTGAATTTCGTGATTACCTGGTCAACTCCGAGATGAGAACATACTTTATATGTGCTAAATTTATTGCCTTCAACTAGGCACACTATACAAATAAAGAGGAAATAAAGAATTCACAACTGCAGGTCAGGATCAAAATAAAAGACCAATTTTTGGACCCACAAGGAGATGTCCATAGATGTGGACAAGGTTGTGGTGCTGACCCATGCACCAGGGTCGAGTGTATCAAAGGTTCTGGATAAAAATTACCCAGAACCTGAGATCAGTATGCAAGCAGGGCCGGGCCTACGATTTATGAGGATGAAACCTAAGTCCAAAAAGTCAGACAATAGAAAAATCAGGATTGAAAAGATAATCAATGAATTAGTGCTTGGGTTGCACATCCTCAGAATAAAAAATATCATAAGCATCCTAATAGAAGGTTGGTGGTTTCAGGCAAATAGGAACCCTTAGAGTCAGACTTTTGTTTACCCCGGAATTGGCTTCCCAAACCTTCATTTCCAGATTCCTACCCTCTATAATCAAAGTTTTCGAGACCTCGAAAGTATTATCAACCCCGTCTAAAATGTCCAAGTCTAAAATTTGTGGCTCAATCAAAATTGACTTGGGTTTGGTAATCTCAAGAAGATAATCATCATTATTCTCAACAGGGAATGATTGAGGAATGAGGCTATGAATTGAATCATCCCTGAAAATAAGATTTGTATCTTCCAAGCTAGTCCAAACATGATCAATTTTCTCAATTATAGGTCCACTAAATGATTTATCATACTCTGCGAGCCCATTTGTCTCAATAAAATTATCTTCCTCAAACTCAAGTGAGACTTCACATAATGATTCCTCACCTTCAGAATCAAAGACTGGATCCGCATTTATAAATGTCTCAAAATCATCAATCATTTCTTGGTCCATGGAAACATACTTTTCCTTGTACCCTAGCTGAGGGATCTCACGTAAAGTAATCAATTTATCTTCAATTGGTTGCTCTAGAATAATCTGGTCATCCCTGATCTCGTAAAATGTGTCCCCCCTATAGGTACCTGAGTGGGTTCTGACATTGGCTCTCCTGAAGGGAGTTCATCCTAGGAATCATTCTATGATTGAACTAAAGCAATCACAAATTTCATCCTCAATTTTGACAACTTCCTAAGTAAAAACTCACCCAGGTCCTTATCCTTAACATCTTGGAGCCAATCCAACAGATATTTGTTAAGATCATCAACAATTTCAATCAAAGGCTCCAATTCTTCAGTGCAAGGTGTTGGCTGAGCTTCTAAAGATTAAATGGTGTTCCTTAAGTTAGCCAACACCTTATCTTGGACCTGGTTTACCTGAACCAAATGGTTTGGTTTAGGGTTGGGTGGGTTTGGGTTCAATTCAAGGGAGTCATGAAATTGAGGTTCTTGATACCCTCCCGATAATAGGTCATTTTGGATTGTTCAAAGAGGCGTGGTGACCTATATGCAGTGTAGTCCTGGGGAGGGTAGGGATTATAATCAGCATACCCTTCTTCATTGTAGATCGTATTAGGTTGTCCATAAGAGGGCGATGATCTATGATCGATGTAGCTTGGAGAAGGATAAAATCAAAATCATGGTGTCCAAGGTTAGACCCTAAACACGGAGGTCTGGAGTTGTATCCCCAGTTAGGATTATCCCAACTAATAGATGGGTGAGAATAAGTCTGGTTGGGATAATAGTCATCGTGGGAATAAGTAGTGGTAGGAGGGTAAGAGTGGAAATGCGAATAGGATGTGGGATGATCCATGGCAAAGCGGGAGGCAAGAGAAAAGAAAGGTGCCCTGCGGTACAAACAATCAACCATGTCCTTAAGTGGGGTAGCCTAAAGACCTACAGACTCCCAGAACCCATCTTGAGATGAAAAGAACGATTTAATGTACTTTCTGGTCAATCCAACCAGTTAGAGGGAGGGATTGGAGAGAAGGTTCTTCCCTTGGCTTTCACCTCAGGTTCCTTTGATACCCCCCAACTGCGGACATTTGACATTGCGCCCTTAGCTAGATATCATATTGAATGGTAGAAGTAGATTAATCGAAAATAATCTCGATCTAGGCCCCGAAGAGCGAGTCCAATCCTTAAGGCCAACATCTACTTGATTTTAGTTAGGCTTAGGTTTGAATGTGCTTGGGAATGTGATGGGACCTTTATCTGGGTTGTGCCCTTAAAAATCAATTTCAATGTGTGTGTGTGTGCACAACCAATGGTTTTCAAGTAAGATTATTTTTGGATGCAATGACTTTTAGGGTTGAAATCTTACTTAATAGAGTTTAGGATTCAACTTTCAGGTGTATTCAGACAAGGTTTTGTGAGGGACACCAGGCATTGAAAGCACAAGTGAAGATATATTCCTTTACAAATAAAAAATAATGTGGTGTGTATGGTTCAGCCCTAAAAATTGAATCCTATGGGGCAAGCTACCGATGGATCACTTTTATCTTAAGTGGTGCAACCCAAATAGCTCAATAAATTGGCCTCTTGCACCACTTGATTAAGGCACCCAAACAATTTGAGCCTAATATGTTTCTAATCACTTATTTGTATAAGTCATGCAAGTGTACTGGGTCCTTTGGTCGGATTCCTAGCTAAGTGATTGAATCAGACAAAAGTGACGTGCCTTAGGTGTGTGTGGGTGTATAAAGTGTGCAAATTTCAGTTAATCCCACAAATATTTTTTTTATGCGGGGGTGAGGTGGGTGAGAGTGACAAACAAACAATTAATCTATCTTAGGGTTTATAAGAGCACTTAGGTTGATTTTTGTTTGTGTTATTAGGTGTAGGAATGAAAACTAGTCGGTGGGGGGTGGGGTATACTTACAAACCCTTCAACTGCAATTTGCTCTAATCTACCGCTTTTGCTCACCTCGAGAGAGTGTTGCAATCACATTAAGAAAGGAGAGAAGTGAGGTAAAAAATAAGTAAGGCGGAAAACGTGGGAAATCAAAGAGTATTGCCTCCTCGGTAACGGTGCCAAAATGGTGAGTGAGATTTCGTACGCTAAAAGTTTGAGTTAAAAATCCATCGTTGTAGTTGCGTAAAAATTCGCTATCAAATAAAATTTCTAACTAAAACTCTGGTGAGTCCCAGGTCGAACACGGGGAGGCAAACGTTTGATTAAAAATTACATTTGGAATTATTGTCACAAAGTAAATTAACTGGTCGAATTAAATCTACACTAGCTATTCTACTTAAAGAATAAACAATAGAAGAAAGAGAGAATAATACAAAGAAAGAGAAAATATGGAGAGAATGAACAAGTATTTTATAACCATAGCATCATTTCCATTACATTTACTTGCTATAACTAGAAAGCTGGAAATCTATACTAGAAAGCAATAAAAAGAGAGGGATGGAAAAATCCTCCTCGACGGCTGCTTGGAGGACAAGTCACCTTGACGGAACGCCCGGACGATGGGGATGAGATGTTGGATGAGAGCGAATGGAGTTGGAGGATGGAGAACGAAGCAGGGCGATGTAGTAGTGGGATCCTAAATGGTAGCGAGAAGACAACCATGGGATGCTCCACGAAGGGGGTGAGAAGATGGGAAAATTATTTTACTCTAACTCTAATGGAGCATCCCGGGTATGGGACCAACTCGTAGAGCGTTGGAAGAAGTGAGAGTAGAAGAGAAGGGATGAAGAAAAAGTGAACGAGTAAGGTCCCTTTTATAGGTGAAGAAGAAGGGAAAAAGAGTCATTTTCAATGCCTTTAAAATGAATGCAGGCTTTTAGTGACGCATGCAAGCGTTACAAGGGCCCTTCATCACCGATCTGACGCTCCTCTTGCAGCCACGTCACCCATTCACTCCCCTTTAGCCGTTGAAGCCTCCGATCATGCCTCATCGCCATCAGCAGTCCAATCGAATGATTGAACGGCTTAAAAGCTGCCTCATCCCACAGCACCTCTACGGCACGTCAGATCTTGCATAAGAAGCTGCGTAATCACACGCGTCCTCTGAGCGCTCGCATCCAGTGCTCGCGATTGTGCCATGTCACCTCCTCAATCGTCGCTCGATGTCGATCGGATGGTCCAATTTCAGCGTGAGCAGGCGCGCTGTGGATTTGAGGGGCACAGAGACTCGAACATGCGCCCACACTTGGATTGTAAGGTGCTTCACCAATGTGCTATCTCACTGGATTGTTGAGAAGATGCGCTCTGGCTCAATCGCTCACGACCGTTGGATGAAGATCCAATGGCCCTGATCGCACGATGAAGTCTTCTTTGAGGATATGTGAAGGTGGGCGAGGCTTAGTCTCAGTCATTCGATTTAGATCCAATGGATGAGATTAAAGATGGCGTGGGTGTATGAGAAAGCAGCGGCCGGTTTGGAGGGTTTGGATGGTGCCACGTGGCACCATCTGGACCATCCGTCTTCTTTTGCTTGTAAGTGGTGCCACGGATGTCGGATTGCATCGATTTTCGTGTCGTTGCACTGCGATCATCGATTTGAATCCATCCATGTGGTTGGATTTTCATTTAAGGTACAAATTTACACCACCTTGACCCTTGACCTTTGATTTTCCTCAGACTGCATTTGATGCTACGGAGGTTCGATCAGGGCAATCTCGGAGGCGTTGGACTCCGATCGTCGCCCTAATCAAATCCATAGGTTGGATCTTCAATCCGAGGCCTCGAAATGATATTTCCCTATCTCATGGCCACAAAAAGGATAAATTAACCTATAATTTATACAAACTATTCTAAATGCATGATAATGCATGTTATGCAATATTTATAATGCATGATGCAATTATATGCCTAAGAACACGCATAAATGGACAGTTTATGTGACAGTGTCTACATTATTTGCCTGCCCAGTATGTATGGAAGATATACATCATTTTGTGTCTGCCTGAAAGTAATAAATTTGTATATTTAGGGTACCGCAGATTTCTTCCAATTCAGCATAGATGGCAGGGTGCACAGTTTAAGGATAGATTTAATGGTACAACTTCTCAGTATTCCACTAGGAATCTGAAAAATAAGTTGTGGACAAATTCCATTCACCTATCAGGGTCTGAAGTAATGACAAAATTAAAAAAGCTTGCCAATGTACAACTCAGTCGCCCCTTCATGAAACATCTGGCAACATTAAAGGACTTTATTTTTAAGAAGAAAAACATCTTCTTCATGGAGCTTTTATTTTGGAAAGATCTTACAATACGTTGATCGGGGCTTTTTTACTTTAAAGATGATGTGTCAGAGAAATAATACGTTGTTGCAGTAAAAATTGCATGATGGAAAAATCTCAGATCAAAAATATTTATCAGTGAAAACTAACCAAAAAGAGTTAGGATGTCGTATCCACAGAAAGGAACATACCAATAAACATACAAATATCTCACACCCACAATCGCAAATGTCTAAAAATATTGTTCACAAAGTAATTCCTCAAGAAATCAAGCAAAACCCCTTTCTAATTGGGAATAAAGTGCATGGATTTATTGAAATTGCATTTTAATTAAAGATGAGGGTATTCTCCCAAATAAACCACAATATTAAAATAATAAAAAAATGTGGCAATGGTAAATGATCGTAATAACTAATTGAACCTGAAATAGAGCATCCGTTCCGCTTGAGCATGCGCGAAGATGGCGAGCCACGGGAAGCTCGGGGGAGGTTGGCGTGGTCAAGAGCTACATGTGGGTGGTGACGGCATCGACAGAGGTGGCCAAACAACAGGTTAGAGGTCGCCGGTGGTGGGTTCCTCCATGGGTGCGCGGGGGCTAACATTGACAATTCTGATGGTGTGGTCGGGTTCGTGGTGTCGAGGTGAGCACAGGGGCATCAACGATGCATCGAACGGCGAGCCGTGGTGATGGCTACGTGGAGAGGGGTGGCAGAGGTGATGGGTTCCTCTCTGTTGGTTGATCGATGATGAAGTCGGCGACGGCGTGCGATTAAAAACGATGGGTTGTGGCTCTCTGCTGTAGGATCTACTATAGACTATGCGATCTGATGGCAATGCGCACAAACACACTAAATGCAAATATTAGTAATAATAAAAATTTTTGCATAAATAATCCAAACGACAGAAATTTACATAATATGTATAGTGGTTCCCTACTTACTTGGGTACTCCACTACCTAAGCCTCCCAACTTAGGATTTTTAACCTGATTCCCTCAACCCTGAGGGAATCAATTTACTAAATGAGGTAATTAATGGGTTACCTCAACTCAAGTACAAGAATGGCTTTGTTACAACACAAACAAAGAACAAAATCTCAATACAAAAATAATAGCACTGGTGTAAGAAAGATAAAATCTTACAACAAAGATTCCTAAGCTTCTCAACAATAATTAGAATAATATTACCAAATAAAGAGCCTATAAAAGATGTGAATCTCCTTAAAAATGCATAAGAAAAATACGTCGATGAGTTTCCGAAAGCGTGGAAAAATTTGAGAGCTGCAAACTTTTTCTTCTCTTGAGAAAGTGGTAGCAAATATGAAAATTAAGCTCTAGGAACTTCTCTTCTATATATTGTGTGCAAACTAAGAGCCCAAAAGTCTTTTCATAGAGTTAGAACCTTAGTTACTCGTTTACTAGACGTTAGGGTTTAAATCCCAACGTTCATCTTCTCAAAATAATTTTTCAGTCGTTTAGATTTGGGCCAATGTCTAACTGGTACCAGTACTAAAGTATGGGTATCCATACTAGTGACATACTATTTTATGTTTTAAGTTAACTTGTCACAGACAATATCTATTGGGTACCGGTACTAACCATGAGTACCAGTACTTGTTGCTTCCAGATTTGAATTTTAAATACTTAACACAAATTTGTAACGCACTTATACCGGTACTGATAATGAGTACTAGTACTCATTGCCTCCAGTATCAGTATTGAACATGTGTACCGGTACTCGCGAGGTACAGGTTTATTTCTTTGAAAAAAACCAAACCTGTAACTCACATGTACCAATATTAAACATTGGTACCGATACTTGTGAGTTAACAAGTACCTTTTCAAACATGAATATAACCTGATTACTAACCTATTTTTGCAAATACTTTAAACATTAAAAGAGTATCTTTTAAACAATACCTACTTTGAAATAAATCGAATGATCGTAATGTTTTATTCTAATTTATCTTTATATGATTTGTACGATTTAATTCATGTTTCTTCGTTAAGAAGCATATATTCTAATAAAGTAAAAACCTAATCTAAATGGCAACAAAAACTCCAAATCAAAAATGATCTTCTATCATCAACTCCTTCTTGTCATCTTGCCTCCATGTCATCATGTCTCCTTGACATAATTATCTGTTTGCCTTGATCTTCACCTAAATCTAAAATATCACTCAATTGCAAACATTAATATGCAATAATTTTGTTAACACCAAAACAAGATGTTGAACAAGATTCCAACATTTGCAAGTGTAGGAGTCAAGCGTAGAGGATTGCTGCAGCCATAAGTGGCACGATGGGTGCGAGGGACAGTGGTCAAAGGCTGTGGGTCACCTGCATGACAAGCAGTGCAGTGGTGGAGTCATGTGCGTGGAAGTGCTGCTCGACGAGGTGGCGAAGGTGGTGTTGGTGGTCGCACGAGGCTGTTCGTGACTGAGGGTGGCGCGTGCTGCTACAGGTGACAGCCTGCTGGAGGTGGCGGTCTAGTGAGGAAGATGAGAAGAAGCTACTACTACGTGCATCTGGAACATGAAGGGACGCTGGCGAGGGTGGCAGGGTTGGTCAGTGGTGGTGGCTGTACATTGATAGATCCACTTTAGTGGACTAATTTAATGCTTGAGTACATTATTATTTGGATGAGAATTTAATCTGGAGCATGCATGTATTGACAAAATGATGTGAGCTTTAGGTTTATCATTTTATACATTACTTACATATGTAGGAATGATGGAGAGACAAAATTGGAAATTAATTGGCACCAAAGTATTTAGGAAAGAAGTTTATCAATCAAATATTTTTTTGGGAGAGCTATAAATTATTGTAATCTAGTTCTACTATTTTTGGCAAGCTTAATTTGGGAAGAGAATAATGGCTCTCATGTGTAATAAAATCAATGGTTGCATGTTATTCCCTCTCCTTATTTTCCCCTCAAATCTCTCTCTTTTTGTTAATCTCTAATTCTCTTCTCTCTCTTTCTCTTTATAATAGGCAAAGGATGGGTCTCTGGAGAACATCTCTCATCCACGAGGAGGAAGCCCCCCTCTCCACATCTCCTCCCCACGGGCAACCAACAGAGAGGCAACCTCTCCACCGTGTGCCACCACCAACCACCAACCGTGCCCCTCTTGTCCACCGTGAAGTTGACCTTTTGCCACAATGCTTCCACCATCGACGGCCATGACCACCATTGCATCTTGCCCAAGACAAATCCATCATTGCGGTCGGTGGTGACAACACTGACATCCGCAACCGCAATGCCTTGTCATCGACTGCGTTCACCACGACAGCCTCCATGCCACCACCGCGTTCGCTACTATGTTCTCAACTCGACACTGTGTCTCGTCTCTACCGCGAGCTTCACGACCATGCTCTACCTCGACATCCATCACCGCACTCTGCCGTCTTCTTCAACCGCAACTGTGACCGCGACAATCCTCACTGCATGCAACAGCCAAGTGCACCATTGTCAACCAATAGGGAGGACACACCGCTCTCCCTTTCAATTAAGACATCCAGAAACCTTCCCGGACGTCCAGAGACCAACACCCTCAAGCTCTCTCTCTGATTTCTCCTTCACACCTGCGCCATCCACACTGCAGCAACGCCTACCTTCACCTCCCTCTCAGCATCGATGTCCCCAAACACCTGCAGCAGCCAACCTCCTCGCATGAAGCCTTAGCACGTGACTACATGACCCTTGTGTGCATGCCCTCACATGTAGCACCTTCCATGTAGCAGCAAGCCAGCCTCCCCCTCCTCTCTTTCTTCGACAACAGAAAGGAGGAACCCAACACCCACCGTCGCCTCCTACATGCAGCCACCACCACAAGCCACTATTCTTCGCACTGTCAACGTCATCGGACCCACCTCAACTCCACAAGCTTGCCCACGCCCGTGGCAAACCCTCCTACAGTCCACACATGCACTGTAGAAGCCACCACCACTGCCGCTCCTCGTCACTGGCAGTAGCTCCAGCCATAGTTCCCGTCGTCATAACCTCCATCAGATCGGCCTCACCCTCCTCGACCTCCTCAAAGCACGCCAAGGCCAGTCGTGACCTCTTTCTCCTTGCGTGTGCATGGGGATAGAATCCCCTATTTTTGGGTGAATTAAAATTTACATTGAATGCCATTTGCGAAACTTTTATTTTGATTTTTATATTTGATATATTGAGTGAAGTTGCATGTGTGCCCTTCTATTCCTCTCTATTTCTCATGAATGCTCATTCAAGTCTCTCTTTCTCTCATTTGATGCGACAACATATTGACAAATTGATTTTGCATCATATTAGCCTCGTACAAAGTGTCCAAATAATGCACTGAAAATATTGGTGAATTTATTACAGTCCTTCCTCCCTGTGGATACGACCTAATCCACCGTGGTTAGTTTTTACTAATAAATACTTTTTATCTGAGATTTTTCCACTACGCGATTTTACCGCGACGACGTATTTTTCTGACATATATTTCTGCAAAGCGAAATCTTCCCAATCAAATGACGCTGTTGTCAGGGAGGCAACAGATGCAATAGCTTCACCTGGCTTATTTCTTATTATTTTTAGGTGCGCATTTATCTGACCATTCTCTATTCTTCTGTGCGAGGAATCTGACGAGATGACAAACACAATAGAGTGACAACGTCGACCTTGAGCAATGCCCACACACGCGATGAAGATGCGAAGAGAAGGAGACCTAGATCCCGCTTTCACAAGGGATTCTCCTTCGTCGTCAAGTTTATTTCGATTCTATCTTCTCGCCCTTGTAGCAATTGGGGCTTATTTTTAGGGATCTGTCCCCACATTGTTTAGCGGCTAGGGGCTATTTTTCTGCACATGTGATTCATTTTCTGCATGCTTGCTCTAAAAGGAAAAGACAAAAATATCGGGCTACCTGTTTAGGAGTTGCATACCCTTAGGTGCATGCATTTAGGGGTGATTGAGCTGCATATTAGATCTCTTTCCTTGCATTGCGTACATATCTACACGAAGATTACTAGAGATAGGTATATCATTCTATCTTTGCATCCAGCTCCTGTTCATGCATTTGCATTTGGATTAAATTCAAGACCACCAAACTGATTGGATTGACCTAATTTAGTGGTCGCCTAACTAAAATTGGGGTCGTTAATCAGATTCAACCTTAAAATCAAACTCATATTTGATCTAATCAAAAGGGACTTGTCTGCGATTCTTCTAAAAAACAAACTGATTTACGATGTGATGCACACTTCTGACACTAAGCATGCACACTAGGCACCGCCCTAGGTCTCGATCCCTTAAGGCTATAGACACCGATCTCTTTATCGGTGCAGACTTTCCTATTTCGCTTTGTGGTGGTGGTACTATCTTTTGATCAAGTGTTTTGATACTTAAAGGAGGGGGACACCCCTTAAAGGAACAAAAGGGTAGTTAAGAGGCACCACTTACGCATCGCCTCAAAGGAAGGGTTCACCCTACTTGCATCCCTTTGTTCATCCTTGGAGTAACTTCTCACTTGATCACCTGAGAGTATCATTGAAGCAAGGTATAGGTCCTAGGGCACGCATGGTCAACTTAGGGCACGTAATTGATTGTGGAACTTCTTTAGCCACCAAGAGATAACGTAATCGACCTCTTTTCTTCTCCAAAGAGCTTGTCAGGGATCTCAAGTCACAACCCCCTCTTATCCCACTAAAGTGGGAACGGACGGGCGCAAACTTGACCCCATTAGACAACTTTTAGGGATAGGTTGAAGGTTGGCTCAAATTTTCTCTAAGAAAAAGGAGAGTCCCATTGCCTTGTGTTTGATTGGGGTGTGTTTTTCATGTCATGTTTTCAAATGGATTACAATAACTACTTCACTTCTTACTTTCACCCCAGAACACCCAATCCCAATCCCATGACCTACAATTATCCATCATCTAATGAACAATGGGATCCTTTCTACTCCTACTATAGGAGCATTAGTCTAATTACTCCCCAATCTTGTGATCATGAGCAAAACCTAAGAGAGGGATACACCATCCCTAACCCATCCATGACTATGCCCAACCTACCCACCCGTGATGATTCTTACACTCCTGGTTGGATAGTGTTGATGCAGAAAATCTACACAAAAAGGTTTGAGTTTCGAAAACCCGTTGTTGTAGCGCGATTTGCGAGGAAAAATCGTCAACAGATAAATTTTACCAAAACTCAAAAGGAATTCCAGGTTAATCACAGGGAGGCGGACGTTTGATTAAAAATCTTATTTGATTTGTTTGTCACGAAGCTGATTAGCTAGTCGAATCAAAACTAGCTTACTTAAAGAATATTGAATAAGAGAGAGAGAGAGAGAATATTACAAATAAAGAAAAAATAAAGATAGAATAAACAGATATTTCATAACTACAGAATGATGCCTATTACAACTAATCACTACAACTACTCGTTACACTAGAAAGTAGGAAATCTATGCTAGAAAGCAATAAAAGAGAAGGTGGAGAGAAGTTATCCTCCTCGACGACTACTTAGTGAACGAGCCGCGTTGATGGAGTGCCCGGACAAAGGTGGTGAGATACGGGACGAAGGAGAACGACAGCGTACAATGGAGAATAGGGTAGGGTGATGTTGCAACATGATCTGCTTCCCAAACGGTGGTGAGAAGACAACCGCTGCATGCTTCACGAAGGGGATGAGAAGGTGGAAAATTGTATTTTTAGCTCTAGAGGAGCATCCCGGGTTTGGGACAAGCTCTTAGAGCTTCGGAGGGGGTGAGAGAAGAGAGGAAAGGATGAAGAATTCGAGTGGTAGGGGTCTTCTTTTATAGATGTAGGGATTGAGGGCAATTTGGTCATTTTATGCTTTAAAACATTAATTCAGGGTCTTTAATGACAAATTTAAGCGTCACTAAAGACACAAACGTGGGCTTAGTGCACGCGCATGCCAGCAGATGTCCACAGATGTGGACCAGATTGTGATGCAAACCCATATCCCATTGTCGAGTATATCTAAGGTTCTGGATAAAAATTACCCAGAACCTAAGATCAATATGCAAGCGGGGTCAGGCCTGCGATTTGTGAGGATGCAACCCAAGACCAAAAGGTTGGGTTACAGAGAAATCAAGCTCAAAAGGATAATCAATGAATGTGCGCTTGGGTTAGACATCCTATGAATCAAAGATGTCATAAGGGTCCTGGGAGAAGGTTGGTGGTTTCAGACAAATAGAAACCCTTAGACTCGATCTTCTGCTTCCTTCGAAATTGGCTTCCCATATCATCATTTCCCAATTTCTATCCTCCGCAATCAGGACTTCAGATTCCGAGGCCTCTTGCATGATAATCACCCCATTTAAAATTTCCAAGCCCAAGATTGATGGCTGAATCAAAATTGACTTAGGTCTAGTGATCTCAAAATCAAAATCATCGATATGCTCAATGGGGTGTGATTGAGGAATGGGGCTTTGAATTGAATACTTAATAACAGGATCTAAATCCACCATGCAAGCCCCAACAAAATCAAGTTCCTCAATTTTAAGGCCATCAAATGATTCATCGAATTCCTTAGGCCCAATCATCTTACTGAAATCGTATTCTGTAAACTCATGTGAGACTTCACATAATGATTCTTCACCTCCAGAATCAAAGAATTCTAAATTCGCATTAATGTATGTCTCAAAATCATCAATCACTTTTTTATTCCATGGAGACATACGTTTCCTCGTACCCCGGCGAAATCAGTTCTTCCTTATTTGATTACTCTAGAACAACCTGGTCAACCCTGGTCTCGTGAAACATGTCCCCCCTATAGGTGCCTGAGTGGATTCTGACATCAACTCTCCTGTCAGGGGTTCATCCTAGGAATCCTCCCAAGATTGGACTAGAGCAATCACAAATATCATCCTCAATTTCAATAACTTCCCAAGTAAAAACTCACCCAGGTCCTTATCCTTAAAATCCTGGAGCCAATCCAACAAATACTTGTTAAGATTGTAAATCATTTCAATCAGGAGCTCCAATTCTTCAGGGCAAGGTGTTGACTGAGCTTCCAAAGATTGTATGGTATTCCTTAAATTAGCCAACACCTTATCTTGGACCTGGTTAACCTGAACCAAATGATTTGGTTCAGGGTTGGGCAGGTTTGGGTTCAGTGCAGGGGAGTCAACGAATTGAGGTTCTTGATACCCTCCTTAATAATAGGTCATTTCGGGTTGTCCATAAGTAGGTGATGACCTATATGTAGTGTAATCAGGGGAAGGGTAAGGATTAGCATATCCTTCTTGATTGTAGATCATATTAGGTTGTCCAAATGAAGGTAGTGATCTATAATCAATGTAACTTGGAGAAGGATAAGAATCAACAGCATGGTGTCCAGGGTTAGACCCTAAACATGAAGGTCTGGAATTGTATCCCCAATCAGAATTATCCCAATTAGAAGATGGATGAAAATAAGTCTGATTGGAATAATAATCACTTTGGGAATAGTGGTGGTAAGAGGGTAGGAGTGAAAGTGCAAATAGGATGTGGAAGGATGCATGACAGAACAGGAGGAGGAAAGGTGCCCTGCAATACAAACAATCAAACATGTCCTTAAGTGGGCTAGCCTAATAACCTACAAACTCCCAGAACCTATCTTGAGATGAAGAAACAATTTCATCTACCTCTTTCTGGTCAATCCAACCAATTAGGGGCTGGGGAGAAGGTTCTTCCTTTGGCTTACACCTCTGGTTCCTAGTGTACCCCCCAACCATAATCGTTTGATTCTGCTACCCTAGCTAGTCATCAGATGGAATAGTAGAAACAAACTAATCGAAAATAATCTCGATATGGGCTCCGAAGAGTGAGCCCAATCTTTAAGGCCAACGTCTACCCTATTTTAATTAGGGTTAGGTTTGAATGTGCTTTGGAATATGATGGGCCTTTTATCTGAGTTGTGCCCTTAACGATTGATTGATATGTGTGTGCATGCACAACCAATGGCTTTCAAGCAAGATTATTTTTCGATGTGGTGAATTTTAGGGTTTAAATCTTTCTTAGTAGCTGTTAGGATTAAACTTTAGGTATATTAAATCAAGTTTAGTTGGCACACCAGGTTTTGAAAGCACAGGTGAAGATGTTTTCCTTTAAAGCTTAAAAGAATGTAGAGTGCCTGGTAAATCCCTAAAAGTTGAACTTATTTGGCAGCTACTCGATAACTTATTTTTAGTTGAAGTGGTGCAATCCAAACAACTCAAATAATTGGCATGATGCACCACTTAATTAGGCACACAAGTGATTACCTAATCTGATTTCTACTCAATTATGTGTTGATGAGTGTATGAGTCCCAAAGATTGGGTTATGGGTTGAGTATGATGAATCAGAAGAGGTTGTGTACCTCTGTGGGATTTTTTTTTAAATTTTTCTTTTTATGCGTAGGGTGAGGCGGGTGAAGGTGACAAACAAACAATCAAAACTAATCTTAGAGTTTATGCAAGATCCTAGGTTAATTAAGGTTTGAGTTATTAGGTGGTGGAATGAAATGTAGTGGGTGGAGAGGTGGGATTACTTACAGACTCTTCAATAGCACTTTACTCCAATCTACCACTTTTGCCTGTCTCATGAGAGTACCTGCAATCACAATAAGAAAGGAGAGAAGGTAAAAGATAAGGCGGGAAAACATGAAAAATCAAAGAGCGTCGCCTCCCCAGCAACAATGCCAAAATGTTGCATCGGAAAAATCGTCGCAAAAGGATTTGAGTTTGAAAAGCCCGTTGTTGTAGAGTGATTTGCGAGGAAAAACCGTCAATAGATAAATTTTACCAAACCTCAAAAGAAATTCCTGGTCGAACACAGAGAGGTGGACGTTTGATTAAAAATTACGTTTGATTTGTTTGTCACGAAACAGATTAGCAGATCGAATCAAACTAGCTATATACTTAAAGAATAATGAATAGAAGAAAGAGAGAGAATATTACAAATAAAGACAAAATAAAGATAGAATAAACAAATATCTCATAACCACAGAATGATGTCTATTACAACTAATCACTACAACTACTCGTTACACTAGAAAGTAGGAAATCTACGTTAAAAAGTAATAAAAGAGAAGGTGGAGAGAAGTTATCCTCCTCGACGGCTACTTGGAGGACTAGCCGCATTGACAGAGTGCCCAGACGAAGGTGGTGAGATGCGAGACGAAGGAGAATGACGAGGGATGACAGAGAACGGGGCAGGGTGACCCTGTAGCAAGATTTGCTTCCTAAATGGCGATGAGAAAACAACCGTGGGATGCTCCATGAAGGGGATGAGAAGGTGGAAAATTGTATTTTTAAACCTAGAGGAGCATCCCGGGTTTAAGACAAGCTCTTAGAGCTTTGGAGGGGGTGAGAGAAGAGAGGAAGGGATGAAGACTTCGAGTAATAGGAGTCTCCTTTTATAGTTGTAGGGATTAAGGGCAATTTGGTCATTTTATGCTTTAAAACATTAATTCAAGGTCTTTAGTGACGAATTTAAGAGTCACTAAAGACCCCAAATGTGGGCTTAGTATGCACTCATGTTGCGCCTCCTCTCCTGCACGCTCAACGCTTCACGCACGTTCTCTTCATCTCAATCGTCCGATCGCAAGATCGGACAGCTTAAGATGCGTGTGCCCGCGCCTTCATTGCACGCCTGCACATGCAATCGGGCGTTCGCAGGCGCATTTGATCGTGTGTGTAGTGCTCGCGCAATCTCATGCGGCCATGTCGCCTTCCATTTGACCATCCACTCGCCATCCAACGGCTCAATTGAGCCCGCGCCAGTGCTCGCGGTCGATTTGAGCGCTGGAAGAGGCTCAAACCTGCACCTTTGCCTCTACGTGGTGCCTTCGCCGAACGCATTACATCTGCGTTTGAGGTGCGCGCACGTTTTGAGGCACACACAACCATGGCCATTGGATGGCAATCCAACGGCCCAGATCAATCGGGCGGATGAGAAGAGAAAAGCAGCGGCAGGTCTTGGGCTGGTATGGGCGGTTGAGATGGTGCCACGTGGCACCATCTTGGTCATCCATCTTTTGTGACTTGTAGATGGTGCCATAAATGTCGGATTGGACCTATTTTTGCGCCATTGGGCTGCGATCGTCGATTTGAACCCATCCATGTGGTTGGATTTACACCATCTCGGCCTGTTGACCTCTAATCTTTCTCGAATTGCATCTAATGATATAAAATTCCGATCGGGGCGATCTTAGAGTCATTGAACTCCAATCGTTTCCCTGATCAAATCCATACGGTTGGATCTTCAAACCGAGGCCCCGATTAAATGTCACCCTATCACCTGACCATAAAAAGATAAAATTAACCTAAACTTTATACAATCTAACCTAAATGCAAGATGATGCATGTAATGCAATATTTATAATGTATGATGCAACTTTACGCCTAAGAACATGCATAAATAGACGGTTTATGTGATATAAACGTGTTTACACCAGATAGCAATTACTAGCTATCATAACCCTAAGCTTGACTTTCCTCCTAAAAGGAATGATAGCCTCTCCACATTCAAGTTTGAAATGCAGAAACAACAAATGAAAATGATGGAATATTTAGGAGTCTTTGAGGAAAAGTCAACAATTAAATAAAGAAATTGGTCACTTGATTTACTCCGTTAAGGTTGATTATAACCCCTCCACACAAAATGCATCTCCCTTGAGAGAGCCACGCCATAAGATGGAAGAGGACATTAGGGACTCAATCTTGGAGTATAGATACCCTCTTGAGGATAATGTAGACCCCTCCATACTCGATAACTCGTCTTTGAGAAGTCTTAACATTAAGGGGGAGGGAGGCTACAAGGATATAATGGGAATTGAAAGGAGCAACAATCACTGAATTATGATATAGAATGGTGGTAGCCAGCAGAGGAGGACTCCTCGGATTTTCCACTTGAGCTTTATTGGAGCCAATCAAAGGGGAAGATGGTCCCATTAGATGAACTCGACCCGAATGATAGTATCTTTGTTAGATTTGATGAAACGGGTCGCAGTCAAATAGTCAACCCAACTCCCATTCTAAATTTTGAGGTGGAATCTCTACCCCATCCTAGGAATGCCGAGCATTTACCTTACACTTATGAGGACCTTGCACCTCAGTTAGATCTCCCTGAGGATTGTGATTATGAAGTTGACAAATTCCAGGAGTCTTGGATGTTGGACAAAATCATATTGGAAGTGATAATAACCACAATCCTCTACCTAGGGGACCAACACCTATCATTGAATATTCTAAGGATTCATAGGTACCCAACACAAGTGACTATGAGGAAATTGATACTGAATTGGAAGGCTTGGATCAATATTGGTCTCAGGGATATGAAGAGTTGATTTTTTAGGAAGACGAGGAAACACTTGATCCTGTCGTGGAAGATTTTCCTGAGTCTCAAGGGCAAGAGGGACAAAATGTCGAAGAGGGTGATGCTGACTTTGAGGGGCCCGGACTCAGAGTATGGAGTAACTCTAGGGGAGAATATGTTTTGTTCGAGGACTTACGCTCTTAGGATCTCACTAATTTAGCCAAATTTGGATTCCTACAAACCTTTGACTATCAAGATCATCCTCTCAAACATTCGGAAGAAATGGAAGCAATTACTACTCTTGAGGAAGGAATCTATACACACTAGGGGCAAAATCTTACCATCGAACAAGAGCCTGGGATGTCGTTGTTGAGGTCACTCACAACCCTATTGCGTCCAACTCACCTTTACATGAGAATCAAATAGGCGACAACCTTGATCAGTTCAATTTGAAAGATGAACATTTGGGCCCATTCCAAGACGCACACACCAATGATAGGTAGCATGAAAGTCAATCAGTTACTAAGGCTACTTTTGATGACATTCAGGAATTGGAATGGTTGTCGAGGATGAATGCCGAACCGCTCAAACCCTCTTTGACCCTCTTCCCGACCCTACAACTAAGAGACATCCACTCCTGTAGAAACAGCTTCCTAAAATCTCTGCTCACATTCCTACTTTACAGGGGGATAACCAGACCAATACATCTTGTGGTAGAGTGGCAGGTATGGATCGATGCTTATCCAAGTCAGCCCATCAGTCTTAGGGTATCCTTCGTCGCACCCTCTGTTTCCCACACATATCTACTTGAGGAGCCTTTGAATCCTCGCCGCACACTATCGAAGGTCACTACTCATGTGTATCATGTAAAACCTCTAACAAGAGCTTAGGAGTACCCTATTTTCACCTACATCTGGTGAGCATTTGGCAGCACTCTTCATCACTTGCCAACATCTTGGATTATTCAGTCGAGAGGCTAGGTTTGTTACGTATCCTTTTGGATCTCATTTTGCTGCTCTTCTAGAGCCTGATTTGCGAGACATCCCAACTCCACTTCAGGTAATATCTTTTCGTACATTTGTTTTCCAATAAGGACATTGTCAAATTTATGCATGCAGGGGGTATAACTTGAGGTTGGTCATAGCATGATACATATTTCGCATGCAATTAAGGAATCCATCTTGCATAAAGAAAAAAGATAGAAGAAGAAGAAGAGAAGAGAGAAAATAAAAAGGAGATGAAATCTTTGTGAGCTGAATGGAAAACATATGGAGGAGATGAGAGAGGAAAATGTGCAAAATTGTGCTGGTTCTAACATTTGATTATGGAAGAGTTACCTAAATTCTGGGCTAGAATGAATGATCAATTAAATTCGGAAGTGTTAGAGAAAAGGAGATAAGTGAGGGATACCGACTTTAGACCTCTTGGGTCTATTTTAGGGCTTAAACACTCACGTATTGGTTGAGATATGGACTATTCCTCAAAAGCTTGAAGGAGTTACGAGGCTGATGTATTAAGTCTAAGGCTTAGGAAGTATTCGGCCTCGTTGCCTGCCCTTTGGTTTGCGGGACTTGGTAACCTAGGCACCCAAAAATCACACACTGGTCTGGCTCAATGCGCATAATGAGGAATAATGCCAAAATGTGTCAATTCTGAAAATGGTTTCCCGAAACATTAACTTAAGAGTGGCTCGAAGACACAAGTTGATTGGACGAGTTCCTAGCGTGGAGAGGAGGAATGAAAAATACTCCCCTCGAAGATGCGTTATAACATACCGTCTCCTCAGTGCTTGTCTCCTAGGATATCTAAATGTCCTACCAAAGGCACAAAAGCACCTTGTGCTGGTTCAGGTGCCATGGGAAGCTGTTAACATGTGAAATCGATGTTTTAAAATATGCATCCAAGTATAGGTCAAAATCGCTCGAAGACAAATAAAATTTATAACTTGAATTTGAAGTTCTAGGTCAAACACAAGGAGCAAGTAAAGCAATTAATCTCAAGATAACAATTTAAGCACAAAATAAGCAATTTATAATGAGAATTCCATGCAAGAATGATATTTAGAAGAGAATCAGTAGCAATGTGCAAAAAAGAATGGGGTAAAATGGTGATTTAAATAACCAATTACCACTTTACAATTATACCAAATAAATGCATAGCATTAAACAAGTAATTCCATGCAAGGTAAGTAAGCAGTATAGCCTCAGAAGCACAAAGTGGTGGAATCAGGCATCGAATGCTCAAGGCAGATGATTTAAACAACACTCTGCTACTGTGTGTGTGCACTATTCTTTTCCTTCTTTTCTTCTCTACCTTGCTCTTTCTCAAGTCACGCAGAGGCAAAGGCCTCTTCTCTTCAAGTGTTAGAGAGTTAGAGAGCGAGGCAAACCCCCCCTCTCTCTCTCTCCTTCTCTTCTTTCTCTCAAAGACCTAGGGTTAACCGGGTAATTGGGTAGGAACAATAATCGAATCCGAGGACCAGGCTTGCAAGTGTGGGTTGCAAGCGAGGAGTGAAAGGCTCATGAGAGGGGGACCTCACCCCTCGTGTGTCGAGGCAATAAGGCCTCGGCACAAAGTCCTTTTATCTATTGTTGAAGGCGAGACACTCTACGATGTGAGACTAATCCCACCCATGTTCTTCACGTGAATGGCAACAACAACTCTCGTCCAATTGGAGGTGAAGGAGCAATCAACGCTCCTAATTGAAGACTTGGACGAATGTCTGGAGGTGTTTCGCACTGCCTAGAGTGAGGATCTGGTAATGAGGTCACAATAACACGCTTCAAGCTCTTCAAAGGTTCTCCGCTAATGGCGACGTGTCCTGTCAACTTGAAATGAGAAGCACGGCCTTGAAACCTCATTAGAATAGCTCAGAAGAATTGTGCAAGTGCGGCGAAGGTGGTGGCATACCGTGGAAGTGGTTGGAGATGGCTGGCGAACACAGAAAATGAAGGTGGAGGTGGTTGTGTTCAGTGGAAGGCATGAAGGACCAATAACCTCAACTAAGTTGGGGCTTTTGTTCTATGGAGAACGACGAAGGTGTGGAGCTTGAGAGCGGTTGGTTTGGTGGACTGTGGTGGCCGCTAGGACTCGCCAAAGCTACACTGGCGAGGTGGAAGACGGAGGCGTGGACGGCGTAAGAGTGGTCGAAACGGCGAAGTAGTAGCATGATGATGATGAGCTGATGATAAGGAGTCGAGGAGACTAAGTAGTGGACGAAGGGGGGCGGAGGAAGCATCGGGTCTGGTATGGCCAACGTCGGAGACGAAGGGTGTCCGGAGATGGATAATGGCGACAACGGAGGGTTAGAGGCACCTCACCGGTATTGCAAGGTGCGGAAAGACGTGGGGAAGAAGAACCGACTGCCTATCGTACGTGGTAGCCAACAAAGAGGAAGGAGGTGGAGAGTCACAAAAGCGAGGTTGAGCGAGCCGGAGATTAGAGGAAGAAGAGGTGTTTTTGGCTCTATTTCTCGCTAAGGAGGTAAGGTAGGCATAGGAGGCCTTTTATAGGGCTTAGGAGAGCTTGTAGAACATGAAACAAGCTCCATTAGCTTGCTTGGGATTCTAGAAGAATCCCACTGATTTTGTGGGCTCAAACACACAAATCAGAGGGATTTAGGAGTTAGAATCAATCCCAATAGGTTTCCCTAGGTGTGAACATCAATCCCACCAAATTTGGTGGGTTTTGATTGAGATTTGAGTAGGATTTAGGTCGGTCAAAGCTTGCCTGGAGGTCGGTTGACCTCCAATGGCGGCAAGGACTATTTTACAAAGAAGATGAAGAAGTTGGGGGGATTTTTGCAAAAATTTCAAAAGCTGCAGGGCTATTTGAGAGAATAAGAGTCAGACTTGAACAAAAATGCAAACTAGGTCAAAATGTTCTCAAATTGGGCCCAAATTTTGGTACAAACCTAATTTGAACCCAAGGAATATAGTGTGAAGTTGGATTTAAGTTTTGACCAAGTTTGACTAGGTAATTTATGCAAAAATCCAAATTAGGGCAATTATCTATCTAAGACTATTTTAGGTCAAATTAGGTTGAGATGGTCAAATTAAGGGTACTAAACCTTACAGAATATTTTTATATAATTTTTAGAAGATTTACATGAATTTTATCCAAACTAGAACCTCAGTTAATTAAGCGAGTCTGTTTTCAAGATTTCAAATGTCTATTAATTCTTGAAATACATGAGAATTCGTTTTGTTCTGCATGTACCCACTTATAAGATATTAATGACCATATGTCCTTTAATAAACCCCTGAAATACCCTGTGGTTATTCTGTATTTATGGAATACTGTTAATTTTGCATAAATAACCTTGTATTCTTCTCTTCTTTTCAAAACAGGATAATGTGCCCTTAAGACCTTCTAATGGAAATGTAAGAGCTTTTATCAACCTTTTTAGACCAAATTGAGCTACTTATGGCTCATGATGGTGTTCCCATCATACCTCCATGCCTAGATTTTGCTAGCCCCTTAGCAAAATTCTATGGATTAAACCAGTTGACTAGGTTAAATGTAATCGTCAGGATACCCTACTAAGCTACATCTCTAGGAATCAGATCTTAATACCAACAATAGGCCTAGAGGTACTCAAGTACCAGCCCAATTTTGGACCTGACTAACTTTTGCCTCAGTCTGCTACGAAGGTTTCTAAGGCCTGCAAGAATTATCCTAAGGTTCGTTGGACCCAACGAATAAAACACCCATGCTTGTATCATGGTTAGCCCAGGTTCAGTTTGCCAATGCATTTTTTATAAGAGAGAGATAGAAGAAGATTTTCATTTGTGGAGAGCTTTCTCTCTCTTTCCTTTTTATTATATTTTCCTTAGATCTAACCTCGGATTGGCCCTAAACACGTTCTGTATCGGATTCCTTGTCCCCACCATCAATCCTCATAGGGTCCCTTGCAATCGATGCTTTAAGATAGCACCGCCCATGGCAACCCCCAGAAATTTGGCTTTCAAAACTTCGGGATAGTGTCGCCCATGGAGTTCTGTAGCTAAATCCAGACCCTAGCAATCGACATTTCATAATAATGCCGCCCATGGCATCTGAACCAGCACAAGGTGCTTACGTACCCCCAGTATGATATTTAGATATCCTAGGAGACAGGCACTGATGAGACGATATATTATTGTGCATCTTCAAGGGGAATTTCCCGCCTCTCCTTGCCGGGAACTCGTTCAAATCAACTTGTGTTTTTGAGCTGCTCCTAATCTAGATCTTAGGACCATTTTCAGAATAGCATGAATGCTTTTTGTCATGATTTCATATTTAAGTGCACTGAACCAGACTATGTGAGATTTAGGATGCTTAAGTTACCGAGTCCTGCAAACCAGAGGTCAGTTAACAGGATCGAATAATTCCTAAGTCTTGGACCTAATACACAAGCTGTGCATTTTCCTCAACCTCTTGAGGATTAATCCGGATCTTGACAAGTACATAAGTGTTTAAATCTCATAACAGATCGAAGAGGCTTAAGGTCGGTATTCGCCACTAATCCCTTAAATTTTAGTCTTCTAGGTCTTAATTCATCATTCGATCCAACCTAGAAGTTTGGCAAGTTCCATATTATTTTGAAAGGACTCAATTTTTTCTTTATCTTTTCCACCTTTCTTTTTCTTTTTGTTTCCTCCCCTCCTTTTCGTCATTTTACTTTCAAGTGGATCTTCTTTTTCCTCAACCTCCTTTATAATATATATATACATATATATATAATGCGAAATCCTTTTGTGATTTGATTTTCATGGTGTTTTACACTTTAATACCCCCCCATGCCTACAATTTGCAATGTCCTCATTGTAAATTAGGTGGGTTCGAGTTCATCTTAGATTGTACATTAGAACAACGTCAAAGGGTGGGTGGATGGGCTGGAGTGACCGTTGCTGACGATTTCAAGCTTTGATACAAGTACCAAAGGTGGAGTCGGTTATTCTAATGGAAGAACCCTAAAGTGCAATATTAGTTCAGCGAAGAGTTTTGTTAAAAGGATTTTGGGTTTTTTCAAAAAGATGATAGGTTGCCACCCGTTAAGCATTAAGCTTAACGCCATCAGCTAGGCATAATAAGCTCAGGGAGAATGGAGATCAAAAGATAACTTAGCCAAGTTTGTGTCAATGAGTTTAATGAACGGTTTGAGTCTCTGACCATTCATGATAAATGGTTTAGAATCAAGCCTAAGTTCACTGATTTTTATAGCTCCATTTCCAAAAACACGTCGGACAAGGAATGGTCCAATCCATTTTGATCTGAGTTTGCTTGGAATAGTTTGAGTTTGGCATCAAAGAGTAGGACTTTCTAACCAAGATGGAAAGTTTTTCTTGATATTTGCTTGTCATGGAAGGCTTTAACCCATTTTCTATAAATTCACGAATTCTCATATGCATCATTGCGTAGTTCCTCGAACTCACTCATTTGTAATTGTCAGTGGGTTCCAGCCTTAAAAAAGCCTAGGTTGCATTTCCGTACTACCTAATAGGCTTTGTGCTCCATTTCGATGGGTAGGTGACATGCCTTCCCATACACAAGTCTGAACGGAGACATACTTAATTAGGTCCTATAGGCCCACAAAGCTTCCGGAAGGTAGGCCGACCAATCTTTCCTATCAGGCCGAATAGTTGCCTGAAGGATTTTCTTGATCCCCCTGTTCGACAGTTCAGCCAATCCATTGGTTTAGGGGTGATAAGGAGTCGAGATTCGGTGCAACACCCCGCACTTTGTCATCAGGGATCTAAACTGTGCATTCGTGAAATGGGTCCCTTCATCAAAGATAATTGTGCGTAGGACACCGAACTGCGAGAAGATGTGCTGATGATCGTTGGTTCAGGACGGGATAACTTCGATCCATTTGGACACATAGTCCACATCAAGGAGAATATATTCGAAGCCATCCAATTTGGGGAAGGGGCCCATGAAATCAATCACCCATATATCGAAGATTTCGCACACGAGAAACAGCTATAAAGGCATCATATCGTGGTGGCTCTGTTGCCCTAGGTCTGGCAATAAGTATATGCCATACAATAATTGTGGGCGTCTTTGAAGATTATGGGCCAATAAAAGCCACACTGAAGGACTTTAGCTGCAGTTTTATGTCTAGAGAAGTGTCCACCACAGGCCTGGTCATGGCAGAAGGATAAGATGTCTTGAATTTCTGCTTCCGGGATGCATCGTTTGATGATCTGATCAGCACCAATGCGGAAGAGGTACGGGTCTTCCCATATGTAGTACTTGGCATCAGAAAGAAATTTGTCTTTCTTGGCCTCCAGCCAATCAAACGGGATCTGATGAGGTGACAAGTAATTAACCAAATCAGCGTACTAGGGAAGTCCTTCACCAATAGTCAGGAGGTGCTCATCAGGAAAATGCTCCGTAATCGGGTCAAAAGGATCGATGATAGCAGAAGGAAGGTAGGACAAGTGATCAGCTACCACATTTTGTTTTCCTGCCTTATCATGAATCTCGAGGTCGAATTCTTGCAACAGCAAGATCCAGCAAATTAGCAGAGGTTTCACATCCTTCTTTCCAAGAAGGTGCCTCACTGCGATATGATCTGAGTATATGATAACGCGGGAACCCAAGAGATAAGATCAAAATTTTCCAGGCCAAATACTACGGCTAGCAGCTCTTTCTCAGTAACCCTATAGTTACATTGAGCCTCGTTAAGCATCTTGCTAACGTAGTAGATGACCACAGGTTTCCCATCAATTTTTGCCCAAGCATGGCACCTACTGCATAGTCAGATGCATCGCACATGATCTCAAGGAGTTGAGACCAATCAAGGGATTGCAGGATAGGTGCTTGGGTGACTTGGTCACGTAGACTTTCAAATGAATGAGTGCACTCCTCGGTGATTTCGAAGGGGACATCTTTTGCCATAAGATTAGTCAAGGGGCGTGCGATTTTTGGGAGATCGGGAATGAATCGACAGAAAAATCGACGTGCCCCCAAAAAGGATCTGATGTCCTTAACTGAGCTAGGCATAGATAATTTGGAAATAAAATGAACCTTAACCCAATCAACCTGGATGCCATTCTCGGAGATAAGATGTCCCAGGACAATTTCCTCAGGAACCATGAAATGGCTCTTTTCCCAAGAAAGAACCAAATTCACGTCAATGCATCACCTGAGGAATTGGACCAAGTGTAGGAGGCAATCATCGAAAGATTCCCCAAATACCAAGAAGTCATCCATGAAGACTTCGAGGAAATCACCTACTGGCGAAACGGTGGCAGCAACTAGCTTTTCTTAAGTCGTTGTAGTACAGATAGTTATTGCCATCATTTGCTAATATTTGTTACTCGGAAAATACAGTTCTCCCGAGGTCGAACTCAGGGAGCAAGTCGTATTCTAGAGGTATACATGTTTTATTACAAAAATAAAGAGAGAGAGAGAGATGAAAGTTTGGCTTCTTCTTCTTCTCTTCTTTCTTTCTCTTTGTCTTTGGCTTTTGTTCTTCCTGTTCTTCTTCTTCTTCTTTTCTTGCTTCCTCTATTTCTTGGTTGGACGATCCTGTCTTTTTCTTCTTTTTATTTTCTTTGTTTCTTCTTTTCTTGCTTCAGATCTGCCTCCCGTGCTCTTCTTCTTCTGCTTTCTGTTTCTTCACTTGGCTGCTCCTTCTCTCTTCTTTTCTTCTTCTTCTTTGTCTTCTGATGTCTGCAGAGTCTTCACTTGGCTGCTCTGTGTTCCTCTCTTTCCTCTGCCTCACCTTCCTTCTTCTTTGCCTTCACCTGTCTTCAGGACGTCGTCTGATTTGAAAATCAGACGACTTAAACCTCTTGTTGCTACGGTGTCTCCCTGAGCTTCCTTCTTCTTCACCTGTGCCTGCACGCTCAAGAGTTCAGAGTCAGGGCAAAACCTACTCTACCCCTCTCCCCCGCGCGTCTCTTTCTCTTTGAGTTCGCTCTTAGGACAGCTCTCCCAGAGCAACCGGGTAATCGGGTACGAGTCGCGCCCGGGTTCAGGCCCACCGGCGTGCGGTGGTGGGCGAGGAGTGCAAGTCGGTTTAATCGGGTCGAGCCAGGTCCGCGGAGCGTGGTCACGGACGAGGCTGGGTCAGGTGAGAGGGACCTCACCCCGTGGTCAGGAGGCGAATAGCATAAGGCACTTTTTGCTTTATGCGTCCGCGCGCCTCTGAGAAGTTCCGAGGTGGGACTAAATGTCCCACCCCAATTGAGCGCCCGCAGCGGAGGGAGCAGCGGGCAATCGTGGCTTCACGCAAGGCCTTCGCCCCAACTGCGAGCCTTGGACGCTTCGCGGAGACTCCCCGCGCAACCTGGGAGTCGAACCTGGGCGAAGGCGTGCCTGCACCTGCAGGTGAAGGAGCTCTACCTGCTCAGTAATGGCGACGGCGGGCGAGTCACCTGGTCACAGAAGAACGACCTCTCGGCCTAATCAGACAGGTGGGGGACCTTCGCCGTGGCACGACGAAGGTGGTCGGATGGTTTGCAGTGGGCGTGGTGGAGCCAACGGATCGCCCTAGGTCAAACTGCGGGCGGAGAAGTGGGTGTGTTTGGTGGATCTGCAGAGGGCGTTTGGTGGGAAGAGGAGGGGTGGAAGAGGATCAGGGTGACGAGGTGAAGGTTATGCACAGGTCGGCGAGCCGTGTGGGGTGCTGGAGCGATGGGAGCGGTTCGTCGGAGTTTGGCCGGAGGTGGAGAAGGTGAGGGTGATCGGTGGGAAATCGGGGCTGACAGTAAGGGTTTCAGTATGGAAAAGAAAGAGGGGAGGAAGAGGAGAAGTTCTACCTGCTAAGCTGGACGAGGAGGGGTTGGCGCAGGCGACAGTCGTATCGACTGTCGCCGGAGAAGAAATTGCCCAGAGGAAGGGGCGGCGGCGAGGAAGGGACCGGAGAGGCGCCAGCTGGGTGCGGCGTGACGCGGAAGGATCGAGGGAAGGTAACCCTGCTGCTGGTAGTGCGGCAGGGCGACGAGGAGGAGGTGGAGATGGCCGCTGGAGCAAGGGGGCGTCTGTCAGAGTGGGAAGGGAGGAATTTAGGGGGGTGTCTCCGTCAGATCCGAGCTACGAAGAACGGCGGAGCGACGGGGGTATTTATAGGGGCGGAATCAGAGAGGAGGGCGGAGGGAGACGACGTGTCTCCCTCGCCGGAGGGCGCCGGAGGAAGGAGACCCATACCGTCCGTGCGTTCGCACGGGCGGTATGGGCGGTCGCAGTACCCAGGGGGTGTCCCTGCAGTGGCTGACGACGCAGGGTACTCCCCATTGACTTGCTAGGGCCCCTCCCTCACCCAGCGCGACGCCATGCTCCGCGCAAGGTCGCCGGAGCATGGTGCTGCGCAGGTTTTGCAGGAGGGACCTAAACGCAAAGAACGAAGGAGAGTTAGGGGCCAAAATGCGAGGGTTCAAAAGTTGAGGGCCAAAAAGTAAATATATGAGGACCAAAGTGTAAAGTTGGTCAAGAAGGTTTCTTCTTAGGCCCAAGTTTTTATGCATGACTAATTAGGACCTAAGGATTCTGATGGTGAATTTTATTTCTAGCTTAAACCTTGTTTGACTGGTCAATTTACGCAAAAACCCAAATTAAGTTGTTAATTGGGCATGGTTCTCAATGTAGGTCAAAATGGGTTCCTAAGGCCAAATTGAAAGTCATAAACCCTATAGATTATTTTTATATGAATTTTAGAGGGTTTATTTGATTTTTAACTTACCTCGAACCACGTGAATTGAAGTGGGTTTGTTTTTAGGGTTACAGGCTGTCATTTAATTCTTTGGGGTTGCTGTAGCCCTTATTGAGTCATCTCATCCCACTTTTCTTCTTATTAGGTTATTTTGACCTATGTTTGGGCCCTGAGTTGCCCTATTTTCAGATCGGATTGCTGAAATTGCATTTTTACCCCTCAGTTTATGTTTTCTTTGCAAACTCAGAATCTCTCTGAGCCAAGCCTTTCTAAGGTTATGTAGGAGCTTTTATTCTCTGTATTAGGTCAAAATGAGCTAGTTATGGCTCATGATGAGGTTCTCATCATACCCCCATGCCTAGCTTTTGCTAGTCCCTTAGCAAAAACTTAAGGTTTCAACCCTTGTTCTAGACCATGAAGTTCTTTAATAGCTTCAGATAAGTGCTTTTTCATTTAAACTTAGATTAGGTTAGAATGCTGACCATAGGCTTAAAAGGTACTCTAGTACCAATCAAGATCCAAATCTGTCTAGCCTCAGCCTCAGTCCTTAGCAAAGGTTTTTAAGACCCACAAGAACTAACCTAAGGTTTATTGGACTTTGTAGTTAAAGCACCCCGTGCTTGAAACGATTTTAGCCCCGGTTCAGTTCGCAGTGCGTTTTGTAAGAGAGAGAGGTAGAAAATTTTTCTATTTTTGGAGAGTTTTCTCTCTATTTTTCTTTTTAATTCTAGCTTAGGATTGGCTTTTCAACACGGTCTGTATCATATTCCTTGTCCCCATCATCAATCCTCAAGGGTTCCTGGCGATCGATGCTTCGAGATAGCACCGCCCATGGCAACCCCCAGAACCCTGGCTATTGAGATTTCGAGATAATCCCATCCATGGTGTTCCGTGGCCGCGTCCAGACCCTGGCAGTTGACACTTCGTGATAATGCCATCCATGGAATCTGAACCAGCAGGGTGCTTACATGCCCCCAGTAGGATATGTGAATATCCTAAGAGACAAGCACCGAGGAGATGATATTTTGTTACGCATCTTTGAGGGGATTTCCCGCCTCTCTGTGCTGGGAACTCGTCCAAATCAACTTGTGTTGATCGGCCGCTCCTACTCTAGGTGTACTTTTCAGAATTTTTTCGACGCTTCTGCATGATTTTGATTTTTACGCTTGCTGAACCAGGCTGTGTGTGAGGTTAGGGTGCTTAGGTTACTGAGTCCCGTAAACCAGAAGTTAGTTAGCGAGGTCAAATACTTCCTGAGCCTTGGACCTAGTACTTAAGCTTTTCATTTTCCTCAACCTCTTGAGGATTGTCTAGATCTTAATGGGTACTAAGAGTCTATCAAAAATGCCTAAAGTTTGCGTTCTTACTAATCTTACCAAGCACTTTTCATTTCTTTTCTTGAAAAAATGGTCTAGACTAAGGTTAATTCCTTAGCTTCTTACTAATGACTATTACTCTTTTCTTTCATCTTTTTGTGCTCCTTTTCATTTTGTTTCTTTTCCTTCTCCTCAAAATTTCCTTTCTCCTCTTATTCTTTTTATTTTGAAAAATTTTTAATTTTTATGATGTTTTTGGCATATATGAATTTTTTGTTTAAAACCTTTTTTCTACAAGTTTTGCACTTATACCCCCCCATGCCTAAAACTTGCAATGTCCTCATTGTGATTTAGGGGTTTTTATTTACTTAATTTATTCCTTAAGACAGATATTTTTGTGAGTGAATGGGTCGGGATGAATTCTGCGGACGATTTCTAATCTCAGATGCAAGCATCTGAGGTGGAGTCGGCTGTCTTAAAGGGTGAACCTTAAGTGCACAATGGTGTCAGAAAAAAAAGGTTTTAGATTTTCAAGAAATGACGGGCTGCCTCCCGTTAAGCGCTGAGTTTTACGCCATCGGCCGGGCGCAGTAAGTTCAAGGGGAATGGAGGATGAGGGATGGTTCAGCCGAATCAGTAGAAGTCACATCAATGAACGGTTTGAGTCTCTGACCGTTCACGATGAAAGGTTCGGAATCATGGCTGAGTGGACTAATTTCAATGGCTCCATTTCCAAAAACCTGTCGGACTAAATACGGTCCGACCCACTTGGACCTCAGTTTTCCCGGGAAAAGTTTGAGTCGGGCATCAAAGAGTAGGACCTTTTGACCAGGATGAAAGATCTTTCTCGAGATGTGTTTGTCGTGGAAGGCTTTAACCCGCTCCTTGTAGATTCGCGAGTTCTCGTACACGTCTAGGGGTAATTCATCGATCTCGCTGATTTGGAGTTTTCTGTGGGTTCCAGCCTTGGAAAGATCTAGATTACAGTTCCGTACTGCCCAATAGGCTTTATGCTCCAGTTCTACGGGAAGGTGGCATGCCTTTTCGTACACCAGTCTAAAGGGAGACATGCCCAATTGGGTCTTGTGGGCGGTCCTATAGGCCCACAATGCTTCCGGAAGTCGGGACGACCAGTCCTTCCTGTCAGGCCGAACAGTGACTTGCAGGATTTTCTTGATCTCCCGATTTGATAGCTCAGCTAGACCATTTGTTTGGGGGTGGTAAGGAGTAGAGATTCGATGAGACACCCCAAATTTGGCCATCAGTGATCTAAACTGAGCATTTGTAAAATGGGTCCCCCCATCAAAGATAATAGCACAGGGAATCCCGAACCTTGAGAAAATGTTTTGATGTATGAACTTAAGAACAATCTTGTGATTGCAGGTTCGAGTCGGTATGGCTTCGATCCATTTGGAAACGTAGTCCACCGCAAGCAGAATGTACTCGAAACCATCCGAAACAGGAAAGGGGCCCATAAAATCAATCCCCCATACATCGAAGATTTCGCATAGGAGAATCGGCTGCAAAGGCATCATGTCACGATGGTTCATGTTGCCCAAAGTCTGGCAATGACTGCATGTCTTGCAGTGACTGTATGCGTCTTTGAAAAGTGTAGGCCAGTAGAAGCCACACTGGAGGACTTTGGATGCGGTTTTATGGCCTGAGAAATGGCCACCGCATGCCTGGTCATGGCAGAAAGATATGATATTGCTGATTTCCTCTTCCGGGACGCATCTCCGAATAATTTTATCAGCACCTATGTGGAAAAGGTACGGGTCTTCCCAAATGTAATACTTGGAATCAGAACGTAATTTGTCTTTCTTGGCCTTTGGCCAACCAGACGGTGTCTGATGAGATGCCAAGTAGTTTACTATATCAGCAAACCATGGAAGTCTAGTACCAACAGAAAGCAGGTGCTCATCAGGAAAATGTTCCGTGATGGGTTCGGAAGGGTTGATGATCTCAGAAGGAAGACGGGATAGATGGTCGGCTACCACATTCTGCCTTCCCGCCTTGTTGCGAATCTCAAGATCGAATTCTTGCAACAGCAAGATCCAACGGATTAGTCGGGACTTCGCGTCCTTCTTGGCAAGGAGATGCCTTATAGCCGTGTGATCCGAGTAGATGATGACATGGGAACCCAGAAGATACGATCGAAATTTTTCAAGGGCAAATACTACGGCTAGCAGCTCTTTCTCCATAACCGTATAGTTACGCTGAGCCTCGTCAAGTGTCTTGCTAGCGTAGTAGATGACCACGGGTTTCCCGTCAGCTTTCTACCCCAGGACCGCTCCTACAGCGAAGTCAGACGCATCGCACATGATCTCAAAGGGTTGAGACCAGTCAGGGGATTGTAGGATAGGTGCCTGGGTGACTCGGTCACGCAGGTTTTCAAAGGCTAGCGTGCATTCCTTGGAGATTTCAAAAGGTACATCCTTAGAGAGAAGAGAAGTCAAGGGGCGCACGATTTTCGAGAAATCTGGAATGAAACGGTGGTAAAAACCGACGTGCCCTAAAAAGGAACGGATGTCCCTGATCGAGCTAGGTACGGGAAGGCGAGAAATCAGATCAACCTTAGCTCGATCCACCTGGATGCCTTTTTCCGAAATTGAGTGTCCCAGGACAATTCCCTCAGGCACCATGAAATGGCTCTTTTCCCAGGAAAGAACCAAGTTCACCTCAATGCATCGCCTGAGTATCTGGACCAAGTGTTGGAGGTAATCATAAAAAGATTCTCCAAAGACTGAAAAGTCATCCATGAAGACTTCCAGGAAATCACCTACCATATCTGAGAATATGGCAAGCATGTATCGCTGAAAAGTAGCAGGTGCATTGCAAAGACCGAAAGGCATCCTTCGGAAAGCATACATTCCGAAGGGGCAGGTGAATGTGGTCTTTTCTTGGTCCTCAGGATGGATTGCCACCTGGTTATAATCGGAGTACCCGTCAAGAAAGCAGAAGAACCTATTTCCCACTAGTTTCTCGAGAATTTGATCAATGAAGGGTAGTGGGAAATGATCCTTCTTCGTGGAGGAATTGAGTCGGCGGTAATCTATACAGACTCTCCACGCATTGGCTACTCGGGTAGGAATGATTTCTCCGGTTTCAGTCGTCATGGTGGTGAGTCCTGCCTTCTTAGGCACAACCTGAATTGGGCTCACCCAACAACTATCGGAGATCGGGTAGATGATCCCAGCATCTAACCACTTAATGATCTCCTTTTTCACGACCTCCTGCAGATTAGGGTTTAAACGTTTCTGCATTTCACGATAAGGTCGCGCGCCCTCTTCTGAATAGATATGATGAGTACAATAAGAGGGGCTTATTCCAGTCAAATCATCAAGAGTCCACCCGATGGCTCTGCGATGTTGCTGGAGGACAGCAATCAGACGGGATTCCTGTTCGGGATTGAGGTTGGAATTGATAATCACAGGAAGGGTCTGATTGGAACCCAAAAAGATGTATTTCAAGTAAGCAGGAAGAGGCTTTAACTCGAGGATAGGGTTATCAGCAGCAGCGGGTGGTTCAGTGTAGATGTGAGGTTCAAGGGTAGGAGTTACTGGGTTGTGTATGTCTGGATTCGACTCCTCTATTTGCGGGTCAAGATCTTTCTGTGATTGATGAGGCATAATCGAGTCATTCTGGAAGTGTGATTCATCAACCAAAGTCCTGACGTCACAAATCTGTTCGATGACACCGCAATTAATTCCTTGTTGGGCCTTAAATATATCAATTTTTAAGGTTTGATCTCCAAATTTAAGCTCTATTTGGCCCTCCTCACAGCTGATGTTGGCTCTAGCAGTAGCCAAGAAAGGTCTCCCTAGAATGATTGGTGTATCCCTAGGGTTTTTAGGCGCGTCCATATCTAAGACTATAAAGTCCACTGGGAAATAGAAATCCCGCACTCTTACGATAACATCCTCGAGAATCCCTTTTGGTGACTTTATAGATCGATCTGCTAATTGTAATGTCACCTCGGTTGGTTTTAGCTTAGATTCTTCTAGATGGTCAAGTAAGGATGTGGGTATCAGGTTTATGGATGCACCTAAGTCTAGCAAAGCTCTATCAAATTGGGTAGCACCTATCTTGCAGGAGATCAGGGGAGTACCAGGATCTTTTGCCTTGGGTGGGAGTTTACTGAGGATTACAGAGCTGGCTTGCTCTGACAGAACAATTGGGCTCCCACCCTTGGTTCGCGGCTTACGCTGGGGTGTACACACATTCTTTAAAAATCGTGCGTAAGCTGGTACGTGGCGGATTGCATCCATCAAGGGGATGTTTATGTGGACCTGCTCAAAGAGCTTGACCAGGTCCTCCTCAGGTGCCACGGGCTTGGTGGTCTTCTTTCCCTTGGTCAAGGCCTCGGGAAACAGGATCTTGGTTGGTTCTTCTAGGATAGGTCCAGGTTGTGGATCTGGGACAGGGGTGGGGACGTCCTGGATTACTGTCCTAGGCTTGGGATCAATACCCGGCTTGGAGTGGTTCGGATGAGGTGGGTCTTGGGTTTCCTTACCACTACGGGTCGTTACGGAATTAAGTCCTGCCTAGTTTTGGTTGGGATTGGGTAAGATAGCTTGCTGCTGGTAACCTGCAAAAGAAGTGGAGGCCTCTATCCCGTTAGGTGAAGGAACAGAGGGGGCCTAATAAATCATATGGGCATGGCCCGGGTTTGGGTTCATAACGCGCCGCTGGGTTGGCACGTTATTAGGATTAGGCAGAGGTTGGGAAGGAAGAGTACCTGGCTGGCGAGAGTTTGCCAACTGGGTCAATTGGTTTCGAACCTCTGTAAGTTCGTCCTTGTGTTATTTCTGAATATCCACATTCGTTCTTTGAATGTCAGCCAGGGTCTGAAGGATAAGGGACATTTGATCTTGATTTGGCCCAGATGGATAAGTAGGGTTGGGCCGAGGCTAAGGCGGCTGGTAAGGACGAGGAGGTTGTGGGCGGGGTTGGAAGGATGGTCTTTGGGTTTGGGAATTTCCCGCCCACTGAAAGTTAGGATGGTTACGCCATCCAGGATTATAGGTGTTGGAGAACGGGTCGTTCTGGATGGCGTTGAGGTCCTCGTAGGTCTGAGGAACCTCCAGAGAGTTAGAGAAAGAGGGAATGGAATTTCCCTGGCAGGTGAAGAAGGAATCGGAGGGACCTCCGGGCAAAGATTCGGATGATGGGTCCATCCTAGGAGAAGATCGATGGAGAATGTTTTGCACAGTTTCCCTTGTGGAAGGAGGCTGTGCGAAAGGGTTATGCGCAGAGGTGGCTCGCTGCAGATGCTGAGTCAGCTCATCCACCTTCTTTTCGATAATCGAGACCTTGTCCAATCGACTGGCCATTAACTCCAAGTCGACTGATGCGGACAGGCCCTGCGTCTCGTGTGCTCCCCTGAGATTCGTCGCTACGCGGGTATTCGTCCTGTCGAATAATCCCATGGAGTCATTGTTGATGGAGTTCTCGCACATGTTTTCGAGAATCTCCCACACGGTGTCTTCATGTTGACCCATGATATTTCCTCCGCAGGTTGCATTGACGAAAAGACGGATGTCCCCACGGAGTCCCTGGTAAAAAGATTGGACTTGTTCCCATTTAGGAACTCCGTGATGGGGGCACTTTCTCATGAGATCCTGAAAACGATCCCATGCCTCATGGAGAGGTTCCCCTGTTTGTTGGGTGAAGTGTGTAATCTGATGGCGCAAGGCGTTGGTCCGTCCAACAGGGAAGAACTTTTCCAGGAACTTGGACTGAAGTTCTTCCCAATTGTTGATCGGCCGGGTCTAAGTTTGGTACCAATGGGCGGCCTTGTCCATAAGAGAAAAGGAGAACATCTTCATGAGAAGAATATCCCGATTTTGTGCGTCTGACCCAAAAGTTTGGGCCAGATGCTTTAGCTGTTTGATGTGCTGGAAGGGATCTTCAGAATTAAGCCCATGGAATTTAGGTATAGCATGAATCATATTGGGCTTTAATTCAGAATCAGGTCCTCCAGTCGGGATTCTGACTCGAGGCTCGATGGCCATCGCAGCAGGATTATAATGGTCCCGCATCATGGGACGCTGCGGTGGGTGCACAAAGTTTTGGAAGAGGTCGTTGAGTCGCTGGAGCTGGTGCTTCAGATTGTTTTCTTCCTCAACTGGCTGAGCCATGATGGGGGGAGAAGAAGAACTTGGTTCTGAATCAGAAGAGAGAATAATGTGAGAGGGTTGCTGCACAAACACGGGCGTCGAGGCTTGGCCTTGACGAGAGTGAATTTCTAAAGGAGGTCTTAAGGGTGGTCTTAAGGACCTCCTACCGTACATGCACTGTTGGAAGAGATGAGTTTAGAAGGTGCTGGACCCAATCAAGACACCCAAAAATGTGTTGGGTGACTATAGAGGTGCGGGGCAGATGGACCCCTTGATCAGAAAGATCGACCACCTGAGAATTACCTGGGCAGCCAGAGAGGGTGAGTCCCGCGATGACCTCTACACGGTAGAGCGTCCCCACGGGTTACAGGGTTTCCCCCACCCGACCTCTCTTGTCACTGCGGTTCCAGGTAGACTAGAATGGGGATCTTGACCTCTTAAGTCTACCAATTTTAGTTCAAGAGCAAGGTGCTTAGGGTTCCACTTGAACTTTAGTCTTTTAAGTGCAAAGAGTGACCTAATTTGAAGGTTAGTTGACCCAAATGGTCAACTTTACCTGCTAATTTTACTTATTAGGTCTTGTCTTTTAGGGTTCAAGTGTTTAAAGAGCCAATCTTATTTTAGGGTTTCTTTGGATAGGTATTTTCAGATAATGGCTTGGGCACACTTCTTTCAAGGTTTCTCAATTCTTGTTTAAGAAGTGTGTCTCTAAATCCCTAATGTTGAATCTTATGTTGGCTCTACTTGGTCCAGTTAGTTCTTTGGTGGGTAATTAGGGCTCAACCAAGAATGTGTTAGCCCCTAAATACCCTTAATAGTGTACAGGAATAATGGGTTGAAAACATGCAACTTCTTATGGTTTACTAAGTATAGAAGACAGGTTAGCCCTATATTGCTTGTTCTTTTCTTTTCTTCCTCTTTAGAGTTTAGGGGTTAATGGAGAGAGGAAAAAAAATTACCTGTCCTCGGAGTGGTTGTCGTGCAGTTGCTTGTCTTCTTGATTTCCTGTAGCTGCACAAAAGAGAGGAGATTATTAGAACTAAAAAGAAACAGAAATGTTTACCTCTAGAATAGCCGTTGCTCCCCGGCAACGGCGCCAACTGGCGAAACGGTGGCAGCAACTAGCTTTTCTTAAGTCGTTGTAGTACAGATAGTTATTGCCATCATTTGCTAATATTTGTTACTCGGAAAATACAGTTCTCCCGAGGTCGAACTCAGGGAGCAAGTCGTATTCTAGAGATATACATGTTTTATTACAAAAATAAAGAGAGAGAGAGAGAGATGAAAGTTTGGCTTCTTCTTCTTCGCTTCTTTCTTTCTCTTTGTCTTTGGCTTTTGTTCTTCCTGTTCTTCTTCTTCTTCTTTTCTTGCTTCTTCTATTTCTTGGTTGGACGATCCTGTCTTTTTCTTCTTTTTATTTTCTTTGTTTCTTCTTTTCTTGCTTCAGATCTGCCTCCCGTGCTCTTCTTCTTCTGCTTTCTGTTTCTTCACTTGGCTGCTCCTTCTCTCTTCTTTTCTTCTTCTTCTTTGTCTTCTGATGTCTGCAGAGTCTTCACTTGGCTGCTCTGTGTTCCTCTCTTTCCTCTGCCTCACCTTCCTTCTTCTTTGCCTTCACCTGTCTTCAGGACGTCGTCTGATTTGAAAATCAGACGACTTAAACCTCTTGTTGCTACGGTGTCTCCCTGAGCTTCCTTCTTCTTCACCTGTGCCTGCACGCTCAAGAGTTCAGAGTCAGGGCAAAACCTACTCTACCCCTCTCCCCCGCACGTCTCTTTCTCTTTGAGTTCGCTCTTAGGACAGCTCTCCCAGAGCAACCGGGTAATCGGGTACGAGTCGCGCCCGGGTCCAGGCCCACCGGCGTGCGGTGGTGGGCGAGGAGTGCAGGTCGGTTTAATCGGGTCGAGCCAGGTCCGCGGAGCGTGGTCACGGACGAGGCCGGGTCGGGTGAGAGGGACCTCACCCCGTGGTCAGGAGGCGAATAGCATAAGGCACTTTTTGCTTTATGCGTCCGCGCGCCTCTGAGAAGTTCCGAGGTGGGACTAAATGTCCCACCCCAATTGAGCGCCCGTAGCGGAGGGAGCAGCGGGCAATCGTGGCTTCACGCGAGGCCTTCGCCCCAACTGCGAGCCTTGGACACTTCGCAGAGACGCCCCGCGCAACCTGGGAGTCGAACCTGGGCGAAGGCGTGCCTGCACCTGCAGGTGAAGGAGCTCTGCCTGCTCAGTAATGGCGACGGCGGGCGAGTCACCTGGTCACAGAAGAACGGCCTCTCGGCCTAATCAGACAGGCGGGGGACCTTCGCCGTGGCACGGCGAAGGTGGTCGGATGGTTTGCAGTGGGCGTGGTGGAGCCAACGGATCGCCCTAGGTCAAACTGCGGGCGGAGAAGTGGGTGTGTTTGGTGGATCTGCAGAGGGCGTTTGGTGGGAAGAGGAGGGGTGGAAGAGGATCAGGGTGACGAGGTGAAGGTTATGCACAGGTCGGCGAGCCGTGTGGGGTGCTGGAGCGATGGGAGCGGTTCGTCGGAGTTTGGCCGGAGGTGGAGAAGGTGAGGGTGATCGGTGGGAAATCGGGGCTGACAGTAAGGGTTTCAGTATGGAAAAGAAAGAGGGGAGGAAGAGGAGAAGTTCTACCTGCTAAGCTGGACGAGGAGGGGTTGGCGCAGGCGACAGTCGTATCGACTGTCGCCGGAGAAGAAATTGCCCAGAGGAAGGGGCGGCGGCGAGGAAGGGACCGGAGAGGCGCCAGCTGGGTGCGGCGTGACGCGGAAGGATCGAGGGAAGGTAACCCTGCTGCTGGTAGTGCGGCAGGGCGACGAGGAGGAGGAGGAGATGGCCGCCGGAGCAAGGGGGCGTCTGTCGAAGTGGGAAGGGAGGAATTTAGGGGGGTGTCTCCGTCAGATCCGAGCTGCGAAGAACGGCGGAGCGACGGGGGTATTTATAGGGGCGGAATCAGAGAGGAGGGCGGAGGGAGACGACGTGTCTCCCTCGCCGGAGGGCGCCGGAGGAAGGAGACCCATACCGTCCGTGCGTTCGCACGGGCGGTATCGGCGGTCGCAGTACCCAGGGGGGTGTCCCTGCGGTGGCTAACGACGCAGGGTACCCCCCATTGACTTGCCAGGGCCCCTCCCTCACCCTGCGCGGCGCCATGCTCCGCGCAAGGTCGCCGAAGCGTGGTGCTGTGCAGGTTTTGCAGGAGGGACCTAAATGCAAAGAACGAAGGAGAGTTAGGGGCTAAAATGCAAGGGTTCAAAAGTTGAGGGCCAAAAAGTAAATATATGAGGACCAAAGTGTAAAGTTGGTCAAGAAGGTTTCTTCTTAGGCCCAAGTTTTTATGCATGACTAATTAGGACCTAAGGATTCTGATAGTGAATTTCATTTCTAGCTTAAACCTTGTTTGACCAGTCAATTTACGCAAAAACCCAAATTAAGTTGTTAATTGGGCATGGTTCTCAATGTAGGTCAAAATGAGTTCCTAAGGCCAAATTGAAAGTCCTAAACCCTATAGATTATTTTTATATGAATTTTAGAGGATTTAGTTGATTTTTAACTTGCCTCGAACCACGTGAATTGAAGTGGATTTATTTTTAGGGTTACAGGCTGTCATTTAATTCTTTGGGGTTGCTGTAGCCCTTATTGAGTCATCTCATCCCACTTTTCTTCTTATTAGGTTGTTTTGACCTATGTTTGGGCCCTGAGTTACCCTATTTTCAGATCGAATTGGTGAAATTGCATTTTTACCCCTCAGTTTATGTTTTCTTTGCAAACTCAGAATCTCTCTGAGCCAAGCCTTTCTAAGGTTATGTAGGAGCTTTTATTCTCTGTATTAGGTCAAAATGAGCTAGTTATGGCTCATGATGAGGTTCTCATCACCTACCATATCAGAGAATATGGCAAGCATGCATCACTAAAAGGTGGCAGGTGCATTGCAGAGCCCGAAAGGCATCCTGCAAAACGTGTACATCCCAAAGGAGCAGGTGAAGGTAGTCTTCTCTTGGTCCTCAGGATGGATTGCCACCTGATTATAACCGAAGTACCTATCCAAGAAGTAGAAGAATCGATTTCCCACCAATTTCTCGAGTATTTGATCAATAAATGGCAGTGGGAAATGATCCTTTTCCGTGGAAACATTCAGTCTTCTATAATCAATGTAGACTCTCCACGAGTTTGCGATACGGGTTGGAATGGTTTCTTCGATTTCAGACATAATCATGGTGAACCCTGCCTTCTTAGGCACAACCTAGATCGGACTCACCCAACGACTATTAGAGATCGGGTAGATGATCCCAGTATCAACCACTTAATGATCTCCTTTTTCATGACATCCTATAGGTTCAGATTCAGACGTCTCTGCATTTCATGGGATGGTCATGAGTCCTCCTCAGTGTAGATGTGGTGTGTGCAATACGAAGGGCTGATACTAGTCAAGTCATCGAGAGTCCAACCAATGACTCTCTGATGCTGTTAGAGGATAGAAATCAATCATGTTTCCTGATCAGAGGTTAGTCGGGAATTGATGATCACAGGAAACGTGCAATTAGAACCCAAAAAGATGTATCTTAGATGATCAGGGAGGGGCTTCAATTCCATGACGAGATTGTCAGCAGCAGCAAGCTATTCAGGGTGGGGTTCAGGAGCAAAGGCAAGAGCTTTAGGTGTGTCTAGATCTAGTCTAGGCTCCTCTAACTATGGGGCCTGATCCTCTTGTGGTTGAATGCCAAGGATAATCCTCAACAAAAGGATCTCCAATCACGGACTAGACATCGCAGATCTGCTAGATAGCCCCACAATTGATTCCTTTTTGCACCTTAAAGATATCAATCTTCAAAGTTTTGTCCCCAAATTTCAACTCAATTTGACCCTCTTCACAATTGATATTAGCCCTAGCTGTGGCCAAAAATGGTCTCCCTAATATGATCGGTGTATTCTTCAAATTCTCGGGAGCATCCATGTCTAGCACAATGAAGTCCATGGGAAAATAGAAGTAATGGATCTGAACTATAACATCCTCGAGAATTCTTTTAGGTGACTTGATGGATCAATTTGGTAATTGTAAAGTCATCTCTATCGGTTTGAGCTCAGATTCTTCAAGGTGATCTAGTAGGGATGTGGGTAACAGATTTATGGAAGCTCCTAGGTACAATAAAGCTCTATCAAACTGTATATCACTGATTGCACAGGAAATCAAAGGGGTACCGGGGTCTTTTGCCTTAGGTGGGAGTTTGCTCAAAATGATGTAGCTGGCTTGCCCCAACGGTACGATCGGATTCCCTCCCTTGGTTCACAGCTTATGCTTAGGTGTACATACGTCTTTCAGGAATCTCACATAAGCCGGTACGTGGCGAATCGCATCCATCAAGGGGATGTTTATTTGGACCTACTCAAAGAGCTTAACCAAGTCTTCCTCTAGTGCCACAGTCTTGAGTTTCCTCTTTCCCATGGTTAAGCTTCAAGAAATGGAACCTCAGTTGGTTCCTCTAGGATTGGCTCAAGCTCTTTATTTGGGATAGAAGTGTCCTGGGTTACTAATCTAGGGTTGGGATTAGTGGTATCAAGCTGGTTGTGTCTAAGAAATGGTGGGTCCTATGTTGCTTTGTCACTATGGGTGGTGACGGAATTCAATCCCGCTCCTAATCTAGGTAGCTTTTTCATAATAGACTTAACGCATTTGCGTGATTTTGATAATTAAGCGCACTGAACCAAACTGTGTGTGGATTGAGGTGCTTAGGTTACCGAGTCCTGCAAACCAGAGGTCAATTAACGAGGCCGAATAATCCCTAAGCCTTAGACCTAATACTTAAGCTTCACATTTTCCCCAACTTCTTGAGGACTATCCAGATCTTAATGGATACTTGAATTTTTAAGCCTAAACACAAGCCCAAGAGGCCTAAGATAAGCATTCATACTAATCTCTTTTTGTCTCTTAGCACTTTTGTTTTTTATTTCTTTCTTTTGATTTGGTCTAGAACTAAGTCAATTCCTCAATCTTTTACTAATGACTATCTCTTTGCTGTTTCAAATTGTTGCTTCTTTTTGACATTTATATCACCTCCCCTTTTTCTCCTCAAAAAATGATATGCAAATTGATTCACTCAAAATTTCCTCCCTTCTCCATTTTTTTTGTTCTTTTTCAATTTTTTATTTTTTTGGTTTTTTAGACCATGTATTTTTTGTGCACTACTAGGAAAGGGAGAATTGGTGATGGATATTTGGTGACGGTTTTGGGAGCTGTCACCAAAAGTAACCTATGGTGACAATTCCACTCAAAACCGTGACCATAAAGGGAGAGTGAGATTTGCTTTCTGCTTTGGGGACAGTTCCAAGTGGGACCGTGACCATAAAATACCTTTGGTGACGATTCCAAGTGGAACCGTGACCATATCCTTCCCTTTGGTGACGGTTCCACTTGAAACCGTCACCATAGCCTTCCCTCGTGAGCGTGCCCTCTCCGGCATATCCCTTTGTGACAGTTTCAAGTGAAACCGTCACCATAGCCTTCCCTTGCCTGCTCACCCTCTCCCACATTTCCCTTTGGCGATGGTTTGAAAATTTTCACATCCCTCTAGCACACCCTCCTCTGAAATTCCTCGCCGTCGACTTCCCGTAAAATCCAATCCTGCCCCCATCACGTTCCCCCTCCCCCAACTCCCCGGCCCCCTCCCCGACGGCATCAGCCCCCCTGACCATCGCCTGCCCCCTTCCCTCTCCTAACGACGGTGCTTGTCCTAACTCCCTCTCAAGGTCACCAGCAGCACCTCGCCTACTGGTCAGTCAGCCCGGACAGGTTGTTAATATGATGATTTTATCGTTGAAATATGTATAGTGGTTAACCTAATTCGGACCTAACAATCTCTTTACAAAATTTTTAACCTGGCCTACTTGATTTTATCTTGTCACTTTTAGGCCCAGGGTTGAACTCAGGGAAGTGGGGTTCAAGTCGAGTTTCTACGTTTTCCTTAAAATGCGTCTCTTTCGTTCGTTTATTATGTTTTTGATGTTTTTCTTATTTAGATTTTTTTCTGATAATTCTTGTTCTTGAGGCACACCCTCAAAATTGTGTCCTTGGCTTTTAGCCAAAACAGAGTTCCAAAACAAGTCTTGCTACTCGTGAGACGAGGTACCTGCAAGTCAAAGATTATCTTTTCTCTTTTATGTATTTTTTTTTATCTTTTTACTAACAGAAGAGCAACCAGAAATAACATAAGTATAGTATATATATATATATAGGTATATATTATATATATAAAGGGGTGGGGGTGGAGGCGACGATGGAGTGTAGCACGATGTCGAGTTAGTCGTCGTCTAGAGAGACGCAACCAACACGACTAGGTGCACGTGGAGTGTGGATGGATGATGGATGATGTTTGTGTCCATGCTTTTTGTATGCGTTTATCGGGGAATATCAGCAACTGGTGCAGATATTCCCACGATACAGCGTATGGTAAATACGTAAAAAGATATATATATGTATGTATATAGCTATATATGTATATATGTATATATATGTATAATAGTAATATATATATATGTAGATATATGTATATAGTTATATAGATATATATATGTGTATATATATATATATATATGTATGTATATAATACTATATAGATGTATATATATATATATATATGTATATATATGTATAATGGTAATATATATATATGGGTATATGTATCTATATATGTAGATATATGTATATAGTTATATAGATATATATATGTATATATATATGTATATATGTGTATATATATATATGTATATAAGTATATAGATATATATATGTATGTATGTGTGTGTATATATATATATATATATGTATATGTATATAAGTATATAGATATATATATGTATGTATGTACACATACATACATATATATATCTATATACTTATATACATATACATATATATATATATATATATATACACACACATTCATACATATATATATCTATATACTTATATACATATATATATATATATATACTTATATACTTATATATATATATATATACATATATACATATATATATACATATATATATATACATATAGATATATATATATATAGATATATATGTTACTATAAGTATACGTGTGTGTATATATATATATGGTGTTTATGTGTGTGTGGGTGTGTGAAAGTGTGAGTGTAGATGTGTGTGTGCGTCGGTGTTAAAGGGCTGTGAGTGAGTGAAAGAGAGAGAGAGAGCGGGGAGCGAGGAGGACGCAGAAGGGACGAGTTAAGTTGTCGATGGATGGCGGCAGACATTTGGAGCTACGTCGTCTGGAGAAGGCGGCGGACGTCTGGACGTCGCGGGTGCGGGCACCCACCTTCGCGTAGGGTTTCTGCAGGCCGACGCGAAGACGACGAGCGGGCGATACGCGGAGGAGCGAACGTGGAGGAGGGTCTGCGGGTGGTCACGGAGGAGGCGGGGGGAGCTGCTGCTACTGCTGTCGCCGCTTGGCTGCTGCTGCCGCGGCTTCAAGCTTCGGAGCTTGAAGCGGCAGCAATGGCATGAGACGAAAAAAATGAAACGAAGGAAGACACCACGCCCACCGACTCGTTGAAGAGCTGGGCGGTGGTGTTCCCACTGTGGTGGTGTGCACCACAATGGGTTCTCCTGCTCACCGGGTGCCTCCTTGAAGGAGGGCCGACGTATGGGAGGGGTGGACGGTGGAGGAGAAGGTGGTGGCTGCAGGTTTTTTCTTCTGCAGCAGCGTGTGTCTCGCAAGGAAGAAGCTACAGCTTCTTATAGAGGAGGAGAGAGTGGCGTGCCTGGCTGCAGCATGGAGAGGGCGCGGGATTGGCAGCTGCAGGGAGTAGCATTGGCAGGGAGACATGACGTGGAGTAAATGCATGCAGCTGCAGGAAGAGAAGTGCAACTGCGGGAAGAGAGAAAAGAATTCAAGAGGAAATAAAAATAGAGAAGGGACTTTTTGCAAAGAGGCACTTGAGAAAAAATGTAAATATGCAAGTCATTGTTTCATTTCTCCTCCTCTTTTGATTAAATGCATGAATGCAAGTGTTTTTACAAATGCAACTATAGAATCCTAATATGCAACGTTAATGCTAGGAAATAGCATAAGAAGGCTTTATTGCAGGCGTATTTTGAGGTGCAAACACCTACCCCTCAAGATCACCACCGAAAACCAACTCCTGCTGCCATTACCTTCCCCCTCCCTCGACTCTCCGACTAAATCCCCGACAACATCACCTCCCCAGACCATCCCCAAACCCCTTCCCTCTCCTGACGAAGGCGCCTCCCCTGACCATCCCCTCCCCAGCAGCATGTCTCCTCCCCCTCAAGACCGCTACCTCTCTCCCTCCGTCATCTTCCCTAGCAGCACCTCCATTACCACTGCTGCTGCTACAAGTAGGGTTAATCCACCACTCTTCATTTTATTTATTCGCTTATTTCATACCTCCTCCTCCAACTCCACTTCTCTTGATCTCCTGTTATTATTGTTGTTGCAGTACTTGGTGGATTTATTGGCTGCGGGGTGGCTCAACAAGATCTATTGACCTTGGATTGGCTCAAGGGTTTACACGCATGCCAGGTGTTTGATGGTATGCGAACAAGTTTTGAAACTAGGAGGATTTTTTTGGTCATAATTAAAAAACATGCATCTAGGAAGCTTCTTAGATAATCTTATAGACTCCCCACAAGTATTGCACACATGTTCTGATAAGTTTCATGCTGGCATTTTGCTAAGCACTTGTCTGGCTTGCCCACTGGCTTCAATACTCACTTTGCCTCTTAATGAATCATCTGCACGGTTTTGTGTAGCATCAATTGTAATTGCATTGGAAGAATTACACAAGGTTATTGACATTTTCCGACTTCCATGTGCGTTAGACATTTGGTTCACTGGTTTGATGGAGTTGCAGTGTTATGGTGCAATACACTTATGGCTACATTTTTTTCAATTCAGAATTCAGTTCTTTATAGAGGTGTTTCTCTTGATATCTTAATGCTTGACCAATGTGGAAATCTATAGGTATGTATTTCAATTATATTTAACAAACTTACATTGGTATTGCAACACGAAATAGTTTTTCTCCTCTGATCATGTTTCTATCCTAAAATGTAGCTTATAGACTTTAGATTTGCAAAGAAATTGGCCAAGGATAGGACTTTTACTGTATGCGGGGTAGCAGATTTTTTACCTCCTGAGATAATTCAAGGAAAAGGACATGGCTTTGCAGCTGACTGGTAAATGCTTTGCTAGTTCTTGATAAAATTTGTGTTTCCGAAACATAGCTCTATGTGCAATACCTGCCTATTTGTAACAAGTTTTCAACCTTAGATATGTTTACTCCTTTAAGAAAATAGCAAGCTAAATGTTAATGATATGATTGAGTAGTTTGTGCATGGATTCATCACTATCATTTTCTAGTTCCTAAAGTCTGATTGACCTATCAGTGCTGTTGAGATGTCACCCAAGGCAACCAAGCAACTGCGTGAGGTAAGGAACAGACCCATTGCCTCAAAGGTGTGGCTCTTTACTTAGGGGATCGCATCGTCATCTTAAGCATGCCTTGCCTACCTCTTTCTCCCTTTCTTGAGTCACACTACAAGTTCCAGAGTCAAAGCTATACTCATGGGATCCCAACTCAACTTACATCCATGATCCCCCATATTTTAAGAATATGACAATGTCTCCTCCTTGTCCACATGGAGTAAAAGATGCATATTGTTTGCTCAACTTAGGATATTGTACATTTGGAGGGATTTAGGGAGAATGCAAGTGGTGAGGGAGGAGAAAGGTGGTTTTTGGTCTAGAGGAGGGGTAGGATGGGGCCACTAGGAGGTGCTCTTGCTCCCCAGGAAGGAGTGATATACTATTGTTGTAGGGGGAGAGAGCCTTTGGCAGGTCTTGACCCTACTTAATGTCTTCATTTTGGGACCATTGTCAAGAGTGGTTTAGTTTGTATAATAGGGACTGCAACAAGATATTTTCAAGTAGATTTGCTAGGCTGGCCAATAAAGGTATCAGAAGTAGATTTGCTAAACAGCAAGCTGCAAATTAACTTTCCTGGTTAATCAAACATATTACATGAAGATGCAGGACCCAAGTAAGTTTGTTGTTGCTGTTGCTAGACCTGTTGATGCTGCTGGACCTGCTCCTTTTCCAAATCAACCAAGTGCTCGTTTGCAGCCTTCAGCTCCTCCTTCATAGCATTCAACTCAGCAATGCAGTAGTAGAGATGCAGCAGAGATGCTCCTCCTTTTCAGTGGTTTATTTCCTAGGTAGATAGATAGATTTTGGAGCTTAATAGGTATTATATATATTTTCTTCTTTTCCATCCTTATTCCATAAAGAGTCGCCTTTCCAGATGCAGCGATAGCAGCAGCAAATGCAGATGCAGCAGTAGTAGTAGCAAATGCAGCAATAGTAGTAGTAGATGTAGATGCAGCAGCAGTAGCAGATGTAGCTGGAAGTGGAAGGTCCAGTAGTAATTCACCCAAATCTTAAGTTCTATTTTTTTTGGATGGAGCTCGTTCTTGGCATGAGGATTTTTGAAAGGATCATTCTTGGCATGATATCTCTAATTGCAGGTAGTTCAGTCCAATGTCCTGCCAGACATGTTCAGAAGCACCTATGAGGCCATCACAAAGGGCAACCCAACGTGGAATCAGGTACAAGTTCCAGAGTCGAAGCTATACTCATGGGATCCCAAGTCAACTTACATTTGCCAATATTCGCCTTATTAACAAGCTGCTAAAGGGTGAAGTAGGACCAAAGACAATTCACATTCCTTCAGAGGAGAAACTTTATGTATTTAATGCTGCAATGGTTAGTATGGAATTTTATTCTTAATTCGATGTTGATTTTTAGTTCAAGATAGAAAAGGATATATTTCACTAATGTATTTTTGGATTTCTGAATTTTATTTGAAGTGCCCTGTCGAGGAAAAAAAACATTTCATTTGAAATGCCCTTTGCATTATGTTGATTGTTTACGTGACATCTTGCATTGATTGAGGGACATGATAAAATACCCCACACACTACGAATTATACTGCCATTAGTGAAATAGTCTCCCCTTCTCTCACAACTTTGCATCTATGTATCCATAAGGGGTGCAACAAATATACTATCAGTTCTTTTTTGAGCCCTACCAGTTGGAATAGCTCAGTCAATTTTTCCATCTCATCCATCTAGCCATCTTGCTTAGACCACGCTGTTATACCCTAATAAAACCAAATTGCCTTTGCAAAGGGGCGATTTTTAATCGTATGCACCCAATCCTCTTTATCAATTCGACAAAAGGGTCACAATGAGTCTTCAATCTAAAATTTTTTCAATAATGTTCCCTTTAAAGGCAGAGCATCAGTCACTGCTCTCCAAGAGGAATAAATTTGTTTTCAGAGCTATATCCTTCATATTCCAAACCTTCTTACAATAGGCTATTTGTTTCTCTGTAAGACTAGAGTTGATTCCCTCTTCATTTACCAAGGTCATATACGCAGACTTAACTGAGAACTTCCCATTAGGATGTGGTTTCCATATTAATAAGTCTTGTCCCATGTCTATTGGAGTATTTAAAATTTTTTCTACAGTCTTACAGCCAAAGCTATTAGAAATTTTTTCTTCATTCCAGTTCTAATTTTATTCATTTATCAAATCTACCGCCTTTAATTCCTGGAGTATACACTATCTAATCAATTTTTACTCTTCAGCCTTCAACCATGGATCACTCCAAATATTTATATTCTCCCCATCTCCAACTAACCATAACACATTACTGAAAAGCATACTTTGTATAGTTGGAAGCGCCTTCATGAAGAATCTCGTGACTTAGGCATATATTCCCAAAAATTACCATCTAGGAAATATTTGCTTCTTATCTGATTTTGTTAAAGACCCTCCTTGGTGCACAATAACCAGCCCATTTTTAGTAAGAAAGCTAAATTTACTAGCCTTACCAAAGAGAATCTTTCTTGATGGTTGGTTAACTGTCACCAAAGGTAACTCCTTTGGTCACAATGACCCTTTGGTGATGGTTAGGAAACCGTGATCAAAGGAACCTTCTTTCTTGCATGCCAACCTCTGGTCATGGTTATTAATTGTGACCAAAGCTCTCTCTTCGGTCACGGTTCTGCATCTGTGACTAAAAGTCTTTGGTCACAGTTTATAACCATGACTAAAGCTGCGGAATGTAGCTAACGGTTGGCTTTAGTGACGATTTTGGATGAAACCGTCACCAAAGTCGTATGCTTCGGTGACGGTTCCACCTAAAACCGTCACCAAAGGCTCGTGAACAAAGCTATGATCTGAGCCTATCTAACGGTGCACTTCGGTGACAGTTTTGGGTAGAACTGGCACCAAATCCCTACGCTTCGGTGACTGTTCCACCTAAAACCGTCACCAAAGCCCCGTGATAGAACTTGTAGAACGTAGCTAATGGCGGGCTTCGATGACAATTTTGGGTGGAACCATCACCGAAGCTTAGGGACTTGGTACCGGTTCCACCTAAAACCGTCACCAAAACCCTTCGACTTTGGTGATGATTTTGGGTGGAACCGTTACCAAAGCCTTTGGTAATGGTTTTGCGTGGAATCGTCACCAAGGACCCTTCCACAACGTAACTTTTGTTGTTGCTAATTGGTGACGGTTATGAGTCATTTGGTCATGGTTTTTAACTATGACCAAAACCCTAATTTCTTGTAGTGGTGAGAACCCTTTCGAACATTGGATTTTTGTATGTTTGCACTTTACCACCACCTCATGCCTAAGTTCTGCAATGTCATTGTAAACGGAGGGTGTGAAATAGTTTTAGGTTCAGGAATTAGAATAGGATTATCGAGTGGGTGAACGAGTCAGGAATGACTGTTGCGGACGATTTCAAGCTCTGATACGAGTACCAGAGGTGGGATCGACTGTTCAAAAATTGAACTCAGAGTGCAATAGACGTGAAGTACAAAAAGAACAGTCAGAAGTATCTCAAATTTTTGGAATGATGGGTTACCCCCCGTTAAGCGTTAAATTCAACACCTTCAGCTGAGCGGAAAATGATATAAAGGAGTGGTTAAATCAGATGAGTTTTGTAGAACAAGCACCTTGATCACGAGCCTAGTTTGTCCAGCCAGGTGCTTATTCAGATCAGCAGGCTGATGATGCAACCCAAACCCAATCAATTTAGTGGTTTGATAGATGTGAATCAAGAGATGCAGTGCCCACCAGATACTGTGGAGCTCAAAAGGATGTGGAAGTGTATAGCTAGGGTTTGGTTGAGTCGAATCAGCCTGATCAGAGTAGGGATCCTCAAATGAAAAAGAATCAGTGGACGATGTAGGAACCCTACGAAAATGATCAGAGAAGGATGGGGCGTGATTTGTAGTATGATCGATGTCCGAAACCTGATTGGAATGTGGAGGAGAATCATTTGCAACCAGCTCATTGAGAGGGGAATCAGAGTAGAAATTGAGTCCGGTTGCGGGTCGGGGTTGAAAACAGGTTTGGGAAGGTTTTGCATGTGTACAAGAGGTGGCATCAATAAGAATTGTGTGTAAAAGCTCCTCTAGAAAGGATTCAAAGGTGGGTTCATTTAGAGAGTCCTCATAGTAGCCATCAAACTCAAAGGTAAATGCCTGATGAGTGTTTATAGGATCAAGAAAATCTAAGTCAAGAAAAGATTTGAACTCTGGGTTGTAGACACTCTCGGCAATTTCTGTTTCTGATTCTTGAGTATCAAAAAGAAATAATTCCATCTCAATGGAACTTGATTTGAATCAATGATCTTGGGATTAGGGACCTCAGAGTCAGAGTCGAAGAATGGATCATGTATGCTGAGGTCATAGATTGGCTCATAGTAGTTAGAAAGCAATGGTTCTCTGAAATCATAGTAAGATTTGAAATCATCGAAGAACTTGCGAGAATCAAGTTCTAAATCTAATTCGGGATTAGAGGTTCCACCACAGAATAAATCAAAAAATGTAGACTCAGCAACCTAACTTGGGTCTAGCCTATTCTCCATTTCTGAGCTCAAAAGGGTGTCCCTATTAGGTATAGGCTCGGGTTCTTGGTTTGTAGAGAAGACCCAATCAAAACCCAAATCTTCCAACTCCTCAATTTCTGTATCATAGAAAGGCGTGACTTCTGAAAAATCAATATGTGTTTCTAAGGATGTTGGAGAGGTGCATTCATCAAATAAAGGCCCAGAATCATAATCTAAATTTAAAATCGGATTTTCATCACACGGAGCCTTGTAATCATCCCAAGAAGACTTAGATCCAGATTCTAGGTTAAGGGTGTGAATTGGATCACTAGAATCTAGGTTGGGCTCTACAGGGATGTTAGAATTGTCCTTGAGGGTCACCTTATCAAAATAAGGAGCGGAATTTACACCCTCAAGAGGTTCTAAGTCAATCTCATTATCAAAAGAGTGGAAAATCTAAGCTTGGTGAACCAGGGTTTTGTTTTACTAAGGTTGGCTCAAAATTGTGAATACCTATAATCGGATTCTCCCAACCCATCTATGTTAATTTGTTCGTAATTTGAATCAGGTTTCATTTAGGTTGGGGGTCCATAACAAGCTTGATCATCAAACCCAGGATTTGGAAAATTGTGTTGATCACTAGTCTCACTCCAAGATGTTTTCTTAGTTTCTAATGGGTATTTTTTATCCATTGTTACATATAACTTATTCAGCAATTCTCCTCATTTTTCTAAAAATTCATCAAATTTTTCTGGAAGTGAAGGGTTTGACCAACATTGCAGACAATCATTGTTGTATAATTTCATCAATTCACCGTGTTCTACTAATAGGAGATCCTGGTTTGAATCATATTTCATTTGTGTTCATATTATCTCTACACAGTTTGTGATGATTTCTGTTATTTTTGCAAATCTTTCCTAAATGTCCCTTGCATAATATTCTTCATGGTTTCTATAGGCATTCTCAAGTATCTTTTCTTTCAAGCTCATTTAGGACTCAAGTTTCCTAAATAGTCTTCCTATATAGCCAGGCTACATTTTTGAATCAAATGGTGGAATCAATATGTAGAATCAAAACTCAGGTTGTATTGAAGTTGATCAGATTTGAGAGAGATTCCTAAGAAAAATCTGTGTATGGGCGCTAATCGAAGGGATGAGGGACTAGATGTGAGATTTGACCCAATCAAGGCACCCAAAGATTTTTGGATAATTGAGGCAATTTCGAGGCTAATGATACCTCTGAATCAGAAATTCACACACCCAAGAAGTACCTCAGCAGCCAAGAAGGGAGAGCCTCGCAAAGACTCCTACACGGTAGAGCATCCCCACATGTTACTGGGTTTCCCTTACCCAACCTTCCTTGTCATTGAGGATCCAGGTAGACCGGAATGTACAAACTTAAGTCCTTAAGTCTACCACTTTTATGTCCTAATTTGTGCCTTGAGTTTCACTTGATTAGAAATTAATTCAACTTGCGACCTAATTTGGAGGTTGGTTGGCCTACAATGTAGATCAACTTCACTTGACCTGTCCTAAAGATGGCAGAATGAGATCTAGGTCAAGACCTAGAAATTACCCTGATTTGACTCCCAGGTTATTAAGTCCAAGTATTTTAGGGTTCAAGTGAGATTAGACCCTAATTTTAGGGTTTTTCTGATTAGATCTTTTCAATCAAAGCTTAGGTAGCCCACAAATGCAGGTGGGTTTGTTTCCTTTTATGCAAGCAAGTGTGAACTAACACTCCAAAACCCTGAAAATTGAAACCCTAATTAGCTCTATTTCCAAGTCCAATTGATCTTTAAAAATGTTCACTTTGGGCTTCAAGCAAGAAATGTGTTAGCCTAGAGTGATTAGAAATTAAGCTTAGACCTTAATAGGCACAGGTAATTTGGGGTAGGGAATTCTAAATAAAATCATCTCAATCTTCAATTAAATTTGAAATTTTTGCAAATCAGGAAACTTGCCTTTTAAATGATGATTACTATGAAAAATAAGGCAGGTGGTTCCTAATTGATTGTTTCTTTTTTTTGTCTTCCCAAGATTAGGAGGTTGATTAGGGAAGAATAAAGAAGTTACCTCCCCTGGAGTGGTTGTTTTGCACAGAAGATCTCCTCGTGAAGTATCTCGCAAAATCACAATAAAGCAAATAGGGTAAGTCAGTGCTCAAATATAATCAGATAATGTAAAGAATAGTGGTGAATTGCACGTTGCTCCCCAGCAACGATGCCAAAATGTTAGCCGCTCTGAAACTGGTTTTAAAATCGTCGCGTTGTAGTATAGAACGAATCAGTGCTAAAACATATAATATTTATTACTCAAATATTAGAAATAAACTCTAAGGTCGAACATAGGGAGCAAATAGGAATTCACACACTAATCTCAATAGATAATATAAATGAGCACAATTAATTACTCAAAAACTAATATGCAATATATAACATGAGTATATGAAGAGATAAAAAGAATTCTAGACAAAATAATGGTGATTTGGATCACCAATTATTAGCCTAACACATATATAGTATTTACTAATAATCAAATGAAGGAACAGATAATCAGACATCTAATTTTACAATCAGATAACTTAAAGTGCATTGCTGTAGTTCTCCTTTCTTTTTCTTCTGCTATTCTTTTTCTTCTTTCCTTTGGTTTCTTCTTCAGCCTCCTCTTCTTCTCACGCATAGGGGGAACAACTTCTCAAACAGCTAAGTGTTAGCCATTACACAACAGAGCAAAACCCCCTGCCCCGTGCTCTCTCTCCTTTCACTCTCTCTGGGATCCACCCTCTCAGGGCCACAGTCAGGATAGTCAGGTTATCGAGTACACACGCACCCGGAACCAGGACTGCCTGTAGTGGGCAGCAACCGAGGTGTGAGGCTTAGGTGGGTAATCGAGTAAGAGCCAGGCCCGCATGGAGGAGTCACGGGCGAGACGTGAAGGTGTGCGAGGGACCTCACCCCTCAAGTGATTTAAGGCGATAAGCCTTATGCAAAAAAATAATTTAAGTCATTACGGGCACTCTTCATGTTACAAGATGGGACTAAATCCCACACTTCCTCTTCGCGTACAGCTGCAAGGTTCCTTCCTTCAATTGTTGTAGCTCACGAGGTCCAGGTGTCCAATTGACCACCTGGGGCAGTCCCTGAGGTGATTCCGCACAGCCTGAGACTTCCACCTAAGGCTATCGACACCTGGAGCGAGCTTGAAGCTTCCTTGAATCTCTTCGGTAATGGTGACTACAGGTCCTGTTCCTAAAAACATAAACACGGCCTCGCGACCACATCAGAAGTGCTCAGGAGCTTCGTCGGACGTCATGGAATGTAACTGTGGTGGTGGCGTGTTGCGAGGATGTGTATAGGTGGCTGGCGAAGGCAGAATAGGTCAAAGATGATGGGTTTGTTCGGTGGAGGGTTCGGGTGGATGGGAAGGCGAATAAAGATAGGGGTTTTGTGCATGGAGGGACGGCGATGCTTTTGGGAGTTGAGGCGAGGCATGCGGATGAGTGTAGCGATGGGGGCGACTCACCGGAGGGATTGCCAGAGACGGGAACGATGAGGGTGAACAGCGTAGTCGAGGGGTTGTTTTTGGTGTTTTGGGTAGGAAACTAACCTAAAAGAGCTAAGGATTTAATCTAACCCTAATCTAATAGACGAAGGGAGGAGAACTCCACCGACTTTAATCGGTCAGTGTCGGGGAAGATGAATCCTCTGTGAGAGGGACGGCGGTGAGGAGAGGGGAAGATGGCGCCTGCTGTGATCGGCGAGAAGCGGAGGAAGATGGGGAAGGTTGCTGCGCTACCAATTTGACCCTTGGAGGCGTGGAGGAGAGAGATCGAGAAGGTCCGCCAGAGCTTAGGTTGGAGGTGGTCGGTGATAGAGAAAAGAAGATATTTTTGGCCTTGAGCCTAGCTGAAAGCACAGCCGTGCCTTGAGGATCCTTTTATAGGGGTCTGGAGGTCAGTTTGAGCTTGGAAGCCAAGCTTCCAAGCTTAGGAAATGTCACCGAAGATGGAAGTTTTAAGATAACCAAATCTCTCATACGTTCGCATGAGAGATTAAGAAAGTTTTAGTGCCCATGGACGGATTCAATGGGAAGAGGACTCCTCAAAAATTCTCTCTTCCAATTTTGGAAGGGATTGATTGAGCAAAGGAGTTCTCTTCAATCAAAGGTCGCTGGAGTTGTAGAAATAGGATTCTTGGCAGTAGGGACCCTTTTGTGAAGAAACAAATAAGTTGGGGGGCTATTTATAGGGGAATTCAAAAGTTAAGGGTCTGAATGAGATAAAAAGAGTTTGACTGGACCAAAATGCAAACTTAATCAAGATGATCTTAGATTGAGCTCAAATTTTGGTACAAACCTAATTTGACCTCAAGGAATCCAATGGTAAAGTTAGATTTAGGTTTTGCCCTCGTTTGATTGGATAATTTATGCAAAAATCCAAATTAGGCAAATGTCAGTCTAAGACTATTTTGGGTCAAGACGGGTTCTGATGGCCAAATTGAAGGTACCAAACCTTAAAGAATATTTTTCCATGAATGTTAGAGGGTTTAGGTGAATTTTATATTGACCATAACCTCAGTTAATTAAGCAGGTCTCCTTTTAGGATTTTAGAAGTTAATTAATTCTTAAAACACGTGAAAACCCATTTCTGGCTGTTCTAACTCACTTGTTAGACCTTTTGACCCCCTGGGAAAACCCATGATTGTACTATATTCATGATATGATGGTAAAATTATAGTTTTAACCCTATTTTCTTATTTTCCTCTCAGAATGATTATGCAATGAGTTATGGCTCTCTGGTAGTTATGTAGGAGCATTTATTCCTTGATAATAACTAAATTGAGTTAGTTATGGCTTATGATGGTGTTCCCATTGGAATACGAGGGTTTAGAGTTCCCACAACTAGAGTAGACAAATCCAGAGTTTCCTCCAAACCTCCGATCAGATGGGGGTGGATACAGATCCATCCCCTGAGAAGATCGGTGGTAGATGTTATGCACAGCCTCCCTCCCAGAGGGCAATTGTGCAAACAGGTTTTGTGCGTAAGTGGCTTGCTGCAAATGTCAAGTCAATTCATCCACCTTCTTCTCGATGATCGAGACCTTGCCCAGGCGACTGGCCATTAATTCCAGATCAACGAATGAGGACAGGCCCTGAGTCTCGTGTGCTCCCCCTGTATTCGTCAATGCACGGGTAATCGTCCAGTCGAACATGCCCATAGATTCATTATTGATGGAGTTCTCGCACATATTCTCAAGAATCTCCCACATTGTGTCCTTGTGTTGACCCATGATGTTTCCTCCACAAGTCGCATTGACGAATAGTCTGATATCCTCACAGAGTCCCTGGTAAAAAGACTGGACTTGTTCCCATTTAGGAACTTCATGATGGGGGCACTTCCGCATGAGATCCAAAAGTGATCACATGCCTCATGAAGTAGTTCTCCTACATTTTGTGTGAAATGCGTAATATGGTGCCTCAAAGCATTTGTCCAACCAACGGGAAAGAACTTTTTCAGAAACTCGGATTGCAGTTTAGCCCATGTATTGATTGAACGAATTAGGGTTTGGTACCAGTGGGCAATCTTGTCCATGAGAGAGAAGGAGAACATCTTCATGAGAAAGAATCTCGATTTTGATCTTCTAACTCGAAGGTCTGGGCCAGATGCTTGAGTTGCTTGATATACTAGAAGGGGTCCTCGGAATTAAGCCCATGAAATTTAGGGATAGCATGAATCATGTTGGGCTTGAGTTCTGTATTAGGCCCTCCAGTCGAGATTTGAACTCTGGGTTCGATTGCTACCGCAGCGGGATTGTAATGATCTCGCATCATAGGACTCTACGGTGTATTCAAAAAAGCCTGGAATAGATCATTGAGGTGCTGAAGCTGATTCTGGAGATTGTTTTCTTCTTCTGTTGGTTGCTCCATGATTATGGATGAAGGAGATATAGGATCAGATGAATCAAAAGAGATATTGATCTGGTCGGGAGGTTGCACAAACAAGGAGGTCAAGGCTTTGCCTTGACGAGAGTGAATAGCTAATGGAGGCCTCAAGGGTGATCTTAAGGACCTTCTTCTGAACATATACCGATGGAGTAGATGAGGGATAGAAAGTGTGATGGACCCAATCAAGACACCCAAATATCTTTGGATGACTATAAAGGTTCGAGGCGGATGATACCTCTAGATCACAAAGTTGTCCACCTGAGAATTTCCTGAGCATCTAGGAAGGGAGAGTCCCGTAAAGACCCCTACATAGTAGAGCATCCCCATAGGTTACAGGGTTTCCCCCACCAGACCTTCCTTGTCACCGCGGATCCAGGTAGACCAAAATGGATAACTTAACCTCTTAAGTCTACTAATTTTAAGTTTAGATGAGGTGCTTAGGATTCCATTTGAACTTTAGAATGAATTTGTGAGTGGTGACCTAATTTGAAGATTGGTTGACCCCACATAGTGGGTCAACTTCACCTGTTTTGTCATTTGAAATTATTAGGTCCCTGATTTTAAGATTCAACTGGATGTTTAGAGCTTGCTTTTAGGGTTTGCTTAATTAGGTAAATTCAACCAAGGCTTAGGAAACACACAGTTTGGAGAAGTAGATTCCTTTTTTTAAGCAAGTGTGTCCCTAAACCTTAGAATAGAAACCCTAATTTGGCTCTAATTGGTCCAATCAATTCCATCCAAATTTGGCACCTAGGGCTCAATCAGGAAAGTGAGTAGCCCTAGGTATCTTAAATCCATAATAGGTGCAAAAATAAGGTTTGGGATTTTTCTAATCAAATCATGCAACTTGATGATTAATTCTAAGTAGAAAATGCAAGTTGATCATAATTGATTTCTTTCTTTTTTATGTTTTCTCAGAATCAGGGGCTTAATGAAAAAGGAGATGAGATTACCTGCCCCTAGAGTGTTTAATGTGTGACTGATCTTCCTCCAATGAATCCCTACACAGATCACAGCCAAACAGATAAAGCAAGTTAGTACTAAATCAGAAATTGTAATCAGAGAGATCAAATTACGCGTTGCTCCCCGGCAACGGCGCCAAAATGTTAACGTGCGAAATTGATGTTTTAAAGATGTGTCGTAGTATAGGTCGAAATCACTCAAAAACAAATAAAATTTATAACTCGAATGTGAAGTCCGAGGTCGAACACAGGGAGTAAGTATAGCAATTAATCTCAAGATAACAATTTAAGCACAAGATAAGAAATTTATAATGAGAATTCCAAGCAAGAATGATATTTATAAGAGAATCATTAGCAATATGCAAAAAAGAATGGGGTAAAATGATGATTTAAATTACCAATTATCCCTTTACAATTATACCAAATAAATGCACAATATCAACCAAGTAATTCCACGCAAGGTAAGTAAGCAATATAGCCTCAGAAGCACAAATTGGTGGAAGCATACATCGGATGCTCAGGGCAGACAACTTAAACAGCACTCTGCTACGGTGCGTGTGCATTGTTCTTTTTCTTCTCTTCTCTGCCTTGCTCTTTCTCAAGTCATGCAGAGCCAAAGGCCTCTTCTCTTCAAGTGTTAGAGAGTTAGAGAGTGAGGCAAACCCCCCCACTCTCTTTACTTCTCTTCTTTCTCTCAAAGACCCGGGGTTAACCAGGTAATCGGGTAGGAACAGTAACCGAATCCGGGGACCAAGCTTGCAGGCGTGGGTCACAAGTGAGGAGTGAAAGGCTCGTGAGCGGTGGACCTCACCCCCCGTGTGTTGAGGCGATAAGGCCTCGGCATAAACTCCTTTTATTTATTGTTGAAGACGTGGCGCTCTGCGATGTAGGACTAATCCGACCCTTCTTCGTGCAAATGGCAGTAGCAACTCTCGTCCAATTAGAGGTGAAGGAGCAATCAATGCTCCTAATTGAAGACCTGGATGAAAGCTTGGAGGTGTTCTGCACTGCCTACAGTGAGGACCTGGTAGCGAGGTCGCAAGAACACACTTCAAGCTCTTCGAAGGTGCTCCGTTAATGGCGGCGTGTCCTGTGAACCTGAAATGAAGAGCACAGCTTTGCAACCTCGTTAGAACAGCTCAAAAAAATCATGGAGCAGGTAGTGGTGGTGGTGGCGTGCCATGGAAGTGGTCGAAGATGGTTGGCAGACGTGAAAAACGAAGGTGGAGGTGGTTGTGTTCAGTGGAAGGTATAAAGGACCAATAACCTCAACTAAGTCGGGGATTTTGGTCTACGGCGAACGATGAAGGTGTGGAACTTGAGAGTGGCTGGTTTGGTGGACTATGGTGGCTGCTAGGGCTTACTGGAGGTACGTCAGTGAGGTGGAAGATGGAGGCGTGGTCGGCGTAAGAGTGGTCCAAACGGTGAAGTAGTAGCATGGTGACGATGAGCTAATGATAAGGAGTAGAGGAGACTAAGTAGTGGATGAAGGGGGGCGGAGGAGGCGTCAGGTCTGGTATGGCCGGCATCGGAGACGAAGGAGGTCCGGAGATGGATAACGACGACGGAGGGTTAGAGGGCATCTCGCTGGTATTGCAAGGTGCAGAAAGACATGGGGAAGAAGAACCGACTGCCTATCGTACGTGGCGACCGGCGAAGAGGCCAGAGATGGAGTCTCCATAGTGAGGTGGAGCGAGCTGGAGATTATAGGGAGAAGAGGTGTTTTTGGCTCTATTTCTCGCTGAGGTAAGGCAAGCATGGGAGGCCTTTTATAGGGCTTAGGAGAGCTTGTAGAACATGAAACAAGCTCCATTAGCTTGCTTGGGATTCAAGAAGAATCCCACTGATTTCGTGGGTTCGAACACATGAATTAGAGGGATTTAGGAGTTAGAATCAATCCCAATAGGTTTCCCTAGGTGTGAACATCAATCCCACCAAATTTGGTAGGATTTGATTGAGATTTGAGTAGGATTTAGGTCGGTCAAAGCTTGCCTGGAGGTCGGTTGACCTCCAATGGTGGAAAGGACTATTTTACGAAGAAGATGAAGAAGTTGGGGGTTTTTTTTGCAAAGATTTCAAAAGCTGAGGGGCTATTTGAGAGAACAAGAGTCAGACTTGGACCAAGATGCAAACTAGGTCAAAATTATCTCAAATTGGGCCCAAATTTTGGTACAAACCTAATTTGGACCCAAGGAATTTGATGGTGAAGTTGGATTTGGGTTTTAACCAAATTTGACTGGGTAATGTATGCAAAAACCCAAATTAGGGCAATTGTCTATCTGAGACTTTGTTTTATGTTAAATTGGTTTAGATGGTCAAATTAAGGGTACTAAACCTTAGAGAATATTTTTCTATGATTTTTAGAAGGTTTAGATGAATTTTATCCTAACTAGAACCTCAGTTAATTAAGCAGGTCTGTTTTTTTGATTTCATATGTGTATTAATTCTTGAAGAACATGAAAATCAGTTTCATTCTGCATAAACCCACTTATAAGATATTAATGACCATATGACCTTTAATAAACCCCTGAAATAACCCATGGTTATTCTATATTTGTGGAATGCTGTTAATTTTGTAGAAATAACCTTGTACTCTTCTCTTCTTTTCAAAACAGGATAATGTGCCTTTAGGACCTTCTGATGGATATGTAAGAGCTTTTATCGACCTCTTTAGACCAAATTGAGCTACTTATGACTCATGATGGTGTTCCCATCAGCGGCATTATCCCGAAATGTCATTTGCCAAGGTTTGAATTTAGCTACAAAACTCCATGGGTGACACTATCCCGGAGTGTCGAAAGCCAGGGTTCTGGGGATTGCCATGGGCGGTGCTATCTCGAAGCATCAATTGCCAGGGACCCTGCGAGGATTGATGGTGGGGACAAGGAATTCGATATAGATCGTGTTTAATTCTAATTTGAGGTTGGGATTAAGGAAATTTAAAATGAAAGAGACAAAACTCTCGAATGAATATATTTCTCCATCTCTCTTACTAAAACTGCACTGGTAAACTGAACTTAGACTTGCTACACATATGCACGGGTGCTTTAACTGCTAGGGTCAATGAACTTCGAATCGCACGAGGAAGATGAGAGGAAGCTGCTACTACGTGCGTCTGGAAGATGAAGGGATGCCGGCGAGGGTGGAAGGGTTGGTCGATGGTGATGGATGTACTTTGATAGATCCACTTTAGTGGACTAATTTAGTGTTTAAATACATTATTATTTGATGAAAATTTAATCTAGAGCATGCATGGTATTGACGAAATGATGTGAACTTTAGATTTATCATTTTATACATTAATTACATATGTAGGAGTGATGGAGAGACAAAATTGGGAATTGATTGGCACCAAAGTATTTAGGAAAGAAGTTTATCAATCAAATATTTTTGTGGGAGAGCTATACATTATTGTAATCTAGTTCTGCTATTTTTGGCAAGCTTAATTGGGAAGAGAATAATGGCTCTCATGTGTAATCAAATCAATGGTTGCATGTTCATTCCCTTTCCTTTCCCCTCAAATCTCTCTTTCCGTTAATCTCTAATTATCTTCTCTCTCTTTCTCTTTATAATAGGCAAAGGATGGGTCTCTGGAGAACATCTCTCATCCACAGGGAGGAAGCCCCCCTCTCCACATCTCCTCCCCACGAGCAACCAACAGAGAGGCAACCTCTCCACCATGTGCCACCACCAACCACCAAACGTGCTTCGCCCATACATCATGAAGTCGACCTTCCACCACCGCGCTTCCACCACCGACGGCACGACCACCACCACATCTTGCCCACAACAAATCCTTCACCGTAGTCAATGGTGACAACATCGACATCCGCAACTGTGACACCTCATCATCGACTGCATTCACCACAACAACTTCCACACCACCACCACGTCTGCTACTGCATTCTCAACTCGCCACTGTGTCTCGTCTCTACCGCGAGCTTCACGACCATGCTCCACCTCGACGTCCATCACCACGTTCTGCCATCTTCTTCAACCACGACTATGACCGCGACAACCCCCACTACACGCAACAGCCAAGCACGCCACTGCCGACCAACGGGGAGGACACGCCCCTCTCCTTTTCAGTTAAGAAGTCCGGGAAGGTAGATGATGAGCCCATATTTGTGGGCTAATTAGTTACTTAATTGCCTAGACATTAGATTAATATTGACACATAAATAGCGTATAATAAGATGTAAATAGATTAGTCTAATTATTCACTTATTTGCATATTTCATGCATTGCATTCACATCTAAATGCATTTATAATTAACTTAGAATTGGATGCATTTAATTAGTTAACCAATTAGGCGCATTACATGCATCATTTTGGTTTGACATAGAAGTCAAGGGTTTGTGCATAATTAACCCATCATTTCTTTTTCATTTTATTTATTTATTCTCTTCTTTGTTAATGGCAGAAGGGATCGGCTAGCCACCATTGAAGACCATTGAAGGATCAGAAGAAGCAGATCTCCATCACTCCATTTGAATTGCATACGACTACAAGAGAGGGGGAGCGGTTGCCATGCTCAAGGAGACTCCGCCCCGACTCCACCACTGTGAAGAGATTCAAGCTCACCTCCATCACCACCACCATGCATCTCCAAGGCCGAGCTCCACCACACCGTGGGCCGGCAAGGTGACAGCTTGCCACACCAAGTCGGTGGACTCGTGCCAACACCGTGCACATGTGTCTCCGACGACCACGCAACCATCACCATGCTTCACCACTGTGCACCCTCCCCCATCCACCATCAACACCATCGCAGCCACCACTATTCATCTTCTTCCCATCCTCTGTTTTTCCTCCACCAAAAAGAACCCATCACCTCCTCGCCGCACCATGTTCACCAGCAGCATGCCGCCACTGCCATCCATGCACTGCAAGCAGCTGCACCTCGCACCTATCCACGCCATGCCTCCACACGTAGACTGCCCTTCTCCTCCACACGCCCATGCGCTCACGTAGTAGCTGCAGCTGCAGCAACACGCGCGGCCTGCGCTACTCCTCGCCTTCGGCCTACACGCGCAGCAGAGCGTGCCGCCCCCCCTCACCTCCAACGCACGTGCCTCCTCACTATGCCCCTCGCCTCCAGACCACATGCCATGCCTCTTCGCAATAGGAGCAGCATGCCCAGTGCCGCCGCCCCTCTCTGCTCCACATTGCCGCCTCCTGCCACCGTTGGCCATGAGACCACTACCATTGGAAGCGGCTCGGCTTGTTCTCCCTCCGATGTGTTCCTCTCCTCCGGCCATCACTCCCTCTGGTGCGCAAGATCAAGAGAAGCAAGTCCCTTATTTTTGCACAGTAAAGTTCCCATTTTTTTCTACATTCAATGCCATTGCAAATTTTTATTCTTATTTTATTATTGTGAACATTGCATTGAGCTCCCTCTTGTTTGGCATAAATGCGATTTCAGATTATGCTTTCATTCAAACTCATATTTAACATGGTTTCCGACATAATTTTAGGGGGAAAAATTTTGTGAACATTAAATTTTTTTTCATTTAACTCGTGCGAGTTTTGATAGGCCATTGCCTCCCTGTAGACACGACCACTCTTCTCAAGTGGTTTAACTTTAATTCAATACTTTGATTAGTCGATTTTCCACCACTTAGAAATACGACAAATCATTTTAACTATCATCTTCAAAAGTGAAAAATCGACTCGTCAGTAGACCAACACCCTCAAGCTCTCTCTCTGATTTCTCATTCACTCCCGCGCCATCCACACAACAGCAACGTCCACTGCCTCCTCCCTCTCGGCCTCAACATCCACAGACACCTGCAACAGCCAACCTCCTCATGCGAAGCCTTAGCACACGATCATGTGACCCTTGTGTGTGTGCCCTCGCATGCAGCACCATCCACGCAGTAGCAGCCCATGTGCCGTTGCGCGCACCATCCACATAGTAGCAAGCCAACCTCCCCCTCCTCTCCTTCTTCTTCTTCTCCATCAATAGATAGGAGGAACCCAACACCCACCATCACCACCTACATGCAGCTAACACCACAGACCGCTATTCTTCGCGCCATTGACGTCATCGGACCCACCTCGACTCCACGAGCTCGCCTACGCTCATGGTAGACCCCCCCACAGTCCACACATGCACGGTGGAAGCCGCCACCACCGCTGCTCCTCGTCGCCAACGGCAGCTCCGGCCACCGTTCCCATCACCGTGACCTCCATCAAATCAGCCTGCCCCTCCTCGACCTCCTCAAAGCATGCTAAGGCCGACCGTGACCTCTTTCTCCTCGTGCGTGCATGGGGATAGAATCCCCTGTTTTTGGGTGAATTAAAATTTACACTAAATGCCATTTGCGAAAATTTTATTTTGATTTTTATGTTTGATATATTGAGTGAAGATGCATGTGTGCCCTTCTATTCCTCCCTATTTCTCATGAATCCTCATCCAAGTCTCTCTTTCTCTCATTTGATTCGACAACGTATTGGCACATTGATTTTGCATTGTATTAGCCTCATACAAAGTGCCCAAATAATGCACTGAAAATATTGGTGAATTTATTGCAGTCGTTCCTCCCTATGGATACGTCCAAATCCACCGTGGTTAGTTTTTACTGGTAAATATTTTTTATCTGGGATTTTTCCACCATGCGATTTTACTACAACGACGTATTTTTTGACATATATTTCTGCAAAGCAAAACCCTCCCAACCATATGTGTGAGATCGTAGAGGAGTTTTGGGTTTGTTTGAAGGAGAAACAGAGAAAAAGGGTGAAGAAGGATGAAGAAGTGGTGCGTAGGGAGGCACAGTTGTGGTGGTACTTTAGTGATGAGGTGGAGTGCGGCGGTGATCGTCGAGGTAGAGGATAGCAGTGGTGGGAACGTCAAGCAGAGCACGGTGGTGATGAACTCGTAGTGAGGAGAGCATAATCACAGTAATGATGTCGACACTATCGTCGCCGACCATGATGGCAGTTCGCAGTGATGAAGCTAGCGGTCATGGACGAGACACGGTTGTGGGCACACAGTCATAGAGGCTTGCGGTGGTAGTGGTGGTTCTTCCTGTAGGGAGGAAGATGGTCCTACTCCTAACTGTCCTCTCCTGTTATAAAGAGAAAACAAGAAGAGAGTGACTCAAAGAATGAGAAAAATTATCGGAGAGAGAGATTGAGGGAAATAAGTGGATTGTTGATTTGATTATTGTCAAGCATAGTAGAGCCATTATTTCCTTTTTAAACTAAGCTTGCCAAAAATTATAAGAGTGAAAATAAAGTAAGCTTTAAAAGAGAATCTCTAATGATTTTCTTGGAAAATCAAATGTCACGATGGTATTCTAATTGATGCCACTAAAATTGAACTTCCAAAATTACTCCTGCATCAAAGTAATTAGTCAACTAACATAAATTAAATGTAGGAAATCCAAAGCTTAATCAATTTGACAAACATAATGCGTGCTCTAAATTAAATTTTCATCCCAATAATAATGTACCTAGGCACTAAATTAGTCCACTAAAGTGAACCTATCAAATACCCCCATGCCTAAGTTTCACTAGTCCTGAGCAAAATCATATGGAAAATAACCAGATCTCTAGACCAGAACTTGCCATCATGATGCCTTATTGTGCCTACCTCTAAGGACTAGATTGAAATACCAACTCTAGGCCTAAAGGCACTCAAGTACGATCCAAGATATGGACTTCACTAGCCTCAGACTTGGGTCCATCGCGAAGGTTTCTAAGGCTCACAAAAACTACCCAAAGATTCATTGACCCAAGCGATTACAGCACCCGTGCATATGTGCAGCACATCTAGGTTCAATTTTCCAATTTACTCTCTTTCCTTTCTAAATTCCCCTAAGTCCAACATCGGATTGGCCCTAAACACAATCTCTATTAGATTCCTTATCCCCACCATCAATCTTCGCAGGGTCTCTAGCCAGATATGTATTCTAAGAGGGTGAGATCCAAGCCATCCCTAATTGGCCAGCGTCAAAGGGCATGAAGTCTCTAGTGATGAGAACGGCAAGGAAGAGAGGTGAAGGCAACCCTAGCTTTGGCCCACCAGGCGTGAAAGAAGGCAAGGAAGACGAAGGCACTCTCAATTTGATTGTTGAGAGGACATAGGACGACGAGGGAGGGTGTCCTCAAAGCTGAGGTTGGAAACGATCGGGGAAGAGGAGGAAGACTTGTTCTTACCTTGAACCTAGCTAAGGAGACCTTGAGGAGCCTTTATAGAGCTCGAGAATGAGCTCTAAATGAAGAAAGAGGCTTAATTGAGCCTCGGTTTGAAATCAAGAAACCCCACAGATTTCCTTGGATTCACTCACTTTTCTTGCACAAGATTCGTGTCTCAAATTCAGTTCAGATGATTCCTCAATGTGAACATCAATCCCACCATATTTGGTGGGATTTAGTGTTGGTTTGATGGGGTTTTAGGGTTGGTCAAAGGGATGTGTAGGTTGGTTGACTCATCAATGGTGGCAAGGACCTAAACATGATGAAGATGAGAAATATAGGGCCCTATTTGTAAGGAATTTTGAAAGCTAGGGGTCTGAGTGTAGGAAACAAAGGTTTTAGGGACTGAAGTGCAAACCAGATCAAGATGGACTCTGATTGGGCCCAAATTTTGGTCATAACCTAATTTGGATCCAAGGAATCTAGTGGTGAACTTGGATTTGAGTTTTGACCATGTTTTACTGGCAAATTGCATAGAGGCCCAAATTAGGGTAAAATCCTATCTAAAACTTTGTTCACGGTCAAAATGGGTTCAAATGGTACCAAACCTCCTAGAATATTTTTTTTATGAATTTTAGGAGGTTTAGATGAATTTTATCCTAACCAGAATCTCTTTGATTCAAGTAGGGTTGATAATTAGGGTTTTGTATATTGTTTCTTTTCTCGAAATGCGTAAAACGTTGTTTCTGTCAGTGTTAACCAATTCTTGGTCTTTGATGCTCAATTCACCTCTACCTAACCCCTGAGTAATCCCGTGGTTACTCTGCATTCAGGATGTGATGTTAAAACAACATATTTAACCCTATTTTATTATTTCCTTCTCAAAACAAATCTAAGTGAAATTATTATCCTCAGGCAATCGTTTAATAGCATTTATCTCTTAATTTTAACTAATTTAAGCTAATTATGATGAATGATGGTGTTACCATCATACCCCCATGCCTAACTTTTGCTAGTCCCTAACAAAATCTCATGGAAAGAACTCGATCTCTAGACCATGTGTCTGATGTTCAGATGCCTGATTTATGCCTCTCTAGAAATGAGATCATAATACCAATAGTAGGCCTAAAGGTACTCAAGTACCAGCCAAGATCCAGGCCTAACCAGCTTCAGCCTTGGGTTTGACACGAAGGTTTCTAAGGCCCACAAAAATTGCCAGAGGTTCATTGGCCCCAGTAGTTAAAGCACCCGTGTAAAGATGTATCAAGTCCAGGTTCTATTTGCCGGTGCATTTTGATAAGAGAGAGATGGAGAAGGATTTTTTATTATGAGAGTTTTCTCTCTTTTTCCTTTATATTTCCCTAAATCTAATATCGGATTGGCCCTAAACACAGTCTGTATCGAATTCCTTATCCCCACCATCAATCCTTGAAGGGTCCTTGGCTTTCGATGCTTCAGGATAGCACCACCCATGGAAACCCCCAGAACCATGGTTTGACACTTTGGGATAGTGTCGTCCATGGTGTTCTGTAGCTAAATTCAGGCCCTGGGAATCGACATTTCGAGAAAATCCCACCCATGGCACCTGATCCAGCACAAAGTACTTACATGCCCTCGGTAGGATATTTAGATATCCTAAGAAACGAGCACCAAGGAGGCAATATGTTATTACGCATCTTCGAGAGGAGTACTTCATTCCACTTCTCCACACCAAGAGCTTGTCCAATCAACTTATGTCTACGAGCTACTCTTAAGCTAGATCTTTCGAAAAACCTTTTCAGAATAGAACACTTTTGGCATTATTTATTCGTTAAGCACACTAAACCAGATAAGTGTGTGTGATTTTGGGTGCTTAGGTTACCAAGTCCTGCAAACCAAAGGACAGGCAACGGGACAGGATACTCCCTAAGCCTTAGCCTTAATACGTTAGTCTCGCACTTTCCTCAACCTCTTCAGGACTAATCTAAATCTTGACAAATACATGAGTGTTTAAGCCCTAAAATTAGCCCAAGAGGCCTAAGATCAACTCTTACTAATCTTCTTGTCTTTTGCACTTCAGGTGTTAATCTTTATTTTGATTTGGTTTAGAACTTAAGTAGATCCCATAATCAATTGCTAAGACTATCAATTTTTTTTATTTTGCTTCTTTTGGAATTTGTATTTCATCTTCTTTTCCTCCACGAGAAAGATTTTTCAATCAATTCTCAAAATTTTCCCCCTTTTTCTCCATTTTTTTTTAATATGTATGTTTTTGTGAGAACCCCTTAGAGACTTGAATTTCCATTTGTTTTGCACTTTAACACCCCCCATGCCTAAGTTTTGCAATGTCCTCACTATAAACCAAGTGGGTATGAATTCAGCTTAGTTCAAGTTTTAGAACAAGGTCAAAGGGTGGGTGAACGGGTCGGGATGACTGTTGCAGACAATTTCAAGCTTTTATACAAGTACCAAAGGTGAAGTCAGTTGTTAGAAAGTTAAACCCTAAAGTATAATAGGAGTGCAGCTCAAAAAGATGGTCAGAAGGGTCTCGTATGAGGTGCGACTTCTTTAAGTTCCAAATCGTCGGCCTTAGAATCAAAATCAAAGAATGGGTCATGGATACTGAGGTTGTAAACTGACTCATAATCATCTAGAAACAAAGGTTCTCTGAAATCAGAGTATGATTCGAAATCATCATAGAATTTGCAACAATCATCTTCTGACCCTGATTCGAGATCGAGACTTCCACCACTAAACAAATCATGATGCATGGAGTCAACAATCTGAGTTTGGTCTAACCTGGTCTCTAGTTCCAAGCTCAAAGGGGTGTCCTTATTAGGCATAGGCTCGAGTTCTAACCACCTAGGGTAGATCCAATCAAATCTCAGCTCTTCCAACTCTGTTTCTGTATCGTAAATCGATGTGACTTCCAAAAAATCAATTTGTTCCTCTGAGGAGTCTGGAGAGGTATAATCATCAAATATTGGCCCAGAATCATAATTTAGATCTTAAATCTGGTTCTCATTACATTGGGTCTCATGATCATCCCAAATAGGTTCAGATCTAGATTCTAGGTGGGGTAGGAATTGGGTCACTAGAATCTGGGCATGGTTCTATTAGGATGTCACAATCACTCTCAAGGATTACCTTAACAGGATAAGGTACGGAAATTACATCCTCGAGAGGTTCTGACTCAAGCTCATCATAGGTGTTTAGTAAATCAAGGCATGATGAACCAGATTCATGGCTCTCCATGGCCAGTTTATAATCAAGAACACCTACAACTGGATCCACCCAACCCACATTTTGATCATATATGTCATTTTGGTCAAAGTTCGAATCTAATTTCATTTGGGTTGAGAGTCCACAACAACCTCGATCTTCAATCCCGAGCTCTAGGAAATCATATCGATCCTCAATATTGCTCCAAACTATCTCATCAATTTCTGAATGTGGATATGGGTATCTCTGATCAATGGCTTGTTGTAACGTATTTAGCATATACGTTTCTCAATGAGACCCTGGTGTATTCCCAAAGTGGTGAATTTTTCAGACATTGTATACACTCAGTATTATGTAGTCTCCACAATTCACTGTATTCTGATAAAATATCATCCCAGGTTGAGCCATGTATCATTTGTGTAAATATCATTCTGGAAAGGTTCATAATGATGGTTGTTGTTTCTGGTATTAAGCTAAATGTTCCTAGATGGATCCAAGGTTTTGTAATACTCATCATGATGTCTAAGAGCAGCCTCAATCATTTTCTCCTTCATGCTCATACGGGATTCAGGTGTCTTGAATACTCTTCCTATGTTGTCAAGTTGCATTTTCAAATCAAGTGGTGGATTAGGATGTAGAATCAAATTCAAGTCCAGATTGATTCGATCAAATCAAATCAGATTTCCCCAAAGGATCAACTCTAATGGAGGCCTTTAGGTCAAACCTAGGGACCTTTCCTATGTATGTGCACTATAAAATAGATGAGGGACTGGATGTGTATTAGACCCAATCAAGACACCCAAAAAAAATTTTGGATGACTAAGGCTGTTTCGAGGCAGATGATACCTCTGGATCAGAGATCCACACACCCAAGAATTACTTGGGTAGCCAGGAAGGGAAAGTCCCGCAAAGACCCCTACACGATAGAGCGTCCCCACGGGTTACAGGGTTTCCCTCACCTGACCTTCCTTGTTACTGAGAATCTAAATATACCATAATGTATGAATTAAGACTTAAGTCTAACAATTTTAGCCCTAATTTGTTCCTTGAATTTCACTTGATTTAGCAGTTAATTCAAATTGTGGCCTAATTTGAAGGTTGGTTAGTCCATAAGGTGAACCAACTTCACCTGACCTGCCCTAAGGTTGAGGATGAAGTTTGGGTTAAGGCCTAAATAATCTTACATTGACTCTCAGGTTATTAGGTCCCAACTTTTAGAGTTCAAGTAAATTTAGAGCCTGATTTTAGGGTTTTTTTGGATAGATCAGTTCAGGCAAGGGCTTAGGTGGCACACAAATACGGGAGGGTCAATTTTCTTTATTTCAGGAAAATGTGTACTAACACTTCAAAATCCTGATATGGAAACCCTAATTGGCTCTATTTCAAGTCCAATTTGATTTCAAAAATGGCACCTTGGACTCAAATAAAAATGTGAATAGTCCAAGATGTCCAGAAAATTAGTGCAGATCCCTAATAGGTACAGAAATCAAAATGGGGATCTCTAATCAAAATTGTCTGAACTTCACTCAGATTTCAAATTCATAAATTGGGAAATACTTTGCCTTTAAGTGATCTTACTAAAAATATGGCAAGTGGATCCTAATTTATTTCGTTTCCTTCTTTCCCAAGATTAAGAGATGATTAGGGAAGAAGAGAAATTTTACTTGCCCCTGGAATGGTTGATTGTGCGGAAAATCCTCTCGTGATGTACCACGCAAAACACAGTAAAGCAGATAGGGCAAGTTAGTAATCAGCTCAATCAAATATGACTAGTGGTGAATTGCGCGTTGCTCCCCGGCAACGGTGCCAAAATGTTCGGATGCTTTCGTCATAGTTTAAGAAAATGCATCATAGTATAGCTAACAAAAGTGATACAGCATTTAAATTTGTAAACTCGAAAACAAGAAATGAGTCCAAGGTCGTTCGTAGGGAGCAAATTTGGAATTCATAGCACTAATCAAAAGTATAGATAATGAGCACCATAATAAGATATTCAATGAACAAAAATATACTCAGAAATGTACTCAATGGTATCTCAAAAGTTATTAGGGTAAAAGAAATCAAGAACCCTAAAAAGAATGGTGATTTAAATCACCACTTGAATCCCATAATCAAGCACATATCCCAATATATCAACTAATTCAATTTTGCTACAGTGGCGTTGAACCACTTATTCCAAATATCCACGTCAGCACAGGAGCCAATATCTCCAAAGTACACACAATTAGACATCAGCACAAGGGCATCAGATGCCTTAAATCATCAAATCCTCAGCAAAAAGCACAAGAGTACCAAGCATAGAGAACCAGCTCGAGGCCTAAGGCAACCAATAGCCTCTTCAACACAAAGCCTCAGAAACTCTAAGTGTTAAGCGTGTAGGAATGAATCTCAAGGCACATGTGCATGCATCTCAATGCAAAACCACCCCCACCCTCCTAGGATTTTCCTCTCTTTCTTTAACCGAGTATACAAGTATGAACAGTAATGGGTAATCGAATCCAAGCAAAGGCACCAAGCCCACCAGTGTGTGTTGTGGGCAAGGGGTGCACGGGCACGTGAGGTAGGAACCTCACCCTCGCTGTGAGAAGCGAATAGCCAACGCAACATTTTCCCTATATGCGCGCCACTCAACTTCTTCCCACATGATGTAGGATTATTATCTCCTTCTTCGCGTGATGCGGCTGGAATCTACTCCAATTGCTGCTAGTGTTGTTGTTCTTGTGTCCAATTGAAGCTCCATACAAGTCCCTAAAGCAGTTCCACCACGCAGCGAGGTGATGACGAGGTCAAAGATTAATGGAGCATGGCAGACGACGGCGGTGATTAGGCAACAAAGAAGTGGAGTTCGGCGACGACCTAAAAAATGAAATACGAGCTCTAAGCTCTGATCAAAAAGCTCTAGGTGATCGTCGTGATGTAAGGAACTCAATGGTGGATATGGCGTGGTGAATGGAAGCTTGAGGTGGTCGAACGACGTTGGGGATGTTGGTGGAAATGTGGGTCATTCAGCCGAGGGGTGGAATGATCAAAGCCCTCAATAACTAGACGGTTGTTGATCTATGGAGGGAGAGGAAGGTAGTGGTGGTGTTGGAGGTGAGTTTGGTCAAGTGTAGCAATCGGACAAAGCTCATTGGAGCTTCACTGGCTGCAAAGAAGATGAAGGGGAAGCGAGGTGTACAAGGGTCGATCCTAGGTTCCAAGGATGTAGATGTGTGCTAGGGAGAGAGAGGAAGAAGGGAGACCTAATTATCAAACAAAGAGGGTGAGATCCGAGCCATCTCTGATTGGCTGACGCCAGAGGAGGTGAAGTCTCCAGTGATGAGAATGACAAGGAAGAAAGGTGAAGGCAACCCTGGCTTTAACCCACCAGGCATGGAAGAAGGCAAGGAAGATGGAGGCGCTCTCAATTTGATTGTTGAGAGGCCTTAGGAGGACGGGGAAGGGTGTCGCTAGAGGTGAGGTTGGAGACGGTCGAGGAAGAGGAGGAAGACTTGTTCTAGCCTTAAACCTAGCTAAGGAGGAGCCTAGGACCTTGAGGAGCCTTTATAAAGCTTGAGAATGAGCTCTAAATGAAGAAAGAGGATTAATTGAGCCTCGATTTGGAATCAAGAAACCCCACAAATTTCCTTGGATTTGCGCACTCTTCCTGTGCAAGATTCGTGTCTCAAATTGGGTTCAAATGATTCCTCAGTGTGTGAACATCAATCCCACTAAATTTGGTGAGATTTGGTATAGGTTTGATGGGGTTTTAGGCTTGGTCAAAGGGATGTGTAGCTCGGTTGACTCATCAATGGCAGAAGGGACCTAAACATGAAGAAGACGAGAAAGTTAGGGCCCTCTTTGTAAGGAATTTTGAAAGCTAGGGGTCTGAGTGTAAGAAATAGAGGTTTTAGGGACTAAAGTGCAAACTAGTCAAGATGGATTCTGATTGGGCCTAAATTTTGTTCTTAACCTAATTTGTTATAAGATGGAATTTTAGGATTATAAGATGGAATTTATTCTTAACTAGTGGTAAACGTAGATTTGAGTTTTGACCATGTTTGACTGGAAAAATTGCACAGAAGTCTAAATTAGAGCAAAATCCCGTCTAAAACTTTATTCACGGTCAAAATGGTTTCAGATGGTCAAACTAAAGCTACCAAACCTCTTATAATATTTTTCTATAAATTTTATCTTAACCAGAACCTCTTTGATTCAAGCGGGTTGATAATCAGGCTTTTGTGTATTGTTTCTTCTCTCGAAATGCGTGAAACCCTATTTATGTCAGTGTTAACCCACTTCTTGGTCTTTGATACTCAATTAACCTCTAATTAACCCTTGGGTAATCCTGTGGTTACTCTGCATTCATGATGTGATGTTAAAACAACAGATTTAAACCTATTTTATTATTTTCTTCTCAAAACATATTTGAGTGGAATTACTATCCTCAAGTAATCATTCATGTATCTCTTGATTTCAACGAATTTAAGCTAGTTATGACAAATGATGGTGTTACCATCAGGATGATGGGCTAACATGGACAAGCGTCGATCTGTACCCATCACTCTACCATAGGATGTATCAGTCTAGTTCTCCCCCCACAAAGTAGGAATGTGAGCAGAGACTTTAGGAAGTTGTTTCTAAAGGAGTGTAATTTTCTCAGTTGCAGGGTAGGGAAGAGGGTCAAAGAGATCTTGAGAGGTTCAACATTCATCCTCAACAACCATTCCATTTCATGAATGTCATTAGAAGCAGCCTTAGTTACTGATTGACTTTCATGCTACCTATCATTGGTGTGCGCATCCTGGAATGGGCCCAAATGTTCATCTTCCAAATTGAATCGATCAAGGGTGTTGCCCATTTCATTATCATGTAAAGATGGGTTGGAATCAATAGGAGTATGAGTGTCCTCAACAATGACATCCCAAGGTTCTTGTTCGATTCTAAGATCCTGCCCTGGGGGTGTATAGATTCCTTCATCAAGGGTATCAATTGCTTCCATTTCTTCCCAATGTTTGAAAGGATGATCTTTGTAGTCAAAAGTAGGTAGGAATCTGAATTTGGCTAAATCAGTAAGATCCTCAGGGGGTAAGTCCTCGAACAAAACATATTCTCTCCTGGAGTCACTCCATACTTTGAATCTGGGCCCCTCAAATTTCATCATCATCCTCATCTACACTTCTTCCCTCTTGCCCCTGAGACTCAGGAAAATTTTCAAAGCCAAGATCAAGTGTTCCTTGTCTTCCTCAAAAAGCACATCTTCAAGTCCCTGAGACCAAAATTGATCCAAGTCATCCAATTCTGTATCAATCTCATTAGGGTCACCTCTGTTAAACACATGTAGAATCTCATAATGGTGTGTGGAGGATACTGGTTCCTTAAGTAAAGGGTCGTGGTTATTATCATTTCCTTCCAATATGATTTCTTTTGATACCCAAGACTCCTAGAATTTATTAACTTCAGAATTACAATCCTCAGGAAGATCTGAGGTGCAAGGTCCTCATAGGTGTCAAGTATATGTTCAGCATCCCTAGGATGGGGTGCAGATTCCACCTCAAAATCAAGAATGGGAGTTGGGTTGGCTATTTGATTACAACCAGCTTCATCAAATGTAACAGAGATACTATCATCCAAATCGAGTTCATCTAATGGAACCATCTTCCCCTTTGATTGGCTCCAATAAAGCTCAAGTGGAAGGTCTAAGGGCTCCTCCTCTTCTGTTGACCACTATTCTACATTACAATTCATTGAATATCTACTCCTTTCAATTCCCAGTGTATCCATGTAGTCCCTCTCCGCCTTAATGCAGGGACTTCTCACAGATAAATTATCAAGTATGGAAGCGCCTACATTATCCTCAATATGGTAATTATACTCTATGTTTGAGCCCCTAATGTCCCCTTCCATCTTATGGCATGGCTCTCTCAAGGGCGATGCATTAGCATGGAAGGGTTAGAATTAACCTCAAGGGAGTAAATCAGGTGACCAATTTCTTCATTAAATTGTTGACTTGTCCTCAAAGACTCTCCTAAAGATTCCATCATTTCCATCTATTGCTTTTGCATTTCTCTCATAAAAGAAGAGAGGCTACTATCAGATTGGGGAGGATAGTCAATCTTAGGTTTAAGTTGCCTAGGATTATCGATCCAACCTCGATAAAAAAAATCATTAAGGGTAGGTGGGTTGGGCCTAGTCATGGGAGAGCTAGGGCTAGGATACCCTTCTCCTAGGTTCTGCTCATGATCACAGGGTTGGAGATTAATCAAACCAGTACTCCTATAGTAGGAGTAGAAAGGATTCCAATGTTCATCAGAGGATAGATAAGTGCAAGTCATGGGACCAGAATTAGGTGTTTTGGGGTGAGTGAAGTAGTTGTTGTAATCCATTTGCAAACAAGTCTTAAACGTACACCCTAATCAAATACAGGGCAATGGGACTTTCCCTTAGAGTAGATTTGAGACAACCTCCAACCTACCCCTTAAAGTTGTCAAATGGGGTCAAGTTTGTGTCCGTCCATTCCCACTTTAGTGGTATAAGTCGAGGTTGTGACTTGAGATTCCTGACAAGCTCTTTGGAGAATAACAAAGGTCAGTTGTTATCTTTTGGTGGCCAAATAAGTTGCACAAGCAATTACGTGCCCTAAGTCGATCTTCACGTGCCCTAGGACCTACACCTTTCTTCAATGATACTCTTACATGACCTAGTGCGAAGTTACTCCAAGGATGAAACTAAGGGATGCAAGTAGGGTGAACCCTTCCTTTGAGGTGATGCGAATGCGATGCCTCTTAACTACCCTTTCATTCCTTTAAGGAGTGTCCCCCTCCTTGAAGTATCAAAACACTTGGTCACAGGATAATATCACCACAACAAAGTGAAATAGGTGGGTCAACATCGATGAAAAGATCGGTGCCTATAGCCTTAAGGGACCGAGACCTAGTTTAGTGCGTAGTGTGCTTACTCAGTGCCAGACGTGTGCATCACACTACAAATTACTTTGTTTTTGGAGAAGAATCTCACACAAGTCCCTTTTGATCAAATCAAATGTGATTTTGAGTTTAAGGTTGAATCTGCTTAGCAATCCCAATTTCAATTAGGCAACCACTGAATTAGATAAATTCAATCAGTTTGGTGCTCTTGAAGTTTAGTTCAAATGCAATGTGTGAATAGGAGCTGGATGCAAAGATAGAATGGTATACCTAACTCCAGTAATCTTCATGCAGATATGTACGCAATGCAAAGAAAGAAATCAAGTATGCTGCTCAATCACCCCTAAATGTGCGTACCTAAGGGTATGCAACTCCTAAATAGGCAGCTAGATATTTTTTTTATTTTTCTTAGATCAGGTAAGCAGAACCCAGAACAATAGCCTTAGTCGCTAAAGAACGTAGGGATAGACCCCCGAAAACCAGCGCTGATGCTACAAGGGCAAGAAGACTAAAATGTAATAAACTCAACAACAAAGGAGAATCCCCTCTGAGAGCAGGATCCAGGTCTCATTCTCTTCACATCCTCTTTGCGTGTGTAAGTGTTGCTCAAGGTTGACATCGTCGCTCAGCTGCGCCTATCGTCTTGTTAGATTCCTCGCACAAAAAAAGTAGAGAATGGTCAGATAAATGTACACCTCAAAATGAATTAGGAAAATGATCACATAAATCTATTGCGTCTGTTCCCTCCTCGGCAATGGCACCATTTGATCAAGACATTTTCTCTTTAAAGATGATGTGTCAGAGAAATAATACGCCGTCTCAGTAAAATCGCATGGTGGAAAATCTCAGATCAAAAATATTTATCAATGAAAACTAAACACAAAGTGTTAGGATGTCGTATCCACAGGGAGGAACAGGCCAATAAATGCACAAATATCTCTCATCCACAATCGCAAATGTCTAAAAATATTGTTCACAAAGTAATTCCTCAAGAAATCAAGCCAAAGCCCCTCTTTAAGTAGGAATAAAGTGCATGGATTCACTAAAATTGCATTTTAATAAAAGATTTGAGAATTCTCACAAATAAACTACAATATTAAAATAATAAATAAATTATGGCAGTGGCAAATGATCGTAATAACTAATTGAACTCGAAATAGAACATTCACTCACCTTGAGTGTGTGTGAAGAGGAGGCGATGGCGGGCTACGAGAAGCTTGGTGTAACAACCCGGTTCCCGAGTCCCTACAAGACACGAGAACCGGACCGACTCAACTAATCCCAAGACCTAGTCGTCCAACGAGGAAGTAACCAAAAGAGCAGTAAAATAAACCACATTCAGCATGAATATAACTAGCAGTAAGAAAGTACAGCAGTAAGGAAAGAAACTACCACAGTATATACCACCACAACAGTAGAACAACATTCAACATATAATTTGAACTGCAGGTAAAGAAAGTACAGCGGAAACAAGAACTACTCACTACAACGTAACAAAAAGAGGTACAAGAGACAGTGGTAACTCTACTGGACCCTACTCGGCCCAGCGTCCTCCGCAGCCGCTGACCATGGCTACTTAACACCTGGTCCTGAAAAAGGTAACGAGTGTAACACGTCAGCAAAACGCTGAGTAGAGTGGCAACTAAACTAAAGACAACAGTAGAGTGTACAGTAGCTGTTATGTTCGATTACTTTCTTTATTCACATCTTTCAAATGTCTCACTATTTCATTTATTCCTCAGATCTTTTTCTTGATCTCGAATGTTCCTCATGGGAACGATCTTGATTGCAGTCTTTTCCAAAAAGTAGAAGTAACACGTGGTGCTCTCCTGGCCGAGAGAGTCTCCCGTGGTGATCCTACCCTCAGTCAACCACACCAAGGTCACTGACAGACGTAACGGTGACTACGGCACGCGCGATAAACGCACAGGTAGCTAACCCGTACTGGCACGCGGTCAGTCGTTTCCGTTAACGGGTGCGCCCAAAGCACAGCACGGAACCAGTCCAGGGCAGAGCCCTCTCAGTAACAGGGGTCCAACCCCTCCACAGTAACCAAACCGGGGCCTTGCCCCTCCACAGTCCGCGCACCCTCGCCTGACTACCCTGGTTTGCCCCAGCTGGCCTAACAAGTCAGTGTGGGAGGCTAGCAGAACCCCGAGGCCCGTGGGGTAGCTAGTACCTCCCTACACTAGTAGCTCTCCTCGGTACTACGTACGCGAGGACCAGCAAGTCGGTACAGAGTGGCCAGTCCTAACCCTGGGTCCCTGGGGCGGCTGGCTCTGCTCTGCACTAAACAAGGGGACAATCGCTCTCCTTGGTACTCCGTACTCAAGGGCCAGCTCACTTCCCCAATACTATTCCATTCACTTTCCAGGAGTTCTACTCCTACTTCCCCCTAGGGTTCCATCCTTTTTACTCAAACATCCAGGTTTCACTTTCCAGTTTCACATTCTTACTATCCATGTTCTCAACCACGTTATTTATTCACAACAGGCAGCTGTTAATTCAAATTACAGGCAGCTTTATATCTCTTTCCATTTTCCAAGACTGCAGTATTATACATTCCAGTAGTTTTCCCATCCTAGGATTCATGCCATATCCTAGGATCTACCATACAATCTAGTTTTCCAGCCCTAGGATTCATGCAACACCTAGGAGCTATCATTCAATCTATTTCTCATTCCTAGGATTCATGCAATGTCCTAGGTTCTATTTATGATTCCATAATTTAACAGATTTTACTTATAACTTAAAGCCACTCTACCAGATACAATGGGAGAAATGAGGGCGTGGTCGGGAATCCCGCGTGCCTCCGCGACCCCCGAGACTACAACAGAATGGGGTCCTATCACAAGGATCAAACACAAGGAGTGTCTCAAAACAGTGTATAGCTACTGTAGATGGGTAGAGGAATTAATTCTGAAAAGAACGCAACTCGATTCGCGGAAAACGGAACCCGAACGGGCCCTAAACGGGTCAAAAACGACGACACTGTGCAAAATCAGACGTCTGGAACTTATTCCAGACGTCTTAAAAAGTGGATCAGAGAATTACCTTGTTCAGCGTGGTTTCCCAGACGTCTAGAAGTCTGCGGGGACGTCTGGCCTAGCTCCCAGACGTCCGATGGTCACCCCGGATGTCTGGAGGTCGCTTCCGCCGTCTGGTACTACTGCCAGACGTCTGATTCGCGATGGATGGCGAATCACCGAGCCTGCGCACACCCATCTCCCTCCCTCAGTACGGTCAGTCGACAGGAAGGAAGAAGGAGACGGAAAACTCACCTTTCAGACGTTGGATGGTCTTCCAGACGTCGCCCTCGCCGTCTGGCTATCAACCCAGACGCCTAATTCTGGAATTTTTTCCAGAATCAGGGCGCCACTCGGCCTCCGCTCGCGACGCCGCCCACGTCGCACCTCGCACGCCTGCTGCTCAGACCGCAGCAGTCCCCCCTCCGCATCGCTCCGCGCCCCCTGCGCCCTCCGTCGGCCGGCCTTAGCAGCCCCGGCGAGCTCACCCTCACGGCAGAGTTCCGCTCTCGCACGCAGCACCTCCTCCGCGCTCACTGCGGCCGCCGCTGCCACCCTCGCGCTCGCGCTCACGCTCACGCTCACTGGCTGAAGGAGAAGAGGGAGAAGACAGTGGTGACGGAAGTGAGGGGAGGCGTGGCCTTTTAAGGCCGTGCGAGGAGGAGAGAGGACGCGGCAGGGCATCTGCAGCCGCAGGGAATAAACGAATATGCGGGTCAGCGCGCTCAGGCGCGCAGACGACCCACGCGTGTGGAAGATAACGGATTTCCAGACGTCTGGAAACGATCCCAGACGTCTGGTCATACGTCTGGATGTGATCCCAGACGTCTGGTCCGACGTCTAGGCCACCTCCCAGACGTCTTAAAATACGTCTGGAGCACGCGTTCGTAACAATATAACAAACTCAAAGGAAGTTTCGTCCCCGAAACTTGCGCCAACTAGGGTGCGGGAAAAGATGTCCAATTAACCATAACAAACTCAAAGAGGAACAAAGTCGGTCCGAAAAGACGTACCCGCGAAAAGCTCCGGGTACCGCTCCCGCATTGCCGCCTGAGGCTACCAGGTAGCCTCCTCGTACCGCTGGCTCCTGCACAAAACCTTTACCAGGGGTACTTGCTTTCGTCTCAAACTGCAGACGGCTCGATCTAGGATCTGCACTGGCCGCTCGGGGTAGGTCAGGTCGTCGCCCACCTCGACGCTCTCGTGACTCAGTACGTGACTGGAATGGGCTACGTACTTCCTGAGGTTGGACACATGGAACACGTCGTGCACACCAGAAAGCTGCGGGGGAAGGGCAAGTCTGTAAGCAACGGGTCAAACCCTCTCCAGGACCTCAAAGGGCCCCACAAACCTCGACGCGAGCTTCCCTCTCACCCCAAACTACTGTAAGCCCTTCATGGGTGAAACACGAAGGAAAACGTGGTCCCCAACCTCAAACTGCACCTATCTGCGTCTCCGATCCGCGTAGCTCTTCTGTCTGCTCCTGACAGTGCGAAGTCGTCTGTGGATCTGCTCAACTACCTCCTGACTCTGTCGGATCAACCTGGGGCCAACCTCCCACTTGGTCCCCACATCAACCCAACTCAAGGGTGCCGTACACTTCCGTCCATACAGAGCCTCGTAGGGAGCCATGCCGATGCTCGAGTGATAACTGTTGTTGTATGCAAACTCTGCCAGGGGCAGGTGCTCCTCCCAAGAGCCCCTCCAGTCCAGTACACAGGCACGCAAAAGGTCCTCAAGTGTCTGTATCATGCGCTCAGACTGTCCGTCCATCTGGGGGTGGTAAGCCGTGCTAAACCTCAACCTCGTCCCCAAGGCCTGCTGAAACTCAGCCCAAAACTGGGACGTAAAGCGGGTATCCCGGTTGGATACGATCTCTCGCGGAACTCCGTGTAGTCGAACCACATCACGGATATACCTCTCTGCCAACTGTGCTGGTCCCAAAGTAACTCGGATCGGCAATAAACGCGCCGTCTTCGTCAGTCTATCCACTATTACCCAGACTGCGTCGTGTCCCTGCTGGGTAACAGGTAAGCCCACCACCAAGTCCATGGTGATGCTCTCCCACTTCCACTCTGGCACTGGAAGCGGCTGGAGCGGCCCTGCAGGCCTCTGGTGTTCGGCTTTCACCTGCTGGCACACTAAACACTGCTGCACGAACTCACCCACATCCCGCTTCATCCCTCTCCACCAAAACTCGCGTCTCAAGTCGTGGTACATTTTTATGTTTCCGGGATGTATGGTGAATCTGGAACCGTGTGCCTCAGTCAAGAGCTCTCTCAACAGCTCCTCATCTCTGGGAACGCACAACCGTCCCCTCAAGCGTAGCACCTGGTCTGTGAAAGAGGAATCCCCTGGGTCTCCTGACAGTACTCTGTCGTGCAAAGACTGCAAATACGGATCGGCCATCTATCCTGTGATGATGCGGTCTATCAGCTCTGGCCTAGTCTGCCGTGTCACCGTCACTGCCCCACAGTACCCTCGTAACTCTAGAGGTCGCCAACTGCCCACCTCCTTCAAAAGGCTCCAACTCTGTAACTGTAGACTGGCCAAGAGTGCAGGCACCTTACGGCTCAAGGCGTCAGCCACCACATTGGCCTTTCCCGGGTGGTAGGAGATGCTGCAGTCGTAGTCCTTCAGGAGCTCCAACCAACGTCTCTGTCTCATGTTGAGCTCCTTCTGATCAAAAAGGTATCTGAGGCTCGTGTGATCAATAAAAATCTCGAAGGTCTCACCGTACAAGTAGTGCCTCCAGATCTTCAGCGCGAAGACAACAGTTGCCAACTCTAGGTCGTGGGTAGGGTAAGTATGCTCATGGGGCTTCAGTTGTCGCGAAGCGTAAGCGACAACGTGACCCCTCTGCATGAGCACACCTCCTAACCCCTACAAGGAGGCATCCGTGTACACAACGAACCCGCCACTACTGTCAGGGATGGTGAGCACGGGAGCCGAGGTCAACCTCTCCTTCAGCTTCAGAAAACACGCCTCACAGGCGTCTGTCCAAGCGAAAGGCACGTCCTTCCGGGTCAACTGTGTCATAGGACGCGCAATCTGTGTAAATCCTCTGATGAATCGTCTGTAGTAGCCTGCCAGTCCCAGGAAACTGCGAATCTCAGTGACTGAACGCGGTCTCTCCCACCTGAGCACTGCCTCGACCTTGGCTGGGTCCACCGCCAAGCCGTCTCCAGAGATCACATGACCTAGGAAGGTCACCTCCCTCAACCAGAACTCGCACTTGCTGTATTTGGCGTACAGCTGGCGTCGTCTCAGAGTGTCCAGAACCATCCGCAAGTGCTATCCGTGCTGCGTCCGATCTCTAGAATAGATGAGTACATCATCTATGAAAACCACCACAAACTGGTCCAAGTACGGTCTAAACACCCGGTTCATCAGGTCCATGAAAGCAGCGGGGGCATTGGTCAGCCCAAACGGCATGGCCAAAAACTCGTAGTGTCCGTACCGGGTGCGGAAAGCTATCTTGGAGACGTCAGTCTCCCTGATCCTCAACTGGTGGTATCCAGACCTCAAGTCTATCTTGGAAAACACCGTGGCACCCCGCAACTGGTCAAACAAATCGTCGATCCTCAGCAACGGATATCTGTTCTTGATGGTGACCCTGTTCAGCTGTCGGTAGTCCACACAAAGGCGTAGGGTCCCATCCTTCTTCTTCACAAACAGTACCGGGGCTCCCCAGGGGGACGCACTGGGCCTCACGAAGCCTTTCTCCAAAAGGTCCTGCAACTGGGACTTGAGCTCTCGCAGCTCAAGCGGTGCCATTCTGTATGGCGCGGTGGAGATGGGGTTGGTCCCTAGTACTAGTGATATCTCAAACTCAATCTCACGCTCGGGCGGTAGTCCTGGTAACTCGTCTGGAAACACGTCGGGGTACTCTCTGACCACCGGGATGCTCTGGAAGTTTGCCACAGGGCTGGGCTCTGCCACCACACAAGCTAGGAAGCCCTCACACCCCTGGCTCAAAAGTCTCGCCACCCGAAGTGCCGAAATGCACCTAAAACCTCCGTCCACTGGCTGTCCGTGAAACTCGAAAGAAGGCAACTCCGGAATGGAGAAGACAATCTTCCTCTCAAAACAGTCCACCAAGGCGTGGTAAGTGGACAGCCAATCCATCCCCAGAATCACTCCAAAGTCCTCCATCTGGATCATAATCAGGTCAGCTGGCAGGCTATGTCCTCCGACGCTGACCTCGCAATCCGTGTACACCTCCTCAGCTACAAACAGCTGGCTACTCGGACCTCTGATTACGAACGGATTCTCTAACAGTGTATAATCCTGGTCCAAACTAACTGCGAAACTGGCTACGACAAACGAGTGCGTAGCGCCGGAATCGAAAAGCGTGTAAACGAGTCTGCCAGAAACTGGAACCATACCTGCTACCACCGATCCCGAAGCTCTGGCGTCCCTGTGTGTGAGGGCGTTGATATGCCCCTCAGCACTAGGTGCGGACGAAACAGCCACACTCTGCGTCGAACGGGTAGGTGCTGGCCGGTACCCTCCTCGCGACAGCTGTCCTCCTCCTCGCGCCTGGGAACCGCGGCCTCCTGCACGCCCTCCAGTGCTCTGCGCGGGGAGTATCTGCTGACCCCCTGCCCTAGATGGGCAGTCCCTCCTGACGTGGCCCGGCTGGCCACACTGGTAGCAGAGGAGAACCCGACTCCCGCCCTCAGTGGGTCCCTGCTGTCGGCTAGGCGGGGGTCCGGTGCTGGCGACTGGCCCCTATCGAGGGCCCCCAAAGGCCACTAATGGCCCTTCACAACGTGACGGCTCTCTTGCGGACGCCACGTGTCTCCGTTCTCGCCGGCCCTGTGAAAAGTCTGGCTGGAAGGGCCTCTTCCGCCCGCTGTCGGTGTCTCGTGCGGACGGGTTGGTCTCCTCGTAAGTCATAGCTGCCTCTACCACCCTTGAAAACGTAGGTAGCTTCAATGGTTTGACATACCCTCGGATCGCAGGCCGGAGGCCCTCGGTGAACCTCCAAAGGCGCTCCTCCTCAGTGGCTACCGCTGTCGCTACAAAGCAGGACAGCTCCAAGAAACGCGTGCGGTACGCGCTCACAGTCATCGTCCCTTGGCGAAGAGTGTGGAACTCCCGCCTCTCTGGTCCTGCCACGTCTGGGGAAAGTACTGCTCGCAAAAGAGGGTGACGAACTGGTCCCACGTTGGCTCGTCCCTCTCCTGTCCCCGGACCGCCCTCCACCACCGGTGTGCCATACTCTCCAGCTGGTACGTGGCAAAGGCCACGCGGCACTCCACCGGGGGGCAAAGGGTGTCAAAGATCTTCTCCAGCTGCTCAGGCCAGTCCTCTGCCTCAGTCGAGTCCTCATCCCCCTTGAAGGAGGGGGGCTTCACCTTCTGGAACTGTCCGAAAAGCTCGAAGTGGCGCTGTAGGGGAGGTGCTGGTGCACCTCCAAGCGAAGGTGCCTTGTGTACAGAAGTGTCGGAGCAAGGTGGGGGCGGCAGCGGCCCATCCCCTCCCTCGTGTCTAGCGCCGTGTCCGTCGCGTGGTCCCACAGAGGACTCCCCCTCTGCAGCCCCAGGAGGAGGTGCTCGGGGCGGTGGGTGGAGCTCCTCTCGTACAATGTCCCATATCAATCTGGCGAGGTCCTGGGCCTGGATGCCCGAGAGTAGTGGCTGGTCCACTGAGACGTCAACAACAGCACGTCCACCTCGCCGACCTGGTCCTCGGCCGCGCCCGCGGCCAGCCTCACCAATCTCGTGATGAGGCATCTCCTGTAAGGAGACGCGAAACAAAACGGAAAAAACGTCAAAACAAATGGTACCTAACGAAACTTCTAAGAGCTCATGTCAAAAGATATGTTGTGGTGGCTACTCTAATTATAAACATGTGAATTGGTTATTCTACAGTCAGTTGATTCACTTCTCGGGATGACCTTGCTCTAATACCATCTTGTAACGACCCGATTCCCGAGCCCTACGAGACACAAGAACCGGACCGACTCAACTAATCCCAAGACCTAGTCGTCCAACGAGGAAGTAACCAAAAGAGCAGTAAAATAAACCACATTCAGCATGAATATAACTAACAGTAAGAAAGTACAGCAGTAAGGAAAGAAACTACCACAGTATATACCACCACAACAGTAGAACAACATTCAACATATAATTTGAACTGCAGGTAAAGAAAGTACAGCGGAAACAAGAACTACTCACTACAATGTAACAAAAAGAGGTACAAGAGACAGTGGTAACTCTACTGGACCCTACTCGGCCCAACGTCCTCTGCAGTCGCTGACCCTGGCTGCTCAACACCTGGTCCTGAAAAAGGTAACGAGTGTAACACGTCAGCAAAACGCTGAGTAGAGTGGCAACTAAACTAAAGACAACAGTAGAGTGTACAGTAGCTGTTATGTTAGATTACTTTATTCACATCTTTCAAATGTCTCACTATTTCATTTATTCCTCAAATCTTTTTCTTGATCTCGAATGTTCCTCGTGGGAATGATCTTGATTGCAGTCTTTTCCAAAAAGTAGAAGTAGCACGTGGTGCTCTCCTGGCCAGGAGAGTCCCCCGTGGTGATCTTACCCTCAGTCAACCACCCCAAGGTCACTGACAGACGTAACGGTGACTACGGCACGCGCAATAAACGCACAGGTAGCTAACCCGTACTGGCACGCGGTCAGTCATTTCCGTTAACTGGTGCGCCCAAAGCACAGCACGGAACCAGTCCCGGGCAGAGCCCTCTCAGTAACAGGGGTCCAACCCCTCCACAGTAACCAAACCGGGGCCTTGCCCCTCCACAGTCCGCGCACCCTCGCCTGACTACCCTGGTTTGCCCCAGTGGGCCTAACAAGTCGGTGTGGGAGGGTAGCAGAACCCCGAGGCCCGTGGGGTAACTAGTACCTCCCTACACTAATAGCTCTCCTCGGTACTACGTACGCAAGGGTCAGCAAGTCGGTACAGAGTGGCCAGTCCTAACCCCGGGTCCCTGGGGCGGCTGGCTCCGCTCTGCACTAAACAGGGGGACAGTCGCTCTCCTTGGTACTCCGTACTCAAGGGCCAGCTCACTTCCCCAATACTATTCCATTCACTTTCCAGGAGTTCTACTCCTACTTCCCCATAGGGTTCCATCCTTTTTACTCAAACATCCAGGTTTCACTTTCCAGTTTCACATTCTTACAATCCATGTTCTCAACCACGTTATTTATTCACAACAGGCAGCTGTTAATTCAAATTACAGGCAGCTTTATATCTCTTTCCATTTTCCAAGACTGCAGTATTATACATTCCACTAGTTTTCCCATCCTAGGATTCATGCCATATCCTAAGATCTATCATACAATCTAGTTTTCCAGCCCTAGGATTCATGCAACACCTAGGAGCTATCATTCCATCTATTTCTCATTCCTAGGATTCATGCAATGTCCAAGGTTCTATTTATGGTTCCATAATTTAACAGATTTTATTTATAACTTAAAGCCACTCTACCAGGTACAACGGGAGAAATGGGGGCGTGGTCGGGAATCCCGCGTGCCTCCGTGACCCCCGAGACTGCAACAGAACGGGATCCTATCACAAGGATCAAACACAAGGAGTTTCTCAAAACAGTGTATAGCTACTGTAGATGGGTAGAGGAATTAATTCTGAAAAGAACGCAACTCGAATCACGGAAAACGGAACCCGAACGGGCCCTAAACGGGTCAAAAATGACGACACTGTGCAAAATCAGACGTCTGGAACTTATTCCAGACGTCTTAAAAAGTGGATTAGAGAATTACCTTGTTCAGCGTGGTTTCCCAGACGTCCAGAAGTCTGCGGGGACGTCTGGCCTAGCTCCCAGACGTCCGATGGTCACCCCGGACGTCTGGAGGTCGCTTCCGCCGTCTGGTACTACTGCCAGACGTCTGATTCGCGATGGATGGCGAATCACCGAGCCTGCGCACACCCATCTCCCTCCCTCAGTACGGTCAGTCGACAGAAAGGAAGAAGGAGCCGGAAAACTCACCTTTCAGACATCTGGATGATCTTCGAGACGTCGCCCTCGCCGTCTGGCTATCAACCCATATGTCTGATTCTGGAAATTTTTCCAGAATCAGGGCGCCACTCGGCCTCTGCTCGCGACGCTGCCCGCGTCGCACCTCGCGCGCCTGCTGCTCAGACCGCAGCAGTCCCCCCTCCGCGTCGCTCCGCGCCCCCTGCGCCCTCCGCTGGCCAGCCCTAGCAGCCCCGGCGAGCTCACCCTCACGGCAGAGCTCCGCTCTCGCACGCAGCACCTCCTCCGCGCTCACTGCGGCCGCCGCTGCCGCCCTTGCGCTCGCGCTCACGCTCACGCTCACGCTCACTGGCTGAAGGAGAAGAGGGAGGAGACGGTGGTGACGGAAGTAAGGGGAGGCGTGGCCTTTTAAGGCCGTGTGAGGAGGAGAGAGGACGTGGCAGGGCGTCTGCAGCCGCAGGGAATAAACGAATATGCGAGTCTGCGCGCTCAGGCGCGCAGACAACCCGCGCGTGTGGAAGATAACAGATTTCCAGACGTCTGGAAACGATCCCAGACGTCTGGTCAGACATCTGGATGTGATCCCAGACGTCTGGTCCGACATCTGGGCTACCTCCCAGACATCTTAAAAGACGTCTGGGGCACGCGTTCATAGCACTTGGAGGAGGTCGGTGTGGTCAATAGCTACACATGGGTAGTGACAGCGTCGACAGAGGCAATCTGAGATGGCTAGACGACAAGTTGGAAGTTCTCGGTGGTAGGTTTCTCCATGGGTGCACAAGGCTGTCATCGACGATTCTGATGACGTGGTGGGGTTCGTAGTGTTGAGATGAGCACAGGGGCATTGACGGCGCGTCGAACGGCGAGCCGTGGTGACAGCTGCATGGAGAGGGATGGCGAAGGTGATGGGTTCCTCTATGTTGGCCGGTCGGTGATGAAGATGATGGTGACAACGTGCAATCAGAGGCGGTGGGTTGTGGCTCTCTACGTGCGTGGGAGTCGAGGGCGGAGGGCTGCTACTGCCATGAGTGGTGCAGTGGGCGTGGGAGGCTATGGTTAGGGGCAGCAGGTCACCCGCATGACAGGCGGCATGGTGGTGGAGTCGTGGGCATGGAGGTGCTGCCCGACGAGGTGGTGGAGGTGGTGCTGGTGGTCGTGCATGGCTGTGGTTGACTAAGGGAGGCACGTGCTACTGTAGGTGACGGCCTATTAGAGGTGGCAGTCGTGCGAGGAAGATGAGAGGAAGCTGCTACTACGTGCATTTGGAAGATGAAGAGACGTCGACGAGAGTGGTGGAGTTGGCCAATGGTGGTGCCTATACATGCAAGGCCGTCGAGGGGTTTTGGGTTCGTTTGAAGGAGAAACAGAGAAAGAGGCTAAAGAAGGAAGAAGTGGTACATGGGGAGGCACGATCGTGGTTGCAATTGAGTGATGAGGTGGAGCGCGGTGGTGAACATCAAGGTAGAGGATCGCGGTGGTGGGAACGTCGAGCGGAGAACGGTGGGGATGAACTCATGGTGAGGAGAGCACAGTCACAGAAATGATGTCGACGTTGTTTACCGCTGACCACAGTGGCAGTTCACGTTGGTGAAGCTTGCGATCGTGGATGAGATGCGGTTGTGGGCACACGGTCATAGAGGAGGCTTGCGGTTGTGGTGGCGATTCTCCCCCATAGGGAGGAAGATGGCTCTGCTCCTAGCCATCCACTCCTGTTATAAAGAGAAAACAAAAAGAGAGATAATCAAAGAATGAGAGAAGTTATCATGGAAAGAGATTGAGGGAAATAAGGAAGGGGATTGTTGATTTAATTATTGTCAAGCATAATAGAGCCATTATTTCCTTTTTGAATTAAGCTTGCCAAAAATGTTGAGTGAAAATAAAGCAAGCTTTAAGAGAGAATCTCTGATGATTTTCTTGGAAAATCAAATGTCACGTGGTATTCTAATTGATGCCAATAAAATTGAACTTCTAAAATTACTCCTACATCAAAAGTAATTAATCAAATAACGTAAATGAAATATAGGAAATTCAAAGCTTAATCAATTTGATCAACATAATGCATGATCTAAATTAAATTTTCATCCTAATAATAATGTACTTAGGCACACAATTAGTCCACAAAAGTAGACCTATCATACGTCACAATCTTGATGTCATGCATATTGAGAAAAATGTCAAGGAAAACATCTTAGACGTATTGAATTTAATAAATAATTCCAATGACACGCTAAGATCGAGAAATGACATGAAGAAACTAGGCATTCATCTTGAGCTACATGTTACCGAAGGAGAAATGCCACCAGCAATGTACAGTCTACAACAAGGACAGAGAGATGAGATATTCTATTTTCTGAAAGGAATTCGGGTCCCAGACAGGTTTTCTTCACAGCTCTTGCGCTGTGTGAATGAAGTTCAGAAGAAGATCAGTGGATTGAAAAGTCACGATTCACACGTTTACATACAAATTTTGTTTCCATTAGCTATTCGTGGAGTGTTGTCAAATCTAGTGGTCGATTCATTCATGGAGATGAGCCAATTTTTTAAAGTCGTTTGCTCGAAGACTTTGAACTGTGAAAGTCTATACTATTGGAATGATCAAATTATAATTACACTCTGCAAAAATGGAATAAATTTTTCCTCTGGCTTTCTTCGACGTCATAGTGCATCTAACGTTATATCTTGCAAATGAAGAGTTGGTGGACCTGTACAGTATAGATGGATGTATCCAGTTGAGTAATTTCTAGAGAAACTAAAAGATTACGTTTTAAATAAAGCTAAGCCAGAGGGGTCAATCGTCAAGGGTTACCTTTTAAAAGAATGCATAAACTTTTGTGCTATGTACATGGGTAATGTTGACAACAGATTTAATCGATTGGAGAGGAATTTTGATGGGGGATACAATGAAATAAACGATGATTCTTTAACAATTTTTGACACGAGGGGAAGGTCGATCCTGCATATAGAATACAGAATGATCAATTTAATTGATCAATAGTTACCTCACCTGTATATCTTGAAACAGATTCCCAATGTCAATCCTTTTCTCGATGAATTTAAACAGTCTTCACCTCATGCCATTCAAGGGCTATAGTTCCTTGATTGGTTGAAGCAACGTGTGTATCAGATGGATGAAACCAAGGACCCAAGTTGGGTGGATGACTTCTATATAATATACAAGACTCCGTTGAGTTATGGACATTATCATTCTGGCTACATAATTAACGAATTCAGGTTTAGAATAAAGTTAATCGATGATGTAAAGGCATCACAACAGGCTGGAGTTCTTGTCAATTACGATATTGGAATGGGTTGTGATGGCTACTACGGACAAATATTAAAATTGTGGAGATGAGTTCTAAATACGACCGTAAGGCTGTTTCATTTAAGTGTGATTAATTTGATATTTTCAAAGAAGGGATCGGTTTCAAAAAAGATAATGAATATGGTTTCATCAGTTTAAATAAGAACCATCAAATTCTTCAAACAACTGAACTATTGACATTAGCTTGCCAAGTATCACAAGTTTTTTATATGCCCGATAATAGTAGGAATGGATGGATCATACTAGTAAAAATCGTGCCTCATGATTTCTTCGATGCAAAAAAAGATAATGAAATTTCTGTTACATCTAAAGCATATCAAAAACTTCCAGTAGAAGCAGAAATATGTGTTGATGCAATAGATATTAATGTTTAAGGTATAAGAACATTTAATTTCTAATGAACTTAACATCATTTAGTTACTTTTTTAAAAGCAATTATTTATATTTTTTCCTTTTATCATAAACTTTTTCCAATATATGTTTACTCCATTCTATTTTTATTTATGTGCAGATAAGGACACAGAAGAAATTAGTTGCCAAGGGTAGACCGCCACCTACTCATGAGGTTAGGGAGGAGGCATAATCTCAGCCTCTTATTTCCCAGCCTCCTCTTTCTCAACCTCGTCACGATACCAATTATGTCCAGATTCCCTCTCATTATCTCCAATACCTACCTCCACATATTGTAGCCTAGTACGATCACCTTTTTTGTACAGGTCAATCACCACTCATTCCTTACCCATCACCTGGTCTAGATACGCATGATGTTGAGGTGAATCCTCAACATGAGGCCCATCCTGAGGAGTTCCTAAGGCAGCAAGGGGTTGTGGATGAGGAGGTACAGCAACCGTTTGATCAGCCAAATACTCAGGCTGGTACGTTGCAAGAGCTTGTACTTAAGCAAGCACCAGTGCTGGTAAGATTTTAAAATAATTTTATTTAAAAGCTTACTATATTTAATTTCTCTTATTTAAAATATGTTGTTTCATGTTTTCAGCTAGGAAAAACACGCAAGGTCCAACACGAAATGCGGACCTCGATAGGCTACCTAAGAGCACCAAGATTGTGGTGACCATTACTGCAGCTGGGGAAGCAAAGAACTACCCCAGCTTTACGAGTTGGTTAGCCATGATTGTTAAGGCAACTATGCTACTTTCTTGCTTCAACTAAAGGAGGGTCACCAAGGACTTGAAGGCGTCAATTATTCGGGAGTTGAAGGTATAAATGTGAAATTCATTCATTCACATGTATAACAATTATAATCAATTTATATATTATTGAATACAGGGCACTTTTGATTGGGGCGATAATTCCAATGCACCCAAGGTTATCCTACAGCATTTAGGTAGGATACATCGTGGATGAAGAGAGGAGATGAAAAGTATAGTATAAAATTCTTCCAAATTCTAATTTTATTTAATTATTCATATATAATAAATTTTCTAATAAAAATTTATAAACTTATTTCAGTTTTTTAACAATAAGACGAATGAGGAGGCATCGAGAAATGTGCATCCTACGATTGCGCCTCCCATTTGGAGGGAGTGTTGGGTGCACTTGAGGGATCCAACAATAGAGGTAAATAAATAGTTTTGAATTTTATTTTTCATCTCAGTTTATAACGAATAATTACATAATCTTTTAGTAATAAAATTTATATTTCTTACATGAGCAAATTAGGAAGAACAAGGCCAACATGGCTTGAGCTCCTGCCCAGACCCACTGTTTAGGTCGAATGAGCATTAATTTACTCATTAATGGACAGATATGTAAGTTTATTAATTTAGTATTTCAAACAAAATTTTAAAAATTTTAGTTAAATTAAAGGAAGATGAAAATATTATTTCATTTTCAGGAGGAAGCGCACGAGGGTACTCAATTAGATCGAGTGAGAGTCTATGAGCAAACTCATAGTAAAGAAACACTCGACAGCCCACGTGCATAGATACATCCGACATACCAAGAGACACATGTAAGTAATTAAAAGTCAGTTACATTAATTTTAATTATATAAAAATTAATTGTATGTATATATATATATATATATATATATATATTTAAAGGCCCATATGATGGATTTGATCCATCCTCCTGAGGTCGCAGATGAGAACTCTCAGACTGTTTCACGGACCCTTCTGACACCAGAGTAGGCCTTTAGGATAGTAATACATCAAGAGCATGGAGGCTTCATCCGCAGCGGTGGGAGGAGTGCAACAATCTCCTGGTATGGTAGGAAAGGATCCTCCTCGTCTGCTCACGACAACAGTCTACGCACCGAGGTTCAGACCTTACAGCATCAAGATGTGAAATGGAAGAAAAGGTTGGAGAAGGTCACCACCCAGCTGCAGGCTGCCACGCGTAGGATGGAGCTCCATGAGGAGTTGTTAAGGCTGGATAGCAAGAAATGAGAGGAGGTCTTGTCCTATCTCTGAGTGTCGGTGGTAGTGGTGGTGGACCTAATCATTTGTCATTCCACATTCCGAGGCATGATGACGATGACGATGGTGGTTCTAGGGCTGGTGGCGTACGTGCCACAGCATAATGTATATGTGTTTATATTTTTTCTATTTTTATTATTTTTGTAATATTTAAACCTCGTTTATATATATATATATATATTAGTGTCATTGTATAATTCCTTTCGATTGAATATTGTGAACAACTTAGGATGTTTTCGAGTATCTCTTATTTGTTATGTGTAATTCTGAAGTTAATTATTTTTTTATAAAAAATTAAAATATTATTTGCGACGGTTATAACGTAAATCATTATAAATTACATTCGGCGACTATTTTACAACCATTGCCATAAGTCTATTAGGTAACACACAATTATGGCATGAGGTATTCCATCTCTTTCGGCAACTGTTCTTCACAAATGGTCACGATTTTGTAAATTGTCACTAATAAGAATAAAGCACAGATTTAACAAAAATCATCCCTAAAAGTACGTAATTTTTTGGCGCATAATTTGGGTTCCTGCGAAGAACATTAGCGACGGTTTAATTGATAATTATTCGTAATTTATTTTAGTGATGATTATAAAATCATTGCCAAAACGAACTTCCATGTTCGCCCATGCATGCTGAAAAGGCGATGATAGGAGATTGTAATCGTCGCTAAATTAAAACAACGACGCGACATACCGTGATGGTGTATGGCAACAATTTATAACCATCGCAAAACCCATATACGGTGCACCCACATTTCAAAAATGATTGTATAGGAGCTCCTTACTATTTACATATCTTATAAATTTACTGAAATAATTATTAAGAGAAATTATGAAGCAAAATCATGAAAAAAAATCTTTCTTGAAAAGTTGATATTTAACCACTTCACAATTTGAATTAAAATATACCGATTGCAAATATAAAATCAAAACTAGAAAACAAAAGTAAGGAAATCAATTGTGGCATCTATTGCCGAACAGGGTATGATCAAATAATAAGGACTCCTGATTTTGGTATAAGATATCAAGGTTCAAGTCTCTATTACTAGACTACGTGGAGGTTGATTTGTTAGGGATGGCTAAGTTTTCCCTACAAGTTGTCCATATGGGAATTTAAGTCATAAGGAAAATGCATTACATGTTATTATAGCATATTTTTATATATGTAAGCATTCTTTTACGTGTTATTAAACAATTAATAGTATAAAAAAAAGGAACTTTTGTGGCACTGTTCTAGGAGTTGTTTTGTTACTAGAATTAGGATTTGAATTTTCTATTTGAAAGTCTTAATTCAAGAATTATTTTATTCTAGAATTAGGTGTTTAATCATGGAGGAAAACAATCTGACCTCTAAGGTGAAATTATTTTATTTTTCTTTTTTATCTCTTATAGTTCGATGATATGATGCTCTTGTCCTAAACACCTAATTTAATTCCAGCTTGTCATCCAAAGCTAAAAGGTGACTAATTCTTTTCTTAATTTCATTTTTTGTTCTTATTATTCTTGTAATTCCTTTTTTATAATTACTCTTACTAAACAACCCGCTAAGGAACAGATATGGGGCTTGTGTAGGAGTACTTCCCTTCGTAATCGCTTGTTTACAATTGATGACCTTCAACTTAGGTCCCCAACAGCCTTCCTCAGTGCCGTTGGGTCCCATAACTAATTAACAACACTAGAAAGTAACAACCATGAAGAAAAAAAGAGAGGGGGAATGATAATGGCATATGGAGGAGAGAGAGACCGTTAATCAGTGCACGTGGAGAGACCTAAGAAAGCGGAAATCTAAAGTGGGATACATGGAGATAGAGATTAAGGAAAAGTCCATATGCAAATATTTCGAAGTCTTGGGAGACCTAGTATCAATCTGAATTCTAATTTTGGTTGTTCTTATTATGTGATTGGTATGAGTATATCCTACCAATTCATTATGCATGGATGGTGAGATTCGATCAATTGGGCACTTTAAACATTCAGCCATGGATGCATGCTTCCTAGGAAGGAAATGATTGCTATTGAGATGATAGATCACAAATGAAGGATTTGCATGTTCATAGGATTAAACCCCCATATATATACTGCATGTGACGTTTCGAACTCGGATTTTCAAGTCATTTTATATTAAGTGTGTTAAGACAAACCCATCGATACTTTTCGTATGTAAATTGGAGCTGCACGAATTAAAAATGCATAATTAGATTAAAAATACGTGTGTTTTTCATTTTTACAATCTGGATGTTAGATCGACGATCCAAAAATACTGTTAACTTTCTGATGTCACAAGGATTTTTACGATATGTTCCATATGACGATCCGATCTCAGATGTGTAAAAAGTATGTAAACTGCAAATAAACTCACATATAATCTACCTTCGAGATCACATTTTGCAAATGATCTTTTTTAAAATTTAAAAATTTCATCAAATTTCTTATTTTAGGACGATTCCGATGTTACGTGCTTAGTTGAAGTTGAAACTCGTTCAATCCTATTACGAGAGTGTACGTAGTTGTAAATCAAAATAAAAATACTCTTATTTTATTTATTGAAAATCCCACATAAGTTATTCAAAATAAATAAATAAATAAATATTTTGCTAATCCTGAACCCCACCCCACTCTCCGCAGAGACGGAGAGGAAGAGAAAGAGAGAGAGAGAGAAAGAGAGATCAAGAGAGAGAGCGAAACCCCAGAGAGAAGAAGAGGGGGAAAGGTAGGAGAAGAAAGAACGGGAAAGAGAGAAAAAGAGAGAGGGAGCGAGAAAAAGAGACAGAGAACGAAGAGAGAGAGAGGGAGTTGGAGCCACGCACGCACGGTCCTTCGTGCATGCGCAGAGGCCGAGAAAGAAGAAGGCGTTGAAGGAGAGACCAAGGCGACGAAGAAGAGGGAGGACGGCTTCGTCGGAGGGCCGCAGAGGGTCGGCGGGGTCCGGCGAAGGGTTCCGGTGGACGGCGGAGGCGATCCGTCGTGGAGGTGGTGCGTGCATGGGTTTGGAACCCAACACGCAGGAAACGGGGAGCTTCGGAGAGGGAGAGATCGGCGGTCGTCCGGTCGGTGAGGACGTCGTCGGAGGGTCGCCGGAGGACCGACGCGGTCGCGGTGGTTGGAGACAGCGTCAGCGAGCGGACCGCTGCACTTGCACGCATGGGTGCATGCGTGAACGGTAGCCGAAGAAGAAACGAAGAAGGAGAAGGAATGGGAGATCGAGGAGAGAAGACATGGCACCGGCGGTGGTCGGCGTGGCCGGCGGATCACCGCTGGAGGACCAGCGAGGCCATCGGGGGGGCTGAGCGCCGGCGAGGAGGGCCGCTGTTCATGGGTTGTGCGTGCGTCGACGTGAAGGAGTCCGAAGGAGGAACAAGACGTGAGAGGGGCGGGTGGGGGTTTCAGATTTGAAAAAATTATGTTTAGGAAATTATAAATTTTCATCGTTACGTATAGGTCTATGTAGAGGGGATCAGTGTGTTACTTAATATTTGGTGATCATATTTGTTTTGCATAGATCGAGGATCTTCAAGATCAAAATTAGTCGATCTTAGGGTTCTCGAGGGTATCGGACCATCCGCACGGTTGGATCGGACAGGTTTTGCTCTGATTCTCGAGACACGTGGAGAAAGGACGTACATGCGTGATTGTTGTTCTTATCTGTTCTGGGGTCAAACACTGTCTGTTTTTCACATTCCAGGATCCATTGGAATCGTCTCTCCACGAACTATGCATGGGTACATTTTAAACCTGATTTCGTAAATTAATTGTTACATGAAAATTTCAATAAAAGATTATGACATTTTAAATTATTCCTTTCGTGTCTCGACGTTGCTCTTACCCTCAGTTCATGCACGGATTTCGAGGTAGGCGTGGATATCTGGTGCATATGGTTTGGAGTCACCGTGACCCTCCGCCGACATTAGGTAGAGTAGTCTCTCTCATTTTCCGTATAATTTATCTACATAGTGATTTTCTTCGCATATTGCACTGTTTAGTATATGTTCTTACCTCTTATTGAGATTAGACCTATTTACATATTCTTATTGCTCTAGGTACTGGAATATTAAATATAAATAATAAAAATCAAGTTGTTGACTTGGAATGTGAATAACCAAAGTAATATTGTTAACTGTCAGATTAAAAGAAGTTAACGACAGATTAATTGATAATTTTCATGAAATGAATTATAAAGCAATGAAGTATTGTTGGATATGGCTTTATCATCGTATGTATAAAAGATATTCTATTTTTAGTAAAACTGACATCATCAGGATGGTTAAATAATGATTTAATTGAAACTACGATTAGAAATTGAAAATTACTTGGAAACGGATAAGTTGGAGGATAATGTGAATATTGTTTAATTCTGGAATTAAAAATGTGAAATTACTAAAGATGGTTTGAATGGATGAAAATGAAAGATACAATTATCTAGAAATGGGATATATAATACAACGGATATGTCAAGAAAATAACAGGAATAGATAATTGGTTTCAGCCCACTACTCGTCAGATTTTTGCTGTAGCTTTGGTCTTTTTAGACCTATTCTGGGCTGGTTTAGGGAGTTGCTGGCCTTTCTACAACTCTTTGGTTAGGCTTAGCGACCAATTGGGATAAAGGATTTACAGGGCTCGAGGGTTGGAGTGGTTTCTTTCTCGGCCTGTGGGTGAGTCATTGGTTGTCTGTGGCTCAATGTACATAGCACGTGTATGTGTTCACACCATACGATGTAGCTACCACCCCTTTTCACAATGAACCCAGGGTGATGAAGAACAGCGACTCGGTGGGTATAAGCGATCTTCTTGGCCAAGAGGGTGGCTTATACCGGTCTTGCGCTGCAAGAAGTCACACGAAATGGTCTCGTGTCTTGAGACGTTGATTGACAGATTGTGAACTGTAATAAATTGGGCTTTCACTATACGACATGGAACCGGATAACGAGATACGTAATAAACTATAATACCGATCCTCTCTTGTGCTTGGTTACTATTGCTCTTTACTGTTGTTGTTTCTACTCTACTCAATTTTTACTGACGTATTTTTAGGTTCATACTCAGGTGTACTTGGTAGTTCGCTAAGAGTTTTCTATTGTACATCTCCTTGGACTTATATACTACGGTAAACCCTTCAGTCAGTATTAAATTTGTATTTCCTTAAATTTTGCAATATGAATTGTTTGTTGGCTATATTTATATTTTATGATTATGTGTTGGGTGACTGTGATCTTGTAGGTGATTTGTGCTAGTGTTAGCACATGGTGACTCTGGTCTTGTTAATTGGCAGGGCTCGAGTCGTCATAGATGGTATCAGAGCAAGGTCACCCCACTAGTCATAAAATCACCCAGAAAGGCCATACTGACATTCATATTGTGTCGCGGATGAGGTACTCAACCACATAATGACGTAGTACCCCTAGTCCCAATCCTCCACAGTATTCTGACTTTATTCTTTTCCTTTCTCCGTCCTATTTAGTCTCAGTGTTTTCCATTGTTAAGGCTATTCCTTCAGCCGTTGGGCTGAGCAGGTTAGGGGTCTCATTAGGGCATCATTTGAATTGAATGTGATCTCAAGGAGTAAATGAGTAACTTCTTGGTCCATCCACTGTTTCCGTGATCATACAGTTTTCCAGGGTTTGGCTTGCAGTTTTGTTAGAAATAAATTTGATTACTAAGACGACATGCACATTAAATTATCACACTACTTATTATTGAATAGGTTAGTTGGACATATTTGTGATACTTAAATTACATACCCACACAGTAATTACCCTTTTCATAGAACTACCTAACCATTGTTTATAGAAATGTACACGTATAGCTTACATATTTTCATGACACAGATAAGCGTTAATGAGGCAATCTATAGAAGTGTGTTTTGTTAATAGGGGATTATATAATTAATATCAATCACTTGAAAAAGGGTAAATTACTCTCCACTAAGCACACGACACTGCATGTTTTGTACCCATTTTTCTGTACTTATGGTTATTTGACGAATTACATGTCCTGGTACCTAGTTAATAATGGCTTGACATGTTTGCAGTTCTTGTAAGTGTGAAATAATAATAATAATAATCATAACATTTTTCCAGATTTGACTTGTAAAATTACTTAGCATATCAATATATATATTGAAAGCATAGGAGAGGTTAAGATAAGAATTTGTTATTCACCGCATGATTAAATTCATATAACTATTAAAGGAAAATGATTATCTTGATTTCGAATGCAATGGGTAACTAACATCAGCAGTACGACTTACTATTATAGCAAGGGGTGTTAAAATCTTGTATAGACTAATTTTGTGACATGTCTTATTCGGATTGAAATTACGTTATTAACTATCTGGACGGGAATGAAATTAGTCAATTACTACTAGGATTAGCTTGGAGTTAATCAATGATTGTTCCTGTAATCTTCTTGAATGATGATCGAATGAATACGACGATTTTGATTTCTGGCACATTTAATTGTACTTGTTATAAATTAGGATAAAAAATATAAATAAAACACTTGTCTCTCCTGTATGTTATAATAAAGAGAAGACTTATAATACTATCACGCATAATAGTATGCATGAGGATAGGATAATGCATTTTCACTACATGTATTGCTCTAATTCATAATCTTGCTGTGTTCTCACAATATTAATTACGATAGACTCGCGTATGATACATAAAGAAAATTGTTATATAGTAGTTATTGTTACAAATTACTTTGTCAAAGGTAAATTAAATAAACAACTTATACATTCAAGATATTGATAAACTAATAATTCATATTTCATTTATAGAGTTAAAAGTGAACAATTAGAGTTAGAATGTTACAAAAGAAGTAAATGTGTAAATTTGATGAGTTGAAAAGATGAATACATTGTCTCTTTCATTGGATTAAAGAAATAATACGACCACTCCTGTTATTAGCCGCATCAAAGGATAAATCATGAAACTGGGTTATACTTACAAGTGTCAATTGACGGTCATCCTAGTGATAAGAGAATACGTGGATATGATGGAATTGACAATTAAATCAAATGACTGAATGAGACTCTAATCAGCCAGGAATTGATAATTCTGTCATTCTCTTTAAGAATTGAAATATATCCTTGCTTAGCATACAGAGGTTACGTTTTACTCATCCATTATAAATGTTTTGATTAATTACTTTGGAAACCTAAATTTTACCTTTAAAGTGCTCAAAACTTGAAATTTTTGTCCCTTAATGCTCTATGTTTTCAAGTTTAAAGTTCTGGATCGTTTTCATTGCATGGATCTAAAAGTTTAGGAGATTGTGTTTTGCACCCTGAAAATTCTATGTAAATTTGAAGGCATCTTCATGTGTTATTAAGTAATGCTTATGAATTATGAATTATTTGTCGTGTGTGATGGATTTTACCTTAGCGAGGTTTTGCCACTATCATTGTTATCATTAGATCTATAAGCAGATTACCTTAGATTTTTCGGTTGTGACACCATAGATCATAGAGAATCGCAAATTCTTCTTTGACATGCTCATTTAATTTTTTAAAAAATTGCCAAATTTTGGCACGAGTTAGTAACCACTTCTCTGTTTAATTCTCACTTGTATAGAAATTCATTTTGTATAGAAATTCTTTTAACAACTATGGATTTCTTGTAAGGTTGTCCATTGGCTATTTGTTACGACCCAGTTCCTGAATCCCTACAGGACCCGAGACTGGGTCAACTCGACTAATCCCAAGACCCAATCGTCCAACGGGAAATAACCAAAAAGCAGGAAAGTAAACCACATTCACTATGCTAAGCAACTAATAGTAAAAGAGTATAGCAGTAAGGAAGTAAAAGCTACTACAGGATATATCACCACCACAAGAATAGAACAGTAACAAGGTACAGAAACATAAAGGTACAGAAAAGTAAAGGTACAGAACGTAAAGTACAGGAGTCTAAACTTACTACTACAAAAAGGTACTACAAAAGAAAGCTACTGCTACTGGGCTCTACTGGGCCCAGCACCCTCTACAGCCGAAGACTTGGGCTATTCAACACCTTTACCTGAAAAGGGGTTATGAGTACAAAAAGTCAGCGAACGCTGAGTAGAGTGGCAACCAATTAACTAATGCAGTAAAAGTGAACAGGTAGTTGTTTATTCCAATTACTTTATCTTACAAGTTATTCCTTTTCACCCATTGGTTTATTTATTAGATCTCTTTCTTGATCTCGAATGTTCATCGTGGAAACGATCTTGATTGCAGTCTTTTCCGAAGAGTAGAAGTCGCACATGGTGCTCTCCTGGCCGGGAGAGTCCCCCGTGGTGATCCTACACCCAGTCAACCACCCCAAGGTCACGGACAGACGTAACGGTGACTACAGCATGCACGATAAGTGGACAAGTAGCTACCCCGCACTGGCACGCGGTCAGTCATTTCCACTAACGAGTGCACCCAAGTACAGCACGGAACAGTATAGGGTCTAACCCTCTCAGTAACAGGGGTCTAGCCCCTAAGAACCAAGCAGGGGTTTCGCCCCTCCACAGTCCGTACACCCTCGCCTGACTACCCTAGTTTGCCCAGTGGGCCTAACAAGTCGGTGTAGGGTGGCTAGCTGAACCTCGGGCCTTGTGGGGTGGCTAGCCCTCTCCCTACACTAGTAGTTCTCCCCGGTACAGTGGACGCGAGGGCCACGAAGTCGATACAAAGTGGCCAAAGCCACCCCGAGTCTCAACCCGAAGGGCGGCAAGCTCCCCTCTACACTAAGAGGGAATATGCGCTCCCCTTGGTACCACGTACTCAAGGGCTAGCACACTTCCCATCACATTTCCAGATCCATTCATTTATTTCCAGGAGCTCTACTCCTAATTTCCCCGTACGATTCATGCTCATATTCTTCATGCCATTCCGTACTAGGTTTCATCATTCACATTTCCATTCTCAGGTTATATACGTGCAGCTTGTATTTCTATCATTCACATTTCCATTCTCAGGTTATACACATGCAGTTCGCATTCTAGCATTTAACGTGTACAACAGGTAAGGTTACATGCAACTGTTTCACTAACATAGTTAATTCATATTTCACAGGCAGCTCTTGTTCATTATCAGACAGTTGTTTTCTATCTACTCATTCAAGATTGCAAGTCAAACACGCATACAGACATTTCAAGTGGTTCTCGTCCTAGGATTCATGCCATATCCTAGTTTCTAATCATTTATTCCATGCATGCATTAAGGTTTGTATTTAAATTAGGGGAAGCCACTCTACCAGACAACCCATGAGTATTGGGGGCTCGAACGGCAGGCTCACATGCCTCAGCAAGTCCCGAACCCGCAACGGAACGAAGTCCTATAACAAGTAGCAATCATGAGGGAACATTTAGAATAGTATAGAAACCTTCTAATAAGTAGAGGAACTTATAAGGAAAACATCGGTATATTATTTGTATAAAACAGACCTCAAACGGACCCTAAACGGATCACAAACAGGGCTACTGACTCAAATCAGATGTCTGGAACATCGTCCAGACGTCTTAAAAGTGTCCAAAAATGCACCTTAAGCTCTGTGTCGACCCCTCCAAATGTCCAACCTCCTCTCCGGATGTCTGGAAGTGCTTCCAGCCGTCTGATAAGCCAATCGGACGTCTGAAATGCGTGGGAGGGCGTGCCCCACGCCTTCCCGAAGCAAATCCTACACATGACAACGAAATCCTCTCAAAATAGCCACACAAAGTGTAGCTGGGAAGCGGCCTGCATGACTATATCCGCAAAGGGAACGTACCTTCGCGAAGATCTCTTGTCAGACGTCTGGAACCGCCTCCAGACATCCGCTCCGTCGTCTGGATGTCACTCCAGACGTCTGATTCTGGGAAAGACCCAGAACTAGAACCTGCTCCCGCTCACTCTCACTGCGCGCAACCGCACCTCGCCTGCAGCTTCGACTGCAGTAGTGCCAGGGATGACTCCCTTACGCACTCCTCCCGCACGCGCCGCTCCGGCCGTGCACCCTTCGGTGAGCTCCCACACGAGCTCGCGAACTCAAGTCCCTCCACTCCTCACGTCGGCTCTCCTCCTCGCCGCTGCTCTCGCGCTCTCTCTCACACTAGCTTCTCTCGCTGGGGTGGAGAGGAAGAGAAGAAAGGGCTGGTGGAGTGGGGAGAATGAGAGAGGAGGAAGGGGGGTTATAAAGAGGGCGTTAGGGTTCGTATGAGGAGTGGAGAGAAGAAGGGAAGGAAAAAGAGGGTACTGTCTGCGCGCAACCCGCACGCAGATGCGAAGCTTGTACTGAAAAATTTTGATTTCCAGACATCTGGGAAGGTGTCCAGACGTCTTAAAAGGCTTAGGACAGAATGTGTCTTAACTTCATAACAAACTTAAAGGAAGTTTCGTCCCTAAAACTTGAGCTTGCTAGGGTGCGGAAAAGAAATATATACGCATAACAAACTTAAAGAGGACCGAAGCCAGTCCGAAAAGTCGTACCCTCAAAAAGCTCCGAATACTGCTCTCGCATCACCGCCTCAGGATCCCAGGTAGCCTCCTCGTACCTCTGGCTCCTCCACAAGACCTTCACCAAGGGTACCTGCTTCCATCTCAAACTCCAGACGGCTCTGTCTAGTTTCTACACTGGTCACTTGGGGTAGGTCAGGTCGTCACCTACCTCGACACTCTCATGGCTCAGAACGTGACTGGGATCAGCAACGTACTTCCTGAGGTTGGACACGTGAAACACATCGTGCACACCAGAAAGCTGGGGAGGAAGGGCAAGCTTGTAAGCAACAGGTCCTACCCGCACCAGGACCTCAAAGGCCCCACAGGTCTTGGCGCAAACTTCCCTTTCACCCCAAACCGCTGTAGGCCCTTCATGGGTGAAACACGAGGAAAGACGTGATCCCCAATTTCGAACTGCACCTCTCTACGCTTTCGATCGGCATAACTCTTCTATCTGCTCCTGACAGTGCCAAGTCATCTATGAATCTGCTCTACCACCTCCTGACTCTACCGGATCAGCCTGGGGCCAACTTCCCACTTGGTCCCCACCTCAACCCAACTCAAGGACGCAGTACACCTCTGTCAGTACAGAGCCTCGTAGGGTGCCATGACGATACTCGAGTGATAGCTGTTATTATATGCAAACTCTGCCAGCGGCAAGTGCTCCTCCCAAGTGCCCCTCTAGTCCAGTATACAGGCACGTAAAGGATCCTCAAGTGTTTATATCGTGTGCTCTGACTGTCCATCCGTCTAGGGGTGGTACGCCGTACTGAAGCGCAACCGTGTCCCCAAGGCTTGCTAAAACTCAGCCCAAAACTAGGAAGTAAAACGGGTATCTCTGTCGGATGCAATCTCACGCGGAACTCCGTGCAGACTTACCACATCACGAATATACATCTCTCTGCCAACTACGCTGGTCCCAAGGTGACTCGGATCAGCAAGAAATGTGCCGTCTTCGTCAATCTGTCTATAATCACCCAAACTACGTCATGTCCTCACTGGGTAACGGGCAGGCCCACCACCAAGTCCATGGTGATGCTCTCCCACCTCCACTCTGGCACAGGACGTGGCTGCAACGGCCTTGCAGGCCTCTGATGCTCATCCTTCACCTGCTGGCACACTAAACACTGCTGCACGAACTCACCTACATCCCGCTTCATCCCTCTCCACCAAAAGTCACGTTTCAGATCATGATACATCTTCGTATTCCCGGGATGTATGGTGAACCTGGACCCGTGTGCCTCAGTCAGGAGCTCTCTCAACAACTCCTCGTCTCTGAAAACGCACAAACGTCCCCTCATGTGCAGTACCTCGTCTGTAAAGGAGAAGTCTCCAGGGTTCCCTGACAGTACTCTATCTCGCAACAACTGCAGGTACGTGTCTGTCATCTGTCCTGTGATGATGCAGTCTATTAGATCTGATCTCGTCTGTCGGGTCACTATCACTGCCCCACAAAGCCCCTGTAACTCTAGGGGTTGCCAACTGCCCAACTCCTCCATAAGTCTCCAACTCTATGCCTGTAAACTGGCCAAGTGGGTGAGAGCCTTCCGGCTCAAGGCGTCAGCCACCACGTTGGCCTTCCCCGGATGGTAGGAGATACTGTAGTCATAGTCCTTCAGGAGCTCTAACCAACGTCTTTGTCTTATGTTAAGCTCCTTCTGATCAAACAAGTACCTGAGCCTCTTATGATCCTTGAATATCTCAAAAGTCTCATCGTACAAGTAGTGCCTCCATGTTTTCAGCGCGAAGACGACAGCTGCCAGCTCTAAGTCATGGGTAAGGTAGCTATGCTCATGGGGCTTCAGTTGCCGCGAAGCCTAAGCGACAACGTGACTGACGCGGCGATAACTAGGTTTTGTTATAGCGTTGTAGTATAGCCAGTTATTGCCATCATTTCAAATATATAATTTTTTTACTCGGAAAATAAAAGAGTTCCCGAGGTCGAACTCAGGGAGCAAACTGTATTCTAGAGATACAAATTCTTATTACAAAAATAAAGAGAGAGAGAGAGAGAGAATTTGTTGGCTTTTCTTCTTTTCTCTTTGCTTCTCCTCTTCTTCCTTCTCAGATCTTCTGCTCTCTTCCTTTGTTCTTCTTCTTTATCTGCAGTGGTGATGTTCTTCTTCTTCTTTCAACTGTTTCTGCTCGTCTCTTCCTTTTTCTTCTGCAGAGCGGTCCTGTTCTTCTTCTTCTTCTTTCTTTCTTCTATACCTTTCTTCAGATCTTCTTCTCGTGCTCTTCTTCTTCTGCAGAGTCTTCACTTGGCCTCTCTGTGTTCCTCCTCTGCCTCGCCTTCCTTCTCCTTCTTTGCCTTCAGGACGTCGTCTGATTTTCCAATCAGACGACTTAAACCGCCGCTGCTACAGTGCCGCTCGGTGCTCCTCCTTCCTTCAGCCTTCGTCTTCTTCCACGGTTCTTCTTCACCTGTGCCTGCACACTTACACAGCTTGATCAGAGGGGGCAAAACCTAACTCTAACCTCCCCCGCGTCTCTCTCTCACAGAAGCCGCTCTTAGGAAAGCTCTCCCAGAGCTGCCGGGTATTCGGGTACGGGTCGTGCCCGGGTCCAGGCCCACCGGCATGCGTGGTGGGCGAGGAGTGCAGGTCGGGTTTAGTCGGGTCGGGCCAGGTCCGCGAGGCGTGAGCGCGGACGAGACCGGGTAACCGGGCGGGTGAAGGGGACCTCACCCCGTGTGTTGAGGCGATAAGCCTCCAGCACTTTTTCACTTTATACCGCTGCGCCGCTTCGGAGTCTTCCGAGGTGGGACTAAATGTCCCACCCCAATTTGGCGCCTGCGCGAAGGAAGCAGCTGGTAATCGCAGCTTTACGCGAGGGCTTCGCCTCAACTGCAGCCTAACGCTTTGCCGAAATGCCCCCGCACAGCCTGGGAGCGTGACCTGGGCACGGCGCACCTGGAACAGCAGGTCGAAGCAGCTCCTTCTGCACGGCAATGGCGGCGGAGGACGGGTGACCTGTTCACAGCAAAACGGCCTCTCGGCCTAATCAGAAGGTGCCGGGAGCTTCGCCAGAGTACGGCGAAGCTCGTGCGGGTGGTGGCGAGGCATGGGGCAGCGTGCAAGGGCTGCCCTAGGTCGAACTGTGGGTCGGAAAGTGGGTGTGTTCGGTGGATTTGCAGAGGGTGATTTGGGGGAAGTGGAAGGGCGGAGGTTGATCAGGTGAGGAGGCGGAGGTTCTGCGGTGGTCGACGAGCCGTGTGGGTTGCTGGAGTGATGGGAGCGGGTCGCCGGAGCAGGGGCCGGAGGTGGAGATGGCGAGGGCGATTGGTCGGATCGGGGTAACAGTAAAGATGTAAAATGAGGAAAAGGAAGAGGGGAGGAAGAGGAGGAGTTCTACCTACTTAGCAGGACGAGGAGGGGCCGGAGCAGGCGACAGTCGTATCGACTGTCGCCGGAGAAGAAGATGCCCGGGGGAAGGGGCGGCGGCGACGACGGGGCAGAGGCAGCGCGCGCCGGTATTGCGCGACGCGGGAAGAGCAGGGGAAGGTAGTCTCTGCTGCTGGTATTGCGGCAGAGCAAAGAGGAGGAGGAGGAGGAACCGCCGGAGCTGGTGGGCGTCTGCCGGAGTGAGAAGAGAGGAAAGTTGGGGGTTTTCTCCGTCAGGGCCGAGCTGCTCAGAACGGCGGAGCGACGGGGGTATTTATAGAGGCGGAATCAGAGAGGAGGGCGGAGGGAGACGACGTGTCTCCCTCGCCGGAGGACGCCGGAGATGGAAACCCATACCGTCCGTGCGTTCGCATGACCGGTATGGTGGGTTGCAGCGACCAGGGGGGTGTTCCTGCGACGGCTGACGACGCAGGGCACCCCCGGTTTACTTGCCAGACCCTCCCCCTTACCCTGCGCGGCGCCATGCTCCGCGCAAGGTCGCCGGAGCATGGTGCTGGTCAGGTTTTGCAGGAGGGACCTGAACGCAAAGAACGAAGGAGAGTTAGGGGCCAAAATGCGAGGGTTCAAAAGTTGGGGGCCAAAAAGTAAATAGATGAGGACCAAAATGTAAAGTTGGTCAAGAAGGTTTTTTCCTAGGCTCAAGTTTTTATACATGACTAATTAGGACCTAAGGAATCTGATGGTGAATTTTATTTCTAGATTAAACCTTGTTTGACCGGTCAATTTACGTAGAAACACAAATTAAGTTATTAATTGGGTATGGTTCTCAATGTAGGTCAAAATGGGTTCCTAAGGCCAAATTGAAGGTTCTAAACCCTAGAGATTATTTTTCTATGAATTTTAGAGGGTTTATTCCATTTTTGCTTTGCCTTGAACCTCGTGAATTGAAGTGGGTTTGTTTTAGGGTTACAGATTATCATTTAGTTCCTTGGAATTGCTGTAGCCCTTATCAGATCATCCCACTTTCCTTCTTATTTGGTTTGTTTGACCTATGTTTGGACCTATATGCAGATTATACTGGTAAAATCGCATTTTTACCCCTTATGACTTGTTTTCTCCTTAAACTCAGAATTCTCTGAGTTAAGCCTTTCCTTGAGTTATATAGGAGCTTTTATCCTTTGTATTAGGCCAAAATGAGCTAGTTATGGCTCATGATGAGGTTCTCATCGTACCCCCATGCCTAGCTTTTGCTAGTCCCTTAACAAAAACTTAAGGTTTCAACCCTTGTTCTAGACCATGAAGTTCTTAATAGCTTCAGATAAGTGCTTTTTCATTTGAGCTTAGATTAGGTTAGAATGCTGACCATAGGCCTAAAAGGTACTCTAGTACCAATCAAGATCCAAATCTATCTAGCCTTAGCCTCAGTCTTTAGCAAAGGTTTTTAAGGCCCACAAGAACTAACCTAAGGTTTATTGGACTTTGTGGTTAAAGCACCCGTGCTTGAAATGATTTTAGCCCTGGCTCAGTTCGCAGTGCATTTTGTAAGAGAGAGATAGAAAGTTATTCTGTTTGGAGAGTTTTCTCTCTCTTTTTCTTTTTAGTTCTAGCCTAGGATTGGCTTTTCAACACAGTCTGTATCAGATTCCTTGCTCCCATCATCAATCCTCAAGGGTTCCTGGCAATCGATGCTTCGAGATAGCACCGCCCATGGCAACCCCCAAAACCCTGGCTATTGAGATTTCGAGATAATCCCATCCATGGTGTTCCGTGGCCGAATCCAGACCCTGGCAATTGACACTTCGAGATAATGCCATCCATGGAATCTGAATCAACAGAGTGCTTACATACCCCCAGTAGGATATGTAAATATCCTAAGAGACAAGCACCGAGGAGATGATATTTTGTTACGCATCTTCGAGGGGATTTCCCGCCTCTCTGCGCTGGGAACTCGTCCAAATCAACTTGTGTTGATCGGCCGCTCCTACTCTAGGTGTTCTTTTCAGAATTTTGCGACGCTTCTGCGTGATTTTGATTTTTACGCTTACTGAACCAGGCTGTGTGTGAGGTTAGGGTGCTTAGGTTACTAAGTCTCGTAAACCAAAAATTAGTTAACGAGGCCAAATACTTCCTAAGCCTTAGACCTAATACTTCAGCTTTTCATTTTCCTCAACCTCTTGAGGAGTGTCCAGATCTTAATGGGTACTAAGAGTCTATTCAAGAATGCCTAAGGTTTGCGTTCTTACTAATCTCATTATGCACTTTTTAGTTATTTTCTTGAATGAGGTCTAGAACTTAGGTTAATTCCTTAGTTCCTTACTAATGACTATCACCTTTTCTCATAATTTTGTTCTCCTTTTTCATTTTGTTTCTTTTCTCCTTCTCCTTCACAAATTTCCTTCTCCTCTTTTCCTCTTATTCTTTTTCGAAAAATTTTTAATTTTTATGGTGTTTTTGGCATATGTGAATTTTTTGTTTGAAACCTTTTCTAACAAGTTTTGCACTTTCATACCCCCCCATGCCTAAGATTTGTAATGTCCTCATTGTAACCAAGGGGTTTTTATTCAACTAAGTTCATACATTAGGACAGCTGTTTTGATGAGTGAATGGGTCGCGGTGGCTGTTGTGAACGATTTCTAATCTCAGATGCAAGCACCTGAGGTGGAGTTGGCAGTCCTAAAGTGTGAACTTCAAGTGCAAAAAGGTGTCAGAACAAGTTTCAGGTTTTCAAGGAGAATGACGGGCTGCCTCCCGTTGAGCGCTAAATTTGATGCCTTCAGCCAAGCGGGAAATGCGATGGAGAGGGGATGGTCAAATCAGTGGAGTTTTTTAAGACAAGCACCTTGATTAAGAGCCTGGTTGGTCCAACCAGGTGCTTGTTTAGATCAACAGGCTGATGATGCAGCCTAAACCCAATCAATCTGGTGGGTTGATAGATGTGGATAAAAAAGTGTGGAACCCACCATATACTGTGAAGCTCAGATAGATGTGGAAGTGTAAACGCAGGGTTTGGCTGAGTCGAATCAGCCTGGTCAGAGTAGGGACCCGTAGAATAATCAGTGATTGATGCAGGAACCCTACAGGGGTGATCAGAGAATGATAGAGCATGGTATGTAGTCTGATCAATGTTCGAAACCCGATGTGGAAATGCAATTGGCTCGGTGAGAGGTGAATCTGAATAGAAATTGAGTCCGGTTGCGGGTCGGGGTTGGGAAGAGGTTTTGATTCGTTCTGTGTGTGCGGACGAGGTGGCCATTGTGTACAAGGGCTCTTCTAGAAACAGATGATAGGTGGTTTTCTGTAGAGAGTCCTCTGGGTAACTATCAAATGCCTGAAGAGTGTCTGTAGGATGAAAGAAATCGGATTCGAGAAAAAATTTGGATTCTTGGTTGCAATCACTCTTGGCATTTTCTGTTTTTGGTTCCTGAGGATCGAAAAGGAATGATTCTGTGTTATCAGTGATCTCGGGAATCAGGACCTCAGAGTCGGAGTCAGAGTCATGTGAACTGAGGTCGTAGATAGGCCTGGCGTGTTCAAGAAGGGGAATCTCTCCGCAATTATAGTCAGATTTGAAATTGTCGGAGAGTCGGCGAAAATGAGATTCATGATCATGAATTCCACCACAGCAAAAATTATCAGATGTGGAATCAGCAGCCTGACTGGGGTCTAGCCTATATGTCAATTCTGGGCTCGAAAAGGTATTCTGTCTAGGCTCAAGCTCCAAGCTGGTAGGATAGACCCAATTAAAATCCAACTCGTCCAACTCCTCAGTCTCTGTATCATAAATTGGCATGTTCTCTGGAAAATCGATCAGATTTTCTGAAGATGTTGGAGAGGGATATTCATCAAATAGAGGCCCGGAATCATATTCTGTAAAAATTTGATCTTTCTCATAAGGGGCCTCATAATCTTCCCAATAAGTTTCAGATCTAGGTTCTAGGCTTAGGATGTGGGTATAATTATTAGAACCTAAGTCTGAATAACCTTTGAGGGCTACCTTATCAGAATAAGGGGCGGAATTTATACCCTCAAAAGGTTCATTTATGATCTCATTATTGCAGGAGTTTTGGAATTCTAGGCTTGGCAATTCATGGTCTAAGTTTGGCTCATCATTGTGTTCTCCTGCAATATCCCAACCTATTTCAACATTGTCTTCTATCTGGGTTGGGATTTTACAACCACTTTGTGCCTCAATCCCGAGATCTGGGAAACTGGATTGTTCCTTAATACTGTTCCAAGATGGTTCATCCTCTATTTCTGGTATATACGGGTATTTCTGGTTGATAATTTGTTCTACTGATTTCATCATTTCTACCCGTTTTATAAGGGCATCTTGGTGTTGTTCCCAAAGTACAGGATTTGTCAAGCATTGAAGGTATTCAGATTGGTGTAATTTTTCTATCTCAATGTATCCTGTCATGAGCATATCTCGGGTTGATCCTTTTGTAATTTCAGTCAATAGAATTTGGGCACAGTTTATGATGAAAGCTGTGGTTGTTGGGACATCAACCTGAATGTTTTTTATTGGTGTTGAGGGTTTATATTTGATTTCATAGAATTCAAGGGCATCCTCAATCATCTTATCTTTCATGGATCTCAGATATTCAGGTTTTTTACATGGTAGTCTTGCTAGGTAATTAGGCTGCATCTTCGAATCAGGTGGTGGAATCAAGATAGAATCAGAAGTTTGAATTAATGGAAGAAGGGGACTTTGTTCAGAATCAGAGGAAAGAGGGGCTATGTGAATGATTTCTGCAAAAACAAGGGAGCCGAGGCTTAGCCTCGGGGAGAGTGAATTTCTATAGGAGGTTTCAAGGACCTCCTGCAAAATACTGAAGGACTGGATGAGATAAGCAGGTGCTGGACCCAATCAAGACACCCAAAAATTGTTGGGTGACTATAGAGGTGCGGGGCAGATGGACCCCTTGATCAGAAAGATCGTCCACCTGAGAATTACCTGGGCAGCCAGAGAGGGAGAGTCCTGCGAAGACCCCTACACGGTAGAGCGTCCCCACGGGTTACAGGGTTTCCCCCACCCGACCTCTCTTGTCACTGAGATTCCAGGTAGACCAGAATGGGGATCTTGACCTCTTAAGTCTACCAACTTTAGTTTAAGATCAGGGTGCTTAAAGTTACACTTGAACTCTTAGGTATTTTGAGTGAGAAAGTGACCTAATTTTAAGGTTGGTTGACCCAAGGGGTCAACTTTACCTCTTGTTCCTTTGAGAGCTTTTGGGTCCTTTCTTTTTGGGTTCGAGTGTTTAGAGAGCCAATTGTTTAGGGTTTCTCTGAATAAGTATGTTCAATCAATGGTTTAGGCACACTTCTTTTGGATTTTCTCCATTCTTGATTTACGTAGTGTGTCTCTAAAACCCTAATGTTGAATCTTATGTTGGCTCTACTTGGTCCAGTTAGTTCTTTGTTGGGTAATTAGGGCTCAAGCAAGAATGTGTTAGCCCTTAAATACCCTTAATAGTGTGCAGGAATAATGGGTTGAAAACATGCAACTTTTTATGGTTACTAAGTATGGAAGACAGGTTAGCCCTATATTGCTTGTTCTTTTCTTCCTCTTTAGAGTTTAGGGGTTAATAGCGAGAGGAAAAATTACCTGTCCTCGGAGTGGTTGACGTGCGGTTGCTTGTCTTCTCGATTTTCTTGTATTTTTTTCTGCACAACAAAGGAGAGATTGTTAGCAATGTAAAAATAGGAATTTGATTATCTCTAGAATAGCCGTTGCTCCCCGGCAACGGCGCCAAGAAATGACGCGGCGATAACTAGGTTTTGTTATAGCGTTGTAGTATAGCCAGTTATTGCCATCATTTCAAATATATAATTTTTTTACTCGGAAAATAAAAGAGTTCCCGAGGTCGAACTCAGGGAGCAAACTGTATTCTAGAGATACAAATTCTTATTACAAAAATAAAGAGAGAGAGAGAGAATTTGTTGGCTTTTCTTCTTTTCTCTTTGCTTCTCCTCTTCTTCCTTCTCAGATCTTCTGCTCTCTTCATTTGTTCTTCTTCTTTATCTGCAGTGGTGATGTTCTTCTTCTTCTTTCAGCTGTTTCTGCTCGTCTCTTCCTTTTTCTTCTGCAGAGCGGTCCTGTTCTTCTTCTTCTTTCTTTCTTCTTTTCCTTTCTTCGGATCTTCTTCTCGTGCTCTTCTTCTTCTGCAGAGTCTTCACTTGGCCTCTCTGTGTTCCTCCTCTGCCTCGCCTTCCTTCTCCTTCTTTGCCTTCAGGACGTTGTCTGATTTTCCAATCAGACGACTTAAACCGCCGCTGCTACAGTGCCGCTCGGTGCTCCTCCTTCCTTCAGCCTTCGTCTTCTTCCACGGTTCTTCTTCACCTGTGCCTGCACACTTACACAGCTTGATCAGAGGGGGCAAAACCTAACTCTAACCTCCCCCGCGTCTCTCTCTCACAGAAGCCGCTCTTAGGAAAGCTCTCCCAGAGCTGCCGGGTACTCGGGTACGGGTCGTGCCCGGGTCCAGGCCCACCGGCGTGCGTGGTGGGCGAGGAGTGCAGGTCGGGTTTAGTCGGGTCGGGCCAGGTCCGCGAGGCGTGAGCGCGGACGAGACCGGGTAACCGGGCGGGTGAAGGGGACCTCACCCCGTGTGCTGAGGCGATAAGCCTCCAGCACTTTTTCACTTTATACCGCTGCGCCGCTTCGGAGTCTTCCGAGGTGGGACTAAATGTCCCACCCCAATTTGGCGCCTGCGCGGAGGAAGCAGCTGGTAATCGCAGCTTTACGCGAGGCCTTCGCCTCAACTGCAGCCTAACGCTTTGCCGAAATGCCCCCGCATAGCCTGGGAGCGTGACCTGGGCGCGGCGCACCTGGAACAGCAGGTCGAAGCAGCTCCTTCTGCACGGCAATGGCGGCGAAGGACGGGTGACCTGTTCACAGCAAAACGGCCTCTCGGCCTAATCAGAAGGTGCCGGGAGCTTTGCCAGAGTACGGCGAAGCTCGTACGGGTGGTGGCGAGGCGTGGGGCGGCGTGCAAGGGCTGCCCTAGGTCGGACTGTGGGTCGGAAAGTGGGTGTGTTCGGTGGATTTGCAGAGGGTGATTTGGGGGAAGTGGAAGGGCGGAGGTTGATCAGGGTGAGAAGGCGGAGGTTCTGCGGTGGTCGGCGAGCCGTGTGGGTTGCTGGAGTGATGGGAGCGGGTCGCCGGAGCAGGGGCCGGAGGTGGAGAAGGTGAGGGCGATTGGTCGGATCGGGGTAACAGTAAAGATGTAAAATGAGGAAAAGGAAGAGGGGAGGAAGAGGAGGAGTTCTACCTACTTAGCAGGACGAGGAGGGGCCGGAGCATGCGACAGTCGAATCGACTGTCGCCAGAGAAGAAGATGCCCGGGGGAAGGGGCGGCGGCGACGACGGGGCAGAGGCAGCGCGCGCCGGTATTGCGCGACGCGGGAAGAGCAGGGGAAGGTAGTCTCTGCTACTGGTATTGCGGCAGAGCGAAGAGGAGGTGGAGGAGGAACCGCCGGAGCTGGTGGGCGTCTGCCGGAGTGAGAAGAGAGGAAAGTTGGGGGTTTTCTCCGTCAGGGCCGAGCTGCTCAGAACGGCGGAGCGACGGGGGTATTTATAGAGGCGGAATCAGAGAGGAGGGCGGAGGGAGACGACGTGTCTCCCTCGCCGGAGGACGCCGGAGATGGAAACCCATACCGTCCGTGCGTTCGCACGGCCGGTATGGTGGGTTGCAGCGACCAGGGGGGTGTTCGTACGACGCAGGGCACCCCCGGTTTACTTGCCAGACCCTCCCCCTTACCCTGCGCGGCGCCATGCTCCGCGCAAGGTCGCCGGAGCATGGTGCTGGTCAGGTTTTGCAGGAGGGACCTGAACGCAAAGAACGAAGGAGAGTTAGGGGCCAAAATGCGAGGGTTCAAAAGTTGGGGGCCAAAAAGTAAATAGATGAGGACCAAAATGTAAAGTTGGTCAAGAAGGTTTTTTCCTAGGCTCAAGTTTTTATACATGACTAATTAGGACCTAAGGAATCTGATGGTGAATTTTATTTCTAGATTAAACCTTGTTTGACCGGTCAATTTACGTAGAAACCCAAATTAAGTTATTAATTGGGTATGGTTCTCAATGTAGGTCAAAATGGGTTCCTAAGGCCAAATTGAAGGTTCTAAACCCTAGAGATTATTTTTCTATGAATTTTAGAGGGTTTATTCCATTTTTGCTTTGCCTTGAACCTCGTGAATTGAAGTGGGTTTGTTTTAGGGTTACAGATTATCATTTAGTTCCTTGGAATTGCTGTAGCCCTTATCAGATCATCCCACTTTCCTTCTTATTTGGTTTGTTTGACCTATGTTTGGACCTGTATGCAGATTATACTGGTAAAATCGCATTTTTACCCCTTATGACTTGTTTTCTCCTTAAACTCAGAATTCTCTGAGTTAAGCCTTTCCTTGAGTTATATAGGAGCTTTTATCCTTTGTCTTAGGCCAAAATGAGCTAGTTATGGCTCATGATGAGGTTCTCATCAGTGACCTCGCTGCATGAGCACACCCCCTAACCCCTGCAACAAAGCGTTCGTGTAGACAACGAAACCGCCGCTGCTGTCTGGGATGGTAAGAACAGGAGACGAAGTCAGCCCCTCCTTCAACTCCTGAAAACACGCCTCACAAGAATCTGTCCAAGCAAAGGGCATGCCCTTCCGGGTCAACTGAGTCATAGGATGTGCAATCTACGAGAAACCCCTGATAAACCGTCAACAGTAACCTGCCAGTCCCAAGAAACTACGGATCTTTGTCACTGTACGTGGCCTCTCCCACCTGAGTATTGCCTCTACCTTGGCTGGATCCACAGCCAAGCCATCCCCTAAAATCACATGACCCAAGAAGGTCACCTGCCTCAACCAAAACTCGCACTTGCTGTATTTGGCATACAGCCTACGTCGTCTCAATGTGTCCAAAATCATCTACAAGTGTTGTCCGTGCTGCACCTGATCTCGCGAGTAATTGAGCACATCATCAATAAATACCACCACAAACTGGTCCAGATATGGTTTGAACACCCGGTTCATCAAATCCATGAAGGCAACGGGGACTTTGGTCAGCCCAAACGGTATGACCAGAAACTCGTAGTGTCTGTACCGGGTGCGGAAAGCTGTCTTGGAGACGTCAGTCTCCCTGATCCTCAACTGGTGGTAGTCAGATCTCAAATCTATCTTGGAGAACACCATAGCACCTCGCAACCAGTCAAACAAATCATCGATCCTCAGCAGCGGATACCTGTTCTTGATGGTGACCCTATTCAGCTGTCTGTAGTCCACACAAAGGCGTAGGGTATCATCCTTCTTCTTCACAAATAACACCGGGGCTCCCCACGGGGACGCACTGGGCCTCACAAAGCCCTTCTCCAATAGGTTCTGCATCGGTATCACAATCAGGTCAGCGAGGAGGCTGTGTCCCCAAACACTGACCTCACAGTCTGTGTAGACCTCCCTAGCTATAAACATCTGGCCACCTGGGTCTCTGATCACAACGTATCCCCTAGTAGAGTGCTCTCGGACCCCACAGTAGCGATAAACTTGTGAAGCAAGAAAGTACGTTGTACTAGAAGCAAGAAATACGTACTCCAGAAAGACCAAAAATTGTAACCATACTTGACACTGCAGAAACTAAAGCTATGACGTCTCCGTGAGTTAAGACGTCGCGACACCCCTCAGTCCTCGGGGCAAACAAAATAGCCAAGCCTGGGGCGGAGCTAGTGACAGCTAGCCAGTATCCTCCCCGTGACTGCTGCCCTCCCTCATGCACCTGGAACCTACGACCACCCACTCAGCCTTCAGTGCTCGGTGCAGTGAGCATCTGCTGCGCTCTAGCCCTAGACGGGCAGTCCCTCCTGAAGTGGCCCAGCTAGCCACACTGGTAGCAGAGGGGAACTCGACTCCCACCCTCGATAGGTCCCTACTGATGGCTGGGTGGGGGTCCAGTGCTGGCAGCTGACCCCTGTCGGGGGCCCCCAGAGGCCACTGACAGCCCCACAAAACGAGATGGCTCCCCTGCGGGCACCTCGTGCCTCCTTTGAGCTCTTCTGACTCACTGGGTGTTAAGGTGACACTGCCATCTGATAACACCGTGCAAGGGGGTAGTAATTAGGTTAAATATGGCCCATCTTTAGAATAAAAGGCACAACATAAAGTAGAATAGGAGCATTGCATGCATCAAGTACCAAGATTGCTTATAAACTGCATTAATGGCCATTTGTGTAAAGCATGTGTCAAAGCAGGCCCCAGATGAGCAATCGGACCACACGGATGGATTCAGAATGACGAACGGAGTCCAACGGACTCAAGATCGACCAAATCCGACATCCGGAGCTCCCACAATGGGCCTAAGAAATTCTGACCATTGATCTGGAGATCAACGGCCCAGAAAGCGCCACGTCGCCCCGCCCCCACCGCTCGCACGCCCTCAAGCCAGCCAAGGACGAATCTCGACCGTTGATCTTCGATCGAACGGCCGAGATCCGCGCGCTCGCCCGCGGTCGCCGCGACAAAGCGTGGGCGTGGCGTAACAGCTAGCGCGCACGCCCACATCGCATCGACGCGCATTTGAATCGCGCAGAGCAGAAATCAAGCGCGAGCAAAGGGTGCGGCAAAATTGGGCCGCCCGATCAGCAGCGGGCGGCCAGGATCGCGCCACGCGGCGCAATGACAACTCCCGAGCGCCCACGCGCGAGCGCACACCGGGCGGAAACGCGCGCACGCGCGCCCGAGGCACGATCTCAGCGCAGGAGCGGGAGGATCTCAGCCGTCCGATCTTCGATCGGACAGCTCTCGTTCAACGTCCACGGATCGCGCATGGAGAGAGAGCAGGGCGGGCAGCTGACCGGCGGCAGGAGGGCTTCACCGACGTATCTGGAAACGGTTTTAGCGACGTTCTGGATGTCGCTAAAGCACATTCTTCTTTTAGGAAGCCCTTAACTCTATTTAAACCCCCTTCTACCACCATTCAAGGCATACTCTCCCACTTGCAACTACTCCACTCCTCTCCTAGCTAGTTTTAGGCACTCTTGTAATCGCCAGAGTCGACGATCCGCCGACGGAGCCTCCTCCACCGCCGTGGCTGCCTCGTCGCTCTCCATTCTCTCTCTACCTCTCTCTCTCTCTTTTAAGCTTTCATTTACTCTTGTTAAAGCATGTATTTAATGTTGTAAGCTATGAACTATGAATGCATGTTTAATGAAATTATTTTCCATTCAATCGCCATTTTAATTTCTGTTCAAAGTGCATGATCAAAACCAAGAGCTTTCTAACCCTAAACTCTCTCTCTATCTCTCGCTTTTCAAATCGTCTTTCGCAAGCAAAACTCCACCTTTTTAGTGACAACAAGTGGTAAACAAAATCCGATTTCCACGCCTCCCTGAGACCGACACTCGGACTCACCTCCGTTTACTTCTTTTAAAACCGACGTATCAAGTGCAACTATAACAACACCTCTTAACACACACGCACGAGACCACGTCACCATCCCACGAAAGATTCCCCCTCCGTACCCTCAAGAGGGAGATAAGGGGGCGGCAAAGTAGGCGGAAGCTGAAATTCTTCTCGAACGACCTCTTGGATCAACTGGACAAGGTCCTGGGACTGTACGCTCAGGAGGAGAGAAGGGGTAGCACAATATCCAAGCTCAACACGTCTGCCCCTCCAACCTCGTCCACGGCCACGTCCACGACTTGTCTCGGGAACTCTCCAGCGAGGCGTCTCCTGCAAGGAGACGCGAGAGACAAAAGGAGTCAACTCTAACGGACTTCAGTGAAAGAACCTCAGAACATATGTCAAAAGGTACGTTGTGGTGGTTACTCTTGTTACATGCACGTGAATTGGTTATTCTCAAGCTAGTTGGTTCATTTCTCGGGATGACCTTGCTCTGATACCATCTTGTTACGACCCGGTTCCCGAATCCCTACAGGACCCGAGACTGGGTCGACTCGACTAATCCCAAGACCCAGTCGTCCAACGGGAAATAACCAAAAAGCAGGAAAGTAAACCACATTTATTATGCTAAGCAACTAATAATAAAAGGGTACAGCATTAAGGAAGTAAAAGCTGCTACAGGACATATCACCACCTGTAACGACACGGTTCCCGAGTCCCTACGAGACACGAGAACCGGATCGACTCGATTAATTCCAAGACCTAGTCGTCCAACGAGGAAGTAACCAAAAGAGCAGTAAAATAAACCACATTCAGCATGAATATAACTAATAGTAAGAAAGTACAGTAGTAAGGAAAGAAACTACTACAGTATATACCACCACAACAGTAGAGTGTACAGTAGCTGTATTGTTCTATTACTTTCTTTATTCACATCTTTCAATTGTCTCACTATTTCATTTATTCCCCAGATCTTTTTCTTGATCTCGAATGTTCCTCGTGGGAACGATCTTGATTGCAGTCTTTTCCAAAAAGTAGAAGTAGCACATGGTGCTCTCCTGGCTGGGGGAGTCCCTCGTGGTGATCCTACCCTCAGTCAACCACCCCAAGGTCACTGACAGACGTAATGGTGACTACGACACGCGCGATAAACGCACAGGTAGCTAACCCGTACTGGCACGCGGTCAGTCGTTTCCGTTAACGGGTGCGCCCAAAGCACAGCACGGAACCAGTCAAGGGCAGAGCCCTCTCAGTAACAGGGGTCCAACCCCTCCACAGTAACCAAACCGGGGCCTTGCTCCTCCACAGTCCGCGCAACCTCGCCTGACTACCCTGGTTTGCCCCAGCGGGCCTAACAAGTCGGTGTGGGAGGCTAGCAGAACCCCGGGGCCCGTGGGGTAGCTAGTACCTCCCTACACTAGTAGCTCTCCTCGGTACTACGTACGCGAGGGCCAGCAAGTCGGTACAGAGTGGCCAGTCCTAACCCCGGGTCCCTGGGGCGGCTAGCTCTGCTCTGCACTAAACAGGGGGACAGTTTCTCTCCTTGGTACTCCGTACTCAAGGGCCAGCTCACTTCCCCAATACTATTCCATTCACTTTCCAGGAGTTCTACTCCTACTTCCCCGTAGGGTTCCATCCTTTTTACTCAAACATCCAGGTTTCACTTTCCAGTTTCACATTCTTACAATCCATGTTCTCAACCACGTTATTTATTCACAACAGGCAGCTGTTAATTCAAATTACAGGCAGCTTTATATCTCTTTCCATTTTCCAAGACTGCAGTATTATACATTCCACTAGTTTTTCTCATCCTAGGATTCATGCCATATCCTAGGATCTATCATACAATCTAGTTTTCCAGCCCTAGGATTCATGCAACACCTAGGAGCTATCATATAATTCTCATTCCTAGGATTCATGCAACGTCCTAGGCTCTAGTTATGGTTCCATACTTTAACAGATTTTATTTATAACTTAAAGCCACTGTACCAGGTATAACGGGAGTAATGGGGGCGTGATCGGGAATCCCGCGTGCCTCCGCGACTCCCAAGATTGCAACTGAAGGAGGTCCCATCACAAGGATCAAACACAAGGAGTGTCTCAAAACAGTGTATAGCTACCGTAGACGGGTAGAGGAATTAATTCTTAAAAGAACGCAACTCGAATCGCGGAAAACGGAACCCGAACGGGCCCTAAACGGGTCAAAAACGACGACACTGTGCAAAATCAGACGTCTGGAACTTCTTCCAGACGTCTTAAAAAGTGGATCAGAGAATTACCTGTTCAGCGTGTGTAACGAGCGTGTGGCGCAGACGTCTTTTAAGACGTCTGGAGGGTTGTCCAGACGTCTGACCAGACGTCTGGGATAGTTTCCAGACGTCTGGAAATCCGTTATTTTCGACACACGCGAGTCGTCTACACGCCTGAGCACGCAGACAGCATATTCGCCCTTCCTCCCTCCTGCGGCTGCAGGATTCCCCTGCCACGAATCCTTCTCTCTCCTCTCCGCGCGGCCTTAAAAGGGCACGCCTCCCCTCCCGTCTCCACCGTCTCCTCCTTCTTCTCCTTCAGCCAGTGAGCGTGAGCGTGAGCGCGAGCGAGAGGGCGGCAGCGGCGGCCGCAGTGAGCGCGGAGGAGGTGCGGCGTGCGAGAGCGGAGCTCTGCCGTGAGGGCGAGCTCGCCGGAGCGGCTTGGCCGGCCGGCGGAGGGCGCAGGGGGTGCGGAGCGACGCGGAGAGGGACCTGCTGCGGTCTGAGCAGCAGACGCGCGAGGTACGACGCGGGCGGCGTCGCGAGCGGAGGCCGAGTAGCGCCCTGATTCTGGAAAAATTTCCAGAATCAGACGTCTGGGTTGATAGGCAGACGGCGAGGACGACGTCTGGTAGCTCATATAGACGTCTGAAAGGTGTGTATTCCGCTTTCTTCTTCATTCCTGTCGACTGACCGTACTGACGGAGGCAGTTGGCTGTGCGCAGGTTCGCTGATTCGCCATCCTTTGCGAATCAGATGTCTGGAACTTGTACCAGACGGCGGGACTGACCTCCAGACGTCCGGGGTGACCATCGGACGTCTGGGAGCTAGGACAGACGTCCCCGCAGACTTCTGGACGTCTGGGAAACCACGCTGGACAGGTAATTCTCTGATCCACTCTTTAAGACGTCTGGAAGAAGTTCCAGACGTCTGATCTTGCACAGTATCGTCTTTTTCGACCCGTTTAGGGCCCGTTCGGGCTCCGTTTTCCGCGATTCGAGTTGCATTCTTTTCAGAATTAATTCCTCTACCCGTCTACAGTAGCTATACACTATTTTGAGACACTCCTTGTGTTTGATCCTTGTGATAGGACCTCGTTCAGTTGCAGTCTTGAGAGTCGCGGAGGCACGCAGGATTCCCGATCACGCCCCCATTACTCCCGTTGTACCTGGTAGAGTGGCTTAAGTTTATTATTAAAATCTGTTAAAGTATGGAACCATAACTAGAATCTAGGACATTGCATGAATCCTAGGAATGAGAAATGTATGGAATGATAGCTCCTAGGTGATGCATGAATCCTAGGGCTGGAAAACTAATTGTATGCTAGATCCTAGGATGTGGCATGAACCCTAGGATGGAAAAACTAGTGGAATGTATAATACTGCAGTCTTGGAAAAATGGAAAGGAATATAAAGCTGCCTGTAAATTGAATTAACAACTGCCTGTTATGAATAAAGAAACATGATTGAGATCCTGGATTGTGAGAACGTGAAACTGGAAAGTGAAACATATGATGTTCTGAGATAAAGAGCTGGAACCCTACAGGGAATTAGGAGTGGAACTCCTGGAAAGAAAAAGGAATGGAACTGAGATGTAGTTTGTACTGTCTCTTGGGTACGCAGTACCAAGGGAATTGCCTGTACCTGTTTAGTGCAGAGTGGGGCCAGCCACCCCAGGGACCCGGGGTTAGGATTGGCCGCTCTGTACCGACTTGTTGGCCCTCGTGTACGTAGTACCGAGGAGAGCTACTAGTGTTAGGAGAGTACTAGCTACCCCACGGGCCCCAGGGTTCTGCTAGCCTCCTTCACCGACTTGTTAGGCCCACTAGGGTAAACCAGGGCAGTCAGGCGAGGGTGCGCAGACTGTGGAGGGGCAAGGCCCCGGTTTGGTTACTGTGGAGGGGTTGGACCCCTGTTACTGAGAGGGATCTGCCCTGGTTCCGTGCTGTGCTTTGGGCGCACCCGTTAACGGAAACGACTGACGGCGTGCCAGTGCAGGCTAGCTACCTGTGCGTTTATCGCGCGTGCCGTAGTCACCGTTACGTCTGTCAGTGACCTTGGGGTGGTTGACTGAGGGTAGGATCACCACGGGGGACTCTCCCGGCCAGGAGAGCACCACGTGCTACTTCTACTTTTGGAAAAGACTGCAATCAAGATCGTTCCCACGAGGACATTCGAGATCAAGTAAAGGATCTGAGAAATAAATGAAATAGTGAGAAAATTGAAAGATGTAAATAAAGGAAGTAATAGAACATAACAGCTACTATACACTCTACTGTTGTCTTTAGTTAGTTTGCCACTCTACTCAGCGTTTGCTGACGTGTTACACTCGTTACCTTTTTCAGGACCAGGTGTTGAGCAGCCAGGGTCGGCGGCTGCAGAGGACGCTGGGCCGAGTAGGGTCCAGTAGAGTTTACCACAGTCTTTTGTACCTCTTTTGTTTCTGTTCTAGTGAGTAGTTTTGTTTCCGCTGTACTTTCTTTACCTGCAGTTCGTGTTATATGATAAATGTTGTTCTACTGTTGTGGTGGTACCTACTGTAGTAGTTTCTTTTCCTTACTGCTGTACTTCCTTACTGTTAGTTATATTCATGCTGAATGTGGTTTATTTTACTGCTCTTTTGGTTACTTCCTCGTTGGACGATTAGGTCTTGGGATTAGTCGAGTCGGTCCGGTTCTCGTGTCTCGTAGGGACTCGGGAGCCGGGTCATTACAAGAGGTATCAGAGCAAGGTCGTCCCGAGAAGTGAATCAACTGACTGGAAAATAACCAATTCACATGTTTATAGCTAGAGTAGCCACCACAACATATCTCTTGACATGAGCTCTTAGAAGTTTTGTTAGGTACCGTCTGTTTTGACGTTTCCGTTTTGTTTCGCGTCTCCTTGCAGGAGATGCCTCATCGCGAGACTGGCCGCGGGCGCGGCCGAGGGCGAGGTCGGCGAGATGGACGTGCTGTTGTTGACGTCTCGGTGGACCAGCCACCACTCCCTGGCATCCAAGCCCAGGACCTCGCCAGACTGATACGGGATATTGTACGAGAGGAGCTCCACCCACCGCCTCGAGCACCTCCTCCTGGGGTTGCAGAGGGGGAGTCCTCTGTGGGACCACGCGATGGACACGGCGCTGGACACGAGAGAGGGGATGGGCCCCTGCCACCCCCACCTTCCTCCGACACTTCTGTACACGAGGCACCTTCGCCTGGAGGTGCACCAGCACCTCCCCTACAGCGCCACTTCGAGCTTTTCGGACAGTTCCGGAAGCTGAAGCCCCCCTCCTTCAAGGGGGATGAGGACCCGACCGAGGCAGAGGACTGGCTTGAGCAGCTGGAGAAGATCTTCGACACCCTTCGCCCCCCGGTGGAGTGCCGCGTGGCCTTTGCCACGTACCAGCTGGAGAGTGCGGCACACCGGTGGTGGAGGGCGGTCCGGGGACAGGAGAGGGACGAGCCAACGTGGGACCAGTTCGTCACCCTCTTCTGCGAGCAGTACTTTCCCCAAACGTGGCAGGACCAGAGGAGGCGGGAGTTCCACACTCTCCGCCAAGGGACGATGACTGTGAGCGCGTACCGCACGCGTTTCTTGGAGCTGTCCCGCTTTGCAGCGACAGCGGTAGCCACTGAGGAGGAGCGCCTTTGGAGGTTCACCGAGGGGCTCCGGCATGCGATCCGGGGGTATGTCAAACCCCTGAAGCTGCCTACGTTTTCGAGGGTGGTAGAGGCAGCTATGACTTATGAGGAGACCAACCCGTCCGCACGAGAGACCGATGGCGGGCGGAAGAGGCCCTTTCAGCCAGACTTCTCACAGGGCCGGCGAGAACGGAGACACGTGGCGTCCACAGGAGAGCCGTCACGTTGTGCAGGGCCATCAGTGGCCTTTGGGGGCCCTCGACAGGGGCCAGTCGCCAGCACCGGACCCCCGCCTAGCCGACAGCAGGGACTCACTGAGGGCGGGAGTCGGGTTCCCCTCTGCTACCAGTGTGGCCAGCCGGGCCACGTCAGGAGGGACTGCCCATCTAGGGCAGGAGGTCAGCAGATACTTCCCGTGCAGAGCACTGGAGGGCGCGCAGGAGGCCACGGTTCCCAGGCACGAGGAGGACAGCAGTCGCGAGGAGGGTACCGGCCAGCACCTACCCGTCCGACGTAGAGTGTGGCTGTTTCGTCCGCACCTAGAGCTGAGGGGCGTATCAACGCCCTAACACACAGGGACGCCAGAGCATCGGGATCCGTGGTAGCAGGTATGGTTTCAGTTTCTAGCAGACTCGTTTACACGCTTTTCGATTCCGGCGCTACGCACTCGTTTGTCGCAGCCAGTTTCGCAGTTAGTTTGGACCAGGATTATACATTGTTAGAGAATCCGTTCGTAATCAGAGGTTCGAGTGGTCAGCTGTTTGTAGCTGAGGAGGTGTACACGGGTTGCGAGGTCAGCGTCGGGGGACATATCCTGCCAGCTGACCTGATTATGATACAGATGGAGAACTTTGGAGTGATTCTGGGGATGGATTGGTTGTCCGCTTACCACGCTTTGGTGGACTATTTTGAGAGGAAGATCGTCTTCTCCATTCCGGGGTTGCCTTCTTTCGAGTTTCATGGACAGCCAGTGGACGGAGGTTTCAGGTGCATTTCGGCACTTCGGGCGGCGAGACTTTTGAGCCAGGGGTGTGAGGGCTTCCTAGCCTGTGTGGTGGCAGAGCCCAGCCCTGTGGCAGACTTCCAGAGCATCCCGGTGGTCAGAGAGTACCCCGACGTGTTTCCAGACGAGTTACCAGGACTACCGCCCGAGCGTGAGATCGAGTTTGAGATCTCACTAGTACCAGGGACCAGCCCCATCTCCACCGCGCCATAAAGAATGGCACCGCTTGAGCTGCGAGAGCTCAAGTCCCAGTTGCAGGACCTTTTGGAGAAAGGTTTCGTGAGGCCCAGTGCGTCTCCCTGGGGAGCCCCGGTACTGTTTGTGAAGAAGAAGGATGGGACCCTACGCCTTTGTGTGGACTACCGACAGCTGAATAGGGTCACCATCAAGAACAGATATCCGCTGCCGAGGATCGACGATTTGTTTGACCAGTTGCGGGGTGCCACGGTGTTTTCTAAGATAGACTTGAGGTCTGGATACCACCAGTTGAGGATCAGGGAGACCGACGTCTCTAAGATAGCTTTCCGCACCCGGTACGAACACTACGAGTTTTTGGTCATGCCGTTTGGGCTGACCAATGCCCCCGCTACTTTCATGGACCTGATGAACAGGGTGTTTAGACCGTACTTGGATCAGTTCGTGGTGGTTTTCATAGATGATGTGCTCATCTATTCTAGAGATCGGACGCAGCACGAACAGCACTTGCGAATGGTTTTGGACACTCTGAGGCGACGCAGGCTGTACGCCAAGTACAACAAGTGCGAGTTCTGGTTGAGGGAGGTGACCTTCTTGGGTCATGTGATCTCTGGTGACGGCCTGGCGGTAGACCCCGCCAAGGTCGAGGCAGTGCTCAGGTGGGAGAGACCGCGTTCAGTCACTGAGATTCGCAGTTTCCTGGGACTAGCTGGCTACTACAGACGGTTCATCAGAGGGTTTTCGCAGATTGCACGTCCTATGACACAGTTGACCCGGAAGGACGTGCCTTTCGCTTGGACAGACGCCTGTGAGGCGTGTTTCCTGGAGCTGAAGGAGAGGTTGACCTCGGCTCCCGTGCTCACCATCCCTGACAGTAGTGGCGGGTTCGTTGTGTACACGGACGCTTCCTTGACTTGGGACGAAAATGTACCATGACTTGAGACGCGAGTTTTGGTGGAGAGGGATGAAGCGGGATGTGGGTGAGTTCGTGCAGCAGTGCTTGGTGTGCCAGCAGGTGAAAGTCGAGCATGAGAGGCCTGCAGGGCCGCTTCAGCCGCTTCCAGTGCCAGAGTGGAAGTGGGAGAGCATCACCATGGACTTGGTGGTGGGCTTACCTGTTACCCAGCGGGGACACGACGCAGTCTGGGTAATAGTGGATAGATTGACGAAGACGGCGCGATTCTTGCCGATCCGAGTCACTTTGGGACCAGCACAGTTGGCAGAGAGGTATATCCGTGATGTGGTGCGACTACACGGAGTTCCGCGGGAGATCGTATCCGACCGGGATACCCGCTTTACGTCCCAGTTTTGGGCTGAGTTTCAGCAGGCCTTGGGGACGAGGTTGAGGTTTAGCACGGCTTACCACCCCCAGACAGACGGACAGTCTGAGCGCACGATACAGACACTTGAGGACCTTTTGTGTGCCTGTGTACTGGACTGGAGGGGCTCTTGGGAGGAGCACCTGCCCCTGGCGGAGTTTGCATACAACAACAGTTATCACTCGAGCATCGGCATGGCTCCCTACGAGGCTCTGTACGGACGGAAGTGTACGGCACCCTTGAGTTGGGTTGAGGTGGGGACCAAGTAGGAGGTTGGCCCCAGGTTGATCCGGCAGAGTCAGGAGGTAGTTGAGCAGATCCACAGACGACTCCGCACTGTCAGGAGCAGACAGAAGAGCTACGCGGATCGGAGACGCAGAGAGGTGCAGTTTGAGGTTGGGGACCACGTCTTCCTTTGTGTTTCGCCCATGAAGGGCTTACAGCGGTTTGGGGTGAGAGGGAAGCTCGCGCCGAGGTTCGTGGGGCCCTTTGAGGTCCTGGAGCGGGTTGGACCCGTTGCTTACAGACTTGCCCTTCCCCCGCAGCTTTCTGGTGTGCACGATGTGTTCCACGTGTCCAACCTCAAGAAATACGTAGCCGATTCGAGTCACGTACTGAGTCACGAGAGCGTCGAGGTGAGCGACGACCTGACCTACCCCGAGCGGCCAGTGCAGATCCTAGACCGAGCCGTCCGCCGGTTGAGACGAAAGCAAGTACCCCTGGTAAAGGTTTTGTGGAGGAGCCAGCGGTACGAGGAGGCTACCTAGGAGCCAGAGGCGGCAATGCGGGAGCAGTACCCGGAGCTTTTCGCGGGTACGTCTTTTCGGACCGGCTTCGGTCCTCTGTGAGTTTGTTATGGTTATTTGGACGTCTTTTCCCGCACCCTAGTTGGCGCAAGTTTCGGGGACGAAACTTCCTTTGAGTTTGCTATATTGTAACGAGCGTGTGGCGCAGACGTCTTTTAAGACGTCTGGAGGGTTGTCCAGACGTCTGACCAGACGTCTGGGATAGTTTCCAGACGTCTGGAAATCCGTTATTTTCGACGCACGCGAGTCGTCTGCGCGCCTGAGCGCGCAGACCGCATATTCGCCCTTCCTCCCTCCTGCGGCTGCAGGATTCCCTTGCCGCGAATCCTTCTCTCTCCTCTCCGCGCGGCCTTAAAAGGGCACGCCTCCCCTCCTGTCTCCACTGTCTCCTCCTTCTTCTCCTTCAGCCAGTGAGCGTGAGCGTGAGCGCGAGCACGAGGGCGGCAGCGGCGGCCGCAGTGAGCGCGAAGGAGGTGCGGCGTGCGAGAGCGGAGCTCTGCCGTGAGGGCGAGCTCGCCGGAGCGGCTTGGCCGGCCGGCGGAGGGCGCAGGGGGCGCGGAGCGACGCGGAGAGGGACCTGCTGCGGTCTGAGCAGCAGACGCGCGAGGTACGACGCGGGCAGCGTCGCGAGCGGAGGCCGAGTAGCGCCCTGATTCTGGAAAAATTTCCAGAATCAGACGTCTGGGTTGATAGGCAGACGGCGAGGACGACGTCTGGTAGCTCATACAGACGTCTGAAAGGTGTGTATTCCGCTTTCTTCTTCATTCCTGTCGACTGACCGTACTGAGGGAGGCAGTTGGCTGTGCGCAGGTTCGCTGATTCGCCATCCTTTGCGAATCAGACGTCTGGAAGTTGTACCAGACGGCGGGACTGACCTCCAGACATCCGGGGTGACCATCGGACGTCTGGGAGCTAGGACAGACGTCCCCGCAGACTTCTGGACATCTGGGAAACCACGCTGGACAGGTAATTCTCTGATCCACTCTTTAAGACGTCTGGAAGAAGTTCCAGACGTCTGATCTTGCACAGTATCGTCTTTTTCGACCCGTTTAGGGCCCGTTCGGGCTCCGTTTTCCGCGATTCGAGTTGCATTCTTTTCAGAATTAATTCCTCTACCCGTCTACAGTAGCTATACACTATTTTGAGACACTCCTTGTGTTTGATCCTTGTGATAGGACCTCGTTCAGTTGCAGTCTTGAGAGTCGCGGAGGCACGCGGGATTCCCGATCACGCCCCCATTACTCCCGTTGTACCTAGTAGAGTGGCTTAAGTTTATTATTAAAATCTGTTAAAGTATGGAACCATAACTAGAATCTAGGACATTGCATGAATCCTAGGAATGAGAAATGTATGGAATGATAGCTCCTAGGTGATGCATGAATCCTAGGGTTGGAAAACTAGTTGTATGCTAGATCCTAGGATGTGGCATGAACCCTAGGATGGAAAAACTAGTGGAATGTATAATACTGCAGTCTTGGAAAAATGGAAAGGAATATAAAGCTGCCTGTAAATTGAATTAACAGCTGCCTGTTATGAATAAAGAAACATGATTGAGATCCTGGATTGTGAGAACATGAAACTGGAAAGTGAAACATATGATGTTCTGAGATAAAGAGCTGGAACCCTACGGGGAATTAGGAGTGGAACCCCTGGAAAGAAAAAGGAATGGAACTGAGATGTAGTTTGTACTGTCTCTTGGGTACGCAGTACCAAGGGAAGTACCTGTACCTGTTTAGTGCAGAGTGGGGCCAGCCACCCCAGGGACCCTGGGTTAGGATTGGCCGCTTGTTTGCACCTCAAAACACGCCTGTAATAACGCCTTCTTGTGCTATTTTCTAGCATTAACATTGCATAATAGGATCCTGTAATCGCATTTGTAAAAACTCTTGCATGCATGCATTTAATCAAGAGAGGAAGAGGAGTGAAACAATGGCTTGCATAGTTACATTTTATCTCAAGTGCCTCCTTGCAAATTCCACCTCTTTCATTTTTTTCTCTCTTGATTTCTTCTTTTCTTCTTCCCGCGGCTGCACTTCTTCCCGCAGCAGCCGCATGCATTTACTCCACGTCACTTCTCCCTGCCAACGCCGCTCCCTATAGCTGCAACTCGCGCACCCTCTCCCAGCTGCAGCCGGCACGCCACTCTCTCCTCCTCTATAAGAAGCTGCAGCTTCATCCTCGCAACGGAGGCTGCTGCAGCAACGAAACAAACCCGTAACCATCTTCTCCACCGCTTTCCCCACCCATACGTCGGCCCTCCGTCGAGGAGGCACCCGGTGAGCAGGAGAACCCACTGTGGTGCACACCACCACAGTGGGTGCACCACCGCCCAGCTCTTCGACGAGCCGGTGGGCGTGGTGCATTCCCTCGCTTCATTTTTTTTCTCTTTAACGCCATTGCCGCCACTCCAAGCTTCGAAGCTTGAAGCCACGGCAGCAGCAGCCACGCAGCAGCAGCAGCAGCAGGTCCTCCCGCTCCTCCGCGACCGTCCCCGCAGCCGCCCGTCGACTTTGCGCGCGCCTGCAGGGCCATTCCCCGCTCAACCTCCATCCTGACGTCCCCGCAGTTGCACCTGTAGCCGTCCGCCGCACGCACTGCAGTGGCCGGCTACGGCCTCGTGCCGCCCCCTCCCCCTCCTCCGCGACCCTCCGCGACCACCTGCAGACCTCCTCCACGCTCGCTCCTCCACGCCTTCGCCCGCCCGTCGCCTTCGTGCACGCCTGCAGGAACCCTACGCGAAGCCGCGCCCGCATCCGCCGTCTTCAGACGTCTGCCTCCGCCTTCAGACGACGCGGCGTCAGACGTCCGCCGGAGGCGGCAGACGTCTTAACTCGCGCGTCCGCGATCTCTCGCTCGCCCGCTCTCTCTCTCTGCTGATCTCTCCCGCCCGCTCCCGCTCTCTCTCTCTCTCTTTTTTACTCACTAACAGACACACACTCACAGCAACGCACACACACACACGTTCACCGACGCACACACACCTATACCAACACATACACACACACTCACACACTTATAGTACTATATATATAAATATATATATACATACATACATACATACATATATATATATATATATACATAGTATATCTATATAGTTATGTATACATACACATATATATAATATATATACATATATATATATAATATATATATATATATATATCTACTTATATATACATCTATATACTTATACATATACTTATATATATATAGGCATATATACTTATATACATATATATATATACATATCTACATACATATATATATACATATATATAGTAATATATATATATATACTTATATACATATATATACACATATATATCTATATATATATATCTATACATATATAACTATACATATATATATATATAGATATATTTACTTATATACATACATATGTACATATATTTTCATGTTATTTATTATACGCTGTATCGCGGGAATATCTGCACCAGTTGCTGATATTCCCTGATACACGCGTACAAAAAAAAGTGTGGTCCCATACATCATCCATCCTCCATCCACACTCCACGCGGCACCTAGTCGTGTTGGTTGCGTCTCTCTAGACGTCGACTGACTCGACATAGTGCTACACTCCATCGCCACCTCCACCCCCACCCCTTTATATATATACTACATATATATATATATACATACTATATTTACTTTCTGTCCATTTGCTTTTATGTTAGTAAAAAGATAAAAAAAAAATACATAAAAAAGAAAAGATAATCTTTGACTTGCAGGTACCTCGTCTTGCGAGTAGCAAGACTTGTTTTGGGACTCTGTTTGGCTAAAAGCCAAGGACACAATTTTGAGGGTGTGCCTCAAGAACAAGGATTACCATAAAAAAACCTAAACAAGAAAAACACCAAAAACACAATAAACGAACGGAAGAGACGCGTTTTAAGGAAAACGTAGAAACTCGACTTTAACCCCACTTCCCTGTGTTCGACCCTGGGCTTGAAAGTGATAAGATAAAATCAATTAGGCCAGGTTAAAAATTTTGTAAAGAGATGGTTAGGTCCAAATTAGGTTAACCACTATACACATTTCAACCATAAAAATATCATATTAACAACCTATCCGGGCCGACCCATCACCGCTCTGTACCGACTTGTTGGCCCTCGTGTACGTAGTACCGAGGAGAGCTACTAGTGTTAGGAGAGTACTAGCTACCCCACGAGCCCCGGGGTTCTGCTAGCCTCCTTCACCGACTTGTTAGGCCCACTAGGGTAAACCAGGGTAGTCAGACGAGGGTGTGCGGACTGTGGAGGGGCAAGGCCCCGGTTTGGTTACTGTGGAGGGGTTGGACCCCTGTTACTGAGAGGGCTCTGCCCTAGTTCCGTGCTGTGCTTTGGGCGCACCCGTTAACGGAAACGACTGACCGCGTGCCAGTGCGAGGTAGCTACCTGTGCGTTTATCGCGTGTGTCGTAGTCACCGTTACGTCTGTTAGTGACCTTGGGGTGGTTGACTGAGGGTAGGATCACCACGGGGGACTCTCCCGGCTAGGAGAGCACCACGTGCTACTTCTACTTTTGGAAAAGACTGCAATCAAGATCGTTCCCACGAGGACATTCGAGATCAAGTAAAGGATCTGAGAAATAAATGAAATAGTGAGAAAATTGAAAGATGTGAATAAAGGAAGTAATAGAACATAACAGCTACTGTACACTCTACTGTTGTCTTTAGTTAGTTTGCCACTCTACTCAGCGTTTGCTGACGTGTTACACTCGTTACCTTTTTCAGGACCAGGTGTTGAGCAGCCAGGGTCGGCGGCTGCAGAGGACGCTGGGTCGAGTAGGGTCCAGTAGAGTTTACCACAGTCTTTTGTACCTCTTTTGTTTCTGTTCTAGTGAGTAGTTTTGTTTCCGCTGTACTTTCTTTACTTGCAGTTCGTGTTATATGATAAATGTTGTTCTACTGTTGTGGTGGTACCTACTGTAGTAGTTGCTTTTCCTTACTGCTGTACTTCCTTACTGTTAGTTATATTCATGCTGAATGTGGTTTATTTTACTGCTCTTTTGGTTACTTCCTCGTTGGACGACTAGGTCTTGGGATTAGTCGAGTCGGTCCGGTTCTCGTGTCTCGTAGGGACTCGGGAGCCGGGTCGTTACAGCGTGGTTTCCCAGACGTCCAGAAGTCTGCGAGGACGTCTGGCCTATCTCCCAGACGTCCGATGGTCACCCCGGACGTCTGGAGGTCACTCCCGCTGTCTGGTACAACAGCCAGACGTCCGATTCTTGTTGGATGGCGAATCACCGAGCCTGCGCACACCCATCTCCCTCCCTCAGTACGGTCAGTTGACAGGAAGGAAGAAGAAGACGGAAAACTCACCTTTCAGACGTCTTGAAGGTCTTCCAGACGTCTCCCTCGCCGTCTGTCTATCGACCCAGACGTCTGATTCTGGAAATTTTTCCAGAACAGGGCACCACCCGGCTTCCGCTCGCGACGCCGCCCACGTCGCACCTCGCGCGCCTGCTGCTCGGACCGCAGCAGTCCCCCCTCCGCGTCGCTCCGCGCCCCCTACGCCCTCCGCCGGCCGGCCCTAGCAGCCCCGGCGACCGCAGTGAGCGCGGAGGAGGTGCTGCGTGCGAGAGCGGAGCTCGCCGGGGCTGCTAGGGCCGGCCGGCGGAGGGTGCAGGGGGCGCGGAGCAACGCGGAGGGGGGACTGCTGCGGTCTGAGCAGTAGGCGCGCGAGGTGCGACGCGGGCGGCGTCGCGAGCGAAAGCCAGGTGGTGCCCTGTTCTGGAAAAATTTCCAAAATCAGACGTCTAGGTCGATAAACAGACGGCGAGGGAGACGTCTGGAAGACCTTCAAGACGTCTGAAAGGTGAGTTTTCCATCTTCTTCTTCCTTCCTGTCGACTGACCGTACTGAGGGAGGGAGATGGGTGTGCGCAGGCTCAGTGATTCACCATCCAACAAGAATCAGACGTCTGGCTGTTGTACCAGACGGCGGGAGTGACCATCGGACGTCTGGGAGATAGGCCAGACGTCCCCGCAGACTTCTGGACGTCTGGGAAACCACGCTGAACAGGTAATTCTCTGATCCACTTTTTAAGATGTCTGGAAGAAGTTCCAGACGTCTGATTTTGCACAGTGTCGTCGTTTTTTACCCGTTTAGGGCCCGTTCGGGTTCCGTTTTCCGCGATTCGAGTTGCGTTCTTTTCAGAATTAATTCCTCTACCTGTCTACGGTAGCTATACACTGTTTTGAGACACTCCTTGTGTTTGATCCGTGTGACGGGACCTCGTTCAGTTGCAGTCTTGGGAGTCGCGGAGGCACGCGGGATTCCCGATCACGCCCCCATTACTCCCGTTATACCTGGTAGAGTGGCTTTAAGTTATTAATAAAATCTGTTAAAGTATGGAACCATAACTAGAGCCTAGGACGTTGCATGAAAACCTAGGAATGAGAAATATATGATAGCTCCTAGGTGTTGCATGAATCCTAGGGCTGGAAAACTAGATTGTATGATAGATCCTAGGATATGGCATGAATCCTAGGATGAGAAAAACTAGTGGAATGTATAATACTGCAGTCTTGGAAAATGGAAAGAGATATAAAGCTGCCTGTAATTTGAATTAACAGCTGCCTGTTGTGAATAAATAACGTGGTTGAGAACATGGATTGTAAGAATGTGAAACTGGAAAGTGAAACCTGGATGTTTGAGTAAAAAGGATGGAACCCTACGGGGAAGTAGGAGTAGAACTCCTGGAAAGTGAATGGAATAGTATTGGGGAAGTGAGCTGGCCCTTGAGTACGGAGTACCAAGGAGAGCGACTGTCCCCCTGTTTAATGCAGAGCGGAGCCAGCCGCCCCAGGGACCCGGGGTTAGGACTGGCCACTCTGTACCGACTTGCTGGCCCTCGCGTACGTAGTACCGAGGAGAGCTATTAGTGTAGGGAGGTACTAGCTACCCCACGGGCCTCGGGGTTCTGCTATCCTCCCACACCGACTTGTTAGGCCCGCTGGGGCAAACCAGGGTAGTCAGGCGAGGGTGCGCGGACTGTGGAGGGGCAAGGCCCCGGTTTGGTTACTGTGGAGGGGTTGGACCCCTGTTACTGAGAGGGCTCTGCCCTGGACTGGTTCCGTGCTGTGCTTTGGGCGCACCCGTTAACGGAAACGACTGACCGCGTGCCAGTACGGGTTAGCTACCTGTGCGTTTATCGCGCGTGCCGTAGTCACCGTTACGTCTGTCAGTGACCTTGGGGTGGTTGACTGAGGGTAGGATCACCACGGGGGACTCTCCCGGCCAGGAGAGCACCACGTGCTACTTCTACTTTTTGGAAAAGACTGCAATCAAGATCGTTCCCACGAGGAACATTCGAGATCAAGAAAAAGATCTGGGGAATAAATGAAATAGTGAGACAATTGAAAGATGTGAATAAAGAAAGTAATCAAACATAACAGCTACTGTACACTCTACTGTTGTCTTTAGTTTTAGTTGCCACTCTACTCAGCGTTTTGCTGACGTGTTACACTCGTTACCTTTTTCAGGACCACGTGTTGAGCAGCCAGGGTCAGCGGCTGCAGAGGACGCTGGGCCGAGTAGGGTCCAGTAGAGTTACCACTATCTTTTGTACCTCTTTGTTTCCGTTATAGTGAGTAGTTCTTGTTTCCGCTGTACTTTTCTTTACCTGTAGTTCATGTTATATGATAAATGTTGTTCTACTGTTGTGGTGGTATGTACTGTAGTAGTTTCTTTCCTTACTACTGTACTTTCTTACTGTTAGTTATATTCATGCTGAATGTGGTTTATTTTACTGCTCTTTTGGTTACTTCCTCGTTGGACGACTAGGTCTTGGAATTAGTCGAGTCGGTCCGGTTCTCGTGTCTCGTAGGGACTCGGGAACCGGGTCATTACACCACCACAAGAATAGAACAGTAACAAGGTACAGGAACATAAAGGTACAGAAAAGTAAAGGTATAGAACGTAAAGTATAGGAGTCTGAACTCATTACTACAAAAAGGTACTACAAGAGAAGGCTACTGCTACTGGGCTCTACTAAGCCCAGCACCTTCTGCAGCCGGAGACTCGGGCTGCTCAACACTTGGACTTGAAAAGGGGTTATGAGTAGACAAAGTCAGCGAATGTTGAGTAGAGTGGCAACCAACTAACTAAAGTAGTAAAAGTGAACAGGTAGCTGTTTATTCCAATTACTTTATTTTACAAGTTATTCCTTTTCACCCATTAGTTTATTTATCAGATCCCTTTCTTGATCTCGAATTTTCCTCGTGGGAACAATCTTGATTACAGTCTTTTTCGAAGAGTAGAAGTCGCACGTGGTGCTCTCCTGGCCGAGAGAGTCCCCCGTGGTGGTCCTACACCCAGTCAACCACCCTAAGGTCACGGACAGACGTAATGGTGACTATAGCACGCGCGATAAGCGCAAGGGTAGCTACCCCGCATTGGCACGCGGTCAGTCGTTTCCGCTAACGGGTGCACCCAAATATAGCACGGAACAGTCTAGAGTCTAGCCCTCTCAGTAACAGGAGTCTAGCTCCTAAGAACCAAACAAGGGTCTCGCCCCTCCACAGTCCGTGCACCCTCGCCTGACTACCCTGGTTTGCCCAGTGGGCCTAACAAGTCAGTGTAGGGTGGCTAGCTGAACCCCGGGCCCCGTGGGGTGGTTAGCCCTCTCCCTACACTAGTAGCTCTCTCCGATACAGTGTACGCGAGGGCCACGAAGTCGATGCAAAGTAGCCAAACCCACCCTGGGTCTCAACCCGAAGGGCGGCAAGCTCCCCTCTACACTAAGAGGGAATATGCACTCCCCTTGGTACCACGTACTCAAGGGCTAGCACACTTCCCATCACATTTCCAGATCCATTCGTTTATTTCCAGGAGCTCTACTCCTAATTTCCCCGCAGGGTTCATGCTCATATTCCTCATGCCATTCCGTACCAGGTTTCATCATTCACATTTCCATTCTCAGGTTATATACGTGCAGCTTGTATTTCTATCATTCATGTTTCCATTCTCAAGGTATATACATGCAGCTCGTATTTCTATCATTCACGTTTCCATTCTCAGGTTATACACATACGGCTCGCATTCTAGCATTTGACGTATACAACAGCTAAGGTTACATGCAACTGTTTCACTAGCACAGTTAATTCATATTTCACAGGCAGCTCTTGTTCATTAACAGACAGTTGTTTTCTATCTACTCATTCAAGATTACAAGTCAAGCATGCATACAGACATTTCAAGTGTTTCTCATCCTAGGATTCATGCCATATCCTAGTTTTTAATCATTCGTTCCACGCATGCATTCAGGTTTGTATTTAAATTAGGGGAAGCCACTCTACCAGACAACCCAGGAGTATTGGGGGCTCGAACGGTAGGCTCACGTGCCTCAGCAAGCCCCGAACCCACAACGGAATGAAGTCCTATAACAAGGAGCAATCACAAGAGAACATTCATAACAGTATAGAAAACCTTCTAACAAGTAGAGGAACTTACAAGGAAAACATCAGTATATTATTTGCGTAAAACGAACCTCCAACGGACCCTAAACGGGTCAAAAACAGGGCTACTGACTCAAATCAGACGTTTGGAACTTCGTCCAGAAGTGTCCAGAAATGCACCTCAAGCTCTATGTCGACCCCAGACGTCCAAGAACTCTTTTCGACCATCTAGACCCAACTCATGACGTCCGACCTCCTCTCCGGACGTCTGGAAGTGCTTCCAGCCGTCTAGTAAGCCACCCAGACGTCTGAAATGCGTGGGAGGGCGTGCCCCACGCCTTCTTGAAGCAAATCCTGCATGCGACAGCAAAATCCTCTCAAAATAGCTACGCAAAGTGTAGCTGCGGAGCGACCTGCATGGTCGTATCCGCAAAGGGAACGTACCTTCGCGAAGATCTCTCGTCAGACATCTGGAATCACCTCCAGACGTCCGCTCCGTCGTCTGGACGTCGCTCCAGACGTCTAATTTTGAGAAAGACCCAGAACCTGCTTCCGCTCACTCTCGCCGTGTGCAGCCGCACCTCGCCTGCAGCTCCGGCTGCAGCAGTGCCAGGGACGACTCCCTGACACACTCCTCCTCCCGCATGTGCCACTCTGGCCGTGCGCCCTCCGGTGAGCTCCCACACGAGCTCGTGAACTCAAGTCCCTCCTCCACTCCTCACGCCAGCTCTCCTCCTCACCGCTGCTCTCGCGCTTTCTCTCGCGCTAGCTTCTCTCGCTGAGGTGGAGAGGAAGAGAAGAAAGGGCTGGTGGAGTGGGGAGAACGAGAGAGGAGGATGGGGGGTTATAAAGAGGGCGTTAGGGTCGTATGAGGTGGGGAGAGAATAAGGGAAGGAAAAAGAGGGTACTGTCTGTGCACAACCTGCGTGCAAACGCGAAGCTCGTACTCAAAAATTTTGATTTCCAGACGTCTGAGAAGGTGTCCAGATGTCTAATCGACAGTCCAGACGTCTTAAAAGGCTCAGGACAAAACGGGTCTTAACACTATTGCATGTCTGGTATAGATTTACAGAGAATTCTAGGCAAACATTAATGAAATCATTTTGGCTTTGGGATCTACATCAAATGAATTGTGCAGCCATCGTTCATGGGTTCGTAAAGAGTGCTGTTGATTCATTCTTGAATTGAACGTAATTTAAATCAATGCAGTTTTTACACGTTTCCTTTGTGAGGCTGTAACTCGAATTTTCCTTAAGAAAGACCATACAGGCAGTTAAGTTGTAATAAATCATCAATGAAATTAATTAATGATTTTCTGATTTCAAGGCAGGCTGTGACAAATCATAATGTAAATGTGTCGAAAAGTAAATTCTCTCCAAAAAAAAAGGGGGGGAATATATATATGATTTTTAGTGGTATGCTACTATTATTTTCACTTGTGATAAAAGAAGTATTTCTTAACCCTTATATAGCATGGCATAGTGATATAACTCTTGCATTTCGATTATTGATGAGATTTAGGTTCGAAGTTCCTAGGTTGTAGTTGGATCCTTATTTTCTATTCTGGATAATTGGAAAATGGTTCTTGTTTTGACAATGAGATAGGAAGTTAATGCATGGCAAGTATGTGGTTAATAATTATTATTTAATCACTTTGCATTTGATGTTGAGCTTACTTTAATAAATTTAGTTCATACCAAGCTATATTTAAGTGAATTGCATGAAACCATCAAATTTGCTATCAAAATTGGAAAATTAAGGTTCTTATTATTCATTGACTCTGGTTGATTTTGTTGTCAGTTTCCTATGTTATGCATACCTCGCACCTTAACCACTACCTAGCCCCTTCATGTTAGTCTTTGTACCTTTTTGTCACCTTACTCGCAATCAAATGATTTTGAAATAGTTTCTATATTCTTCTTTTAGTTTATTAAGAAAATAAATTTCTTCTCTAGTTGGGATGTGGGAGAAGTATCCCGAGTTATTTTTCTTGTAAGTCCATAACACCCTAGTTTGTTCTCTTTAAGGTTGTTATTACCTCTTTATGGTTATTATGGACCACCTGCTTACATGTCTCCCTTCGTACTTACACGTTCGCTCGAGTTTTGGGAACGAAACTTCCTTTAATGTTGTTATATATGTAACGTCCCGAACCCAGATTTTCGAGTCATTTTAGACTAAGCGTGCCAAGACAAACCCATTGACACTTTTCGCATGCAAATCGGAGCCTACAGGAATTAAAAATGCATAACCAAATTGAAAACCCGTGTGTTTTTCATTTTTGTAATCTGGACCTTGTATCGACAATACGAAAGTACTTTTGACTTTCTGGTGTCATGAATATTTTTACGGTATGTTCCTTGTGGCAATCGGACCTCGAATGTGTAAAAAGTGTATAAACTACGAATAATCCTATGTGCGATCTGCTTTATGGATCGTATTTTACAAACGACCTCCGTTTTAAAATTTAAAATTTTCATCGAATTCCTTATTTTGTGATGATTCCAATGATACATGTTTTGTTGAATTGGAGCTCATTCGAGCCTATTACAAAAGGGTACGTAATTATAAATAAAAATAAAAATACTCTTATTTTTTTTATTAAAAATCCTATGTAAGTTGTCAAAATAAATAAATAAATAAATAAATATTTTCCTAATCATAACCCCCACCGCCTCTCCCTCCGTTCCGTTTCTGTAAGATCCCAAACCCTCCCACGTTTTTTCCCACACGAAATAGAAAGACAGAGAGACGAAGAGAAAGAGAGGAGAGGAAGAGAGAGAAGGAGAGGAAGAGATACCAAGAGAGAGAGCGAGACCGCAGGGAGGAAAGAAGAGAGGGAAAGGTAGGAGAAGAAAGAACGGGAAAGAGAGAAAGGAAAGACCGTGAGGAGAGGAGAGAGAGATATAGGAAAAGAGAGAAAGAGAGAGCTAGAAAAGGAGACAGAGAACGAAGAGAGAGAGGGAGTTGGAGCCATGCATGCCCTCCTTCATGCATGCGCAGAGGTCGAGAAAGAAGAAGGCGTTGAAGGAGAGACCAAGGCGAGGAAGAAGAGGGAGGACGGCTTCGTCGGAGGGCCGCCGAGGGTCGGCGAGGTCCAGCGAAGGGTTCCGGTGGACGGCGGAGGCGATCCGTCGTGGAGGTGGTGCGTGCATGGGTTTCGAACCCAACACGCAGGAGACGGGGAGGGTCGGAGAGGGAGAGTTCGGCGGTCGTCTGGTCGGTGAGGACGTCGTCGGAGGGTTGCCGGAGGACCGACGCGGTCGCGGTGGCTGGAGACAGCGTCGGCGAGTGGACCGCTGTGCATGCACGCATGGGTGCATGCGTGAACAATAGCCGAAGAAGAAACGAAGAAGGAGAAGGAAGGGGAGATTGAGGAGAGAAGACGGGGCGCCGGCGGTGGTCGGCGTGGCTGGCGGATCACTGGTGGAGGACCAGCGAGGCCATGGGTTGTGCGTGCGTTGATGTGAAGGAGTCCGAAGGAGGAAGAGGGGAGAGTTTCAGATTTGAAATTGTAAGTTTTTATTATTACGTATAGGTCCCTATAAAGGAATTAGTGTGTTACTAACATTTGACGATCAAATTTGTTTTGCGTAGATCAAAGGCCTCCGAGATCAGAATTAGGCGATCCAGGAGTTGATCTTGGGGTTCTCGAGGGTGTCGAATACATCGGCACAGTTGGATCAAGCTGTTCTACTCCGATTCTTGAGGCACGTGGAGAAAGGACGTACGTATGTGATCGTTGCTGTTATCCGTTCCAGGGTCAAACGCTATTCGTTTTTCGCATTCCAGGATCCGTTGGAATCGTCTCTCCACGAACTACGCATGGGTAAATTTTAAAACTGGTTTTAGAAATTAATTGTTACATGAAATTTTCAATAAAAGATTATGACGTTTTAAATTATTCTTTTCATGTCTCGACGTTGCTCTTAACCTCAGTTCACACATGGATTTCGATGCGGGCGAGGATATTGTCCCAAGCCCGGTGCGCATGGTTCGGAGTCACTGTAACCCTCCGGTGACATTCGGTAGAGTAGTCTTTCCTTTTTCATACAATTTATCTACACAGTGATTTTCTTCGTGTATTGCAATGTTTAATATGCATTCTTACCTCTTGCTGAGGTTAGACCTATTTACGTATTCTTGTTGCTCTGGGTATTGGAATATTAAATATAAATGATAAAAATCTAGTCGTTGACTTGGAATGTGAATAACAAAAGTAATATTGTTAACTGTCGGATTAAAAGGAGTTAAGGACAGATTAATTGATAATTTTCATGAAATGAATTATAAAGCAATGAAGCATTGTTGGATATAGCTTTATCATCGCATGCACAAAAGATACTCTATTTTTAGTAAAACTGACATCATCAGGATAATTAAATAATGATTTAATTGGAACCACGATCGGAAATTGAAAATTACCTGGAAACAAATAAGCTAAGGGATAATGTGAATATTAGTTAATTCTGAAATAGAAAATGTGAAATTACTAAAGATGATTTGAATGGATGAAAATGAAAGATACAGCTATCCGGAAATGAGATATATAATACGACAGATATGCTGGGAAAACAACAGGAATAGATAACTAGTTTCAGCCTGCTACTCATCAGATTTTAGCTATAGCTTTAGTCTTTTTAAATCGATTCTGGGTTGGTTTATGGAGTTGCTGGCCTCCCTAGGACTCTTTGGTTAGTGTTAGCGACCAACTGGGATAGTGGATTTACAGAGCTCGAGGGTTGGAGTGGTTTCTTTCTCAGCCGGTGGGTAGGTCATTAGCTGTCTATGACAGCGTACATAGCGCATGTACGTGTTCACACCATACGATGTAGCCGCTGATGACTCTACAATTATTAGTGTTTATATTATCAACTACAGTCAATTTTGAGGGCACATGTGCATTAATGTCAATGAACCGAACAGATGGATCTGGATCGATGAACGGAGTACAACGAATCAAAATCACCTCAATCCGACCTCTGTAGCTCCCACAACAAACACTAGAAGTTCTGACCGTTGATCTAATGATCAACGGCCTAAATCCGGCCACATGTCAACACCAAAAAGGGGGAGATTATTGGAACCTTGTTCCACATCTTGTTTTGGTGTTAACAAAATTATTATGGATTAATGTTTGCAATTGAGTGCTTTTCAGATTTAAGTGAAGGTTAAGGCAAACAGGAAGTGATGGAGGCATGATGATGAGAAAGAGAAGATGATGACAAGGAGGAGGCAAGACGACAAGGATGAGTCGAAGTGAAGAAGATCATCTTCAACCTTTAGTTTTTTAGTTTAGACTTTTTATTTATAGAATGTATACCTCTTAACAAAGGAATGTAACTTAGATCGTAAAAGTAATTAGAGATAAATTAGGATTAATATTACGATCATTTTCAAAGAACGTAATTGATTAAATCACTTAAAAAAGGTACTTGTTAACCCACAAGTACTAATACTAAAGTTTAGTACCGGTACATGTGAGTTACAGGTTTGGGTTTTGTCAAGAAATAAACCTGTACCCTACAAGTACCGGTACTCATGATCAGTACCGGTACTAATGATCAATACCGGTACAAGTGGGTTACAGATTTGTGTTAAGAATTTGAAACCCAAATCTAGAAGCAACGAGTGCCGGTACAGGTACTTTAGTACCGATACCAGGTAGCCGTTGGCTCAAAACTGAATGGCTAGAAAATTAATTCTAACAATATGAACGTTGGAAATTAATTCCCAATGTCTAGTAGACGAGTATCCTAGGTCCTAAACTCTATAAAATGACCCTGGGACTCTTTGTTTGCACATAAGAAATACAAGAAATGAAGAAGAAAAATTCTAGAGCTATATTACATTTTTCCACCGCATATTCAAGAGAAGGAATAGTTTGTTGCTCTCAATCTCTATACGCTTTTGCAAACACTTCAACGACGTGTTTCTCTCACGCATCTACGAAGCAGTTCACGCTCATTCTAGGCTCTCAAATTGGTATCATCTTTTAATTATTGTTGAGAGGCTTAGGTTCTAGTTGTAAGATTCTTTTTGTCTTATACCTGTATTTCATTTGTATTTGAGCTTGTTGCTCGGTGGGTTGTAACAAACCCGTTATTGTACTTGGGTTGAGGTAACCTATTAATTACATCGGTTTAGTAGATTGATTCTCTCGGGGTTGAGAGAATCGGGTTAAAAATCCTAAGCTGGGAGGCTTAGGTAGTGGAGTACCCAAGGGAGGGGAACCACTATACATATTATGCCAATTTCTGTGATTGTATTTTGTGCAAATCCTTTTGGTTATTACTAATATTGTGCGTGCACGTAGATAGCCATATTACATATCTTCAGATCCTCTATCAATTGGTATCAGAGCGGGTAGCGAGAAGAAGTAAAAACTCTTGCTCGCAATGGCATCCACATCAAGGCGCAACGAAGGAAAGTCATCCACCCGTCCTCCCTATTTCGATGGGACGAACTATGGGTATTGAAAGAGGAGGATGCAAGTCTTCCTCAAAGCCATGGATGAAGATTCGTGGACTCTCATTCAAGAGAGGTACATGGATCCGCAGCCGCAAGAAGGAGTGGCATGGATGGCAGATCAAAAGAAGAAAATTGCGGGAAACGTGAAGGCGATGAACGCACTCTATTGTGCGTTGTCAAGGGAAGAGTTCAACTGAATTTCGGCATGCGAATCCGCATATGAAATTTGGAACACTCTCGAGGTCACCTATGAAGGTACAAACAAGGTAAAGGAAACTCATATCTCTATTCTAACAGAAAAGTATGAGTGTTTCAGGATGGAGAAAGGCAAAACAATCAAGGATATGCATACGAGGCTTGGGGAAATTGTTAACCCCGTGAAGAACCTAGGAGTCAAGCTGAAAGAGGAGCAGCTTGTAAGGAAGATCTTGAGATCTCTTACAAGCAATTAGTCTCCAAAGACCACAGCCATCCAAAAGGCAAAAGATCTTTCTACTCTCTCCTTAGATGAGTTAATTGGAAGCCTTATGGTTTATGAAGTCCAACTAGAAAACATAAAGAAGAACGAGGAGGAAAAGATGTCTAGCAAAAGGAAGAATATTACTTTTAGAGCAATTAAGGAGGACACGGACTCAACAACCTCGGAATCCGAAGATGAAGAAATGGAGATGCTTACGAGGTAATTCCAAAAATTTCTCAAGAAACAAGATAAGAAAGTCAATAAAATTTCAACTAATATTATTTTCTATGAGTCCAAGAAAAAGGGCCACTTGCGAAAGGATTACCCCTTAAACAAGAAGGAGGACAATAGGAAAGAAACAAAGGAGCTCAAGAAGAATAAGAAGAAGAAGAAAGCATTTAAAGCGACATGGGATGATAGTGACTTTGACATGGACACCAACTCCAGTGAATCGAATGAAGAAGAGGTCACACACCTTTGTCTTGTTGCAACTTCAAAAGATACAGAAGAAGAGGTAAACCCTGATTTTTCATTTGAAGAATTATCAGAAGCATATGAAGAGCTATATCATAAAGCTAAGTCATTTAAAAAAGAAAATAAAGTTTTGCATAATAGTTATAGAATTCTAGAAATAGAGAAATCTTGTTTAGAAATAGAATTAGATATGTCCAAAGAAACCAACAATCAATTACATGCAAAAATAGTAGAATTAGAAGATATCTATGAACACTTTGAGGACACCTTGAATAATTTAAAAATAACTAGCTTGAATACAGAATTTTGTAATAATTTAAAAGCCAAGTTCAATAATAAGAAGAACACACAAAATAAATCACATGCACCTAGACATGCATGGATTTATCAAAAGGTCAAGAATCCTAAGAATTATAGATCTAACACAAAAGTGATCTATAAACTTAAGGATTTGAAAGGTACTAACCATCAAGGACCCGAAAGAAAATGAGTACCTAGAAAAAATATTTGTTTTGAAGGAATAGATCAAAGAGATCAGTGGGTGTTCAAGGCATACAACGGAACATTTCAACCTTTCTATAGGTTGAATGAAGACCAAGAACGATGGCCTAACGGACCTTGGTACTCACATTCATCATTTTACTATTAGTAAACTTTATGGTATGATATTTCTTCATTTTTTTGTGATTGACAAAAAGGGGGAGAAAAATAAAGGGCAAATAGGAATATTTTTAGGGAGAGCTTATATTGAGGGGGAGGATTAAAATGAAAATTTTTCCTTCATATAACATTGTTAAATTTTTTAATTATCTATTTGCAAGATAGTTTTGTCAACTCCAAGAAGGGGGAGATTGTTGGAACCTTGTTCCACATCTTATTTTGGTGTTAACAAAATTATTATGGATTAATATTTACAATTGAGTGCTTTTCAGATTTAGGTAAAGGTCAAGGCAAACAGGAAGTGATGGAGGCATGATGATGAGAAAGAGAAGATGATGACAAGGAGGAGGTAAGACGACAAGGATGAGTCGAAGTGAAGAAGATCATCTTCGACCTTTAGTTTTTTAGTTTAGACTTTTTACTTATAGAATGTATGCCTCTTAACAAAAGAATGTAACTTAGATCGTAAAAATAATTAGAGATAAATTAGGATTAATATTGCGATCATTTTCAAAGAACGTAATTGATTAAATCACTTAGAAAAGGTACTTGTTAACCCACAAGTACCGGTACTAAAGTTTAGTACTGGTACATGTGAGTTACAGGTTTGGGTTTTGTCAAGAAACAAACCTTTACCCTGCAAGTACCGGTACTTATGATCAGTACCGGTACTAGAGGTAACGAGTACCGATATTAATGATCAGTACCGGTACAAGTGGGTTACAGATTTATATTAAGAGTTTAAAACCCAAATCTGGAAGCAACGAGTGCCGATACAGGTACTTTAGTACCGATACCAGGTAGCCGGTGGCTTAAAACTGAAAGGCTAGAAAATTAATTCCAACAATATAAACGTTGGGAATTAATTCCCAACATCTAGTAGACAAGTATCCTAGGTCCTAAACTCTATAAAATGACCCTAGGACTCTTTGTTTGCACATAAGAAATACAAGAAATGAAAAAGAAAAACTCTAGAGCTATATTACATTTTTCCACCACATATTCAAGAGAAGGAATAGTTTGCTTCTCTCAATCTCTCTACGCTTTTGCAAACACTTCAATGATGTGTCTTTCTCACGCATCTACGAAGCGATTCACACTCATTCTAGGCTCTTAAATTGGTATCATCTTTTAATTATTGTTGAGAGGCTTAGGTTTTCGTTGTAAGATTCTTTTTGTCTTACACCTGTATTTCATTTGTATTTGAGCTACCTGTTAGGGTATTTTGAGTCTCTTTAACAAAATATTCTAAGGAAATAAAAAGAGCAAGAAAATAAAGACAAGAGATACAAGAAAGGATTAAAAAGAATCTATCCTATTCTTCTTGTCTTCTATCTTCAATCTGTCGCTCCACTCGAACCTCCTCTGTTCTTCATTTAGCTCCTCTAATCCATCCTGGATGCGAGCTCGAGTTCCGTCTAAACACGTCCACATTTGCAATTGACCTGAAATCTAGGACTCAAATTGCAAATGTTAAATAACACGTGTTTTGTTATCATCAAAACAAATGATCGTGGTGCTTTAGCACCAACAATCTCCCCCTTTTTGATGATGACAAAACCATAGATAATAATGCAAAAAAAAATCCTCCCCCTTTTTGACATTATCAAAAAGGTTTAATTGATTTTACATTTCCTATAACTCCCCCTTAAAACATGCTCTTCTATGAATTTATTTTAACAAAGGTGATATTCCCCCCCTTTTTGTAACAAGATAGCTATTATTTTTCTCCCCCTAACTAAAGGAAAATTAGCTACCTTATATCTCCTCCTTAAAAATTGACAATTAGCTCATCATTTTTTAACTCCCCCTATCTAAATGATTATGATAAAAAGATAGGGTAAATGGTTTTACCTCACCTACCATGGCCAAAAAAATGGCCCGAATGGTGGTGGTGGATGCCACATCGGATGGGGCTCCCATCCGTAGCTTGGAGGCCCGGGCATCGGCGCCGGTCTCCAATCTGGTGGTCGACGTGCGGCGGGTCCGTCGTTTGTTCGCCGTCTCGTCGGTCTTCTTGTTCTCCTCCTTGGTCTACTCCTTGGTTCTCCCAACTTGAGTTGACCAGCCTTGAGTTTGTAGGTCCAGTCCTTTGTGTTGTAATTATCCCTGAATCCTACAAAACAAGATTCTAATTCTTTCTTTGGTATCCAAGTGGGCTTGGATCCGGATCTGTTAGCGGGTCTCCTTGATGGAGATCCTTTCTCAACCTTAGGGCTATAAAAATTATCTACTTTATTGATTAATTTGTTGGAGTTTTCCCTAAGACATGCAATTTCTTTTTCTATAATACTCATCTTAGTCTTTAAATTAGAGATTTCTAACTTTAGACTATCATTTTCCTCAATTAATTTATTATTTTCATTGATGAGGTCTTGATTTTCTAATAATAGGTTATCAATTCTAGGACTAGCTTCTATGTCCTTAAGTTGTTTTTCTAACCTATCATTTTCATTTTTAAGAAAACTAAGGTTCTTTTTAATACTTTTATTTTCTATTTTAAGTGATTTACTAATCTCAAATAGTTCATTAAAAGCTTCTTGTAAATCAAAATTTACCCCATTGTCGCTGTCGTCGCTTCCGCTTTCGCTGTCGCTGTTGCTTCCTCTGGCCATGAAACCAAAGCAAGCGGTTTCTTCCTTTTCTTCTTCTTCTTCCTCCGAGCTGGAATCGTCCCAAGTGGCTTGGAACGCCTTCTTCTTAGATTTCTTTTCCTTTTCCTTTTTCTTCTCCTTTTTGAGAAGAGGGCACTCTGGTCGTCGGTGCCCTTTCTCGTTGCAGTGGTAGCAACGTCTCGGGCTTTCCTTCTTCTCCTTTTTCTCTTTCTTTAATTCCCTACAAAACTTGGAAAAATTTTCAAGTAAAATTCTAAAGTCTTCGTCATCGGAACTTACCTCGCTATCCGACGCAGCTCTGAAGGCAAGAGTCTTCTTTAGTTTGGGCTCCGGTGTATCCTTCTTCTTCTGCTTCAACTTTGTCTCGTAGGCCATTAGATTGCCTAGGAGATCTTCCATGTTGAGCTCCTCTACTTCGTTCGCCTCCTCGATGGCGGTGACTTTCTGTTCCCACTCCGGTCCAAGGGAACGAAGAAGCTTCCCTTGAAGCTCCCCCTTGATGAAGATCTTCCCTAAAGCTTTTGAATTGTTTACTATGAGAGTGAACCTAGTGTTCATCTCACTTAAAGTTTCGTTAGATTTCATAGAGAAAGCCTCAAATTCTTGTGAAAGTAAATTGAGTTTAGAAGTTTTTACCTTAGAGGTACCTTCGTGAGTTACCTCAAGTGTGTGCCAGATCTCGTATGCGGTGGCGCATTGCGAGATTCTGTTGAACTCCTCCGAGCTGAGCGCGCAATACAACGCGTTCATTGTTTTTACGTTGAGAGAGAGCTCCTGGATCTGCTGCTGCGAGTATCCTCCGGCGGGTTTCTCTGGGATGTCGAAATGGGTCTCGCACTGGCCCAGACTGTGAAATCGGTGGCTTGAAGCCAGGTCTTCATCCGCAACTTCCAGTAGGGGTAGTTGCTCCCGTCGAAGAACGGTGGACGGGTTGTGGACTGCCCCTCGGAAATCCTGCTTGTGGAACAGCTTCCCTCCATGATCTTCTTGCCGGGTGTTACTCCGATCTTGCAAGAACCTGCTCTGATACCAGTTGAAAGTTCCCTACTAGGAGGGGTGACGTAATAAAATGCGGAAATAAACAATATCACAGAATAAACAAACACACAAAGTACACAAAGAATTTTTAGGTGGAAACCCAAACCGGGTGAAAACCACCACCTAACCCTCTCGAGTTAGGATTTTCCGATCAACCTAGTTGATCAAATCCACTAACCGAATCACTTTAAAACGAGGGTGATTCAACCTCAGTACAACCACGCTACAAGTACGAGGGTAGCGTTCCTCAACCCCTTCTCTCCACGAGAAGGATTTTGTCCCACGAAGGAGACGGGAATTCGCAAAGCGAATACCCAACCAAAAGACAAAGATAAAATAAACAACAAACCTATAGAGCCAACAAAGTAATAAACCTAAGCTTCTATAGGAATTAGGAAACTCCCCTTTGCAAGGAGTGCGTCGATGATGACGCGGGTGCGTGAGCCACGCAACGGCGCAATGTCGCTCTCGTGAACAACGGCGGGAGAGCGGGTGCGCGAAGGTTTGATGCTCTCAAGGGAATGGAGCTTAAGCTTGGAGAGCAAGATCTTTTCTGGACACAAAAGAGTGTGAAAGTGTGTAGCTAAGTGTATCCAAGTGTGTGTTGGTGTGTCAAAGGCTCCCCTCTATTTATAGAGGCCTTAGGAAGGCTTTGGAAGGCTTAGGAAAGGTTCTATAGCCGTTGGGAACAAAGCCCAAGAGAATCAGGCCGAAATCAGGACAATGATTACATTTGACAGGGTGATCAGACGTCTAATTCTGGCATCAGACGTCTGGAAGGCCACTTTAAGACGTCTGATTTAAAGGTCAGACGTCTGATTCTATGCGGGTTTCCTCCTGACTTGAATCAGATCTAAACAGGGTTTTTGTGCAAGTACATCAGACGACATACAGGACGTCTGGAACTATGTCTGGACGTCTGGAAACCTACTTTTACTGTGGGAATTGATTTCCAAACGTTGCAACTGCTAGAAAATCTCTGAGAAGAGATTTTGGGTCAGCCGAGGCAAAACGGTCATTTATCAGACCTCTGGAAAGGCCTAAGGACGTCTGATAAGGCTCTAACGGTCATAATCTTAAGTGCCTGCTAAGCTTGCCAACGGTCCACTATCTGGACGTCTGGCAAGTCCATCAGACATCTTCTAAGACGTCTGGAATAAGGTCTAGACGTCTGATTTCATCAGACAGAACCAACTATGTCCAGCCTAACAGTTATCAGACGTCTGAAGCATCAGTCAGACGTCTTAAATTGCTTTATCAGACGTCTGATTTTGGAATTAGACGTCTGGAAACTCTGTTTGAACCCTATATTGGTTTTCTAAGTGTTATACAGAAAACCTAAATATCCTAGGGTTGTGCAGGTGTTCCTAGGACTACTGTTAGGGTATTTTGAGTCTCTTTAACAAAATATTCTAAGGAAATAAAAAGAGCAAGAAAATAAAGACAAGAGATACAAGAAAGGATTAAAAAGAATCTATCATATTCTTCTTGTCTTCTATCTTCAATCTGTCGCTCCACACGAACCTCCTCTGTTCTTCATTTAGCTCCTCCAATCCATCCTGGATGCGAGCTCGAGTTCCGTCTAAACACGTCCACATTTGCAATTGACCTGAAATCTAGGACTCAAATTGCAAATGTTAAATAACACATGTTTTGTTATCATCAAAACAAATTATCGTAGTACTTTAGCACCAACAATAGCCATATTACATATCTTCAGATCCTCTATCAATTATAGCAAAAAAATTGGATCGGGTTGAGTTGGTAGATAAGAAAATTGACGAGCTATTGAACCAATCCCGAACCCCATTGCAAAACTTCTCCCTAGCGAAGGGAGCACACAATATTGACTTGGTTCAGTCTATGAATCAAGTGCACCTAGAACAACCACTGACCATATTCCAGAGAGGGACCTTTGCTCCATCAAACCCTGATTATTCTTTCCCCTCCCCTTTATCACCTTCTACCTTTGAAGATGCCCATGCCATCCAGGGATATTCTAAGCCTGACCCTTTCTCCAATACTTACAACCCTGGATGGCACAACCACCCTAATTTTGCTTGGTCGAACCAAAAACCAAACCAATTCCAGAACCAACCCAGGCCAAACCCTTCCTCCTATCAGCAAGGTCCACCTGCTAGACCATCCTATAACCAGAATAGGGCGGCTCTGACACAACAAAACTAAATGGACACTCTGATCAAAATGATGGCTGATATGAATCAGAAACATCAGGAGGAGTTGGCTTTAGTGAAGGGATAATTGAGCCAGCTATTGGATAACAAACAATAGGTGTCCCTTCCTTCTTAGCCACAACTGAACCCTAGGAATGTAATGAACAAAGGCCACAATCCTCAAGGGTTCCAACCAAATGAGGGGCAAGACCATATGATTCTACAAGCCCCTCAGACACCCCCTAGGTTTTCCACCTCTTCTTCTTCTCAAGGACCTAACCCTATTTCCAATGCCTCAGCCAATGCGATTACCTTGAGAAGCGACACTCAAATCCAGGACCCCAAATGACCAACCCCTCTCGTGACCTCACTACCTGAGATACTTGATTCTGAGGATTAATGGGAGGAACCTAAAAGCAAGCTTCAAGTGAGCTTGAACTCGCTCGTTAATGGCAGTCAAAGGCGTAAACCTAAAACAACAAAGTATGGGCTAAACGCCCCAATCAGATGGCTCAAAAGCTTCATCGAAGCATGGCAAAAGGTGGTGGCAGTGGTTTCGTGGTGAGGTGAGGCGTATGGTGGCCTGACGGAGGTGGAGATGGCCGGAGGAAGTGGGTTTGTTCGGTGGTTGTTTTGGGTGCATGGGAAGGCGAATAGATAAAGGGTTTTTGATGAGTGGAGTACGGTGGAGGTTATGGGCATGTCGGCGAGGAGGATGGAGGTGTGCAATGTGATGAAGTCCTTGCCAGAGGGGTCGCCAGAGGTGGGAATGAAGGTGGCAGGTGGTGTAGTTGACGGGTCAAAACAAGAGTTAAGAGGGGAAAAATTAATCTATGAGTCTAAGGAAATTATTCTAATCGTAATCTAATGGACGAATGGGGGAGAGCGACACTGGCTTTGATTGGCCGGTGTCGGGGAACAAGATACTCTAGTGAGGGTAGGCTAACAACGACAAGGGTAATTGAGGTAGAATAATGCCCTCTCTTTTGTTGGTGCTAGAGCGCTACGATCATTTGTTTTGATGATAACAAAACACGTGTCATTTAACATTTGCACTTGAAGTCTTAGATTTTAGGAAAATTGCAAATGGAGACGTAATTAGACGAAGTTCGAGCTCGCATCTAGGACAGATTGGAGGAGCTTGATAGAGAATAGAAGAGATTCGCGAGGAGCGATATATTGAAGAAGGAAGGAGATGAAGAATAGGATAGATTTCCTTCTCTTGTACTCCTTTTATTTTTCATTTCTTTTGTTGCTCTTTATTTTTGTTACTTAAATTCATGTTAAAGAGCCTCAAAGTACCCTAACAGTAGTCCTAGGAACACCGGCACAACCCTAGGACACTTAGGTTTTCTGTAGAAAACTTAGAAAACCAATATAGGGTTCAAACAGCATTTTCAGACGTCTAATTCCAAAATCAGACGTCTGATAATGTGTTTTAAGATGTCTGACTGTTGATTCAGATGTCTGATAACTTTTAGGCTGGACTTGTTAGTTGTCTGATGAAAATCAGATGTCCAGACCTTAGACCAGATGTCTTAGAAGACGTTTGATGACTTTGCCAGACGTCCATGTAGTGGACCGTTGGCTGGCTCAGCAAACACTCAAGGATATGACCGTTAGAGCCTTATCAGACGTCCTTAGGCCTTTCCAGACGTCTGATAAATGACCGTTTTGCCTCGGCTGACCCAAAATCTCTTCTCAGAGATTTTCTAGCCGTTGCACTCTCTTGGAAATCCATTCCCACAAAAAAGTAGGTTTCCAGACGTCCAGACATAGTACTAGACGTCCTGTATGTCATCTAATGGACTTGCACTAGAACCCTGTTTAAATCTGATCCAAGTCAGGAAGAAACCCGCCTAAAATCAGACGTCAGATGTTGTTCCTAGACATCTTAAAGTGATCTTCCAGACGTCTGATGCCAGGATCAGACGTCTGATAAGCCTGTCAGTGCAATCATTGTTCATGATTTCGGCCTGATTCTCTTGGGCTTTACTCCCAACGGCTATGGAACCTTTCCTAAGCCTTCCAAAGCCTTCCTAAGGCCTCTATAAATAGAGGGGAACCTCTTGCACACAAGACACACACTTTGTAATACACTTTCAAACCATTTTGTGTCTCTTGATCCTAAGAGGAAAAGCTTTTGCTCTCCAAGCTCTAGTTCTACATCTTGAGAGCATCAAGCATTTGCGCATCCGCTCTCCCGCCGTAGTTCACGAGAGCAACGTTGCGCCGTCGCGTGGCTCACGCACCCGCGTCATCGATCCGACGCACTCCTTGCAAAGGGGAGTTTCCTAATTCCTATAGAAGGTAGGTTTAAATTACTTTGTTGGCTCTATAGGATTATTGTTTCTTTATCTTTATTATTTGGTTAGGTATTCGCTTTGCGAATTCCCGTCTCCTTCGTGGGACAAAATCCTTCTTGTGAAGAGAAGGGGTTTGAGGTACGCTACCCTCGTATAAAGTAGCGTGGTTGTAATTGAGGTTGAATCACCCTCGTTTAAGTGATTCGGTTAGTGGATTTGATCAACTTGGTTGATCAGAAAATCCTAACTCGAGAGGGTTAGGTGGTGGTTTTCACCCAATTTGGGTTTCCACCTAAAAATCTTTGTGTATTTTGCGTGTTTGTCTATTTTGTGAGATTGTTTATTATATTCCGCAATTTATTACGTCACCCCCTCTGAGTAGGGAACTACATCTTTGACCGGAGAGGCGCGCAACGAGGAGAGGAAGGCAATAGGCCGTCTAATTTGACTGTTGGACGGCCGGACGAGGGGAGCGGAGAAGATTGTCGGACATCGTGGAGTATTTTGGCCAGAGAGGAGGGAGGAAGGACGAGGATTTCTGGCCAAAAGTGAGTGTAGGTCGGAGGAGGCCGGAGATTGGGATTTGAAGAGGTTTTTGGCCCAAAACCTAGCTAAGGAACTCGGCCTTGCAACCTGGGTCCTTTTATAGGGCTCAAGGAGGCAGTTGAACCTTGGAAACCAATCTCTTGAACTTGGAAGGTTCACCGAAATTGGAAACCCAAATCTCTCATGCGTTCGCATAAGAGATTAGGAAAGAGTTGAAGCTCAAGAATCGATCTGTTTAGAAGAGGATTTCAAGAAGGATCTCTGGTTCAAATTTGAGGAAGTTTCATCAATCAATCAAGGAGAAATCCTTGATTGATTGTTGCCGGAGCTTTAGGATTAGGAGTTCTATGCAGCGGAGACCTTTTTGAAGAAGAAGATGATAAAGTTAGGGGTTTTTGTGTAAGAACTTCGAAAGTTAAGGGGCCATTTGAGATAAAGAAAATCAAACTTAGACCAAAATGCAAACTAAGTCGAAATAATCTCAAATTGGTCCTAAGTTTTGTTACAAATTAATTTGACCCTAATTAATCCAATGGTGAAGTTCGATTTTTGTTTTGACCTAGTTTGACTGGGTAATTTATGCAAAAACCCAAATTAGGGTAATAATCTGTCTATGGCTTTGCTTTGGGTCAAGACGGGTTCTGATGGTCAAATTGAAAGTACCAAATCCTAGAGAATATTTTTCTATGAATTTTAGAAGGTTTGGGTGAATTTTATCCTAACCAGAACCTTAGTAGATTAAGCAGGTTTGTTTTTATGGTTTCATATGTCATTTAATTCCTGAAATGCGTGAAAACCCATTTTTGTCTGCACAGACCCTCTTGTTAGACAATTATGACCATTTGACCTTTGATTAACCCCTGAAAAATCCCAAGATTGTTCTACAATTGAGATGTGCTATTTAAAACTGCATTTTTACCCTTATTTTACTGTATTTCTCTCAGAATGATTATGTAATGAATTATAGTTCTCTGGTGGTTATGTAGGAATATTTATGTCTTGATTATGACTAATTAAAGCTAGATATGGCTGATAATAACGATATCATCATACTCCCATGCCTAACTTTTGCTAGTCCCTTAGCAAAATCTCATGGAATTAACTCAAATTCTAGATAATGCCTTTAATGCTTAGATCTCTGATGTGTGCTTTCTTTTGTAGATTAGGTCAGAATGCTAGCAATAGGCCTAGAGGTACACAAGTACCAACCAAGATCCGGACCTGACCAACTTTAGCCTCAGTCTACCGCGAAGTTTTCTAAGGCCCACAAGAACTAACCTAAGGTTCGTTGAACTCCACGGTTAAAGCACCCATGCTTAAAACATGCATAGTCCAAGTTCAGTTTGCAGTGTATTTTTGTAAGAGAGAGATAGAAGAATTTTTGCATTTTTGGAGAGTTTTCTCTCTCTTTTTCTTCTTTATTTCTACCTTCAGATTGGCTTTACAACACGGTCAGTATCGGATTCCTAGCTCCTACAATCAATCCTCGCAGGGTCCCTGCCTTTCGATGCTTTGAGATAGCACCGCCCATGGCAACCCTCAGAACCCTAGCTTTCGACACTTCGAGATAGTGTCACCATGGCGTTCTGTAGCTAAATTCAAGCCCTAGCAATCGACATTTCAGGATAATCCCGCCCATGGCACCTGAATCAGTACAAGGTGCTTACGTGCCCTAATAGGATATTTAGATACCTTAGGAGACAAGCACCGAGGAGACGGTATGTTATTTTACATCTTCGAAGGGAATTTCCTGCCTCTCCGTGCGGGGAACTCACCCAAATCAACTTGTGTTGATTAGCCGCTCCTAATCTAGATAGCTTTTTTATAATAGAATTAATGCATTTATGTGATTTTGATTATTAAGCGTACTGAACCAGACTGTGTGTTCATTAGGGTGCTTAGGTTACCGAGTCCCGCAAACCAGAGGTCAGTTAATGAGGCCGAATAATCACTAAGCCTTAGACCTAATACTTAAGCTTCACATTTTCCTTAACCTTTTGAGGACATCCAGATCTTAATGAATACGTAAATTTTTAAGCCTAAACACAACCCAAGAGACCTAAGATCAGCACTCATACTAATCTCTGTATCTCGTAGCACTTTTGATTTTCATTTTTTCTTTTGATTTTATATAGAACTTAAATAGATTCCATAATGTTTTACTAATGACTATCTCTTTTTATTTCAAATTGTTGCTCCTTTTTAACATTTTAAATCACCTCCTCTCTTCCTCTCAAGAATGATTTGCAATTAATTTTTTCAAAATTTCCTCCCCTTTCTCCAATTTTTTTGTTCTTTTTCAATTTTCTTTTTTTTATATTTTGGACTATGTATTTTTTTTATGAGAACCCTTTAGAACTTTGAATTTTTATGTGTTTGCACTTTAACACCCCCCATGCCTAAGTTTTACAATGTCCTCATTGTAAATCGGAGGGTATGAAATCAATTTAGGTTCAGGGATTAGAACAGGATAATCGAGTGGGCAAACGGGTCGGGATGATTGCTGCGGACGATTTCAAGCTCTGGTACGAGTACCAAAGGTGGAGTCAACTATTCTAAAACTGAACTCGAAGTGCAATAGATGCGAAGTACAAAAGGATAATCAGAAGGATCTCGGGTTTTTTGAATGACAGGTTGCCTCCCGTTAAGCACTAAATTCAATGGCTTCAGCTAAGTAGAAAATGGTATGAATTTTGTAGAACAAGCACCTTGATCAATAGCCTGGTTGGTCCAACCAAGTGCTTGTTTAGGTCAGCAGGCTGATGATGCAGCCCAAACCCAATCAATCTGGTGGGTTGATAGATGTGAATCAGTAGATGCGAAACCCACCATATACTCTGTGACTCAAATAAATGTGGAAGTGAAAAGCTAGGGTTTGGCTGAATCGAATCAGCCTAGTCAGAGTAGGGATCCTCAAATGAAAAAGGGTTGATGGAGAATGTAGGAACCCTACAGGAGTCATCAGAGAAGGATGGGGCGTGATTACCAGTCTGATCGAAGTCCGAAACCCGATTGAAATGTGGAGGAGAATCATGTGCAACCAGCTCATCGAGAGGAGAATCAGAGTAGAAATTGAGTCCGGTTGAAAGTCAAGGTTGGAAACAGGTTTTGGAAGGCTTTGTATATGCTGTGAAAGAGGTGGTTTCTTTCAAATTATTGACCTCAGTGTCAGAATCAAAGGATGGGTTATAGTCGCTAAGATCGTAAATTGGTTTGGATTTGTCAGGAAACAACAATTCTCCGAAATTAGGGTAAGATTTGAAATAATCGAAGAACTTGCGAGAATCGTGTTCTGAATCTAATTCGGGATCAGAGGTTCCACCACTGAGTGAATCAAGATGTGGAGAAATAGCAACCTGACTTGGATCTAACCTATTTTCAGATTCCGAGCTCAAAAAGGTGTCCTTATTAGGCATAGGCTCAGGTTCTTTGCTCATAGGGTAGACCCAATCGATTCCTAACTCTTCCAACTCCTCAATTTTTGTATCATAGATTGGCGTGACTTCCAACAAATCAATCTATATCTCTGAGGAGGTTGGAGAGGTGCACTCATCAAATACAAGCCCAGAATCATAATCCAAATTCAAAATCTGAATTTCATCATATTGGGCCTCATGATCATCCTAAATAGGCTTGAATCTAGATTCTAGGTTAAGGGTGTGAGTTGAATCACTAGAATCTAGGTTGGGCTTTATAGGGATGTCAGAATAGCTCTCGAGCATCACCTTATCAGAATAAGGGACGGAATTTACACCCTCGAGAGATTCTAACTCAATCTTATTATCACAGGTGTCTGGGAAATCTAAGCTTGGTGAACCAGGTTCTTGATTTTTTAGGGCTGGCTCAAAATTGTGAACACCTGTAATCAGATCCTCCCAACCCGTCTCAAGATTAGGAATGTCAATGTGTTCGTAATTTGAATCAGATTCCATTTGGGTTGAGGGTCCATAACAAACTTGATCATCAGACCCGAGATTTGGGAAATTACATGGATTACTGAAATTACTCCAAGATGTCATCTTAACTTCTGATGGGTATTTTTGATCGATGGATCTATACAAATTATTCAGCAATTCTCCCCGTTTTCCCAAAAAATTTTGGAGTTCTTTTGGAACTGAAGGATTTGACCAATATTGCAGACAGTCATTATTATGTAATTTCACCAATTCCATGTGTTCTGCTAAGAGATCATCCCAGGTTGAACTGTGGTTTAGTTGTATCCATATCATCTCCATATGATTCAAAATGTGGTCCATTATTTTCTTGAATTTATCCTGAATGTCCCTTTTACAATATTCTTCATGGTTTCTATAAGCATTCTCAATTATCTTTTCTTTCAATCTCATTTAGGACTCAGGTTTCTTAAACAGTCTTCCTATAGCCAAACTGCATTTCTGAATCAAGTGGTGGAATCAAGTTGTAGAATCAAACTCAAGATTTGAAGTTGATCAGATCAAATAGAAATCCCTAGGATGATCTGTGTATGTGTACTAGAGAAAAGATGAGGGACTGGATGTTGTTGGACTCAATCAAGGCACCCAAAGATTTTTGGATGACTGTAGAGGTTTGGGGCGAATGATACCCCTAGATCAGAAAGTCGTTCACCTGAGAATTACCTGGGCAGCCAGGAAGGGAGAACCCCGCAAAGAGCCCTACATGGTAGAGCGTCCCTACGGGTTACAGAGTTTCCCCCACCTGACCTTCCTTGTCACTGAGGGTCTAGGTAGACCAAAATGGATAACTTGACATCTTAAGTCTACCAATTCTAAGTCCTAATTTGTGCCTTTAATTCCACTTGATTAAAAGTTAATTTGACTTATGACCTAATTTAGAGGTTGGTTGGCCTACTAGGTAGACCGACTTCACCTGACCTACCCTAAAAGATGGAGAATGAAATCTAGGTCAAGACCCTGAAATCACCATGATTAACTCTCAGGTTATTAGGTAGAAGATTTTAGGATTCAAGTGAAATTAGAGCCTGATTTTAAGGTTTTTCTTGATTAGATATTTTCAACCAAGGGCTTGGGTAGCACACAAATGTGGGAGGGTTATTTCCTTTTATGCAGGCAAATGTGAACTATCACTCTAGAACCCTAATGTAGTAGCTTTAATTAGCTCTAATCTAAGTCCAGTTGATCTCCAATTGTTCACCTTGTGCTCCAAGCAAGAAGATGTGTGAGCCCAAAGTGATTTAGGAATTAAGCGTGATCCCTAATAGGTACAGGGAATTAAGGATGGGAATCTCTAACAGAATCACCTCAAGCTTCAATCAGATATGAAATTTGTTCACAAATCAAGAAACTTGCCTTTTTAAATGATGATTACTATAAAAATAAGGTAGGTAATTCCTAATTGCTTATTTCCCTTTTTTTGTCTTCCCAAGATTAAGAGGTTGATTAGAGAAGAATAGAAAAGTTACCTGCCCTAGAGTGGTTGTTTTGCATGGAAGATCGCCTCATGATATACCTTGCAAAATCACAAGAAATAAAATAGGGCAAGTTAGTGCTCAAATATAATCAAAATATAGCAAGAGAATAGCGATGAATTGCACGTTCCTCCCCAGTAACGACACCAAAATGTTCAATGCACGAAATCGGTATTTAAGATTGATATATTGTAGTACAGACCAAAATCGCTCGTCAACAAATACAATTTATTACTCGAATTGAAGTCCGATGTTGAACAAAGGGAGCAAGTATTGCATTCACGCGCTAATATCAATATATAATATAAATGAGCACAATTAATAACTCAAAAACTAATATGCAATGTATAACATGAGTATATGAGGAGATAAAAAGAACTATAGACAAAATAATGGTGATTTGGATCACCAATTATTAGCCTAACACATATATAGCAATTACTCAAATAGAATCAAATGAACAAACAATGAATCAGATGTCTTAAACGTTCAATTGCTACAGTGCACAAGCACTTGGTCTTCCTTGATTCTCCTTCTCTTCTTCTTTCCATCCTTTCTTTGGCTCTATCTCTTTTCCTCTTCTTGCAACTAAGTGTCGCACAAGTGCCTACAAGAGCAAAACCCCCTAACCCCGTACTCTCTCCCTCCCTCCCTCCTCTTCTCTTCCGCAAGGGCAACTGGATATTCGGGTATGAGCGCACCCGGGACCAGAGCTGCCTGCAATGGGTAATCGAGTTTGGACCAAGCCCGCATGGAAGTGTCACAGGCGAGGCGTGAAGGAGCGGGGGGGACCTCACCCCCCAAGTGTCTTGAGCACTTAGGCGGTGTGATAAATCAACTTTATGCGGGCACCCCACCTCAGTGATTTCCGAGGTGGAACTGAAGTCCCACCTTCTTCTTCGCGCATCTACAGCAACAGTTCCTTCGTTGAATTCATGGTCAAGCTGTGGTCAAGCGCTCCAATTGGTGGTCTAGGAGTGGATCTGGGACGATTCCGCAGTAAATGGAGTGGAGACCTGGGGATGGCAAGACCTGAAGCAAGCTTCAAGTGAGCTTGAACTCGCTCGTTAATGGCGGCCGAAGGGGTAAACCTGAAACAACAAAGTACAGGCTAAACGCCCCAATCAGATGGCTCAAAAGCTTCGTCAAAGCATGGCGAAGGTGGTGGCGATGGTTTCGTGGTGAGGCAAGGCGTGTGGCGCCCTGATGAAGGCAGAGATGGCTTAAGGAAGTGGGTTTCTTTGGTGGGTGTTTTGGGTGGATGGGAAGGTGAATAGATAGAGGGCTTTTGATGAGTAGAGTATGGTAGAGGTTATGGGTGTGTCGACAAGGAGGATGGAGGTGTGTAGTGCATGGAAGTCCTCGCCGAAGGAGTTGCCGGAGGTGGGAACGAAGGTGGCAGGTGGTGTAGTTGAGGGGTTGAAACAAGAGGTAAGAAGGGGAGAATTAATCTGAGTCTAAGGGAATTATTATAATCCTAATCTAATGAACGAACGGGGGAGAACGACGCTAGCTTTGATTGGTCGATGTCGGGGAAGAAGATACTCCGATGAGGGTAGGACAGCGACAACGAGGGGAATTGAGGTAGAATAACACCCTCTCTTTGACCGGAGAGGCACGTAACCAGGAGAGGAAGGCAATAGGCCGTCCAATTTGATTGTTAGACAGCCGGACGAGGGGAGCGAAGAAGATTGCCGAACGTCGTGGAGTCTTTCGGCCGAAGAGGAGGGAGGAAGGACGGGGATTTCTGGCCAAAAGCGAGCGAAGGTCAGAGGAGGCTGGAGATAGGGATTTGAAGAGGTTTTTGGCCCAAAACCTAACTAGGGAACTCAGCCTTGCAACCTAGGTCCTTTTATAGGGCTCAAGGAGGCGGTTAAAGCTTGGAAACCAAGCTCTTGAACTTGAAAGGTTCGTTGGAATTGGAAACCCAAATCTCTCATGTGTTCGCATGAGAGATTGGGAAAGAGTTGAAGCTCAAGAATCAGTCTGATTGGAAGAGGATTTCAATGGGGATCTCCAGTTCAAATTTGAGGAAGTTTCATCAATCAATCAAGGAGAAATCCTTAATTGATTGTCGTCGGAGCTTTAGGATTAGGAGTTCTGTGTGGCAGGGACCTTTTTGAAGAAGATGATGATAAAGTTGGGGGGTTTTGTGTAAGAACTTTGAAAGTTGAGGAGCCATTTGAGATAAAAAAATCAAACTTGGACCAAAATGTAAACTAGGTCGAAATAATCTCATATTGGTCCCAAGTTTTGATACAAAAGTAATTTGGACTTAAGGAATCTAATGGTGAAGTTGGATTTTGATTTTGACCTAGTTTCACTGGATAATTTATGCAAAAACCCAAATTAGGGTAATAGTCTGTCTATGGCTCTGTTTTGGGTCAAGACGGGTCCTGATGATCAAATTGAAGGTACCAAACCCTAGAGGACATTTTTATATGAATTTTGGAAGATTTGGGTGAATTTTATCCTGACCAAAACCTCAGTAGATTAAGCGGGTTTATTTTTAGGGTTTTAGATGTCATTTAATTCCTGAAATGCGTGAAAACCCATTTCTGTCTGCACGAGCCCTTTTGTTAGATAATTATGACCATTTAACCTTTGATTAACCCTTGAAAAACCCCATGATTGTTTGCAATTGAGATGTGCTGTTAAAACTTCATTTTTACCCCTGTTTTACTACATTTCTCTCATAATGATTATGTAATGGATTATGATTCTCTGGCGGTTATATAGGAGCATTTATTCCTTGATTATGACTAATTAAATCTAGACATGACTGATGATGACGTTATCATCAAACCCAAGCACCTAAGAAGGTAGTGCTATCTGAGCAGGCGAGTTCGGTGATATTGAGCAGCCTACCTCCTAAAAGGACTTACCTCAGAGCGCCTTTGATCTCATGTAATGTTGGTGACATGACCTTTGATAGAGCACTCCTGGACTTAGGTGCTTTAATTAACCTAATCCCGACTACCTTTTATCACCGGTTTGGGTTTGGAGAATTAAGGCCCACACCTGTGACTATCCAGCTGGCCGACCGATCTATGAAAACCCCGAGGGGGCCATTCGAGGATGTAATTGTTCGGGTTAAGGACTTCTACTTCCCAGTTGACTTCTTAGTCCTTAACGTGGAAGTACCCAAACAACTACAAAAGACACCCATCATCCTGGGCAGACCCTTTCTGGCTACAGCCAAAGCTAACATTGATTATGACACGGGATGTATGGAAATCACCTTTGAAGATAGGAAGATGTAATTGGATATCTTCAAGGAGACTAAGTCTTTCGATTGTAGTTGGGTCGAGGAATACGATCTCGTGGAAACCCTGGTTGAAGAATGCTTGACTATAAGCTCTTTAGAGGACCATCTGATTCAACCAGTTGTTGACTACCCTGATCCATCCTAATCTCTGGAGGTTGAACTCTACAAAATTGATTACCACTGGCAACCTCCATTTGAGGAGATTGTTGTCACTCAACTCCCTCCCTTCCCTTACCCGTCAAACCTTGCACCACCTGCACCTGAATTGAAACCTTTGCCCAATAACCTTAAGTATGTCTTCGTAGGACCTAATCATACTTTCACTATGATTATCAATGCACACCTGACTAGGGACGAGGAACATAGGTTGACTACTACTCTTTCTGAGCATCGGGCAGCAATTGAGTGGACAATTTCTAATTTAAGGGGAATTAGCCCTACTAATTGCACTCACAAGATCTATTTGGAAGATGGGACTTTCTCACTAGATGAAAAGGCGACTAAACTCGAACATGCGAGAGGTCGTTAAAAAAGAAATAATCAAGTGGCTTGATGCGGAAATCATCTACCTGATTTCCAACAACCCCTGGGTGAGCCCTACTCAAGTGGTACCAAAGAAGGCCAAGCTCACCCTAGTCACAAATGACCAGGGTGAATCCATCCCCACATGCACAACCACCGCGTGGCGAGTGTGTATTGACTATAGGAAGCTTAATGAAGCCACTAAAAAGGACCATTTTCCCCTGCCATTCATTGACCAGATTCTTGAACGATTGGCCGGTAGTAACCGCTGAGAGCGTGGTTCGTCGTGATGGTTATTTATGGTTGTAGTATATAACAAAACAGCTACCAGATTACTATAGAAATTTTTTTACTCGGAATAATAATTTTTCCCGAGGTCGAACTCAGGGAGCAACCATAATTCTAGAAGTATAAGAGTTCTCAATTATGTTACAAAAATAAGAGAGAGAGAGAGAGAGAAAAAGTTCCCTTGGCTCCTTCTTCTTCTCTCTTCCTCTTCTTTCTCTTTCAGCTGATCTTCTTCTCTTTCACTGCTTTCTCCTACAGAGTCTTCTTCCTATCTTCTTCTTTCTTCTTCTTCTTTTCTTTAGCCTGTGGCTGTGGTGATCGCCTTCTTTCTCTTTTCTTTCTTCTTTTCTTCCTACCTTCTTCTTTCTTCTTTTCTTGCGGCTGTGCCTTCTTCTTTTCTTCTTCTTCTTCTCTGCTTCCTTCTTCTGTTCTTTTTCTTTCTTTCCGTGCTTGCAGCTGTGTTTTCTTTCTTCTTTTCTTCCTTCTTCTTCTCTGCTTCTGCTCCTCTTTTCCTCTTCTTTCTGCTCTGGCTGCTGCCCTTCCGTCGTCTGACTTGATGCTCAGACGACTTAACTGTGGGTTTGCTACAGTGCGGCTTCTTCTCTTCTTCTTCAACTCCTCTCCCTTTCTTCTTCAGCTGCTCAGTGCGGCTAAGGCTTCGGCCGCTCCTCCTCTCTTCTTCTTCTTTCTTTCTTTCTTTCTTTCCTGCGCACACACACAGTGGTCAGTGCAAAACCTACCCCTATCCCTTCCCTGCGTCTCTCTCTTTCTCAGAATCTCTCTTAGGAATGCTCTCCCAGAGCTGGGTAATTGGGTTCGGGTAGCGTGCCCGGGACCAGGCCCAACGGCGTACGATGGTGGGCGAGGAGTGCTTGGTCGGGTAGTCGGATCCGGCCCAAACCCGCGGGGCGTGAGCGCGGGCGAGGGCGAGCAAGCGCGTGGCGCGCTGCGTGTGGGTAAGAGGGACCTGACCCCTGTGTATCGAAGGCAAATAGCCTGATACACTTTTTCAATATAAGTGTGGGCGCGCGGCCACACACTTACGAGGTGGGACTAAAATCCCACCTCCAAATCTCGCACCCGCGGCTAAGGAAGCTGCTTCCAATTGGGGCAGCCGCGAGGCTCGTGACCCAAATCGAAAGCCTGGGCGTATTCGCAGCAGCAATCCGCGCTGCCTGGGCTGTGCGCCTGGGCTGGAGGAAGCCTGGAGCTGCGAGCGAAGGAGCTACAGCAGCTTAACAATGGCGGCGAGGAGTCTCTGACCTGAAAGCACAATGACAGCCTCTTGGCCACATCAGAAAACATGGGAAGCTTCGCCGGAGTGCGGCGAAGGCAGTGCGGTGGTCGGCGAGGCGCGAGAGCACCTGTGGAGGTGGACCTAGGTCAAAATGTGGGCGCGGAAATGGGTCTGTTCGGGGGGTGGTCGGGCTGTGATTGACAGTGAATGGAGAGGGGGTAACGGTTGAGTGGAGTAAGGGGAAGCTTCTGGGGTAGTCGGCGAGGGGTGAGGAGGTCTGTGGAAGTGGGATGGCCTCGCCGGAGAAGGCGACCGGAGATGGGGAAGATGGAGTTTGACAGTGGCGGTTGGGTGGTTGAAATGGCAAATTAGAAGGGGGAAAATACAAGGGGGAGAGAGAGGAAACTTTGTACCTATTTACTCGACGAAGGGGGAGAGATCAGCGCCCGGCTCGTGCCTGCTGGAGCTGAGGACGAAGATGCCCAAGAGGAGGGTATCGGCGACGAGGAGGCGGTCGGAGGGCGCCAGCTGGTACGACCTGGCGCGGACGACAGGGCAGAGTAAACTCTGCTGTAGGTAGGGTAGCAGAGCGACGAGGAGGAGGAGGAGAAGATCGCCAGAAGCTCGGGCGCTCTAACCGGAGGGGGAAGAGATGAAGTGGGGGGTATTTCTCCGCCAGAGGAAGCTTAAAGGAGTCGGCAGACCTTGCCGCTCCTTATAAAGGCCTTGGCGCGAAGAGGGGACCGAGGTGGCGACGTGCTAGCCTCGCCGGAGAGTGGCCAAAGAGGATACCCATGCCTTTCGTGCATTTGCACGAGAGGAATGGTTGATGGCAGAGGGCAGGGGAGGGTCCCTGCGACAGAGGACGTCGTAGGGAACCCCTTATCTGTTCTAGAGGACGGCCACCCTGCCCTGCGTGGTGCCATCCTCCACGCAAGGTCACTGGAGGCATGGTGCTGCGCAGAAGTGGCAGGGACGACCGTTCTGCAAAGAACGACAAGAAGTTGGGGGCCTAAACATATGGGTCTCAAAAGATAAGGGTCAAAAAGTAAATTAAGAGGACCAATTTGTAAAGTTAGTCAAGATGGTCTTTTCTTAGGCCCAAGTTTTTATACTATATTAATTTGAACCTAAGGATTTTAATGGTGAATTTTAATTTTAGGTTGGACCATATTTGATTGATTAATTTGCGTAAAAACCCAAATTAAGTCATTAGTTAGGCATGGTTCTCATTTTAGGTCAAAATAGGTTTCAAAGGCCAAATTGAAGGTTCTAAACCCTAGGGGATATTTTTCTATGAATTTTCGAGGGTTTAGCTGATTTTTATCCTACCTTGAACCATGTGAATTAAAGTGGATTTGTTTTAGGGTTACAGAATGTCATTTAATTCCTAGAAGTTGCTATAACCCTTTTCAGATCAGATCATCCCACTTACCTCATTGTTAAGCTTGTTTGACCTGTGTTTGGACCCTTAATTACCCTGTTTGCATACTGCATTGGTGAAATTGCAGTTTTACCCCTAATGATTTATTTTATTCTTTAACTCAAAATTCTCTGAGTTAAGCCTCTCTTTGGGTTTTGTAGGAGCTTTTTCACACATATTTAGATTAGATTGTGCTAGTTAGGGTTCATGATGAGGTTCTCATCATACCCCCATGCCTAGATTTTGCTAGTCCCTTAGCAAAATGTTAAGGTTTCAACCCTTGTTCTAGATCATGAAATTCTTAATGATTTCATATAAGTGCTTTTTATTTTGCAACCTATATTAGGTCAGAATGCCAACCATAGGCCTAAAAGGTACTCAAGTACCAACCAAGATCAAGATTTGTCTAGCCTCAGCCTCAGTTCTTAGCAAAGGTTTTTAAGGCCTATAAGAACTAACCTAAGGTTTATTAGACTTTGTGGTTAAAGCACCCGTGCTTGAGATAATTTTAGCCCTGGCTCAGTTCGCAGTGCGTTTTGTAAGAAAGAGAGGTAGAAGATTTATATGTTTGGAGAGTTTTCTCTCTCTTTGTATTTTTAATTCTAGCTTAGGATTGGCTTTTCAACACGGTCTGTATCAGATTCCTTGTCCCCATCATCAATCCTCAAGGGTTCCTAGCAATCGATGCTTCGAGATAGCACCTCCCATGGTAACCCCTAGAACCCTAACTGTTGAGATTTCGAGATAATTCCATCCATGGTGTTCCGTGGCCGAATTCAAACCCTGGCAATTGACATTTCGTGATAATGCCATCCATGGAATCTGAACCAGTAGAGTGCTTACATGCCCCCAGTAGGATATGTAAATATCCTAAGAGACAAGCACCGAGGAGATGCTATTTTGTTACACATCTTCGAGGGGAATTTCCCACCTCTCCGCACTGGGAACTCGTCCAAATCAACTTGTGTTGATCGGCCACTCCTACTCTAGGTGTCATTTTCAGAATTTTTGCAACGCTTCTACGTGATTTTGATTTTTATGCTTACTGAACCAGGCTGTGTGTGAAGTTAGGGTGCTTAGGTTACTGAGTCCCGTAAACCAAAAGTTAGTTAATGAGGCCAAATACTCCCTAAGCCTTGGACCTAATACTTAAGCTTTTCATTTTCCTCAACCTCTTAAGGAATGTCTAGATCTTAATGGGTACTAAGAGTTTATCCAAGAATGCCTAAGATACGCGTTCTTACTAATCTCACTATGCACTTTCCATTTCTTTTCCTGAATGAGGTCTAGAACTTAGGTTAATTCCTTAATTTCTTACTAATGACTATCACTTTTCTTTCATTTTGTGCTCCTTTTCATTTTGTTCCTTTTTCTCCTCGTCCTAGAGTCCACAAAATTTCTTTCCTCCTCTCATTTTATTATTCTTTTTCAAAAAAATTTTAATTTTTATGGTGTTTTTGACATATGTGAATTTTTTTTGTTTAAAACCTTTTCTTACAAGATTTGCACTTTCATACCCCCCATGCCTAAGATTTGCAATGTCCTCATTATAACTTAGGAGGGTTTTTATTCAACTTAGTTCATACATTAGGACAGATGTTTTGATGAGTGAATGGGTCAGGGTGACAGTTGCAGATGATTTCTAATCTCAGATGCAAGCACTTAAGGGGGAGTCGGCTGTCCTAAAGGGTGAACCTTAAGTGCGAAAAGGTGTCAGAAAAGGTTTCAGGTTTTTTTAAAGAGAATGACGGGCTACCTCCCGTTGAGCACTGAGTTTTACGCCATCGGCTGGGTGCAATATGCTCAGGGAAAATGGAGGATAATTGATGATTCAGCCAAATCAGTAGATGTTACATTAATGAACGGTTTGAGTCTCTGACCGTTCACGATGAAAGGTTCGGAATCATGGCTAAGCGGACTGATTTCGACGGCACCATTTCCAAAAACCTGTCGGACAAGGTATGATCCGACCCACTTGGATCGCAGTTTCCCAGGGAAAAGTTTGAGTCGGGCATCAAAGAGTAGGACCTTCTGACCAGGATGAAAGATCTTTCTAGAGATGTGTTTGTCATGGAAGGCTTTAATCCACTCCTTGTAGATTCGCGAGTTCTCGTATGCATCAAGGTGTAATTCATCAATCTCACTGATTTGAAGCTTTCTGTGGGTTCTAGCCTTAGAAAGATCTAGATTACAACTCCGTACTGCCCAATAGGCTTTGTGCTCCAGTTCGATGGGAAGGTGACACGCCTTCCTGTACACCAGTCTAAAGGGAGACATGCCTAATTGGATTTTATGGGCGATCCTATAGGCCCACAAGGCTTCCGGAAGTCGGGACGACCAGTCCTTCCTGTCAGGCCGAACAGTGACATGCAGGATTTTCTTGATCTCCCGATTTGATAGCTCAGTTAGACTATTAGTCTGGGGGTGATAAGGAGTGGAGATTCGGTGCGACACCCCATATTTGGTCATCAGTGACCTGAACTGAGTATTTGTGAAATGGGTCCCCCCGTCAGAAATGATAGCACCAGGAATCCCGAACCGTGAAAAGATATTATGATGAATGAATTTGAGGATAATTTTATGATCACAGGTTCGGGTCAGTATGGCTTCAATCCATTTGGACACGTAGTCCACAACTAGCAGAATGTACTCAAAGCCATCCGAAACAAGAAAGGGGCCCATAAAATCAGTCCCCCAAATATCAAAGATTTCGCATACGAAAATCGGCTGCAAAGGCATCATGTCGCGATGGCTCATATTGCCCAAAGTTTGGCAACGACTGCATGCCTTGCAGTGATTGTATGCGTCCTTGAACAGAGTGGGCCAATAAAAGCTACACTAGAGGATTTTCGATGCGGTTTTGTGCTCAGAGAAATGGCCACCGCATGCCTGGTCATGGCAGAAGGAGAGAATATCATTGATTTCACCTTCCGGGACACATCTCCGGATGATTTGGTCGGCGCCTATGCGGAAGAGGTACGGATCTTCCCAAATGTAGTACTTAGCATCAAAGCGCAATTTGTCTTTCTTGGCCTTCGGCCAATCAGACGGGATCTGATGAGATGCCAAGTAGTTTACTATATTAGCAAACCATGGAAGTCTAGTACCAATAGTCAGCAGGTGTTGTTACGAACGTGGGCATCAGACGTAGTTTAAGACGTCTGAGAAGTGGCCCAGACGTCCGGCCAGACGTCTGGAACCCTTCCCAGACGTCTAGTAATAAATTTTTTCAACGTACGGGTTCGCGTCTACGTGCCTGCGCGCGCAGACTGAACCCGCCGCCTTCGTCTTCGCTTTCTCTCCCTGCAGGTGCCGCTTTTCCCTCTCTCTCTCTCCCCGTGGCTGCCTTATAAAACACTTCCCCTCTCCCTCACCCTCACTCCACCGCCTTCACCTTCTCCTTCTCCCTGCGAGCGAGCGAGTGAGCAGCAACGGCTGCAGCAGGCGTGTGGGAAGGAGTGTTGCGAGAGGAAGAAGAAAGCTCGACCGCGAAGGTGCGAGCTTGCCGGGGCAACTAGAGCCGGCCGGCGGGGGAGCAGTGGGCGTGGGGTGTCGCGGAGGAGCTACCGCAGCTGGGGCAGCAGGTGGACGCTGCGCGACTCGGCCGTGCATCGCGGGCGGAGGACGAACCGGGTCCTGATTCTGGGAAAATTTCCCAGAATCAGACATCTGGATTTATGTCCAAACGACGCGTAGGACGTCTGGAGGAAGGTCCAGACGTCTAACATGTACAATATTTTCCTACTTCTTCCTTTTACGCGTGTACGGCCATGCAGTCGTCCGCCACGTTCTTCTACGCCTCTTCATGATGAGAGCGGGTGTGTGTGTGCACAGGTTCTGTTCGGGAGGGCGCGAGGGCTCGCCATCCCACACGGATCAGACGTCTGGCCACAGTACCAGACGACAGAGAGGACCTCTAAACATCCGGGGTGACAATCAGACGTCTGGAAACTGACTTCAGACGATCCAGTGAGCTTCTGGATGTCTGAAGGACTGCGCAGGATAAGGTATGGCATGATCGACATTTTAAGACGTCTGGAAGAAGTTCCAGATGTCTGATTTTGGACAGACTCATCGTTTTTGGCCCGTTTAGGGTCCGTTCGAAGTCCGTTTTCCGCGTTTCAAATTTCGTTCGTTCCGGGTTTATTTCCTCTACCTGTTTACAGTAATTGCATACTTTTCTGAGTAACTCCTTGTGTTGATCCTTGTGTTAGGACCCCATTCCGTTGCGGCTCTGGGGGTTGCGGCAGCGCACGGGATTGCCGACCACACCCTCAATACTCCCGATTTCACGGGTAGAGTGGCCCTTTAAATTATTTAACAAAAATTATACAATTACGAAATAATTAATAGGGTCTAGGGCATTGCATGAACCCTAGGACTGAGAAATTAGATTGAATGATAGATCCTAGGGAATTGCATGAATCCTAGGACTGGAAAACTAGATTGAATGATAGATCCTAAGGTATGGCATGAATCCTAGGACTGGAAAACTAGTTGAGTATATAAACATTGCAGTCTTGGAAAAGTGGAAAGGAAATGATAACTGCCTGTAAATTGGTTAACAGCTGCCTGTTATAAATGGATAATTACGGTTGAGAACATGAATTGTATGGACATAAAGCTGGAATGGTGAAACCAGAATTGGCTGAGTTAAAAGAACTTGAACCCTACAAGGAATGAGGAGTAGAACTCCTGGAAAGGGAATGGAATAGAATTAGGGAGGTGAGCTGGCCCTTGAGTACGAAGTACCAAGGAGAGCGACTGTCCCCCTGTTTAGTGTAGAGCGGAGCTAACTGCCCCAGGGACCCGGGGTTAGGACTGGCCACTTTGTACCAACTTTTGACCCTCGTGTACACAATACCGAGGAGAGCTACTAGTGTAGGGAGAGCACTAGCTACCCCACGGGCCCTGGGGTTCTGCTAGCTCTCCTACACCGACTTGTTAGGCCCACTGGGCAAACCAGGGTAGTCAGGCGAGGGTGCGCGGACTGTGGAGGGGCAAGACCCCTGTTTGGTTACTGTGGAGGGGCTAGACCCCTGTTACTGAGAGGGCTCTGCCCTATGGTTCCGTGCTGTGCTTTGGATGCACCCATTAACGGAAACGACTGACCACGTGCCAGTGCGGGGTAGCTACCTGTGCGTTTATCGCACGTGCCGTAGTCACCGTTACGTCTGTCAGCAACCTTGGGGTGGTTGATTGAGGGTAGGACCACCACAGGGGACTCTCCCGACCAGGAGAGCACCACGTGTTACTTCTACTTTTCGGAAAAGACTGCAATCAAGATCTTTCCCACGAGGAACATTCAAGATCAAGAGAAGGATCTGAGAAATAAATCAATAGTGAATAAATGGAAAAGTATAAAGGAAGAAAGTAAAAATATAACAGCTACTGTCCACTCTACTGCTTCTTCTAGCTTTTAGTTGCCACTCTACTCAGCATTTCGCTAACGTGTCACCCTTGTTACCTTTTTAGGACCAGGTGTTGAGTAGCCAGAGTCAGTGGCTGCGGAGGGCGCTGGGCCTAGTAGAGCCCAATAGGGTTACCTGTAGTACCTTCTGTACTTTCTTTCCGCTGTAGTGAGTAGTTTTCTGTTACTCCCTGTACTCTCTTTATTGTAAGCTTCATGTTTATGTATATGTTTATTTCTCTACTGTTGTGGTGGTGTATACTGTAGTATTTCTTTTCTCTACTGCTGTATTTTGTTACTACTTGTTATATACATGTTGAATGTGGTTTATTTTACTGCTCTTTTAGTTACTTTCTCGTTGGACGACTGGGTCTTGGGATTAGTCGAGTCGGTCCGATTCTCGTGTCTCGTAGGGATTCGGGAATCGGGTCGTTACAAGTGTTCATCATGGAAATGCTCCGTGATGGGTCCAAAAGGTTTGATGATCTCAGAAGGAAGGCGAGACAAATGGTCAGCTACCACGTTTTGTCTTCCCGCCTTGTCACGAATCTCGAGGTCGAATTCTTGCAACAGCAAGATCCATCGGATTAGTCAGGGCTACGCGTCCTTCTTGGCAAGGAGATGCCTCACAGCTGTGTGATCCGAGTAGATGATGACATGGGAACCCAGGAGATAAGATCGAAATTTTTCAAGGGCAAATACTACGGCTAGCAGCTCTTTCTCCGTAACTGTGTAGTTACGCTGAGCCTCGTCAAGTGTCTTGCTAGCGTAGTAGATGACCACGGGTTTCCCGTCAACTTTCTACCCCAGAACCTCTCCTACAGCGAAATCAGATGCATCGCACATGATCTCAAAGAGTTGAGACCAATCAGGGAATTGTAGGATCGAGGCCTGGGTGACTCGGTCACGGAGGTTCTCAAAGGCTTGAGAGCATTCCTTGGAGATCTCAAAGGGGACATCCTTACAGAGAAGAGTAGTTAGGGGGCGCGTGATTTTCGAAAAATCAGGAATGAAACGACGGTAAAAACCGATGTGCCCCAAAAAAGAACGGATGTCCCTGATCGAGCTAGGCATAGGAAGCCGAGAAATTAAATCAACCTTGGCTCGGTCCACTTGGATGCCTTTCTCAGAAATCAGATGTCCTAGGACGATCCCCTCAGGTACCATAAAATGGCTCTTTTCCCAGGAAAGAACCAAATTAACATCGATGCAACGCTTGAGTATATGAACCAAGTGCTTGAGGCAATCATCAAATGATGCCCTGAAGACTGAGAAGTCATCCATGAAGATTTCTAGATAATCACCTACCATATCAGAGAATATGACAAGCATGCACCGCTGAAAAGTCGCAGGTGCATTGCAGAGACCGAAAGGCATCCTTCGGAATGCATACGTTCCGAAGGGGCATGTGAATGTGGTCTTCTCTTGGTCCTCAGGATGAATAGCTACCTGGTTATAACCAGAGTACCCATCAAGAAAGCAGAAGAATCGATTTCCCGCTAATATCTCGAGAATCTGATCAATGAAAGGTAGTGGGAAATGATCCTTCTTCGTGGTGGAATTGAGTCGTCGGTAATCTATGCAGACTCTCCACGAGTTGGCTAATTGGGTAGGTATGACTTCTCCGGTTTCAGTCGTAATGGTGGTGAGCCCTGCCTTTTTAGGCACAACCTGAATTGGGCTCACCCAACAACTGTCGGAGATCGGGTAGATGATCCCTGCATCTAACCACTTGATGATCTCCTTTTTCATGACCTCCCGCAGATTGGGGTTTAAACGTCTCTGCATTTCACGGGAAGGTCGTGCGTCCTCTTCTGAATAAATATGGTGTACACTAAGAGGGACTTATTCCAGTCAAGTCATCGAGAGTCCATCCAATGGCTCTGCGATGTTGTTGGAGAACAGCAATCAGACGGGATTCCTGATCAGGAGTGAGCTTGGAATTTATAATCACAAGAAAGTCTGATTAGAACCCAAGAAGACGTATTTCAAATGATCGGGAAGGGGTTTTAGTTCAAGGATGGGGTTATCAACAGCAGCGGGTGGTTCAGGGTAAGTGTGAGGTTCAAGGATAGGAGTTATGGGTTTGTCTAAATCAGGGTCTGACTCCTCTAATTGCGGTTCAAGATCTTTCTGAGGTTGATGAGGTATAATAAGGTTGTTCTCAAAATTCGTTTCATCAACCAAGGCCCTAATATCACAGATTTGTTCGATGACACCGCAATTTCCCTGTTGGGCCTTAAAGATATCAATTTTGAGGGTTTGATTTCCAAATTTCAGCTTTATTTGGCCCTCCTCACAACTGATGTTGGCTCTAGCAGTAGCCAGGAAAGGTCTTCCTAGAATGATCAGTGTATCCCTACGGTTTTCAGGTGCGTCCATGTCTAAGACTATAAAGTCTACAGGAAAATAGAAATCCCGCACTCTTACAATAACATCCTCAAGAATCCCTTTAGGTGACTTTATAGATCGATCTACTAACTGTAGTGTCACCTCAGTTGGTTTTAGGTCAGATTCTTCTAGGTGTTTTAGTAAAGATGTGGGTATCAGATTTATGAAAGCACCCAAGTCTAGCAATGCTCTGTCAAATTGGGTTTCACCTATTTTGCAGGAAATCAGGGGAGTACCTGGATCTTTTGCCTTGGGTAGGAGTCTGCTTAGGATTACAGAGTTGGCTTGCTCTGACAGTACAATTGGACTCCCACACTTGGTTCTCGACTTACGCTGAGGTGTACACACATTCTTTAAGAATCGTGCGTAAGCCAGTACATGGTGAATCGCATCCATCAAGGGGATGTTTATTTGGACCTACTCAAAGAGCTTGACCAGGTCCTCCTCTGGTGCCATGGGCTTGGTTGTCTTCTTTCCCTTGGTCAAGGCCTCGGGAAATGGAACCTTGGTTGGTTCTTCTAGGATAGGTCCAGGTCTTTGATCTGGGACAGGGATAGGAACATCCTGGATTACTGTTCTAAGGTTTGGATCACTACCAGGCATGGAGTGGTCTAGATAGGGTGGATCTTGGGTCTCCTTACCGCTATGGGTTGTTACAGAATTTAGTCCTGCCTGGTTTTAGTTAGGGTTTGATAGAATGGGTCGTTGCTGATAGCCCGCATAAGAAGTGGAAGCCTCCATCCCGTCAGTTGAAGGAACAGAGGGAACCTAATAAATCATATGTGCTTGGCCCGGGTTTGGGTTCATAACGCGTCGCTGGGTCGGCACGTTATTCGAGTTAGGAAGAGGTTGAGAAGGAAGTGTGCCTGGTTGGCGAGAATTTGCCAACTGGGCCAGTTGGTTTCGAACCTCTGTAAGTTCTTCCTTGTGTTGTTTCTGAATAGCCGTATTCATTCTCTGAATGTCAGCCAGAGTCTGAAGGATGAGGGACATTTGGTCTTGGTTTGGCCCTGATGAATAAGTAAGGTTGGGCCAAGGCTGAGGCTGCTGGTAAGGATGAGGTGGTTGTGGACAGGGCTGAAAGGGTGGTCTTTGAGTTTGGGAATTTCCCGCCCACTTGAAGTTGGGATGGTTTCGCCATCCAAGATTGTAGGTGTTGGAGAATGGATCATTCTGGATGGTGTTGAGGTCCTCACAGGTCTGAGGAACCTCCAAAGAGTCAGAGAATGGGGAAATGGAATTCCCCTGGCTAGTATAGAAAGGATCGGAGGATCCTCCGATCCGAGAATCAGATGGGGGTGGATACGGATCCATCCCAGGAGGTCGGTGGAGAATGTTTTGCACAGTCTCCCGTGTGGAAGGAGGCTGTGCAAAGGAACTATGCGCAGAGGTGGCTCGCTGCAAGTGCTGAGTCAGCTCATCCACCTTCTTCTCAATGATAGAGACCTTGTCCAATCGACTGGCCATTAATTCCAGGTCGACTGATGTGGACAGGCCCTGCGTCTCATGTGCTCCCCTAAGGTTCGTCAATACGCGGGTATTCATCCTGTCGAATAATCCCATGGAGTCATTATTGATGGAGTTCTCACACATATTTTCGAGAATCTCTCATACGGTGTCCTCATGCTGACCCATGATATTCCCTCCGCAAGTTGCATTGACGAAAATCCTAATATCTTCACGGAGTCCCTGGTAAAAAGACTGGACTTGTTCCCATTTAGGAACTCCGTGATGGGGGCACTTTCTCATGAGATCCCGAAAGCGATCCCATGCCTCATGAAGAGGTTCTCCCGTTTGCTGCGTGAAGTGGGTAATCTGATAGCGCAAGGCATTGGTCCGACCAACGGGAAAGAACTTCTTCAAGAACTTGGACTGATGTTCCTCCCAATTATTGATCGGCTGGGTCTGTGTTTGGTACCAATGAGCGACCTTGTCCATAAGGGAGAAGGAGAACATCTTCATGAGGAGAATATCCCGATCTTGAGCATCTGACCCAAAAGTCTGGGCCAGATGCTTTAGCTATTTTATGTGCTGGAAGGGGTCTTCAGAATTAAGCCCATAAAATTTAGGTATGGCATGAATCATATTGGGCTTTAGTTCAGAATCAGGTCCTCCAGTCGGGATTCTGACTCGAGGCTCAATAGCCACCGTAGCAGCATTATAATGGTCACGCATCATAGGACGCTGCGGTGGGTACATGAAGTTCTGGAAGAGGTCATTGAGTCACTGGAGCTGGTGCTCCAGATTGTTCTCTTCCTCAACTGGCTGAGCCATTGTGGAAGAAGAAGAAGGTGAGTTGGGTTCAGAGTCAAAGGAGAGGTCTATGTGAAGTGTTGTTTGCTCAAACAAGGGCACTAAGGATCGACCTCGAGGAGAGTAAATTTCTAAAGGAGGTTTCAAGGACCTCCTACCAAACATACACTGATGGAGAAGATGAGTTTAGCAGGTGCTGGACCCAATCAAGACACCTAAAATGTTGGGTGGCTATAGAGGTGCGAGGCAGATGGACCCCTTGATCAAAAGATCGTCCACCTGAGAATTACCTGAGCAGCCAGAGAGGGTGAGTCCTGCAAAGACCCCTACACGGTAGAGCGTCCCCACGGGTTACAGGATTTCCCCCACCTAACCTCTCTTGTCACTGAGATTCCAGGTAGACTAGAATGGGGATCTTGACCTCTTAAGTCTACCACTTTTAATTAAGATCAAGGTGCTTAGGTTTTCACTTGAACTTTAGCCTTTTGAGTGCAAAGAGTGACCTAAGTTGAAGGATGGTTGACCCAAGGGTTCAACTTCACCTGCTAGTTCCTTTGAGAGCTTATTAGGTCTTGTCTTTTAGGGTTCAAGTGTCTTTAAAGAGCCAAATTGCTTAGGGTCTCTTTGAATAAGTATTTTCAATCAATGGCTTAGGCACACTTTGTTTGGAATTTCTCGATTCTTGCTTAAGAAGTGTGTCTCTAAAACCCTAATGTTAAATCTTATGTTGGCTCTACTTGGTCCAATTAGCTCCTTGTTGGGTAATTTAGGGCTCAGGTAAGAAGGTGTTAGCCCTTAAATACCCTTAATAGTGTGTGTAGAAATAGTGGGTTGAAATTGAAAAACATGCAGCTTTGATGGTTTACTAGATAAGGAAGACAGGTTATACCTATATTGCTTATTCTTTCTTTTTCTTCCTCTTTAGAATTGAGGGGTTAAAGTGAGAGGATAGAAAATTACCTGTCCTTGGAGTGGTTGTTGCGCGGCTGCTTGTCTTCTTGATTTCCTGTGCCTACACACAAAAGAGAAGAGATTAGTAGAAACTCAAAAATAGAGATCTTATGGCTTCTAGAATAGCCATTGCTCCCCGGCAACAGCGCCAAAATAGTAACCGCTGAGAGCGTGGTTCGTCATGATGGTTATTTATGGTTGTAATATATGACAAAACAGCTACCAGATTACTACAAAATTTTTTTTACTCGGAATAATAATTTTTCCCGAGGTCGAACTCAGGGAGCAACCATAATTCTAGAAGTATAAGAGTTCTCAATTATGTTACAAAAATAAGAGAGAGAGAGAGAGAGCAAAAGTTCTCTTGGCTTCTTCTTCTCTCTTCATCTTCTTTCTCTTTCAGCTGATCTTCTTCTCTTTCTCTGCTTTCTCCTGCAGAGTCTTCCTGTCTTCTTCTTTCTTCTTCTTCTTTTCTTTAGCCTGTGGCTATGGTGATCTTCTTCTTCTTTCACTTTTCTTTCTTCTTTTCTTCCTGCCTTCTTTTCTTCTTCTTCTCTGCTTCCTTCTTCTGTTCTTCTTTTTCTTTCTTCTTTTCTTCCTTCTTCTCTGCTTCTGCTCCTTTTCTTTTCCTCTTCTTTCTGCTCTGGCTGCTACCCTTCCGTCGTCTGACTTGATGCTTAGACGACTTAACTGTGGGTTTGCTACAATGCGACTTCTCTTCTTCAACTCCTCTCCTTCCTTTCTTCTTCAACTGCTCAGTGCGGCTAAGGCTTCGACCGCTCCTCCTCTCTTCTTCTTCTTCTTTCTTTCTTTCTTTCTTTCCTGCGCACACACACAGTGGTCAGTGCAAAACCTACCCCTACCCCTTCCCTGCATCTCTCTCTTTCTCAGAATCTCTCTTAGGAATGCTCTCCCAGAGCTGGGTAATCGGGTTCGGGTAGCACGCCTGGGACCAGGCCCACCGGCGTGCGGTGGTGGGCGAGGAGTGCTTGGTCGGGTAGTCAGATCCGGCCTAGACCCGGGGGGCGTGAACGCGGGCGAGGGCGAGCGAGCGTGTGGTGCACTGCGTGTGGGTGAGAGGGACCTGACCCCTATGTATTGAAGGCAAATAGCCTGATACACTTTTTCAATATAAGTGTGGGCGTGCGGCCACACACTTACGAGGTGGGACTAAAATCTCACCTCCAAATCTCGCACCCGCGGCTGAGGAAGGTGCTGCCAATTGGGGCAGCCGCAAGGCTCGTGACCCAAATCGAAAGCCTGGGCGTATTCGCAGTAGCAATCCGCGCTGCCTGGGATGTGCGCCTGGGCTGGAGGAAGCCTGGAGTTGCAAGCGAAGGAGCTGCAGCAGCTTAACAATGGCGGCGAGGGGGCTCTGACCTGAAAGCACAATGACAACCTCTCGGCCACATCAGAAAACGTGGGAAGCTTTGCCGGAGTGCGGCGAAGGCAGTGCGGTGGTCGGCGAGGCACAAGCTCACCTGTGGAGGTGGACCTAGGTCAGAATGTGGGCGTGGAAATGGGTCTGTTCGGGGGGTGGTTGGGCTGTGATTGGCAGTGAATAGAGAGGGGGTAACGGTTGAGTGGAGTGAGGGGGAGCTTCTGGGGTAGTCGGCAAGGGGTGAGGAGGTCTGTGGAAGTGGGATGGCCTCACCGGAGAAGGCAACCGGAGGTGGGGAAGATGGAGTTTGACAGTGGCGGTTGGGTGGTTGAAATGGCAAATTAGAAGGGGAAAAATACAAGGGAGAGAGAGAGGAAACTTTGTACCTATTTACTCGACGAAGGGGGAGAGAGCAGCGCCCGGCTCGTGCCTGCCGGAGCTGAGGACAAAGATGCCCAGGAGGAGGGTATCGGTGACGAGGAGACGATCGGAGGGCGCCAGCTGGTACGGCCTAGCGCGGACGACAGGGCAGAGTAAACTCTGCTGCAGGTAGGGCAGCAGAGCGACAAGGAGGAGGAGGAGAAGATCGCCGGAAGCTCGGGCGCTCTGACCGAAGGGGAAGAGATGAAGTGGGGGGTATTTCTCCACCAGAGGAAGCTTGAAGGAGTCGGCAGACCTTGCCACTCCTTATAAAGGCCTTGGCGCAGAGAGGGGACCGAGGTGGCGACGTGCCAGCCTCGCCGGAGAGTGACCGGAGAGGATACCCATGCCTTTCGTGCGTTCGCACGAGAGGCATGGTTGATGGCAGAGGGCAAGGGAGGGTCCCTGCAACAGAGGACGTCGCAGGGAACCCCCTGTCTGTTCTAGAGGACGGCCGCCCTGCCCTGCGTGGCACCATCCTCCATGCAAGGTCGCCAGAGGCATGGCGCTGCGCAGAAGTGGCAGGGAGGACCGTTCTACAGAGAATGACGAGAAGTTGGGGGCCTAAATGCAAGGATTTCAAAAGATAAGGGTCAAAGGTAAATTAAGAGGACCAATTTGTAAAGTTGGTCAAGATGGTCTTTTCTTAGGCCCAAGTTTTTATACTATACTAATTTGAACCTAAGGATTTTAATGGTGGATTTTAATTTTAGGTTAGACCATATTTGACCGGTCAATTTGCATAAAAACCTAAATTAAGTCATTAATTGAGCATGGTTCTCATTTTAGGTCAAAATAGGTTTCAAAGGCCAAATTGAAGGTTCTAAACCCTAGGGGATATTTTTGTATGAATTTTAGAGGGTTTAGCTTATTTTTATACTGCCTTGAACCTCGTGAATTAAAGTAGGTTTGTTTTAGGATTACAGAATGTCATTTAATTCCTAGAAGTTGCTATAACCCTTTTCAGATCAGATCATCCCACTTCCCTCATTGTTAAGCTTGTTTGACCTGTGTTTGGATCCTTAATTACCCTGTTCGCATACTGCATTGGTGAAATTGCAGTTTTACCCCTGATGATTTGTTTTATTCTTTAACTCAGAATTCTCTAAGTTAAGCCTCTCTTTCGATTTTGTAGGAGCTTTTTCACACATATTTGGATTAGATTATGCTAGTTAGGGTTCATGATGAGGTTCTCATCAGCAGGGTGGAAATATTTTTATTTCCTGGATGGATATTCAGGATATAACCTGGTTGCTATTACACCTGAGGACCATGAGAAGACCACGTTCACTTGTCCGTATGGCACATTTGCATTCCGCCGTATACCATTTAGGTTATGCAACGCACTTGCTACCTTTTAGCATTGCATGTTAGCCATCTTCTCGGTGGTAGGTGAATATTTGAAGGTCTTTATGGATGATTTCTCCATTTTTGGAGACTCATGCAACCATTGTCGTAGTACTTTGGAGAAAATCTTGAAACGATGTATCAAGGTCAACTTGATTTTAAGCTAGGAAAAGAGGCATTTTATGGTTCAAGAAGGGATTGTCCTCGGTCACATCGTCTCGCATAGGGGCATAGAAGTTGACCGAGCTAAGGTTGATTTAATTTCCAAACTTCTACCTCCTAGTTCGATCAAGCAAATCAGATCTTTCCTAGGACACGTTGGCTTCTATATAAGGTTCATAAAAGATTTTTCCAAACTATCCAAGCCTTTGACTGACCTTCTAGCCAACGATGTACTTTTTGACATGACACCTGAGTGTGTCAAGGCCTACACCACCCTTAGGGATACAGTCTCGACTGCACCCATTTTACAACTGGTCCTAGAACATTGAGATAGTGTGTGATGCATCGGACTTTGCTATTGAAGCGGTCCTAGGACAAAGACGAGAGAAGAAACCCGTAGTGATCTACTACATGAGCAAAACCTTAGATAAGGCTCAATGAAATTACACTATCACGAAAAAAGAGCTGCTCGCCATAGTTTTTGGATTGGAAAGTTTCGATCATACCTTCTAGGATCCCACGTGATCATTTACACTGACCACTCGACTATCTGGCATTTGTTAACCAAAAAGGATGCTAAACCCAGGCTAATCAGATGGATCCTGTTCCTACAATAATTTGACCTGGAAATACGTGACAAAGGTAGATCCAAGAATGATGTAGCTGACCACTTATCCAGACTTCACCTAGAACACATTGGACCCTCACTACCCTTAACTAACACATTTCCTAATGAACAAATTCTAGTTGTGCATGGAAAGAATCTACCCTGGTATGTAGACTTAGTTAATTATTTAGTGGTAGGATAAACTTCGCACGGTTGGTGTAGACAGCAGTAGGATAAGTTCTTGGTTGAGACCAAACATTATTTCTAGATGATCCTATGCTGTTTAGACTTTATGCTAATCAAATCATTAGGAGGTGTATCCCCGAAGAGGAGATTCAAAGTGTGCTATCCTTATGTCATGATCAAGCTTGTAGTGGTCACTTCTCTGAGAAGCAGACGGGTGCAAAAGTTTTGCAGTCCGATTTTTACTAGCCATCACTATTCAAGGGTGTACATAACTTTGCGAAGACTTGCACTAGCTGCCAGACCTTAGGGACCATGACCAGAAAAGATATGATGCCTCTACAACCCATTCTGATCATTGAAATTTTCAATGTCTGAGGCATCAATTTCATGGGTCCCTTCCCACCATCGAACGGCTTTGAGTATATATTAGTCTCAGTGGACTACATCTCGAAATGGATCGAAGCTGTACCTACCTGAAAATGCGACCATAAGGCTGTCATGGACTTTGTTAAAAAGAATATCTTTTCTTGGTTTGGGATACCTAAGGCCATGATTAGCGATGGTGGGAGTCACTTTATTAATGTCTAGTTTCGTGCCTTAGTTAAGAAATACAGGGTTATTCACCGCATTGCCACCCCATATCACCCGCAAACAAATGGGCAAACTAAGGTCATAAATAAGCAGATTAAGAATATTTTACAAAAGACTGTGAGATCTGACCGGAAGGATTGGTCCACATGATTTGATGATGTCCTTTGGGCATATAGGACCACTTTTAAAACCCCGATAGGCATGTCACCATATCGATTGGTCTTTCGCAAAGCTTGCACCTTCCACTCGAGTTGGAGAGCTGGGCATACTGGGCCGTTAAGTAGTGTAATATGGATTCCTAGATGGTCGGTACTCAAAGGAAGCTCCAACTCTCCGAGCTCGAGGAGATCCGTCAGGACGCTTATGAGAACAATCGACTTTACAAGGAGAAGATGAAAGCCGTCCACGACAAGCACATTAATGGAAAAACCTTCGAGCCAGATCAGCAAGTTTGGCTTTTTGATGCAAGACTTAAGCTCTTTCCTGGGAAACTGAGATCTAAGTGTATGGGACCGTACCAAGTGGTCTGACCTTATCCCAACAGGACAGTAGAAATTGCTAATCCTAAGACTAAGAAAACCTTTATAGTTAACAACGAAAGATTGAAACACTTTCTTGCCTAGATTCCCCCGAAGGAAGTTGTAACCCTCATTGAGGGTTGACTGGAACTTCGCCCAACTGGAGGCAATAAACTCAGTGCTTCCTGGGAAGCAACCTAGAGGTTTCAAGCTGACTGGTTACACAGTGACAACTCAGGTGATTTCTTTCCTTACTCCCTTGCATAAATTTATTTTCCAATGAGGACATTATCCAACATAGGCATGGGGGGTGGTAATTCTCATGATTTGAGTACAAAATTGTCAGCTTGAACTAATTTCTATTTACTCAAAAAAAAATTAAGAAAAGAAAACTTAGGTATTATGAGCTTGTCAACTTTAGGAAACAATACATTAGGGACCTGAACGCTTAGACTCTTCAGGTCTTCGGACTTAATCAGTCCGGGTGTCCACTAAAAGGTGGGCTTGTTCTCAAGTCCTCACCACCATAATCTATATTAATCTAGTCAATAAAGTAGGGTGATAAGTATATGACTTATCAACCCGCCCTCTGATTTGGGGGGACTTTTAGTCTAAGCATCTACACACATTTTGCACTGACTCACTCATCGGTGATTCTAACAGAAATTGGGTAGCTAATAAACCTTCTAGGGTGGTATGGCTGGCAAGTTTTCGATGGTAACAGCTCATCAACAGGTTGTCCAGAGCCCAATCACTGGATCATTCTCTTTTATTGCCTTTAAGTAAATCTTAGATCAGTGAAGCCACCTACTTAAAAAAGAAAAGAAAAAAAATATAAAAAATATAATAAAGCTACACTTTACCACACGAGTATGGTTGACAAATGGTCGGTGGTAATAGCTCATCGATCAATTATCCAAAACCTAGCTCACGAAATGCATAAAAATTCCAAAATGCTTTGGGAAGAAGCGGGGAAGTAGAATAAACTGGGGAGATATACATTGGGTTCGCCCTAGTGTTGACCTCATAAAAAATATAAAGAAAAGTAGTGAGAAAGCTACCGATCAAAAAGATAAACCTTGAGGTAGAATTTTTAGGTCACATAGGGGCGTAGAAATCTGAAATCAGTTTTAATTGCCGTTGAGTGAGTCTTTCACAATTTTCACGATAAGATGCTTAGTACTTAGAATCCTTTTCGAGTCTTGGGTGGGTTAGGTAGTCGTAAAAAGTTACCCCGAAATCCTCAACTCCAAAAATAAAAAAAACAATAAAGAAAAGATGAAAAAGAAAAAATATATTTGCTTTTATATAGGATAAGGCGAGGACTCGAGCGATCTGCATTTTAGCAGGCAACTCGGGCGCTGTTGAGTCTCTGGGAGTTAGGTACTTAGTAGAAATTTCCTCCTGTTGACAAGCAACTTCTGCATGAGTTATCAATTCCTAATTCTAGTTGTAGATAGCATTTAGGTTAACCTTGCTAGGGACTAGTAAGGGGCAGGCAAGGGGGCATGATGACTCTACAATTATTAGTGTTTATATTATCAGTTAGAGTCAATTTCGAGGGCACATGTGCATTAATGTCATATTATGGTGGGTTTGGGGGCATTGCATGCATTCTGCATTATTTTATGTTAAGATTGCTTAGAATCAATTATTAATGACCATGTATACAAGTGCATATTGAAATAGGACTCAGATCAGCAATCGAATCATACGGATGGATCCGGATCGACAAACGGAGTCCAACGGACTCAAAATCACCTCAATCTGACCTCCGTAGCTCCCACAACAAACCCTAGAAGTTCTGACCGTTGATCTAATGATCAACAGCCTAAATCTAGCCACATGTCACGCATCCATGCACCCTCAGCCACTGCTCTCTCTCCAGTGCTCCTTCATCAAGCAATCTCAGCCGTCGATCCTTGATCAGACGACTGGGAGTGTGTGGGCAAAGGCTCATGAACTCGACCAACGCGTGAGGATAGCACGTTGGTCTACGCCTCAACACCAGACTAACAGACATGTGATTGAACCTTCGCAACGCATCAAATCAGCGGAGCACGAGCATGCGGCAAAATTGGACCGTAGATGTGGAGCGGATGATCGTAATAGCACGACGCGGCAGCATCTCACACGTTGGATGGAGGCGAGAGACACGCGCTCGATAATGCAACCCAAGGCGTGCCATCCAACGCACGGGGCTCGATCTGAAGAAGCACGTGAGGCGAGATCTGGACCGTCAATTCTCGATCGAACAATTGCGAGCGTGCACACACGGATAGTGTGTGGTGGGAGCTGTATGCACGCGAAGGACAGCACGAGTGAGCTAGGGCTTTAGCAATGGCTATGGTGGAGCTTTAGCGACAAATTGAATGTCATTATTGACCTGAAGATGACTTTTGGCACTTTTCCTCATTATGAAAGGACCCAACATCCTCCACTTTTGGGGCATTTTCTACCAAGCAACTCCCCCACTCCATAGAGCATCCAAGCAAAGTCCTGGAGACGCCGAGCCATCGACAGAAGCCCCTCCACCACCGTGGATGCCTCGCCTTTCCATTTAGCTAATTTCTTTAGTTTAATACTTGTTATTTTTAAGCTTTCCTCTAGTGTTATAATTATAAAACGATTCTATCTTTTACAATGGATTATTTTGCTTGATTTCATAACTAGCCATTATCGCATCATCATCATAAATCTCTAACCCTATCTCTCTCTTTCTCCTTCTCTCTCTCCCTATCTCTCTCTCTCTCTTTGTCTCTATTTTGCAAACGACCAAACCAACATATTTCAAGACATTGAAGCGAATATTTGAGTCAATTTCTCGCCTCTCTGTGTTTGACACTCGAATTCACGTTCGATTATTCTAAATTGGTGTCATAAGTGCATGCTACAATGAACAAATTATATAAACATGTTTCTCGACGTCAACCGCCACCCCTTTTCGCAATGACCGCAGGGTGATGGAGAGCAGCGACTTGGTGGGTATAAGTGGTCTTCTCAATCAGGAGGGTGGCTTATATCGGTCTTGTGCTGTAGGAAGTCACATGAAATTGTATTGTGCCCTGAGACGTTGATTGACAGATTGTGAACTGTAATAAATTTGGCTTCTACTATACGAAACAGAACCGGATAACGAGATGTTTAATAAATAGATTAATAAAAACTATAGTACACATTTTCTCTTGTGCTTGGTTATTGTTGCTCTTTACTATTGTTATTTCTACTCTATTCAGTTTTTACTGATGTATACATTTTTGGGTTTCGTACTCAAGTGTATTTGACAGTTCACAAGTAGTTTTCCATTATACATCTCCTTGGACTTATATACTACGATAAACCCTCCAATTAGTATTAAATTTGTATTTCCTTAAAATTTGTAATATGAATTGTTTGTTGGGTATATTTATATTTTATGATTATGTGTTAGGTGACTGCGATCTCATCAGTTGGCAGGACTCAGGTCGTCACACTGCAGGAATGCCAACTTTTATCATAACATTGGGTTTCGTTTCATGAAGAATGAGGATTGCAGGGGCCAAATAATAGCAATTACGATTCACATTAATTAAGATCTTTATTGTGAAGGGTGTTATTCATTATACAGATTTCTCCGATCTTTGAAGATAGTTGGCCCCTACCAAGAAAGCCCCCCCCCAAGCCGATTCCCTTCTTCTTTGAGACTTAGTTACATCATTTTTGTAAAGACACGTCCCACTTTTAGCCTTTTAAGACGTCTAGAGTCTTAGTCAGACGTCTATCCTGACATCTGAAAATGAAATTTTTGTACGCACTCTACGCTCTGCGCACTTAGTTACATCTTTTCTCTCTCTCCTTTCTCCTCCTTCCTACCCGAACCCTAAACCCACAACACCTATAAAGCCACCCTCCCCTCCTCTCCTCTCCACCCCACACACCACCACCACACCCCACCTTCACTGCCGCGAGAGCGAGGGTGAGCGAGGGTGAGCGAGAGAGAGCAAGAAAGAGAAGTGCAGGAGGAGGAGGAGGCCGAGGTCAGGAGTTTCGATGGAAACTCGTCGG